>CAMQGK010000008.1:8848750-10177500 GCA_947000775.1 Pterois miles
GTCAAGAAAAGCCCGATAAGAGCAGCTCCACTGATGACCAGAGGAAAAATAATCTTATAGATTACAATTAAATTGATATTGATTTTTTTTAGGTGGCTGAAAAATGTTTGCTGCTGCTCGCGTCCACAGTAGTACATTGCTTTGCTTTCCTAACTCTGTTTCTCCAAACTCTGTGCCGACCATCACCTACTGTACGTAATACACTGGACCTCATACAACCCCACCTCAAAACACCCAAACTCTCCCTTTAAGGACTGAGAAAAGTTGGATTTACGGTTAATGGGAGTCACACTGTAGAAACACGCATAGGTTTTGATTTTTCAGTGTTTGATTTCACTGCAACGCCACATGAATACATCACACGTGATCAGGACATATCACGCTTTAATCAGATTCTCCACGGGAAAGTCCAACTTGTTCCATTACTGACTATGAGACTATCCCATGGAGGTCACATGGTTTCATTCACTGTGACAGTGTGTGGAGGTTGTGGTGACCAGAAAATTTGCAGTGGATATGACTTTGCTGGATGTGTGTTTCAACTTGCTTCAAGGTGTCTTCAGTCTCTAGTTGCATTTTTGAGCAGGCGCATGTCATTTGCGGCATAGCTACTCAGCCTATATAGCCACAGCAAGTATGGCACAGAAGTGTACATGAAGCTTACGAGTTTCTCAACCACTCTGCCAAACCCACGTTTTCCAATGCAATGAGTGTGTTTGAAGTGTGGAACCCGAATTATCCGAACTTCTGCAGCCTTCCCGTTAAATGCCCCCACCACTGCTCTGTGACAAGACCCATAAGAGGAATGGGCCCTCTAAATGGCACGTCTTCAAATGAGAAGAAACGATTAGGCAGTGCTGAGGGGGGAGGTAGTCATACAAAGAGGAAGAGCCAAAGGTATGTCAAATAAATGTGATAAAAAAATGGTAAAAATATATTTTTATGTACTTCTTTGCTGCCAATTAACTCCACTCCCATTTTCCAAAAGTGGAGGAAAACAAGTCGGGTGGATGTGTAGCGGCGGATGCCAAGCTTTGATGTAGAGCTTCTGTGTTTACATTCCCAGGGTCCGGCACTACCTCATCCTCTCCTCCACTCGTCTTCTCTTTTTCAGCGCTCCCTCCCTTTCACAGACCAGTGAGTGACAACCACCCTTTGAAATTAACTGAGGCGGGCGGTGGAGCCAATTAAACATTGTTACCCTCCGGCGAAACCAAACTCTACTCTGGAACAAACATCTACGCGAGGCTGCAGATCATCAGGGTAATAAGGAAAGTCTAAGCTTTGATTTTCAACATGCAGAAGACATACAGGCATGCGTGAATCTACGTGTGAGCGCGGCATGAATATGCAGCGAGGTGGGGGGGGGTTGAAATGAGGCCGGGTCAGAGCCAAGGAGCTGACTGCCTTCCTGTCTCGCTCTTATTGCTCCGCAGCAGCAGCCAAGCTCAAGTTTGTGTTGGCAGCGGCCAGGCGCTGTCGGATGATTCCAAGTCATGCTGTGTTCTTGCTCGCACTCTCTCTCATGCACACACACACAAAGACATGCATACTATACACTCGCGTGCACACCACATATCTCAAATGGACTCTGCATATCACAATTATCATCACATGACATTCACACGCTTATATGTCTGCCTCCTTTTTTTCCTCTAGTGTGTGAAAATATATAAGGCCTCTTGCTGTCTGCAGTGGTGGCTGGCAGAGGGCCAAAGAAAAAAAAAGGCAATAGAAATAGACTGCTGCTTGAGCATACTCCCTTATGAACACTGGATACACTCTAGACCTGCTAGAACATACACAACACATCGCATGGATAGATACAACAACAACAGCTGCTTTATGTACAATATGTGATTGTATCATTACTGAAAGCTGACTAAATGCTGTTAGAAATAGCAGCCTGAACATCCCAGAGACTACATTAACTGTTAAAGAGTCTATGAAAGCTCTGAAACCACAACATATTTTACAAAACACAAACAGTTCTACCAATTTAAAATACCAAAAGAAAAATGGATTTAACCACATTTCAAAATGACAAATGATCACAAGAGGACACATTGAACAAGAGGCGCCTCTTCACTCACAATATTCATAAGCCACTATTCTCGCATGACAAATAATTAAAGCTAGCACTCTAAACTGCCTTTAAAAAAAAAAAAGGTGGAATTTAGATCTTTTGGGTTGCAATAATAAAAGAGCACCTCGGTGAAACCCCAGAGGGGCTAAATGAGTGAATAAACCACATTAAAGAGACAGCGAGGCTGCAGAAGCTCCACCACTACTCACAGTCTTTTGAGCGCTGGCAAACCGAGGAAAGCGCCTGGTTCAACACGACTGATCATGTTACTCCGCAGGTCCCTGTGGGGGGGATAGAGAAATCAAACACAAATTAGTAAAGCTTCAGTCGATCATCAAACAACAGAAAATTAAGATTAACTTTTTCCAGTTTCTAATATATGAATATTTTCTGACAGTCTTTCTCTTCTATTTTGGGATGTTGGTCACAAAGCTAGTCAGCATCAGCTTTGGGCACATGTGATGAGCATTTTTTTTCACAATTTACAGATGTTTTGTGCCTTAAATGATAAAAGCTGGGATAAGTTACATTGGAGAAACCAGCAAGAGTAAGCTAGATGTTGAAAGTGTCTAACCGAAAAACCCATCCCAGTTTTGACAACTCTTTTCCAATGAAAGTAGCTCGCAGCGCTAGCTCCAAAAGTCGATAAATCTAGCAAGAAAGTCGCCAAGAAAGCAACACTGCCAGCCCGTCCCTTCAGGCCTCTCTCCAAAGCTGCTCCCCCCAAAATTATCATGATGAACATAAACGTTTTATGAGGAGCCACATGAAATTATTCTCTTTTTCTTGTCAGAGCATTTGATTATTTGATTTATTGGTTGTGGTCGGGATGTAAAAAGAATTTAGATTTGTAAAACACAATAAGGTTTCTAAAATGCATTACCTACCCTAGCTTTAATCAAGAAATTAATTAGTAGATTGACAATGAAAATAACCATTCGTTACAACCCTGCAAAAATAGCATGTCATAGGACTCACAGGATGTGATTCATGCTAATTATACATTTAAGCATTTTATTGACATTCTTATAGGTAAGACACAATTATTCTGCAGACTTAAATATTCTAATTACATGGAAACCACAATATACACAGTGGAGCCGATCTTGCATGCATGCATTTCTTTTTCTATCCAACTGGAACATCTGGGTGAACCTCCACTAACGTCACCCACTGATCATTAATACACAGCCGCTGTCACTGACAACCTGACCTCAAAGGTCCCCCCCCCCACAGTTCAAAGACTTGCGGTCGCAAAATTCCTGCAGTGCTCACCTGCGCTGGCACTGCCTAGTCACTCATTACAGTGGAGGTTCAGGAGGCTTTCTAGTCGCCACCTGAACCCACACAAAGGGCCTCTGGGTAACTCTGCCCGTTTGATGTGGAGGAGCTGTCATCTGAAGGTGGGTAGGTGGCCACAGATAAGTCATACACAAAAAAGACTGTTGCTTGTTAAAGCTTTTGATGTGAGCTAGCAGACCTGGCTTCCCTGTGCTCGGGTGTTGAGAGACAAATGAGAAGCCAGGACATAGAAACCAAAAAACATCCTTATGAGACCTTCATCGCTAGTGAGAGCCATGTTGAGTCTGCTAATCTGAAGCCAGTTTACTTCCATGTACACTTTGCTTGGAGTTGCAGTTTGATTTGAAGGACAGCAGGACATAAACAGCATGAGCCATCCTCTCTAAGGCTGACTCACTGGTCAGATGTGCTAGCCACAAAATTAGGTTTAAACAAATAACAGAGAACAATGTCACTATAAATATGTTGAATTCTGACAGATATGCACATTAATATTTATCAAACGAGAATTACATTTTATCCTATTCAAAGATTTTATGTCATTTCATCACAATAAAGCAAAAAGTAAATGTTTTTCTTGATGTAAAGTCTGATGTCTAAGTAAATTTTAATTCTGAAGGACAGAGTTACTGAATGATATCTGCAGGCGGCCTCCACAGTTCAGCTATCACACTGGGAAACCTGCTAAATTGTCCATAGTAACCACTACAACTAATGACAAAAAGGAACGCTGTAGTTCTCTGATATTTGAATACTTGAGGATAAATTATGTGGAGAGACCAGTCCATGCTTAACCATCCATAACTGCACTTCAGTTTCCAAAAACCGCTGACCACACATGACCTGCCACCTTCTAAATCTATTTGCCGAGAAAAATGCCAGGTTTCCTCAACATGATCAAATTGAAATAGCTGGCTGAATATTTCTTTGAGCGTTCCAGAGCTGTTCTTGAAACGGGTGGTTTCGCAGCTGGTACCATTTCTAGGGGTACACATACTGTCTTCCAAAGGTGCTATTCATTAAAATACAAGTGACATGGAGTATAGATGAATGAATTGGAGTTTGTTTTTGGCATCCTTTTCTGGTAGAGGGTTATGTATATATGGAGGGTTCCTGGCATGATGCTGACATTCCCACTGAGGAGAGAATAACTTGTGTGTTAAACAAGCCTCCAGTTGCAAAGAGTGATGGATGACTCCTTGTTAATACATAATTCATAACATAGAGAACCAAAAAAAAAAAAAAAAACATGTCCTTCTCACCTGTACAAATTACTGCAAAAATCCAGCTTAGAGCAAGACTATGTAACTTCTGAAAGAAGTACTAACCTAACTTTCTGTTATAAATAAAACACACCTAATTAGGGATTTTGCTGCGACAGCTTTACATGGTCTGGTATGGCCAGTAGCTTTTGGTGTCTAATATTAGCAAACTTGAGCTGGATACGCCTATGTTACTCACATTACTGAGACAGTGTTCTTATTTTATTACACCTCTGTACTGCTGCTGTGACAATTTCCATTTACCATCATCTCGTAAGTGTAGTGTAATGATAGCACAAAGGAAAAGAAACATTAAAAGCCGTTTTACACTGAACACAGATTTTTGTCCAAAAACATTGTAGAGAAAACTTTTGAGTAAATTTTGTAGTTCTTATGACATGCTTATGAAACATTTGTGGCCAGAAAAAATATTCAAGCGGACTTTGACTTCAGCGAGTTTCCGCCTGCAGGAATATGTTGGACCAATAAAATCCTATCTCCAGGTATAACTCCAGGTAGCTTGCTGCCAAAATGGAGCAACATCTTTCTCAACACCCTATAATGTACCTATGATAAACACTACTACCCTTGAGATCAGCCAGCAGATGGGATACGATGAAGATGGTATTGTAGCTGATATGCACTTGCTCACGAAACTGGGCTAGCCACAACAGCATGTATTGTGTATTTAACGTTAGCTACTTCGAACAGGTTGTTGTTGTGTGGAGTGGACACAGGCGCCATATAAAATAAGGGTTATTTATTTATTGTGTGAAAAATAGAGCATGGCAATGTGGATAATTTGCAAGGGACCAAGTCTGCATAGACGTCATGCGAAAAATTTGCATGCATATTGTTAGTATTCCTGCACTGCATTTTTATATCACACTGGTGAGACTGGCTTTAAGTCAAATAACTAACTCACTAATATCAGTTACACAGAAATATACAGTATATCTATATAAAGTTTGCAAACATTAGCTAACATCAGCCACTATAAGCTTCTGGTCATACCAGATCAAGTCAGTCTGCAGCAACAAAACTACTAAGTACATTTAATTGAGCAAGGGTGCCTTTTTTAAATATGACTTCAACTTTATTTGTAAAAAGAAGCAAAGCAGTACTGCAAATTCAAACTAACTTTATATTTATGCGTTTTTTGCTTACATGCTTAACTCCCTAAGTATTCTTGAATAGACAACAATCAATTCTTCAGAAAACAGTGCACACTGGAGCCGTTATCTGTGCTCTGTATTCCACAATAAGCATTCCTCCACAGCAGCGGATTTAGCAAGGAATTAGTATGTGACGGTCGCCTTGCTTGGCTCCTATTTCTATGAGGAGAGTGATAATGGGGATTCAGTGTGGCTTATTTCCAAGCAGAGGCACCTTTGGCCCCGACAAAACACAGCGGTCTCCACAGTTACTTTGCAATTTCATGCAGAGCGCCGGATAGGCGTAATCAATTCTCTACCCCTCTCTGGCACTCACAGCCAGCTGCTGTCTCAGTCTTCACCACTGCATACAGGCAGAGTCCAAATGAGGGAGAGTTTCTTTGTGGACCAAAAAAAGGCAGGAGGAAGGAGGGGTGGAAGGCAAGATGGAGAGCCTCGGCTCATTCAAATAGACTTGAGAGTTAGTGGAAAAACAGAGTGTGATTGAAGGTAGGAGGGAGGGTGTAGGGATATTTCAGTGAGGGAGAGGCTTCAGCATTCAAAGTGTGTTTGGGAATCATACTGCTAACACCTCTGGCCTTGGCTTGGCCTCATTACAATGACAAAAGCAAGCAAGCCATCTAGTGATCTCGCTTCACTGGGTGAGGGTGGACGGGAGTGGGGTGGGGCCTCTCTGAGGGACAATGGGAGCTGCTTTTGGAGGTAAACTTGCCTGTGGATTGATGCAAAGACAGGCAGGACAGAGTTTAGAACCAAACCGGCTGGTCATTCACAATAAAAGCACAGAAGGGCTAACAGCTTCCTGTTTATCCTCTCGGCCTGAGCTCTAAAAACTAACATCTGTCCTAATTCTTGAGCCAACTGGGAATCCTCCTGCAAATCAATAAACAATCTGTTATATCAAAATGGGAGTCAAGTCAAGAAAAGTGAAGAGGGGCAAATTAAAAAATTATGACCACAAGATGAAAACAGGAAGAAATTCTCTATAATTTATTAAATAAAGGGAGCATCAGCTTGGTCCGAGGACAAAGCCAGATTATCAAGTCAAATGCTGTATTTGTCATAACAATTCTGTATGCAGTTGGTGAAAAATATTTTTCTATTAAGTATGGTCCAGAAAAAAAAGTAAGTTTGTAGGTTTTCTGTGACGAATAATATCAATGGGTATCAGTGATCAATCGTATTAGACAATTTGGGGCACATTTTAACCAAAATCTTCTTTCTGAATGGATACCTCAAGGTTAAATGCTTAAATGGTTAAATATTTCTGGTCATTTTACACCAGACCAAGAGGACTGACAAGGGAACCATGCCCTTAGAATTCCACATCAATGCAGTCATGTGTTATTGTAGCCTTGGGTAAAAGCACAGCCATTAAAGGTCTGGTTATTTTATCTGCATGAAGCCATTCCAGGGTGATAAATCATCCGTGGCCCATATGTGCGGGCCTAGAGCCATTTTCTTGAAATCTCTGTAGGAAGGAAACATGGGTGATGGCATTCCAATCTCCAAAATCAGAGTGTCACATGGCATGGATGACATGTCTCCATTGTTCAGGGAATCCCAGGGCACACACATGACTATACCAAAAAATGTCTTCACCATCGTTTTTCCTTCAACAAGGTTCTCCAAGATAAACAGCCAGTGGTAAATACTAGTATGACTGTATCTTGAAGTAGTCTATGTGTTACTCTACTACTACTGAGAAAATGGGCCCCCATCCCCAGAATAACCAAGCAGCTGTATGTTGAGAGTATGTCACCAGGCAGACAACAACCAACCAACCAACCCGCCCTAGAGGCTATATCTATAATTAGCCTTTTCTAGTACCATCTCCAGTCTTTCACCATAGACTGATAAACTTTACTGCAGCTAAGTGCTGTGCTGGTGCCTACTCATTTTCTATGACCTGGATGTTCCACTGGCATGAGGCCAACATGTGTTTTACAAACCTACTCCACAAGCTTCAATAGTAGAGCGATGAATGATCCCTGCTAATGCACCGGCAGATAGAACGTGACTTATTGTGAAAATGTTTGACAACAAAAGCCCCCCCATTGTGAAGTGCATTGGTGACATTTCATGGATACATACAGCCTTGACATCTACTTTGAAAGATGGAAAACCTAAGAGGCTAAGATTATTTCTTTTATTTAGGGTGTGACTCTTAAAGCACAGATTTCAACTGCTAAGGCCTTTTTTAATCTTAAAAATGCACTGGAAACATCAAAAAAGAAAAGTTTAGGCATGACTGTAAACAGATAAATGAATGCTCATGCAAATCACAAGCAGAAATACAAGAATAATAACAATACTTACAATTTTTCCAAAGTAGACAATCCAAAGAAGGATCCATTTCTGAGTTCTTGAATCTTGTTGTTGTTGAGAATTCTGTCGGGAGAATAATATGTATAAATGCAAAGTAACAAAAGAATACAACTATTTAGTGCACATCATATGAATAAAGATGAAAAATGTTGCATAATATCTGTTCCTAGCGATGCCCCAATATCAGATTGGATATCTGGCCAATAATGACTCAATTTTTACAAAGTTAAGAAAGCAATATTTAAGTCAAGCCTGATGTTGCCTTACACAAAAGAATCATCCCAGTCACTTCCACACAGTGAGACATACGGCTTATTAATTAAACACTGGTATCGGATCAATATTGGCCAATACCCAAAGTCCAGATATCGCTGTCGATATCAGGACAGAAAAAGTTGGATCGGTACATCCCTAGTAATCTTGCAATACTGTGTTAGATATTATATCCACAAAATATCAGCAAGGAATGTGTGTTAATTAAATTGTGAAAGTGAATTCAGAAGGGTCTTGTTTCTTCTTCAACAACAAGTGAAAGGATGCCAGACTGCCAATTGTTGGCAGATAACAATATGAAGTGTCACTCAGTGTCCTCTAGCCTCTCTTAGCTCCAAGTCACAAAATGTTCCCTGCCACCAGGAAGAGATCAAAAGAAAAACAACCTGAACGTCAGCCGAGTATTTGCTTTCATGTTAAATTGGCAGCATCTGCGCACACTTGAGACAGGTAGCCAAAATGAGATGATCTTTCTGTCTGTGAAGCACCTTTGACTTCAACAGGTAAATGCATCATAATCTGATCTGTTGTGGCAGTGAATCACTGGTGATTCACATTTGTTCCTGTAATTGTCATAATAAGTAACCAGAATGAAATAAGCACAATAACAAAACCATGTTTTTGATCAAACACAAGGACTGACTGAACTGACACAAAGTTGTTCAAGCAGCATAGTAAACAAAACCAACCAAATCCATACTTTGAGTTACATCTTTAAAGATTCAAAAGTCTACATACAAGGAAAAAGCTAAGACAACTTATCAGTCATATTCACAGCTAACAGTGGATTAAATGTAATGCAATACAAGGGAAAAAATGCCCACTATGTAGATAATAAGATGTAGTCTGGGGCATTCCTTATATCCTTCAATACAAGCAAGAAAAGAAGAAGAAAAAAATCAGAAAACGTTATCACCACAAAAATAAAAGCGAACTTGAAAAACTTAAAATCCAAGTGTGAATTCTTGATTGCTTCCTCCCTGGGTAATAAACCAGATTTTATTATCCAGTTTATTCCCCGTGCACTGCATACCAAGCTGCAACGTCAAACTCCACTTTCTGAGCTTAAGTCCCTGAGAGTTCCCGTCTTTCTCACCAAACTACTCCCAAAGGATTTGGAGAATCAATAGCACTGTTAACTCCCAGCAGAAAACCAAAGCAGGGACTTGTGGTTAGCATATGTTTCTGGCCAGCTGGGAGGGGATGTGGTGGGTTGACATACACGCTAGTTGCACCCACAACCTGGGGCCAGATTGGAGTCATTATGGGGTGTTGAGGGGTTGTTTTATTACAGGGTTGGACAGTGGAGACTCATTGGAGATTTGCTGCTTTGGCTCCTTGCCGCTCAGAGAGAGTGTGCTCACACAAATGGTTCCTGTGTTTCACAGGCTTCTGAATGCTGAAATGGCAGATGTTAAAACATGGTGATGTACAAGGCTGCAAATTCTATCACTGCCTGTGTACACATGATCTGATGATATAGGCAGACGTGCTGGGCCTCCCAAGACTGTGGTCACAGAAGTCTCATTGATATTGCAGAATAGTGCACATACCAACGGAATGCATTAACCACGAGGCCGGGGTGAATTAAGCAATGCAATGCTCAATTCACATAATATATAAAGAGCACAAAAACACCTTACAAAACATCGAACCGCAGTTAATACCAGTTTGGGGAAGCTCCAAACGTTTGGTTGACAGTATTGGCAACTGATGCACGAGAAATTATGACAGTGACTCACTGACCGTTCCAAATAGCTGTCAAGCCAATTGTATTTATGTAGTCCAATATCACAAATTTGTCTTTACAATCTGTACAGAATACAGCACCCTTTATCATTTGACTCAATACGAAAAATCGGAATGACAAAATGATATTGTGGTATAATTAGATCGTAAACATAGACTGTGTATAATAAGTGGACATAGTCACCGTGATGTCGCCCATTGTTTTGTGGACTGCCGTTTTCAGTTAAGCATTTGGGCGGCCACCATCTTGGTTTTTGGCCGCCACCATCTTGGTTTTTGACAAACAGAAGTGACTTGAGGAGGTGGAGCTAAGTACAACCCAATGCTGAAAAAGACATTTTTATGCGACCAAAAAAGTTACGATTGACTTTCATGAACTGAAAACACCCTGTGAAAGGGATAAAGTTCGAAGACGTAAACAACCTGTCAATCACAAGGTAGCCACCCTAAAGCACCCCCTGCTTTATGGTCTATTTGACTCTAAATGGGACCATAATTTACTAAATGAACATCATGATGTATTCAAGAAGACTAGAAGTAGAGATTGAGACCATAAATTAATGTTTGCAATGTTTACTAAGGCAGTGGTTCCCAAACCTTTTCATGTTAAGAACCCGTAAACTGACACAAATAAGACCACGGACACCCTTTTGATAGGATTTTGTCCCAGGGACCCCTGTATGATAGGATTTTTTATGTTTTATCACAGAAAGTGCACGAAACCCATGACCAAAATAGTCATACTTTCTGTCACTGTATTGCTTATGGAAGGAATTATAGTGACAATAAATTATTCCCCTTTTTACTGGAATCCCGTCAAGGACCTCCGCAAGCCCCTGGACCCCACTTCGAAATCCACTGTACTAAAGTAATAAATCAAGTGAGAAGTAGGATCATTTTCTCTTCTCTTCTTTTGCAAACAGAGAAGTCACCCCTCGCTGGCCATTAGAAAGAATGCAAGTTTAAGGCATCTCTGCATTGACGTCACTTTTCAGGCCCAGAGGTTACCTACTGATGATAAACATATCTGAGGAATAGGACCTGTAAGACATCAAGCAACTACATACAGGTGCCGCCAAACAGATAGGACCTGAGCCAAACAAACTCCTTTGCACCATATCTGCTGGGCCTGACACACCCTTTCATATGGCATCGTAAGTGAATCTATAGAGGTACAAACAGGGCAGAAAAACGTAACATTACGTAACACTGTTGCTAGAAAGTATGGCAAATCAGGAAGACATTTACCAAACAGGATAAGTCTATTTCTAGCAAAAAGTCTAGCAAAGACGCCGAGTGGTCAGAGTAGACCCTCACCAACATTGATGTATGTTAAGTCATTTGAGGTTGCATACAGCACAAACAGGCCTTTTATCTTCATGGAAAGCTGCCTAACTAGGTTTACAGAACAGACTATGAATTTTAAACAACACGTCTTGGGACCCATTCGAGTCTGGCTGTATAAATGCACATTTCCAGCCTTGTGACTCTACGGATCGTCAATAATAAATCTGTGAAAGAGAGTTCTCCTGAGAGTCATGAGAACCTCCCTTCTTTACATGCCTGAAGCTACGCTCCGTCACTAACCTCGGCCCTCCCGCTTCCTCATGACAGTGAGTGTGACCTCGGTATGCTGGAAACTGCTTCGGCTGCAAAGTTGAGTCTGCTTTACACTTGCATTGGTGAGAAAGAAATGCATGTAATATACATAGCAAAGCCTCCAATTTGTAAAGCTACTTTACCACCCACATCTCCGCCGCCCTTAGGACGTCTGTAACTAGACCGTCTGCTTCCTTACTGCCAGTCTCTTGACGTCGGCCTGAGGACTCCAGACTTGAAGAACTGTATATGGAATTTCTTCAGGCTAGGCCTCAAACAAAGGAGGAGGGGAGTCTCCCTTATCTTGATGCACAGATAAGACCTGCTTGAGCTCAAGCCAGGAACAAGCTGCAGGGGGATCCTACCAAATCTCACATCCTGTCTCCTGATACTGATGCCATAAATCTCAACGACATTTATGGAAATGCGTCTGAAACCCGAATTTCTACTCTCAGTCATAGAGTGATATAAAATGCACTGACCTAAATTTCATCTCGTCTTCAGAATGAGTAAACATGACAGTATCAAAGGTAGTTTCAATTTCACTGAAGAAAATACTTGCCTCTGGCTGAAGGCACTACACACTCCCCCTCACAGGCACATAGTCAGGACAGAGCCAACTGGTGCTCTCTCAACACTTTCTTTATGCTCATGAGGGTTTTAGACAAAGAACTCCCATGAGCAGAGAGGTGCAACCCTTCAACGGGTTTTCAAATAAGTTTCAGGCTGCAGTTGAGCTCATAAAAACCCTTCTAGATTGACCTCCACTGGATATAGTGGATGGAAAAGTGGGCCCCAGTTCAGGTGGAAAAGGGAACCAGTCCAGTGACTGAGGAGCTGCGACTTGCCAAGGTAATTCTTACAGGTATCCAGCACTTTCTTGTTCCAGTAATGATCCGTATATGTTTCTGCCCTATTTGAATTTATTTTGAGAATTGGTTAGAAAAAGGGTAGAAAACGCCGCAATGAGGATCTCTCTATTACATGTAACATCAAGTCCTTTAAAGGGATGCAATTGTGTTGGGGCAAGGTAAAAATTGTGCATACATTGGGCCCACTGAAGGGCCCAATTAGACCGTTGAGCAAGCATAGTAGTGTTTCTTTTAACCCTGCCTCCCACCTCTCACTCCAACTGCAGTCTGGGTCTCATTCACATGGACAGAGGAAGGAAAATAACTCTGCGTTGGGCTATTAGCGAATTTTACAACTTTTAGGACCCAGTGATTTAAAGGACTATTCAAGTGTTCGCACTGGGAAGTTGATTCATAAAAATTATCTGCTGAGTTACAGATGTCTCATCTTTCCTAAAGTAAGTCTATCAGAAAAAAAAGTATTTTTGGGCCCATAGAGAGACAGAAGTTGTAGTACCACCATCTGACCATTACAAAAATTTACTTCAAAGTCCAGCACTCTTCCTGGGGACTCAGTTATTGGCCCTTCATTCTTATAAGTCGAACAGTGGGCCTCACAATATCCTCTTTCAACATCAGGCCAAGCCATCACAGCGAGGTATATGGCTTATACTGTAACTCTGTCTGAATGGAACAACGATCCACCATGCAAACATCAGGATAAAAGCAGATGAGTTAACACTGACAGGAAGGCATTGCACAGCCTTACCTCATGCCTACACACTAAACTGAACTGCTTGTCTGGGATTAAATGAGACTTGGGACAACCTGGCAAAGTCAAAGCTCAACAGGTTTGCAAAATTAAAGGCTGCGAACTGACTAAATGTGCAGCTGTCAGAGGGATTTTGCCTTCTTCAGAAAACACCGCCGAACTATGAAAAATGCAAGAACATTCCTTTAGACCAGTGGCTACAAAAACAAATCCTCTGAGGCCATGGATGACAGCAAGCACCTGTGTTCTAGTTACACAAACAGTTCAAGGGCTCCCAGCATGACATAGTAGGTTTTTAATGTTGCGGAGATGGGAGAACCAGCATTAGAGATGACTGACATAAGGGCTGATCATGCATACCAAACTGACGTGACTGTGTTTACTCTCAGATTTTTAAGATCTGAAAGCTGAAGGGAGACTTCTCCACAAGCCTGAAGCATGAAGGCAGGGAAGTCTCAAAGAAACCAGATGAGAATGTAACCCTAACAGCCAGTTTGCTCCGCTGTGAAACAACACAGTTTACTGCACTCCAATGTGTCATCAAACTGTGAATGCTTTTTCCTGCAGCAAGGGAGGAAATCCCTGCTTTCTTCCTGACATTAATCCCATGCTGCTCTGTAGGGGCCAAAACCAGGTGCGCTTATTTGCACTGTCCAACCCAGGTGCTCCTGTGAAAAGGATCCTGATTACGCTAAACAAGACCTGTAAAGAAATATGAGACGGGTGAGTACAGAAAGCTTAAATACAGCCAGTCCCTGCCTGTATGGGTATGTAGGCCGAAACTAACACAGATGCACAGAAATAAACATGTACACACCCATGCAGGCTACTCAACACAGCCTGATTTATCCTTCTGCGTGAGGCAAAAGGTTAAATTCAAGGCATCGTATTTTAGCCAAGGCCTGCAATAACATAGGAGGACAGGCCAGCTGTAAACACGTTTGTGTCATTTCCTCTCGGATTACTTCGGCATGCGGTATCATTTGGAAAGCACAAATGCGGGGAATGCATCACTCATTTGTCCTCTACAGAGAGGCATTCAGAGCAGAGCTGCACTGAATATCTACACACACTATCAGGGTAAACTAGTACCAGCAATCATTTACGCCTGGTAAAACTTTGTGTAACAGCTCATGTACAAATAGGCATGGTTAAAATAAAGGACCGGGTAAGAGTAAAGAGTATCTGGGGTACATTTTCTGCCATGGAGACAAAACTATTATCCCAGTGGTTCAATAAGTTCACTGAAGCCTAAAGGGTAGTTGAAAGATTTCTCAAAGAAGTGTGCTCAAATGTGTTCAAATCAAATGTATGTTCTACATTAAGCCTGACTGAAGTAGCATCCAGACCCCTGTAGAGGAAAACAGGAAACTTTCAGTACAAAGGCAGGGGGCAGGTATAATGAATGGAATGGGTCTCTAGTAATCACACCTAGCTTATACTGCCATTTCTGCCAAGCCCTTTAATTTACACAGTACACAATAAGGCGTGGCAACACAAAAATCGAAAAACATCCATATAACAAAGGAAATACATTGCCACCAGTTTGGGATGTAGACATAGACAGAAATTTTGCAGTCAATACCTGTGAAGTTCCACGATTCACGATACCCAATTTGGACAGCATTTAAAAAAACAAAACAAAACACTAAATCCCATATACTTCAACATATGCTCCTTTACCACTGACATACTGTTTTTTGTTAGGATGTTTCATAGATAACACATCATTCCATCTCTTATCTATTTTATATTGCTATGAAAACATCTAGTTAATCTAGGGACAATGTTAGTCTCAGGCCCTGATGGCGCCATTAAGTTTTCACAATTTTGGCATCGACTTGGTAAAGAGTATAGGTTCTTGTGACATCTCGCACATATGTACAGTACTAGTACTCGCAGAATGCAAAATACAGGTCAAAATGGAAGTGGCAAAATGTTCACTTCTGTTTTGACCATTAATTGTTACAGTCCTTTTCAATCAATTGTGTGATATTTATTGTATTTTCACTAAAATGTCGAACAACAGCTATGTTGTGTTGAAGTGGTATTAGAGGTCTCAATGGCAGCACCAGTCATACAATTATCCTAAAACCAAGTAGCTGTGACATTTGGTGTTATTTTGTGAAATGTTTTTAAAATGGAAATATGTCTGAAAAAAGAAGCAAGTCCAAAAAAGTAGAGATGACTGTCTGCCAACACTGATAAAAGTTAGGCCATTTAGATCCAGGTCTATCAAATTCAGAAAAGGACTAGTTGCAAAGCATTCAACATCTATTTCCAAAAGTCAAAGTAACATTAAACCTTCTCTTTTAATTTTTACTATACTGTATTTATCTATACTGTGTTGATGCTGCTATGACACCCCAATTTCCCTCCGGGGATTAATAAAGGTTCATATTATCTTAAACACTGCAGTCTGTCTTTACATTTCTTGGTATCAACAGTCACTGCCACGAGAGTCACAACAGGATCTAGTAAAATGACAGCGAGAAGAGAAGCTAAACAACAGGGTGGGGTCTGCTTTGGCTTAACAAGGAGAAGTAATAGCAGGTAATAATTTTCCAGCCCTGAGAACGGTCTCTCCTGGCAGCCGAGACCCCTGCTTGGGTTCACTGCAGTCCAGACCAGCTGTGTCTAGGCCACGGTTAACCCCACCACAAGACAGTGGGGGAGTCGTAAAAAAACAGGACCACTACACCTACCAAGAGGGCGAGTCGATTTAACAGGTCATAAATTAACACCCAAAACCTGTGCAGTCAACATAAAATTGCTGTTTCACTGCCACTTGTGTCTACAGCGAACTGTCAAACAGAGCAACACTTTAAGAAGATAGTTCGGTTTTCCTACAAGAAAATGTCCAGAAATACAAAAGCGGGGACTGAAAGGAATCCAGCTGTGAATTTATGCTTCCATCAAATACATTTTTCTTGTAGTTTGGATCCTCCACATTATAGTGCTTAAGCTCAATGCTAAATCATGAGGAACCTCCAGTCCATCACTTTCAGAACAAGATGACAGTCTCCAAGCTCAGGGAGGACATACAGACAAAGCAAATACCAGGACATGATGGAAGGCTTACTAATGACTTTAGAGCGGTCCATAGCGAAAAGAGATCAACATATATTTGGATTAAAAAAAGAAACACCACACAAGGCCACACTTTTAACAGTTGCTGCAGCGTCTTCCTGATTTTAGCAGCTTTACCCTCATCAATTTCTCACAGGACTTCATCTGAATTTATTATCATTTAGTTTTTTTGTTGTTTTTTTTTTTTTTGGAAACTTCTCACTGTCTCCCATGTTGCAGTACCACTCTCCACCTGAACGCTTTCTCTCGAAAAAGCCTTATTTTACGATGTTTAATAAGTGATAACTGGTTGCAAATAAGAAGTTTATCAACAACGAAATCACATAAATTCAAGTGTAGAGGACCAGATCACTGCATACCATGTACATTTTTAATTAATGCATTTTTAATGATAAATAATAAAAAAATAACTAAGTTCCATGTTCTGTCATCTGTTATTTCACTACTTAGGTTTTTGCCATGTATGGGCTCTGTGTCGGTATTGGTATATTTAGGCAGGGTATCGTATAGAAGTTATAATTTTGGCATAGTGAGAAGTCTACTGACAATATGGAAGTCAGAGACGAGGGAATTGTTGTTTAAAAAGGATATTTAGTCTTAAAAAGAGGCATTTAGTCTGTTTTACAGACAGGTCTTTTAGGGTTTAACACTAAGTTGAATGGTTGCCAGGTGTTCAGCTCCACCCAGGCTACACCAACACACCACACTGGCCTGATCTGGATTTCCATGTGCATGTATTTCTATACTTTTACAGAATTAGAAGTACACATATTGTAGGGGACTACAAAGTCTACAAACCAATGTGTATGGGAAGCAGGTTTCAAAGAAAAAACCTATAACTTTGGTCAGTGTTTCAAAGTTACATACATGTGGTTTGTGGTAAACGGGTTAAAAGATGCAAACTCACGTAACTTACCAGACGATCCTGTCCCTTTCTTCCCTTCCCTGGAGTCTATTATTTGCTTTCTGCTCCTGCACCCTGCCCTGGTATTCTCATATTTCCCCCCATCGCTCACCACCACCACAAAGCACAAGTGCACTAGACGGACATCTTTGAATTTCACTTTTTACTCATTTTTTTGCATTAATTGTTCTGTTTTGCAAAGCACTTTCTAAAAAAAAACAAACGCTACTTTTTGATTTAAATCTCTGATGATTTGAAACTCAGTCAGCATAGTAGCATTTTATGACCTCAATCGATGAGGTCATGAAGAGGTTTGTCAGGAAAATACACCAGTACTCTGTCACTTGTATTTATAAGATAAGATAAGATAAATCTTTATTAATCCCCGGAGGGAAATTCGGGTATCATAGCAGCAGCAACAACAGTACAGATGAAACAACGAAGGTGCAATGAAGGAAATGGCAATAAAATAAATAAAGTAAGTAAAATAGTAATAAGTAAAGTGCAGCAGGTGGGTGGGTATTGTATATGCATAGCATATATATGTAATTATATCATTATATGTAATTATATACATTTTGAGCCAGGAATAAAATATGGAGCAGATGATCACAAATGTGTGTGTGTGTGTGTGTGTGTGTGTGTGTGTGTCATTACGGGTTTTGAGGGTGGCCACACAGACTAACAACCACATTCATAACACTGATGGCGTGTTGTGGACGACATGGTGTCACGACTGATGCTTCTGAATAATAAAGTGAACTTAGTAGTGGCAGATAGTGGTTGATTATCAGCCAAGGACCAACCTAAATTCCTATATAATCACTGTACTCAATGTACAAGTGCTATTCTTAAAAGACTGAACACAAAATATGGGTAAATTATTAGGTGTGTATCTTCAGTAAAGCACCACAAACGATACCTAACCACAGCAGAGAGCGTAGACGGCAATTCAGCCTAGTGGGCAAAAAAACACTACGAGGATCAACTCGACAGATGAGCTCTGAGCTCTGTTAAAATGCCTTGGAGGGATGGTAAGATGTGTCTTGCGTGAGCACTGGTTTAGTAGCCAAAATACCTTCTTGTGTGAATCAGGAAGACAGGCGGTTACTAATACACAGGGTTTACATTTACACCATTACGGTGTGCAGCTGTGAAAGAATGATCTATGGCTGACATGGACATGGACACAAATATAAAAAGCTGTCTTGTTTTCCTTATTTTGAACAGTATAAACTGGATGACATGGAAGTTAATCATATTTATTTAGATAATGATGAATTACGATCTTTTAAAAACTCTATATTTTCAGTAGCATTAGTACTAGCATACTTAACCGCTTATATTCATACTTATATTCATGTGCCACTGAGCAACTTCCATAGGAATGAACGGGAGCCCCTCCTCCAATCTGTCCCCACTTCTCTTTATATCTCCATGTCAACAACCAGCGCTCTTCCTGGGGGCTTGGGTAGGACCCCAGATACCCACTTTGGTTTAGAAATACTACCTATTTCTGGGGTCTCAGGTTGGCAAGTGTTGCTATATTGTTATATTGTTACGTCAGTATCGTGATATGTAAGGTGTCGCCAGATTCTTGCCTAATATTGCCCAACCCTTAGTAAAGTAAAACTAAAGCAGGTTTATGACCCTGTAATTACAGCTGATAAACCAAGTAGACACAACAGGGATTATAAGTAATGTGTAGTTCACGTACAGCCTTCAGCAGAGGATAATTCCTGTTAAACCTCAGTAATAAACCTCACTGATTTGAAGTTTAGTGGGTTTGGGGATGTGTTTTAATCAGGTGACATGAATGCATCTCCCGTATACTCACAGCGTGACTGTCCTGTTGGGGAAGGAGTCCGGGGGGAACACCTGATGGAGCTCCATGTTGCTACAGACCACTTTCCGGTCGGACGCCAGGCTTTTCCCACCGCTTTTCGGGCGTTCATCTAATGATTTGCAATCAGATGACACCGCCGAACCGCCGCCGCCGCCACCGAGCAGCAAAATCACAAACAACTGCAACAGATCCACCCGCATCATTTTCACACACGACTAGAAAACCACTGCAGCATTGGCGAAGGGGAGACTGTTTGGATCGGCTACTGATCGGGGCAGAGTTGATAAGGAGACGCTTTGTTACCAAAAGGACCCAGTTAAAGACAAAACCAGTATCTTGTTTGGCTCAAGCGAGCCTTCCTCCTCCATTTCTCGCAAGGCTTTCCCTTTGCTCGGCGGTATGGGTGCCCTTTGTTTGCCAAACGACTCATTTATAAATCCCTTCCCATCCTGGCGTGTTGTTCATTTCCTCCACCTCCACGAATCCGCAGGTTTTAAACGCCGAGTGTGCTCGCTGGCTACTAGATAACTTGTCCGGTTGTTGCGAGGCTTTCTTTGTTGCCCGTAGCGTGGGTCCAATTCACAGTTGTCTTTCCCACGGGAAGCGGCGGCTGCAGCAGCCCCAGGTTGTGCGCACTAACTTGGGAAAACCAGGCTTCTTTAAAAAATACTTTAATTCCCCAGTACTTTGGATTACACGGATTCAAATACGAGCGAGTAAACTTTCCCCTTCTCTTCTTTTCAGGGACCAACAGGAAATTGCCCAGAAAAACACGCACACGCACAAAAAAGCGCTTTCTCAGCTCAAAGTGTGCTGCAAATGCGCGATAAACTAAGTAAAAAGCTGTGCGTCGCTTAAAAAAGGATATCCAAAGTGGCTGTTGTGTCTCTTTTGGCTCCAGGGTGTCTTTGGAAAGTATTCAAAACCATTTCTCTGTCCATTGAGAAGTCCTCCTCTCCTCCCATGACTCTGCCCCGGGCTCCACCATTGTCAAGTCCCTCGGAATTCAAACCATATCCGGGTCGCATTTCAGAATAAAAGCCTCGGCTTTTTGTGGTCGATTCAGTTGAGTTTGTAGGGCAGGTGTGTCAAAGTCATTCTAGCTCAGAGGCCACATGGAGGAAAATCTATTCCCAAGAAAACCCATTTGGCACACTTTGGGGTCCACTGGAGAGTCCTCCTGGTCCTATCTTTACTAAACTGTACTTGGGGCGGCAGTAGCTCAGTCTGTAGGGGGTGGGTGGGGGAAGGGGGGGGTCGGGGGAAAGACGCCACGGAAGAAGAAAGGAGTGAGAGGGGGGGGGGGGGGGGGGGGGGGTAATTCTTGGGGACAGTCGAGGGGGGCGTGGGGGAGGGACAAAACCCACAACCGAAGGGGGGGTGGTTGGGGGGGGGAGCACTCCACATATCTCTTCATTGATGTATGTTTGTGTGTGTGTGTTGTGGGTTGCATGGATGAAAGAAAAAGAGAATATAAAATGAATTGCAGTGGGAATAATAAAGGACTATTTTCTTTTTTTTCTTCTTCTCTTACTACTTACTACTACTACTGTACTAACTTACTAACTGTATGTGCTTTGTGTTATTTTTATCTGCTTTGGCACTGTTGTAGTCAAAGAGTTGCTGAATGATTTCAGAGGCATCTCTGCATGGCATCATTGCTATTATGGTGTTATCCACTGTCTAATCTAGAAAACATTTTAGGCAAAGATAAAAACATAAAGTTTTCCTTTGGCTCATCACAACTGACTCATGCATAGTAACAGTCACAGTGTTACTGACACTGGGAGTGAATTCTCTGAGGCCTTACCTATCCATAGACACCTGGTAGTTGCAGAGCTATTGATTTATTTTAGGTATGTCTGTCTCAGCGAACAACACCTTCCAGCACCCTAGGGCTTAATAATTAATAATAACACAAAAACATTTACCATTTACATTTGAATTGTGACTTTCACTCTAAGTAAAGAATCTGAATACTTCTTCCACTCTTGGTCTTCTCCTCTGTTTGGGTGCCTCTTAACAAGTTGGGACGAGTTTGCTGTACACACAATAGCCATGAAAGTCACAAAAATCCAGCTGAAGTCTATCTTGCAGCTATATGAGGAGGACGTTGGGCTGGCACGGATTTGTGCACCCTTTGGCCAACAATCCATTTTCTCTGTTATGATCAGGTCGAGTGAGTCCCTTCATTCTATAGAAAACTGGACCAGAGGATAGCATTGAAGTGATCACAGGCCAGAAAACATGCCTCCAGGCCATAATGCTTTCTCCTCCACTAGTCTATTTGTTTTGTCCTTTGACAAGCACCCTTTAACCTTTTTTGTCTGCATACAAGACGTCACACCGTCGTAATGCAGCAAACACAGATGTATGAACACTGTCCAGTGAAAGCAGCACAAAATATCAGTACAGTATAAATAACAGTTTGATCCTACAGCATCTGAAAAGGATCTTGGGTGAGTAGATCTGTATCCCCTCCTTTCTCAGACTGAGTGTTACGTCAAAGACAAAACAGTCTAAAATATGTGCTGTTAAAACCATTTGTCTCTAGTGACAATGTTAAATGGTGAGTGCAGTATTCAGCTGTGGAGTTTTCACCTGCAGAGAATTGCATCTCCTATCTCGGGCCAGGCTTAAATTCACAACATATTTAATTAACATGAACAAGATATACATTTTTTTCTGTGCAGAAAGCCCACATTATACACAGCAATTCTTCACTGTACAATCAGACTTGGAGAGGTTTGGGTTGTCGTGAGAGTGTAAATTGTGTTGAGTTTTTTTTTTTTTGTCTGCCCTGTCTTCACCAGCTGGCATGATAATACTTTATCCAGTCATAAATGTATATTATATAAATCCTACTGTTTGAAAAACAAATACAATTCCCTTGACAGCTGCATTCGAAGTGTATTTAAAATAATGAAGAAGAAAAAAAAGGACTGGAGAACTTTGCATGAACTTGCAGGACATGTGAATGTAAATGACTGATTATAATAAACATTTCACACAAATGTAAAACATTTTGCACATAAAGTAAACAACATAAATGTAATTTTATTTAATAATTAAAAGAAAATGAAACAACCCACAACTGCCCACTAAATTTCATAGCCTACCTAGTCAGAGAAAGGAGGGGATGCAAATCCGAGCCGGTAAGCCTACAATATTAGTATTGCAAAATAATGCATTCCTTTTCTATCCAGTCTAATAAAACACTGGTGACTCTAAATGTTCATAAACTACAGACTTTAGGTCATTTATCAGCACTAGAGGACCCCACAGAGCTTTTAAACCATACTTTATCGTATACATCCTTACAATGTCTGACAGTTTTCACTGTGCGCGCTCCCGCTCTCGGTGGGCACAACAACTGTGCTGCATTCAAGTGCTCCTCGGAAGATTTGTAAACCCGAAGTCGTGAAGACAACTTTGAAACGAAACTCGAAATACTGATCTCAGTAACGAAAGTACTTTGGCTACTTCTTTAGCCACAGCTTCCCTTTAGTGCTACACGGAAAGAATGAATCAAAAAGAAAGTATATTAAGCTACTGTGCTTTGAGTTTACCTTGGCTTTCAAATCAAGCTGCACCAAACAATCGCCACGTCCCGTGAACGTCACATGTTGGAGTTGTTCCTGGTTGTAGACTAGGATACTTATGGCTGCTGAAAACGACCTGTTTAAATGTAAGATTTCTATGAGACATACACATTAGATCACAAAATGCAGTAAGATATTACTGTTTAGTACAGCTTTGGGTCAAGTATCTGAAAAAAAAACATGTTCCCACGAGATTTTGCGTGGGGAGCGGGATCTGCAGCGTATCAAACAGAAGGTAAGGTAAACACGACCACGAGATTTTGGCTATGAATGGTTGAGTAGCGGTTTGATGTTTAACATAGCTGGTAATACAAAAGACTGGAGTTAAAATGCTGAGACTCAAACTTTGTGTTGTTCATCAATAAACTAGTGTTGTTCTAGTCTGTCGCCTGCTGCTCTGCTCTCGTCTGGTGGTGGTGTTGTATTATAATCTTGCATAATGCTATTTTGGAGATAACATGATCCTTTATGGTTCTAATAAAATCCAATATTTCAAACAAGGATTTGAAAAAAGGACCAGAGTTGAATCTACATCACTCCGGCAAACTGATCAGACTCGATTAAGGCTGCATTTATTGAAGAACCTTTTAAATACATTAAATTTGATTGCATGGGTGTTCATAATATTGTGTCCACTCCCTGTTGATGGCACACACAAGGACACAAAGGTCACACGAGGTCAGTTGTTTCATACTAGAGTCTGTATGTTTAAATGTCATGTAATGACAATGATAACTCATACAGACCTTGACCTCATCACTGTAATGTCCGACCAAGTCAATCTTGAACTAGCTCACGGGTCTAATGTAAAACTGACAAATGTACAGACCATTATGTTTACAGCAGATGGAAAATTAAAGTGAAATTAAAACAATAAATCCAGCTGGAGATAAGACAAGGATAGTCATAATGTGTTGAGTGAAATCCACCGACACACTTTAAGTCTCAACAGAAACATTACTGTGATTTGTTTTTATGTCAATGTCCTGCATATTTTTTTTATAAAATGAAACCTTTATGTGCACAATATTGAGGTGGCTGGCAGGCAGACGGTAAGGGACCAAGTATCTGGGACACGTTTTGTCACAAGAAAGGCAGAGTGTTCGGGGAGCAGAATGGAGATGAGGCCTGCAACAGCTACGAGCTGTGGGATAAGGACCTGGAGTGCATCCGGCGGCTTGGACTGACACACTATCGCCTGTCTCTCTCCTGGGCCCGCCTCCTGCCTGATGGGACAACGCGACGTGTCAATCAAAAAGGTATTTCCGTATCCCCTCTTGACCCACGCCATATTTAAATCCAAAACAATATTTATTTAATGGGGCTGTATTACCTCATCACTCTGTGTCCAACAGGTGTACAATACTACAACAAGGTGATTGATGATTTGCTGGCCTGCAGTGTATCACCTATGGTGACACTTTACCACTTTGACCTGCCTCAAGCTATTCAAGATGAGGGTGGCTGGAAATCGCCAGATACAGCGGCGCTGTTCAACAGCTATGCCAAGTTTTGTTTCCAAACATTTGGCGACCGCGTCAAACTTTGGATCACTATCAATGAGCCCTATGTGTGTGCCAAACTAGGCCATGAAGATGGCATCCATGCTCCGGGGGTAAAAGAACCAGGGGTTGCCGCCTACCTGGTGGGCCACAACATGCTGCGTGCCCACGCCATGGCCTGGCACAGCTACAACTCCTTCTACAGGGCAAAGCAGAAGGGTGCAGTGTCTCTGGCCATCAACAGCGACTGGCTTGAGCCGTTGCACGCAGGTTGCTCCGAGGATATTGCCGCCACTGAACGCCTCCTTGCATTCACACTAGGGTGGTTTGCCTGGCCCGTGTTTGTAACCGGAGATTATCCAGAAATAATGAGATCTGCCATCGACGCTCAGAGTAAGAAGTTAGGATGCAATGGCGGATCAAGACTTCCCAGTTTCTCAAAAGATGATCCTGCCATTTTGGGCACAGCTGACTTCTTTGCGTTGAACCACTACACATCTCGTAAAGTCGAGCCGGGAGGAGGATGTGAAGAGATGTTGTGCATGAAGAGCGATCGAGATGCAGGAGAAGTTTTGGATCCATCCTGGCCTATTTGTGGAGTTTCCTGGCTCGCTGTAGTGCCTCACGGCTTAAGGAAACTTCTCAAGTACATCAAGGTAAAACTACAACTACTGCTCTATCTTTTGGGGTCATTTCCTGTCTCATCCACATCACTACAAAGTATCCCCAAACAAGGCTCAGTCACATCCTTTATTTTGATTGTGAGTTCAATCAGCTGAAATGCGAACTCATTTTTCTCTTTCTGTTGGCATCAGACTGAATTGACCTACAGGAAGACAAATCGCCTTCAACCAAACGAGTAGAACACCCTGACATTTGTTTAGTGTCTTGCTATCGATTTTGTATGCAGTAATCTCCTTTTAACACCTCCAGAAACACACTGATGCTTCATTAGTGCTGTCACATTGAATGAAACAGTTACTTTGCTGAAAGTGTTTGCAATTGCAATTTCCTGCTGTTGTGCCTCGTCACAGGCCATTAGTTTGAGCTTGGCACCGGTGAAATGCAGCTAAACGGCACACCGTAGACCAATCTGTCTCCCCCCGAAATGTCTGACAGCTGAGTTGCCTTGTTTGACAATAATATTTGCCCCGTGATGACTTTCCAGGACAATTTCAACAACCCAGCAGTCTACATTACGGAGAGCGGCTTCTCTCAGGTGGGGCCGCTGCAGATTGAGGATGACCAGCGCACAGAGTTTTACAAGGACACCATCTTGGAAGTGGCTAAAGGTAATGGCTGATAAACCTGCACTGGAAATCAGCAAATAGCCATTAGCAGCAGACAGTAGTAGCAATGAACGTATATTGCCAAGAAATGAAAGTGAATTGTTCGTTCCATTGCAACATCAGCGCCCAGCAGCAAAGCTATGCTTCTGCCATTTTGGACTGAAAGTGACTACCGGATGCCAGCAATACTTCCACCTAAAAAATGTTGTATAAATGTAAAACAAAATGATTCTATTGTCATATTTTCCCAAAATGGCCTGTGTTGAACAATAAAATATTATACATATAATAAGCATCCAAAATGGCGGCAGCAGCTGTTTTGTCTCTTTGCTGCTATACTCTTTGGTACACTTTTGGACAAATGACAGTGAAAATCTGATTTAAATTCAGCATTACCACCACCGTTGCACTATAGACAAAGTCTTCTAACTTTCAGGATCCTTGCCTTAGGTTTAGTTAACTTGAATGAAATCTTGCAGGGATATTTTCATACTGTATATCACTAAATAGGTTAAATTCAAAAATGCTAGAACAATTATTATGGTGGATACAAAAAATCAGGATATACAATAGATGTTTAAAGATTCATGAAAACAGAAGAAAACATTATTAATATTATCTTACCTATTACCTTACTTCCAGACCTTAAGGCTGATATGAGTTATTGCCCAAATTGTTTTGGCACCACCATCTGGCCAATCTATGTATTTTTTACTGCCATTCAAAGTTCACTCAGGAGCTCTTGTGGTTTCTGTAGGACTGCAGAGCAGTCATTTAAGGTAAGACAGCCCCTTTGGTTAGGTTAAATTGAATAAATATATATAGTATAGGGCTGTCAGTCGATAAAAATACTTAATTGTGATTAACCACAAATTAATCACACATTTTTTATCTGGTCAAAACATACCTTAAAGGGAGATTTGTCAAGTATTTAATACTCTTACAAAACAAAACAATGACAAATATTGTCCAGAAACCCTCACAGATGCATTTAGCATCAAAAAATATACTCAAATTTTAACCTTCACAACAATCAAGTATGATTTTTTTACTGGGTTTTCTAGTTTCGTGTGATACCAGTATCTTCACTAGCTTTAAAACTGAGCCCGCTACAACCTAAAAATTACAAGTTGCATTAATGTGTTAAAAAATGAGTGGCAACACATTATTATCGTGTTAACTTTGAAAGCCCTAATATGTATATGTACTTTCTACTTGTTGCAAATAATTCATGCTCTTGATAGGTTTCAGAAATTTTGATAATATGCTTATTTTGTGATGGGCTATCGATGGCTGTAGCCTCCAAAGTACAACAATGGTGTACTTCAGCATTTACTTTATTCAGATCTACAAAATGACAAGTCTTGTGTTTTAATTCTCTCTGTGTGCGTGTGCAGCTATAGAAAAAGATGGGGTCGACGTCCGTGGATATTTCGCATGGTCACTGCTGGACAACTTCGAATGGGCCGATGGATTCAGCGTTCGTTTTGGATTGTTCCACGTGGACTTTGGGGATGCAAAGCTAAGCCGAACTATATATCAGTCTGGACGGGAGTATGCAAAGATCATGTCGAGATACAAATGTGGTCAATCCAGATGAGATGAAATAATAAAAAGGAACATTTTTTTTGCATTATTTTTTGTCTGACACACATTCATACAACCAGCCAGGCTTCATTTAATTGTAGATCTAAAAGGTAACACCCCGCTGTAGTCTAATTTCTTTTCAGTTTAGAAAATGGTCAGGGTCATTTATAGAAAGTCTGACTTCAGAAGGGGATGTGAGGACATGGATGACGAGGGTGAAGTTGATTCAATGGGATGCAAATTAGTATTCTATCCTGCCCAGTTCCCAGTAGATCTGTACGAGGAGGTGTTTGGAGAGGGGAGAGCTCCTCATTCAGAGGGACCAAGGCAGCTGTAAGACCAAGCTGCTGCAGCCCACTGCACAGGGCTGCAGGAGAATGTGTGGGAATGCATTGTATTTGTCAGTGATTAGAAGCAATATTAATGGTAGTATCATTTAGAATAGGAGTACATGCTATACAGTAGTACATGCATTCACTTGTATGGCAGTCTTTTCCTTAAATCTATCTGTGAGTATGTCTTTGATATGTAGCTACCGTGATGAATCTGAAAATACACTGTAATACCTTTCATTGTACTCTGGAAGTTTCCATTTCAAGGTTAAGTGAATACTGTATTTTGAAGTACAAGGGAAAGTAAATTACACAGTCCATTTGGTCATCCTTTTTATATTCGACACAAAACTCCTGCACCACCTCTCCTCATCACACTGGAAAGAAACCCATCAAAAACTCAGCTATCAGAATGCCGCCAGGCTGCATAAAGCACACTCCAGTAGACTCAGAAGGGGATGCCAGCTGAAAGCAACAGATGTCCTGCCACAGGAAGAGAGCGTAATGCCATTTGTGTTCCCCCGGACAGCTGTGCAAACTCTCTACTTAAAGAAAGAAAAGAGTGAACAAGGCGAAAAGCCTCCCAAAGGCCCTCTGTTGATGCTTTGTGTATGCTGTGGTTAAGGTAGGATTATTTATATGGGGTGCTGAACAATGCAGTGTAGCTCTAAAAGGCCAAAAGAGCCGTATATAATGTTTGACATTAGTATGTGCAAGTGTGTCTAAAAGAAGGTGGGAAACTGTAGCTCATTTGTAGTGTTTTAGATTAAAGATGAAGAAAATCAACTTGATTTTTGCTCTTGCGTGGAAACAGAACCAGATGAGCAGTCTGATGGCAGCTGTTTGTAAGCCTACAGTGCTACCTTGTGGTACTAAAGGGAACTGCATCTTTGAATTTAAAATGTGTATTATACTGCACTTCACAGTATGGTGTCACATGATGTGCTACTTGATTAATAAAATGCATCCTGTTGGTGTAACAATAAACAACTAAAGCCGCTCCCTAACCACAATACATCACAGTTTTAACCCAATTAATATTTATGCTCTGATGTGAAGGAAAATGTCATTTATATTCTGTGTTGGGAGACTTTGTTTGCATGAATAAGCACGGTGTATCGTGACATCCAGTTGGCTGTGCATACTGTTTTCAACAGATGTGAGTAATACCCTCGTGGCCCTCCTCCATCTATGTCAAGTCGAGTGAGATTCTCCTTTGTCTTATGATGAATAACAAAGCTATTGTGGAAACATGAATAATGCCACCGCCGCTCACATTAGAACAGGCTGCTTTGAACACAAAGTTGAGCCCCATCTCGCACTATTTCAACGCTAATGAAGTTCATCTAATATCTGTGGCTGTGTCAGGAGCTGCCGGTGAGCCTTTAAATCTCGGCAGAATGATGGCGACGGACCACAAAGCGCTAAACATTTACTAAACGGGCGTAATATGCAGCTTGTCAGGTGGGAACACTGGTGGAAAGCTGATTAAAAATTAAGCAATGTGCTCAAAATTGTCTTACCTGTGTCAGAGACAAACACACCTGAAGCAGGTTTGAATCATGCTTCCCAACTTAATTCCCATCTGAGAGTAGTAATTCCACCAACTGTCTCCCAGTATTGATGGACTCCATCTTCCTCCATCACTGGCTGCATGGGTGAAAGAAGCACCACTGCAGCTGCATTGACTGAATGAAATACGAGCCAGAAGTTCCTCTGCACTTATGTTGAAATTAGCCGTTTGTGGCGTTTACCAAGGAATAATACTGTATGTGCGTATTACAAGTTGGAAAAGCTTAAATCATTAATTAGCATTTAAATAATTCACTCCTCCAGCCTTTTTAATAGCCCCAACAACGAATATTCAACTTCAGTTCATTACAGCGGGGCAGAATTTATTCTGATTAGACTGCGATGGAGAAAGTCACAGAAAAGACCATTTTTAAATGTGCTTTCCAATTAAGCACCAAATATATCATGTGTATAGATAAGTTGCTTTTGACAATGAATTAACACGTTTAATTGTAACATTCAATCACATTCGCTGGCAGAGATTTACCCCTGAGGAGAGGCCTATTTGTATTCGACCAAACTTAACTGATTATACTTTTGACAGACACTAAGAAATATTCAATAACTGGGAAAATTCACTGACTTATTATAAATTAACTAAATTATCTAGCTGCTGATAAACCATCTGAATTAAAAGCACAATCTCGTGCATCGGCGCAGTGCTTACAGGTGCAAAGGGTATGACTTCTGGCAAATAATTACCTTTTCTATTTACTGATTACCCTCATATGCATATTCCCTGGAGAAATGGTATAATTAGATTGTTGCTTCAATATCAAGATGAACAGACATCAGCCACTCCCTTCCTCCATAGCGCAGATACAAATCTCTCTTCCCTTTCCTCTCGCTCTTTGTCTGGGTTTCTCTCAGTCAGCTGGCGAGGGACCCGCGAGAGGCCCAAACCACCACTCAGCCTGCCTTCTGTCTTTTCCTTTCTCTCTCTCTTGCTCTTTTTCACTCACTCTCTCATCATCTTCCCCTCTCTTAATCGCATTGCTCATTTTCCATTGACAAGAGAGTATGAGGAGAGAGGGAGGAGGAGAGAAAAAACAGCACAAACTTTCTAAATCCCATTGACCTACTTCGCCAGACATTTCTCTGGGAATTCATATTAGTGCAAAAGAGTTAGAAGAAGAAATGTTTTCTCATTCCCCCCTCCCTTCTTCCTCACAACCCCCTCCTTCTCTTTCTCTTTCAGCGGGAAGCCATTTTCCTCACATTTGATCCTGTATGACCACTACAGTACATTATACAAGTGGATAAACGCTTTACCGTGGCATAAGCAGCGGTTCGGAGCTCTGTCACCACTTTTGACAGTGGCATAAGAAGCATGACATCGGAGCTATAAAAAGCGCTTTGGAAGGCCTCGTCTTTGATTGACGAATTCGGCGGCGCAGACAAGATTGAGGGGGATGAATATTGCTAGGCCTTGAAGACAGGAAGTGGAATTATGACGGACCCATACAGAGAACTAAAGCAGCGAGACGAAAAGGGAATAAAAAGAGAGAAAGGCAATTCAAATCTTTTTCTTTTAAGTCCCTCCCTGAGGGACTGCAGATGACCCTGCTAACGACTGTTGGAATTCGAACTCCCTTGAGTGTGATGGCGCCGCGTGATGGGAGGGGGTTCGCAGACCTGCCTGAAAAATTGAAAGCTCCTAGAATATTCAGCTAACCCTGTGCACTCGGTTGGGGGTGGTGAATGGGGGGCACATGCAGAGATTGGTATTCAGGGTCTGTGTGTGTGTGGTGGGTAAGCCCAGCGGAGGTGGCGAGAGAGGAACCCCCCCCCCCCCCCCGTGTGCGTGTGTGTGGTGGCCAATGAGCCGAGCGCCTCGTCTCATGGGAACAGTGGTAGGAGTGCGAGTGAACATAACTGAGAAAGAGAAAGAGACAATTTATGGAACCTTTAGAAGTGAAGTGAATAGAACTGTGATGGCGGTGTAGTTATCAGGCCCGGATCCAAGCAGAGAGACTAATGACGTGGATATAACCTTGTGCTCCCAATATGCAAACACAATGTCATCAACATAGAAAGAGTGAGAAATTCATTTGCTCTAAATCTCCTCTGAAACTTTAGAGACAGAAAATGGTAACCTGTGGGTTTTATCAGTCTGAAAATAATGAAAGGAATGTGGGGGGCCACTTAAAGTATGAGCTTCATCCCACATTTACCTTGGCCTTTCATGTCCTACTTCTATTCTTCTATTCTTCTTCTTAAGGAACAATTCCAGTTTCACGCCTCTTATTTTCATGGTGTTGTCCATCATTCCCATTGGTAACAATAATATTCCAAAAGTCAATTACTGAGATCTGGAAATGCAGCAATATCCTTAAAATGAAATCCGATCGAGCAAGAAACAGTGATCATGACCCAGGTTACACAAACGGCCATCTTGGAACCCATCAGCTATCGGCATAATGACGGAGAAACCTTTGGGGACAAGGAGCTACATTTCTGGGCTTCCGGTGCCAAGACTTCCTTTTCCGTGTACTGCTCGTTGTCTGATTAGCAACTTGAGATGTGAGACTGTAATCAGAGTTGAGAGAGGACGTGCACGACTGGATTGTTTCACAAGTAGCAAGTTTACAAGCTAATTTTAAACTAATGAAAAGCTAAATCATTGTCAGACGAGATCTAGCAGGGTCTCAGATTTCGATCAATGCGTTCAACCTCTTTTGCTCTCCACACAGACTGTTTACCTGCATTCAACCCAAGCCTGCTAGAACGTGATTGGTCAATACTACTCTGACTACAAACAGGAACCAGACCGCTGCCGTACCAAAATCTTGTCCCGTTGCCTACAGATTGTAGAGATTAGCCAAATGGAGGCAAGCAGTATATTATCACCCAACTGTAAATGCCCACAACAGCTTAAAGGATGACTGCTTGAACTTTGACAAACTGTTACTAGCTACCTTGAAACTGTCACAGTCTGTGTTTCATTCATCATCCTACTTGCCCCCAACAATAAAATACTGATTCTGAACTGAACTAATGTGAGATAATCAGTCCATCATCACCCACTGAGCTGGCTACTCTATGTACCATGTTTTCTTCTTGAAACAAAACAATTATTGCTCAGAGGAGTTCAAGAGAGGTGTAGAGTTTGTTTGGTAAGAGAGCTACAGATACCTATGTGTGTTATAATCAGTGGACAACTCCGGGGTATAGCCAATGTAGAAGTGCCTCAAACTTGCATTCTTTCTAATAGTCAGCAGGGGGCGACTCCTTTGGTTGCAAAAAGTCTGATTGTATAGAAGTCTATGAGAAACTGACCCTATTTCTCACTTGATTTATTACCTCAGTAAACACTGTCAACACAAGTTTATGGTCTCAAACGCTAACATGGTCCCATTTAGCGTAAAATAGACAATAAAGCTGGGTAAGCTTTAGGGCGTGGCTACCTTATGATTGACAGGCTAAGACCACGGCATTGTACAGTCTGAGGGATGTCTGTGTCTGCGTCTTTCAACTTTGTTTTCAGTTCATGAAAGTTAATCATAACCTTTTTGGGTCACCTAAAAATCTCTTATTAAACATTAGGTTGTATTTATCCACCCTCTTGTGTCACTTCTGGTTGCAGAAAACCAAGATGGCAACAGCCAAAATGTTGAACTCAAGGCTTCAAAACAGCAGTCATGCAACAACGTCCACGTCTATGGTTATAATATTCAACATTGTTTTAGATAACTGCTGATTTACCCCTGCTTTATTGATATTCTGGCTAAATATTCTTGCTATCATTATTATAATTGATTGAGTAGAATAGAAATGATGGCCATAACTCTGAAGATAACTAGTTGAAGGAAACTGCGTAGTGACAGTGCTGCACATGCCACATTACATGATAGTACATTTTCAGTTGTGAGAGTGCAGCTTTGCTTTGGAGAATTGAAATAAATGTTCAGGTATCTCCCAAAACAACAGGTAGTTCCTATGGAAAACGCCGCAGCTCATCTTTTGATTAACTGCAGACGCTTTAGGTTGAGGCCATTTCAAGAAAGAGCGGATGCATGGGGCGCAGAGCAACAGTGCGCATGGACTAATTAACTCTAAGTGTTGTAAGACATGCTCCCTTCTCACCCATGTTGTCACTCAGGGTTTGAGTGGCGCTAATGAGAGAATTATCTAGCCTTGGACCCTGGTAATGCATTCAAATGAACACCAGCTGACCTGACCTATGAGATGGCTTTTTAATCTCACCACTTAATACCAATCAAACCTGCTTTCTCATGTGCCTACACTGGGAGGGCCCTCTGCTCCAAACGCTGCCATCCATTTCTTTTTTCCCCACTGTTGATCTAAGGGAGAGCGTTAATTGTCTTGAATGGCTCTAGGGCTTCTGCTGATATTATGAAGGGAACCTCAGGTGTGCTGGATAAAACAGGTGGATACGGCTCCTAAAGTGTTTGCTGGGCATCAAAGTGAAGTGTTTGAGTGCACACTTGTGTGTGTGTGTAAGCCCCTTATCATGAGAACCCAGTTGAGGATTAAGAAGGTTAATAAGGTCATGAGTTTGCAACAAAAATCTGTGATATACAATAGCGCTTTGGCATTGTTGGATTACCATAATCATCATCCTTTGGTGCCCAAACCTGTGACTCAATTGTTGTGCTCACAGTGTTTCCAGATGCAATACAAATGTTCAGCAGGGGGGCGGGTTGAGGGGAATTTAATAATTACCTGCTGGTATTACCAATTTAAGCATTTATACTTCAGTAAGTAAGCCTGCGTCTCAAATTGGATCAAGGTATTTTCGGTTTGTTGTCTAGCAAGCTTAACTGTGATGGTTTTGTTTCAGCCAGTCAGCGCAGAACTTGTGGGCAACATGAGCAATAAGCCCTTTCAAGTGTTTGGGCTGTAGCCGTTTTTGTTTTGCCAAGTGCTCGAGGTAACAAATAGCAGATCAGCTGGAGTTCAAGGCTGCTCGCGAAATGGTTTAGTGCGTTTCAATGCCTTTTGGGGAGACTTTTATTGTTATAAATCTCGTGGCGTACTCGGGAACGTGTATGTTTGAGAGACTGTGATCGTGTGTGAGCCAGGGAGTCAAGCTCGGGTACAACATCTGTTTGTGTAAACTTGCGAATGGAGGTTTTAGACGGCGAGTGCACCCTCCTGGCCTGCAACCATCCCACACTTCCAGCATGCAAAAGTGTGTCGGGATAGGGAGGAAAAAACTATTGATGAGTGTAATATGCAAGGTCTTTCCACCTCCCTGAAGTCATTAGAATCTATATTCTTATATTGTTCACAAGCAGTCGGGATTTGCTTGAATGGGGCCCAATTAAAAGGGATTTAATAGGATTTGCTGATTCAAGGAGGTGGTTGCAATACCTTTGGTAGCAATTTCACTCTGCAATGTATATATTTTAAGTTATAGTATTGAATGAGGAGTAAGCCCTTTGGAGTGTTGTCATCTTTAAGGATGTGGTGAAAGATATTATGCTGCAACAGCAATAATGACTGGATTAGATGCATTATTATGCAGCTTCACTTTGTTCCCTATTATATGGAAATACAGTATCCTTGTTTGAAATACTTTGGATCAATGCAGACAGTAGTCTGACTGCTCTGTGTGTGATCAAACCTGGTGTCAGAATATTGCTCTAATTATGGCAGGTGAAAAGTTTTGTAGTGACGAAGACTTATGCAGACACATACAGTATTCAATTACATGTTTCCAGGCTGGGTGCATCTTTACATGTCGCTGGTTGACAGCTAATTGTACAGCGGACAATAAAGATCAGCTGGTGTGTTGTGACATGTTTGTGTGTGTGGCAGAGTTGCAGCTTTTGTCTCTCTATCTCAGCCCACAGGCCCATTGTCATGCAGGCGCTCAGGTAACGGGCCCAAGTCGTCGCTCATCTGCCTGACGGCCGCCGCTATCTGCCCTGGCGGTGACTGATGATGGGAGTGTGGGGTGGTGGTGTCTATGTGTTAGCGCCAGACAGTGTGTTGTACTGAAGGGGGGGTCCGTGGCAGGTAGGCAGGCGGTGAGGGAGGCGAGATGGATGCCACCCTGACTGAGGGCTGGGTTAAGAGGCCAGTGGGCAGTGCTGCATTCACTGACCATGCCTGTGAGCAATACAGGGGCTATTGTGCACAGCAGCCAAGCAAGGACAACAGTGTTTGTGAGATGGATCTGGTCTGTCACACGGACAGAATGACACTGAAAAGAAAGTTAGTGTCAGCAGCTGGATGGCATAGGTGGCTCAAATTCACTAGTAAAGTGGTGGAACTGTCAAACATAGCTCTACAATTACTCTAAAACTGTGGTTGTCAAACTATGGTGTGGAGGTGCACTGGGGGGACCTGAAGCATTATAGAAAAGGAATGTAAAGTGGAACTAAAGTTGAATGAATCTATTTCACGGGGTAACAATAAACAAGTTAACCAGAACACAATTTTTCTATCTAAGATTTTTCAGAAACTACTGCAGATGAAATGTTAAGTAGAATGAACTGGTTTTTGACAAGTAAAACAAGAAAAAAAATGAACAGGTGATGCTCATCATGCAAATACGTCAGTCAAAACCGTACACTATATATAAGTGGACACAGTCACCTTGACGTCACTGGTTTGTGGACAGCTGATATCAAACCTTGAGTTCAGCATTTTGGCAGTTGCCATCTTGGTTTCTGGCCATCGGCATCTTGGTTTTTTGCAACCACAAGTGAACTAAGTACAACCAAATGCTGAATAAGACATTTTTAGGTGACCAAAATGTTACAATCTACTATCATGAACTGAAAACACAGGATGCTTTCACAGGGTTAAAGTTATATAACTAAAGCCAGCTATCAATCATTCACAAACTCTGACTAAATGCTCAAACTAAGCAGCGCTGATCAAATATAAATCAATACTCTGTTACTGTGATGCTTATTTCTCTCTTCAAATGATTTCAGGACCATCAGTTAGTTACTGTTTAGCTGTAAAATGAGAAAGTTTGTGACCCAGCAGCCATGTTGAAATCTCTTAAGGAAATACCAAGCACTGCCCACCAGCCAGAGGACAGCAATAAGAAGCCTCTCTCTCTGAAATGACCTGTTTGATTGGCCAATATCTTCCATTATGGGCTATATTTTTTTTAAGCGTGAAAACAGAGCCACAAGGAGGTGTAGAAGTCTAGTTATCGCAGAACACTTGAATTACAATATGCTGAAAGGTTATAATGGAAATTTTTCCAAATGAGGCCAAAAATATACTGCCTACTGCCACTTAAAGGCACTTTGGCATTGGCTTTACTTTTCAGACCCGGAGGTTGCCCAGTGGTCAAAACTAAAGAGCCTACCTTGTTGTCAGATATGCTGTTATAGTAGGGGAGCTTTCATTTCTAAAAACTGAGGCACCTTGGGTAAAGTTCAATTTGCCTTATGACAGTCTAGAGTCCTAAATGTCAAATAACTTTATTAGCGGTCATGTGTGTTCCATGTGTGCATGCGTGTACATAAAATGCACATCCATGCACAGCACCAGAATGTGCATGGATGTATGTGTGAGCATCCTCATGCGTCTGCTGTCTGGGAAGATCAATGCGTCCGCATCGATGTTGTCTTGCCCTCCGCACGTGAAGTGAATGGAGGGGGAGGAGGTGGTGGCAAAAAGGGTGGGAGGAGAGTAGGATGAGAGGCGCACGCTAAATGGATGCGATGCAAATGGCACCAGAGGACATAGGAATCAATTTACCTTATTGAAACAAATGAGAGCAGTGTGTTCTTTTTTTTTTGGCCGCCCCTATTGTTATTGTAATTAACCCACCCAACCCAAATCCCTGACCCTCCCTTTTGCAAACACAGCCAACCCCCCTCAACAACCCTGTCCCTGACGCCTGAGGTCCCTTTTACCCTAATGAAAAAGCCTTAAAGGTGCCCAGGTAAAAATGTAGGTGCTGTAATCATGATTCATGGCCTTGGGTGACATGCTAAAAGGCATGGAGATCTGCCTAGGAAAGCATTTAGGATAGGGTTTCCCATGTACAAGTGCCAACACCCCCACTTCCCCACAGAACCACCACCTGTGATGGCTTATGGACGTTCCCTGCTCCCAGCATGCTCTCACGTTTATAAACTCCCCACATTCATGGATTCCCAATAACCAAAATGGACTTCACCTAATGTTGGAATGACCTCGTAGATAAGTGGCCAGAGCAATGCCTATATCATAGAGTGATGTCCTATTGAAAATTTGCCATTCTTTTGTTTAAGAGTAGATGCCTAAGCTCTAATTCCCCAGTGTGGCATGGGCATTGTGTAGGGGTCTTGGGGGATGGATCAATAGTTAGAGAGAGCGATGGGGTCACGGCAGAATCAATGCGCTGGACAAACGACCTCCAGCTGCCTAGCGCACCTTCCAAGCTGCTTGACACCTGAGGCGATCTTTACTGAAATGTCCTCTGTTGAAATGCCACAGGGCCACGGGCTGCTGAGCAGTCACTCATGCAGGGCTCCCAAATCAAGTGGCGTATGCAAACCGGGTCTGCTGTCATCCACGGTGAAAGGCCTTGGCTCAGCGTTACTACATAAACAAAACTCATGCACCTGAGAATGTCAATTACTTGCCGCCTGCCCCTTTAGACATCCCCATGCTTGATGGCCAAATTGGGATTAATTTAGGGAGGCTGGGGGCCACTGTAGAGGTGACACCGTGTCGTTCCACCCCAAAGAAAAAGAGACAGTGGTGGCGCGTAGAACAGGAGCAGCAGGCCAACTTGATTGTTCCCCTATTACCCCTGCACGACGTTTTGCATAAGCGGCAAAAAAGGACTGATGAAAACAAGTGGCGGTTTCAGGTCGGACGCAGACACCCAGAAAATGAGCTTTTTTCCCCCCTTTCCCTTCTTACCCTTCCGCTGGGCCGCATAATTCAGAAGAGCCATCTTGTGGAAATGTCATCGTGTGGTGGCGGTGGAGCAAGCAGTGTGACAGAATGCTGTAACGCCTCCCGGGCTGGGGCCGTCGCCACGCTTGCCACGCCCGAGTCGGCCTGACCTTGCAGGTGCTGATATATGCAGCTACACCGGTGTCAAAAAATGGACAACGGGTTTGTCTTCTTTGTGGAAGCTTTTAGCAACTTTTCCTTCCAGCTTGGGTTCACTGGGAGGTGGTGCATATGTTTATTTGCTCCAGGATATAGATTTCTTTCCTTTTTTTTCCCCTCCTTTTCTTTTTTGAATAGAGGTCAATTCCCCACCGTGCATTCCCTTTTATGCACCCACTCCCTATTCTTCATTCGTCTTACCTGCTGACACATCTGACAACACGCTGCTGTATTATTATCTCGCAACCCCCAGCTCTATACCTTCCACAACAACACGGGGACAGCTCGACTCCTCCACCCCTTCTCTTTCTCCTTTAGAAAACTGATTATAAATGGTCAATTTGAAAATAGACTGGAAAGTCCCCAAGGCTGCTTGCCTTGTCAAATTGAAAAGGGACAAGGACAAGTCAGTCGACTTGCCCCCTGTCCGCCGTCCTGATGTTTCCGAGGCAGGCGTACGACGGGGAACATAACAAATTCCCCCCATGCGGCGGGCTAGGCGATGGCAAAGGATGACGAGGGAGGGTGGGGCGGCAGCAGCGAGCCGAGGATCTTCAACATCTAGCCCTCAGCATTTATATCACAAGTCTCCACAAAGAGTCTATGGATCACTCCAGTGGGCTGGTGTTGGCAGTATCAGGAAAAGCCATAGGCTGTCAGGGAGTATGTGCCTTTCATATTTCACTGTAGACAGCCTTCCCTTCTCCCGGCCTCACTCACAGCAGCCTTTGAGGATAATATCTTCAAATCTCTCCTTGCCATGCTGAGAGGCTATTTTTAAATAGATATTTATTTCATTCTATCAATTTTTCTTCCTCCCTCTCCCGTCTGTCCTACAGGTATAGAGCTTTACCATTTGTGACCGGTGGAGAAATGCGCACAAAACAGAGAAATGCTTGTGGCAAGGCAGGTATTTCTGTCAGCACGGATCTGAGTCTTTTTCAATTTTCCTCTTCCATTCAGTTACTTAAAGGGAAATCTTTATTTTTTTCCCCCTTTCATTACAAACCAATCTCACCCTTCTAACTTTAATTTACCAAATTATCATAAACAAAACAAAAAAAAGGCACTGAAGATGAACTTCATCAGGCACCCCATTATGCTCGTCTCATCAACAGACGGTGTGAATGAATACTTGATTTTATGAGTCTTTCAGCAGTGACTTTTTTGTGTTCACAATAAAGTCCCTTTCTGATTAATCACACTAGTGAGATGGAGAGCACCCTTTGATAAAGCCGAGATGTCCATTGCGGCGTGATTCATCAGGGTGGACCTCACAATCAGATGGGATGTGTGCCTTTTTTCTCCAACACGCATCCACTCTCTCCTCAGAATACATTAAGAGGAGTGTGAGCGACGGAATCATCAGATACCAGGAGGTGAATTTAAGTGGTCATGAACCTGGTGTCAAACTCAAATAGCTGAATGGTGATAGATAAAACAAACAAGGAACGTGAGCCGCTTGCAGAAGGGAGGCAAGGAGATGCGTGCCGCGCTGTCGAGAACTTTTACAGATGAGGCCCGCTAGCCCTGCATCGCAATCGGGCTATTATTGAGCGTGACCCCTGCTGCAACGGTAACATATGACCCTAAATTTATGTATTGCGTGAACTTTCTCCCCACGTAGCGTGACATGAGTTATGTTTCATGTTGAATTGTGAGCTGTCCCTGCTTCCCCCCCGGGGTGCACGGTCCTCCTGACCCACTGTAAAAAATAAAAAGGTAGATGGAAATTTATGAGCAGCGACTTTCCCTTTGGGCTGAATGTTGCTATTAGCAATGTGACCATGCTTCAGGAGGAATACTGTGGGGATAGAATACACAATAAAGCTTGTTCACGCAAAAGCTTTTTACTCTTAGTGCTTCAAGGAGGGCCTCACAAATTGACAGCTTTTCTGTCTTAAGCAGTATTACTCTCATGTTTACCATTGCAGGCACAAGAATATTAAATAAAATCAAGACGCTACTAATGCTTTACTACACCCTCCTCCCTTATTCCCTGGCGATTGTCTCTTGCGCAGTAAGCACATTTGAAGTTGTTGTCTGTTATTCTTTATCGTATTTCGTTCCTCTAACCATGGCTAATAACAGTTTTTCCTATCTTCCTCTATTTCTGGGCTAAGCCGAGACCAAGAGCTGGGCCTCCGTTTTACAGAGAGGCAGAAAATGCTTAGGTAAGCAGAGGAAGGATTCCTCCGTTGCTACTTCAGGTAGTCCCCTCCCTCCCTTTAGCTGAGATTTCTATCTCAGGCCCTTATTATCACCAAACAAGCACTTTTTGATGATGATAAGTAATAGCCACATCCCTGTGTGTAGGACTCACTTCTCAGGGGAGTAAGGAGAGCATGCTGGTCATTTTTCTTGCCTGTTTGGCGTCCAGAGATCCCGGGGAAAATAGAGGCTCTACAGAGGGGGGTGGTGATTCTGTGTTTGTGCAGCACTATTCACTTCTGGAGGAATGAGCAGAAGATTGTGTGAGAGTAATGCTTTTTGATGTTTTTCAGTGCATTTAACTGATTTTCGGAAAACAAATATGGAAAACCAGACTTATTATAATGCTGAAGATCACTGAAGACACCATCTCTTGCAAGCAAAGTGAGGCATTTATAAGTTTACCCTCACATTTACTGGTTAAATAAATTGTAAATGGCCACAGCTCCTCACTAAATATTTCAACATTATCCAACTTAGCAATGCAGCTGTCAAACAGTGTGGACAATCCTAGTGATAAATCCCACACGTGATTGTTTGGAGTAATAATGATGAAGAAGGAACACTCAGAAGAGGGGGTGATCTTAGGGGTCAGTGCTTCCTGACAGAACTTGTGTAGCCATTAGCAGTTGGGTGACAGCGGTGGTTGAGGAAGAGGATGATAAGCTCTGGACAAAAGTGAAGATATCCTGCAAACAAGCGGACACATAAACAGCATCTCTGGGCCTTCTAATCCCGCAGACGTGCTTGACAGTGGCTTGTCAAATTGCACGGACCAATTTGAATGCACGGCAGGGGGACTTCCCTCTTTTCAATTTGGTGGGCATCTTGTTTATTTGTGGCTATAGCTGCAGCTTGCTGCCAAACACACCCCTCAGAAAATCTATAATTTAGTTGGACTTGTGCGACAGTTTGATATTATAGTCTGCTGAAGGAGGGAAATGGGGAGGGATGGAGAGGGAGAAAGAAAGAGGAGGAAAATGAAAGACATGAAGGATAGAGGTGAAAATTCTGAAAGGAAGTCTAAAGAGGGTTGAAATATATAGCAAAATAAAAGATTAAAGCTAAGCGTGCCAAACACTACTGTTTTTTTTGGACTGAGAGTTGAAGGCTTAGGTCTTGGACAGGATGTTCCTTTGTGAGTTTGCCCACTATAAAAGCTGTGGCCTTGGGTGTGGTCTGCCAAGTATGCCACTCAGCAGAAGTGGTATTCAAAGCAGGTGTCCAGGCCAGTATGTCAAGAGCTCTGTCTGTGAGCCAATGTAGCCTTGGAGGCAAGTATTGAGCAGAACATCCCGATCTCACTCCCAGGGCGTCAAATACCGATGCTCCGGCAGTAGCTTATGGCATCTTGCATTAGGCACTCTAGCGTATGTATGAGACGCACCAGGCTTTCAACTGACTCCAATGTAAACCCCTCTGTGTCACGATTAGCTGCTCATAGCAACGGACGTCGTATTAAAGGTAGAGTCTGCAGGATTTGGCAACAACTGTTGGTGTGGTTGCAGATTGCAACCATCTGAGAACCTCTCTGCTCACTCTTCCCTTTCCAAGACTGCAGTGCTGAGTCAGTGGGTACAAAACCATGTTAACACCATTCGCCTCACACAGAGGCATATCCTTGCCACAACAACACTACCTCAGGAGCAACGGAAGTCACGGCTAGCGGTTTTGCACTCTGCAGCTCACGCTACTGCATGTCAGAGAACTACGGTGGCCTTCAGGTGACGTAAAAACATGAAAAGCCCTCTCTAGAGCCAATGTTTGGTTTGTCTGTTTTGTGTTACTGGAGAAACATGGCGGGGTAACATGGCAAACTCACTGAAGACGACTGTCGTTATGAAGGGTTCATTCTAAGCTCACAAAAACACGATTCTTTTCAGGTGATTATACACTAATGAAAAAATAGTTATGAATATTATATTCATTTCTGCAAATACATCCCCCAAAATGTTAAAGTCCTCTAATGATGGGTGGAAGGGGTTGTGGATGGGTCAAACAAACAGTACTTGTGCTCAGAGGACTGGCGTTCATGTCCTGTGTAAATCCAAAAGTTGAGTGACGAAGTTGTGTCACGTGACATTCGGTTTATGCTACTGAGTCACGATGTTATGTCCAGAGCTTTACAAGCGTACTTATTTTAAGCAAAACCATGATGTTTCTAACTCTAAGTGGTTAACTACAACCATTTCACAATATTAACCACATGCAAACCTTCAGCATTAAGATACCACACAAAAGGCTACCTTCTGCCCGAGAGCAAAAATATGATGAGCAGGGATGAGATCATGTTGAGAAGAGACACAATGCTGTTGCTTTTATGCATCTGTGACAGAAATTGTTTAACAATTTTCAGGATCTAGTGTTGCTTGATAACACTTTGAAGAACTTTCACAAAAGAGTAGCAGTGTGTGTCTGTGGTCTCCATCTATTGCTATAGGGTGTGTAGTCACATGAAGGTGGTGATTCCCCCCATCCTGGTGGCTGTCACAGTCTATCCCTGAGCTGCCGCTGAGCAGCCTGACCTTTGGCTCTGCCTTTTAGTGCATTGATCCACCGGTCACTTTGAGCCAAGATGGCTTCCCTTGTCTCGCTTGCTCCTACCCAGTTAACCTGAGTGGACTCTGTGACTGCCTGGGCCGGCGCTCTGTGGCCTCTGATGTGTGGTGGACTCCATATACACGGTTCTGTGCACGCCCCTGTCAAAATTATTGCTTTTTAAAATGTCTAAAATCATAATGTATTCAGAAAAAAAGAAAGGAAGGCTTTTCTTCCAGGCCAGATGCACAGGGTCATGCGTTCTAATTTTAGGTGGTGTTAATTGCAGCCCTCTCAAGTGTCCTCACTGCCACCTTTGACAAAAGCACCATTCATAGGCAGGGCGGCCAGGCAGGCTGGCAGGGCGCCTGCTTCGCCAGTTGTTGCTGACACCTCCTTGGCAGCGCCAGGCCGGCTCTGGCTGAGGCGTCTGCTGATGCTACCTTCCCAATAATCATGCCTCGTGGTGCATGTTCTATAAGCAGAAATCTTGCGTGCTCTTGTCTGAGTATGTAACAGATGCCATGTTGGTCCCCTGCTGGGTTTCGGAAACGAGTTGCGTCGTATTACAGCAGTGACAGACCCTAAGAGGCATGCTGTAATTTCAAGATAAGGTTGATATGATCAAGTCGCAGCGTGCAGAAGACAAAAATGGAAGAGATCCTTGTGTAGTCCGTAAAACACTGCGGCTGTCTTGATTTAAGTGAGGGCATTTTGTCACTTTAAGGCCTGGGAGTTCACCTCCCGAGTCGGGCCTCGTAAACATGGTCCCCGCAAAGGCAATAGAGGAGAGGCATGTGCAGCACAAAGCAATTCAGCATTCTAACGCCCTGTCACTGGGCTCACATTTCAGCCATTCTTTATTCTCTGCCACAGTTCCAGCAGGGTGTAAATTGTGCTGGGCTGTAATTAATCCATGTCAGGTCAGAGAAGAAGAAGAAGGAAAAACGAAGGGAAATGAGCTGAAGTATGAGGTGCCTTTGATTATAGCACCCCCCACACCACTCTATTCCACATACACACACACGCTTGTGCAATATTGTTTTGCATTCATGAAGGAAATCCGGGACCCCCAAGGAGCTGGGGCCCTCCTACATTACTTTCATGTTTCTAAAGCCTGCTAAAGCTCTATTTGTCCCATTGTACTCTGTCTCCACTATAGGACAGAGGCAGCCTTCTAGCGGGGGTGGAACAAAATATATATATCTTCAAAAGACAATTCATGCCGGGCTCATATATGCAACCACAGTATAACCCCAATTTCAACTCGCACCATCAAATCAGGGGTGTAGAAATGTGAAATTAAAATGTGTGATCCATATAAAATATCTAAAGCAATATAAAAATCCACTCCCCTGCTACAAAAAGTTCTAGTGAAGTTATGATGTTTGGAGAATGAAAAGGCTCTACAGCCAATTTTCAGGTTTAATGGAGGTGAAAAGGTTCATTAAACTCCCACCTTTGGTGATTTAATGATAGTTCACTCAATTCAATAGCTTTTTGAATTAGCCCCATCAGAAGTGTACCGCTGTCAATCATGTTGACAAACACTTAAATTTGAGGATGGAAGAACGCTAATTCTGAATGGGAGTGGTGGCATTTGCTGACATGATTGATATTTATTGGAGTTGGACTCCCTAGTGTAGTCTGAGAAAGAGAATGAAATGAAATTAATAAATATCAGTGTAAAGGATGGAAATAATATGCCAAATCTGAGGCATACATTCCTAGATTTGTTTACAATCTTTGAAATAAGGGTTTCAAACCTGACCCTCCTGAGGGCTGAGGTTCTACCCAGGACGATTTGCTTCTGATGAATCCTTTTTTGAAGAAAGGGTTTTCAATGGTTCTTTGTGAAAGGGTTCCATTAAAAATACTTTTCATCCAAAGAACCCTTTTTTTTTGGAAGAAAGAGTTCTTCAAGGATTATTGAAAGCATGAATTTTAAAAGGGAACAGCCACAACCCAGCCCTCACACACTCAAAGTCTGTGACTGTCACATCATCCCTTTAGGATTCTAGATAAAACCCTTGGAATATAGAACGGTTCTCAGTGAACCCCCCTGAATGGGCTCCAGATGAAACCTTGGACTATAAAAGGGTTCTTGGTAAAACCCCCTATGTAGGGTCTAGTTAGCACTTTTAGAGGGTAGAAAGGTTCTGAGAGGGTTCTGGGTAGAACCATTACACCATAGAAAGGTTCTCTGTAGAACCTCTCATAAGGGGTTCTGAGTGGAACCTTTCACAGAAGTTTCTCGAGATAACCCTTTATGTTGGGTTCTATGTAGAACCCACTGAAAGGTTTATAAAAGGTTTTACCAGGAACTGTCCTATGAGGACAAGCTGTGGAATAGCAAGAGTGTATGGCTGGCAGGTCTGTCTGTCTGTCCGTCCAACACTTTTGTCCAAACTGAAATATCTCAACAGCTATTTGTTTGATTGCCATGAAATTTGGTACAGGCATTCATAGTCCCCAGAGGATGAATCCTACTGATTCTGGCAATCCCTTTACTTTTCTGGTCGTGCCACCACCAAGTCAAATGTGGCGTTTATCTTGTGCTATATCTCTATGTCTACCAAATGGCTTAGCAAAGGAATTTGTACAATTTATAATTGATTATGATTTCTCTAACTTTTTATTTAAAGCTACCATGAGGTGTGCACTTGTGGTTTTACGTGAAATATCACAACAATTCTTGAATGGATTGCCATAAATTTGGTAAAGATGTTCATGACATTTTCAAGATTAACTGAAATTGGTGATCCCTTGACTTTTCATCTTATGCCATCATTTGTTCCAACAGCTTGTTATTCTGAAACCCCAATGATCCGACAATGTCCCAACAGCATGTTATCTCAAAAAGAAGCATATGGCTAAGTATTACGCTAAATGACATCACTGGACTATTCCAGTTGTGATTTGTTTTTCCTAATGGCTCATAGCTGAAATACATTTGTTTGTTTACCTACAATAAACTAAAAACAGACCCTTTATCTGTGAGTACCAGTGATTTGTTTCTTCTGATATTTTTTCCTACTATGGCAAATGTACGACCTGCCCTACTCTGCCTCTGGTTAGCTTACCCTAATATTCTTATCCTAAACCTCACGAATCTCATTCTTCATGCCTAAACCTAACCAACCAAAAAAAGGTATTTAAGGCAATGTGACGGATGGTTCAACGATATCACGCTGCATTATAAATAGTCATGTGCGTGTGTTGAGAGAGAGTGTGTATTTTCAGAACAATGGCCTTTTGGAAAAATGGGCAGTCCCTCATTAGTGCTAAGTAGCATCGGTCACATGCTAAAAAGCTAAATTAACATGGCAGCCATTGTCCCTGCTAAACATAGTATTGTCACTGTTAACACGTCACCACGCTAGCATTAGCGTTTAGCTTCAAGCACTGCTGTGCCTAAGTACAGAGCTACTGGTGGCAGTTGCTTAGTCTGGTTCGTAACTACCATGTAGGCTACTTTTGTTCAAGAATTATTTGCTTATAGCCCCCTCTCTAGTTGAGTAGGTCTGTGCATTCAGCATAGTTGTTCCATAGGTTGTAATCAATAAAAGCTACGGGTTTGAAAGAAATCTATATCGTACTGTAACTACCCAAATCAAAGACAATCTGACATGAAACTTGTGCAGCCAAAGGCTGAATAGAGTTAAGTAACCCTAAAGGGCTTCTTCTCATCTTATTCCTTTTTTTCTCCTTGCGGAGTTTCACAAGTTTTGCTTTATTATTACTTATGCTGAACATCTCTTTCTTAGTCTGGTGAACAGAGAGATGAGCAAGCGGGAATTAAAGTCTGTTGGGGGAGCGATGAGCGGAGAAACCACGGCATGGAAACTTTTTTCAGGCTTCATTTAAACTTTGAACAGACACTGTAATGTGTTTCACCTCAGACTCTCAAAGGATGAGGGATTTGGGGTTTCAGTTCCTGGCCTGGTGCTCATTTGGGCCTTATTAATCTAATTACTTGCCCAATTGTACATATTTAACATTGCCCCTGTCCTCACCCAACTCGACTATAAGAAGATGCCCAAGGAACTCAGCTGGAGATACCTTTATAAGGAAAATTGCTGAAGCTTGCAGATAGAGGAAAAAAGAAAAAACTAAATGGCTGCAATTCATCACACGATTACACCAATTATGTCGCTGAAATTTGGACGGGCTCAGATCACGGACCTCTCCGTCTGGGATTCCTGGCAGCCAATCCCATGTGCACACAACTCTGAGATACTAGGCCCATTTATCTACCTTTGGGGAAGTCTGAGCCAATATTAATGCCGTGACCATGATTCCCCATCATCTGCTTCACCCGGTTGGTGACACTAGCAGTTTACACATAGGTTATTAATGGTCTATAAATATTCACTCGATGTTTAGTGGGACTTTGTGGCGGCCATTAGCAAACGACATGGGAGGCAGATGGGAGTTTTTTATTTCTTGACGTGACAGCGCAATGGTGTGGCTAACCTTGGGGATGTGGCCTGATGGGGAATTGGACCTTGGTTTGTGGCACTACTTTTATTCGCTTGCTTTTCATGACTAGTGAGGCTGTGAATGATGACCTGCATGCCTCAGACCCCTCACTCTTATCTTCCCAAAATACAAGGTTAGGGAGGGAGTGGATTGCCCCCCTTCCCTTTCCCCATGCACACAAGAACACCCATACTTTGAACAAAACAAATACATCAAAACTTAAACATCCCTCTCTAAAAAATGCACAAATACCAGAAAAGTCAAAGAAGAGAAATTAAAGTACATTGTGAAAAATGAGTCAGCTGTCTCTTTCTGTATAATTTTTCCTCTCTCTACAAGTGAGCAGCAACCAGATCCGCACAAATCCAAATGCAATCAGACAGCTTCCCGGAACATGCACAGCATTACATACACCTTGCTCACCATGGATTAAATTGCCATTGACAAAGTCTTGTTGTTGCTCCCTCTTTTCTGGATATGATTTGAATTGGATTCATGTAGACGTTTCTGACACAGTGAAATGGAGAAAGGAAGAGAGGGAGGAAGGAATAGGCGCTGGGGGAGAGGGAAGGTGAGAACAGAGAGAGACGGGGCAATCATAGACAGAGAGGGAGAGAGTAGGAAGAGAGATAAAAAGAAACAAATCAGAAAAGGAGGGTTGAGCCAGGGAGAGACAGAGACAGAAGAAGAGAAAGGGGTAAAAGAGAAAGAGAGCATGTCTGACTGTTTCACAGGTTCATTCTGATGCATGGAGACAGACAGGAGAATAGATTGGTAGCCTTGGGTGGATAAGGACAGAACCATTCCCCAGAGAGATGGATTAGACGAAGGAGTGGAAATAAATGATCGCAGATTTTAATGGCCTTTTGGCTTGCTGCCCCCCCCCCCCCACCACCACCACCACCATCACCACCACTACTTTCCCATTTCTGAGTGGGGGGAGTTTTACAGTGATGACATTTTCACATGCCAACTGTCTACCTTTTGCAGTTTAACTCTCAAAAACAATCATCATGTTCGGCAGTAGCACGGGGATCGAGGGAATGTGGAAGAAGCGTGTCCATCTTCCAGTTACAGATGTACGACGAGATGGGAGAAATGGAGATCTGAGTCAGAGTTAAACGTAGAATAGGTGACCTATACAAATCAGGATATCTGTGCAACATCCACTGCTCTCTTTTTCCATCAAGAGGTCATTACGAATCTTGAATTTGTTTCATCCTTTACTAGAATGCACATACAGGGCGCATACACAGGCAAATGCAAGCATGGTCAAGGATTTCTGAATTTAAACATAGAAAACAGAAAAACTGTGCGCACATCTTGGGTAAGTGCGGTAGTCAAAGTTAAACCACAAAGTTGGTCTATAAACTGTGAAGGATGTTTAGAGAGAGTTGGGGTGATAATTTACTCTCCATCTTTTGCTAACCTGATGATTATTTGGAAACACGTCAACCAATGCTAGTTTAACTGCTATTTTCTAGTAAAACGGTTAGATTTGGACAATGTTGCATCATCTGACAGCATTGCAACTAAGCATGTATATTTTGGCATCTTTGTATTTCTTGCTTCAACACCTGTAAGTCTCAGTGGTTGAAATATTGAGCTTTGTGTCAGTATAAAGTCAGTAAAGAAAATTTAACCATATTTGACCATCCTGTGCATTCTGACTGACATCCCAAGGTGAACATTGTTCAGTTGTTCCCGATAAACTTTGAACCACACAAACCAGCAACCCCATCCATCCATCATCTGCAACCACTTATCCCATTTGGGGTCGTGGGGCATGGACAGGTCGCCAGTCTATCCATAGAGACAGACAACCATTCACGCTCACATTTACACCTTCAGGCAATTTAGAGTCAATAATTAACCTGCATGTCTTTGGACTGTGGGAAGAAACCGGAGAACCCGGAGAAAACCCACGCTAACATGAGGAGAACATGCAAACTCCACAAAGAAGAGCCCCAAGCCGGATTCGGACCTGCGACCCTGCCTGTGACAGTGCTGACCACTGCACCATCATGCAGCTCCAACTAGCACCACCTCAGTCATTAATTTCCTAATGAATTACCGACCCTTTGTGCTCCCTAAAGTAAAGTTATACATCATACTGAATAATTGCTAAGTAGTCCAACTCATCAGTTATTTAGGAACGACTCATTAACCATTCATTCATTATCAGACCGTTTCTGATTTATTCCCCAATTGTTTCTTAGTAACAACTCAATTTTTTTGGTATTTCATTTGTTTTCCTGTTTATTTTCTCTTGAATATAAGTTTAGCTAACTGAGTGGTTTGTTTAAAAACAGTATGATAATGTAATTATCACTGTTTTTGGCACTATCAGGCTGTTTTGTATCGATGCTGCCATTTCACAGATCTTAGCAATTTAAGTTGCAGTGATAAATATTTTTATACTACAATGGGTCCAATAACTACATGTAATGTGAAAAATCACTTGTAGTGACGATTCAAGCTTTTCAGCATTGTACAGCTCATTGCTTTGGTTTCACGGTTCACAACTTTATTATTTTTTTTTTTCCCATTCAGTCTCACTGCTCTCATTAACCACATTTCCTGCCACAGCAGGCAGTTGTCTTCAGCATAAAAGTTACGATTATGCTATATTACCTGGTGAACATAGTGGAGCATTTAACAGCTCAAGAAAAAAAAATCATATTTCATACAGCAGGTGGTGGAGACCATAACAGAGTTGAAAGGACAGGGAATACTGGATTTGTCAGGTGATTTGTTCATCAGGAAATGAATGCCAATGGTAAGCCATACTTTGTGTAAATGGACTCATGCTTGTCATAATCACTTTTTTAAGGTGCTGTCAATAATAAATTATATGTCAAGCTTGCTGTGTGGCCCAAAGAGATAAAAAAAGAAAAATTCATTAATGTTTACCTTACAGTGTTATCATTACCAGGTTGTATGAGACAGAAATTTCATTTTAAATCAATGTTCTCAAATTTCGAATCAGCAATGTTTGCCTTCCCTTTTTCATGAAGAGCTCACTTTAAGATTAGTCTCCCTTAGCCAGTCTTACAGTATCTCCAAAGCGTTGTGTCTGGCTCCACATATTGTTATTCTGCTATAGGCTCTTGCTTGTTTGTATTTCTTTAAACCAATCACAATCATACTGGTTGGTGCTCAGCACAGGATGCAGCAACGGTGCCTTGCAAAATAGATAGATGGCCAATGGCAGCCTTATACCTACACTCTACATCTGGTAAGACTATCTTAGGGTTAACCGGAGGGCCAGGTTTGTGCGTTACCCAAACTGTTCTATCACCGGTTATGAAAAATAGCAGATGGTTGTTCAGTAAGAGACGACGAGCTACATTGGAAGCATGCCCTATATTGTATATCTGTATATCTGTTCGAACACAGAAACATGGACTACCACTCCCATCTCCCAGTACTTTCTCTTTTCCTGTGCAAAGAGGTGCAAAGGGCATTGCACATTAATGACATACCGTTCACATTACCTTGCTCCGCCTTATCTCAGAATGCAGCACCACATTAATCTTGGCAATTTTAACATTACATGCGAACAGTATGTGTGTGTGTATATTTAAAATACAGGGGGGCCAGCACATAAGTCAGTATAGTTGAATAATATACTTGGCCATTAGTTTTTATGGAAATATAGCCTTGGGTTGTGGAATAAAAAATGGGTCTCACTCCTAATTTCTGTTATGATAAGTTCCATACCTGATTGCCTCCATAAGAGGCAGATCTGTCTTCATAAGGCCTTGTGAGGCTCCTGACAACTATTTAGCTCTGCTAATCCATTTGTTTGATTTATTTCTTACAGTATGTGGCTAATGTCTTTTAAAGATCTAGCGGCTACAGAGAGATGAAGGAAAACCAATTGCTGACAGATAGCATCAAATTTTGGAGCATCTAATCGTTCTTGCATATCTTCCTCTCCTCAGAATTCCTTTTGGTTAATAAATGAGATGCCTTGATGAGCACAAGAGATACGGATGCTATTCTGTGCCAGTCTCGACAAGATAGTGATTTTGAGGGGGAGATAAGCATCGTCTAAATAATGCAATACACCGCTCAAAATAAATTGATGACATGAAACAAATCGCAACACTCCGGCAGCTTAAACTCTGCTAGAGAGGAGGAACACAGAGGAAACAAAGCCAGTTAAGAGCACCGAAGGAGGATTTAGTCAACTTTATTTCACTCTTCTCTCTCTCCCTTGTCTACCTTTCCAACTATGAGTAACAGTTCCTTTCATCACTCCCTGACCTCTAACCTGTAGAGGCTTTGCTAAGGGACCCGGCCAGCAGGTTGAGGTCTGTGCTGAGATGACTTTGGGGGGGTCTCCAGCCCTGTCTAACCAGGAACATCCGTCACCGTCAAGAGTGACCACAACCAGAGCTCAGTCTAGCATACGGGAGGTGATGGCGGTAGTGGTGGGTGGGTGGGTGGGGCGGCAAAAGGGAGCGATAAAGACTGATGGGTAAGGGGCTCCTGCTCCTCTATCATCATTTCACAGGTCTGGGACTGTGAGACAGCAGCATCTCACGGTGGGAATCACCGCTGCTTTGGGAATGGATGGGAGAAGAAAAGGATGCTACAGGAAGGAGGAATGCAATCAGTTTGGCAGTCTAGTCTCTGCCACTTACGAAACCACTGACTAAAGCCAGCGAGTGAGTTGACTGACTGACTGAAATTGTACACAACAGCATTTGAGAAGCACTTGAATGGAAATGTATTTGGACTGCTAAGTTGTTGAGTGAGACGCCGAGCGGCTTTCCTCAATTTCTGTGCAAATACATGCAAATACAACTCTGCGAGGGCATGCATACACACAATGTGAAGACTTATCCCCCAAGAAACATAATGTAGGGCAAAATATATACAGGTGCACACAAACATGTGCATGCATACGAATGCAAGTACACGCATAGCCACACAAAAATAAGTATTTACTCTCCTGTAAGTAAACACACAGCTACACATGTAGAGTGCACAAACACAGGTGCTTTCACAACCATGTGCATGTGCACTCACACACCTACACTCAGATTAGGCTACTGCTGGGACTGAGGAAAATGGCTTTAGGGGACCCATGGCAGCGGCTGTGGTTCCCTGTCTCTGGCTTAGACACAGCCACGTCGATAACTAATCCTGACCTTTCCCCAGCCACCAAATTGAAAAATAAGAATAAGAAAAAATAAAATAGATGGCGGATGCTATCGAGACGGCCTCTGCTGCTTCCTGCGGGTGTAAGAAGAAGCTCCATCTAATGGATCGAGAGGATGGGGGGAGGATAGGGAGAGGGGATGGGGATGTTAGGTCGGCCCTATCTACTTTTCACAAGGTCCCTTCACATGGGCTGAGAGGGTAATTTTATCCTTGGTTTGTCCCACTGTCCCAATCCAAACTTGGAGAGCCAGTCGCGAGGTGGATTTCATGTCATGTCCGTCTTTAAAATAACAGATACACCACAAGATAGGAGAAATGGACACCCGTGCTTTCGATTACATGCAATAGGTGACCTATACAAACCCAGATGTTGCCCCATGGTTCATTATATGAGGGAAGGCTAACCTTTCCTTTGGTAACACACATACACACTCATCCACTCCTCACTCTGTCATACCTGTTAGAGCTCTAAATTACCTTTGCTACAACCATGGCGAGTGTCGCCAAGCGTCTCGCTGTAACGAATATATTTGGTTACATTACCCAACCACCCATGGTGTGGCACCAAGAAGGTGATGCACTCCCGCTGGACTCCCACATATTTGATTTCATCAAATATTTTGACCCCCTGTGAGAATGGATCCAGCCATGTGCGTACACCACCGGAATAACTGTCATATATAAACTCCATTGCTATTAAAGTCCATTACTATGTGAACACTGAATGTCCAAAATATCATCAGAAGATACAGATGAAGTTCTCATTGCTCCAGGACAATCAGTCAGTGATTGTGCAAAAGTAAAACACTGCATGGGGAAATGTCCCAACCATTTTACTGAACAATAATAAGAAAATGAAGCAGCAACAAACCATTTAGAAATGGTGCAAAATGAAGAGAATGCTCATTTGGAAATAGACATGAAATTACTGCAGTCACTTGCCCAAATGGGACCATTTTCCCTATTTTGCCCACACAAAAGGAGAAAATTTAATTTGTGAGGAATTTCTGTGCCAAACTGCAGTAGACTCATCCTGAAGTGCAACACAGTAACATGCACATATGCACTCAGAAAGTAAAAACTTGCTGAGGTTAATGTGGGACAAAAAAAGATGCAGACACACTTCTACCTCTGTGACACATACATTTTGGCTGTCTAAAAAGCCCTTCACCCCATGTTAAAAAGCATGTATGCACATAGGCACAAACTTACATCCCAGGCTGGTGAAATAGGCTGATGTTCCCACAATATCCACTAGGGGGAGTTGTAGTTTTCAGTCCCAAAGAGCCCGCTCCATGTCGACTCAATGTGAATCTTATTTTTACAGTGATGATGCTGTGTTAGGGCCCTAATTAAGACGACTGCAGCAAGTTTGGCATCATTAGTTGATGAAAAATGTAGAAAGAAAGATGTGATAAGAAGTCATGCACTGGAAATGAGAGCATTTAATAGATATGCAAACATGTGAATGAATGTTCTGTGCATACAGACACAAGAAGCATGAGGAGCAAAGTACACATTTTGAGGTATATTATGCAAATTCATATAGTATGCTGTAAACAGGCTACAACAAAGCAGCTAGAAGATCAGTATGCACACAATAGCATTCAGTGCACAGGGAGAAAACTTTCTTATATAAATGATGGTGCTGTGCAGAGCAAATACCACCATTCTTCCTCTCTGTCTGCAGATCAACAGACTCTACCTGTAACTGCCTCTCATTGCTAAGGTATTGGTGCGTCGCGCCACTGAAATCTGTCCCCGTCTTTTGATGCAAATAATACACATTTGTAAGACTCATTAGTCACTCAGTGGGTAATGGTGCCAGACGGTGCCGGAAAAACCACAAGGGCAGGTAAAAAGAATGGGAGAGATTAGAGTCTTAACTTTTTACACACAAAACAAGTGGACACACAGAACTATACTGGGGTTATACAGATGCTGCACATACGCATTTGCTCATAGATTTATGCACAAAAACATACAAAAAGCAACCTTGCCAGTTGTTAAAGGAGAGCAGGCATGGAATAGTAATGCTGGGAGATAAACTGCCAAACTGTGTGTTTATACGCTACAAATGTACTGGGTAAATACCTTAAGTAGTCTCCTTGGACAAGACAATGTGCTCTGAATACATTCCCAGCCATCAGACTGAAACTGGGAATAGCTATCAGTAAGGGAAATGAGCATGTACCCTGCAATACATTTACATCTTCTATGATAAGCATACATAATGTAGTGTTTAAAAATTCACTTTTTTGTAGTAAATTTCAGAGATTTATATTAGATCAGCATTAAATAATTTTTGGCCACTTTACCAGCATTATAAAGTTGATATGGTAAAGACATCAGCAACATTTGCATTTATTTATAGCCGTGTTTCTGGCCACCTTGTTAATGTAAGTTCAATATTCACTCTCCTTTCAGCTCTGTTTTGGGTCTCCACCAACTGCTGGTTGCTGTTTGGCTCTTTAGCTGCTAAATGCAGCACGATATGTTTAGCACCTAGTAGTTGTCTGTTGTTTGGTGCTTGACAGGTAGTTTTAACGGTGCTTTTTAGCTAAAAACACCTGCCTACTGCTACGTAAAACGAGATTGATGGGAACAGTGGGACTGAATCAAAACAGTAAAGTTGTGAGCCATAAAACTAAAACAATGAGCTAAAAGAGGCTAAAATGCTCCGTCAAGCTGAGAGGGAACTGCCCACCGTTCATAGTTAGCAACAAAATATTGATTACAGCAGCTTTTTGGTGAGGAAGATCGGTACCTTGAGTATGCCATGTTACGATTTGAGCAAATTTTTTTTTTTATACTATATGCATTATCTGTGAGGGTTTCTGGACAATGTTTGTGTTGTTAATTGATTTCCAATAATATTCTGTATATATACGTTTGCATAAAGCAGTATATTTACCCACTCCCATGTTGATAAGAGTATGTATTATATACTTGAAAAATTTCCATTTAAGGTACATTTTGAGCAAAATTTGCAATTAATCATGATTAACTATGGACAATCAAGCAATTAAATATTTGATTCAATATATATATGAGAAGTAAATAAATATACTGTATGTCTGCTTATAAATAGACAATATTTAGCAAATAACTTATTTGAAATTGTTCCTGATCGGAAGTGTTTTTTATTAGTTTTGGTTTTCCAATGAAGAGCAGCACGTAGCCGCTTCTCAAGCCTAAGGGCCCTATTTTAACCATTATATGCCATTTTAGCATATCATTACGTAATTTTTATAATAAAGTAATTTTTGATAAATGTTGAGGTAAATATTGGGGTATTTTGACAGTAATTCCAAAGAAAATTCAAATAGTTTACTTAATAATCATCATGAAATTTGCAGTCCTGTAAAATAAAGTGTTACCAAATGTTCCTGTCATAATGTTAAATGTATAATGTAAAATAAGCTTATTTTGTATTTGTACAGCTATTAGTGTACAGTACGAGGTGAGATAAACATTGGCTCCACTGATCCATTCTAATCATGCAGATGAAATTAGCTCTGCTCAGAAGCAGAAGAGGCAACAGGTCAAATGAAAGAGGATATAAAGTGCCTTGTGTCCAAACGCACCTCCTCCTATTCATCATCCACCTTCCCAGGCCTCGTCAGAGAAGGTCACTGGAGTAGCACCCTCCAGTGGTGACGTTACAGCTATTTTCTGCTTTGTTTTAGTTCTTTTTAATGGAATATTTGCCTCCAGCTATCCACAGCATGGCTAATTAATCGGAGTAATTATTTGCTTAGGCAGACAAAGTGAGCGTTTTGTCTGTGTTCGGCAGTTTTCAACAGCAGAACATTGTGTCCGGATGAGGGCACGGGGACTGGAGCGCGATAGCCAGAGGAGAAAAGTGGGGATGACGACTCATTGATGCAAGAGCTTTTTTATTCTTCTTATTCTGTGTGTGTGTGTGTGTCGGTGCACCGTGTCACCTTCACCAGGATTTGGGTATTTGGAGCCATGCAAGCCTTGTGGTCTTTGGGAAGACTGACTAACTATCTACTGTATGTCTTGAGCTGCAGACAGCCATACTGAGGCTGCAGTTTGATTTCAGCAAGCATTTTACACTGATCGTATCCTTAATACAGCTACTTTTCCACTGCTTAACAATGACAAAAACAGATCATTATGTTTTGTTTTTTCAGTGATAATCCAAGTTGTGTGTTCCATATTTGGGAGCATGCATGCACACACACACACACACACACACACACACACACACACACACACACACACACACACACACACACACACACACACACACACACACACACAGTATTTCGTATATACCTGTATATCCCATGAAATCAGTTGGTATGTAAGGTATAATAACCGAAAAACGCCACATGGGAGGAGGTCAGAGTGGGTGGGTGGGACAAAAACACCAGGCTGTCACCCAGGAGACCACTGTTCATACCCAGTGTGAAAACAGAAGGCAACGTTGATTTATTTGTCACGACTTCCGTTCAGTTATGCCACATAAATTTCAAACATGAATTTCTTTGAACCCAAACCACAATTTTGTAGTAGTTTTGTTGCCCAAACCTAACTAAGTAGTTTTGTTACCTAAACCTAAGTACGTAGCTTTGTTGCCCAATCCTAACTAAGTAGTTTTGCTACCTAAACCTGAGTAGTTTTGTTGCCCAAATCTAAGTAGTTTTGTTACCTAACCCTAACTACGTAGCTTTGTTGACCAAACCTAACTAAGTAGCTGTGTTGCCTAAACCTAAGTAGCTTTGTTGCCTAACCCCACCTTAGTAGTTTTGTTACCTAAACCTAACTAAGTAGTTTTGTTGCCCAAACCCAAGAAGTTTTGTTACCTAAACCTAAGTTGCTTTATTGCCCAAACCTAACAAAGTAGATTTGTTACCTAAACCTAACTAAGTTGTTTTGTTTCCTAAACCTATGTAGTTTTATTACCTAAAACTGAGTAGTTTTGTTGCCTAAATCTAAGTTTTGTCACTAAAAACCTAACTAAATAGTTTTGTGCACAAACCTAACTAACCAGTTTTGTTCCATAAGCTTAACCAAGTTGTTTTATTGCTCAAACCTAACCAAATTGTTTCCTGTGAAGATGCACATTTATTTTAAAAGGACTGTAAAGAGCAGATACTGACACGTATTGCTGGACAGTCATAGGAAGATGCATGAAAAATGAGGAATAGCTGGTGGGAGGTTATCCCTTACACATGCTCCGTCAGCTTGCAGATAGCCTTGCTGCTCACAAGCACACTTCCTGTGGCTCAATCATGGCAGTAAATGTGACTGACACACCCGTATTTCCCTACCCATTACACAACTTTATGTAACAGTGAAGAGAAATAAAAGCGGCATGAACTGTACATTTAGCAAATCTTAGCAGTCACATATAAACAAGCAGTCACACACACACAAACACACTAACACAGTGGCACTCTTGCTCCTGCCTATATTGAACAGGCTGGGTCCTTCGAGCACTCTAAATCTGTTCATCTGTCAAAGTGTCAGAGTCTATGCATCATCCCTGAGTCTTAGGAGCAAGCACACACCCAAACTCACACAAACACACGAGACAGTGAGCATCTCTCAGAAGCAAAGCAGAAGGCTTTACCATATTTTAAATGAAGCAGACTTGCAGAGATATCAGATTGCTCTCCATCTTATGGGAGACGGTGGCTGCTCTTGTGTGCGTGGGAGTAACAAAACAAACTATTTTCAGGGAGCCTGTGGAGCCTTACAACACTGCCTCTTAACACCAAACAGAAAATCAAAGGAATAAGACAGATTCATGTTTCCAGAGTAGTCGGAGTCAGACTGACGATGCTGCGCAGGAGAAATTTATTTACCTTGCTCATATGCTCACAACAAACTGAAGACTTGGCAAAGATATTATTCAGGTTTATTTTCTTGCTGAGGTGAATCCTCACTAGCAAGTAAATGTGTCAAGAAAGCATGACATTAAAAGGTATAAAAAAAATACATAGAAAAATGTTATTATTCTGTGAAAGAACTTCAAGGACATTTTCTGTTCATTACAACTTGGGTCTCATTTCTGTATAGTTTTGGCCATAATTTCCATCGGTTATGATAACATTGCTCACCAAGTTAATGTGAGATGTGGGACAAGGCATCATTACAGCAGAGTAAAATGCAGCTAAAAAGAAAGTGTGGGGGAATCAATCAATCGGATGGGTTGTAAACAAGCCAAGATTTGAGCACATTATCTAAACCACTTTATTTGGAGTTAAACTCAAAATGAGCGCACAGGATCTGTTGGCAATAACACCCCTATTACACAACTATCCTAACAGCTATGAGAATGCTGTATGATACTAATATCAGTTTGGCTAATCTGGGGTTTGTTTAAAACTTATAGAATCATCTGACTGCTTGTCATTTGTGCTCGATGACAGTGTTTCAGAGGGTGAAAACTAGGTATAAGAAAAATAGAGTGTTTTTTTTTTAACATTAAAGCATGCAAACATGGTCCAGTAGAAAACCAAAATGCAACTATGCACCTGAAAATGAGCATAATAGGTCCTTAACTTGACATGTTTAATGTTGAATAATAAAAATGATGAAAGAAGCCACAAAAAGACCCAACTTGTATAAAACTGGCATGGCCCTTTAAACAACTAATTTTGTCATTGCATGAAGAACAGAGCTGTTCTAAGAGACTTCCTGCATGCTGCATATAATAATATCCTCATGTCATTGTTGTTAAAATAACCCCACTTGTGAAGTACCTGAATGCTACAAGGAGATGCTCAGCCACCACAATTGCATATTCCTCAGAGGCCTGAATGTAAATGGGAACAGTACATGATATACGAATATGAATATGGTTCAGAAAAGGGCACCAAGAATCCATACAGGTAAGGGCAGTCATACTGTAGATGCAGCTATAAACAAAAACCGATGCTCATGCTAGTTAGGGGGAAAAGTCATTTGTGATATTACATTGTCAGTGGATTCTCAAAAACCCATACACCTTCTGTTTCTCCTATCGTCTTTGTCTCCATCTATCCCACACACACTAACACATACAGTTTCTGAAGGCCATAACTCAAAGGTCATGGGTGCCCTGGAGCGTGTAGTATCTTACCACACCTCAGTGGTCCAACACAGCTCCCAGGTGAGGAGGGATGCTGTGGGCTCAGCATGCTGATGCAAGCATGTCGCCTAAAAGAACAGAGCGGAGCAAAGTAATTTGTTTGTGTGTCATTGTCTTTGATTGTTGGCAACTGTGTGTGCATTTATGTGTGTGTTTCGAAACTATAGGCTTTCCTCCCGTTCATACTTCAGGGGCCTTTATGGGGAGACAGTGTCATGGCGGACAAAAACACAAAGCGTTGCAATCACTCTAATTGAACAAGCCGCAGCACTTTCGCCAAATCACCTTTGGCATTCTGACAGGCATCACCTTTCCCCACAAAAATATCAGCCACGAGATGAGGACTGGTGCTGGGGGACGTTAGGAGAATTGTCCCACTGAGCATTTAACATCAAGTGATTGGTTTTAACAAGATGACAATGGATTAAAATTACAAACACGGATGCTCAGAGATGATCAAATGGGTCACAATGCCGTCTCTGAAGCACAAAAAGTGTTCCTACCAACCTTGGATCCAATCCCGACCCAAATGTTTTGTTCCCGTGTCCCCTGGTCTGTTTCCCTAATTGTCTAAGAAAAAAACCTTTATTTTGTGAGTGAATGCTCAAAAATCCTTTTTGGGACCAAATACTATTGTAGCAACAATAGTGGAGAAAGCCATTAAGTTCGGGCTCGGACTCGGGCTTAAGATCTTACCTCTAGTAGGAAATGAGAATCTTGCTTTTGTCTTCAACTGGCCTCTCTAAACATATTCTTCATTCAAAAGTACAATCTGAAGGCAACGGGACAATATTTTGACTTCGGAAGTCCTGGTTTCCATTTGTATTACGAGTAGTATTGACCAATCATGTTTAGTCTTTGGTTGAATGCGGGTAAATGGTCTGTGTGGTGAGCAAAAGAGGCAGAACACGTTGGCTGAAATGCAACCTGGCAATCCACCGGCTATCATTTGATGACGATTTAGCCTTTTATTGGTTTAATATTAGCTTGTTAACTTGCTACATAGGAATTAATCCAGTCGTACATGTTGCCTCTCAACTCTAATTCCAGTCTTGCATTTCAAGTTGCTAATTGAATTGTAATGAATAAGCAGCGTACAGAAAAGGAAGTCTAGGCCCGGATATCCACTGGCTTCATCAGAACCCCATAAATATAGCTCCTTACCCCCCGGGGCTTATCTGTCATCAGATTGATAGCCGGTGGGTTCCCAGATTGATCGTCCACTGTCTGAAATCAAGGACCCCTTGGCATGTTTTGAAACCAAATCTGCCACAGCCATTTCTGTAAACTGTACAGTGCATGTGCTTTGTAAAAATGGAAAGCTTGGCAGAAGTAGCGACAGTAACAAAGGGCTGCAGGGCTTTGCAAGTGGTCAATTGGGTTGTAATAGCCCATTGGAAAGATGTCCAAAAAGTTTTTCACAACTTTAACTTTTACCTCCTGACTCACTCCTGGTTTGCCTTTTCTTGTTTGCATCGTTCTTTTTTTCTGCATCGCTGCCTGGCTCTCTTCCCTTATCCTACCTCTGTTAACGCTCTCTCTCTCTTTGGATCTCTGTCACACATAAACACCTACAATCATAATCACACATTGTCCTCCACTCACTTCCCCTCACTCCTTCCCTCTCTCCTTCACCACCTCCTCCTGAATAGTAAGATGAGAATGTGTGTTTGAGGGGGGAGGGGGTCTAATGTCAGCCCAGGCCATGATCCGCTCTGAGGAGTTGATTTGCTGCGGCTCAGCGCTCCAGAGGCCGATTAGCATTCCGCCGCTAACTCCCCAACTGCCTCATACTGTACAGTGGCACAACCGTTAACGTCTGCCTGTGCCGTCCTCCACTTTCCTTCTCACTCCCTCATTTTTACTCAGACAATCATTCTTGCCACCCCATGCCAATAATGAGCTCTACAAATATCACGGTTACACTCACTCGCAGCTATCCCGGAGCAGCCCTATTGGATTCAGCAAAGTGCCTTGCCAGTATGAAGTAATTGTCAGCGGGAAGAAATGGCATTTTTCCCCTCCACCTCTGTGTGTGAGGTTTTCTTATTGTGACTGTGTGGTGACTGTTGGCTCACCCCGGGGACAATAAGCTCAGACAGGGGCTGAACTTGTGAACGTCTTAAAACGCTTGCCAAGCTCATTGGCATTGAGGCCCTGTGTGCGGCTCCCGAGGTTTGGTGCTTTTCCTCTCAGTCAATGAGACAGCTTCAATGATAGGTGTGCCAAGAAGGAGCAGCAACATCGATTGGGAAGAAATAACCAGATTAGTCCCTCATTGGGTCTGGGACTACGGATAAGATACCAAACTGGGTTTCAAGATGAATCAGACCAGATAAATGACAGCTCAGAGTTTTAGATAGAGTTTTGACTGCTGTTGCCAATAAAATGCAAAGAAACAACACTGCAGAGGTAACCTCTGAATAAAGGAATACTTTTAAAACAGTCAGTGGACAAAAGTTATCATCCACTGGCATCTGGGTAGAATATTTGGGATGATTTCGTCTATCAATCTTTGCTCTGTTTCAGCACTATGGACAGCGTCACACCGACACGCAACAAATTGCGCTGTCCATGGTTCTGAAACAACAGCTAAGTTATAATCGCATGTATCTCGGCCAATAATGTAGTTGTTTTTGCTATTTTTGTATAGATACATATAGCTCCCTTAAAGCGGCAGAATATTTTTGGCATCACTGAGCAAAAATTCCATAATAACCTTTACGCATATTTTAATTCAGGTGTTCTGAGTAGAGATGTTAAAAATTAACTGCTAAACCGTTAATCGACATTAAGCATTTTAACTGATTAATGCTATCGGTTAAATATTAATAATTAGTTATAAAGCTGAGAAAAACGCAGAGGAGCAGCTTGTCATTTTAAGTAGGAAAGCTGGTCCACCTTAATAGAGTTTGAGCTGGCGCAGATACAGGAAATAAACTGTACACACACTGTCTGCTACAGCTACGTTCACAGCTATAACGCCACCAACAAACTCACACTCACGTAGCGGCATGGCTGCTAACGCTCCCAGATGGTGAAGTGGAGACAGTGAACGCAACATTGTGGCTGCTGCGATAATTCTCCAGATTTCCAGAGTTTGTTTGTGCTCATATACTGCAGCTGGTGGATTGCTGCATGCGAATCACAAATCTTGTCAGTTAACGGTTAATAATCGAACATTCAAGAACATTTTTCCAACTTAGCATCCCTAGCTCTGAGAGATAACTAGACTTCTGCACCTCCTCATGGCTCTGTTTTCAGGCTTTAAAAAATGTAGCCCATGATGGGAGACTTTGGCCAATCAGAGGTCATTTCAAAAAGAGTGTGTTCCTATTGGCTGTTCATTCAGCAGAGGTAGCTTGCAAACTCTGATGAAACGGTCAAACTACGCAGCGCTGATCAAAACAGAATCAATATTTTGTTACTGTAATGCCTACTTCTCACATAAAATGTTTTCAGAACAATCTTGTAGTCTACTCTTTAGCTATAAAATGAGAATGTTTGCTTCGGCTGGTGGGTGGTGCTTGGTATTTCCTCTACTGATCTCAACATGGCAGCTGGGTTGCACTTTTCTCACAGCTAAGCAGTACACTAAAATATGTTTCTGAAAAAAAAAATTATGCTAGAAATAGGCATTATACAGTAACAGAATACTCAGTGTTCACGAGTGATTGACAGCTGCTCAGAGACGGCAGGCTCCAGCTTGGCTTTCATTGGTTGTTTCCTCCCGTCTGTGAAATCTTGCAAATGCCACCAGAAGCCACAGGCTGCCCACCAGAGGCCATGTGAGGCCACATGTTTTTTTTTTTCAGATTACCCGTCTCATGCACTAGTCAGGATATAGTGACCGTTTTATCAGAATAACTTTTTTAAAATCATATTTGCTCCAACATGCCTACTTCAGCTTTCAAACCCCGCCAGGCCTGAGTAGAACTAGAATTGCTGCGTGCAGTAGATCTTGAATAGCTACAGTATGTGGGTGTGCCGTGATTCATGGATGCTTCATGGATAAAATTTTGACGCCATTGTCTGCAACAGTACTGTGAAACTCCTTCCAGCTTGACATTACAGCATTTATCTTCTAAGACATTGCTTGAACATGTGGCAATTCACCATCAGTTATGCCAGACATACATATCATGCGCAAACTGATACAGAGTGTTCCTTTATTGGACTAAAGCAGGAACAAACTTTAGATTTATTGAACACACCCCAGGTGGCTCAATAACCGTCAGACCCCATCAGACGACAGGAGTTCTCTATTGAGCAACAGAGATTAAGTTTCTTAACTTAAGCCTCTCCAGCTGAGAACAAAGACCTGAATAACGTTGAGGAGAGAGGTTTAATGAGAAATAAGATAAAGAAGAATGAAGAGAGAGGATATATTGGCATCTTATTGGCATCTCACAGCGTCTTACCATTAACGTGTGCTTTGACATGGTGAATAGGATGCACTGGCTCAGAGAAATAATCCTAATAAAGAATAAACATTTACAAATGCCAGACACAAGCTAAAGTGCTCAATCATCTGCATTGCCCCTTCGCTTCCCTTACGCAGGTGCACTATGAGAGTGTTCCCAGCATTGTGGCCAGGCATTAATTCACCTGAGCACTGTTGCTTTATTCTATCATACATCAAACTACGAAGAGTGTGTGTCTTTTTTGTCTGCAAGTGTATATTTACAAATGAGGGCTTTTAATTTAAAAGAATGACCCAATTCTTCGGCGGTGTCAAAGACATGATGACTAATGCTTTGCCTGGAGACTCGCTGCAAGTGATTGGTTTTCTATTGCATCAAAATCAGAGATTCATAGATCATGATAAAGTGGTGCGACCGGGACAATGCTTCATTAATGGCCAGAAAGGGACGCAGGCTAGGGAGTGTTTCTGAAGTAACACCCTTTTATTCTCATCTGCAGCTCAATAAGGCTGTGAAATAAGGCCGCCTTCAACTTGGCAGAAATTTGAAGCAAACACAAGGTGAAGGGCAAATTCGCTACAGAAATGGCAAACTTTTACTTATATTGAAGACATTCACAAAGTGTTTGCAGGGGAACAGTTCTGCTTTGAAAGATAAAAAAAGCTTGTAATGTAGCTGATTACTACAGGACAGTCTGCTGCCTAGTCTTTGTCTTTTTGTGGACATTTTTATCTTTCCCCCAACAGCAGCTAAGCTTGAAATCCATAAGGGGAACCTTCTTTGGCTTGATCTGTGCCCCTACTGTCTGTATGTGTCTTTAATAAAGACGCTGTCCCCACTCCCTGCCTACTCCCTTCTGATTCACAGCTCTATTTACAGTTCCTGCATGGCCCTGCCAAATCAGGGGCCCTCAAATTGGGTAGTTAAAGGAGCTGCGGGTGGAGGAGCGCATTTTATCACCAGATATGCCCAGAAATCAATGCGCCCTCTCAAATGGCTGTCTCTTTATGGACCGTCAGGGAAATATGAGTGGAAATGGAGAAGCGGGAGGGCAGTGATGTGATATAAGTGAAGGCCTTCATTCAGAGTCTTTCCTCCCGGTTCAAAACAGACATTAACATGAAGGGTCCCATTGGTTAAAACTCCCCTCTCTCTGAGTCCATTGTGTGCAGTCGTGCGAGATTTTGTACCTGATTACTGGACATAAAAATCACAAAAAAGAAAGTTCACAAAGATGAGTTAAGCCAGAGTATAAATGCCATTTAGGACATTTACAGGCAAGCTTTAATGGGATTATAACGAGATAAAGAGTATTTCAGATCACTGCACTGTGTCAACACCATATGAAGAAACAGAATGGAGCTGGATTATGATATAGAAGACATCAGAAGGAGGGCTCAGAATGGCCGAGGAAGCTAAGAGCTACTGACTTGTGTACAACTCAAATGCAATCTTTTGACTAATTACTGACATAGTTTCAATATTGCCATTATGTTGAAAAAAATATATAAAAATATGTAAATAACTACTGACAACTGAGGGGCGGCAATTATTATTTAGCAACAATCTTCAATCTTCAGTGTACTTCAGTTGGTTTAGTGTTTTTGAGAAGGAAGCACCATATTGTGAAGACACAAGTGAATGGGCGTGTTTACAGTGGAATCTAAACATGACCTGTCAGGAAACAAGACGAGGTGGAGAGACTCCCAGTGGCTGGAAGTTGGCTGGGAGGAAAAATCTAAACGGCTGCATGGCAATATTTAAAAAAAACAACAGGCAATATGCACTAATACTTGCTTTGAAGGTAACTTTGTCCCCAAAAAATAATTTTAGACTGAAAATAATGCATCACAATGTCAAGTGTGCAGATCTTCCTCCTCCCAATGTCAATACCAAAACCTGGTTAAATGATGCTAAGTTGATGCTACACAACTTAAGCCCTGATTTTTTGCTCCCGGACAGTTTCTGGAGCTCCCTGATGGTGTTGGGTCACCACTCACACACCTAGAAGTGTTGCTGTTCTGATTAGATATCATCATGTGTCATGGTGCCAAAATCATTACAAATCATAGTTTTCTGATCTTATGGTTAACATTTGCCTTGGATAAGGTTATGAAAATGTGCTGATAAAGTGTTTTGCTTGGTAGTTGTTTTACTGTTTATATGTACAGATAACACTTTGGGGAGTTTTTAAAGTCAAAGCAGTTTAACTCCCATCAATCACATATGACACTCTCCACATGAACACCTGTAAAAGTGTTCATGTACTTGATCTGTGTGTTGCCACTGCTTAAACGCTGTTGCTTCAGGCCTGTGGAACAGGAGCTTCGAATCAGTGGCAACCTACTCTTTATTTAGAGCCCCCTCTCCCTGGTTCAGACCCAAGGTCATTGCATCACGCTATGGACGCTGGCTGCCAACAAAGTAGCCTATCAGTCATCAGCCTTAATGAATAGGGTGCGGTGTAAAAATAGACACAAAGACACGCCGTCAGAACGCATGCTTTCACAGGCAGCGGTGGCATTGGAACTTGGCAACTTGCTCCCCTTATTATCAGTCCACATAACTGTGTGTGCTCATGTCCCAAACAGTTATCTTTAGTTTGTTGATGGTTATTTCAGTAACCATGTTTCGCTGCACAAGCCTAAGAGGACATACACAGTTAGGTTTGTGTTCTACTCAGGACAGTTTATAGCACAACTGAAATTAATGTAGAAAACTTGGTCTGTTCGGTGTAAAGTTTGGTCTGTTTCATTCACAAGTCATCAAGCATTGATTTTATCTTTATCTTTTGTGCAAGTGACACACAACACACATGACACATATACCTCTTCTATTTTAGCCATGTGAGATCACAAATACTCATCTGACACACACAGAATACAAATACATTCTCATCATCTACTTATTTTCCAGTGCATGTTTTGATCAACAAGTGTGCCTTTGTGGGATCAAGACTAACCCGTTGTCCATCAACAGAAACACTCTCAAATGAAAGGACGATTTAAAAGATTAAATCAACACCAGACTGCTCTCTCTGGTTGAAGATTATAAGTCTGTTTCACCTCTGATCTGTAAACACTCCCAACAGTAACGTCACAATGTACAGACAGGCTGCAGTACACGTCTACATAACTGCACTGGAGGAAAGAAAAAACAAGGGTTGATCTATGCAACTGTTGAGTGACTTGAGTACTTTTGATTGCTTTTGTGAGCGGGTCATAGATTTGTTTGTTTCTCATGCACAAGGACACACGTGTACACACGAGTATGCAGCAACGTACTTTCCTGCTGCCAATTTTAGACCATTGCACTGATTGACAGTTGGTGGCAGTAATGCACCAAGACGCACCTACTCCACCGGGTATCACTTATACTTTCAAATTTTGTTTGCAATTAATGACTCAAAGCACTTTGACCCAGATGATAGACAATGTAATATTGGCCCTTTCAAAAGAAAGCACGCCTACAGACTCTCAGTTACAAAAATGAAACTCAAAGGCCTAAATGTTTAAGGGGAATGTTGGCCATTGGAAAATGTAACTTAACTGAAGCAACCTGAACTCTGGATCCAGAAAGTGATAGCTCTTGTTGCCAGCATGAACACTGCAGCCTCCAAGGACCAGCCATGTACTGAAATAGTGTCCTTTGACAGTGTTGTCGGTTCCTTTACCAAACCCAAATTGGTCCTTAGGCTTTAGAGGTACAGGGCGACAGATGGCCGGCCCCCTCGCAGAGTGGCTCCACCAGCTTGGACCAGCACACATGTTCCCTCAGTGCAATTAAGTCTAGCTGACCCCTCAGAGCCCCCTGCATCAGCGGGGTGTTTCCGTCGCGTTCCACCATGCAGATGCTAGCACCGGCGTGTTCTATGTGCAAACCCTCGCTACGCGTGTCACACTGTGCACATATGGCTGCTCCGTGTTCAGCATGTTTAATAATGCTGACATGTTTTAGGAGATAACATTAAGGCAGCAGGAGACCTAGACTAAATTAAGCATCCGTATGACAAATAAAGCTGTTAGGTTTTCGATGTTGGGGCTTTGCGGTGTGCACAGGAATGCAGGCAATAATAAAGCAATAATATATTGCAAAGAACATGACACGGAGATGCATTTTCATTCTGCTGTTGTTATTTGTTTGGTTATGCATGGCAAAAAGGTGCTTTGTTCACTTACTGCTCCTAAATCAAATTCTCTTTTTTGATTGAAAAAACAAATCACTCATCATTTGCAATCTGACTCCTGGAACAGCACCTCACTCTCTCTCTCTCCTCGTCCATATGTACAATAAATATATCTCTTTATTTGCATGCACAGACTGCACCGAGGCATGACAATAAAAGCGGCAGCTTAATATATCAAAAAATCTGTCTGATTTATTGGCATCTGAAGTGTTTGCTAGCAACAAAAATCATTCCCATGCCAAATAGCCTTTGTAAGGCTTGACTGCTATTTACTGTCATGCGTCTCATTTTAGTGTTATGGGTGATTATGATGGGGAGGCCTGTGCAGTCATATATTAGCATGCGCTGAATGAGCTGTGGGACATGATGCCCCGTGACTGTGAGGTAAATGAAAGCTGCTTGCTTATGCAGATGCTTTTACAGCCCGACATGAACTGAAAATAGCCTCAAACATTATGCAGGGCTGTAGTGTTGTGTAGGTATCCATACATTTGGTGTATTTATCCATCAATCCTTCAATCTATCCATCTCGTGTGCAACGTCCTTACCCATCAGTCCGTTCAACCATCTTCCTCATGTCCCTGGTCTCAGTCAGTAAATCTAGAATCCATCTAATTTGGGATATGCAGAGGAGCTGACCCATTGTTGTCCCGATTCCAGCTGAGGAACCTGAACACATCAGTGTGACTGTCACTCTGTAGGTAAATTACTGTGGTTCCCACTGTCCTGCTGCAAGGACCGGGTCAGGCTGGGCCGTATCTGCCCCTTTCATCCAATTAGGAAATGAGTTAAAACCAGTCACTTGTGCGCACACACACACACACAAACACACACACACACACACACACACACACACACACACACACACACACACACTCACACACACACACACACACACACACACACACACACACACTGGCCACAGCATCTGCCCCATCACCCGCGCCATTTCTTAATTTAGATCTCAAGTAGGATAACCGGTCAAAACACACATACAAACACACCGAGGGATAAATAGACCGTCTGTCTCCCCACTTCCCCCCTCTGTCTGCCACATGGTGCAGACACACATCAATTGATTCGGCATCTCTCTTCCCGTCCCCCTCTCTCTTTCTCTCTCTTTCATACACCCAAACACACACACAAACATGAAGTCCTTCCCTTGGGGATGAAATCACTTACACACACACAAACACACAAATTTCGGGTGGCTCGTTGCTGGAGTGGACAGGTCTTTGTGAGATAACGGGCAAACGCAGCCTGACAGGCTCGGCTGGGCCATTATTGAATTGCAGTGAAGACTATATTACTTTAGAGTGAGATAAAAGACTACATACAAGACGGATGGGTGGGGGACATCAAACAAGACTGTGTCCGGATTGTGCCAGGAGTAATCCGGTTGAGGGCAGTGCTGATTTCCCTCAGGCCAGGTGCCATTTCTCCTTGAATAATTCTTATGAGGAATCCAACAGCAGCTACAGCTTTGAGCCGTTATTTGTATCATCTCTCCCTCCATCATATCCTGTTTTTTTTTGTTTCCATCCCGGTCTCGCCCATTTTTCTATCTTGTTTCTTGGATTGCCGTTGCACAAAACTCCAATGTTATGATTGGAATTCTTCAAAATCGTTTAACTTCATGTGGCGTGCCCGCGGGCCGGGGGGATGTTCCCAGACTATGAATGGAGAGGGAGGACCCTCGGGGGAAATACTTGTGATGGTGTTTGGGAGGTTTGGCCTAGAATGCAATATGGATCGCGGGAGAAGCCATCTGATGTTGAGGAAACATTTGGCACCTCGTGTCATCTGCTCAACTTGTTTGCAGTCGGAGGCGTCTTTGATCTCGAGACAAAAACATTGTAAACAGATGCTTTGCGTTTGCTCATTCTGAACATCTTAGGCTGCAAAAAGGCTGACAGGTATGATGAGGATAATGCTGTGAAGTAAGGTGATCAGTACTCACTTCAAAAGGGGAAATTAACAAATATAAAAACAATGCAGAAATCACTATATGAAGCTCGACTAACAGCTTCCCTCTCTTCCTCTCTTCTATTATCTGTTGCAAGGTGATCGCACTCTTTTGTAGCTGGCAGTGCTGAATGGCATTGGACTTGACAGTGATGCTGGCATGTCATTAATCAAATATATACAGATGGAAATCATCTAGGCGCCCCACCGTAGGTTACGCTCAGGTGGCAAGGAATAAAATAACTGGGGTGAAAAGAGGCTTTTTTCCACCAAGATCCAATACAATTCCCACAGAATTAAAAAAGAAGGCTTACTCCAACATAAATCCAGAGTCTACATTAATAAAATATCAATGCTCAGTGGTATGGGTAAAATCGATATGAGTTGGTTTTCAGAATTACAATGCAGAATCAATTTAAGAATCTCCAAGTTGTGGACATGTTTGTTGGGTGTTTTCTGAAAGATGCAATCATGTCGTGGTTACGTTCTACACATGTCAGAATGATTGACAAGTGATTTGTTATTGTGCGTCTGATGCCCAAGTAATTCATCGATGTAGTTAAGATAGAGTACTGAAACAAACAATAACGCAATTCAAGACAAGCTGTGACCAGCTCAGCATAACACTGACACATTTACAAAATGGGTTCCAAATCAGACACATGTTGTGTTATATACAAGAGAGAAATACAAGCTGAAACCACCCTGAAGGGGCTTTTTTAGGAGTCAAATCCTCCCACAGTGATTTTTTGGTATAATTCAAGTCAAACCTCATACAGCAATTTGTATAATATCTTTTCTATGAATGTCTGGTGTCAATTTCCGCTTATTACAGGAATTACAGTCTCTTCAAAATAAAATTCCATCTTCACAGGAAACAACTTTAGGTTTAGACAACAAAACTACATGATTAGGTTTAGGCAACAAAATTACTTAGTTTGAAGTTAGATAAGTTTTTTGGAAAAGATTATGGTTTGGGTTAAAATAACTCGTGAAATGGCATAACTTAAGTACAGAAGGTGCATGACAAAGGGAATCAGCTTCTAGTTTCACACAGGATATAAAAAGTGGTCTCCTGGGCAAAATGTGTTTTTTGGCCCAACCCCAACCTCCTCCCAACACCACATTTGTCCCTCTTTATACTTCCTGGTTCACGATTACATGGATTACCTACTGACAATTACAGTTCATAAATTTTCATAGGTATAGCTAACGCTGTTTGGGAGCAGCCTGAACTTGTGAGAGATGAATTCATGAGTTTTAAGAGTTTTCGGGAACATCCTCCTGAACAACTTTCCAGAGGGCATTTGGAAATAAGCTAAATGAAAACATTGCATTTTAATGTTTTCAGTAAACTAACATTTTCAGGTTTGAAGATAAGATTCAGAGTCGACACACAACTCATCTGAGCCTGTTTGCAGAGAAGCAGTCACACAATGCATTACTGTTCTGACTGACTAGACAATGTTGAGCCGAATGTTCTGGCCTACAAGTTATATCTGATGTAGAGCATCTCTGTGTGATATTTTGCACAAAACAAAGAGTTGCAAAAAGAGTTTGTCAGTTGCAGTTTCCTGAAAGGCTGCAGTCCCAAACCCCTTATATAACAACATTTTTTTCCTGAACAGTTTGACATTCAGAGTGTATTATAGATTATGGCCTTCTTTTATACATTCTATGCTGGATTGATATCTATTCATCCTGTACTTTTTGTCATTGGTTGCCAGCCAAATACATTATGACCACTGTGCAAAGACAAAGTAAATATACATTGGTTGTCCTCTGATTAAATCCTGGTCTGGATTGTGTTTACCCCCTCCCAACAAATGCTCATTCTGTTGGAGGGTTTTAAAGCAAGACAGCCCCATTGTCTTATTTATTTGCTGACGTGATTCACAACACGATAATAATAATTAACTGAGGTTATTAATTTTTAATGAGAGACCTAAATGGTGCGCCCCAAGGGCCTATAACCTCTGGTTTTAATTAATATGCGGTGAGTGCACATTAGGCTTTCAATTAGAATGGGGGGAATGGCCAGGCAATCACTGAGCGCTTTTAATCCATATGCTCATCAAGGGTCCAAGTCATGCCTTTTTAATCAAGCACTCCAGACCTGAAAAGAGCGAAAACACATGTCTATCAGTCACTCGGTGAGAACAGTTAGAGTGATTCTGGACTTCAAGAAAAGTTCTGTCTTTTAATGAGCTTGGCTTAAGACAGTAACGCTGCGTGAAACAGTGAGGGAATTCAGAGAGGAAAGTAGACTACTTCAAGAGGCGCTGGGAAGGGGAGGTGGGATTAATGAGATGCAAATTAGTCCCCCATTTGTTCAAATGCTGACAGCTGAAGCGTCGCTTTGACAGGGGACACCGTCAGTCCAACAAGCCCAAATAAACACTTCACTGTTTTACCACCCAAACAAATGGCTTCCCCGCGCCAAGAAAGATGTGGCACATTCTGCTGGCTTGCCGCAGGTGACTCGATGCCATTCACGAAAATGAGAATCCTGTGCCACGAGGGGACACTTCGTATGCATGCATGTTGGACAAGTGTGTTTGTACATCTTGTAAAACAATACCCCCACTGCCATCTCATCCCAACAACACACACACCTTGGCTTAATCATTAAATAACCCAGATGTCCTGGGAAGGATGCCGTGTGAGTGAGTGAGTGAGTGAGTTTCATTTTCTCAGGTGCTAGTGTGGAATCGTCGCTCTCAAGGTCGCCCTGACAGAGTAAGCCTTAAAGGATGTCTCCATCAGCATTATTTTCTGGGATTTTCCAAATGGAAACGCCCACTCAGATGATAGCAAAACATAGGTTACCAACGTAAGCTAATAAATAAAGTTATTAATAATGTGAACACTAGCGGTTCGAGTCAAAGTTAGATGTGCTTTTAGAAATGGGACTATATGTATACTCAGTGTTCTGCATTATATATATATATATATTTTTTTTTATATATATATATATATATATATATATATATATATATATATATATCCCCCAAATAGAGATGAGTTTGAGTTTGGTAGCTTTGAAGAGAGCAATATAACAGCTTCAGTTCCCTGTCTGATAGGGCCGTCTGACAGCCCCCCCTAAACCCCCCAAAAATCTATCAGTTTAATTTTACGCTCTTCAAATCAACTAGACTTCATTGAAAAAACTGTAATTTTACCTCACAGAACACAGGAGTTGCTGCACCGCTGCATTGATCGGTTAGTTTGTGTAATTGTGTGATTTTTGCATCCAGACTAAAGTGGTGTCCACACAGCAGTATGTTAGCTTAGCTTCATTACTCCTGTCTGCTTCACACCGACATGGATAAGAATATACTATGTGTATGTGTATACGTATATATAATAGCAATGTTATCATGTAGAAACCTACTTCAGGTCACAAGAGAAACATGTTTTAGAAGGGCTTAGGAAAAAACTGTTTTGATGCTAAAACAGGCGTACTTCAACCAAAATTTGAATGTTCGGATTTGCATACACAAGGAATACCACTGGGAAGCTGCAGAATGATATAAAAACAAAATAATGGATCCGCCCTTTAATACTAATCAACATCTAAACATCTATTTTCAACAATAAATACATGGATTACTGTTTAGTGGTTTAATAGGATGAGCAGAAAATGCATGTCTTTGGATCAGAAAAAAAAGCATATAACCTCGCATCGAAGTGTTTCACAACTGGAACCACTGTGTTTGTCTGAATTAGTGAAGAAAAAGAAAGAAATTGAGGCGGAGTGATGAAACAGAGAGGGAAAAGAAAGTGACTTATAGACAGAGAGGAGGTCGATAGATACATAGACAGGTAGACAGAGAAATCGGGGGGCGTCGTGCAGCAGCTAATGCACACCAGCAATTACGGGCCATCATAATCACAGCATCCAGTGACAACATAATCATAGCACAATCAGGTGGCGAATCAGTGGCAATTTGCACACTATCTCTACAACTTGAAGGGGCTGGCGAAATTCCCCCATTTGTGTGCAGCAGGCTGAGAAAGCTTAATTATCCTGATGAGGGGGTGGCGGAGAAGGGACGAGCGACCCCGGCACGCTTCAAGCCACCTATGAGACAAACGGTGGCTGGCGTCGAGGCCTCAAGGCACCTGGAAGCTGGGTCTGTGCACGTCTCTGTGAATTCCTTTGTGGCAACACAGTGCAACAAGCAGGTGTCAGATTGATCCTGATTGAGAAGACAAGGAAGAGCAGATGCACTGGTTGTTGTGGGTAATTTTTCCCCTCTTGTGAGCATTTGCAGGTTTTTGTGCCTGTGTCCGCAGTCTGGGTGCATTTTCATTTAAAGAACTGTGATGATGAACTGCGAGGACGTCATTTTTCTTGCCACAGAGGCTGATTATCTTGTCAGGTTCTGGCTGCTGGCCGAGATGTGAACATATTGATAATCTCAGAATGAGAATATAAAACATATTCACGTATAGGGAATGCAAAATTTGAAATCGACGAGGAGACAAAAATAACCAAGAATGCAGAGAAGGCTCACAAAATGTTCTGTGTTCACTGAAAAAAAGAAATACCTTTGGGTTATGTTATTAAACTTAGAAATGAACAACAACGAAACTGAATTAATCTCCACCAAGAAGGGGAGTCAGATAATTCCAGTTGAGCAAATTGAATTGGAATGTAAATGTTAAAAATGATCCACATGCCGTCCCTGGGTTCCTACGAGCACCGGCTCAAAATTCAGCCTGCGCCTCTCCCTCCGTTGCTCAAATATGTGGATAACAACAAAATTAATTATACATATTAATGCTTGCTTGCCAATTTTTCATGCGCATCTCCCCGAAAACGGCTTTCTTCAAAAAGCACCCGTCCAGAATTTGAACTAACTAATCTCCAGTTGCCTGGGGAGAGAAAACAAGCGCTTTGAGGGAATAAGTTACATTCTGTTGCGGCGTTTACACGTGTGACTGAGCACAGAACTTCAGAGCTGGCATTTCAATCAGGAGCCATCAGAGGCATCCTTGGCAGATAAGAGGAGCTGCACAAGCCCCTCTGCTCGAAACTCTAATAGTGTGTTTACGTAGGAGATACACTCTGCATACGGTAGAACAAATCGACGGCTACACTGAGGCCTTACATGGAAGCTCAGTTCTCACTGGCCTATATACTAATCAAAGGAAAACTTGTGTAATGTTTGATATTTAATGAACAGCCAACACTATGTACAAAAGTTATTACTATTCCTTTTTCATTTGGCGTACATCAGTCATAAGGATCGGTATCACAGATCAATGGTTCCCAACCAAGGGGTCAGGACCCTCACATGGGTCATGAGGTTAACCTACTGCTAATTAGTTTTCTTTTTTTTTTTTATATATTTTTCTAGTATCTTCTTTCATGTGAAACACACAGTTTTACCTTTTCAAAACTCTGTAAACAAGAGCTGCCATAAGAGGTCAAAAACAGGTACTGCTGTCAACTGAGCGTGACAGGAATGAGTCCTAAAATCCAGAAATGAGTCGTCTCAAAGCCAATGTTTTAATTTAATGGGTCTGGGTCTGAGATTTTAATGTTTTGTTCAACAACATAAAATACATAAATAAATACCCCACTTATGAATTTTTAAGTGTCTTAAAAAAGGCGGTTGCTAACAAGTCTATTACGTCATCACGCCAACACGTCCAGATTTACAACTCTTTAACGTCTGTGTGTGCGGTAACTGTAAAGCTACTGTACCAGCAACTGGTTAGCTTAGCTTAGCACAGAGACTGGAAAGAGGGGGAAACAAGTAGTCTGGATCCGTCCAGTAAAATTCACAAAATATTGAACTATTCTTGGAGGGTCATAAGTAAAATAGGTTAGGAGCCACTGTCATAGTTCATCAAATAGCCTGACACTCTATTTCAACAGCTTGAACTGGTTAATATGTGTAAATGAGGGTAAAATTGGTGGCATGTTACTGTGCTGCTCTGAGCAGAATTTAGCAGGACTTACACACTTTAGGGAGCTGCTGCAGCCCCCACACGCTCACATGATGCAAATTATTATTGGATCTTCACAGAAGAGAAAGCCACGCCATGTAGATAATAAGACTAACATTGCATAACACTGTTTGTCTTACACTGATATAATAAAGTACAATTTACGTCTTGTGGTGACGTGCCATAAGAGTAACAACAGCTAAAGTGACTTGTGCGTAAATTATGATTCAATAACTAATATAAAAAATGCACTAAATAAAGTTATGTCTCCAGTGCCGTCAAGGCCGTTCGCTTTTGCTCTTCAAAACTCCTTTGTTGTGTCAGATATATTTCCTGGATGGCTCCCAATATCCTTAAGGCTTATTGGAGCACTGCATCCACACAACTCGCAGAGGACACCCAAAGATAACAGGAAAAGTTGGAGCTCTTCCTAAAGTCAGGTATTACTGAGGCTAGCTGGGTTGTGCGCTGTGGATTCGTACCCATGGCATAGCAGTTTTACATCACCTGGTGTAAAAATTCACTAGCACGATCATTGGAATTGACTTTTAAGTGACCTGCTCGCTATAAAAATGAGACTAATTACGCTGCAATGGGAGAGTGTCACCTTTGTGAAAATATCTCATCTATTGATGCCTTAATTTTAATGACACGTGTGACCTTTGTGAGTCACACCCTTGAGCTAGACAAACACAGAAGAGAGATGTGTTCCTGTGAGCTCAGGGATATTGTCCCACAACAGCTTAAGCTTTTTAAATCTACCGCAGTCCACCTACATTCAGATTCCTAAAAATTTAAGTCAACAGTTACTGAGTACCCTGATATAGCACTAGCAGATTACTGTGAAATATGATGTTGTTGACAGTGATCAATGTGTTAGAGCTTGGGAGCCACTCCACTTTTGATGCTTATCCTACGCAGCATCATTTATGTTTATAGTTACAAGACCAGTGTCCCTCCAAAACATGATATAATGTGTCTTTGCATAAGCATGAGAGGCTTTTAATATGATGTGTGGTTGTCACCGTAAAAAACAAAGAGAAAGGATTTTAGGGGACCGAATGTGTGGCTCAGGGCAACAAATTATACTTCTGCCAAAAGATATTATAAACCTAAGCGCTGCCAAAAAATAAAGTCTGTTGATTTAGTGGCGTTTCTTAAAATCCCACTCTTCTTGACACAAGAGAGAAATCTGCAAATGGTGTGAAAACAACTGAATCTATCTCAACTGAAGTCTCTCTCTACCTTTTTGTTATCCGTCGTGCTCTATTGTATGTCTTCGACCACGTTTACAGTGTACATACCAAGACTTTTACCTTGGGACAAAACCCCTCTGACCACCGCCTTCCCCGTCATTCAGCAGGTTCAACTCTCAGTTGTAAAACTCATGATTATTGTTCTGTACATCTCTTCTTTTATGTTTTATTTTATGAACAAAATAAAGAACTACATAACTAATATGCAATTATGCACAGTTATTTAAGGTCTAATGATTAACTTTCATTTAAAGGTTTGTTTGGGAAAAGACTAAACTTATGCCATATTACGATATCCAAAATCTTTGAAGATATATAATCTCAGATCACAATATTGATATAATATGGATATATTGCCCAGACCTAAAACGGTGTAATTTGGCATCAAATTGGAAATGCGGCCCTGAGAACCTAATTAACAGGTTAACAGTTTATCTAGATTGTTTTTTCTATAAGTGCATCACTTGGAGGTCTCCTCTATATTTGCAGCTTATCCAGAATGCTGCCACAAGACACCGTTTTTCAGACAGCTGTAGAGACTACTGTATATAATCATATGCACTTTACTTCTGGTTTATAGCAAATGCTGCAAAAATGCATACAAAGCCTTTAGAGAGACACAAATGTCAGTGTACAGGCGACTCAAACTGAGGTGAAACTATGTCTGCTCGATGTGCATGTTTCAACATGAGAAAAAGAATGGGGTTATCCCGAGTTGTGTGTCTTCACTTCATTATGCACAGACAGGAAACAGGAGTGAGAAGTGGAAGAGAAACCACAGTAGTTCCTGTAAGTTTGGAGATCAGTCTGTCTCAGCTGTCACACATACAGTACACAGACACACACGGACTGTGTGTGTTGATACAGCAGACGTCTGTACTGTCAGTCGGGGAACTCGACTGATGGCTGTTTTCGGCTAAAAAAACTGCGAGAGGATCCCAGTGCTCTGACTTGTGCACAGGTATACCTTATATGAGCGCTATAATGCGTGCAAAAACTTTTTGAAAATCTGCTTGGCAGACATGTTCGAGTAACAATAACAGCAGCCAGTGCAAGTTGTCAGCTGTAAAACCAGTGGGAGATCAGTGTTTGGGTGCATGAGCATTATGCAGATCACATTAGTGGTAGACAGAAAAATACAGCTTACCTTAATGTGGCCTCATTTATATCGCCGCATAGACCATTACAAGACCTCCGCCTCATAATAAATCTACAAGCCCTCAGTCGGTGGCCACCGTCACTTGAATGACACTTTCGTGTTCAGGCAGAAATCACAGCTACCCCAACTAAATTGACATGGACCAGTTTTCCATATCAGAGGTGCTCTCTGTCAGTCAAGAGTATGTGTGTGTCTGTTTATGTGTGTGTGTTTGCGAGTGTGTCTTGTGTGAGATCTCATTTCTGTATCGTTTCGGTGGTCTGATGCGTGCGTGGGACTCAAGCCCACAGCGGAGAGTCAATCTGAGACATCTATTATGCACTTCATCAATCTTTTTGGACTCTTGACATTTCACTAGCTGAACAAATTGTCAGTTATCAAAACTCAATTTCAGAAATGACATGTCGAAATTCACTCCCCTACCCTCCCCTCCCTCCCAACCCCTCCTCCACTCTTACTCACTCTTCCTCTCCCTCCTCTCTTTTAGCATATATATATATACACCTCTTTGCATTTACCTACATGCAATCACAGAGAACAACCGCATGCACACACATACACACCCATTGACATAATCATGTGCATGCATGCACTTGAGAGGACAAATGAAGTTCAGTCCCACCCCCCCGCACTCTATCCTACATTTCCCTATCGCTTAAATAGCTTAGCGATGGTAGTTTTGTATGCAAAGAGTTAACGGCTGTTGGAGTTAATCGCTCCTGGGCTACCCGCGTTCCTGTGAGCAGATAAGGCTGTTTATAAATTGATTTGGTTATGCTTCATTGATAATAAAAGGAGCCAGGCTTTGTTTACCTAACAAACACACACACACACACACACACACACACACACACACACACACACACACACACACACACACACACACACACACAGCATGCCTACTTGCTAAATGTGTGTGCATGGTGCACGTGTGTCCGCATTCATCTGTGTAAGTGTAAGTGAGAGTTGTGTGTTTGAGTGAGCGCGTGAATGAGCATGGAAGGAAAAGAAAGAGTAGGCCATTGGAGTGACAGGGTCAACCTTGAGGAAAGGATGTAGAGAGAAAATCATTAGAGAAAAGTAAAGGTGAAAGCAGGCAACACTGAAGGAGGCCTAATCCTTGTTCACTCCCGTTAATGAAAGTCATCAGTCACATTCCTATGCATACTAATGACGTGTGCAAGCGCAATGACACATACACTAAATCTCACACATGTGCACATTCACACACCCGTGCCCGTAATGTAAAATAGCAGGAGGACTTTTGTATCTCATTCAAACAAACTTGCAGCGCGATTCCTTCCCCGCATGACCAACAGGGCGACTCTCTGTTTGTTTTTCCACAGATTAACATCTCGCAGACTAATCTGAAGCCTGTGTCACCTGCTTGGTTTGGTGATGTCAGCTGGTGTGTGATAAGCTACAGCTTTTTTTCCACTTTGTGAACAAAACAAATACGGTATTATTGGCTATGACAAACCTCAGGGAGGATTTGAATACCTGCCTTGTTTAAAGTAAAGACAGGAAGAAAAGAGAAAACAAAATCAAGTCAAAGATGTGAGAAGGTTTTCGTACTGCAGGCTGCCAACTGTACAGCTGTGTAGGGGTGTGAAGATTAACCACTGATGTGAGTCAGAAAACAGCCAAGCTACGCTACGTAATAGCAGTCTCGTCCCAATTTATCACATACTGGTGCTTTGTCATGTCCCTTGGCATCACTTTAGGTTTAGGCATGAAACCACTTCATTAGGTTTAGGAAAAAAAAAAAAAAAACATGGTTGTGCTTAAAACTACATATGTAAAGTGAAAATGAACCTGAACGTTGGGACAACATGTCAACATGGGACACGAACAAACAGCTGATTGTAACATGAATGTGAAACTCGCACGCTACACAAACAGCGGTCTCCTGGACGAGAGACCTGCAATTTCTGGGCCCATCCACCACCCCTCCCATCCAAACCATGAGACTGGGCTGGTGCTGCTTTGCTCCAGGGTCAAAAAACCTACTCAGGGGACCAGCATTTGTGTCCTTTGTGAAACCAAAAGCTGATGTTATATCACATGACATTACTATTTTAAGGCAAACCATGATGTTTAATGATAACCCCCGCTGTTGAGCACATGTTACAGTGTTAACATGTGACCGCGACCATTTCACAATGTTAAACAGGCACAAATATTCTGCCTAAGGAAAAGGTGACGCTGGGGCCCTCACATTGTAGTAGAAGAGGCATAAGTGCTACTGATAAAATTAACTATGGCATTGTTCTGTTGTGTGGCAGTAAGCCATGTAAATGAAATGAATTTCAGCCATCTTTAATTGTTATTTACAGCTGTGTTGTTCCTGCTGTGAAAAATCTAACAAAAGGGGCTATTTCTGGAGGCCTGTGGGAGCTAAGCTAACTTATTGGCTGATAGCAATTTGTAAAAACATTAGTTCCTAAGTACTTACAAGTTTTATGATCTCTGATCCAAATTCTGGATCTGAATTCTGGGCTGGATAAAGAGTTACCCAGGGCATCACTGCCCATCTTTACTTGTTGGCATGGCAGTAGACATATCAGGGGCAAACTAATATTACTTAATTCATGAACAAGTAAAAACATCAAATCCTATAAAGTCTGAGCAGAATCAATGCTAACTAGCAGCTGAATCATATTAAACTGACTTTAAATTGCAGTATCACTGAATCGAATCATGGCTCATATACGTATGTAATCATCTGAGAGGAAAAGACACACAACCCTAGAGCCATGTAAAGAAATAAAGTGAAAATGGGATATTTTTATTTCAGATAGAGGTGGACAATATTGGAGAAAGAGCGTAAGAGAGATGTGAGGCATTTTTTGCAGGCATCAGCTCAGACGGTTATACCAGCTGCACGCGAGGTGAACTCTATTTAGTGCTTTTCAATCTTCCTTCAAGCAGCCACAGTGTGAAATTTAATTTAGCTTTGCATCTGTCCACGTAACCTTGACAAGTTTTTGGAATCATTTGATTAGTAACCGCCACTTAAAATTGGTCCACTGATTTAATGACATTAGTGTTCCTTTTTAAAAAACAGCGATAGCTACAGAATTGCCTGTGAGATCGTGCATATAATGTGAGGGGGGATAGTTGTTTAAAGGAATACTTCACCCGCAAAATTACCATTTGTATATCAATTACTCACCCTGTGATGACTTGAATTCTTCAATAAAACTTTTTTATTGTCATATGCCTCCATGGTGAAACTAGAACCAAAAAACAGAGAAAAGTCTTAATGAATTTACATAAATGGTGGCCACATTTAACAACAGCAAACTCTCACCCAAGCAAGTCTGAAATGAGTCCGAGATGTTTTAGATAGTAAGGTTTAAGGGAAGATGCTTGTGTTTTGGAAGTAGTGAGTGTACTGTACAACTGGATAAATGAGAGCATGTTAGAATTTTTAAACTGATGTTTAAATATAGTTTTGCTGTTGCCCCCATAGAGTGCTCCAGGAATAACATTTTGGAGGCCAACCAGGAAGTTAGCATTGCACTGGCACCCTCGACAAACAGCCAATGGGATTTTTCAACTGGATTTTGGATCATAGCAGAAAATAAGCTCTGTGGAAAACAAATGTTTTCGATACTTGCACATTTTTTTCAGCATAATAATCTGCACAAATTAAGCGTTTGAAACTTTTATGAATTTTGATGAAACTGCTAGAAGTAAAAAGCTGACATATGAACAAACCAACACCGTAGCATGACTCTGCGTCACCAACACTTAGCTAAAGACGGACCAATGTTCGGTGTGATGACGTCTTGTAGTCTCATTTAGCCGCTTGTTAGCAACCGCCTTTTTTAAAGAGAGGTAACAGCTTTGAAATTGGGCGGGATATTTACTGATGCATTTTCTACTGTAGAGCAAACTGTTAAAATCACTTGAGCTTGTGTTAACCACATACCTTATTTTAGGCATCTAACCAAAAAAACATTAAAAAAAAAAAAAAAAACCACAAAAGGCAAAAATGCGAACTGATTTCTGCGTTTTAGGATTCATTCCTGCAGCGCTCCATTTACTTCAGTTCATCAAGACTTTTCTCCTTTTTGGTTTCTCTGTTCACCACAGAGGCATGTGAGAAAATCAAAGTTTTCTCCAAGAAGTCAAGGCAACATGGGTTGAGTAATTAATAATAAGCAAATGGTCATTTTGTGGGTGACATTCCTCCCAGGAAGGTTTAGTTAAGTTTAGCTCAAGTCTGCTATATTGTGCATCAAAATATATTGAATTTCCTTTATGCCATTTTTGGGGTGGATTTGTTTCCACTGAAAATATCCTGACCTTTCTCTGACACTCCATTGAAGCGTTCCCCCTTTTACACAAAAAACTGGTTGCATGGGAGGTACAGTAGATTACAAGCTCAGTAGCTCTGCTCGGGGGACAGCACTGGCTCAAGATTTATGATGATCAGGATGCTCATCAGAGGAAGAAAACAGAAGGGAAAGAGAAAGAAAAAAAGAAAGGAGAAGAAAACATTGACTGAGAGGAAAAGGTCCAATAATCATAAACATCCGGCTTGTATTCCCAGAACAGTAAGTCCTGTGCAAAGCTCATTAGCATTCAGCAGACCCACCAGATTACTCGGGGCACTCTGTAATTTGCAATAAAAAATAAAGATGACGCCAAAACAAAAACAAATATGAGCCGATACAAATTAGGAAGAGCGCGCTTGGTTAGTCTGTCAAAGCAGTAAATTTCCCGGCGTCACGTGAAAACCTCAGGTCGGTAGGCCCAAGCACAGGCGGTGGAAATTAATGAGCTGTCTGTTTGTGTGACTTTATTCCCACTGTATCTCCAACCATTTGTCCTGGACAGTGTATCAATCTGCCTTTACGGTAATGATGCTTTGGTGCTGGAAATTATTGCATTAAAGTAATTGGATTGGTTGTGAAAAGGAAAGTTCTCTCGGGGTAGGTGCACAACGAGAAAATTCATTTTGGAATACACTGCACACAGCCAGTTTCCTCTAGACTGGTTTGTGTGGTGAAGAGAAAATTTCACATACGTATACATCCCTTGCATATAATCTTTAAAGAGTCCCCTTCAGTCTAGAGTTGTTATATGGGACATTTATCACATCTCTACAGTTGGCCTCAGCTGGTTTATCAGAATCAGTGATGTCACCCAATCCAAGGATGTTTTAATGAAGCCAATCCTTTTCCATGATGCCAGTGAGGGTCTCTCACAGCATGGAGGCTCCAGCTGCTGGCTGACACCCCGATAAGCCAGACCTCTCACTCCCAACACCTCACACTCCTCATGCTGACTCATCACTCGGCCTTTCAGATTAAGAGAAAGGTCTGGTGGGTGACGCCGCATGGGGGCTAAATGCCACCTGCCCCATCTCAAAACCTACCTAACCTCTGTTTACGCTGATTGAAACATGCTGATATGGGAGATACAGGGAAAAAAAAAAAAAAAAAGTTGGAATACAGACCAAAATAGGTTAGGGAATGAAACGCTTGCTGATGCTGCACTAACGTGGCAGATGGGAAATGAAATTGTCGGCTCTTTCCGCTGTGTCCCTCTATCTGTTCACCCATCCATCCTGCTAGTGATCCATCCTCCAGCAGCAGCAGAAAAAGCAGGGGTGCAAATGTAAGCCACCTGAAGCTTTTAAGTCAACTCTCGCGGGACATCACCCTACGTCCCTGAAGACGGGGACTCAGTTACAGAGTCCTAACCGGGCAGCATGGCTGACCTCTCTTCGTCAGCATGCTGCGCACACTGTAACACTGAGGGATTGTCATGCTGGACTGCCGTGTCCAGCGTCGCTGCTGCTGCTGTGTATGCGTTAAGCAATTTTCAGATTCTTGTAACTGTGTGGAAACATGAGTGCTTGTCTATCAGAGCTGCATGCTAACCTGTGGTGTCATTTATTTTCTTGTGTTTCATTTAAGCTCGATAAAACCAACATTATGGGTCACTGAGGAAGTCACACAGACAGCTCGTGTACGGCAAGCTGTTAGCAAATGAGTCATATTGTCACTGCATTCTGGTAAGGTAGTGAGCAAAATAAAACAAAAAAAAACAAAAAGGGTACATTGACCTGGGCTAGTAGGTGAATCTGGGTTAACTGATTTTGGCCACATGGGAGCAGGGAGACAATTTAGCAAACAATACAAACAGCAAAATTAGCACTCATTTGAAGATGCTGGTGGCTAACTGACCAGTATTTGCTGTCCTTTTAGCTCTCTTGTTCACAATTTTCAGTTTGCTAGATGCTTAACCTTATTCATCAGCTTGTTTCCAACTTTGTTTGTCTTCAGTTTGATGCTTGGTTTGAGGGGCTAAATCCCAACAAATATGAATTGACGCAAAATATTTCATTGGATAAAAACGTGAATTTTGGAAATTTTTAAATCTGTTTTTTCATTTCATAAATTTTGACTTTTGAACTGAGACAATTACAGAGAGGAGGACTGAGCGACAGTCACCTTCTGGGGGTGCTGATCACCCTCTTTTTCTGCACACCTGCGTGTCGATGTGGCGGGGGCTGCCATTGTAAAAATATGATGGTGCATTCTAATATCTAATATCTAATATTACTACTAATAATAATAATTTCATGGGAAAATGAGCCAAATATCATTTTGACATTAGCAAAGGCATTTTCTGTTGGTGATTGTTCTGACCATTGTCAATCCCCAAAATAATTGTATATTGGCACTATCCAGGATTAAAAGTTGACAGCCACACCTTCTCTCTACACAAACATATTTCTGTTGAACCTGGAAATTTGTGAAACCGTGACAAAGGATCCCAATAATTCTGCTGGCATTGTGTCCGTGGTGCTGGTAATTTTAACACATTATGTGCTTCAGGCTGGCCTCATACAGCATTCGATTAGCATGTACCCAAATGTAACATTGCAACGTGTCATGCTTTTGTGACAACATGCATTCTTTTCAGAATTTGTGTTATCCGTTTCATTTATTTCCACACAGCTCTGATATGGAGCCGACTAAACCAGCCGGACATCTAGTTCTGGCATTGTCACCTTCACATAAATCCCTGACATGTGTGTCTGCAGATATTTACAGATAGAGAAGGCGTCAGGGGACGGCAAAGTGCTGAGATAAGCCTCCCCTCACCCCCTATATCTGAACCCATAAATATAAACATATACATTCATATTTGCCAAATCAGTATGGCGGCTGAGATGCATGGCTGGAGACAGGAGGACGCATGAAATAATCCATCATGCCCAGAAACTGAAATAGCAACCCTAAACCTCTGTGGACATCCCAGGCTGTGTCTTCTGGCCAGAGAACAGGACTGCATGGATACTTTCTATAGGACCCTTGAGCTGCTCAAAGATTATGGGATGAGAAAAAAAACAAAAACTCCCCGTCTCTTCTCCAAGCTTGGCTGAGGTTCTTATTGCCGACTATGTATCCATTACTGCTTTTCTCTGGTGCCCCCCGCATCAATACGGCCCAGAGAAAATCTGGTGTGGCGGCACCTTGCATTGACAGAGCATGTCTGGGTGGGTCGATAGTGTATTAATATGGGACAATGGTGTTAGCCACGTGCGGCTCGCACCACTAGGCCATATCGGAGTCTCTAGCACGCCCAGTCCAGTAGCTGTGTGAATGGCCTTGAGCTCCACTGGGGCAGTGAATGCTTCTAGTGTGTGTGCGTCTGTCTTTTTGTGGCTGTTTTCAATCCCAGAAGTCCCAATAACTGACTACCAGACCAAAGAGAGAGCGAACAAGGGAGAGAAACTAGGTCCATGGCTAACAATGCTACTGTTTAGCTGGGAACTCTACAGAAATGACAGAGAACATGCCTATTCTTGCTGTTTGGATGGACATTTTTGCCTGAAAACTACTTTGAGCCTTAAGATTTGGGCACATACATAAAGCAGTCTAATGTTTTCTTTCTTTATTGGGGGTTTGAAAATAAAAGTGAAAGATCCCACACAGAGCAACATGTTAAGATAAAGTTAACAGTTTTGTTCCTGTAGTGTGTGTGAGCAACAAGCGTCTTGACTCGGCGATCAAACAGCAAATTAGCGATGTTAGTTTTTGCTCTACTTTGTGAAAACGGACGGCGTGAACAAGGACTATAGATGACACCATGAGTATGGTTGTTGTCCTTCCTTCTTTAGTCAGCTATCTATAATTGGCTGTCGTTCTTTCTCATGTGACTGCGTCATCAGCTGTCCTCGGAGTTTCCCATACACAACAGGATATCCGATCCTAAATACTGAGCATATTTAATATTTGTAATCTTAAAATCGGTGTGGCTAGGATGGACTTCACACTACAAGAATATCTAGCAAGATGATCTTTAGATTCATCAAAAAAAATTGGGGCCTTGCAGACCATTGTCAGAATAAAAAAAATCTGTTTGATTCTTGTGTAGTCTGTGCTCGGCATTACATGATTTCCTCTCGACCCACAGAAAAAACAAAAAAATGTTACCAACAAAATACAGTATGTAACCCACAAATGGTGGTTTTAACATTGTATGTGTTTATTTATGAGCGTGTCCTACCTAGTTGAGAAAGACCATCCAGCAGCCATGTTCACTCATCAGCAAGAGCTTGCTTCGGCCTAAATAGGCTTTGTCAGTTCAATCCATTTTGTGTGTCTACATCACTGCGTTGCTATTAGAAGAAGACGTGTTACTGTGTCACTTTTGTCCATGCTTAATTTGGTTAAAAGGAAGGGCGTAAATCATTTTTATCACAAGGTCTTGTGCAAATTTGGAGAAATCTGCATATGTGAGCGTACATATGCAGATATAAAACAGAGTCATTGATCAGTTTCTTTAAGCTTTGTGTTTCGTTTTCATTCACGATCTTAGATGACCACAGAAAAAAAAATATTCTAACCAAAAGACAGCAGACCACTGACAGTCTAAACCATAAACACACATGTTCAGTCACACAGTTAAATGTCCTGTCTTGTCGAGCATGCTTGCAGACACACACACACACACACGTGTGTTTTGGTGATTTACTAGAACAGATGAGGCCCTGGGAGTACCTCTGCCACCACAGCACTCAAATCAAAGCTGTCAACAGGGACCCTGGAGGAAGGGAGGAATCAAAAAATATCTCCTCGCTTTTCTTCCTCACCATGACCTGTGTGTGTGGAGACGAGTTGGCGCGACTGCATATATCTGTGTGTGTGTGTGTGTGTGTGTGTGTGTGTGTGTGTGTGTGTGTGTGAGAAATGTATGAAAAGATGGGCGAAACCTATCAGCTGGCTATGTGGGAGATCGGCAGGAATGCAGGCAGTGCCCGATTCACCTTCTCCCCCTCTACCTGGCCATTATTCCTTGGGAAATATACGCCTTTGGATGCATGGTGGCCAGAGGCTTGTTTACTTGCTAAACAACCTTGGTAGCTGAGTGGCATTTTCAGTGATGCGGTGGGGAAGATTGACTGTCTGCCTGCGCTGGGTGGGTGTCCACAGTCCTGATGTATTCTTTACTATCTCTGCCAGCTTGCTTGCCTCCCATTACATACCAGCCTCACCTCACAGGCAGAAACACACAGATGCCATTTGTGTACTCATCTGTGAGCTTACATACACATATGCAAATACGCACGCACACACACACTCCAGCCCATTTTCATCCAAATGAATTGGCTGTTCCACACGTGCATGATATCTATCCCACCCCTGAATCCAATTTCCATGTTGATGAAACTGTGAATTTACAGTATAAATGCATCTAAACACACTGGTGTCCATTATAATACTGCTGATGAGTGATTGCACGGGTTTCACCACGCCATTATCATTGTAATCACTGTAATCATTTGACCCTCTTTTTGGCCATTTCAGTAAATGTGCAACCTTCATACCTGGCAGTATCTCTGTGTGAAGCGATGCAGGAATGACTTGGGGAACGGCACAAATTGATTTAGGGAGGCAGGGGGGAAACGCCTGCCAGTTCGCTATCAAAGTTCATGCATTGTATTTACCCGGGCCCGATTACCTTAACAAGGCACATATATCACATAATTAATCCAGAAGATTACCATCAAAAATCCATAAACCAGTAACATGCTTCCTTGCGCTCTGCCATTAATTATATTTGTGGCGCTGAAAAGGAGATTGAAAACAGAGACAAAAAAAAAAAAAAAACAGAAAGGGGGATACACGCAACAGAGAGGCAGCCACACACCAAAAGGCATATGGCATTTTTAATAAGAAAACTGATTACACTGTAATTCATCACATTATCAAGATAGCTTTGTGTTATTGACATATTTTTATGGCCGCTGCGATATGAACATACGAGCATTGACATGAAAATGTAATCCTACCGCAACGTAAACATTGAGAGCTGTAATATGCAGGATATAAAACGCAGCACATACTACGCTCAGATTCAAAAATCAAGGTTGACTTTCTCCATTACTGATCATTTTTTTTGTCAGATTGCTTAAATTCCTTCTCTGCTGATTGAAGTTTCAAGGCGCAGGAGTCGATTTCTAAAGCCCATTATTTTCTGACTGACAGATATAGACATTGTCAGGAAGACATTAGGCCTCCAGGCATAGCTAGAGGATGGTGCCGGGACCCGTTGCCTGGGTTTCATTTCACTTCAACCAACTTGCTCTCTTTTCCCAGACAATTTTCTATTTTTTTTTTTTTTTTTTTTTGCCCATCGACCAACTTTGTTGAATTTTTGTCTCAAGGTAGCAGTACTTTAAAATAATGGTACATCTTCCAGAAAGTGTCTGCCAGTGTGTGTAACATCTTTATCACTCACGGTGTCGGGCGGATTTTCGCCAGCCTTGCCTATGGCGTGTTCGATGGAAAGAGAGAGCACCCTGTCAAAAGGTCAGCCGCGAGCAAAAACAACGAAGAAAAGCAAGACACAGAAGTCAAAATCTTCACTAGGTAGTGATCTTTTTTCTCAAACCATTTCTTTTTAAGATCTTGGATGCACCAGTGCGAGATGGCCAGTTTAACGCATATCTTCCAATTTCAATTTTTCTCTTGCAAAAGTGCATCTCATACTCTTTACACCAGGTGTCCCAGTTTCATATCATCTCTGATATTCTCGACTCATATCTGCCATGATATCTCCAATTGTTTTCCCACTCACAATGTCTCTCTGTCTGATGCTAACATCTGACTTTTTCGCCTTTGTGGATGTCATGCGTCTCTTTTCCTTCTTCTTCCTCTCGTCTTTGCTCGTATGTCTACTCCCCTCCCTCTCTCTTCTTTCTGCATGATGGTGATGGATGGGGCCTATGGATGAGTGGGCTGTGAGAGGGGCTGTGATGAAGACTGGCCTTGGAGGGGAGAAAGTGAGAGTGAGAGGTGTGTGTGGGGGAGAGGCCAACATGAAAGAAAGGGAAAAGTAGGGTATGCAGAATTAGGACAGAGAGATTGAACAAAAGCAGTGAGAGGTGGAGGACACAAAGAGAGCAAGACGGGGAGGAAATAGGAAGATGAGTGAAGGAGAAGTGGATGAAGATGATGATGGGTGTAGGCCTGAGGGCTTCGCTGTTAGGGGGGTGTGTACTGACCCTGCCCTGTGCCTGGGGCTGTGCCTTGATAATAGATCAAGTCCAGACCTGATCCAACACCGGGTGATGAGGTGAAACAGAATTGGGAGGGCTGTACATCCTACAAAGATCAAGCTCTATATATACCTTGCACAGGTCTACAAGACTTAACAAAAGACACTTTTTGATCTATATTACATGTTGGTGTCGGGGTGCACAGCCCTTACAAGATTTCATACATTTTACAGAACCACACCATCAAACTCACAACCTTTGTGGTCTATAAGATAACACTGTAAAGTAGCTTCCGCAAACACGTCATCAGCCAGCAGTAAGTATATTAGCATATTAGCATGCTAGCTGCAGAGTTAGTTTAGCGACCCTCACCTTGCAGGTCATAATCATAAACTGCACATAAAGATGGACCACATGAAAGCACCGCACTAACTAGCTCTTTCACTAACAAGCTGTGGCCATGCTCGGCTCTCGATTGGTTCAAGCGAGTGTGTGGACGGGCCCTCGATATCGCAGCTCCAGCCCTCGATCAATACTGTGCTCCAGGGAAGACATATTTTTGTAGTCCAAATATACACAAGTATACACAATAAAGCTGTAAAGGTGGACAAATCGGTGTGATGTTTAATTAGTCTCATTTAGCCATTTGTTAGCAACCACCTTTTTTAAAGACACAAAGGCTTCAAAATTCGCAAGTGGGGTATGTCACAGAACAAAAGTTTAAAATCTCTTATGCTTGTGTTAAGCACAGACCTTTTTTCAGGCAACTAAAAACTCATTCAAAAAATGCACTGATTTTAAGACAAGGGCACTGGAAGTACTAACATAGGAAGTACTGTAGCACTCTATACTGTGCAGACTCTGGCTCCAAATTTTGTCAAAATCTCAACATGGCAGCTCCCACATTCAGGGAGGAAGTGGAGACGTGTCGTCCATCTATATGTACAGTCTATGGTCATAATGGTCTCCCCATCGGATATGGTTTATCTCTCATTTAATACATGTCTACAAGAGTCAGACTAGTCTTAGCTTTAGCCTCATCTGTGATATACAAAAAAATGTCTGGGACAGGAAATTCTTCTTAAAATATAAAAAATATATGGTCGATTTTATGTGTGGATTAAAATCAGAAATGCACAAAAAGCAAATGCACAAACATGCACAGAAAGACGCACACACTTCCTTTGTGGGGTACAGCTTCTATAAGATCTAGAGAGCTAACATAAAAGCATATCATCTGATTTGTACAAAGCACAATAATGCAGAAGAATGCTTTAATATTGAATGAGCAAATCTGTTTGACTCAGCCATATATCTTTACATCCCATTGCATCCTGCGCATAAATGTAGGGATCTTGAGATGATAGCCACGTTGTAAAGGCCTGTGATTTTCTACTAGCATCATAAATACGCCACATCCTATTCTGTCAACGACGTAGCCCATCCATCCAACTCCCTACTTACATTCTATTACCAGGCAAGGAAATGAAGGATCCCTTGAGAGTCCCTAAAGGGTTATCCATTTAGAGAGGAGGGGAGTGGTGCACTGGGAGATATTTTGACCCCTATTCACCCGTCCTGAAGCCTGTGGGGACTGCAGGGACTCTCACAGCTCTGTCACTGACAGAGCCCTGGGGTTCTGACACCTGCACAGCTCTGCGATGTGACAACGAGAGACATTAGAGGCCAAGAGTAGGTTCCTGATGACAGACCTCTATAATATGCCCCGAGTCCCACAGCTCCGAGACAGGTGAAAAGGGTCAAAACAGGGTGCAATGGGAAGGAAATGCTGCTCAGAAAAGGTTGGAATCATTCAAGAGTTGGCTGGACATGACCAGGATATGTAGAGTGGGAGAGTCATTTCTGAAACTCCTTACATGCACTCAACAAAGAGTTAGTTTTACTACCATTTACTGTAATCTCATATAATGGTTCATAAGATTTCTCATGAAAAGTTTTCCTCATTTTTCATCATATATGTCAATTTCTGTGGCTGTCTTTTTAAGATAAAACTATTAGGCTTCAAATCGTCTTGTTAGGTTTAGGCATCAAATATACCTAGGTTTAGGAAAAGATTGACTTTGTTAGGTTTCGGCAATAAACTACTTACTTATGTTTTGGAGAAGATCGTGGTTTGGGTTAAAATAATCAGAGGTGGTGTTACTTAAGTACACAAGTTACGTGACAAATTAATCAACTTTGACTCCGAGTTTCCCCCCTGGTACGAACAAGTCCGGTGTTTTTTGACCCTCCAATCTACCCCTACCGACTCAGTCAGTAATGTTTGTCGGACTTTCTTCGTTGTTCACGATTATGTGGATTATATACAAATTGATTGTGTGGGATACAGTGCATTACTTTTTGTACGTCTAGCTACACATTTTGCATGAGAACAGCCTGACCATTTTAGGACAAAAAATAGTACAATAGCATGATTTATGCAAAACCTAGTAATATATTCTTGCCAAAATTAATAATGACATAATCACATGTAGTACATCTGCCTCTTTAAATGTCCTGCACCGGTTGAGTTTAAGTTGAGTGTGTGTTTGTGTGTTTGTCCATCAGCTCTCACTAAAGTCCATGCAACTCTGAACAAACATCTATCAGAGGCGACAGGCCTCTTCCCCTGGGCTTTCACCCCAGCACCCAACTGGAGCTGACCTGTCCAATCTTATCTGGGCCCCCGAGATCCCTGTTTGCCTTCATCTCGGGTAACCCTCCCCCCACCCCACCTCCCCAACTGTCCCGTTCTCCCACCCTCCCCCCACCATTCGCTAACTGCCAACCTTAATCTGCGGATAATCCCATCTAGCCCACACCAGTAATGGCTGGGAGGCAGTTTTAGTGTTTCTGGAGAGTAAGAGGATACAGGCTGACCAACTGTACACTGTCACTTAACTACAAAAAGATAAACCAAACCTTATTCTTGAAACAGTAGCTCAATTACTCCTGCAGAGAATGACTTGGATAGTGCCAGTGTTTGTGCAGTGGATGAGCAACATTTGTTGACATGCATGAGGACTAATACAATCATCATTATATTTTAATAACATAATGTGATCTAATGCTAAGCTGCAATGCTTCATAAATAGTTTTGATCCATGTCCCAGTACATCTAATACTTTGCTACCCAGAATATAAATTCTCTTCATGATCCATGTATTGACAAAAGACCGCAGTAGTTACTGTATCAATTATGATGTGGGTCAAAGGTGCCAGCTGCAAATTGGATGTATGGTACGGGTTTCAGAAGAGAAAAAGATGAAGAGAAGAGTTGATTAGCATTGTTAAGTGCATCGAGAGCTTGTAGGCATTGCATATCTGTTTGCATGCTGCACAAATTAATCAACTAATTGAATATGCAAAGAACAGCGGTATATCGGCGGCAATCAAACACGACAAGGAACAAAGTGGAACGCATCGTGAGCTATTTATTAAAACCAAATGGTAAACAATGTCCATCAGGGATGCCAGTGGGAAGCATTGAGCCAATATACCATACACCATAACAATCTATGAAGAGCAGCTGGCAAAAAGACGACAAAGAAAAGCTGGTTGCCAAAAAACATGTAAAGGAAAAGAGGATTTATTACATAACAACTCTGAACCTGTCTAGGCTATGGGGCAATCATGGATTAATCATATGGGATTTTTTTCAATATTTGTTTGAAATGATCTGAAACCTTTCCTGACAAGGTGATAATTTCCAACTAAGGGAATGAAAGCTACCCAATGTCTTTTCTGGCCAGCTCTCCAGAAATGGAATATAGTAGGTCATAATGGCTTGGCTGCTTCCTGGCTTTTCATAATATACTGCTAAATGAGATGAAAAGGTGGGGCGCTCGGCGACTCTGTCAGACCTGTGTTTGTGTATCTGTGTGTGTTTGTCTGTCTGATTGCTTGAGTGTCCGGCTAAAAAAGCAGACGTCGCCTTTAAAATAACCGAGCTGAAAATGGCGACATCGGCCCATCCCTTCTCATGCTCCAACATGATCTAGCACAGGTAAGCCCATTAGCATGGGGAAAAGGTCACTTTGAGGAGTGGAAATCAAATACAGGGATTTGGGCAGGGCCATTAAGCCACTGGGGCTATTAGTATTCATGCGGTGCAGATTAATGGAAAATATGAGCCCTACAGAGGAGCCATAGTATTAAACTCCATAAGAACTGATTTGCCCAACCTCCGACATCCCTGTTTTCCCACACCTTATTTCTACTCTTTTATGTATTAATATTAATGATCATATTTTTTTTCTTTTTCATTTGACGGCACAATACTGTGAGATTGCAGGGTTTTTGTGAGTCACCCAGCTGCCACTGCCGTGATTGGCAAAGATGTGATTAATTGTCATCCAGGGGACCTAACGTTGCTAGTGAAGCAGAACATTGTCAGTGAAGCAAATGAAAATTACATAACTTCATATTGTTAAATGGTGATGATGCTTCATGATGCAAGTCTTAAAAGTAATACTCAGTGTACTCCATGCCAAGTTGCAGGTATGTTGAAGTTAGCATCCCACTAAAGGTGGATTTATGGTTTAGCGTTACGACAAAGCTATGGAGCCTACACCTAACACATCTGACTGCATACCTCAGTAAGATGAACTGCGATTGGCTGCTTGTGATATATGCTACAGATTTCCAATACCAGTTGTGAGTGAAGACAATATGAGAAAGTTGAAGGCTTAGCAATCTGCTTTTTTGGCAGAAATAAAATGTAACAAAGCCAGCTCTGCAGTAATTGTGAGGAATATAGTGAAAGTACAGATCACGTACGATACAAAGTGCTGTGGTGGTGCTATCAACAGGTGAATTAAAACCTACACCTACATCCTCAGAAAGTAATGAGATGCTAACACGACACAAACACATGGTTAAAAAGCAAGTATATCTCCAGCCAAAGATGGTATACTTCAAGGAGTGACATGCAACACTGAACTATGAATTAAAACTACTAAAACAGTATGGAGGGTCTGGTGGTATCTAGCAGTGAGGTTGAAAGTGTTACCAAGTGAAGCCTCTCCCGTGGCCAACATGTAAACACAAACGGCCCCCTCTAGAGCCTATTGTTGTAAGAATAATGTAGGTCATTTGGACCAGAGCCAGTCTTCAGTGTGTGTGTATGAGGGAAGTGAGTGATGAAGCAAGAGAGAGAGAGCAGCGGCGGTGGGAGCGAGTAACATTATCAACTCTGGCCAAAGCAAGAAAAGTTAACAGTGTTTGATTTGTCCACTCTGGGCTACTGTAGAAACATGATGGAGCATGGTGGCGGACTGCAGAGAGGCCCTCTTCCTAAATAGATACAAACAGCTCATTTCAGGTGATTATACACTAAAGAAAACATAATTATTAATATTACTTCTGCCAATAGATCCCCCTAATTGTTACACATTGGTCCTTTAATATCAATGATGGCACTCCTGTTCATAAATATGAATCCAATCAATGCATTCACAATATACTGTACTATACTTCCATGAAAATCTTGTGCAAGTTTTAAGCGGATTTTTAAAATTTCAGATGAATAATTTTAAGTATGGATCTATGTTGCTGCTGATATATTCTGCAGAATGTAGCATGATTACATGACAAATCTTGATAAACAATGGCATTTCATTGCTGCTTCCCACCTACAATGGCATGTAGGATTTTTTTTTTTAAATGAATAGATGTGTGGCTTTTACATGAATGCTAGGTGATCCAGAAGCTGCTACAACACTAAGATTTATTTGGAAAAATCTGTTTAGTTTTTTCTACAATTTCATGACATTTTCACAATAAATTAGAGGCAGCACTCGAAGGTTCGAGGTACTCTAAACTCTCAAACTCTGGATATGTAACACGTATTTATACGCAATATTGCTATTCATTTTGAGCCAAATTAGTGTCAAAAGCCCAAAAATAACTTTCCCCAGAGTTGTAATGAATCTGTTGCTCTTCCTGTGTTCAACAATCAGTGGAAATGTACTTGTTTGTTGTCCATCTCTGACAGACAGTACGACTTTTTATGGGATGTGACAAAGCTCAGATCGTGCTGACTGTATGAAAAGCTTAGACGTTGCCAGTTGCCACTCCTGGCAGATCCCCACCCAATAGTACCCACCCCACCCCACTCTCTCCTCCAACTCCCACCCCTCCACCCTACAGTCTCCCCTGTCCCCCCAGCACACCCCGCCTTCCGCTCCATCTGTCGGCCAATAACCCTCCTGAAACCTGCCATGCCGTTAGCGCACCTGTGCCTGCCACCTCAAATAGAGCTGTCTGACGCACGCAGGCGGCATGTGACCACACTCACAGCCTATACCTCCAAACATACAGCATGTGCACACACACTCTTTGGTTAGCATGCATCCTGAAGGGCAGGTCGAAGTTGTCAGCTGAGGACTTTGTCCTGTTACTAAGTCATCCATTTCTTGGAAACTCAGCAGTGAAACGGCTGCAGATAGGAACTTGCTCCCTTTTCATGTTTCCCCCAGATACACTTGCTTTCTGGGCTGTGACCACAAGAGCACAATGGACCTGCCTGAGGCCATGGTCCTACTGTGCCATTAGCTGACACGGCCCATGCTTCCATCCACACGGGGCACACATGCCACAGGGAGGTGGCCACCTCTTTCCTCATTAGCTATGAAATAATGGCTGCGGTCCGCAGAGTCTTGCCCTCCATTCCCCCCTGTGTAACACAAGTTCCCCTTTATCAATACCTTCCTCCTCCCCTGTCACCATACATGTACGGACTACAAAATACAAAACAAGACAGTAGTAAAAGAAGTCAGGCAGGGAGTATTTCAACACAACACGTGGCTCACCTTGTGCAATCCTAAATTATTGATTCGGTATGAGTATGCCCTGTTATGGGATCTGTTTGAAATGTTTCCATATGTGTTTGACTTTAGATGTTTGATGAGAAGACAGTCAAAAGTTTAATTGTTTGAGCGCTGTGATTTCAACTTGCTGCATCCGATTGCATTCAATTCACATACTTTTACAGAGTTACTCCGTTTAATGAATCCCAACTGGGTCTTGAATGGCACTCCTCCAAGAACAACTGCTTTAATCCTTCCATTCGGGCAGGAGCATGCCGTTCAAACATCTGTCATGCAGTTCAAATGTGACTCAAGCATTTCAAATGACAAACACACTATAAAATGACTCCACTCAACAGCTTGAAGTGTTTGAATCATGGGAACATTTAGAGACTTAATAGCCGCAGACAAAATTAACCAAATCTATTTATATGAACACAACATGATCAAGCCCATTATAGTCGTATCTAGAATCAGCATATATGAAACTAATGAACAAGTACATATCTAAATGGCAACCAATTCCATTTTCCTTATTACATACAGGATCGGCTACAATGTCTTTCATTGTAGTTTACCACACAGTTGGATGTGTTCAAGACAGGATGCCCCCGGAAATACCGAGCACAATGGGTGGCATTTAACTCGAAGGGAAGCTGATGCCATAGAAGCCAACTGTTGAATGACAGGCCATTAGTAAAACACATGCTCTACCTTCTGAGCAAAATGTCAAGACTTGAGATCAGCTGATGAACAAGAATGTTAAGATGCAATTCAAATAGGGCTCACCGTCAAGGCCTATTTTACGGTGAGGAAAATATTTCTTTAATGTAAGAGGATCAGAGAGACAATCCACAGAACTACAGAAAGAAAACAATGATTAGGTTCCTTAGGTAAGTCACAAGTGGTCCCTTTATGTTTGCAGAAGTTAAATGGTGTTTCTTTTTCACATCCTTCCTTAATATGAAGGAGAAAAAAGGCCACAATTAGTCAGCATTAGTCATAAATGAATAATTGATTCAAATTTGAAATTCAGATCAGGCCGCCAGCATATTCCCGCATGGAGGCCTTGGCACAACAAAAAGCCTGTCAGGGCAAAGATGTATGTTCAAGTAATACTACAGGAAGCCCAAACACAACCCCAGTGGAGAGCGATAGTACCACTCCATGTCAGCACAGCAGCCAAGCCCCTGCACGTCTTGGCAGGCTGCGTTTGCTTTCAATAATCAAAGACAAATGCTTTTTAAAGAACTGAGATCTAGAGGCGTCCCTCTAACGGAGCTCGATGTAGTGCAGACATTTATCTTCGTACTTGCTCATTCAGTCAGGATTAGCCTCTGTAAACCAATGGGGGCAGCCTCTATAAAAGGTGCTGCATTAGCCCTGCCCCTTATACACCTTCTCTCCACTGACAGTGAAGGATCGAACTATCAGAAGGCTGAAAAACTCAGTTTCCAAAAATATAGATATAATAATGATAATGATAATAATAATAACAAATACACCTAAATTCATTTCCATAAAAATATTCTCAATACATCACACAGCAAATACTCTTTGAAGGATTTTTTTTTTTCAAACCAACAGTAAATAACAGTAAATGTTGCCATGCCACAAAATGTTGACACTGAATGTAACTGCAAAACATTTACTGGCAATATATTTATTGGTTTACATAGTTATGTTAGGTTTACAGCACTTGGTTTAATATGGAAAATATAAATAATATGGAAAAGACCATAAAACTTATTACTAGTATAATTTTCTAAACTTTCAAAACTCCATTTAAGGTCCAGACTCTTTGGGATTATTGTTCCATAGAATCTAATTACAATGAAATTAGAATCAAGATTTCTATTTCTGACTGTTTTTAACTGGATGGATTTGTTTATGTAAAGTTAAACTTTACTTTTTCTTGAAAAATGTCTGCACATTCATTTTAAAAGCTGAAACTTTGCTATAATGATGTATTACTTTGAAAATGGCTAAGAGGGCTGCTCATCTGTCCATGACTGTGATGCTGATGGTTAAAAAAAGCAGTAACACCATAATGAGGTACACAAAAATGGTAGTAGTTACTGGGGAACAAATGACGAACTACCTGCTGGAACCACTAGTTAATGAGTAATCCCCAATGAAGGGAGTAGGTTATGATTAGTCAATGGTTACTTACAAAACAAATGAAGATGTAACTGCTAATGAACCATTAGTTAGAGTAACTCATTTATTTTTTACTTAAGCATATACCATAACTAATCATGACCTACCTACCTAAAAAGTTACTCTAACGAATGGTTCACTAGCTGTTACCTCCCAATTCATTCCTCATTCCTTCCCCAGTAACTACTCATTTTTGGGTGCCTTATTGCAAAGTGTTACCAAAAAACCTTCTGAAAGGGCACTTTTAAACGGCGGTGGTACGACAATGTAATATTTCTGGTTTTCAAATTGCTGTGCGTCCTCTATAGTTGCTGGCGGCAATTTTGCCTGCAAAAGATGCCTTCTATTCAAGGACCAAATGTTCCCTGTGTTGCAAGATGACCTCTCGACAGACGAGCAATCACAGTCGTCAGCATTTGTAAGCCCAGTGCTCGGCTGAGCTTGCAGACAGAACCAACAAGTTTTCACTCGGTTTGATAAGACAGTAATACTGGAGCACGTAACCTTGCCAGGTTACGGCTGTACACTATCATTGATCCTCCACAACAGCAAATAAGGAAAATGGAGACAACAGGATAGAAATGGCACATTCTCCATCTCTTGTGTCCTTTTAATGGAGAGATGGTACTTTTCCCCTCTCTGCTGTCCTCAGCGCAATGCTTCTCTCCTGCTTTTACAATTTAATAACTACCACGATTCCTTATCGAAAAGGATTTTTTCCAGGGGTTGCTTGTCAGATAAAGGCCAGGGTTGTCACCAAACTTCTCTTGCTGCTGCAAGACAAAGTCTGTTTACTTTTTCAGTCATCTCTCTGCTCTGTCAGGGAAAGGAAATGCAAACGCGCTGTACAGAAACCTCCTGGGTATTTTCTTTGCTCATCTCTGCACCCCATTTACTCTCTTCTTCGCTTTCATCTGCTTTGGCTAGTTAAGTGCTCATTGATATTCAGCTGATCAACATGAGGACCAATAGACCTTTCTGCCATCAGGATTCGGGAGTGGCCACTTGCAGATTGCTCCTGACACTGGTTGATGATAATTTAACAAAGCATGGCACTGATGCCCCCTCCCAGACATCATGTCCAATGGTAATTGCTTTTGGCATCTTGGTTGTTTATTGTGCAAGTGTCATGGCAGCTCGGTATCATTTCAAACCCCCTTTATCTCCACCTTTGCTGTTAGATTGATGCATCCAATCATGTTAAGAAAAGAGAAATTAAAGGGACTACCTAGATTTTACACACATCCTGGTAATGTCATCAGGGTTTTCTTACCTTGGTATTGGAGAGTACACATTAGCAGAAAGCCTGAGTGACAAACTGAGGTTATGGAGTTCAAAAGATGTGAGTATTTACGAGGCAGAGAGGATCTTGAAAATACACTACTGAGTTGCATTATGTAGGATCCAGTGTTTTGGGGATTTGAGCTACACTTGAGACTCAAAGTCGGTATATCTCTGTCTCTGCTGCTTTCATTTTGGCATTTATCTTAAATATGTGTCTCTTGTAAGTCTGCCAAGTTTACGGAAGATCAATACTAAATCACTGTAAAATGGCAATTATCAGTTGATTGTATGGCAGCCTGGTCTCATGGGAAGGTGCATAAATAGAAAAACATTTCATGCACATTCTGCATGTCATGCGGATGCATTTAAGGCTTTTTGTGTCATCTGTACGCCACACAGCAAACCTACGATAAACTACAGTACATCCAGGTTGAGGCAACAAAACCACTTATATAGGTTTAGGAAACTTGACACGTTTAAGCTCAAAATAAGTATGTAAGTTAAGTAAAATACATACGTAAAAAACGTAACATGAGTATGGAAAACATATCACCGATGTGACTAAAGCATGTGTCAAACAACACTAACTTTTAAAACAAAACATCGTTCTTGAATCCTGACCTCCTGGATAAAAGTCTTGAGTTTCTTGAACCCTCCTCACCCCCCATAAGCATTCTCTCCCACTTTTTAATCTACCTCACTTGCTCCGAGCGTAGCACATTTATGCAGATGCATTTACATTGCGGTCGCTACAGACTACATGCTGTACAAATAAAGCACCAGAAGCAAAAACGCTCTTATTGCACACTAAATGCCTTGTACATTATTGTCATTTATATGGCTATTCATGGCAATGCTAGTTATAGTGACTGGCAGCTTGCTTGGTGTTTATGCATGTACTCACACATATACGGTTAACATTATTACAGGGTTTCAAATCTGCTTCCACATCTGTACAGTCTTTGCATTGGATGTTGCTGACCTGAATCTCAGCTGCAAATCTACTTTTGAAATAGCAGCAACTAACTGTGTAAGTTAGAGAGTACACTTTGTCCCAGTTTGCACAACGCTGCTGAAGAGCTACAGTATTTTAAAATTGGGCAAAAAAATACAAGTAATATCTGGGCAATCCTCAACCTCCTCACCTCCTCTGTCAATCAATGGTCTCTTTCATCGGCAGGGGTTGAGCTATCATTAATAATAGCTGACATGCTCCTATAGTGGTAATAAACTGGGGGAATCTGGTATGTAATGGTACAGTAATGGCACCTGGGCAGGGTGTTACGCACTCGACAGCTGCTGATGGATAAACCCTAGGTAAATGGATTTGGGCTCATCCAGGGGAGAGGAGCTGCTGCTTTTGGATTGACTGTTTTTGTGAGCGGTAGTGGGTGAAAAGAGCCCGTACAATTCTGGAGAATGGAAGAGGGCACGTGGAAGGGAGCTTTTCAAATTGGACAGTGGGACATCAGCGGGTGCCATGGATGGACATGTAGATTTCACTTCAGCTCCATAGCAGCGAGGCAAGAGTGTGTCTGAGTGGGGATGAATGTGAATGTACTGGGGGAGTGCTAACTGGGGCATGTTAAGGCAATTGTCAACCCCCCCCCCCCCGTCCCTGTCGCCACCGTGAAGAATGATTCACAGGTTTGGGTGCCATTTTATCTCCTCAAAACACAGACAAATGTGGACCCAAAAAGACTTAAACTTCTTCCATCACTCCAGAAGGCTGAAGAGTATAGAATTATTTGATTGATTTTAAGAGACGATGAGTTGTCACTTTAGACTGTGGGAATAGGAGGCGAGAAAAAGTTGAGCAAAATCTGAGAGGTATTTTTACTCCTCTAACTGACAAGCTTGAAATATGGTCTATTCTGGTTAACCAAAAGGAACACATACATTTCTACATTAGAAAGAATTCCCATTATTTCTCTCTGAGCCATGAAAATCAATTCTAAAATGATTGCTTTCAGTGACGATGGGGAGAAAGGAGAGAAAATAGTTGATGCGCCTTTGGCTGGTCCAATAGATAGAAATAGAGGTTATTTTTTCCTATTCTATTTTCTCACGAGATGGTTGAAATGGGGAGTGTCTAACTATTTCAGTTGTTCTTTCTTCATTTTCTTGTCATCTTTCAGTGTGTCTCTTTGTTTATTTCTCAACACAAGGACCCAAATCTTAGAGCATTACATGATTTCTCAGCAGCTCCAAATCCAGGGGCTCGTTCCGTTGGCTTAAACCCTTTTTATCGCATTATGTTGTTTTTGTAGCAAACAACAAAAACAGATTCCCTCACTTCATTGGCAATGCTCATCAGCTTGTTTAGCATTGTGCCGTCTTTCCCATTTAATGAAGCATTTAGCAGCAGATTAGAAAAGAGCTCATCAACTGTCAATTTAACAGATTAAGTAACTTCTTAACCATGATACAAAATAAGGCATTTTAACTATCAATTGTCAGCAACTTGCTTCTTACCCCAAGTTTCTATACATCTTGCCTCGCACCCTAAATCTAATCTTCTAAGTGTATTGAAGCAAACTCAGAGTTTTCAAGTCAATAAAACACAATAGACATGTCTTAGAGCCAATAACACAATAACACCATCTATACGCTAGATATTGCCCTTCCTGTGCAGCTTAGAAAAAAAAGGTCAATGCTGCATTGAAGCGTGCATGATCCAAGAGAGATGCTGTGTTTAACCCTTCCCCTCTACAATGCACCATGCCAAGTGCTTTCTCCGAGGGCAGAATCACTAACCCTTTGAAAGGCCACTTTCAGGCAAAAGAGGCAAGAGACCATCAATTCACTTAACTACATTCTTATTTCATGAGTGCCGGATAGAGTTTCACGGCTTGGTCCTGCATGTAAAGTGAGCCTGGCTTGTGCTGTTGAGGCAAGCGTCGGCTAAAATAAGCAATGGAGGTATAGCCTTCAGAAAGCCACGAGAGATCCGAGTCCCCTTGGTGACCTCTTCACATTGATACTCTGTCGAGAGGCTTTCTGAAAAGGTAAAACAGAGTTCATGAGGGGAGAATTGAGAACTCACAGATTCGTAATTAGTTTAAGAATTATTAACAATATAATTGAACTTTTTTGTGGAGAAACAATACCAGATAGAAAAAAAGTATTTTTATACATGTCTGGAGGGGAACTTTTTCCAAGTTTGTTTGTTGCTTAAACCTATCTATTATGAGGTGCCTCCCTGACTTAGGGTTTATGATAGACTTTATATTAGAAGTGGACATAGTCACAGAAACTTCACCCCTTAGTTTGTGGACTGCAGCATTTTGGCTGTCGCCATCTTTGTCTAGTTTTTTTTGCAACCAGAAGTGACACGAGAACTGGAGCTAAGCAAAACCAAATGATAATGACAATTTTAGGAGACCAAAATGTTCCAATTAACTTTCATGAACTGAAAACACACTGTGAAAGGGGAAATGTCCTTACATGAAAATACAGACAACTCCCAGATTACACAACAGCCATGGCAGCAACCTATCAATCACAAGGTAGCCCCGCCCTAAAGCATACCCTACTTAATCATCTATTTTACTCCAGATGGAATCATAATTTACTAAATGAACATCATGCTGTATTGAAGAAGACTTGAAACAAGAAATGTAGACCATAAACTCATGTTTACAGTGTTTACTGAGGTAATAAATCAAGTGAGAGTTGGGATTATTTTCTCACAGATTTCTATACAGACTTCTTTTTGCAACCCGGAGTCGCCATCTCCTGATGGCCATTAGAAAGAATGCAAGTTTAAGGCACTTCCTCATTGGCTTCACCTTCCAGAACGGAGGTTGCTGCCTGGTTAAGATACCAACTGTGAACTACAACATACCCAATGTGTCTGGCTAGAGACTTTTGCTGCATCTCTCTCTCTCTCTCTCTCTCCATCATTTCCTGTCATCTTTCCACTATTGCTCATGAATAAAAAAGGCATAAAATACCCAAAAATTTGAATGTTGAAAAAATGTTATTGACCTTAACCCAGGGTTTTGCAGAATTGTCCAGTATCAATGTACCTGTATTGGTTGAGTATCTTTGAGATGGTATGAATGTTTGTGTTTGCATGTGTCTAAATATGCAGGAAGATAAGGTGGTGGTGAATTAAATGCTTCAGCCACATCTGTCGGAGCGGCCCGGGCCCCATAGCTCATTCCAGATAAGCTTATTTGTTAAAGCTGAGGCAACTGACACCCTCAAGGAGCCATTGCTTCCTCACCAAGGGGCCAGCAAAATAAACGAGGCCCTGCCAGAGGATAGAGAGAGAAAAGCAGCGAAAAAACAGACATATAGACCCTTCACTGCTGCATTCCTAAAAATACACTGCTGTCAGGCAGTTGAAGAAGAAAGGAAGAAATTTGGGTTATTTGGGCAGCATATGGAGACAACATCGCACATGGACAAGGAGATACAACTGTGGAGAAGAGCGATGAACCCATAAAGCTGTTTACTCACACATGCATGCTAACATACAGTAAACATGCACACACTATACAGTTTCTCTTTTCATGCATTTCATGCCCAGTGACCTGTCTAAACTGACCCCACATCTTCAATGTGACTCCTCATGCATGTGTGTATTAAACATAAATGAGATTGACTCAATATCTCACTCATGGCTTCTTTGACACCAACACAACCTGCCTTTCTGAGCCTCCCTAGCCTATTTCTGCCCCACTCCATTTTTTTTTTTTTTCATTCTTTTCAAAGATTACTCAAGGTTATTACTTTCTCCAAAAGGCCACTTAGGATGCGTAGTGGAAATATGTTGACTCTCTTCGATTTTTGAGGGGTTTAAGTGTATTTCTAATTCACTGGTGGCATGGTTCACTACATATGAAGCTGCAGTTTGGCTTTCAATGGACCTGAGGGGAACACATTTATAAACTGAATCCTGAACCAATGGGACTCTTAGGGAAGTGTTTGCCTTCGAAAGCATTAAAGTGGAGGGATCACCATTTGCGGTACTATATTATACATTAAAAATTGAGATGGGGTGACTTTGCTGCGCTTCTGACCTCTATCAATATTTGATCGCTGAGAACAGCGCCTAGTAAACAATAGGGAGAGAAGGTGATTCGGGTGAAAGGTGAAGGGCAGGGCACCACAGGCATGAAGCCTAAAGGACTGCACACCGCATGCCAGTCAAGCACAATCCATCTTGTGATAGTTTAGGGCTCAGAAAGTATTGGTTGCCATGAAATAAAGATGGGTCATCGAAGAGAAAACATTCCCATCTAACTCATCTGTCCATTAGCCAGTCGATCAGATAAGTGCCACGCTCTTATTTTTGACAAAAGGTGTTTTAATATATCTTCAGCTCAGAGAGGATTGTGGTTTGCTTGTTGTCAGAGAGCTTTAAAACACAGATTGAAGGCATCTCTCTAGAGGAGAGTACAGTGCCCCAAGGCTGCTCTGACCCCTTGACCCAAGTATAATTGATGATCTTACATTTCTTTTATGAGCAAATGCAAAAGCCATCCGCATGTCAAAAAGATACATCATCACAGGCATGACTGTTAAGGGCAACACACACCTACAGCATACTAGGCATGTCAAAGCACCCTATTGTTTTCAGTGTGAACCCACGCACCGGCAGCAACAAAATACATATTGCTGCGGAGAGTCGTGACCCAGGAAGCCATGCTTCTTGTCCCATTTCCCAGCACTGATGCACTTATACAAAATAACAGAAACTGAGATCCCCAGCCGAACGCTAATCAGGCTCTTGAGTTTTACATAAATACATGTATGCAATATTTTACTCTTGCAATTAAGTCTCACCACATAAAAATAAACACTAAACACACTAGATATCAGAAGTCTTATCTGTCTGTTAAATATAAAGCTAGAACCAGGAGATGATTAACTTAGCATAAAGACTGGAGACAGGAGGCTAAAGTAAACGTTAACCTACTGTATATTTATTCAATTCATACAAAAACAAGTGTAAAAATAAAATTGTGGTTTTACGGCGAGTTACAGTACATGCTGCTGTTTCATGGGTGGGCGCAGTGAATTCCTGGAGTCTTGTTGTCATCATTAGGTTGCCAGTTGCCTAGCAAAGATAAGGCACAAAAGCAACCTGTGTATACAGTAGCAGTTAAAGAGGACCTACTGTGGTCATTTTCAGGTGCATACTTGTTTAGAACATGTTTACACGCTTTGATGCTCAAAAAATGCTTTACTTTCTCATACCGACTATGCAGCAGCACCTCTTTTTATCCCCTCCCTCCCAAAAAGCCCAGACTGCTCTGATAGGTCAGCTAGCTCACTGTTGTGATCAACTGAACTGAACTCTTCGGACTCCGTGCCAAACTAGCCGCTAGGCAGTATTATGCAAATGTGTTACTTGGTGACATCACCATGTCACGGAAGAAAAGACGGGACTTTAAAGCAAGGCGTTTCAGGATGGTTCAGGTGCAGTGTTTCTGTGGGAAAGTGGAACTCCCTTTGGCGTAAACTTTGGGCTTTGTATCTTTGCAGACCTTTTACATGCACAAAAAACTATATAACACACTAAAGGAAAGGGAAAGAGCACATCACAAATGAAAAGGGCCAAAAACTAGTTAGCCAGCTTCATAGACCGAGGCCAGTCTATGGTACATCAGCCTGTCACACGTGAACTGACAAACATGCACTCGCTTCTATATGTTTGATAAAATTAGAGATAATCTTGGTGGCATGTAGAAAGAAAGAGACAGAGGAATGGGGAGACAAGTTAATCATCTCAGAGTAGCTTCTACCATCAACTGGCAGCGACTTTAATCAAATTATGACCTTGTAAAGCATGCACTTGTCATTTGGGACCCTAATCTCTTCGCTAATGACTAATTAGCCCCATCACCTGTTCCTCTAAGCTTCCATTACACCCCCAACAAAGCTTTAAGATAATGGAATAAACAAAGGGGGGAAATACTTCCCTTGCCACACACACAAAAAAGAGAGAAAAAGTAGAATAGACAGACATCAATCAAAACCTGGAAGATTGATTAGAGACCGACAAAATAGCTTTTGGATTTTTTTTCTCAATTTCTGACAGGAGACCACTCTTCAGTGCTCTAGAGGACAATAAGGATGCACAAATTCATTAGGAGTAATTAACCGAAAATAGCTACAGAACACGGGAGGGGAATAGTGAGAGAATTCGCTATCCCAGCGTGAGGTTACAGCACACTGTGGTTGTGGAAATAATCTAGCAGCCACGTCTCATCAATAACTTCACCTTGTGTCGGGACAAAGCCCTTTGGACCGGAGTTACAAATGAGTAAAGCCCACTTGTTTGTTTTTGTGTTAGGTCTTGTTATGGATTAACTCATTTGCCTCAATCGGAGGCCGCACATGTGCAACATCCTGGCTTTTGCGGGCGGATTTGCAGAAGGGGACGGACGGAGGCGAGGCTTTTTTGTTTGTGCCATCCAGCTCCTGTGCAGCTGCACTACTTGGCGGCAGGCACACAAACAGGCGGCTCCCATTCATTAGGCCTTTTTATATCAGAGACACTCACCTTCTGGGGCCCCGAAGCATCTGCCTCCACATCAGTACGAGTTAGAGGAGGGGGTGGGGAGGGGTACAGAGACACAGTGAGTGGAAGAAGATGGAGATATAGTATGCACCAACACTGACAAATCCGGGAGGGAGGTAAGAGGTCCAATGCAGAAACAGAAGAGTGGCAAAATGCACTGTAGAGTGAGTGAAACAGCAGTAGAAAAGGGCTACCGTGATGCAGCAAACCTCATTATTTGATTGTCTCTCCTCTTCAGCGCTCCTTCCTCATCCTCCAATCAGAAGAACATCTGGCTCTAAAGCACAATAAAAGGAGCTCTGGCTGGGCATTCACAGATCCGACACACATATGAGAACACACACCTCAATGAGCTATGCAAAAGGGACCCATGGGAGTCTGCACGCAGCTGTAATGGAACAATATTATTTTAACACACGACCGTAACCATTTTTACTGATTCTGTATCAGTGATTTTACATGACACATTAAAAAACTTTTATTTTGTTCACTAGTGTTAATCAAAGCATTGTTTTTCAATGCAGAACTCAAGGAGTACTAGTGCAACTAGTGTGACTAAATAAAACAAAAAGTTGCCAGTATTACAGTGGCCTTTGGTTCTTTATCTTACAGTGACGAATGAGGCATGCCACATCCCCAAATGAAGATATCCCACAGGCCACCACCGCTGCTGTAATGAAGCACTTCAAAATGATATGGCCAGCCCCAATAGAGGTTGTGCTAAATTTTCATCTCATCGAATTTCATTAAAGTATACGCCAGGAGGTGCAAGGACAGTGGCTGTCTTTTGTTTTTGCTCGGTACGTATAAATCATGACACCCAGAGGGTACCCGCGGGCTGTCTCGCAGGGCGGAAATAAATAAAACATCAGCTATATCTTCATACAAATCAAATTTGATGAGAAGTAACAGGGGAATGTGTGGTAGGAACAGTTGAACCTGTCAGCTAAGATTGTGTTGGGTCCCTTCAGCATTTGAAATGATGATATAAAGGGGCACAGTGGTGGATCTATAGCTAGGAGACGAAAGAGAAATAAAGAAGGCGCATGATTGCAAATCTGAGTTAATGGACTATTTTTTTCTCTTTCTCAGCAGTGGCAGTTATAAAAATAACCTGGTCAAATGGTTTTTTTTTTGGTCAACCGTATGCACGCTTAGCATCAGATTATTCATCAGGCTGCCAGAACGCCTGCCAACCACCGTCAACGCCGTTTTGAAAGATAGCGGGACATTATGGAACTTGGATGGAGAATCAGCTTCATTATAACCACAATCTGTGGAAATTAACATCCACAATTAACCTTTATTTATTGCAGACAATGCACCTCTGGCCAGGTCAGACAACCCATTTGCATGACATTTAATATAAAGCATCCTTGAATGCAGAGCCTGTTATATGTTAAAAAACACCGCCTCAAATCTAAATGGAAATCATGCGGGCCATAGACCCGAAAGGAGAAAAATAACCTTGCTTTGTTGAACCGGGCCCAAAGAATACAGATACATGAAAAAGAAGGGAGCCTGTGGATACAGCAAACAAAATGATTACACATTTTAGAGCAATTTCTGGGTCCTGCGGTCATAATCATTTTGTCGATAGCCTTCCAGTGTGCAGGTGTGCTCATACAGATGGTTTTATGAAGATCCATTAAAAATAATTTCGCTCATCAGCAGGCCCAGGAGGGGCCCAACCCAGCAACTGGGAGAGAAGCCCAGATGCCTGCTTAGGCTACGGCTTTAACCCGCCCCACACTCCTGATGCGGACCCCCCCTCCCCATCACCATGGGAACGCAGCATAATAATAAAACCTGTGGAGGTCGGAAGCATGAACGTGTTTGTGTACAGATGCTCAAATACGCGGGTTTATAAACACGCAATGTGCAAACACACATCTTCAGGCGAGCAGCTTCACGAGAGAAAGCTAAACTTGTGCAGGAATCATGGCAGCTATAAAGTTTTTGTAGAGATGCAAATGCTTTTAAAACACAAGATTTGACTTTAGGCTGTTCCAAAAAACACCTTCCTGCACTATTCCTCCTATCACATCTACACGTGCTGCAGTAAAGCAATGCTGCAAAACAAGGCAGCCGGTGAGCGAGGAATTTTCTTGACGTGGTTGTCCTTGGTGGTAAACATTTGATGTGTTTTGATTAGACTCCGGTGGGGGGATTATCAAAGGCTAAGAGAAATCAATGTTCTTTTAATAAAGAGGACTTGGGTGGGAGGGAGACAGACAGTTCTGTTCGTGACAGGGCCTGTCTCTGCCTTATCTCCCACTTCTCAGATCCCCCAGACAGGCAAATATTTTAACTGTAAACACCCGTGGCTCGACAGCCTGCGTGGGACTCCTGTCAGGCTTTTCCACTCGCTACCGGCTCACCTACCCTCGACCAAAAATGTGTTTGCGTGAATACAAAACCACTCACACAAAAGCATGGGGAAATACACACTGCTAATATACAATACCTGCTACAATTATCCCACAAAGCTTCATGCACACAGTCTTGAGTTCACAATGGTGCTGCATATGCTTAAGTGATACCTGCATCCTCCAGCTGCCATCCAAATCCACTGTCATCCAGATTAGCCTGGACACCACCAGATGCCTCAAAGCTGCCAGGAGAAGAGAGGCGCGGCACAGTGAATTCCAGTAATTAATCCCAGATTACATCCTGTGCCTCTCCATCAAGCGGGTTAGCTACAGTGTGCAGAGAGGCTCACTAGGTTGGGAGAAATACAGGTTAGCGAGGCCACTACAGGGACACTTGAGTGGTCTTGGGTTGCAAGTAATTTCATTGCGAGTAGTGATTTGTTAGAGATCCTCTGTCCTACAATAAAAAGGCTTTTCATCCACACTAACAAGAAACTCTAGAGTGGTAGCAAATGAGTGAACACTAAACTGAAGAGGCTTGAACTTCACAAAGTAATCACAAAGTAGAGATGGGAGGTTCTTTCACGCGTTATTATTCGAGCCACATTGAGGAAAAAGTTTACTAGAAAAAAGTAGAAATATTATAAGAATAAAGTCATAATTTTAAGAGAAAAGTCATAGTATTATGAGAATAAAATCAGAATATTATAAAGCAGTAATTTTACATGTTATTTTAGAGGAGAAAGAGCAGCATGCCGCCTGTGTGAAAATGAGGAATGAGAAGCATCTCGTCAAGTTCTACTTTAAGTTTCACAAGTGATGAAATACTTCATTTTTGGTACATCAGCACCACATCATACAAGTATCAGGACCTGAAAAAGATTGTGCAAGAAACTGTGTTTATTCTGAAGAAAGAACCACACGGACCTGGAGGAAATTGCCCCTTTTGTGGGGGAAGAAATTACTTTTTTTCTCGTAAAGTTAGGACTTTATTCTTATTATAACTTTTTTCTCATAGTTTTGACTTTAATCCCATAATATTATGACTTTTTTCTTGTAAAGTTAAAACTTCATTTTCATAACATCATATTTTTCTCATATAGCTTTGACTTTATTTTCGTACAGCTTTTTTTCTTGAACTAGGATGACTTTATTCTCATTAAATTACCACTTGTTTCTTGTAATATTATAACTTCCATGTCAAAATCTCAGATTTTTTTTTTCTTTCAGTGTGGCCCTGTCACCCCGTCGTAGAATCTGTATCTGACTCAGGAGACAATTAGCCTAGCTTAGCATAAAGACCAGAGGCAGGTGTTAACAGCTAGCTTGGCTTGCTTCAAAGTTCTAGAAGTCTATAGAAGTTATAATATTACACAGCAAAAAAAAATATTATTCTTTTGGGAAAAGGTTGATTTTTCTATGTTTTCGCACCTCTAATAAAGGCCAACCAATCACATTGTGCAGAACAGACATATTCAAAACTTACACTATATTGTACAACAACACGGAGGCTCAGTAGTCCGAACGAAGATTGAAAACTTTACTGTTCCTTTCATTCTCGATAAAGGCAGCGCATACCACATCTACTTCTTCCGCTCCTCCCTTTCACAATAAAAGCCCTAGACATACAGTATACACTGCTTTACTGTTTACCAGAGGAAAACAGCTCACAGTATTTTAGGCTGTATAATAATATACCTCAGGCAGACTGCCAGATACTGCTCTAGGTCTCTCTCTGCTCTCTCAGTAGTTAGTACTCGTGCCTCTAAGAATCTTTATTTGAACCTTTTATTGAAAAAGTGTTGAAAATGTCTCAAATTCTCATCATTGCCTGTATGAATATTTTTGATGCGAAATAAGAATTTTACATTTTTGTGCCATTTATACGTCAAGCTCACTAATTAAAACCATTTGTTTTGTTTGATCCATCCACAAACGGTAACCTAACAAAGACAATTATAGTATGAGCTTTAACTATTCCTGTAACGTACCAGTACTGTGTAAACTTTCAGGTGCTTCCAATTTTTGTGCTAAACTAAGCTAATCACTTTCCAGCTCTAGCGCTATACTTAACATACAGACAACAGATTGATAATGATCTTTTCATCGCACTCTCAGAAAGAGAAAAGCCTGTTTCCCAAAATGTGAACTATTCCTTTAAAAAGGAGGCAACATAGTCATACAAGTGACTGAGTTGTTAAAAATGAGCACAAAATGATAAGTTGCTATGTTTATGATTTTACTTTTTAACCTTCGCACCAGTAATCAATATGCATCAAATATCATGCAAATGACATGCACCCTTGTTCCAGGGGATTGGACGGTAAAGTGTTGTGGACTGACAGTAAAACAACAATTTACATCTGCTGATAACCTGCACATAAAGAAAATGTAGCCTGGGCTGCAAGGAGAGAGATAAAAGCCTCCCTTCAACAGTTCGCTGTATCCCCCGCATACTGAACAGCAGCCTCTTTATCCATCAACTGAGGTTTTTACTCCATCATCAATAAAACTTTGAGGCAATTTGCAGCCGCCTAAAAAAGTTCACGCCACATTTTCATAGTCTGCGGAGGTAAATTTGTTTGAAAAACTAATAGAGCTGGTGTGCTCTGGAATGCTTATACTTGGTCTGACCTTTCCAGCTCAATTCCTTTTCTGCGACTGTTGAATCTAAATTAAATAAATGAACTACATTATACATTAAAAGGCATTTCAATTAAAAATGGTGATCCCTTTGATGCTGAGGCTTGGGTGGTTGATGTGCTTGAGAAGCCACAACGCCCCCCCACAAGAGGCCTTTACAGCCTGTTTTCTTCAGATTAGGCCCACAGTCATTCCTCACTGGGGAGGGAAAACCGAGTTGCTTTCCCTGTCAGTCTTATAATAAACAGCACTGTTTTGCAAACTTACGATGAAAGACCCACAAAATATGTGGCTTATTAATTTTGTTGCCGGAGAAAAGATGTGCATGCATTTGTTGCATCGCTCACTTACTCCCCTGTTTTTCCGTCTCTGACATTTGATAGGGAAAGGCATCAGCAAGTCATCTGCAGAGCCCCCCCACCCACCCACCCACCCCCACCCTCCCCAAAGACAAGCCAAGAGCCCTTGAATTAAGTCAATCATTTAGTCGTAACAAATTAATTAAAAGAATAATTAAATCATTAACACATTAAATACGGCAATTAGAAATCTTGTCCTACATGAGTGAATTTGAGTGAATTTAATGGGGGAAGCGAATGGAGCAATGGGGTGTGCCAAAACATAATTTTTATTTAATGCTTTTTTCACAATAACATGCACTTTGGGATAACCCTCCACTAAGGAAACAGTTGACTAATGTTATCTCATAACGATATTATAGAAATATTAAAAGGGGAATTTAGTCAACTTTAGGAGTCTGTCTAGGAATAATGTAGACAGAACTTTATGGATTTAAGCATATTTACATCATGTATATAGCCTTAATAAAATGAATAGCATTAATAACTGGGCACAATACAACTAGCCTTTATAATATCTCAAGCCCCTCCCTCTCTTGTTGCCTAGTAACTGTGGCATTCCCTTTAGGAGGCAGAATGGGGGACAAAGGGGTTGAGGGGGGCATCAGGAAAGAAAAAGACTCCTCCACCCAAACTGCCTGGAGCTCCACAGGAAACATGGCTCGACCAGAGCAATGCCCCCCCGATATCACGCTAAGTCATAAGCAATGTTGTGGAGCTGGTTAATTCTGTGCTGTAATACCCTCCATATATCCCCTGTCAACACACATGATCTTAAAGTTCCCGAACTGCTGATGCTGACGCTGCGACGTACTGCCGGACAAATCCGGATAGAGGGACACACACGAATGATGGGATGAAGCGGAGATGATGAAGATGAAGGAGATCAATGGAGCCCTGTCCTCGGTTCAGGCAGGCATGGAAGTTTTATAGTTGCATGTTCCGTATACTGTTAAATCATATATGCCCATGACCTATCTCCAGCAGTTTTATATGCACACCCTTGCTGCTACACAGAAAATGCAACTTCATCCACCTCGTCCTGCATCAGCATTTAGATTTATGTGAATTTAGAAGGTTTATTTCCAGTATGTGTACATGCTAATCAAAATGTGCTGCGTCTCTGCCGGGGTGGGGTGGTTCATGAGATCAAGAAAGGCCCGTGTCAAGCTTGCTCAGATTTAATCCAAAGCATCACATGAGCAGAGGAGCACTGCAAAACCAAAAGCTACACCCGTGGAAGTTCAGCATCTATAAGTGGAATTGCAATGTAGAGAATTATACATATGTGTTCATAAAAAACAATGAATTTGCAATAACTGCGACCACACACAGTACATGCATGCATTCTCGCACACAAATTCACAAAACACTTTACTTCCGTGCCAAATTTCAGCCTCCTAGGGTGAAAACTGTAGCCTGTAAAACTGTAGTTTTTGTGGACCGAACAACAGACAGAGTGAGCGAATACTAATACATACAGTAATCATCACATTCTTTGACAGGCTTCACCAAAAGGACTCTTCTATAGCTTATGGGAGCAAGGCCTGCCCTAACACAAACACTACACACATAAGGTAGTACTTCTAGGTCATCACATACAGTATACAGTGTCTGGTATACTTTTACTACTTTCTTCTTCGCCACTACATTTCCTAAATAAAAGCATCTTCATTACTATTGAAAGCAAGCAAGTTTGGCAAATCAGTGGACCTAGCCTGCAAGTTACGTCACTCATGTGATGGGCAAGAGCAAACAAAGTGCTCTCAAAGTCTAGATCTGCATGTCAGATCATGCTACATGCTACTTGTGACTATAAGGACAGGAAAAATGGGATTTTTGCTCTTTAAATGCTTTAAATTGTGCAGACTTTGTTTTTCTTCAAGCGTAATGTATCCACCACATGTTAAGAGGAATAGTAAGGGGATGGACACATATGCAAATGCAAGCGGTGATTTTCGAAGTGAAAGTTCGCCGAAGTGAACTGCATTTCAAATACAAAGATACAAATTTGAAAATGCAAATGTTTTTTGCATTTTCGCTCATCAACAGGAAGTAAATATTAATTTCATGTTTGACTGCCCCATAACCTTAATAAATCTGACTTGCTTGCTTTTTTATTAACAGCATTTACTTGTACTATCAAAACTTAAGAATATTTAATATCAGAAAATTATTTTTCATACTTAAGTACAGTAAATATGGAACACTGTAAGACTTTTACTCAAGTAATATTGTAATAGATGACTTGAACTTTTTCTAAAGTCATTTTCTGGTGAGACATCTGTATTTTACCCAAGCGTGGCTTTCAGGTACTTCATCCATTACTGCAAACAACACAGGGACTCATTCATGAAAACACTGGTCTTCTATGGTACAAATTATCAGAAACTTCACTTTTTTTTTTTTTTTTGGAAGGACAATAGCCCTCATGTCATTTAGCTGTCCACTGCAGCGATGAGCCGCCAGCCGGAGCTTCAACACTGGGCTGTGGAATGTAATGTAGAGCTGGTGATTAGCTGTTACTTGCCTTCTACAGTATATCATGGTTTCCAGGGTATAGCAACACTGAGTCTGACTGAAATTATATGCGTCTGTTTTTCTGCATGGTAGCCAGTTCAGCACATACGTTCACGAAGACGCTCTTCTTTTCATGGTTATTTAATACACCACTGATGGAATAATGAGTCCTAGGGGGACACGGGTGTGATAGTGGATATGTTACTCCTGTAGTAACTATACGCTAATGTGTGTAACAGAGTGACAGAGTGTCAGACAAAAAAAAGTAGAAAGACCAGGGCTTACAATTAAGCAACACCTAACTTATCTCAAGGACTGGAGTAGATTTTTCTTTAAAAGTATGCTGGGCTGCCATGCCGTATTAAGGGCAGATGATGTTGCTTGGCACTGGAAAATCTTTAAGGTGGTGTTGATGAAGCAGGTCGTAAGAAGTGGGAAAAGAACACTGATGAAAGCTGCCACCTCCTCTCTCGCCTTACTCCACAGACTTTCACCTTCTCAGCCTCACCTGACTGGAACCTACCACCTGCCCAGGGTGAGTTAAACAGAGATCAAGCATCAAATCATACAAAACAATTAACAAAACACTGATGTAAGATTTCTCTGGAATCACAATGCATCTGGGGGCACACACATGCCGATGAGAGCACCAAATTTAATAAAGCACCCAGCGCCTGACTACTTAGACACCCGATGGGACTGTTATCAGCTCATTAAATTTGCGTCAACTATGTCATAAAAGTGAAAGCAAAACTTAAAAGTAACACGTTCTAACACGGAAAACTGAATGAAAAGTTACGTACTGAACAGAAACCAAATACTGTACTTTGTTTAGGCAACAAAACTACAACTTCTTTAGCTAAAGGCAACATAACCACTTAGTTAAAGGTCCCATATCATGCTCATTTTCAGGTTCATACTTGTATTTTATGTTTGTAGTAGAACGTGTTTACATGCTTTAACATAAAATAAAAATGATACGGTCTGCCTCAATATACTTGCATGTACCTTCTGTCCTACGTGCTTCGTTTTAGTGTATTTCAATGAAATTACATTACTGGGCAACAGTGTGGGCCAATCTTTAGTTCCCGTCTGGTGGTGTCATTCCCATAAACTGCAACTGGAAATAAACTGGGGCACGTTTATTGTAGAGAGTTTACGTTAAAAATTCTACAGGCTATGTATTGTAGATTTGAGACATCAAAAAATTACAGAAATCCTGAACACTTGTTTCAAATGCACATTTTCTGAATACAGGCTGAGTGTATTTCTCTATGGATTGAGCGTTTTGATACTTTCATAGTACTTATACAGCACTTAAACCTGCTTTGTAATAAAAGACGTGAAAATGTCACTTTATACAATATAGGTCCAATATAGGTCCTAAAAATTAAACAAGCTTTTGTTATTCATATAACATGATTAAAAATGTTTCAGATGAACTGAAACACTGGACTACATTGTTGATTTTAAGGAACAGGGCCTATGGAAAAGAGAGAACAGCAGACTTTTCACAAAGTTCAAGAGGAAATCAGGTCATTTTCTGTACTACCAAGACACTACAGTTGACACAACTTCAATCCAGACTGCTTTAACATCCCAGCATGTGCAGAAATAGTCAAACAGCGATCAAATGGCTTCACATGAAAGCCTAATGCAAACAACTTGACAACAGCTGGGTCAGAAAGTTTGGCAAAGGAGTGCAAATAGAAAAATGCATCCTCTATTGAAAGTTGCAGCGGAGAAAAATCCCCCTACATAATCACACTGCAAAGCAAAGTGTCTCTGACAGGGCACGTGCCGCCTTTCACAGGCATTATTCTAAGCTTGAGGTTTTATATTCTGCCAGACAAGCTCAACCTTGCATTATGAGACGTAAAAAGCTCTGTGTGCGCGAGGGAAGGGGAGCTGGATATAGTGGAAGTGGCTATACGCTCCGACTCTGGCAGCAGCATCACCTCGACAGCAAGGCAACATAACTATGGAGCCCTAAGGGCACTCAATACCGTCAATGGTCTATTTGTGTATACATATCGGAGTAGAATGGGAATGATCTCTCACATTGATCCTTTCTAGTCTAAATATTTTTAGAAGGCCATCGATTATATCGGGTGGTATGTTCTGGGAAGCATTAACAGAGGAATGTGACGGTGGCTGAGTGTTTATACATTAGTGGAAATATACGATGAATGTCTGTGTCAGACTGCAGGATGGGGATGAACAGTAACGTTTCAATAAATTAGGTCTTGAAACGTCAGATGCTCTAAACAAAGCTAAATATAAAGAGCAGCATAGTGACCCTGTATCGATCTGCCTCCTGTGCATTCTTTTTGAATCATTCACAATATACCTGCCTAATTTACGAGGTTAAATCCTCACAAGTTACTCAGTTTGACAGTGTAGTGGTGATCAGTGTTATCTCCTAAGTGTTGTTTGTTTCAATAGAGGCGGCCCACTGGTCCTACAGGTAATGGCACAGCAGCAAGCCAAATCAAAAAGCCAGCACACACTGCGTCCATATTTCTACACACCGCAAGGGCTGCCCAAAACAGAGAGAATACACACACACACAGTAGGTTTAAACACTCTCTTGTGTACTGTACACATGTGAATACACACACCTGCACAGAGCATCAACAACACCCTCCAGTTTTTCTAAATGCTGCAAATGGATGCTAAGAAATTGATCTCTCTGTGCGGTTAATCTATTGTTGCCTTTTTAATGAAACTATTGCAAATTAGCACCACCCCGACATTAAATTGCATAAGTAATGGATTCACTTCTAGAATGTACCGAAGAGGCAAATGCACAGGTCCTAATTGCACAGATTTAACTGATAGCACAGCGTGTGCCGTGTGTAATCTTTCTGGAAAATTGCGGGGTGCCGATTTAGCAGATATCCTGAGAGATATGCATTGCCATGGCTAATCGTACTGCAGGCGAGTTCTGTGCAAAGTGGTTCATATTCATATGAGTTTTAAAAACATCAAAGTATTTACTTTTAAGAAAAAAAACATAAGATAGTTCTTTTTATCACAGGACTACTGGAAGTCTTATGTAACGCTAAATGCCAAATGTTAATGCAACAGAAAAAAACTTTTCGTTTTGTAACACAGAATGCCTATACCTCACGAATAAAGGACGTATAACTGTCATTAACAACCACAGTTATTAACTTGTAAGCCAGACACAGTAAAACCCAGACACATAGTATAATGCAATACAGAACAATGGCTCCAACACATAAATATTATATTGTTTTGTCCTGGCTTTAAACCGTTTATGGTGGCACACTGCAGTTCATTGTTTGATTATGCCTCAATGACCAGAAGCCATTTGTGTGACAAAATACTATTAATATGCTTATGAAGGGCCAAAAGGGATCAACAAATTTGAATAACACCCCCTAAAACTAATGTATTCAGCATCTTTGAAGTGTGCGAGCTGCACAAAGCTAGTTAGATAAGGATTTCTCCAAGTCCAGCACAGAGTATTTCTAATGCCTCCTTTGTTGGTTGTTCTCCTGAGTCTACTTACTTCATCAATATACCAAAGACAATGCTGCCCTTGCACTTCTGTCCTTACAAAAATGTAGAAATTTAGACAGTAAAAATTGGTAGGGTTGACAGTGCATGCAGACTATTTAGCCAGCTTGGCTTAGTGAAACAAGCCCACGGTTTCAGCATTTCTGGAGCAAGAACTGAATGAGAATACGGTGTCTTACCTTAAGATGAGGCACTAAATGTTCCACGGTCCTGCTCTCATATTACATTCATAGATTCTTTACAATCAGATCTCTTTTTGCAACCAGAGGAGTCGCCTCCTGCTGGCTGTCACTTCAGCACTGGCTTCACTTTTCAGAAATGGAGGTAGCCACCTGTTTTGAACAGTTTTGAACAAACTAAACTTTGAGCTGAACTATATGATTCAAATCAGCAAAATTGCCAGAAGCAAATCCAACCAAAATCAACAGTAGCCACCTGCAGGACCCCCAAATAGTCACTATAAAACCAAGCTTCCAGGAATTGGTCCCATTATTCCTCGGCCGCTCATCACACAAAGCGTTTTAAGCTGCCAACCTCGGTAGGGATGTGAAAAATAAACGGCCATAAAATTCTGAATCTGAGCTATATACAAAGATGCAGCACAAGATACAGGCCAAGTACATGTCAATAACTCTGAATTAGCTCCTACAGCGCCGCCTGGTTATGGCTTCAAACCTCATCTCAGATCTGTGTCGGGAGAAATCACTTCTCCACCTTTTCGCATGCACTTGTGTCAGTTCTCCCTCGTTGGTTTGCTGATGGGACTGCGCCCTCGCCATGCCAGGCACGCACACTAAACGCAAACACACCTACAACAAAACATCACGCGACACTCGGATGTGACACTGTGATACAGTGCACGCACGCACGCACACACGCAAGCAAGCAAGCATGGATACTAACTGCAAGACATCTTCTTAATGCGAACACAATTTTAGTGAGGGGTAATGATTTCATCACGCCATCGTAGCAGCTGATTGGAATGCCTGTCAGATCCAAATCCATTTGCGGTGATGAACCCCCCAAAAGCACGCACACACATGTACTCATGTGCACACACACACACACACACTTTTCTGTATTTATCAAGCATATCATTTGTGAGGAGTATCATGTGAAAGGAAGTCTGGCAGCCTGATTCATGGCCAGATATTCATGGGGATCGTTTTAGTAGACAGCTATGGGTCTGATCCCCACCCCCCACCCCCCTCCCAGCCCACACACACCCAAGAGAAGCACAATGTACATCTCTGAGCAGACCATCAGTGGTTGTAAAACTGTAGAGTCGTAATGTTCCCCAGCCTTGGGGGCTTATTAGGAGGCATAAAAGCTGCATGCTACCTTCATTCATATTCTCCATAAACACCCTGCCACATCTCAGCTTCTCTTTTTTTTTTGTTGCTGCTGCTTTCCGACTCTGGGCAGTCGGAAAATATAAGTCTCTGCGCCACTATTTTGTGCCGCATGATTGATTTGCAAAATAGGCCTGTACTGGAAATGTATCTGAATAAGGCTAGGATTTGCCTCTGTGTGTAAGTGCAAATTGCAGTGTCAGATCTCTGCGTGGATGTTGTTTGTCAGGCGTAAACTCAGCATGGCGGCAATTTTTATTCCTCTCTTTACACCAATGTCTGTATAATCTGCAGAAATGGGAGCGGCTGTTGATTATAGTCGAGGAGAGAGAAAGGGACGGGGCAAATTGACATTTCCAACTTGGAAATTCGGGTGAATAAAAAAAAAAAAAAACAAAAAAAAAAACACAGTGGGCCCCGAGATAGTTTTCAGTTATAAGAATCAAATTATTCATTCCCCTGCACCGTGCGAAAGTTCAGCATGGGACAAATCCACTGTGGCTCAAGTGCAGACAATTGCAGGGGCCGGTGTGCTATTGTGGGAATCTGATTTTGAGGGAGTATTATCTGGGTTTGAAAACACGGCCAGGCCACTGAGATCACACCTCTTATCTGCTGCGTGCAGTGGTATCGAAGACAGCCTCTTTCCCAGATTCAAATCAAACACTTGGTTCAACTTAGAACTAGGTCGCATTGCATGACAAGCAGAAGTTAGTTTGTGCATGTGGGTGTGTTGTGAGTTTATATACTTGGAAAGAAATAGAGGTAAAAAAAAATGGAGGACATGAAAAATGAAGTTAAAAATAGGGAGAAGGGTTGGAGAGAAAGTTAGACTATTGTGTAGCTGCTCTAATGCTACAAGTCATTTGGTTACCCCTCCCCCATCTCCCTCCTCATCCTCGCAGCACAGGAACATCTGGCTCTAAAGCAGCCCAATAAAAGGGCCACTGGGAGATGAGGAGCGAGAGAGAGAGAAAAAGGTGTGAGAGAATGTGCGAAGGCTAGATAAGATAGCAGAGAGATGCAGCGATACAGAGGCAGCAGAAAAAGACAGTGAGAATGTAAGAGAGTTGCTCGGGGGCTGTCATAACTGCAGAACCGGGGCCCCCTTCAAATGACATCCTTCGCCAAATCATATTTCACACGTGGCGACAAAGGCCACACCACATTTAGAGCACTCAGTCCCCTGCAGGGATGGCGACGATGGCACTCTGGGTTCAGATTCTCCTTCTTCAGAAAAAAAAAAAAAAAAAAGGCCACTTGCTCACTATGTGTCTACATTGTGACTTGCAAAAGTACTTGTAGATTGACAATAATTCAAAAGGAACTGCATTTGCATGTATATAAAAGGCGATGGAAAAGGTTTAAAAGTCAGAAATGACCATGTTATACATACTATGTGGGGACAAACCCAGCTGAACTTTAAGTTTTACCTACTTTTTCCTTTGCAGTGCACTTTAATGTAAATTCATAAAAAGCACCAGAATTGAACTGATGGGCACTTACCCATGAAAAAAGACATAATAATAAGAGAAATAGTATCCTGGTCTTCCTTTGCTGCAGTACAGCTGTGTGCAGGACCAAAACGTCTTGTAAAAAACATGAGTCGATGCTAGTGGCTAGGTTGTGCAGCTGACAGAATGACAGCTACTTTTGACAGCTACCTGTCAAGCAGGTGGAGTGTCGCACTCAAGTCACAGTGTGATCACTGTCATTTGCAATGCTGAGCAGGTATATGTGAAGGTTTGTCGGTAAACCAAGCAGGCTGCTGTCAACAATTCAAACTGATTCAATAATCTCTCGCAGAAAACAACCACCACAGAAAATACAGAATAATGATGAGTCCAGATAAGTTTCCAAATAGCAGATAAAAAGATGACAGTATCCACGAAGCTGCATGACATCTAGTTATTTTTTTTTCCCCAATTGCATCATGTGCCTGGAAATCCAAGAGGCAGGAAGCAACAGATTTCATTTGCATTGGTGATCTGTGCCTCAGCAATCCCTTCTCCTAAAGTAGGTCAGCACGAATCGGCGCCTCCGAAAATAATAACAAAAGGTGAGCCCCCTCGCTCTCTCAGGGGTGAACGCTCTGCTTTCCACGCGACTCAGATGCTTCCACTGTGAAATGTGCCACATCAGCACTCTCCAAATCTGTAGGCATTATACTAGGGCATATTAAGGCACAATATTGCATTCGGTATGCCAAGGGCGCTCGGCAGCTATTGTAAAAAATTTTAACAAGACAATAGTGGGTACACACACACGTTGTAAATATGCCGAGTTTTGTTACAAAGCACTGGAGTTGAAATTGTAATGATGTTAGTGTGTGTGACGGGGGGCTGCCGCAAAGACTGAGAGTGCCGTTATAGCCTCATCCTTTTTCATCAGTGTTTTCTCCCAACCCGAAAAGTAAGTTGGAAAACACAGTCTATTCCTTTTTTTTTGGGGGGGAGGGCAAAGTGCACTTCATCTACAGGAGTAAGTTAGGGCACAGAAATACAGTATGTCCTTCCCCTCTTTGCTTCTGATTCTCTCTCTCTCTCTCTCTCTCACACACACACACACACACACACACACTCATGCCCTCTGTCAGTATTTGAAACAGTACATGAAATGTCCAGAGACCGAGCTTCATGCACAGTTAATGTCTCTGCTGTCCAGATGATTAACGTTAGCCGATTCACATTCCCAAACGTTGCCCGAGTTCCACTCTCCTCCCGCCTCACCTTCTGTGTTGAGCTCACTCCTGGGCTTCAGGTAAAAATAGCCGCTCCATCCTGTTCCTCTCCACCATCACACAACCTGCTGGGCCTCTGCTGGGACATTAGACCTGGGCAAAATTGATTGTATTGAGAGAAAGGCTTTGTCATAAAATACAATGCCCTAGAGAATTTAAGATTTTAGTGAGTGTGCACAATGAGAAGTGCCACTTTTTTTGAACGACACAGTATGGACGATATGAACGATACAGTACTTCAAGCATTTCAAATTCAAAACTCACACTGTAGAAGCGCAACAGGATGTGCCTTACTCCAGCTACCATGCTACTGTGCTAATGCAAAATGGAGAAAGCAAGACCCTTGTGTCCAACAGATAATCATAACACCATTAAACCATCTGAGAAGTAATGTGACATCGCATTTTGGATTCAACACCATGGAGACATTGCAGATGTTTGTCAGCTTTGTAAAAAATAACCGTCTCATAAAAGCATTAGCTTGTTGCCAGTGTTAGCTTGTCATTAGCTTGCTGCAAGTGAACAGAATGAAGTCTTACAAACATTTTTGCTCCAATTTGTTTTTTTTTTTTGAAAAAGTGACAGCCCTAGCATATACATACAGTATTTGGTAACACTTTTTTTTTTCTTACAGGGCCTTAAATTTCATTGTAATTGGGTGATAATTAGCAAGTAACTCAGTTGAAATGTCTGGAATTACTGCCAAATTACCTCAATATTTAAATAAGTAAAGCATATCAGCTAACTTTGTATTCTTTTCCTGGAACTGCATTAAAGAAATTTCCAGCTACTGGGAAATAGCAGAACATAATTATTAAATAACGTTTAGAATAAAGTAATTTTCGATAAAAATATTTAAAATTTTAATTTTAGTGTCAATTATCACCCATGAAAACTGCGGACATGAAGTTTTACCACATATTTTTCTGTATGCAAGAAACAAAGTGAAGTGAAGCTAAAAATGCAAGTGCACATTTCTGTGAAGACACTATGACATAGCTTTACATTGAACTTGCTCTTAACCTGTTCAAGATCTAATTATGCTCCAAACACAAAAATAAATAGGGTTTCGACTCTCAGTGCACTCATAAATCACTACACTTGGATGGACTTTTTTGAAAAGCTATAAATCTTCCATATGATATTTTGACATGTATAAGTAATATAACATCTTACGTTAACTTTAAACAGCTTTAACACAAATTGTGTACTTCACCTCACCTTCTGTGTTAAAAATAGCCGCTCCGTCCCGTTCCTCTCCTCCGTCACACGACCTGCTGGGCCTCCGCTGGAACATCAGACCTGGCAAAATTGATTGTATTGAGAGAAAAGCTTTGTCATAAGATACAATGCCCTCGAGAATTTAAGACTGCAGGAGTGTGCACATTGAGAATTGTGACTTATTATAAATATGAACTACAGTGCAAGCATGTGAGAAATGAAGTATTCATTTTCAAAAATCACAGTGTAAAAGCTCCAGCTTTTACTTACTTACTTTACTTACTCCAGCTACAACACTACTGGTCTCTTTGCTAACGCAAAACAAAGAAAACAAGAGCATTGTTGAACATATAACACCACCAAACCATCTGAAAAGTACTGTGACAGAACTTGTTGGATTCAAAATTGCAGATAAAGTTAAAGCTTTTTGTCAACTTTGTAAAAAGCAACTGCCTCATAATAGCATTAGCTTGTTTCTTTCTCTCTTTTTAACCATTTCCGTTGTTACACTTTGACAGGCAACTGACACCACAAAACAAAATCACCTGGAGATGAGGCTTCACCTGACATACTAGCACATACATATGAAATAACACTGTCCAGATGCAGGACACACACACACACACACTACCTACATATGGGAGGAAATAAATAGGCCTGCATCTAAACAATAAAGTAGCATTAGCATGTTTCTAATGTTAGCTTGTTGCTAGCTTGCCGCATGTGAACGTAATAACTTGAACTGACAAATAACTTGATTTTTAAAAACATAATAACTTGAGTTTTGAATAGGTTTTGGAAGAAAGGACAGCCTTTTTATATACATATTTTTCTTGTTCAAGAGTCAAGTGAACCTAAAAGTGCTAATACACAGTGTTTCTACCAAGACATACCATAGTTTCTTCTTAACCTGTTCAGAACACAGTTATGTTCAAAATGATATTTTTATATGTATAAGTCATATAACATCCTATGTTTACTTTAAACACAGTTTAAACAAGTTATGCACTAAATCAACATGATTAATAGATTCAAATGTGCCTTACTCTTCCTCCTTTCCTCACAGGCAGCCATGTTGCTGAAAAGGGGGTGTGGCCTCACTGCAGTCCACTTTAGATGACATAGAACACTGTGATTGGCTCATAGACATCCAATCAATTGAGTTTGTGCATTTGGGTGGTCAGGTGACATGGTGCCTTCAATGGGGTCGTGTTTATGAGCTGGGCCCATATGAACGCCTCTCTCATGTTGCATTCAGGACCTTGTAAGTGAAAAGTTTCTGAAAGCTCCGAGTTCTCGACTTCTGATGTGTTTGTTGTTGTTGTGAGAAATGATGGAAGTTCATTTCTTGGTGTATAATAATTTGATATTGTACAGTTTATTGTAATTTTAGTCATATAATGTTTTTCTTGCTAATTTTATAATATGTCTGAGGAAAATGTTGCTAATCTCAATGACCTCATCTGTCTCCTCTGTCATTATGCCTTTGCATTTCCTTCATTATGTTAACCACTTGCTAACTTGCAAAATTGACTCAGACAGTAACATTAATATTGTTGTTGCTTTAACACAACGCATTTCGTGGTCTTGACATCCCATCTCATAAACATGAGTTCACAAGTTCCAGTTCACGAGTATATGTAGCCATCCTAGAAAAGTTATATCTATTGGAATTGACAGGGGATCTGAAATAGATAAAGTATCGGTTCTCCAAACAATACACACATACATTGAAAGTGTTAATGATTGCTGCAAATGCTCCTCCTGGAGAAGGCCTCCTTACACATTTTTTGATTTACAGCAGGAGATGGGAGACAAAATGCACTGTGTAAAAGGGAAAAATGCTCTCCAGAGTTCATTTTAAGCTAATGTGAGGCTACAGCAGTCAAATTAAGAGGGTGTCTTTCAAAGTGTATGGTCTTCATACAATGAAATTCCCTCTTTGTGTGACTATTCCTACACTGCAGCTCAGCAAGAAAATTAAAGGAAAATACTGTACAAACACACTGCAGCTTAATTTTCTCTAATTCAGACCACTGAAGCCTCATATTAGCTTCAGCTGAACTTTTGATTTTTGTACAGAACAAGGGTGGTAGACTTTATTTCCAATCTCATACACTGAAGTGACATCAGATATCAGCCAGTACGGTGAGGAGAAAAATCCAGTACCTCTTTCAATGTACATATAGCATGTGAATATTGTGATCCATAAAGACATATCCTTTAATGCAGGCATGAAGTTAATGAATTAATATCCACTAATTCTAAAACAGGCCCTAATATGCCCCACCAACTTATTTGGGAGTGACTGGAAGCTACAATGGGTGGGTTGACAGACAGACAGTGTGATCTACAGTATAAGTATGCATAATGGGTAACAGAGATTTAACTTTGAATAAAAAACTGACATGTAATAAGAACATTCAAGTCATCGTCTTGATAGCATGTTTGCCCCAAGCACCTGATAAGGTGATGTATATCAAAGCTTGTTTCTTTCAGTTTGTTTGGGAGTGTTTCTGCCCCCACTTGTCACAGATCACTTTACACAACTTCAAGTCAGAATTTACCTTTGACAAGTGATGCAACAGAGCTTTGGGAACGCTCCCAGAATCCTCGGTTGCCATGTCAGTAATAGGACTGGATGTGAAGTCGTTGCCCGTGGCCAAAATGCACACATTGGGGAGTGAGTGGAAGCTCTCCAGCGTGGCATCTCTCTTTATGTAATGCAATAGCATCTGCTGAAGGCGTTGACATAATCCCAAAACTGAGCCATGCGGTTGGCATGCCAACAAGTCTGCAGACAAGGGATCTGAAATGGGAGTCTGCAGCAACAACCAGGCCAACGAGGAATGAAAGGAGAATAATTGTTGGTTAGAAGCAATTAGTTCAGAAAGACATTTGTTGAAGGTGGCTGTTTTAGTATGAAAAAAAAAAACATGACATTTGATCTGGATTGCTCCAGACTTTATCACTTATTAAAGGGGACCTATTATGTTTTTGTGCTTTTTCCCTTACCTTTAGTGTATTATATGTTTTTTGTGCATGTAAAAGGTCTGAAAAGTTACAAAGTCTTCACCAAAGGGAGCTACTCTTCCCAACAGAAACACTGCTCCTGATCTGCCTGAAATGCCTTGCATGAAGTCTCGCATAATGTCTTCCATAATGTGGTGATGTCACCAAGTAACACATTTGCATAATGGCTAGTTTGGTGCGCCCTTCGCTGGAGCGGAGTCTGAAGAGTTTGCTTCAGTTGACCAATCACAACACACTGGGCCAGCTGACCAATCAGAGAGGAGCTCAAACAGAGTGTTTCAGACAGAGGGAAGGAAGATGTTCTGCAGTGCAGTCAGTATGAGAAAAATACAGCGTTTTTGCCAGCAGAAAGAATGCCGCTGAAAATAAGCATAATAGGTCCTTTGAATAACTGACACAATATTTCAAATTAAGCCACAAAAAATCTGCAAGCCCTCTCTGAGGCTGCACATGCAGAAATCACATAAAACCACAACCTACTGAAAAGATAAAGTTCAATATGAAATTGTGAAAGGAAACATTAGTTATAAGTGTAGAAGTTTGAGTATTAACTTCTCCTGTGCAGAACTGGATCTTGTGTCCTATCAGCTGTGCTGTGCTGTGCTTGTGGGCATGTTGCCACTCTCCAATCAACGTTGATTGAGTCCAGGTGCAAGTTTGTCCTTCCAAGTGTTGTGGAGCTGAATCAATACCAATTCACCCACCGAATTTGTTCGAGCTCGCAACAAAAACTCTTGAATTACAGTATGTCGCATTTCATACCCAAAAACGGTGTCAAATTCACAGTGCAGACACAATGTACTGTGCTCACATATCTGAACAGCACACTGTGTGTCCCGCGTTGTCCTTTAGCAGTGAATGTTAGATCCTGCTGTATCATGTGTCAGCATTCAATACCGTGTGTTTCCTGGCTACACTGGTGTCACCCCAGAAAAAAACTTGCATGTGATTGTGGAACAAGATGGTCTCCTATGAAATTGTTTTTAAAGTAAATGTCAGCAAACCTCACTTTTGAATAAAAACACTCTTCTTGGAACAACCATGTGACCAGAATTTAACATGAAAAGATGTAAAATGACTCACAGCTATAAGAATAATGCCTATACAGCATGTATTGCTGCTTTTCACGAACTGGCATTCATTATGTCCAGAGACAGCTTCTATAGTTCTCGTAATACAATTGCTTCTAATCTAACATGGCGAACCAGCTTGTCACATTTTAAAAATAAGCATTCATGAAATGCGAAGACTTCCCCACAAACTTCCCTTTGTCCTACAACTTATTGCCCTGTCTCTCTTTAACAAGAGGCAAGCGTGCTTGAATGGAGGAACGGTTCCGTCCTTCACACTGTCTGATTTGCTTAGGAAAGGCACTCACGTCTAATACTAATCTGAACAACAGCAGTGGAAATCTTGGCTCACTTTCAGAGGCTAGATTGGGCCTGGCCCAATGACCTTCTCTGGGAGAACATGGAAAGTTTGCCGGCTCAATATGTCACAGCCAGCATGAGCTTAGAGAGAGAACAAGAAAGGAGTGATTAAATGGGTTAGATCTGTGGCTGGCTTTGGTAGATGTCAGGAGGACTGCAGCTCCGGTTGTACTCTGAGATTATCGCAAATTGTATCAGGTTGAAACTCTCTCTCATCATGGATGCATTACACTTCACAGAGCAGAGAATCAAAGAATAAGAGACTATATTGACTTCAAATAATATTGAGGATTGATTTTAGTGGTGATTGAACAATGTTTTCCATATTCAGGTCTGAAGCAGGTCAGCCCAGCTTGTATGAGTGCAACAAGTCAATAAAGCCAGCCCAAAATAATAATACATGACAAAGCTATCATTCTGTGAGGAGCCAAACTCAAAACATTCCTTTTCAGGTGTCCTGCTAGATATAAGCGGATCCCATCCTCTGAAAATCACTTCTTCACCGTCATAAACAACTGATAATTCAGAAATTGGACATTTCTTAAGGCGTAATTATAGCAACTGAAGTAAGTTTAAAGCAAATTAGCCTTACAGGAAGTTGAAACAAAGTGTTAAAACAGGGTTAATTGAATTGTAAGCCTTGTCACAGAAGATTACCAAGTCCAAGAAACACCACTTTAATTGCGTTATTACCATGTGGATTAAGGCATGGGGTATTTTTTGCCCGGTAATTATAGCTCGACTGTCCGTGCATTTTAATGCACTTTAGTCAGGACGATTTGGGCTGAAATGTTTGACAGTCCAAACAGCGGACGGTTCCATTACAAGATGATCCGTAATGCTTTGGGATAACTGGCATTTCAGCCGTAATGGTGCCCACAAAATGGGGATTAAAAGGATGTATGGTGATAATGAGTAATTAATTTGACAGGACATCGCCCTGACTTGCTATTTATGTATCAGAGGAAAGAATCAAAGAGACTTGGCATACTGTAGTCTTTTTTTTTTTTTTTTTTTTTACATTTCTAGATGGTATGTCAGCATGGAAACTGCAACATGTAGCTTGTCTTCTTCTTTAAAGGGCCAGTGTGTAGGATTTAGGGGGATGTATTAGCAGAGATATTCATTAATACATTTTCATTAGTGTATAATCACCTGAAACTAAGAACCATTGTGTTTTTGTTATCTTAGAATGAGCCCTTCATATCTACACAGGGTTGTGCTAGAAGGTAACCCGCAAATTGCAAAAACTTGCAAAAACTATCATGAAACTCATTGACCGATGACCTGTGCTAATCTAAACTATTTAAGGTCAATACCTAACTCTAGCTCGTAAGAGTTTCACAAGTTGTGTGTAATCTTCAAGCCACATCCCTTTTCACAGAGTCCACCATCTTGTTTTGACATGTTTCTGTGGCAGAAAGGACAAACCAAACACTGGCTCTAGAGAGAGCTTTTCCCATTTTTACATTACCTTTTTTTTTTACATTCACAAAGCATGGTCGGTCCCCATGATCAGTTGGCCCACCACTTTGGTCCAGACTCAAGTATCTGAACTATTGGACCAATTGTCATGAAACTGTGTATAGCTACCCATGGTACCCAGATTTGGTGATCCCCTGCTAGTGGGCTGCTAGTCTTTTTAAATTACAAAAACACCTTTCTGCCCTGTTTTCTGTTGCTGTACAGTTGAACCTTGTGCTGCTGAAGATAGCCATTTTTCAGGTGGACTGTTTTCAGAGAAGTTGCGGTCCTCAAATGGAGAGTTAATGTCACTAAAGGTGCATCTGTGCTTTGAAATGATAAGGAGCACAGACAGCATCAACCCTCTTCTTTTTGATAGTTTATTGATCTCCTGTTGCAATACACATTCTACACTTTGGTCACATCACAAGAACAGCCTCTCCGGAGCTGCCAGGAAGTCTGTCTGTTGCTCAAGGGTACTACAGGGCAGATGCTTCCAGACAGACTGGAATTTGATCATGGCCCTCCAATTAAGCAGTGGTCTCCCTACTTCTCACATCCATGATTTCAACAGCCAGGGAACCCGGGACGGTTGCAGAATATCATTAGCCTAATGGACGGGAGCGCAGGATGGCAAGAATGAATGATTGCATTATGGTGCCATTTGCCGCAGTCTGTACATTGACATAAATAGTGCAAACAAACAATAACTGTCCATGTGCCCATTCTACTGTATTGTGATGGCTTGCTGTGTGATACATGGGTTCATGCTGGGGTCTGAGAGGGAGGGAGAGATGCTCTCTTGTCTGAGTGAGTGGGTTGGGTGGGGGCTAAGTAGCTGGGAACAGGATTTAGACACAACTCCGCAATCCGCCAGGACCTCTCTGCAAAAAAATACAAGGAGCAGATAAGAGAGAGAGAGATGGGGAGAGAGACAGTGAGAGGGAAAACATAGAGAGAGAGAGAGAGAGCACTCAGCTTTTCTCTCTTTCGAAGCCATCTTGTCAAGAATGCTTGAATGGACCCATTATGAAGCCAGGATCCAACTAGTATGGGACAGTTTAAATAACAAGGAAAAAAATAGATAGCTGGCCTTGTACTTTCCAAAGCAGTGGTTCTCAAACTGGGGGTTAAGACTCCCAGGAGTGGTCGTCAGCTGAAATAATAAGAAAAATTCTGCAACATAAAAGTGGGGTCATTTTTTTCTAATAATCCTTTGTTTGCTCTTCTACAATACTGGGTATAGTGTTACCTCTCAACGTATCCTCATACAACAGTTCGCATGAGATCTTAGGAAAAGTTATTCATCATTTTGTAACACCCGGGTCAGTATGGAACAGGACTCAAACACACGACTAGAGAACAGTTCAAAAGCAGGTTTAATACAAAAGGTCTGGTACACAGGTAAGCAGTCCAATAAGCAAACAAGTCCAGTAAACGCTAGGCAGAGGGCAGGGTCAAAAACGAGCAGAGGGTCAAAAAACACTAGAAGGCAAGCACAAGGAAAGAACGCGGGAAAGACTATTACCATGAGGCTCTAATACAATCTGGCAACACGAGGAAGGGAGCAGACACATTATATACAAGAGGAGTGATTGAACGCTTCACAGGTGGACACAATCAGGGGCGGGACCAGACAACTCAGAACACCGAGCAGGAAAGTAGGTCAAGGGGCGTGGAACACATGAGGGCAGGAAGTGCAGTGATCTGAAACGAGAGGGAGGTTAGTAATATCAAAATAAAAAGGAAATGGCATATGAAGAAAGCTCCCATAATAATAAGAAGTGTGCGCACGTGCGTTTTCCTACGAGTTTCCAGCAACACGTGACACAATTTGTGCTTGTTACGTACAGTCTTTTCAAAATAAACTTGTCTTCACAGGAAACAAACTGGCTAGATTTAGGCATTAAAACTACTTAGGTTTCAGAAAATATTGTGGTTTGGGTTAAAATAACTACCACGTGGCGTAACTCAAGTACAGAGGTTACATGACGGCTACAAAACTACTTGGTTAAGTTTAGGAAAAGGTTGTGGTTTGGGTTATTGGAAGTGGAAGTGGTTTAACTTATGTATGAAAATTATGTGACAAATAAATCAATGCTGACCTCTGGTTTCACACAGGGTATGAACGCCGGTCACCCAGACCTCCTCCCATCATGGCGTTTGCCACTTTATACTGGTTCACAGTTACGTGGATTACATACAAACTGATTTTGTGGAATAGATGCAAATTTAGGTTATGTTATTTTTTTGTAGGTTTAGCAGCAAGCGGTGTATGAGAACAGCCTGAATCTCATCAGGCCTTTAAAATGTTTGAAATATAAATGTCTGAGACAACGGAATAACTTTTCAATTAAACTGCTCATTGCTTCATTCACAGAGGTCACAAACAAAAAAGATGACTGAGGATGAATGATGACAAAGTTGAGGTATTTAGGCCTACTTCTGTGTAAAGTGATTTTGTAAGTCAGGTCTTGTGCTACTTTTTATTTGCAGTACTTCTTAATCCAGTCTGCAACAGACTGTAAATGACCTATTTGTATGAAGGAAATAAGCATATTTGATTTGTCAGTATTTTGAATGGAGTCATTAAGTACTGAAGTCACGGAAATTATGCTAATTGTTATTGATGCTACTCTGTGATTGCCAAATAATAACCGATGATATGCTGCTCCCTTCATCACATTTACATGTTGCTCTCCACATCGGCTCGTTAGCGACGGCGCCGTGAAGCCGGGCCTATCAGGATCCAGTCTCGCCACCTGCACACTCGGGGGTCTGGGAGCGAAGGGGACAGAGGAGTGGTTGCAGGGGTGCCATTACAGCTTTTGGCCCAAAGAGCGCCGTAGCAGCCTTGTCACGTCGAGTCAGCCCCGCTCCGTCTCTTTCTTCTCTTTGACTTCCTTTTTTCACGGTCAGGTGAAAAAGCCCAGCCGTCTGCATCCGGAGCCCTAACGCTCTCCGTCAGCTGGCTGTCCCCGCGGTCACAGTGGAGATTCATCTTTCTGCTGATGCCCCTTCTGTGTGGCAGACAGTTGCCAGCCCCAGCATCCTTAAAGGCCTTCCATGGCCTCGAGGCACAGGAAGCAGGTAAGCACGTCAATGCATTGCTGATCTATTGGTAAATGATCAAAAGGTCAAATCACCAAGTGATTGCCTTCTAGATCTGGTTCCTATGCAAATCCATCAACAAAATCTATACGAACACATCATTATAGATACTAAAACACTGGAATCTTTTAGGTTTCCCTTTTTTGTTGTTCTAATTAATACGCCACGTCTTGGGCACACTTGAGGTAATTAACATTGTTTTTTGCCAGCAACACACAGCAGATGGTGATTGAAAATAGAGGGATGAGTCGCTCAATCAACCACCATTTGTCTGTAGCCATTAATTATCTTGCGAAGAATACATTCAGTCCCCAAAGTTGATAGTTTGGGGGGAAGAAGAATACTGTCCTTCTGTTCCTCATTACTCTTTAACAGCAGAAAGTGCTGAAACTAGAACGCTGGATAGGGAGATTGCGATTTTAATAGCACTGTCATTATCTTCTCCCATAAGGTGGCATACGATAAAAGGCTTGTAGGGGAGGGAAAAAAATGGCGGTAACAAAGAAGCTTTTCGATAAATGGGAGACAATGTGTAGTGGTTCATTCTGTTTGGATTCATCACTTCCAGAGACGATGGGGACACAGTTTCACTCAAGACGATGACGCCGCAGCAGGAAATACTTATTTTTTTTATCAAGTGAGAGCCAATTTGTGACCCGGCCATCTGACTTAACAGTCATCCCCAGTTTGCAATCTGATTGGAATGGAAATGGAACAGGGTCTCGCCCGCAGCCATCGCAGCCATATCATGACGTTTCATGATGTCGCTTCTTCCTCCAGTTCTGGCAGAATCTTGTTGGTTTTGCTTCAGTTGAGCGCCTAATTCTGCCTGGCAACACGTCGACATAACGCTCTCAGCTTATATTTAGTAAAAATAAAAGGCTACAGGAGGGATAGAGAGAAAGAGGACTTGAGCGAAGAGAAACCTTGAAGGGACACTAGAGGCAAGATGCAGCGTCACATCCAGGCATCACTTCTTTGATGTTTTCCCGTCACCGCCAACAGCTCCATAATCCTATGCCTATAATCTTTTTATTCTCTCTGCCAGCCTTTAGTCTGAGATAATCAGTGTCACCTAACTTTAATTACTGCGATAGAGCCACAGATAAATGTTGCTGCTTCAGTGTCAGTTGTTCTCTATTGACACAGAAGGGAAATTTGTACTCTTGATGCATCTTGGGCTGAATTAAAAAAAAAAAGACTTCTTGATAGTAAATTACTGGTAGGATTGCTCATGTTCCACCCCACAGGCTTTAATTAACTAGTCTCAGGTAGTCTAATCTTATTATCGAAGAGTGCTTTTTCCACACCCTAACCTGCTTTCTGTCGACAGGTGATATCCTCATAAAAGAGCAGCCAGAATTGTGCAGCATTTTCAAGTTGTTCTCGACTGCTTGGCCACCAAAATACCAACCATTTGCGCATTCTCATCACATAGCTGGAAACAAAGGGGGACTAGTCGGGTGCCATTTTCAGTATTTCTACAGCATCCAACACAGCGGCCACAGCGAGATGCCAAAATAAAATACAGAGCTACACAACTCAGCGGCAACATCTCAGTGTTTGTCCCCAGCCCAGCCCCATCAAACCCCATTATCTCCAAGGCTACCACTTACTCCCCAACTGGAGTAGAGATAGCTGCTTATCTGCTGGTTAATAATAAAAAAAAAAGACACATAACAGATAAAAGAAAAAAAAAGCCATCCTATGGTGATGGAAAGAGAGGAGGTGGGAGAGGAAAAAAGGCGACAGGGAGCGGGGAGATTTCCAGGGACAGTTTCATTCTGTGGAAAGGGCAAGCAGAAGGAGACCTCCCGCTGTAATGCGGCAGCCGAGCCGAAATGAAAGCCAGCCGCTCTCTTCTCCGGGGCTAAACAGCGGCCTTAATAAAAAACACAATCAGACCCCCAACCTTAAAGTTTAATGCACATTCTTCCCATATTTCTCTTTGCACCAGTAAAAAAAAAAATGGTGGAAGCTCCCAGTGTGTTCTCCCAGGCTAAGATGTGTGTTAAAGAAAAAGGCGATAGTCATAATGAAGCACCATTGAATATCAAGCACACCATCAACTTACTATAGCTCTCCATCGCGTTAATGAAATTGTTCCCCCCAACTTTTTAATTAACTTGCAGGCTCATGGTGTGGAGTCAAGTTGTGGACACAGACAAAGACTACAGCGCTCTCTACCAGGTGATATGAATATCAAAGAGGGAAGTTGTTCTGAGTTAAGCCGAGTTTCTTTATTAGGGGAGAAACTTCAGAGGGAGAGACAGATGTGCTGAGGTTGGGCTTGTGTCATTTCTCCCGCATCAGTTAGCTTTCGTTCAACACTTTGATATGTAAGCGCAAGGAGGGAAGGATGATGAATTTATTGTGAATTTATAACATGCATTGTTTTCATAAATCTTTTTTTTTTTTTTTTAAATCTTCAAGGATGTCTCGTTGATAGTGATCACAATCATTCTACAGTGCTGCTGACTGAACAGGGACATTCATCACAAGGAAAGGGAGATAATAGGGAAGCCACTAAAAGAAAGAAAAGTTTTTTTTTTCAAACACATTTCCCTTTATTGGCATGGTGAGGCTGATGAGAATTGCACATAAAAAATGAAATTCACAAGAAAGTCGTACAATAGGTAGAACCACAAAGGCATTGGTAAGGACTTGGCAGAAGGCAACGTGGATAGGACACAAACAGGTAACAACCCATAGCCACCCCCCCCCCCCCCCCCAAACCCCCACAACACACACACATACCTGCCTAAAATCACACACACTCACACCCACACTCGTACACATATTGTCCTTCCAAAAAAAAAAAAAAAAAAAAAAATACCCAACAAACGTTTAAGCAGTGGCAAAGTCCTCAGTAGGTCACATTATTAAAAAGTCCGCCACATTTGAAATTTGAACCATAAGGTGTTATAATATATTGCTACTCTAGGCAATTTACAAAGCATTTTTTATTACAATGATTAAAGCCACATCTATCAAATGGGACACGACACCATTACCCAAACGCGATACAGACAGCAAGAAAGTAAAACAATGCCTTAAAACACAGGTAAGGTTTTTTTTTTTTTTTTTTAATCCATCCCTCGACCAATTTTTGCCTCTTTGCATCATAAAAACCAGCCGTTTCTTGTCTCCACAGTCAAACACCATGAAGGGACGCCTGTGATCAGCAGAGCTTTCTCTCCTTCCTGTGATGGAACCTGGTTCTCTCATTACTTGGCTCAGGCTAGAAACGGGATATTAATTGAACCAGAAACCGCAAGGTTACCTTTTATGTCATGTTTCGACGGCGCAGTGATATCAGGACTGTGAGTGGGGTGGGGGGTGGGGTGGCGGCGGGTGGTGGGGGCCAGTACTGCAGCATGCGATACATCGTTGAGTAGTTTTTCTCTAGGCTTATAGAATGTCATTTAAAATCTGCCAGTTAAGACAGCTGAGAGGCAGATATCCAAAGTGGTATATATACCGTACCGACTGTCATCCTGTAATAGCCATGCACTACACAACAGTTTCAACTCGACATGTTCTTACACACACACACTCACACACACACAGGGCGGAGTTAAGAGTCAGTCACGTTTTGCACAGATGTCACAAGGTAATGCGTGCATTACAATCACAGAGACGCAATTACATCTTAAAGGGAAGAGCGGGAGGTGTGAGTGGGGGGGACATTCAAGTGTTTACCGCACGGGGTAATATGTCACAGCGATGAAATGCCAAGATACTGGAATGGAGTCATCCTAGCTACCAGCGGCTGGGTAATGGGTCAAGTCCAAAAATCACACAACAATAGGAGCTAAAATACAACTCTGAAAAATAATTTATTGCTTTTTATATAGTTTTTTTCTTTCATTTATATTATTATCATTATTATTATTAATCATCTCGTAATTATTGTGAATATTAGTAGTATCATCATTGTATATATATATCTATATATATAGATATATATATAGTACATCAAATACAAGATCTTTAAAAAATTCAGGAAAAGGAAATTGTAAACTTTTGTTTGGCATTCACATAATCAAGCGTGAGTGGAGCGATGACAACAAGTGTTTACAGTGGTACAACAAAAATTCCTGCAAAATCATTTTATTGCTTCATGTTCTGTGTGTGTGTGTGAGTGTGTATGTGTGTTTTGTGTGGAAAGAAAAACCCAGCGACGTGCTGCAGATGTGTCTGATAGTGGAGACAGAATGAAATGACTAAAAACCATGAGGGGGCTGACTGCTGGAGTGATTCGCTGAATGTTTTTGATTGTTTTGGAAAGGCATAGAAGGTAATATTATCCCCACCAAAGTGTTTATTGTACACCCTGTCTAGTGATTGGAAGTTAAATAACACAGATCCAAAGGACAACATAAACAGGAGATAAATCCTGTGAGGTACGCCATGTAAAAATGGAGACCATAAATAGTCTTGATTCAAATATTAAAATAAATAGATAAATATGTGATTGGAAAGATTTGAATGCTTATCTTTCACTGAAGGTAATCAAAAGGAGAACCATACAAAGCAATGAAATCAAACCGAGTTACATATATACTGTATATATATATATATGTATATATACTGTATATATTGATTGCTTCAGAAATAATTAATAAAAAATGGGGTACCTTTTTTTACAATCATGAAAAACACGTTAAAAATGCATTTTACACTGGTTGTATAAGCAAAAACACTGATTGAGAAACGTTATAAACAGAGAAAACTATACATGGTTGACTGTTTTTTTCCCCAACAAAATAACTTAAAAAAGGACGTTTGTTCACATGCTCCCTCAAAATGAGCAGTCGGACACATCTTTTTTTTTTTCTTTTTTACAATCATAGCATGTCTTCTAAACATCATGTAGGTGTACAATATGTTTTACAGTATTGTAATTACTACAGATCGACATTCTGAATTAAGAAATTTTCTCCTCATCTTTAAAAAAGGCTGCGTTTTACAGTGCATAGCTGTAACAAATAAAGAACTTTATCCGATATGTACATAAAATAAAAAATATTCCTTTTTATAGTATTTGTAAATACACGGCTACATTTCTTCTTAAAATGTAGACAACAATGTTACCTTGAGAATTTTACCTCCAAGATACAATTCCCTATACTTTTGTTTGTAACACAAGATCCAAACACCAGATTCAAAAGAAAGAATAAAAATCAACAGCAAAAGAAAACAAATCTGGCCGAACAAGCTGCATGTTTCCACCCCCAAAGAATTGTGGGCATTGTAGTGCTTGGAGAAAGAAAAAAATCATGAAAGTTTTTTTTTTTTCTTCTTTCACTGATGGTTGTACAGCAGTAGAGTGCACCAAAGCTGTGCACCAGGTTCTGAGGGTTCACTGGCTTTCCCAGAATGCAACGTCTTTTCCCAGCTCTTCAGCAGCTATGTTCATGTAAACTTTATTTTTGATATATTCATTTATATTGATATAGGTCTATAGACTTATTCTTTATATACTCTATGACATAGAGTGTAAAATTTCTGGTAGTCTCGTCGGCAAAGGAGCGAGAAACAACAGTGAGGTATCAGAAGTCCCTCTTTGTGACAGACGGCAGGTGCCACTGAAATGGTTACCTTCTCAGGCTGCGCTGGGCCTCCCTCAGCAAGCTGTCAAAATCCATGGAGTCATACTTGCTTTTTGTGGAAGCTGGATCAAAGTCGTCCGAATGGGAGTCTGAAAGTCAAGTAGGATTGTGGTCAGTTTTGAGCAGAGCTGCGTTTCTTTGAAAATGCACTTAAAACAAGATTTGTGTTCAGAGAAAACTTTCTGGTCACACAGTGTTCTGTCTTAACACCAGTACTGCTCGGTCACATGGAGCTCAGTGTTAATCTCTTGAGAGTCTTTAGAGTGAAAAAGAAAATAATTTGTTCCCTGTGTTTTGCTTCATTGAGTGTATTGCTGTAAAACTTGCGTAACATCAAAATTTGATGAACTTGAAAAATAAAATGAGGCTTTCAGTCGATTAAGATATTTAATCACGATTAATCACATGATAGTCTGATTTAATACTTTAGTACTGCTTTATACAAATGTATTAATGTATTTATTATTGGGTTAGGGTTCATTCAATTAACAACACAAAACAAACACTCACAGGTTCTGCATTTAGCATTAAAAATATACTCAAATCATAACATGGCAAACTGCAGCCCAACAGGCAACAACAGCTGTCAGTGTGTCAGTGTGCTGACTTGACTATGACTTGATCCAAACTGCATGTGATTATCATAAAGTGGGTATATCTGTAAAGGGGAGACTCGTGGGCACCCATAAAACCCATTTTCATCCACATATCTTGAGGTCAGAGGTCAAGAGACACCTTTAAAAATGACCCTGCCAGTGTTTCCTCACCAAAATTAAGCATTACCTCCTTCGCTATTATGAAATGTTGGTACCAATTGTTTGGATCTAGTTTCATATGATACCAGTATCTTCACTCTAGCTTTAAAACTCAGCCCACCACAACCTCCAAATACTGATTGTGTTGATGCATTAAAGAAATTAGTGGGGTCAAAATGGACTTGCACGAACTGATTATTATGTTAACTCTGACAGCCCTAAAATACAGGATAATGCACAGCCTACTATGTGCCCAGACTAGTCATATTTAAAGGGGACATATCATGTTCATTTTTAGGCCCATTCTTGTATTTTGGGTTTCTACTAGAAAATGTTTACATGCTTTAATGTCCAAAAACACAGACTTTTGTTCACCCTCTCTCTGAAATGCTCCATTTTAGCACCTGTCTTTTTAAGAAACCCTGTCGAAAAAAAAGCCCAGTCTGCTCTGATTGGCTCATATATGTATACTGTAATGAACCTGCAAGTGACATAGGAAGGGGAGGATCAGAGGATCAGAGGATCTGATCGAGGCAGCCCACTGGGTCATCTTATTTCACTGTCTGTGGGTTGGTAGGCACACCAGATACCAAATGAAAAAGTGAGTTTTTCATGATATGTCCCCTTTAAAGGTAACACTTTACAAAGGGTTATATGCTGTAAAATTTCTTGCCTGGCCACATTAAACATCTCAATCCATAACTGCATGTTTACATTGTAACTGCTACTAAAGAATTCAAATAAAATAGTGCTTTACACAGAGGCATCACATGTGAAAGCATATCCTTCCATCTGTCCATCTCTCATGTGTCCCATTTTTCCTGATCAACCTGATAATACATAAAGAGTATCTTATCTTCGCCAACAGACAGCTTCACAAATGGGGCCCCCAAAGGGCCCAGCAGCACACTCCACGAGCTTTGAGAAATGGGAATGACCGTGGCAGCTAGAAGACGCCAGTCGTGATCTAATGCAATGGCCGAGGGCTGGTTTGTGTCACGCTGCGCACCTTGAGGGATGAAAAACACCCAGGCGCTCAACTTAAAACTAATGGACAGCGTCTCCGAACACACAGAAAAAGACGCGAGAGCCTAAAAGATTGAGAAGATGGTTTGGATACCACACTATTATAAGATCCACCCTTCCTCTCAATCTCTTTATCCTGCGCTATCAGTACGGGGACGACCAAAATAGCCTGTTCCTGACAAAGAGGCAGTCGAATGAAGGCCTTTCCATTCCAGTAGACTGATTAGTCAATCTCGGCATAATGTCTATCCTCAAGGCTTTAGGATTAGCAACTGTTTCTCTGTGTGTCAATTTCTCATCATGTCCCCTCTTTAAAAGCTGATAGCTTCAAGCATGTGCTTTGAAAATGTATAGTAACCGCTTCATTTATTGAGGAAAGTGCTCTTTTTCTCTCTCCAGTGACCTGTTGACCCTCTTGTAGTGGTGCATTATACATTCCTGACCTCCTGCTTTGCTGGTAAATAAATGCCAGAGGAAAAGATGGCTGCAGAAGTGAGAGTCAATACCTATCCTGTGAAAGGATGTCTTCATCAAATGGTGGAGATGATCTTTTGTGGGTGTGCAACACTTGACATAATGGGGCATCTCTTACTTAAAGAGGACCTACTATGCTCATTTTCAGGTGCATACTTGTATTTCTGGTTTCTACTTGAACATATAAAATATGTTCCCCCCCGAAAAGAAAGGGTAAAAGCACAAAAGCATAATAGGTCCCCTTTAAATTTCAATATGGTTGCTCAATTATCACTACCGGTATAACTGTACAACTAACAGAAAAGAGGAAAGTCGTTTTTTCTTCATGCTTGTTCGTCATGAAAACTGTTCAACCTGCAGCTGCAGCTGCATCCATTTGAGTACAGACTTCGGTCTGAGATTTGTGATCAATAAAGGAGCTATGTACATACATTTACTCTAAGGAAACACTCACGATAAATGAATTCTGCTATACTACCACGACCTTCCCAACTCTCAACAAAGACAGTAGGTGAGCATAAATAGGTGCGCTCCCACAGGGGCCCCTCCCTTTAAGTAACTGACCGGCCCCTACCTGCCACATCAAGGCTCTACCTCCTCTCAACGCTGCAACAGCTGGCAACAGATGGAAGCTCGCTCTAGATGGAGGAGGGGGTTCGCTGGGACTTAACCTTGCTCCCACCTTCCTCTTCCTCACCTCATCTTTTCTCTTGTCTTTCTTCTACTGCACCCTTCTCCTCGTCTCTACGTCTCCCTCCTCTTCACTGTGCTCTTTAAGTGGTTTCCGCTCACATATATGCAACAGCAGGCGCAAACACATCTGCACACATGCTTTTAAGTGCCATCTCTCTCCCTAATGTCTTCATATCAACAAAGTAGAAACAAGCATCTCATGTCCACGAGTAATGGAGTCTGCAGCTACAAGCAGGGTGGGAATGGAGCTCTATTCTTGGTACGTTCACAGATTGACCACTGAACTCTCTTCGCCCTTTTGAACCATGAATGCCTGGTGGACACATTCAGAGCTGTAGGAGTTGATACCAGCACAGAGATTGGTCTCTTTTGATCTGGAAGCAAGCCTTTTATCCCCCCCCTTTCTCTGATAGTCCTCCCAGCTACGCAAATATACCGCATGACCGCAGGGGGCTGATGGAGAAGAACAACAAAAAGCTGCACTTACCCAAGTCTGTATAATGCGATTTGCAGAACTGCTTTTGTCCGCCGAAGCACAGCTCGAACTGGGGCTCATTTGACCTGCGTAAGGTGTGTCCGTTCTCAAGGGCGGCAAAGGCGTCACAAGTGTAGCGGTATGTGATGAAGCCAAAATTGTCCCTGGTCAAGAATAGAAAATGGATACGTCAGAGCGGGTGCTGTGGGGCAACAATAACTGAGCAGTGGGGGGCCTTGTCTTAGATGACGATCACGCTATTTATATGCAAAAGAGAATCAATAAAAGTGTATCTTTGGGGCTCCACAGGCTAAGAACTAGATGGAGCAGGACACACTCGGAGACTGCAAAAGCTCTGTCTTACACTTGCCTTTGCTCAACAGTTACAGCAGTAGATTTTTTTATGTATTACATGACATCCTGAGGTTAGAAATGGTCAAATAAACATTCCCTACCCCCTCCACTACTGCCAGACTACCATATAGAGTACATACACATGCAGAGAAAGCCCCAGGGCCTTACCCATCGTCCCTCAGGTTCACCGCACATTCTTCAATCTCGCCAAAGACTTCAAAGCGGCACTTCAACTCTGTCCGGGTGCAGTCGGACCTCAGTCGCCCCACGTACACTACCCGTCTCTCCTCCTGCTCGTTAAGAGGAAAGACAGAGCGGAGGAAGGAGATTAAAAGGGGGAGTCTGTTTCCCCTCTCTTTCTTCACCGAGCCCTAATGAATTGGTCTTGATCACTCCTGTGGATACAGCAGCTGACTTTTCGGCCCCCCGGTTTTTTGTCCCTCTCCTCCGTCTGTCTGTTGTGTTCCTCTGTGATTGGTTCAGCTCCTGCTTCCTGTTATCTGATAGAGTTGGAGGCGCCTTCAGTCGTCTGCCTTGGCATTACAATTCCTCTTTCTCTCTGCAACTCATCAACCAGAGGCAGAGCGATTTTTATCAAATGATGCCGTGACTTAAGTTTGGGGCTGCTTCTTCTTTTTGTCAACTAAAAATAAAGCTGTGAGGTGACTCAGCCATATGGCAGAAAAGCCTGTTTTCTTTCCTTCCAACTTGAGAGTCAAAAACACAATGCACAACATGGTCAGTTGATCTTGCTTTCATATCCAAGAGAGAGGAGCATTAAGAGCCAAGGGGCGATGTGGATTTCCTTCAACACTGGAGGACGCGGGGGTCATAGTGGAATAATTTAGGGAACAAACTGCACCAGGCTGCAATTATGGCATTTGAGTAGTTTAATTGCATATGCTAATCATACAATGCAGCACAACCTTGGGGCTATAACTTATCACTAGTATTATTTATTTATTCATTCATTTACTTGCCATTACTGGGGCGAGTCCATTGAGGCCCGTTGAAATTTTGAATGCTGTCTTGAGGGTAGTCGTAGTAGTAAATCAGTTGCCTGGTGCTAAGCTCAAAGTTCACCTTTCCCCTGTTTGTAGAGTAGCTGAGCAAGATACAAATTAACTACAGATTATGCTTTTTTTCCACTCTCTTTAGTGCTTACATACTGTTTGAGACAAAAAAGTATTTGCTGAATTAGAGGTTTAGCTGCTGACAACTGATAAATAGGCGGTCTTCTCTTGATGGCACCCTGAGGGCTGCCTGTGTGTGTGTGTGTGTGTGTGTGAGAGAGAGAGATAGAGAGAGAGAGAGAGAATGAGGCAAAAACAGAGACAGACAAACAGAAGACTTTCACATCCCTGGCCTCCCAAACCTCGTTTGACAGCTCCAGCTTCACTGCTCGTAATTGTTTGTCTTTTCCATCTCTGAAAATGTATGCATGCCAGGCCACGTTTGCATTACTGCATCATTTAATGTGCGCTTGATCAACGGGTGGTAGCGGCGGCGTTGCCCCGCTGGAAACCTGAGTGATTTCACACTGGGACGTGGAGAGCGGAGATATGGGAGAAGAAATGTGATATTCGCTGCATCATTTTTGAAATAAGGACAGAAAAAGAGCTTCAGAGAATCTGTGTCTGTTTCCTTTTTTTGGTCCTTTCCTCCATCTTGCTCTTTCTACTATTTTAACATTTTGCCCCTGTGGTGTGATTAATAAGAGTCGACAGTGTTTCCAGACGATGCAGACGTTAAAAATACACAACCCGGAGATAAAAAAAAAAAAAAAAAAAAGGAAGAGTCTGTCCCCTGAATCATTCAGGAACTCACTTTGTATGTATTCTTTCAGCAGGGTGGCACATGGCGCTGGGCTGGAGGCTGTGTCATCCTAAGTAATGTGTGTGTCTGCGGGAGGTTTGTGTGTGTTGGCAGGGATTTCGGCGTGTGCCACAGCAGTGATTGCATGCGCTCTTTTATCAGGCAGAACAAGTCAGGATGGAGGAAATTAGACAGCGTTTGTGACTCACTATTGCTTTTTGCCTTTGCCTCTCTCTCTGCTCGGCCCGTTCGAACTCTCGCTTCTCGTAGTCCCGCTGGTGCTCCTCCCTCTTCAGCCTCTCGTGCTGGTACTCCTCGTAGCTGTCATACCTGCACAGGGAAAGGATACGTCTGACATCACCGTCCTCTAAAAGTCACCCATCCTGTTGATGACTATCAAGAACAATACCCAGTATTCACCAAGGAGCAGTCCCTTATTTTCTCACCACCGATGGTTCAGTTTCAAAGGAAAAGGAAATGGGCATGTTAATAAGATGTCTCCTCGCCATCGCTATGATTGCGCAGCCCGCAAGGAGAGGCCCGCGGGAGTGCCGGCGAGCAGCGCGGTCGGGGAGCCAGGCAGCTGCAAATGTCAGCACAACTTCACATGTCATTACTTTCTGCTTAGTTAGGGCTTCATCAAGAAGGAAAGTGCAACTTTCTCCCCCACCCCAGACTAGCGCAAAACGTGTCCGTTAAGTTTTCGACTGATGAGCAACTCTCTGGGCTTGTCGGGTGTCATTAGGCCCGTGGGTGCCAAATCAGCCCGGAGCGCTGGTATGGTGTCACTCTCCCTCTCGCTCTCTCTTCCTGCACTGTGACAGTACTTCTCTGCATATGGAGCGGGCCCCTCTGCAGCAGCTCACAGAAAACTACAGAGGCACTAAGTGTCACGATACAGCTGGGAGCGTCACACTCACCACTGAAGTATGAATGTGCATCAGTATGATTTGGGGTGCTGTTGTCACTTGTCCAATAAAACACGATCAATTAAACATATCTACCCAGAATGTTTGTCACGGCGGCCCCGTATGGATGGGACAGGCTGCGAAAAATCTTCGGTGTTGATGTGAAAAGCGAATCGCAGGGTGGTGGCAGGGGAAAGTTACTGTCACTGCGTTTGTCTTTAGTTATTCAGAAATGCTTCCTCGGACATTAAACTGAGGTCTTTTGAATGTTTGAATGAAGTAATAAGTAAAAGTTGCAGCACTTCAACATTTTACTTAAGTAAAAGTACAAAAGTTTAGCATCAAAATATGCTTGAAAAAGTGAAAGTACTCATAATGCAGAATGTTCCATTTCAAAATCACATATATTATTGTAGTCATTATTGATGCATTAATGTGGTCATCACTAATGTGGCAGCTGGAAAAGATGGAGCGAATTTCAAGTACTTTATATACTGCTGGGAAGCTTAACTTGTAATAATACATCAGAATTATTTGTTGATTATATATTAGTAATTAAGTACAAAGTTCAATATAGATTTCCACAATGTAGTGTAATAGAAGTATAAAGTAGCATAAAATGGAAATACTCAAGTAAAGTACTAGTACCTCAGAACTATACTTAAATACAGTATTTGAGTAAATGTATTTAGTTACATTCCACCACCAGTTGCTAAGAATAAACATTTGTCTTAACCTGCAGAAAGTGACCAAACAAAGGTTGATGATATTATACAACCGGAGGTTAAATCATTTAAAATAATCACCTTGGCCGGCGGCTGAGAGGAGATCGAGACTGATGGTGGGGGCTCTTGTGAGTCCTGGAACGAAAGGTGCTTGAATCTGCATTGTGACGAGACCTGTGGGGAAATGTTAAACATGAAAGTATATTTTCTTTAGCAACAGCGACTGAAGGAACCACATTAGAGGAAAAAAAAAGTTGAAATAAATCATACTACATACTGATGACTCCTGCAAACTTGTGACACCTTGGTTAATTTGTTCGTGGCTTTGGGAACTAAATTAACCTCTTTGACACTCATTTAGACTTTGGAAACTGGGTTAATTCCACATAAAAGCATTCTCCTAATCCACAGTAAGTGTGGCCGTAGTAAGTGTGATTTTCTACAGAACTTTCATACACACCTGAGCTAGCACAAACTATCTATGCATGAGGAAACGATCAATACTGTAGAGCTTGTATCCCTGCACTCCTTAAGCTTCTTGATGCTTAATTATTGAAGTGTTGCTGAAGAAGGAAGAGCTGAATGATGGAGGGGAGAGAAGTTTGGGAAGCTCAGTGAAGCAAAGGAGCGCTAGTTTTGGACAGATCGAGGATCTTACGCTGGGAAACTTGAAACGGGGAGAGGAGGGATTTTGAGGATTATTTTGCTGAAGTTTTATTTATCTTTTCTTGCATGAAAATATAACAAGCTTCTTGTTCTGTCGCTTTCAAAGATCCCTATGCAGTGTTTTCAGGAAGCTTGTCAGTGTCAGATTCTGATCGAGCGCCTTGAGACCATTACTGTATAATTTGTGAGCGAGCTGGTGTAGAGCACAAGAACATGAAGAGCTCGAGCGGAGTGAAGTGATTCGATTGGCTCTCTGGAGTAAACTGACCTTTAAGTAATCAGGCAAACAAACTGAGTCGCTGCAGTGGAGTCCTGCACTGTGAGCCACTCAATGGACTACTACTGACAAACTTCATTTGCTCACATCCTTCTCAGTAACCACGGTTTGCCTCTGTTCTTCTACCAAACCCGACAGAAACCCCCTCAGCTCTGATCAAAGGGAAGCATGGGAAATGTAGTTCTCACACAGAGCTATGATGATAGCAGTCTCTTTTGAGAGGGGTTTTGAGACTACATTCCCACAGCTTGGATTTGGCTTTCATCTCTGGGGATGTGAAAGAGGAGGGTTTGCCACTCAGTAAAAACAACAGCTGCCGCTTAAAACAATAGCCCCGGCATCAAACAAAAAGCAGGAGTGAGCGAGCGAGCGAGCGAGTGAGGAGGGGGGTGAGTGTGAGGAAGACACTCAAATAAAACTCCCTGCCTAGAGATTAAAACTCATACTTTTCAATAAGTCCAATGCCTCTAACACGTTTCCTCTTTCTCTCTTTTTTGTTCATTGTGTGTTTTAGGGACCATTCAACAAATCTTGTTTCCCCGTTGTCACTTCAGAGATACTCAAGTGCCACCTGGTTTAACAGGCAGAATTTGTTTACAATTAGGGCCGTCAATTGATTAAAATATTTTATCGCGATTAATCACAAGATCTGTTCAAAAATGTACCTTTAAGGGAGAATTGTCAAGTATTTAGTACTTATAAACATGGGAGTGAGTAAATATGCTGCTTTATGCAACTATATGTATATATCACTGAAAACCAGTTAACAACACAATTACAAATATTGTCCAGAAACCCTCACAGGTACTGCATTTAGCATAAAAAATGTACTCAAATCACAACATGGCAAACTGGGTGTGCTGACTTGACTATAACTTGCCCCAAACTGCATGTGATTATCATAAAGTGGGCATGTCTGTAAATGGGAGAGTCGTGGGTACCCATAGACCCATTTTCATTCACAAACTGTATCTCGAAGTCAGAGGTCAAGAGACCCCTTTGAGAACTGCCATGCCAGTTTGTCCTCGCCTAAATTTTGCTTAAGTTTGGTGTTAAGTTTCATATCATGTCAGTATCTTCACTCTACCTTTAAAACGGAGCCCACTACAACCTAAAAATAACGCTAGCGCATTAAAGAAATTAGTGGTGTTAAAACAAGTTTGTGTTTCTTTGACATCCCCAGTTAGAATCCATTCTACCTCTCTCTCACCTGTTAAATCTCTTCATGTAACACTTGCTAAATCTACCCTGCATTTAGTCCAGGCAACACTAAAGACTAGTAGGAGATCAAGAACCCATGCTGAGAGTCTCCAGGGTCTATCCTGTCTGACACCAGCTCTGTCGAATGATCAGGTCTGTTTTGCACTCCTAAGCCAGATCCCCTGCCAGCTCCAAAAGACATGTGTGTGCGTGAGAAATGACTTACCAGGAGGAGGGGCGTCTGTCAGGTGAGCTGGAGAGGGAGCGCCTCCGGTAGTGCGAGGAGGAGCTGCGTGAGTCGGAGTGGGAGCGAGAACGGGAGCGGGATCCGCTGCTGGTCCAGTAGAAAGGCCTGCTGGGCGAGAGGAGGAGGGAGGACGGTGGGGAGACGGAGCCTCGTGAAGGGGAGCAGCTGGATGGAGGGGAACAGGAGGGAGAGCAGGGCGGGCAGTCGAAGAGAAGGTCCAGAGGGGTTCCCTCCCACGGATAGAGGAAGCGACTCTCGCGGCCCTCGCCCAGCTCGAGCTCGTCCTGGAAGGGCAGGAAGCCTGGGTGCAGGTAGCTGGAGCCAGGCAGCCTCTCTCCCTCCTCCAGGGACTTGGGGGCTGCAGCCTTACTTGGTTTGCTGCCTGCTTCTCTTTCCTTGCCACCCTGGCTATAAAGGGCTTGTAAGGGGTGGCCAAAGTGCTTGTTGAGTTCTGCTCTGATTTCCTGGTCGCACAGGAGCTTCCGGCTGATGGCACAGGAGTGGAGTTGGTCCCAGTCAATAGTGGCCTCTTGTGAGGGGATCTGTGTGACGGTCTGCTTCCCTAACTCCTGGACCCGCGCTGCTTCTCCATTCATAACACTTTGCTGCTTAGCCAAAGGACCACATGAAGCTGATGATGGAGAACAAGATGATGAAGATGATGATGATGATGATGATGGCGGCATGGCTGAGTCCTTACATTCGACATGCCTGTCCTCCACTTTGCCTGCAGTAGGCATGGGAGCAGTGGTGGCACCTGACATGACCGTCATTTCCGCCGCAGCTGTAGTCATGGTAACAGTGGCTGTGCTGCCGTCCTTCTTAGCGCTAGCCGACGCTTGGCAATAGTCATGGTCACTGTAGCCGCGAGGCGCCGCCCGCTTATTGTTGCTAGTGCTGCGATGCTCCTCAAGGCCGCCCCCCGCAGTGACCGAGTAAGGTAGGGCGGTGGACGCTTTGCTCAGCTGGGCATAGAGCTCAGTCTGTTCGGGACCCTTCCTGGTGGGGCCCCCGCCTGAGGCACCTGGGGCCGGGGCCAGAGCGCTGGGGCCCAACTCGCTCAGCCTGGCTCTTTTGCATGCCAAGGCTGATGAGGAACATGAAGACAACTTTGTTTTGAGCGATGCTTTGAAAGGATTCTCTTGACTGGCTTTGTGTGGGGGCGTGGTAGGTGGTGTCAGACCTGCAGAGGGAGGGAAAGAGAGCAGTTGGTGGAGGGGCTGTAAAATATAAATGAAATCATAGTGCAAACCTCCCCAAATGTCCCCTTCTCCCTCCTCCACTCGCTCACCTATAAACTCCCGGGTCAGTTTATGGACACAGATACACGCCTGATTAAAATATTCACTTTCACTTGGCCTAATCCTGATCTCTATTTTATTGCAATCTTGACAGATTAATGTAATGCTTGGTGTAACTTAATACGGTGGTGCTGTAACACGGATGACTTCCCGTCCCCTTCCTCTCTGACCTTGGAAAGATCCCTTTTCGTGAAAAAAGAAAACACGAAACCCTGCGGAGGACAAACATAATGTACCCGATGAAAAAAAAGAAATAAAGTACATGTATCATATCTCTTCCTGCCTCACGTAAATGTCTGCACTGGACAGCAGCCAATTCATCTGACTAAAACCAAAGACCTTTTTTATCAGCATGAAAAAATAATCACCAATGTGATGCCGTGCAACATTATCCAGCGGCATCTCCCTTTCCTGTGAAACAATGTAGGACTCTTAATATCCATGTTAGCATGGCTGATGATGTTGCCATGGCGAGATGTCATGGAAGCACTTGCGAATGGCTTGTCGATCTTCTCAGATGGCATGTCCCTACTGCAACCCCCCTCCTCCAAGTTTCCCCATCCTCTTGCAGATTTACAACCAGACAGATGGCAGTTATATGGGAAGTCCTGAGATGAGCCCACTTTATAGCATTGTTAATGCACTCACACAAACAGCCGCCGCCATTACTCTCTCTCTCTTTCCTTTTCTCCCCTTTTCCCTCTCTTCTTGTCTGCCATCTTCCCTGGATCAATCTCTATTTCTCCCTTTCCATCTCTCAGCTTCCTATGCTGTTTCTGCAGAACAAATGTGCCCACACACACACACACGCGCGGCACTGTCTCTCACCGGAGTTAAAGTCGGGCACTTTGAAACACCTACGCTCTTCTTTGCCTTTTTCATAATGCACATCCTTCTTCCCCTTGCTTGTGAATTGCAACAAATGACAGCTATTAGTATCAAATCCAGTGTTAGAGTATGCACGGGGAAAGACACTTGGCAAAGAGAGCACGGGGAGCCTGATACATAAATATGCAAGTTTCTGAAACCACTTGCTGTGTTTGGAATGCCTTATCATCCGACTTATTATCTGGATGTGTCTGTAAGTAGGACTGCAAGCCCCCACTCCCTTCTCTCCTCCCTCTTCCCTCAGCTCCGATAGTGATATAGACATATATATGCATTATGCCAATGAAGTGAGCTATGAAAAGGAGAAGGGAGAGAGAGGGAGCTACACAATGCCTGAGGAACTTCTGTTTCACCAATGAAGCGCCATCTGTCCAAAACAATGTGCGCGTGGGGTCATAAACTAGGAGCCATTAGCGACGGGGGCGAAATAAATCAGAATTAGATAAATATGTGCCTCTCAGTCAAACCTGCCAGTGATGGATGAGCCGCAGACACAAACACCAATCATGTAGCCACCGGAGAGAAAACGATGCAGCGAGCGAACGAGATGGAAAGAAAGAGGAGGGTTTTATAATCTTTTTCTTTTTTTTTTTCTCGTCCAGCTGTAAATTGCAAGGAGACCTCGGAGCGAATAACAGCTCCGTGCTTAAAGAGTTGATCCCGCGGTAAGCCATGCAAATAGCAACACTCAGACCACCCTGGTGTCATGAGATACAGTAATTAAAGACAACACGGCAGCGCAGGGTAAATCTATTAGCTTGGCAGAGATTAGGCCACAACAGTCAGATCCCAGGGGGCCTGTTGTAGCCTTTCCTGAGAGGTGTCAATAAAACATGCAGCCAGTGGTCCAAAAGTTGATTTTGTTTAGTGCTAAACAGAATTTGGCTCAGGATTAAGGTTATCTTTCTATGAAACAGTAACCACAACTACTACAACTCATCATAAAGATATAAAATAATAATGTTGGCCACCAATTCATGGAAAGTTCCAACCGTGAGTTGTCGACCTGCCTTGAAGGTGCCGAGCGGAGCTGCCCACCTGGCTAACTTCCATGTGGTTATCAGTAACACCACTATAATCTCTATTGTAGTGGTATGTTACTGTAAATCTGCAAAGGACATGTAACTCCGGACCTCAAAGCTCTCACCTCCGCTTACTGGGATCTATATCCATCTGTCTAATGCAGCATGAGACTCAAAAGCTAATCCCTAAGTAGGAAAAGGGGCTCAGTAACCTGGAGATCTCTGGACTAATGACTACCCTGCTAATATTCAATCCTAAATTTGCTTAGGACGGTAAAGCCAGGTGAAGGGCTTTATTCGAGCGTGCTTGTAAAACGGATGCGGTGGAACAGAACGAACGCCCGGACGTGGCCACGGGTCAATAAACTCACCCTGTGCCGTAAAACAGGAAGAAATATTAACTGTGCTTGATTGCCCCAGAGCTTAAGCAGCCCTGCTCTTTTTGCTTCTTTAGGTCTCAACAGACGTTCCCCTTTGACCCCTAAAGCTTATCTACACAATAGGGTTAAACAGCACTTCGACCAAGGTCATGGAGGGGCAGAGGGAGACCTCTTGGGGTCTGATGTGCCACAATCCATCCCCCACAAGAGATAAATAGAAAGTGCAGGTGGCAGGCATGAGGTATGTATGAGGATAGAGGAAGAGGCTAAAAGGGCAGCCATTTTATTTTTATTGACCTTAGTGATTAATCTGGGGGAGAAGGGGTGTAATTACTGACATCGTTCACGCAGAGTGATAGAGAGAAATTTTCCAATATTACAGCTTTCCCTGGCATTCTCTTCATTTCTGTCTTGTAATTACCTTTTGCCTATAGCTTTTCTCTGAAGTACTTAATTATAACTCAATAACACAAGAAGATGATGTCAATAATGATGCTGAAAAAAAACCTCTCTCACACAGAATTCATTTACAAAACATGAATCCTTTGCATGCACCTTAAAATTGACTCCCCAGTCAGCTGATTTAATTGCAGGATTGTCTGGGGGGCCTCAGGACGGGATGGCACAGATCATACGGCTGAAACCAAATTACGCCACAAAACAAAATTAAAACAATAACACTGCCATTTCTGTTTCCCTATAATGTGTAGGCTAAGTAAGCTGTCAGTCAGAGAGCATTAGGATCTGATAGAGGAAGAGGAAAAGCATATTAACTCTTCGGGGAGGGGGAGGTGGTGGAAGGTGGGACGGGTTCACTAATAAACCCTGAGGAGATTGGAAAGCCTAATCAATACTCAGGCACATAAAAATGTTCTCCTATGCCTTCACCTTGAACTCTGAACTGAAATGGAACTATCAAGATGTTGGAGTTGGAGTTAACCCATTACTAGCTACAACCGGGAGGGAAGTTTCTTTTTTTTTAAACAATAACTACGTGTTTTAAATAATCTGAAAAGCGTGCTTACCTGGGGTTCCAGCAATCTCCACGCTTAATGTGCGTTCAATGGTTTTGTTCTCAAACGGTGATCCCTTGTGGTCACTGGAAGACAAAAGAAAAGTACAACATTTTACTTCTCAGGTGAACTTTAAAATGCTTATGTGATCTAAGAAATGGAAATGAGTCACAAAAAATGCCTCAACTTGGATTCTAGTCTTTTCTTTGGATTTGTCTTTCTTTGTTTGTTGCTTTGCCTAGTATAACGTGGAAAAACTTCTCACACTTACTTTGGAGACTCTGGGGTCAAAGGAAGTGGCAAGGTGGTTGGTTTGGCTGCAGAACACAAAGGAGCATGGGTAATTATTGATCTAGGTATAACACGCATGGCAGAAGAGAACAGGTCCACATTCTGCAATCTAAAATTGGCTCATTAAATGCAATTATTGCTACAGAAAACACCCATACCTGGTTAGAAAGTCTTTCTATTGTGAAAAGCATATCTTTTTAGATTGACCCCGTTTTAACAATTTATAAGATAGACTGTCCACTCTGTGAGGCAGGATGAAGTGATGGTACGTTTTTTTTTTTTTCATAGGTGTCTAGACACAGACATTACCCCGCTCGAGACAACAAACAGATCGAAATGGAATAAAGACATAAAGAGACGATGCCACAAACAAGACACATGACAGTGGGTGAGCCCCTCTCTGGACAAAAAAAAGTCATAATCGCATGCACCAACAGCAGAGGAGGGGGAAAAAAAGAAAGAAAGGAGAGTCAAGGAAGCTTGTGCAGTTGCCCGAGGCTCTGGCTGACTTGTGCTCCAGCTATGGGAACGTGGCTTTAGTAGCGCAACACTAAAGAGCAGCACCCGGGCTCTAAGTCTAAAAATGTTCCGCACGCTCGGCTCAATCAGCCAAAGATGGTTCAAGGGTCGACTTTATGAATGCAAGACGTACAGTAGCAAGACAAGGCTCGCCCCTTTTCCCACCCCCTCCTTTTTAAAAAACTCTATTTCAATTTAAAAGAATGCCTCCGGGACTAGCAAAAAGCATTGGCTAGCAGGCTGTTTGTTGTCATTGTTTATGCCCTCAGAATGGCTGTTAGATTCGAATTAGAATAGGGGTTAGTTGTGAAGTCAAACTGGGAAGAGGTTAGAGCAGGAGAGGGAGAAGAGAGAGCAGAGATAAGGCCAGTGGGGGGGATGCAGTCATGATTACCTAACAACGGGAGGCCCTGGTCGTCGGGGTGCTCGCTGAGTGCCTGCCTGTGTGGGTGCCCTTGCCCTTGTGTGATGCGGGGAGGGGCGGGCTCTGCAATTCTAGTATCTGGGAAGAGTGGACCCTGCGAGAGCACCGCAGCGGGGCTGCCCGTGACATGGTCATCATCATCATCATCAACACCATCATCATCATCATCATGGTCAACATCCTCCCCATAGAGCCCCTGGTTTAGCCACCCGAGCTCTAGTCCAAAGCCCATGTCGAGCCCCAAGTCTGGCTGGTTAACCCAGCTCTCTTGGTCTAAGGCCAGAGGTGACAACAGGGACCCCGAGTCAGGCTCCTCAAGCTGACTTACTCCCCGGTTTCTACAATCAGTGGTCTCTCCCAACTCTTCCTCCTCCACCTTTGAGGGAGCCTGTGCTGGGCTCTCAGACCTCTTACCTGCCGATTTGCTCTGTATGCTGGGGGTGACCTTAGGTGGGAGTAGATGGGCTCGATATCGAGCAGGCCTCTGTTTGGAGGTGAGCAGCTGGCTAAGTAAGGGGTGCCCCGGCTTCTCGTCTCTTTTCCTAATAGTTACCGTGATGTGCCTATGTGGTGCGCGGCCGGCACCTCTACTGTTTCTACGGCCTTGCCTGCCAAAGCCCTCACTAGCCTGAGTGGCGCCCGCAGCCTCTCGGCAATGCTCACAGCTGTGACTCACCTCTCGGGGAGGGAGGGAATAAGAATGCATATACCTAATAAACCTAGTGGCGGCCAGGCGGCCCACATCACCTGGCGGCCTTCCTTCTTCACTGGGCGGCCCGTGCTCCAGTTTGGGGCGGGCATGGCCGCAGGTGGAGGTTCTGTGGCCGGCAGGGATAGAAGCACCCTCCGACTCCTCAACCCCGTCATCGTGAGTGCAACGCTGCCACTTCCCAGCCCCAACACCAGCCACACTACACTCGCCTGCAGCCCGGCTCTCACCTCGCTGGTGATGCTGCTGCGGCGGCTGCTGCTGCTGTTGCTGTTGTTGTTGTTGTTGAGATGGCACAGCTGACTTCTTCTTGGAGGTGGTGGAAGAAGAGGAAGAAGAGGTGGAGGAGAGGGAGGAGAACGAGGAGGTGGACGACGAGGACGGCGAGGAGGAAGAGGAAGAGGCACCGAGACCCAGGCCACTCTTGTCTCTGCTACTGGCACCCCCCCAGGTGCTCTTGGCTTCACTGGCTTTGGTGTGGAGCAAGATGTCATCGGTGGCTGTTAGGTATTTCAGCAGCTCAGTGCAAGGCCGCCTCACCGGGCGGTTCTGTTGGCTGGAGCCCCCTCTTGCTTTGCCATTCCAGGGGCTCTCCGTCTGCACAACGACAGAGAGAGAGAGAGAGAGAGAGAGAGAGAGAGAGAGAGAGAGAGAGAGAAAATGAATTAGTTTGCTTAAATAAAAATGTTTACTCAGTGTTACAGTGCAGTTGATCCAGCTGTGCGAAATGCACTTTATTTGGCACAAAAATAAAAAGTAGAAGGAGCCAGTGAGAGGGACTCAGACAGCCTGAGAACAGTGGTTGCTCAACTGTCTGGGAGGCGATGTTGGGAGTGCGGTCCTCCCATCATCTTAATTGCGTGGCCCCTGCGAGCACCACCGCACCACTCTGTATGTGCACCATGTCCTCCGGGAGTCCTCATTCGCTGTGCTCCAGAAACGGATGACTCAAAGGCACGGTATGAAAATAGACCATGTGAGGAAGGTTGACGCACTGCCTGTGCAAACATAGTACGCGGCGTAACACACAAATTTGCGTCGGCTATGATCACATACAGATGCTTTACACAGTCAGAGGATTTTTGAAAGCATAAAACAAACAAACATGTTACCCATAACAAGAGTAAATAATCAAGTGCTGTAAGCTTTATATGACACTGAACATGCAGTATGTCATGTTCTGACATGAAATGCAAACAGATTAATGAAATCACACACTTTATTTATTCATAAACCTATGATACTTACACTGACTAAAATTAATCTTAATCAACCCCACCCCTTCAGAAAAAAAAAAAATCCTTTTGAGAGCCGTCTAATGAGAACATCAAGTCTGATATTTTGATCTTGTCGTCTCAAGGCATCAATCTCTCCCGCAAGAGCGCCTGTCGCTGTTTTTTCCTTTTTTTTCAACAGGCACCATACCAAGGCGGATAAGTGGTGGAGCTAATGAGACAACGGTGCCGATGCCTCGCCTGGAAAGCCCAACAGCAATCAGCCTGTTTTCATTACGAGATGGCCCCCTGGGATAGTAGACTAGAGCAGTAGTCTAACATCTTCTAAAGGCGGCCACCAAAACAAGAAAAGTGTGAGAGAGGGGAAGAAACCAGACGGAGCAAGAACAGAGTGAGAGAGATAAACAAACACTATCAACAAAAAAATGTGTGTACACGAGTGAAAAAGCAGCAAGGCAGCGCTTGTATTTGTGTGTGTGTCCCTACCTTGACGACGGCAGGTGGTGGTCTGATCCGGTGGTTGCTGCTGGCTGCATGGTTCTGTGCCTTGCCACCTGTGTATTGATTATAGCTGAGCTGGGAGTTTGCGGGTGCCAGAAGGAGCTTCTTCAGCTGCGAATGGACCCAAACAGAAACAAGAGAAAGTGGTGAAGGGAGGAGAGAATTGAGCGTGGGTTATGCAAATTACCATTTCCTTTCAATTAGACAGCCTTTGTAAATGTACAACCAGAGGAGACCAATGCTGCAGTTAGAAAAGATAAAATCACTGACATATTTAAAAGATTACAAGCATTTTATAGCGTGTGATAGGACAAGTTTTTTTCTTTGTCCTGTGCAGGTGTTTTAGTGTATACAAAGCCAGACTGCTCTAATGTGATTGAATAAACACACTCTGGCATGTGGCTAAAGGTCATTTGGAAGGGACCAGCATGGAATAAAATGGACTATAACTGTTATAAACATAACATTTTAGGTTGAAACCCAGATGGTCTGTGTAAAAATAAGAGCAAAAAGTAAGGTGACTTCATTGAGAGGCCAGAAAAGATGACTCGGGCACTGGGGGGATTAGTTGAGAGACCCACTGAGAGTAGACGAGATGAGATGGATTTCTTTTCCCCCTTTACTTTCATTATGTGCCGGCTTGATTTCAGGGCCTGTGGCACTGTGTCAACCATACTTGGCCTCACCGCAGTGTTCATATCATTGAATTGGCGCCACAATAGCACTGTTATGTAATGAGCACCGAGCAGCAAAACACACTGATCCATTCTGTTCACTTCCCTCCTCACTGCATCTGCACACTTGCTCACTACACATACTGTGAATACATTGGGGCAAATGTGACAGTGTGTGCCAAATACAGAAGTCTAACAGGCAAATGGCCACTTTTGGTGCCCAGTCTTGTTGAAAGGTCTGCCATGGACTGGCACAAAAGCAACACGGTTGGAGGTCATGTCTTAGGAGTAACATGTTTTGACCCCGTGGTGGTGGTAATGGGAGAATCTGGAGAAGGATAAGCTGGTTGGTCTTACCAGTGAAGGCTCCTCAGGCTCTGGGGTGTGCGGCGAGCCGTCAGGGGAGGAGGGACAGCTCCGGTCACTGGCATTGGTCACGTCCCCATCTGCCAGGGCCTCAAACGAAGGCAATCCGTCCTCATCCACTGGGATGCTGTCCAGGGTCTCTGTAAGCACTGCCAGCAAGTTGGCCTCATTTTCCTCATCTATCTTCTTGGGGGAGGGAGGGAAAGGGGGAAGACAGAAAAATAGAGACAGGAAAATAGGACATTTTAGTCAGGAGAAGTTGCATCTTTTTTTTTTTTTTTTCTTCTTCCAGGGAAGTAAAGGTGGTGGGTGGTTGCATGCAGGCTTTCATTGTTAACAGTGGGAAGATTTTTTTATATATTTTTTTTGCAACAGAGCTGGCTCTATTTTGGCAGCCTTTTTAAAAACAAAATTCTCTCCCTGTGCAAGTGAGTCAAGCCTGTCACTCATATTTTAAGCATGCAGCTTACTGGACCAAAATAATATCTCCCCCAAGAAACCCATTACCAGGGCTGACAAGTAGCAAGTATCTCGGGAAGACAGGAATGGGTCGGGGTGCGTTTGCGGCATGGGCGGGGATGGGTTGTGGGGGTAAAGGAAACAATGAGCGGAAGTCGACTCTTCTCTTTTTTCCCTCTCAGAAGTGAGACGATCTTGCTTGCTGACATTATGTCTGCAAGCAATCCTCAGATTGCGAGGTTACCAGCCGCTAACTCTAAATAAATGCGATATATTTAAAATGTTGGGCCTGACAGCTGATGCTCGCAATGGGCGGGAAGTTGCCATCAACATTTCATGAAAAATAAAACTTGTTCATGCCACTCAGCTCCCTCTTTGATGTGCCAGTGGAGTTGTGTGCTTGCTGCAGCTGGCTGTTTAATGGTAGATATTATAACTGGATGTGAGAAATAAAGAGACAGAGAGATGAATATATGGAGATGGATAGTGAGAGTGAGGAAGATGTGAGCTGCCAACTATCGACATCGGAGGCTTGCTCGGGATAATAACTATGCATGTATGTAGAAGAAAAATAGAGAATAGATATTAAGAGTGAGAGGAACACAGCTTGTGTTTGTGCCTTTACACGGTGACAAGTGACAACAGGAACTGTAAGTTCCAGGGCCATAAAAGCCTGGGGGACTTTAAGACAGCGGAAAGATAAACAGCGTCGTCACCTCGGGATGTTCTGTGGCCAGCCCAACAACAACAAATCCCTTTATGCACATGGCAGCATTATCATCGCTCGGTGACGCCATGTGGCCATCATTATGCCAAAGGTGGGCGCCAACTTCCCAGATACCAGCACTGTACCTCAGAAGACAAAATGTGCCCACCCACTTGTTCTTGTCTACCCCACTGATTTTACATAATTACACACCCACCTACCATGGATGCCACTTTTGGAGCAGGTTTGGATTTACCAATGAGATAGAAGCCATTTTAATGCTCCCCCTTCCAATTTTTCATTTATAGATGACACAGATATTGTTCAGTTACCTAGCGAACAGTGAGGAAAACTGATATTCATTGAGCAGATTTTCTCCTAACAACATGAGCACTCAGTCATTATTAAAAAATGATAAAGGGGACATATTTCACAGCGATAACGCGACGTAGACTGGGGGCCATGTCGCATTGGCAAGCAAATGCCTCGCAGGAAATTGCTCTGTATGAGGTGGCATGCTGTTTAATTACTTGCAAGAAGCTTCAAATCCACTGTGCTGGAACCCTATGCTGCTGAAATGCTCCCCATTTTCCAGCATCCCAAGTTATTACCTGAGCGCTAAGCGGGTAGGTATTAACCGCTGATAAAGCTGGAGCCTTTTCTTAGCCCAAACATACATCCTCGCGTGAGGAATTGAAAGTAGGATCATTTTAGATTATCACAAATGAGTCTTTAATGAGCAAGCCATCTGTTTAGGCCAAACCTCAACAACTATCCAAGCAATGCTGTATTTGGGTGGAGCTTTAGTCACCTTTGTAGAGCCAATTCAAACCTAAACATGGTGTAGAAATTGCAGTCTGTCTGTGCCACAGTGTGACACTAGTTACATTAAAAGTTCTGTGCAAGCTTCATTATGTCATGGCTTGGAAAGGATTGAGGAATTTCTGAGGCTGTGGCAGGCTCAAATGTAGCGATTTCAAAAACCTCCACCGATTGGCAAACTCCCACAGGCACACTGTATCCCCGAAGATAACCCAGAAGGGACTCTCATATTCTGAAAGAGACACTTGTAAAACCCTGAGTCGTGACGATCATGCTGCAGCCGCTGCTGCGGCTCTAGTGAAGGCACTCGCAGGCCAAGTGGGGATTTGAAAAACTGGGGTAAAGAGCAAAACCTCAGTGATCGTTTCTACCCTGGAGAGAGCATGATCTAATACCTCTGTCCAGGAGGGCGAGCTTAAGGACCACATCTTGCAGAGTTCCTGTACCAAAGCCAATCTACTTCCAATGACTCACTTCTTGCCCCTTGTATATTTCTAAACAAAATCTCCATGTGGGTGGACTTCAGGAGCTATGGCACCCAAAGGGGGCGCCGCCGGGATAACCTGGCAACCTGCTGACGGTTGTGTCCACTTATATTGATTACTCCAGCAGCTGCTGAGAGGGAAAGAGGGCAGGAAGAACAAAGAGAAGAGAGAAAAATTGCCTCGGTGGGAGCACTTTCTCGCCCATCCCGCTTAATGGACCTCACCGAATTAAAGAGATCTTAACAATCCTGGGCTAATTGTGGGATCACAATATATTAACCCCACTCCAATCCTAAAGGGTGCCATTTTGTGACTGTTTTATTCCAAATGCTTCAATTAGCCATAAAACATGCTGGCAAGTGCTGGCAGAGCTCCTCTCACCCCCTCCTTCGCCCCCATGTCGGAGAAAAGAAAGCCAACTCCAGTTGTTCATTATTAGGTGAGGCCCTTTTGTTATCAGGCAGACTGTCTTTGAGGTTGTCCTTGCCTTTAACTCTTTTATTGAGTTCCACGGCGCAGCATTGTGTTCCAGGAGATACTATTCACACAGCTGATAACGGAAGGTGAAGGTGCTGCTTTAAACAAACACCCACTTCTGAACACCGGGGCGAATAGCCAAATTAAATTGGCTAATTGCTTCTTGAGGATTCCAAGCTCCTGAGCAAATTTGGAGGGGATCAAATTTTAACGAGCTTTTTGGGGCAATGCATCATTTACATGTTAAAAGGAACCAAATGTGTTGTGGAAAGTGCCAGGCCCGATCACTGACAAATGACAAGATGGAGTTTCGACAGACTAAACAGCCCCACCGTTATCTCCGAATGAGAGGCAGAACATGTGACAGACACTCTGGATGTGGGGAGATATCTCCCATTAAATGGGTCATCTGGTATTTAAAGTACTGTTTATTCTCACTGTCTCACTCTTTCCTTCTCTCTTTCTGCAGATAGAGGAATCGCATCCACTTAGTTCAGACAGAGAACATTCTTAATAAATTGGCCCCCTAAATTGCGTGGCGGGGTTAAATCTGTGCCTTGACAATTTAATTGCGTTGCTTCATCTCAATCTTTAATTTTTTCTTCCCCCTCTGCTCTGTGCTCTGTCACATTTCAAAAACATTCCCTTGGATGAGGTTAAGCGACTAGCCAGACCTTCTAATCATGGCACAATCAGAAATTGCGGGGGGTGTATGTGCGTGTGGCGAGTGAAGAGGGGGTGCTGGGGTGGCAGTATCAAGTCATCACATCTCGACTCTGCCAAGAAAAGCAGCCTTGGATTTGATAAACAAATAATGTCATTCTGTGTTATTACCCCGAGCCCCCAGATTTCAGAGGAAATAAATCAACGTCAGCCTCGCCGTTAAGGCGTTAGTCAGGCCTGACACGTCGGCCGGTCACACAGGCACAACATATGGCAGCGGAGGAGGAGGGAGGTGAGGAAGGCAAGGGAGGGTGAGGTACGGCGCAATCGCGCAGCGAAGAGACAAATCATGGCAGCCGCCAGAGACGTCTGGTCATTTAGCATGAGCTTACTGAGATGGAGAGAGGGTGATTATGGCCTATACGGAGCGACGAAGCCATACATAACACTGTTAAGTCCCTGTGTCTGTGTGTGAGGCGGTGGCAGTCTGACAATGTTCCAAATCATAAAACTAAATGTTAAACCTCCATTGTGGTCAGGGTCTAGAAGCAAACTGACGGCTCCTGTCGTTTTCCATCTGAATACAGAATCAATAGAGCATCTTGTATCCTGAAACAATTTCCCCGGCAAATGATGGACTAGATATCGAGGGTCTACACCCCTCTGTCTGTCCTCTATTGTCACCACTATAAGTCCAGTATATATGCTGGCTTATCATGATAGCTTGTGCTGTAAATTGCTAAATCTCGTACCCTCTAAATGCAGACAAGATTGTCCAGTCCAAGCACCAGGCAGCTGATTTTTGCATTCTCCATCCTACTTAGCTATAACACCACAACTGGTCTTGTGATAATCCCTCTGCCTCTGGCAGGCATTCACTATTTTGTGCCTCCGCTTAAACAAAAATGGCAGCCCTCGGAATGAAGAAGAAGTGCTGTTGCAGAAGCCGACTGTTTACATGCCAGATGTCTGTCTCAGTTTAGACGGCTACGTGAGTTATACATCAGCGAGTAAAACGGTTCAGCCCATCAATGAGGACCAGAATGTGTGTGTGCGCGGAGATGATGCATCTCCAGGGAACCATTGGAGACTGTTAGAGCACTATCAGATGAGCTGATGGGGGAAAGAGAGAGGGGAAAGAGAAAGTGAGAAGAGGAGATATCTATGTGAGAGCGAGCCAAAGAGAACTGTTGTTACACATCCTGACACGGGCCAGATCCGATTGAGACACCTACCCACGGGATGTTAGCGCGGCTGTTCTTTCTAGTTCTCTGGGGAAAAAAAAAGCCTGTGACCGGTATCTCTGCTTGCTAAAACGAACCACCTGAACTCTGTCACACAAACTGTTGAGATGAGCTGAGGCTGTCACATGGCTGCAGACACATCAGTGCATCCTGGTGGAGCCTTCCCATCTACAGTCTTGCCCCAAGCTGCTGTTGTTTTCCTTCCACAGCCGTCCAACAGATGGTCCGAGCAACCATTTGCTAACACCACAGAATCACACACCACCATGATTGGACACTCACTCTTTTGTTTTGGCAGCGACTTCCCAATCAGCTTGGCACGAGGAAACACTGATTGCTGTGATTGCTTTGACTTGCTTTGACGATCGCAGCAGGAGGAGGAGGGGGAGGAAAAACAGATTTGGAGGCTCGAATAAGGAATATTCAGCTAGATGCAGAGATGGGATGAAGAATGGTGCTTCCGTCTGCTTTTTTTTCACCTAATGGAATGCAAATAGCTATTTGCTTAAGTCGGCAGCTCTGAATGTGCACCACTAAGCAAGGGGGCCTTTGAACATACTGTTACACTGTTGATAATGTGTTGGAGGAACACAAGGGGGGGACAAGTGCAGAGAGAGACAGAAAAAAAAGGAGACTGTTTCCAATGTCCATCCTGCTAAATAGACGCTGCCACATTTCCTGGCTGAGATGCAAGTCTGCCATCAGCAGTCAACCGTAGCTGTCCATAAAACAATTACACACACGCAGAAGGCTGGTCACTTTGGTTTTGACATTTACATAGATTTGCGACGGGGAGCAGAATGGACCAGAACTTCTTGCTTCTTTTTTTTTTTTTTTTTTTTGCACCGAGGACTCAATGTTATCATCCACTGCTGACACCACATTTACACACACACACACACACACCTGCACACAAATGCAGCTCCTGACCTTTCAGGCCCTGCCAAGCCCATCGAGGGTTTGTGGCGTTTCATTTGTCACAGTAATGTCTTCCTCGGAGAAGTGCCAGTGCGAGGAGAGGCCGGGGTACGGCGGACAAGATATAGCGGTCTACGCCAGCGTTTCAAACAAAAAGGTGTGTTTCTGTGTCATTGTCCTGTATTCTACATCTTTGCGCGCATGTGTTTGCGCATATGGCGGGGGACGCAATATCACAAATTTATGGTAATTGAAATGGCAGAATCTTTTGGGGGGGAATGCAGTCAATTTGATTCTGCGGCAAAAAAAAGGTCACCCTATTCAATTTGCACTCAATGCCATGCGCGGGGCGACAGGGAAACACCTGAAAGCAAACGATCTTATCAAGGCCTCGCAGGCTTCGCCACTTACCCGCCGCATAAAAGCTATTTGCTGATTACTAAATAAATGCATTATCTTTTACCTTGACTTCTGTGAGTGCCTTTTTGCTCCTGGATCCAGGTAGGAGGCTGCCGCTGCGGTGTGTATGTATGCTCCTTATCCGTGAGTGACTTTGTGAGCATGTTATCAGAGAAGGTTTTTTTCTTGCTCACTTTCAAGTGCCCATACTATATGTGTATGTGCTGCATGTGTAGTAGAAGTGGTCAAACACGGAGGACTTCACAAGCTTTTGCATGTTGAGTGTGAGTGGTAACGATGTGGGGATGCGCCTGTCTTTACATGTAAAGAAAACACATCAAAGAAATTGTGCACTTAAGTCAATACAATTCCAACTCATTGACGTGAGGCTATGAGAAAGGATGAGGGGGGCATGAAAGCTCTCTGGGTCTTTCTTTGTAGCATCAACATCGAATGTTGAGCTGTATTTCATCTTAATCTAGGATCTATTCTCTGTGGAATACTGATCATGTTGCCTTTAGTTTTGGATAGGATCTCGCCTTTCACTCTCTGCTTACATTTAGCCGAGCATGGCCACCGCACCTGTACATGATACTCGACTGTGAAACATCTGCCAAATACAGAATGATCAATGGTCACTGACCACTTGATGACAAGTGTCAAGCACTCGAAAACCCCTTTCCAGTCTGCCCATCAAGTTATAATACAACATGGCCACATGAGCCGAGGTTCGTCTGGACACAGCATAGCCAGAAAATGGTTTTCTGTAAAGAGCTGATTAACAAGCAGACAATTTTCGAGCTGTTGACTCACTGAGGTCAACAGCACTGAGATGACGGATAAATGCAGCAGTTTTATCCTGGAAACACCACTTCACATTCTCACAATGCACATATTTCACAATTCACCTAGATATAAAATTTGCTATAGCTGTGCTTGTGCCAAATAATCATGTTTATGTGCACAGCAAGTACTTAATACCTTGCAAGTATTAAGTACTTGCAAGAGTTGATTAGGACTGGGCATAAACCCATTTCCAAATCTATCTATGATATTATGACTAAGACATTTCCTTCAGGCGGACTTTGTTTTGCAAAAAGTTAGGAGAGGAAATTGCTAGAGGCCCAACGATACGATACAATCTTATTGCGATTTTAAACACTTTGCCATAAGCTGAGTACTACCATAAGATCTATTGCAATATACTGTGATTTATTACCTTTTTTCATCTGCAAACTATGCAGTTTGTCAACATGTTTTATCAAATAAGACACAGTTTTGATTCACATATTTTGAAGTGAGAGGTCAAGGGAGCCCTCTGAAAATGGCCATGCCAGTTTTTGCCAGAAGCTAACATGTCAAGGTTGGTATCAATGGATTCCTCAGGTTTTCTAGTTTTATATGACTATCAGTATCTTCAGTCTAACTTTAAAGCTGAGCCTGCTACGACCTCTGAGAGACAGAATAGCAGCCAGGAGGTTAATAGAGGTTAATAGCTCATACAATAAAAGGTCAATACTTGTATATCAATACAATATTTCCACATGACTATTACAAAACTATGCTGCATCAATTTTACCCCACCCCGTAAAGTAGACGGGCTGGGGGAAGGAATGGGTTGTATCTGCAGTGGCCAAATGTCTGTAAAAGCTTCTGCTTTCACTTTAGACTTGGGAGCTACTGATTGGCCAGCAAGTGAGTCACCCAAGCATCCAGTCACTCATGCATCAGCAGAGCCTAGGAGAGCCTCTTGAACTATTCGAGGCCTGTGCAGACTTAAATGCTTCAGGGGGGAAATAAGCTGGAGCTATAAGCATGCAGTGCACATCATAAAGCTTAGTTAGAACCCAGAGGTTTTTTTTTTTTTTTTTGGCATGGATGTCTCTACCAGGAGAAAACTAGTCCTTCACTTGTACAGTATGGGATTGAAGTGGTGAAGATATGTTAAAGAAAATCCCTCGTAATATAATAATAAAGCATTATAAGTCTTTTTTTATTACCAAAAGACATTATTTGTCCTCTAAATTATTGTTGAGAATCAACAAAGTTCTCCAGAAGCTGTGACACAAACATACAGAAATTGACAGAATATGGTAAACCACCAGAGCAGCAGGCTGGCCAAGGCTACTGCTGGGCATGCTGGCACAGAACACACACACACACACACCTGGGATCGATTGGCCTTTCCTGGAGAGGGGAAGCAGCCTATCGCCCAAGACTGATAGCGCTTCACCATGAATTGCAGTGCTCACTGATTGAAAGCCTCTCTCCATCCTCCTCCCTCTCTCTCTCTGTCGAGGTTTCCCTGTTTTGTCCGTTATTCATACTGTTTTCTTTCTTTCCTGTCGCTCTTTGATCAATTCATTTCATCTCCATGCAAACACCGTCTCTTTTGCTTCCTCCGTCTCTTTTTATTGCATAAAGGAGAAAAGTATAAAAGCATTCTAGGAATCCACTGTTTGTACCTTCCTCCCACTCCAAAGTGTATACTATTAAATAATACAGGGAAGGTTGGTCTTATCGCGTGGCATCGTTGCAACATGTTCCTCTGTGTGTGTGTGTGTGTGTGTGTGTGAGAGGGAGTACTGGGGGGTGGGAGTGGGGGGGATTATTGGCTTAGTGTTTTGGCCAGGTTTAAGTGAAACAGCTCCGAAATGCTCTTAGTGGAGATTACCCCAGGTACTAAAAATAGTCATTCCCACCCAACACACACACATGAGCACATACGAAACGGAAAGCGATGACAGTGTTGTGTCTGGCCTGAAAAGACCACTATCTGATCTTTGTATATGGTGTCTCAATTACACAAAAGACACACATGCACACGTACGCATCGTTGGCTCCAGTGTGATGAGAGAGATGGGTATCCACTGGGGGGCAGGGGGATCAGCTGGGGCAGGAACACTAAACCATGCCTCAATCAGCAGCAGCGGCCCACTGGGAACGTGGGTCGAGAGTGTGAGAGAGAGAGAAGCAGAGCCAAGCAGCCACCACCAGACCAAAGGATGTTCCCTTGCTCTTTTTTAAAACACTCCCTGAGGGGACTTTTTTTTTTGGGCCATATCCACCCCCACCCCCACCCTCCTAGCTCACTATCCCTCCCTTCCAGCCTCTCTCTCCAGAAGCGATTGTTCGAGGCCAGAATATATTTGTTTAGCCACTGCAGCTTCAACTTCCCATCAGCCAGGAACAAATGCTTTGCCTTGGGAGCGGAGAAGACAGAGAGAGAGAGAGAGAGCCCACAGTGTTGAGAGCTCTTGTTGTGGAGTGGATCTGACAGACGCTCCAAGATGACACAGGCTTGGACAGCCTAAGTCTGCATCTCTCTACTATACGTCTGCGCTCCCTCTCATTTGTGTATCTTGAAACGGCATAGCCGCAGGTCTGAAAGCGCCGGTTTGCCTTCAGTTTCGACAGTGACAGAGGATTTCTCCCATCCGACAGTGCAAACAATGTATCAGCACAGTAAAAACTGAAGGAGATGAGGAAAAGTATGGTGTATTCTAATAAGACTCACTTGAGAAAAATCATATTATACAGTAGAATATGATAATTCATACACACTTTTGCTGGAGCGGTGAACTGGTGCGGGTGGTGTACTCTCAAATGTCAGCATAAATTTGCAAAATAAACGCAACCGGCATTCAGCCGGGAGTAGGAACAGGGACAATAAGGGTCTCTGCTGTCTATGTGTGTGTTTGTGTGTGTGGGAGTGACAATTCTTCGCAAGAGGGTCTATGACGTTGTCCTGTTTCAGCTCACAGGAGCGCCGATCGCCAACAAGTGTGTGAGCTAATCTATGCTTACATGTGTTCACGGGGAAGGAAGAAAACATTTCATCACTGCGTGTTTTCATCAAAGCCTGCCAGAGATGACCCAATCAATCTAATCTGCCTTTACTTAAAAATAAGCGCCCAAGCAGCTGTTCAAAAATGCTCAAACAAGCAAGACAGACAAAGCTGCATCCTGTTGGGAGCAATATAAAGAGTTTGAGCGGCCCACATATGTGCACTCACATGCGTCGCAATATCTGAGTAATGCTTTAAGCCTTGGCATCTTATTTTACTACCTGCAAAGCCCACAACCTTTTACTTCCAATCCATGAGCTTTGATTTGGGCTGGCAAGAGTCCAAGCTTTAACGGGTCTCTACATTTGTCTCTTTCACTACCCATCTGTCCCCATGTCTGTCTGCGGGTCTGTCATGTCATCTGTTGGCCTTTTCTATGCCTCCCTTTTGTTTCGTTTTTCTCTATCTGCCCTTGTCCCTTTTGTCCCACCTGTCCATCTATCACAAGTGCTTCTCACAACTGGACAGGTACAGCTGGGATAAAATGTCAGAACTCAGAGCCAGTTTTCTTGCATAATCACGTGTGATGTGACCATGCCGCATCCCAGTGCGACTGCCACAATCGGAATCTAACGAAGCTAAAACCAATGAGATGCGTTTCCATCAATCAAACGGTTGAAGCTGGACATGAAATCTGAGTGTGATTAAAAAGACTTTGGGTCATGCCTCTGCGCTATTATCTTTGGCAGTACATCGGGAACTTATTGGAGTAACCACCCCTTAACAACTGACGCCCGAAATAGACTGTGGACTTTCACGGTCGGTCCGTTTTGAAGAGGTGTCAAACACACTGTGCCAGGAGCGATGGCTGTTATGTGTGTGTGTGTTATGAGAGGTGGGGGTGTATCATTCTCTACATTTCGTGTCAGGGACAGTTGGGACAGTGGCAGGGAACGGAGCAAAAGGCCAGCCAGGGGACAGCTTGTGATCTCAGACCGTATGTTGCTTACGGAACAGTCGCACATGTACACAGGTAGAGACATGGGCTTATTTGCATCCATACAAACACTGCTTACACAGGCTGCTTACACACTTTACAGGCAACCTATTATGCACAAGCTTTTTCCTTCCTTTGATGCGTTATGTAGTTTTTTGTGCATCTAAAAGGACTGCAACGTTACAAAGCCAAAAGCCTTCCTGCCTTTTCTTCCGTAGCATGGTGATGTCACCAAGTACCTAATTTGCATAACAGTATGGCACGCCCTCAAACAAAGCTAGTTAAAGTGGAGCTGCAGGAGAGTCCGAAGAGTTTGGTTTGCTTGACTAGTTGCAACAGAGTGGGCCAGCTGACCAATCAGAGCAGATTGAATGAAAAGCATTATTTTGAACATTAAAGTGAGTAAACATGTTCTATTACAAACCTAAAATACAAGCATGCACCTGAAAACAAGCATAACAGGTCCTCTTTAAATGTTCCCCTTAAATACCAAGTAGGACTTTGTCTGATGTGACAACTATGCTTACGAGAACTGTACTGTATAACCAAGCCTGTTCACTTATTTGCACATGGAGCTGCAACCTGAATAAAAAGCCCAAGTCCAAGAAAAACAGTAGGTGATTGTGTTTTTTTCTGAGCTGGAAATCATTTAAACAGTTGACTTATTTGAACTAATGAAACGTGGTTCAAAATTCCAGGGAGTATGTTGTTTGATGGGGAATAGGAAAAGGGAGGAGGGGGCTCAGTGTGACAGCTGCACCCAGCTGTTGCACATGGGCTGCCTTGATCTACTACCTGCGTTTTCTTAACCACACACATTCTAATTTGTTAAGTGGAAGTATACGCACGAGAGGATGCAAGAAAACACAGAATACACTTTAAATCTGGACAGTTATTTGCATGTTCTCTAATCTCAAACTTTCGACTGGATGCCCTGTGTATAGGCCAATCAAGGGGGGCAGGCGCAGGAAGTACAGCTGCAGCCCCAGCCTTCTGATCCTCGCCGAGCGGCAAACTTTCCCCTGTCAGATTAAGTAGGATTAGCCGGGTCCTGCCGTATGATGAACTGAGCACTTCATATGGTGACTTGAAACTTTCCAAAGATGGAAATGAAAAATCCCTGGTCAGGGAAATGTATTACTTGCTTTGAGTTTTCCCTGCATGATTAGAAGCCTTTCCATGTCCTCGGCATAATAAATACATTAGATGCTGGCTCACTCAGAGTGTGAAAACATCACCCGCTCACTGCAATGTACAGCATTCGAGTGCATGCAAAACACGTGCGCTGGTGTGCGTGAGCATGTGCCCAGTGAACACTGGAAGTCAGATGCAGCTATTTGCTCAGAGCTAGCTCCCTCATCAGGGTCCTCAGTGGGTGCTAAGTTCCATTGTGTTTTAAACTCACACACACAGAAGCACATGCATACACTCATTGGTATTTTTATCCATCCCCAGAGCCACTCAGTGGCTGTAAGCCATATCACTCTCAGACGACAGAGAAGCCACGGTCACACCAGCTAGTACTTAAGTCGCCCCTTCGTGTGTGTGTGTGTGTGTGTGTGTTGGGGTGGTCCATAGTGGTAGAATGTGTGGTGATATAAAGAGACTCTGAAAAAGGTGGCAGTGCAAGGGAGGAGGTCAAACGTGGAAAGAATTTAGCCTGTTATCAACTGTTGCCTGCAAGACCACTGAGGAAGCCACACACACACACACACACACACACACACATACACACACAGACAAAACACAAAACAGAGACCCTGAAAATGTGACTACATGACACACACACACACACAGCCTTCTCAGACAGGGTTTTTCCTCCCGAGGCGAGGCTAAAGCATCCAATCTCAGTCTTTCTTGTCTATCTCTGGCACTGATAAAGGCTTATAATGAACTGGGGACTGGAACTCAGTCCCAAGACCGATGGCTTTATGGCCCTGGCCAGATCATCGCCCTCTGTGGACTTCGCTTGTCACCGGGTGAGGACAGAATGAGAGATGGAAAGAGAGGGATAGGAGGAGACAGAGAGAAAAGAGAAAGGAGGGGGAGGGGAAGCAAAGATTAAACTTTTACACTCCAACCTTTGAGAAGCGTTTCACAATACAGCCGCCGTGTCCAGAGTTTACTACCAGCGCAGTCTCTCTGATGGGTGCCGCATTACTGACTCCGGGCTGAAATAAACTCTCACAAGTTTTGATAAGGGATCCTACAGTCGCGGCCGGGATGTAAACAAGGGGACAAAGGTCCTCCCGGGGCTTATCGTTCTTTGTGTTATCTCCCCTTTTGTACTTCGGAGCAACGTAAAAGCATGTTTGTAAACTGGTAGCAGTTGTACATTTTGTTTGGCTTGCATTCAAGAATGCGATAGTACCTTGTGTTTGCTAGGGGCGTGCTATTATTCCTGCTCACTCATGACCCCTGGGGAGAGCATACAATGAAATCACTGTGGATGCAAAGATGTTCCATATGACACCATAATGCTCAGAGGCTTTACTTACCTCAAAAAGATTGGATGCATCGTTGCCATACTGGGTGGAAATAATCTCCGATTGGTCACTGTACCATTTGAGGCCTCCCAGGAAGCTGTCTGCATCTAAGTCACTGACATCCAGCTCTGAGAGGTCCAGTTCAGGGAGGTCCGGGCAGAGGGGCTGGTCTTCGCCAACCAAGGCAGCACACTAGAAGAAGAGACAAAACAACAAGGATCGTCAAGACAAGGAAAAAAAAAATCACATCTCTTTTATATGCAAATCAGACAATGGATTCTTTGTGCCAAGTTTTGAGACAATGGGGGAATCTGAATCTGGACAGGAGTCAAAAGTCTTCTGAGAACCTGCTGTTGAGTCCTGAACAAAGGAAATCCATACATTTGTGCAACACACAAAGCCAAAGCTTCTCATCTCATTGGCAAATTTAGGTTTAAATTCCCCACTTTTCTTACTTTTACTTTATTGATTAGTATCAGAGCAGTTCTGCAGGTCAGCTTGTTTTGCAACATGCAAACCTGCACCTTGTTTCCACTCTGCTTCTAACCAGCATGCAGAAAGAACACTGTGCCCTCCCACCAACATCGCCAACACCACCACTCCCCCAGCACTCCCATAGGCGCTGGCCTCTGTGCCACTAAACGCTGCCTGTTGACATTTTGTTATTCGCCAGCCACGTTTGTGTAATCGCGCCAACGTTTACTGTATGTAGCAGCTGTCCCTGCCTAATCATCAGCTACAAGTGAGGGGCTCTGGACTGGAAAATCAATAGAGCTTTGGTGATTGGTGAAAAGGTGTTTAAGTGGAGGGGAAAGGGGTGGGAGAGGTTTACGAGCTGATTTTGCATTTCAGATAACAGATATTTAGCATATATACAGTGCAATCCCTACTTCTTGATGATGCACAATATTAATTTTGTCCAGAAAGATCATAGCTTATTCATCATTATGGATAATCGTTTCAGTAGATCTATAGTCAGTGATCATTACAAGGCAGCAGAGTCAAGGCGTGTTTACACTCTGTGACTGTCCACATGCAAATCCAACCCTGATAAAACAACTGGCTGCTGTCTGATAGGACACATACACACTCCTAATTTTGTTGACAACACGTCAGCCCACGTATGAACGCTACAGGATGGATATAAGATAGATGTCCTCGGGCGAAGCCGGGAGGTATTTGGCCTGCAGACTGACTGAGGAGGGATGAGAGTCGGGTTCGGCTCAGGGCAAAGCTGCTGGGAGACGGATGCTGTGCCAAGTAGTGAAAAACCGTCCAGACACCGGTGTCACAGTTCATCCTGTCGTCGGATTCGCACCAACGCGAATGCACGATGACTTAAGACTGTGATGAAACAAATCCGTTATATCGCAACCGCAACAGCGGAGGGTGGCAGGTGATCCAGGCTGACATGGCACGGGATGGAAAAAATAAAAAACGGTGGCAGCGATATGAGGATGTTCAGAGTCCTGACGTCCTGTGCTGCCCAATTATGTTATGGACTTCTTGGTGGACTAATGAAATAGCGCCGCCAGACAGACAGCCAGTCAGGGCGCACAGCAGCGCTCCACTGATTTACGCACGCATCGCGCATAAAAGCACCTGATTATTAGAGGAAGTACTGACACCCTGGATGACAGTTCTCTCAGTGAAAGAGCAAGGTTTTATCATCGAGTCTACTGGCATATATTTCATAGAGTGAGTCGAAAAGGAAGCTTCAAGAAAGGAGACTCGATCCTCCTCTTGCCTACCTGGCTAAAGTGACAGATGCCCCGGTGATTAAAGTGCAGAAGAGCGCGTCTGAATGAAAAGCAATCCCTAAACAGATCTGAAATAACACATCATTATACTTAAATTAAAAAAAAAAAAAAAATCTTTCTCACATTCTCATCACGCAGCCCAGATAGCCACAAAAATGCAGCCAGGCTGCAGTCACCGTGTCGTTACAGAGAAAACCTCTCTGAAGCATCACTGATGGGGACTCCTGTATGCAGACAAGTAGAAGTGTTGCCAGGTAGAACTAAATGTCCACAACAACGGGTGGACTCTGTAAATTAGGGGGGAAAGGACGAATAAGTATCCTTTTGATGTGCCTTTTTTATCTGTACGCACTGTGGTATAAAAGCTAGATTAAAGAGACGACGGGAGCTAATTACTTGGATGAAAATACGCAGAAGGTAAAATGAAATGCGCACAAGCATGACATGATCAAGTCTGGCTGGATGTTGTTCTCCAGCCGGTGCACCGGGCGGGATGTTGGCATTCAGACGTGCCCGGTACCGTTAGTGTTATGATGCTCCTGCGCAGTGCCAGATAGTCCTCAGTGTGGACAACCTTTTGTAAAATAGCATGCCCTATCCCGACACCAGCACATCAAATGGATTGTTATCGTCAGTGGGTTTCATGCGTCAGCGGAATACCTGACTTTGAGACATTTCAGTCATTTCGGCATGAAAACCTTCTCGGCGCCGGAGCGCGTACAGTCCGCGGCTGGGAGGCTATCCGCAAGCTCCGTCTGAGCAGGGATCCTACGAGGAAAGCGATGGTCCCGAGCCTGTGCACGCGTTACAACAACTACATCTTTAACTGAGGTGAAAAGGGAGACTCCGCATATTCCCTCCACTTGTCATATATTCCCGTGTTGTACTGTATATCCCCCGCATCCTCAACTGCGTCCAGACGCGCACTACACCGCCACCGCCAGCACCACCAGCAGCAGAGCAGAAGAGCGAGTGGAACCACTGCCTCGCACAGTCAGTGTTGTCCAACGGTCCAGTGAGGGGAAAAAAAGAAAGTCCAGGGGGCTAGAAAGATGAAAGAAGTGCTCTCACCTCTAATTCTCTCCACACCGAGTCCTGGTTACACCTGTCCCACGCCATCCAGCCACTGAATGACGGTCCGAAAAAAAAAAGAAAAAAGGAAAAAAAAAAGAAAAAAGAAAGAAATCACGTAAAAAAGAAATCCACACACGCTTCCCACTCGCTCTCACACAGGCAACTGCTGCCCCTCGCCGAGAATGAACCGAGGGCACCTGTCTTACAACTGCTTTCCATCACATGACAAAGCTATTAAAAGTAGGCAGGGGAGTGACTCCGAGTCCACGCTACTCGCCGGTGACGCGAGGCGAGCAGGCGGGGTCTGGCTGCGCACATAGTAAAATCCTGTCCGTGCGCTGCAAAAAATGTCCATCTCAAAACCACATCATGCTCTATCTCTCTATATACAGTCTATATGCAAAAAGTAAGCGACAGATTCTGCTTGTAGGCTGAGACACGTTTCGGTAATTTCAAGCAGACTGGTCTTATAATGAATTACAGTATCTTCTAGATGGAATTCTCGGTTTGAGAAGTAAAACTTAATATCTCAGCTTTATTGTTAATACGTTTAAGAAACTATAAAATGATTTTGGCAGTGTGAATTTCAAATTGCAGCAAATCTGACAAAACAACTGTAAATTAAAAGTCAGGAATGTATAGGCACTTTCGGATCAGTTTTGGCGAGCTCCATCTCATAAGAACGCCTGCCCATCACGTATTCGGTTTGGATCTGGTTGAAGCAGATGCAACGTTGCACTGTGCACCTGGAGTTTAGTTACTAGACACCCCTCATCTTTTCTAGCTCCCCCAGAAAAGTGACTAACATTTTAACACAGCTAGTCCTGTAAATATGTCACCGCACCTTTCGGGATTCCTGCGAAAATGCGCAATAACCACAAGGTATTTACATCTCTGCCGCACGCACAAACACATCTTGTGATGTAGAAAATAATAAAATAATCACACATTGTCTTTCCAAAAAAAGTGGAGATTATCATGAACATAAAAAGAAGTGGGTGTCTACCACATTTAAAGATTCAGATGCGTAATTGCAGGTTTTTCTCGGCACTAAAGATAGACTAGGCTATGTTCAATTAAATGATCATTCTTGTCCAAGATAGAGTTTCCTTTGTTTCTCTATTCTTGAATTCACTCTAGACGAAAAGATTGTAACTTAAAATGCCTGCTGGGTTTGGCGTGTAGAGTATCAAAGAGGGTAACTCAGTCTTTTGGAAAGTAAAAAGGACAGGTGGCAGTATCAAGCGTGTATACAGTGTCAACAGGACGTGTATAGGCAACAGTAGCTCGGAAAAATAAAAAACAAAAACTCTGTGGACATTTCAAACAAAGTGGGGCTTCTGACTGACCGGATTCCTGCAGGAAGAATCCTAAATGGTATTGTCTTCCTCTAATCATGCATTTAACAGAAAGATTCTTCTATATGTAAATTATTGTCTCATAGGGATTTTCTAAAACTACACTGTTGTTTGAGATCTTTAACAGGATCTTTAAAAGGATATCAACAGTTAGTTTTCTGTTTAGACATAAGAAATTCCATGTAACTTGAGAACCCCAATTCAATTTTTAGCCTATTAAGTCCACCTAAGCATGCAAGGAGCAATTGTCTCCCTAAATTAGCGAACTGCATACAGCAAGTCTCATTAAACACAAAATTGCAGAAAAACCTGTAAAAAGGTGGTGGGACTGGAAATGTAAATAGTGCAGATTGTGTGCGAGCACGCCAGTGAGTGCAGTTAGACATTATAGCCTATATACTATGTGTGCTTATGGGTATCTGCGGGCTTTTGCACCACTCAGTCTATACATCTGCCTCTCCACGCGTGCCCAGAGATGCTACCCAGAAGCAACGGCGAAACCCGATCTGAGCAGGTGGTGTGTGCAGTGACCTCACAGAGCCCAGATGGACCAGTACCACAGAGACGTAATATAAGGGGGGACGTGGGAATGATATGGGGCTCGCTGGTAGGCATAAAACACTCAGGGATTTCAAGCTGGAGTAGGCATATTGGAGCAAATATGATTAAAAAAAAGTTATATTTATAAAACGGTCACTCTATTATGACAGTAGTGCATGAGACGGGCAATCTGAAAAAATCAGAGCCGAGCTGGAAAATAGCAGAAATAGTATATTACAGTAACAAAATATTGATTCATATTTGATCAGCTGCCTAGTTTGACCATTTGATCGGAGATTGTGGGTGACTGACAGCTGCGGTGGAATGAACAGCCAATAGGAACGCTCTCTCTCTGAACTGTGATTAGTCAAAGTCTCCCATCATGAGGAGGTGCAGAAGTCTAGTTTATTCTGAGAACACTTGAATTACAATATGCTGAAAGGTTATTATGGATTTTTTTGCCCAATGATGCCAAAAATATTCTGCCTACTGCAGGTTTAAGTATTTCTGTGATGAAAAAGTGTAGTTAGCATAGCCTCTCAGTCTCTACATGGTGTTTATGTGTCCAACAGATGTAGCTACAGTAGCAACTGGTCAGATAAATTCTTCACAACTTGAGTAATAGCACCATAATGAACACAGACTTGCCAAAAAGAAAAAAAAAAAAAACTCTTGGCAGGAGATACAGATATATGCTGGTAAACTATATTCCTCCCTCTCCTGAAGCGGCATGTGAGTCACAGTCGAAAGGCTTATCTGATTGTACTCTTCATGCCAATTAAGACAACGGAAGCTAAATATAGATATAATGCTGTGATTTCCTTTCTTGAATGGCCTTTGATTCTTTCTTTTTTTTCTTGCAAACACGTTCTTGCTAGAGGCTGGATATTTATGTGTGGGGAGATTTGTAGATATAGGAATTATATCAAAAGGAAAAAGGGGGTGGGGTTGTACAGCCCTACTGAAGTGCAGGTAATCTTTGAAATGCCACAGCTTTTGTTTCAGTCGCAGACAGTTGCTAATGAATGGGTAAGTGTGGGGAGATTGTCACAGACTGGTGCAGAATGAGGATGTTTCAGTCGCGCCACATCAGAGGAGATATTTGGTCCGACATCACTGCGCGTTCGATCGTTCCGCTCCCAAAGAATGACCTTGGGTCTTGCTTTCACACCGCTCTTGCATTAGCCGCTCTTATAGATATCACATCTCAAGGGGGGTGAATGTATAGGGTGGAGTGTGAAAAGTTGTTTGCACCCGTTTGATGCACAGCACGTTGTCATGCCACGGACCTCTTGAAACCTCTTGAATATTGCCAATTGCGGAGTATAAACTTGCAGACAAACCAGAAGGAACCACTAAAACCCAAATTAATTAAACATGACTGTTGTTTAATTGCTAAATGGCTCAGAGTTAGAAAATAATGCAATGTGACAACTTTGCATATAGAAGCATCCATGTGCAGACAAAAAGACTTGCTTGAATCGCGGTTGTGCTGCTGGCGTTATTCTCAGAAAGCAAAAGGTCTTAATGATTAAACAATTTCTCCCAAGAGTCAGCTGACAAGTGGAGCTCTCAAAGCCAAAATGGGGCTAATCCACAGATAATTATCTTTGTCTGAATATTCAACGTGGCCTGACTCATGGTACGGAGTCTCCCATTTGCATTTTTGGTCTCAGACTGAATCTGATATTAACATTTATGTTAAAGCGCTAACAGATCCTGTTGTGGAAATTATGGCTACACATTTAATTCCAACACAGTCTGACTGTGTCGTTTTTGACAGTCCATCTATACTCAAGTGGCGGAGTCTTGTTTTCCTTTATCCATAAATTGTGTCAGCAGCCCTCTGAGAGTGTGCTGCTGTGTTGGTGTGTGTGTGGGGGGATGATTCATATCACTTTGTTGCATGTCATTGCTCCCAACAGAATCTATCCTAACATCTGGCCGTTTTAATACATGGTGGCTGGATTCATAGGAATTAATTGAGGGCAGAGGTAAAACAGAGTGTTACGTCTATTCATCTATTGTCCAAGACGGCTTATGCTTTGTTCTCCCGCCTGTCATCTGATGTGCTTTCAGATCTTTGGTGCTTGGGTGATTTCCCCCCATATTGTTTTCTCCTTATTAGGGGACAGTGGAGGAAGCGGTCACATTTCATAGCAGTCAAATGCTCTACAATAACATAGGATACAAAACGGGCAGCAGGAAATGTAAACAGATACACAGAGCAAGTATAAAGTCCTAATGTGGTGTCGAATGATCACATAGGACCACTTAAAAAGTACCCTTTAATAATAGGGGTGGGGGAAAAATCCATACAGCATAGTATCGCGATATTTTACATACAATATTGTATCGATACATGTACAGTATGTCAAGTATCATTCTTTTATTATAAAAACTATTAATCTCTTAACAATCTGACTGGCATGCCGAGTTGCTATTGTGTCTTTCATAGGTTGGAGTAGAGCAGTCTTAAAGCTGCTGGTATCACATGGAACGATAAAACCTAAGGAATCTAGTACCAACCATGTCATGTTAGTTTGTCTGGAAGAATGCTAAATAATGCACCAAAATTATGCTAAATTTTGGTAAGAGTGGAGTGGTCCCTTGACCTCTGACCTCAAGATATGTGAATGAAACCTCAGAGTGAAAACTGCATCTTCTTGGATAAAACAGATGTTGACAAAAAAAAAAGGTAATAAATTCCAATTATTGCAATACTCTGCATATCACAAAATACTTAAAATCACAATAAGGTCTTATCATGACTTAAGCATTGTGATAATATCTTGGAGCTTCTAGTGATAAACAAATATACCTTAATAAAACTGGCTCATATATTAGGAATATTAAATTAAACATTTTTAATTTCTATCTTTATCTACCTTTTAAGTGCCACAGACAGAGCTCTCACAAGGCCCATACATCTACAATGCCTCCATATGCTACTAACTCATGCATTATAGGCTACAAGATAAACACTGTGACACCACAAATTATGTGAACGCTCAACCTTTGACATACAGTAAGCTAGAGCGTTTCCACCCATGATCATTTTACATCACCTCTCTTTTCAGTGCCCTTCAGAGCACCCACTGCCTCCCCACCCCATGTGCAAGTGTGTAATCCTTTCCATCAATGAACTCCACTGTGTCATTTAGTCTGCTCTCGGTGTGGCGGCTACTTTCCCCAGCGGAGAGTCCGGCCCACACTATTAAGGCAAATGGCATGAAGAGGCTATAGGGCCAGTTAGCCGTGGCTGAGCCTTGGAGCTGAAAATAGCATCAGTCCCACGCAGGGGCAGGTAAACAAAGAAAAGAGCCTGGGGCGCAACACAGGATGGTTCCACCCTCCCCCCTTCTTTACTCCAGCTCTGTTTTGGCGGAGCCCCCCTCCTGCTACAGATGAATAATATCACGGTAACATAGTGATGCGAGTCTGCTGTTGGAGCCCTGTGTTAAAGGGCTTGTTTAAAGTCGCCAGCGAGTCATGCAAGATGCATGTGGAAGGCGGTGGCAGAAAGAGGGCGAGCTTTGAGCACAGGCCTGCTGTGTAATGCGTCTTGGTGGAGAAATTTTGCTAAACTAGCGCTCTGGGCAGGAACTTGCGAGGCACTTTGTGTTTTGCTTGGGTATAGCACTCATCAGGAATATTAAAATTTATGGACCGTGAGGGTTTGGGTTGCAAACACACATACATAAACAAAGCTTGATAATGCTACAAACTTTGAAATTGCTGCAAAATTCCAACAGATGCCACATGCCCGGCAATGTAACTAGAGGAAACGAGATGTTCTGGTGTGCAGGAGATGCAGTTAAATTTTGTTCTCCTGAACGGGCACATGGAAATAGCACTTGCTGTTATACCAAATATCCAGTAACTTTTATGTTTAACAAATACTTTAAACTTAGTGAGTCATAAGCCAGAGCTTGTAAAAAAATGTTTGCAGCAGTGTAATATACAGGGAGCTGATGCTTAAATATTATGGCTGTCAATTCATTAAAATATTTATTTATGATTAATTTCATGAGTGTCCATAGTTACAGTATGTCCATGATTAATCACAGATTAATTGTATGTTTTTCATCCTTTCAAAAGGAACCTTGAAGGGAGTGGAGAAATATGCTGCTTTATATAAATTGTGTGTGTGTGTGTGTGTGTGTGTGTGTGTGTGTGTGTGTGTGTGTGTGTGTGTGTGTGTGTGTGTGTATGTGTGTAGGAACTCAATTAACAACACAAAACAATGACAAATCCAGAAACCCTCACAGGTACTGCATTTAGCATAAATAGTATGTTCACATCATAACATGGCAAACCGCAGCCCAACAGAAGCATCAGTGTGTCAGTGCGCTGACTTGACTATGACTTGACCCAAACTGCATGTGATTATCATAAAGTGGGCAGGTCTGTAAAGGGGAGACTCGTGGGTACCCATAGAACCCAAATATTCACATCTTGAGGTCAGAGGTCAAGGGACCCCTTTAAAAATGGCCATGTCAGTTTTTCCTCACCAAAATTTAGTGCAAGTTTGGAGCTTTATTTAACCTCCTTTGCAACAAGCTAGTATGACATGGTTGGTACGAATGGATTCATACGATACCATCTTCATTCTAGCTTTACAACTGAGCCTGCTACAACCAAAAAATTCCTAGTTGCATTAATGCTTTAAAGAAATTAGCAGCGTTAAAATGAATTTACACTGAAGTGTTATTATCGTGTTAACTTTGACAGCCCTTATAGCAAAATTCATGTTTTGCAGGAGTCAGAATGAACTGTAGAATGTGAAAACCACATTAATGAGATCTCATCACTGGCTACGGGCAAATTTTGGGTGCATCTTTCTGCAAACTGCAAAAAAAAGAAACCCTCCTGTGAGTCACGAGGAGGGCCCAAAGCACAACAGATGTTGCTTGATTTCTAAAATAATAGAGAGGCAGGGCTGAATACCTTGACAGTGCAGTCCTTATGTACTCTTAGCACTGGAAGAGTGCCAGGGAAGAATTAGGTCAGCCGAAGTGCATCGTGCCTCGTGGAACTCCGCGTTAAAACAGCATCAGGGGAGAGGTGGAGGTGGGGGAGGTTGGTGACACACAGGTAGAAATTTCTGGAGCAGCACAACCTGTTTTTTTTTTTTTTTCTACTCTTGTATCATGGAAACGTGAGCAGAAACGTTACACCCCTGAGTCCAGACTGCAGTCTAATTATTTTGAGCAATGAAAAGAGAAGGAAAAAGGGGAATGAGAGAGAGAGGGAGAGAAAAAAAATGCATGCGAATTGCAGTTCTTTCATACAGCCTGCATACGGGGTGTATAACCACAAGCCTGAAAAAATCCTTACGGCACAATAAAACTGATTGTATCATCACCTTTTTTTCCCCTTACAGGGTGCATTTCTACTACTGTTCACATCACCTCCTAAAAGGCGCATGTATGGTGCTGCTGGAGTACACAGTGATGGAAAAAAAGAAAAGCGATGAGAGGAAAGAGAGGGCACAGTCAATACCCATTTTTGCCAAGGCATCCTAGTGAAAAAAAAAGAGCAAAGAGACAAAAGAAGCAGATGGATGGAGATGGAGCTAATGGTGAAAGAGAGTGTGACAGGGAGTAACAAAAGCAAGAGGGAGTGAGGCGCTGTGAGTGATAGAAAGATTTGGACAAAGACGGGGCATGAATTAGAGGCAGATATGGAAGGAGGGGAAGGAAGATGGAAGCTAAGCACAAGGAGGAGTGATTGGGGACAGGAAGTGTGGACTTTAACAAAGGGTCAGACCGATGGGGAGAATCGCAACCGACTCGCTGTGCTCCATCACAAGATAAACCAGCTCGCTGTCCCCTCCGCTGGGGTTGACCCCGCTCTTCGCCGACCTCCCAGCGCCGCTACCACGTCCACTATCTCAGCGTTGATTTAATAGTTACCACCTTCCTCCTCTCCTCCCCCGCATATTCCGGTCACGGTCTTAGATCTTCTTGCTTACGATGGGTATCTGGCTCACATGTGCCACGTATTCATTTACAGGAAGGTCTAGGTTTTCACACACACACACAGATTCTTCCACTGCCAACATGACCTCACTGCCCCCTCATGACTATCACATTTTGGACATCAAATTGTGCTCTCCCTTGTTAGTGTTATTAAACTGGAAGAAATAATGATGTGTGGATGTGAAGATGACAAAAACTAATTGGTTCTGATGTGTGTAAAAATCGTGATTTTAACCAGGCATGATATTCAAATGATTTGGCAAAGGTCCATCTCCATGAAAGCGTGCGTAAGCATATTGCGGATTGTGCTGAGCAATAATGTTGGCTTTTCCTCGTGAGGGGTCGGTGTTTTCTGCAAGCGTTTTTCGGTTGTTTTTTTTTTCCAGTCAAATGTTGTTATGCCTCAAGCCATTTCCACTCTCATGAAATGATTTCCATCCCTTATTTTTGTGATATCTGATCATCAGGGGTAGAAATCAAGAGCCAAGATTAACTGTCAGGCAGTCATTCAATCAGTCAGCCCTTTGCCCCAGCTCTCCCGTCCCTGCAGCCTCCTCCAAGTCCCCCTCCTAATCCCTTGTTGTGTGTTTTGTGGCGCTCGCCGTCTACCGGGACTGTCATCGCCGCCACAATAAACAGGATTAATCAGCGCTGGCATTGGGCACTTTAGTCCAGATGACGCGTGTAATTAAGGAGTAATTGGCATGTCATCTGTACATGAGGAAATATGACATGCGCAAGCCAGATGTACTCGTCGTGCCGCCCCGGCAACAAGCAGCGCCTTAACAACTGTGTCCTCAAAGGCTTTTTCTTTTTTTTTTTTGAGATAACTTCCTTTGCACTGCTGACACTCTTGCTTCCTTAACGTCTTTACTCACCCTGCAAACTCCCCTCGCATTGTAATTCACTCCCTTATTCATTTATTTACATGCTAACACACTTAAACACTAATTTGCCAACTTATTCATTTATTTACATGCTAACCCACTTACTGCCGCTCGCATTCAGTGACTTATTCGTTTATCCACATCCAGGATGACACAGTTACATTCTCGAGCATTCATTTATGCACGTAGGAAGTCACTTGTGTTCTCGCTTGCTTAATTAAGAGGGCCCCTTCTCCTTTCTCTTCACACAAAAGGATGGCTTTATGCAGCTCAATACATACTGTAGCTGCACACAATGGGAGATGGCCAAGATGCCCTTTTGTGTTTAGGGTCATGCTGGCTGCAACAATAGGTCTGAACTGCCCTTATCTCTGCTTGTAAACGTGAAGCTCCGGGATAAGTTAGGGCCCGATTTCATGGCTCATGTGGGAGATGAACATAACTGAGGGGAGAGTTTTCTTATTTGCCCTTGCACGTTCCATTTACTCGGTTGTGAGGAAATAAAAAAGAAATTCACCACCGGGCTTTGGGTTGATGCTTTATCCAAACTCTTATAGCGTAGACGCACACCTATTTATTATTATTTCATAGTTACTTGGAGTATCCGCAGCCATTTGTCAGTGTAAATGCAATTTTGAATTACTTAAGAGCAACATTAGGTATGCCAAACTTGTGCCGCCTCCTCTCTATAAATTCAATTGACTCAGGGATATTAAAGGCGTGCCAAAGAAAATGATCATAATGGATCATACTTCTTATTTCTGGGAGAGTTGTAAACGTACTGAACAAACTAAAAGAAAGCATCACTGCAACAGAGTTTGGGCGTGGAGCTGGTTCCAGGAGGGGTGCAGCTTGGCAGGGAGTGAGGTCAGCGATGCACTTGGCTGGTAACCTCAGATAGCTGCTGGCTAATTTGCAGTATGCCCCCAATCGCAACAGAAAGCCCAGAACCACGCTGAGTGAGGGGAGAGAGGGGTGGCCATAACGGCAAAGCAAATGGCTCATGGAGATATCCCAGTTGTTTTTCATCACATCAATTTCACGCCTGTGCTGCCAGTTTTTTTCAGAAATGTGACAAGATGGAGACGGGGAGGAGAGAGGAAAAAGTAGGAGAAAAAAAAGGGAGATAGTGAAGGAGGAGGAAAACAACGAGCTGGGAGATACATAAAGCTGGCAATGTTAATCTCGAGGCCCCGTTCCTGGTGCGAATGATTGCTGTCACAGCTGTCTCGTGAACAAACAAATGAGAATATCTCCAAAGCTAATATCTACACTGACAATATTGTTCACCCACTTCTCAATTTACTGATGCAACACAGAACTTCTTCCGGCAATTCAGTTAACTCTGATATGTTTGCAGGGAGTTAAAGGAAGTCCTTTGTTTTAAGTGCAATAAAGCTTTGGAATGAGCAAATGTGAGGTTGACCTTACTTATCCTTTTATTGCAGCTTCTCAGAAGCACAGATACTGATTATTGTTTTCTATATAGGACGCAGTGTAGTTTCGTCACAAGTTGGCAATGTAGGCTATGCACGGCTGTAATCCACCAGTACAAGAAGTAGAGGTTACAAACCAGAAACAAAACAAGATGGCTAGGCCATCTAGCCCATTTACAAAACAAAAAATTGTTTGCATGTTACGGGAATATCTGTGAGGACGCCGAAGCAGAAACAGCTCATCAGTCAGGTGAGTTAAATACTCGCAACGTCAAATTTATTCAACAATAATCCATTTAGCACATCAACTCTTTTTCAGCAAAAGGCAAAAAACACCTAAAGCGAGCTTAAAAACTTTTGCTATTGAATTTTGACAAATTTAGCTACTGTGAGTCAGTTAAGTACCGTAATACAGCAACAACTGCTTTAACCTCTGCTGTTACATCTTTGCCTGAGGCCCTGCTCAGACCTGGTATTCACATGCACCCTGAGTGATCGGATCACAAGTGGATAGATCTAAGTACAGGTGTGAATGCACATAAGACCCATTAAGATCTGAACGCTCAGACCACATTCAGATGTGGTCTGGGCCACATATGGCAACATTCTTTTAGCAGTGTATGCGACATTAAGGACTGCCAACTCAACTGACGTCTTGCTGGGATCTGCAGATCTCTGCGCTACTCGTGTGAATAAACAGGCAGACGCAAGCCCTTGTCTGTCTTGCACCATGGAAATGGCCTCTCTGCCATGCTGTATTCTGTTGGTACAACTGTATTTGATGTGTCCATGTTTTTGTTCTAGTGCTCTCCACAGAGCTGGTATGCACTCGCCCACAATAACTAATAACCGACAATAACCATGCATTTTTATGTTAATAAAATGTACCCACATTCATGAATATGTAGGATATTACTACTGACATTCATGCAATATTACATCACAACATCTGCTGTATTAGCCATGTGTTTACTTCATGTTTATTTACATACAGAGCAGGGAAGTGAGATCTGTTCACAAGTGGTCACTTAAGACGTGCAGACGCATTCTTACGTCAGGTGTGAACACATGTACTTAAAGCTGTCCACTTGTGGGCCAGTCACTCAGGACGCATGTTAATACCAGGTCTGAACAGGGCCTAAGGCACCGTGTATGTGTCATGCCTCGAAGGAAAAGTACCCGATCCACGACAAAAACTTCCACTGAATTCCAAAAGGTGTTGGCAGTCATCAGGCTTTATCTATGGTGCAAACATGTCTGTTTATACAAGCTGAGATAGCAGATATTTAACACGATAATTGCTTTATGGCGTCTTGACCAAACACACTTTATAGCGGTTTGCATAATTCCCGTCTTTCATCTGTTAGAAATTGAGAAGCGCGGTGTTCTAAACAGCGTAATGACTCAACAGTAAAGTAAAGATCTCTCCAACTGTGGGTTAAATAATTATAAAAGGGCATGTGCTATTGCAGTTAAACTTCAGGATATGTTTGGCATATACCTATGGACTCATACACTGCAGATAAACAGCAGGAATTCCAGGCCTGGTAAAAAGTCACGGAGCGCCTGATGGAGCTCCGGCTCGGCATGGGAATAGTCAACAAGACTCCAACTCATTGGACAATCTTCCATCCAATATAATTAATGACAGTGCATTTTTAATTACCCCTGTGTGGCGGTAGGCACTCCAGCTTTTGTTTATTGAGCCCCACTGATACCCATATTAACCAAGTTAGGTTAATGATAGAGGTATTTTACTTAATAGCATTTTTATTACTCCCGCTAAGAATGAAGCAATTAATTAACAATGGGCGAATTAAGTTCCTCTCCTGTAATGGCCTACCAACACAGGACATCATTACCAATAGTCAAAATAATTCATAAAGCGAGGAGTCAGGTGGCAGGACGGGCGGTGGGAGCGATGAATATTCCCCAGCATACGGTTTGATTTTTCATTTTCGAACGGAATAAATTATAAATACGGTCTGTCGGCGGACATGTTGGTGGTACTGCATGCAGAGTGAGCCGCAGGATCAAAGATGCAGTACCTTAAGTCACAGATTTGACATAAGAAAAAGGGAAAGTTTCTCTGCACAATGTGAGTATTATTTGAACAGATAAAGTGGTGAATTAAAGATGCACAGATAAATGAGAGAACAACCACAAGAGGGGAGATGGGGACAGTGAGGGAGAGGACTGAATGTACAAGAAATGACATCGAATAATGGACCTCAAAGACATATATGAAAGCGCATAATCTTTTAAGCTTGCATTTGAAGGTAATCTTCCATTAAAGAATTCTGTCTATTTCTTTGTGGAGGAGAAATGCAAAGACAGCAGAACTGATGGGGGACTATTGGTGTGACTTTGAATAGAGGGAAATGGCAAAAGGTGCAATTTCTCCGGCTCCGGACGTCGTCGGTAAATTCTTCCATTCTGAAAAGAACTACTAAAACAGTGGCTGTGGAGAAATATAATCCCCCACCCCCAACCTCCCAACGCCCAACACACACAAACACACACACACCCTGAGCCCAAGTACACATGCAACAAAGAGGGAGAGATTAAAGCATTAATTCAGTGAGAGGGAATAGGATCCTGGCATAAATTTAGAGTGAATGTTTGGGGGTTATCTTCTCTGCTGACTGCTGTTTCTACTCTCTGTACTCCATTGCACTCCGCATGCAAATGTAAATCGGGGTCACACCCTGTATCCTGTAACATATCAGGCTGTAAACTCTTGTTTTTCTTTGATAAGCTCTGTATATTGTGTGTGTGTGTGTGTGTGTGTGCTTGCAGCAACAACAGGTGCACTCGTGTGTGAATGTGGAAAAGTACCAAACTGTCCATGTGGATGGTGCTCTTTCTTTATGTGTGTGCGGGTGAGTGTGTCTGTGGATGTGGGTATTTACATCTCGAGACGATGCATTTCAAGCTGAAAAAATGCACCCAGAGAGCCTTGTTTGTTTGCTTGTCATTGCTGGGTGGGATGTACTTTACCACCTTTCTCCTGGCTTCACACTGGATACCAGCTGGCGGGCACTGGGGCGCTGCGACGCATCGTGCCAGTGTCACAAACCAATGGGAAAAAGTGTGCCTCATCATATAGAAAAAGTAGTCTGGCAGCCTCCAGTCCTCATTAAAAATGCACTAACGCTGAATGCTCCCATTAATCTAAGCATGCTGTATTTAGCGAGGGTAGCCTTGTGTACAGTCTATAAAACACAGCAATTAAAGCAGGTACTTTTGGCTTCATCAAGGCCCAGCCAAGTGCAGTGGGCCAAAAATGGGAAAAATTCCTCCAGCAGCCAAAGCCAGGATGTAGTCGGTAGCACTAAGACAGATATGGAATTGGAAGATGACATGATTTAATCTCGCTTGCCGCCTGATAATGGAAAGAGAATCTGTTAATGTTCTATCCACAGTGTTGCAGATAATCATCTCTGAGGTATCAACTCTTATTTCAAGACATCAGTCATCCGAATATAGACTAGAAAATGAGGTATAAGAATATCATGATACATAATACTACTATGTGGGGGCCACCGTGACCGCAGCAACATAAAATGTAGCTTATTTCTGTTGTATTATGTGCTTGTTGGTGCAGCGCTAGACGGAGGACGTTTGATAACAACATCTGTCATGACATCATTATGACTGCAGTAGGAACTTCTCATAGCACGAGGGTTCAAGGAGAAGTGTTAAGACGCGGACCATCGAAGCATGCTTTCAACTGCAATCCGAGTAGGTTACAACGTGGAGAGATCACATGTGCAGACTCTTTAAGACTTTGATGATTGCTCAAAAGAACGCACAGAATAGCTTTGCATCGTCCCATCCCATAGCAACAACTCCTTTTTTTTTCCTTCTCAGATTTAAAGCTGGCACAGGCATATGAATGCTCCTGGATTTGTGCCATCATCGACAGAACCCCTCAATAAAAGACACTTTTGGGTTTCGATGTGTCTCTTGGGCTTGAAAGCAGGCCAGGCATTAGTGACTGTTAAACTTTATTGGCATGGCTTTCTTTGGTAAATGGTGTAGTTTTTCCAGTCAGAGGGGGTGGGGTTGAAACTGGCCGAGCATTGTTGTAGCATGTAAGAGTGGTCACATCAGAACTACTTATAAGCAATTATTTTTTCATGTCCATGCCAAGCCACAAGGGATAAGAGCATTAGCCACATAAATGGATAATGAGGCCATGCTCATAATGAAAGGATACAGCATCCACAAAGTAGCATTACAATCCAAAGATGACAGATCCCCCCAAACAAAGTGAAATCACCCCAGAGACCAATCCAGACCGTGCTGGAGTGCCTCCCATATAAACAGGTGAGAGTTACTGTGTCACTGTGTGTTCTCATGAGTCATTTTGAGAGTAAGGCCGGGTTGGCGACGTAAACCTGTCAACATTTCCATACCCTAATAAAAAATGATCCCCAGTTTACCCTCTGCCCCACAGGCAGCTGGAGTAAACAGGCCAAGGGTAGAACCACCTCCATGCTCATCAGGAGGTGGCCACATGGTATGGAAGATAAATCAGTTTCTATATGTACAGTATGAGATCTACTGTGCTGCCAAGTGTAAGATAAGAAGTCCACTCAGTCCAATGCTGTTTACAAGGTTCCTTTTATTATGGATTTTATTTATAGTGGATCACGACCTTGAATAAGATTAGTGAGTCAGTAACATAAATTCACCAAGTTGCATTCACTGATAAGAACACACTGCAGGATTGTTTCATAATAAAAACGTCCCATGGATAATGAAACTAGGACATGATTATGTTAAATAGTGAAACTGCAAAGTCTAAACACTGTATAATGGTTGCTGACGCACTAATTCAAATACGATCAGTTAGTTTCCTTTCTTTCGTAAATAAAAATGTGTGCCCTCAAATCAGAGTATTGAGCATGACTGTACTGTGGAATAAGTGAAGTGGCCAACTATCACCAAACTTATAGTTATTCTGCAGATTTTGCTGATATTCATAGAGCCTTTGACATTTTAACTGCTTTCATGGCTGAGACATAAACTACATAACTGACTATTTAGCTGCTTTCAGTACTTAAAACCAAACTTTCAGACGTTTTCAGCATTTCAACTACAACAGGCAGTGCAAAGCCTTTGAGTGATTCAACTTAAATTGACACTTCAACTGCTTTCAGCTCTTAAACTATGTAACGATTGACAATGCAACAGCATACAGAGTGTAAACTTGAAACAAAACTTTAAAATGTTTTCAGCAATTACACTACAACAGATAGTTCAAAGCTTCCTAGTGCTTCAATTTAAACGGATGCTTCAGCTGCTTTTAAATTAGATTATTACAGTTGCAATACAACAGACAATTCAGAACCCCTGAGTGCAACTTAAACTGACACTTCAATTGCTTTCAGTGTTTCAACAACTGCAACCCAAATTTAACATCTAGGAAATAAATAACAAAGACACATTTTGACATTTAATTTCCATACTTCATGCAGTGGTTTGTGTCGGTGAAAGACACTTTTCAACCTTGACATCTGATATTTCCAACATAAATTGATTGGCATTTTCTGTATTATAAGCCACAGTCGGCTACATGGAGGGCAAACCTTAAATGTTCCTGCATCTCCCACCCAGCCAGAGTCCAAAATCTTTCAGAAATGAGAAATTATTCTCCACAATTCTGCCATGTTACAGGTTCTGGGTTTGGGAATTGAGGTCTGGAAGCATTTGTTAAGGTATGAAAAAGATAATACATTTGTCTATGTGTTTTTCACTGTTATGTTCTCCAGCACTACATCTCCTTATGGACTGCCAAGCTCAAACCACAACTGTTCCTCAAGCATTTTCACATTCAGCTGGCCCACACTGGGGCAAAGCAATTTGGGTCTCGGACCATCTATACACTGCCTTGTCTGGGAATGGATTTAGTGATTCTGATCTTTTTTTGTGCCTATGCTCTTTGTCTCCATTGTCAAGACTCGGGGAAAGAGAGAGAGAGAGGGGGAAAAAACAAGTTTGACCGAAGCCCAGTCAATTATCTCCCAGGTGTTTGACTGAAGTGATTGTAAGCGATCGCGGCAGTTCCCACGAGCCCTGGACTGAGACGGGTTGGAATTAGCCAGGAACAAAACCCAATTCAGCAGAAGTGAAGAAACAGCAGTTTTGAATAAAACCAGGCAGAGAATGCAAAAGAAAAGGCTCCCTGCAGAAGATAAAGTCGAATCTTGGCTCCTTTTTTCCCTCTTCCTCCATTCCCCTGTTACACGCAGCCTATCATATAGCCTAGTCTTTTAAACAAACTGTGGGGCTGGAATTGTGTCTGTGGTGCTTCCAATACCTTATTGTGTGGAGGTTAATTACTGGCAAGGCATGAGAAAATTACATTCTCAAAATAAAGTATTATGATTGGCCCTTCCGCTGGCTATTTTAAGTAATGCGTGGTCTTCATACAAGATAGCTGGGAAGCCAGATTTTTTAGACTTGTTCGGTATCAAGTAACCTTGTTTCAAGTCCTCTATTAAAGCGACTATTCTGACTTGCAAATTACCTTTCTTTCCCAGGCCCCAAACACCATTTCCTCACGAAGATTAAGTTATAGCCTGTACTTGAGTGCACACAGTGTTGTGTAATAACACAGGACACTTTTTCTATTGATAGCAGTGAATTTCCTTGTGTATTTTCACATATCTCCCTGAGAGAATTCAGTCATGCTGAAGGACAGCGTATCTGCACAGGGAGGATATTGTGGAGATTGACATTTAGAAATGGAGGGGGAGGAAAGTGATGGATTTCTCAAGCACAACCCGCGGTGGTGTAAGCCAACGTACGTAGGTCTAGCCTATAAGCTACTGCAGGAGTCCAGGCACATTCCTCAAGTCAATTCTTAACCACTAAAGAATGGTTAACTGGGTAAGGACTCTAACTCAGCCTCAGTGAAGAGCATAAGCAGGAGCCTGCTTAGGTTTGCATGAATCCGCATGACGGGAGGCCCCAGTTCCCAGGCAATGATTGTGCATTTTCCTCCCTGCTGGAATCTTATTTACTCTTGCCTTCCACATGAGATGGCCACGTCAAGCATGGTTTGCGTCCGCTGCACTTTCGCTTGGCTGCCCGTGCCGCATGCCAGCTCACACATATCAGGGCTAATAAATATGAAGCCTGGGGAAACTGGCTTCGCCCGGCGCGGCAAGGCTGGAGGTGTCTGCCAAACGGGCAAGCCAGAGTCAAAGAGCACATCACGTGCGAGTTAGCGTTGCGTTGGACTGTGATGAGCGTGTATATCGTAAACTGGGATACGACTCCGGGGGCTATGTGGCATTGGGCTTGTTCAGCATCACCCCAACACCCCACCAGCATACACTCGCACACACATACACCCAAAGCGCATGCATCCATAACCAGAAAATGTCATCTGGATGTTCTTTTTAAATAACGAGTGAGCAAGTCTTTTTTGTCATTTCTTGACATTTTTGTTCATTCATACTTTTCCTGCTCGGTCGTCTGAGTTCACTGATGAAGCATGGTTGCATGTGAACCCACACATACAAACATGCAGCCAACCACTTGTGTATCTCATATCTGCTCGGTTTATGAAATCAAAGCAACATAGAAAGTACCCCAAAACAACAGCTCCCTCCTCAATAAATCTGAATTCGAGGTGGTCTCACACGGAGCTGTGGAAAACCCTCTAAAACAGAGGGAACAAGAGTGATGAAAGGTCCATATGTCCCAGGCAAACACCTTCACCGGCTGAATGTGGTTTGAGAAGCTCCTGTGAAAAATGAGTGCCTGGGCCTGGCGGCACCTCAGCTTGATGACGGAGTGTGACATCCTGCAAGGGCCTCCTTTTTTTCCTAATGACCCTCTCATATGCAAACTAGTCTGGATCATCAAGCTCATTTGTAGTGTCACCTCCTGCCCTCAGTTTTCACACATTAGGTTCCTTAATGCCATGCCCACAGTAATGTTGTCACATTTTAAATCTATTGCAAAAAGCTCAGTTTTCCTCATTCACACTACCATGCAAGTCTAAATGCAGCTGCTTTGGAGACTACCTCACTGAAACTGAAACAAATGTCACTGTAGAAATCAGGTCCAGTATGCTGAGATTGTATATTAGGGCTGGGACATAAACCTATCTGCTGATTCAATACTATCACGACACTTGGGTGTCGATTAGATATGTATTGCAATTCAATATTATGATTTATGGAGATTAGATTTCATTTCGGCTCACGGCAGCTGGTGATGTCAAGTTCCTCAGACTACAGCAATAAAAGCGGTGACGTCCCTCTACGTCTACATAGACTCAAATGAAGCGATATCAATTCTGGCATCAAAAGTTTGATTAAAAAAAATTGCAATACATAGATGAATCGATTTTTTTCCCACCCCTATTGTATATACAGTGATATCCACAGCTACTGAATATACTGTATATCCGTTATGTGTATGTTGTCGCAGTTCACTATATTCATGACACTCTGGTTTTCCATGCTGTCAGCAACACCCTTGGTACTGTAATGAGCAACCACTACTGTGTTCAGCACGGCATCTGCCAGTGATTACGTTATAACAGTGTTGCCAGTTCTTTGACATCAATGAACTGACAGCAACTCCCACATCCCCAAACAAACACACACACACACAGGAGATGATCTGCTGAGACTTGTGGATTGCCTGCAAATGGCAGAACAAGACTTTCATTTGGTGCCAATGAAAGACCATGTTGACATCTATACCTACACTATATAAACAGATATGACATGACTAACTGTGCAGTTACATTTTTCCTAAAAAGTCAATGCAACTGCAGCAAATATTTAAGTGATAAGACTGCTGCCAGTAACAATGGCAGGAATGCACCTACAGAATGTTAGTAGAAAGATCATTACATGTGCTGTTATTTTAATCATATACTGTATAACACATGGAAATTAGTTTTCTTACTGTTTGCTACCTTAAAATTCAGTTGAGCAATGGATGTGATATGATAATAAAGACACAGACTATACTAATCAAACCAGTGGCCTTAAAACGCAGGGCCATGTCTGCATTGTTAATTGCTTGGATAAGGCTGTGTTCAGATTGACATTTGCACTGCATGAAAAAAAATGCTGGGGAAGATTCCCATTCATTTCAATGACTGCATGTAGGAAGTGGTAGGTACCCACGCAAGGGGCTCTGAAAAAAAGCAAAGCTTTTTTGCAGCACTGCAATGCAAAGTCATGGCAATGCATTGGCCAGATACGCACAAGGAGATTACTACAGTGTAGCTCCGCTGTTTACTTCACAAAAGTCAAGTCCAAGGATAAAATGATCGTCACAGTCATAACTTGTAATATCCTCTCTCGTATTAATATAAAATATTGTGATGTGTTTTTACGTCCCATACGCCTTAATATAGAACGCTGCAGAGATGACATATTTTTGTAGGACTTGACAAAAAGCCAGTGGGATTTTTCCACTGGGTTTGGGATTATTGCAGAAAATAAGCTCTGTGGCAAACAAACATTTGATACTTGTATGTTTTGTTCAGCAAGATAGTCTTCACAAATGAGCACCGCTTTTAAGATTTTTGAAGAGTGAATGCAATTGCCAGAAGTAAAAAGCTAATACAGGCTATAAATGACCGACACCACAGTCGCATGAACGTGAGAATACACGGCTTTAAGATATGGGAACAGGCAGTGCTAAAATGCTAACACATGTCCAGGTTGTGGGACTCATTCCTGCAGCGCTCTATTCATGGATGTGTTACTACGACTGGACTTCCCGGATCGTATTTCATCTTCTTGTGAGTACCCGTAGAAACCCCCCCACCCCCCACCACCAACACAAACCTTTACTTTTTACGTTCATCACACTATTACGAATAATCCATTCTCCTTGCTTCCTGAGAAGTGGTTGTGAGGCTTCAATCAGTGGAGTGTAACAAGCATTAATATTAAAAATAAATGTGTATTATTATTTGAATTAACAGTGTAGAAGATGATGAAATTCAGCAACAGTGACATATACATTAAAGGGATATTCTTACAGTGATTGCGTTTCATTCCTTCTTGCTGTGTCCATCCACCTCTATCATGGAAAACACCTTCACCCAGGCACTACTAAAAACAGAAAATATTGATGTTTCCTCTACTGCAACAAATGGACAGTCTGATCGAACCCAAATGAATCTGGAATCACTGCAGTCGCGTCGGGATTTGTCTCTGCCCAGTTACAAGGGGCGAGTGTGTACTGGAGACAAAAAAAGAGATAAAAACAGAGCCATTAAATAGATGTTGTCTGTACTTTAATACACAGTGGAAGAAACAGAAGCTGGGGCGTGTCAACATGCGAGACAGATTGACAAAGTCATCACTGAAGCTCAGGGCTTTCACAGCCATACCCAAAACCTGTTTGTAACATCTTATTTTCCAGCATGTACCCAGGGGCCACTTCCATGTGTCTTAGAGAGCTGTGCTTTGCAGCCACGCTAGCGTGAACCCCCTGATGGCTGGCAGAGCCCTCTGATCTGGCTGCTCACACTCTGGTCCACACTCTGGGGATTGGGGATAAAGGACCCTTTCCGCCTCCTGTCTTTCCTTCCCAGCATCACTCCAACCACCTCTGTTTTAACAACTTGCCTGCCTCCATCGCTCACTCTTTTTTAACTCCCTCCTTTACTGCTCCGCCTTCTCCCCTTTCCCCTCTCTTCTTCCTCATTTCCTCTCTGCCACTATAGCCATTGAGTGCAGCCAAGGCTTTTGTGTGCAGAGTGGCTCTTTATTGAGTGTCACGCTGGCCGATAATCGCTGTTTAGCGGTTATCGCCCCTCCACACCAGGCCCATTAATTAGGCTTAATAGTCGAAGAAGCAACTTTTAAGGATGCACTTGTACAGCAATAAGGCCGCAGTTATGAGACGCCACTTGTTTGCGTGTGACTTCTAAGTGCGTTTTTATTAATGCCCATGCGCTGACTCGGTTATTATTTGTGTGCTCGGCTAATCAGGGGGAGCCAATTGTAAGTGACATGTCCGTGGTTTATCAAGGCGATGATGTGGCGGGTGAACAATGGTGCCAGAAACAATGAGCGGGGGAAGCGGTGTCAACCGAGATTACAAACGTCTCAGGGAGCGGGCGAGAGCCCTCGGGGATGTCAGATCACCATATTGTAGGGCTAATGAGATGGCGACACACTGTACACAAAGGTGTTGTAAAATCCGTTCTCTGTGATGGCTCAGCCGGCTCGCTGTGACATTTCAGCAGGGGTCATATTGAGGTGACACACAAAGACAAGGTCTTCAGAGTTAACCTGCCGCCCAAAGAATAGAAGCCTGAAATGTCCTTTGAAGCAAATGCTACAGATGACTTTCTGAATGTTACTCAGATAGGAAAACAGCATTGTCAAGTTTAGTCGCACAGTATGTTGCTATTTCTAGTCAGTATAATCGAGGCGTAAACATGTCAGTTTCTCACAAGTTATGTGTTCTTTTAACTTCTCATGCCCATTAAAAGCCACGGGCTCGTTTTCTATGAGAAGCCGCAGTGAAATAAATATTTGTGCATGGCATCAAAAGGGGCTTACGTCGCAGACAGCACGTCCTCAAACAAATATTGGCGAAAATGTTGGGGAGGGATTTTGTTAATTGATGCTGTCCTCTTCCCCTTTTAATCACATAAGCCCTGGATGAATCTTAGTTTAATTCGCTGATAGAATGCCTCTTTTTCCAGCCGTTCCTCCGGCTCGTGCTGAAAGCTGAAGGGATCAGGTCTAATCCAAACTTCCCCCCTCCCCAGCGTCCCACGGCTGGTCAAGTCTGGGCTGCTCAGGAGAACAGGGGAGGGGAACAGGAAAACTGGCAGGCGGAGGTGGGGGACTGTTTGTCGGACCTGGTTATTCCGCTCGGTGGATCCCATCAGGCGAGTCGTGACACGTCCCATCCGAGGCCACGTCCCACCTGAGCGCCATGCAGGAGGTTGGACTCTATGAAGGGGAAGAGTGTGTATAACTGTCTCATCTGGTCACATTCACGTTGCATCTCTGGAGTAGCTTGTTATATGACTGTGTCAAAAACGTCCTTTTTTAAGTGATCAGCCCACCTCTGCTATTTTTTATCAAATATTCTGTTTGTTGGCTTTGACTGTTAAATTAAAATGGTTCAAACCAAGATAAGCTTATCACCCCAAAGGCTTACAGCTGCAGCTCAATTTCCCATATTCGTCCTATGTCCATATTTTCTCATCTTCATTCTTTTTTTGTTCTTGACTCCCCGTTTAATAAACTGTGTACTCTCTCCATTCAGAAACATTCAGCCTCTTTATAGCTTAGAATAGGAATGTGTCAACTTAAGCAGAACCTTTATGGCAGCTAATATCTCTCATTTGGACCATTTCTGGGAGTCCTCCAAGCTCCACTGATGCTGTGATTCAAGCGGGGAAGCTGCACGAGTTAGCGGTTCCATGATTAGCTTGGAGAGCAGTAGGGGGTGGAAATGTCCATCAGAGCAACCCCACCTCTTCCAGCCTGTGAGGCGTGAGAGCGCTTTGAACACACCGACCCTGCTGACAGCGGTGACTCAAGACCCCTGAGTGGAAAAAAGAAAATTTGAAAAGCTCATCTGCTCGCTATCTCGACTTGTTGAGTGCCAGCGGATGAGTTTTGTTTGTGTGTATGTCAAGATAGTCACCAGGAGAGGAAGTACAAAACGTGACAAATGAAAAAGCGAGAGGATGGGGTGAAGCAGCATCCCATTAAAGAGAGAAAGGGAGCAAAGATAAGTCCATGTGTGACGCCGATTTGCATTGTTTTACATCAGCTCCTGACAAATGTAGCATATGTGTACCAGCAGGCATGTCTGTCAGTGGATCTATGTTTGTCAGACACTTGCGTGCATGTGTGTTAGCACGTGTTCTCACATTTATGTCTTCCTTTGTATTTATATTCACTTGTCTCACTGTGACATCCGGACCATAGCTAGAGTGCAGCCGATTACAACCGGTGCTAAACCTCTATGCTGCCTTAGTAACCGACACAGGGCCAGTTGTCCCTCATGTTTCACATTGTATGACCCCCCTAGTTTGACCTCCTTGCTCTGAGTACAGCTGTCTGCCTCATAAACCATTCCACAGCAGTGGTGGTGTTGTTTTGTTGTTGTGGAATGACCTTTCTTTAAGCTTTTGGGGAACCTATTTTTGATTTACGTCTAATTGCACCAATGATTAGTCACGAAATGGCACCTACAGTGAGTAATAACATATCACCATAAATAGGGAGTATAAAGGCCGATGACATAATCATCAAATTTATTCAAGTTTGAAACATTCTTTAATACCTTTGCAGTGCAGAATTGTTCTGCTTTCCTTCCAGATATATTTTTGAGATCCAGGTAGTCCCTTTTATAACATTTTTTTTTTTTTTTTTTAAAACAGAGCTCTAGTCTGCCCGTGTCGGTCAGAGAAATCACTCTGATTGGCGGTTCAGCTTAAACAAAATAAAAACCAATGTAAGGAAAGCAAGCCAACGAGTAAAGTCAAGAGGAAAAACACAGAAGGATCTTCTCATTTTTCATCTTCATCTTATCTGATCACTCCAAAACATGGATATTTTCACAACAATATGGCCATCTGAAATGAGGCTAGGTGGTGTGAAAATGGTCTGCAGACGCTGCTTCGTTTCATGTATGTGTCATCACAATGGCTTGTACTATATATTATCCGCAGACCTCGGTATTCCTGTTTCCTGTTTTGAATGAAGAATACAGCCTACTGCCACCTGCAGGAAGGGAGAGTAATTTCATCTCACGCAGGTGCAGAAGGTATGTGATAGTTTGCCGTTGGTTGTACACTTGGAGTGTTCAAATGCAACTTTTTGTTTGAGACAAATACAACTTGAGGTGACGCAACTAGTGGTGTTCATCGCTACTACTGAGGCTCTTTGATGTCAGGTTGGTGTGCCTGGGCCTTTAGATTTATAGAAACATCACAGAAAGTCATTTCTCCACAGGACTGCTCAAATTGAAAAAAGGACCCCAAAAGCCACTTAAAGCTACATCCACACTAAGCCAGTTAAATACGAAAAATCATCTTTAACACTCCATTTTGGCCCTTGCTAAGAGGACACGTTCCTCTTCCTTCTAATCCCCTAATAAAGTCTATTTTGTCAGATGACTTTGCGTTTCCACAATATTTTTTATTGAAATTATGGGCTGCAATCAAATTATTATTTCATGCTTTCATGAAACAAAAATGTAAATGAGAACAGATTAATTGTGAGTTGGACTGTATTGCTGAGAGTTAGATGAGAAAATCAATAACTTTCTTATGTTTGTAGAGTAAACTGGTTAGCTTAGCATAAAGACTGGAAATGGGGAAACAGCTAGTTTGCAAAACCACCTTACTAGAAAAAGCTCACTAAAGCTAACTAAGTAACACATTATAGGTTGTTTAACACGTACAAAAACCAAAGTTGGCTGGGTGCACTGACTTTGGTTCAGTTTGTATTCATTTGTATGTGCACATGTTGGTAGTGGCATGTAAAGAAAATAGTGGTGGGGTGCCTGTGTCATGAGGCAGGTCAACGCTGCAAACTGGCCTCAGAAGTGTGTCTCCCAGTGAGCACACAGGCTGTGTTTGACTACATGTGCACATAGTCTGGCCACATATGCAAGTGTCAGGAGGCAGGTTAACATTCTGTGACTGTGATACCACTATCGCAAAGTCCATATTCGTTTGCCCACATGACTCCACACGCACACCGGAGCAGGCATCTGAGAGTGTGTGTGTTCCATATTTAAAGGATATGTCTGAGTTTGTGTGTGTGCGTGTGAATGTGTTAGAATAGAAAGGGTTCAAGTTGACAAACTGCAGACGCCAACACTACGAGGGGGGGGGGCTCTGAGCAGAAAGGGTGCAGGAGAGGAAGAGGTGGGGGTGGAGGGGAGGGGTCTAAATCTGTGAGAAAACGTCTAATCCCTGGATTGCTGAAGCTTCGGAAATCCTGGAAATAGATTAGGAGCTTCGCTGGCCCAGCCGCCTTTAATAAGAAGGCCCGTTTGGCTCCAAAGTCATGGCACAGCACTTGCATAATGTGCAGAGCCGCCACTTCTTGTAATTATCGTTTCCCCTATTTGGAAAATGATTCAATAAACACTGATCCACAGTGTCCCGCGCATACTGACAAGCTGCGGATGGAAGCCCTGGTACATGTGCGACACCCGCTCCGGCCACTAATCCAAATACAGGGAGGAGGCTGAGGGGTGCGCTAATCGAATGAGGACTGACCGTATCGACGGGAGAATCTTTGTGCAGTTTCTCTCGAGCCGGACGGCTACTGAGCCGAGGAGGCTCCCTGATACATTTAGAAAGGTCCGCCATCAGATAAGAGAAAGTTGCAACGCGACTCCCGACATTATCTGCTTTCACACATCAGCAAACTTTGCTCCTTTTTTCTTCCCCCTTTTGGCATTCCCTGCCACCAACGTTGTCTATGATATCTTTTTGTAATGAGCGAGCTCTGAGGGCTAGCGGGGGGAGAAATAAGTCATCTTCATCTATTTGCTCTCAATGGGATTGCATTTCCCTCTCCACTGGCTCTGCTGTGTGAAACCCTATATTTCTCCTTCTCAGCAGGGAGGTCGACACTTTGCAGCGGCAAATGTGTTGAAATAAGGATTTGATCCGGGCGTTTGCAAAACACAAGAAGCAAATTCCTTCATTATGAAAAGTGAAGTGTGAACACATACAAAAGAGATATCATCATGTTATCTAAAATGGTACCAGCTATTGCAGCTTACGGTGTCCAGATCTGTCAGTGAAACAAAACTATGACAGCCAATGAATTCGAAATAGAAAATGACCGAGGCTCTTTGAAGGCTGGTTGAGAATGCCAGCAAATAACTTCACCTTTCTGTCAAATTTGAGCAATTGTTTTAGACTGTCCAAAAGGTTGGAAATAAGAACAAGCTGTGGAAAAAAAATCATGCGTGTACAACTGAAATAATTTTGAATCTGTTATTTGCAAATCAGCCAGGTAACTTCAACATCAGCGGCAATTAGGGCTGCAACTAACCGTTATTTTCACTGTCAATTAAGCTGTTGATTATTTTCTAGATTAACAGAAAGATTAGATAGACAGAACAATAAATAGAGGACTAAAGAAACAGAAAACCTTCATATTTAAGAAGATGGATTCAGAGAATTTGAAGAAAAGAAGAAGAAGAAGATATTCCTTTATTAGTCCCACAGTGGGGAAATTCAGTTTTACACTCTGTTGTTCACACAGTACATATACATGCGTCAATGGAGAGATGTCAGAGTGAGGGGGCTGCTCCTGACAAGCGCCCAGAGCAGTTGGGCGTTCGGTGCCTTGCTCAGGGGCACCTCGGCAGTTCCCAAGAGGTAAACTGGCCTCTCCAGCAACCAGTTGGTCTTGGTCCATGGGGGACTTGAACCGGCGTCCTCCGCGTCCTAACCCAAGTCCTTACGGACTGAGCTACTGCCGCCCCCAACTTCTTGTCTTAAAAAATTACTCAAAATGATTAATTGATAAACAGAATAGTTAGCGATTAATTTAATACTAGACAACTAGCGATTAAATGATCAATCATTGCAGCTCCAACAGTAATTACAATAAATAGTTTTAGTAAGTGCTGTCACTTGTTTAAATAATTAATTAGGATTAATCACAAATTAAACACATTTCATTTTTTATCTGTTCAAAATGTAGCTTAAAGGGAGAGTTAATACTAATTATTAACTATAATAATTGGGCAAATATACTTGCTTTATGCAGAGTATATATGTAAATGTATGTATGTTATATATATATATATATATATATATATATATATATATATATATATATATACTGTATTTATTATTGGAAATCAATTAACAACACAAAACAATGACAAATATTGTCTAGAAACCCTCAGGTTTGGTACAGCACAGAAAAAAAAAAGCTTAAATCATAACCTGGTAAACTGCAGCCCAACAAGCTGCCAGTGTGCTGACTTGACTATGACTTTCCCAAACTGCATGTGATTATCATAATGTGGGCATGACTGTAAAGGGGAGACTAGTGGGTACCCATAGAACATTACATTCACATATCTTAAGGTCAAAGGTCAAGGGTCCCCTTTGAAAATGGCCATGACAGTTTTATTTCTATTTAACCCCCTTCATGACAAGCTAATGTGACATGGTTGGTACCAATAGATTCTTTAGGTTTTCTAGTTTCATATGATGTCAGTATCTTCACGTAACAACCTCCAACACATCGACTGCATTTACACGTTAAAGACAATAGTGGCATTAACACATTGCATTAACTTTGACAGCCTTAGTTTTAGCATTTGAAAATGACGCTAATACCAGACACTGGATCCTCAGATGGTTGTCAGCCAAAAGCTCACTATCGCTTGCAATTCATTCTCATCTATTGACACATCTGAAGCTCCAGTGGACAAGGTCCCACTGCCATAATGGCTGTGTCAAAATGACAAATATTAGGTCTCCTTTCCCTCAATCAATTAAGAAAACCAGTCAATGAGGGACTATTGATGACAGGACCCTTTAAAGAAGTGAGAGATATACTTCAGTATAAATAACTGCCTCCCTTCTGTTTTGCTCTCCTGGCTTTGTGCTGTCTCTCTCTCTTTTTTGCCAAAATGAGGGTAATGTGCTATGAAAGGTATCCCAGATTTCACACTTCCTGGGGCCCTGAGAGATGGAGCGACCAGCTGTCCATATCACAGCACCCGTGTTCCTGGCTACCCCCGGCCAGAGAGAGCCACAGGCAGCCAGGGAAGGGGATAGAGAAAAAGGGAAAGGGGGAGAAAGCCAAGACACAGAGAATGAAACAAGCTACCCAACTGATAGAACAAAACCTCTCTGAAACTATGTGGATGTTTCTAGCCTTTACATTTTGTGTGTGTAAGTGTGTGTGTGAGTAGATTTACAGCCAAGTCACCTCATTGAGTCATGAAAAGTCAGATTCCCTTGCTTGCTTGCTCCACACACACACACACACACACACACACACACACACACACACACACACACACACACACACACACACACACACACACACACACACACTTCACTTGAGAGGTTTGAGACGAGCCAGGACTGCAAATGCCAGAAAAACAGTGACCTAAGCATCCTGGAAATAGCGTTAAATCTGGCAATATCATGGATCACAACAACTCGGGCCCAGCTTGCAACCAGTCTGTGACATTGCCCTCGCTCAAAAAACTGTCTAAAGTAAGATATCCTTTCACTTTCTCTGTGAAACTGCCCGTAAAGCTCTCCCCCACCCGCACCCGAACACCAATCTTAAATGCGGGTGCCATAACACTAGTGTGGTGTACTGCTCTAGGGCGCAATTTTCCATAGACTTGCTCTATATTGCCATCCTAGCTGGATCAAAATGGCATGGTTTCAGCTGGGAAGTCGGAATATTATTGTAGAAATAATCATAGCGGGGGTTTGGTTTCAGCCGGCTATTGTATTCATGTCACAGTGTCGCTACGTTCATGCCTTTAAATCTCACACATCTGCAGAAACCTTCCATGCGTATACTTTCCTATATCTAAAATGCCAATGACAAGATGGGAAAGACAATGAGCTGATTAGCATGTGATTACTGAAAAAGGTCGCAAAGTGTTATTTCAATTGAGATACAGTGCTGCATGCATGAGTCTCATTTTCAAAATGCATATCCTTCAAGATTACAGGGGAATTTGGGTGCAACTTCAATCTGTTTTCAATAATGTCCCCACAGAATATGTAGAAATGTATCCAACTCGAAGCACTTGGAATCAAATACTCCACCATTGAGTTTGAATATCAAAACAAAGGTTTCTGTCCATCAAACCACAGTAATAGTAGTTTTTAATTCTTAAAGGAAGAGTTCAAAATTGAGGAAATTAATCAATACCACTGTCATATCTGTACATTAAATATGAGTGATGAGAGTGGTGTCATTCTTCTTATCTAACTCAGAGAAAATGTGAAAAAGCGTATTTGGCGATTAGGGCTCAAGACTAACGTTGTCCTGTCGTCCGGGGGACCATAGGAAATTTCCCTGATACTGCTACATTTTGAACAACAAATGAGTGCTGAAATCAGCAGGAAGAGAGCCAGCAATGTTAGCCGTCAGGGGCAGCACAGTCCTGCTTGGCTAAATAACAGAGCTAACAGCTAACATACAGAGATTTGAATTGACGTACATTATGATACATTCATGCACTTCTCGCTAAAAAATTGTATTTATCGTAGGTAAATTATAATAAAGGAATATGAAGTATATGGGATTTATTGTTTTGTTGTTTACTGTGGTGTCAAAGTGGGGAATTTCACTGGTACTACATTGGTATTGATTTAGTGCATTTTTGGTATCATGACATCCCTAGATCAAACCAGTCAGCTTGAGGAGATAACAGAATTCAAAGGAATAATCAAATGCATCAACAAGAACATCTCACCCTTGTGTCCCTTAAAGGTGGCACACAAATCAATTTGTGTCCAACCCAGAATATTCACATCATTTTAGTCTAATTTGGTTGCCCTACGCTGCTGTAAATCACAGCAGGCAAACACGTTTGCAACAGGCATATACTTCACAGGCTGTTACACATACACAAACAGAACAAACAGCACATGTCAAAGGTCACTTGAATATTTGTGAATTTATTTCTTGTGATGGCAAAATAGCGGTAAGGGTTCAGTCTCTGTGGTAGCTTTTCAGCATAAATAATCCCACATTACTTTTCAAAGTGCTGGTTTCAGAGGCAGTGAGTCGTTTAAATGGGTGGCGTTGAGGTCACTGGAGGTAGTAGCCCTAAAAGTTTTCACCTGGAGGGAGCGGGGCCACTTATTGATTGAGGAGTGCTCATTGGACTATATCAGCGAATGATTGACTGCATGCTAATCCCACTCATGAGTGTGGTTCAGTAGCTTCATTTTACCCCTCACTGCTTTCTGGTGGTGATCATTTATGCTTCATTTCTGACAACACATTTTCTATGTGAGAAAATGAGAAAAAAAGGAGGAGAAAAACCTATTTGCTGCACTTTAAATCATGAGGATTAAGTGTGTAAGAGAGGGAGAGAGTAAGAAAAAGAGAGAAAGAGAGAGCACAATACTATTCCAGTCACAAGTGCCAGAAATACGGAGCAAATAAGCCACAGCAATTTATTCCAAAACAACACAAATCTTGTTCTTTTTGTTCAAATGAGCGTTGTGGTTTTCAGGCTCGTGAAAAAAAAAAGATGACTATAGAACAAACACAGTTAGAAGACAAGGAAGCAATGCCAACATCCCTAATTATATGCTATTCATGTTCCCTCTCATCGCTTTGCAAGAAAACGAGAGCTGATGTCGCCGTTTTGCGGACAGCTAATTGTGTGAGCAACAGCGTGAGGCGCCAGTGCATGAGGCTGTTGCTGTGTGTTTGAAAAATGAAATAAAACTCAGCACGGAGATTGAGAGGCAACATTTAGCATTAGTGCTATTGCAGCTCTTTATAACGGTCACCCTTTAGCAGTGGCTTTATGCACAGGGTGGCTGTTTGTTTCAATCACCTGGGGTGCTTCCTTTTAAAGGCCAGCAGTCACAGTGGCCTGCCTTTCATATTTGCACTGATTGTGGTGGCTATTTTGATTCCCTGGTTGCTTAGGCCAGACAACCTGCTGCTCATTCCAGTCACACAGTCACTGATAGAGAAGGAAGCCATTTTGAGGGAGTGGTCAGTCTTGGTGGAATGAAAAGTGACTTCAATAACAGTAAAAAGCCTCTTCTTTTCTTGCCCTTGTCCATTTTTGTCTGTCCTTGTTGTTGTCTAAGAATCAAAGTTCTTTGAGATGAACTGTGGTGCACATACAATACGAAGCACCATCTCTGAAGTCAATGAGATCCTCAGGCTCTCTCACTACCCCCACAGTGTGACGGGGCACCGGGTCCCCGATCCCAACCCGAGACTGCCAGAGTTTTTAAGTGGCTTTGAGATTGGGAGAAGTGATAGAGGCTAAGCCCTTAATAGCCATTTCTCTGTAATCTTTCCTATGAAAGGCTAAACTATGAGGGTATTGATTTGTTTGAAGAAGGAGGGGGAAAAAAAATGGAGGAGCGGGTGAGAAAAGTACTCCATCAGGACGGGGCATCTTGAAATGTGACAAAGTTGTTCAGCGGCCGCGGCGATAAGCTCAGATTGAACCCATTTTATCCACTAAATGCTGCACAGTTCACTCCGTGAGAGCAAAACAAAGACAAACTCATCAAATCCAAGTTGACAAGACTCACAAACAGTGGTGCTCTTTCTGTCTCAGTCTGCGCTCTGACATGGTGGTGGTAACATCAATGACTGCGTTGGTTTCAACCTTTAGTCAGGCGCTCCAGCCCAGTCAACAGCGCATCCATTGTCGTGAAAAGTGAACACAAACCCCTGTGAGGAGGCCGGGAAGGGAACGTGCTCCTGGTGTGTGTGCTGCTGGCACTGCTTAAGCATCACAGGTCTGTTTGCACTGGTGTTATTTAGATGACTGCTTTTCAAATGACGCTAAGCAATGCTCCATGCTATATCTCGCTGCGCACGCCAGCACACATCTCCCCATAGTTACAGCCCTGAAGGATATGGTAATCGAGCTATTATTAGATGTGGCAGCGATAGCATTGTTCTCTTTGTAGTCCCGAAGAATACATATTCCTCTGTTTGATGTATTAAGGGAATGTACAGTTTGCCCTCCTGCTTGGGCATGGAGAATGATTTAAGAACCTACACACAGTGTAATCCTATTATATGTGGTTTATATGCTTGAACTTTTAAGGGCAGAATTTCACATCAGCATCACACTGATAATTCTGCAAGGAGCGAGAGGCTGCAGCCTGAATGTGGGGCTGTTTTTCTGAGCATTTCCTCACAATGTTGGCTCATCTGTCGCCCGAGGGAGGACAGGTGGCCTCTGCCTTATTTCTGGGCTCTATGTTCACCTGGTCTGTGCTCCCTGAAAAAACTCCAGAAGCTCTGATCGGTTTTGGCTAAAACACACACTTCACGTCGCACATTTGCCATAATTAAGACAGCTTTTCTTTACACCCACCCTGCTGTACTCCAGGGACCTGACAAAAGGTTTGTTTATGCATGTAAGTATGCGTCTCACACAAAAAATAGACTAAACTCTGTTTGTGCTAGTCTCGCTTGTGGAAGATCATGATGAATCAGTCTGTTTTATTAATTTATCATGAGCACAAAGACAAGCAGAGCATGGTTGTTTTCTTAACCAGCTGTGAAGGCAGCAATTTTGACACCTCAAACACACACACCCACACGCGCACACACACACACACACACACACACACCACACACACACTTACAGGGCCATTAAAAAGCGTACTTTTTTTGGTCAGACAGAGGCATGTACTCCTATCTTGCCTTTCCTCTCCTATCTTTCCAACAGTCATTAACCCTCATGTTGAGTCCACTTCCACACACACAGCTCTTGACCCCTTGACCGCCAGAGGTTATTCATTACCGCACGTGTGTGTGTGTCTGTTTGTGTGTGTGTGTGTGTGTGTGTGTGGTGTCAGGAAGGGATCGTCTTTCTTCTACCAGCCAGCAGACTGAGACTAGTCGAGTCAATAGGTTCTATTGAAAGCCAGTGAGTGGACTGAGAGGGGAATTAGCAATTAGTCGTTTATCATTTACAGTGCATTTACCCAGAGCGTGCAGCTATGCCACTGAAACTGTATTAGCTTCAGTAAAAAAAAAAACCCAAAACAACAACAAAAAAAAAAAAAACATATAAGTGAAGCTTATTTGGAGGAGTTTGTAGCAGTTTGAGGCACCGCAGGACATAAATGATCTTAAATATTCATAAACCCAGAATAGGTGTTACTATTTATTTTTAATAATCCCAAGACATTTCACCACAGGCCAATCCAAAAGAAAACAGAAATAGTGGTGGTGGTGGGGTTCCTTACCCTCATTTATGCATAGTCATGTGTGCGAGCTATTGGGTGGTCAGGGGTTGAGTGTCCCTGTGGTAAAAGTCCACAGTGGCCGTAGTCCGAGTTATTGGCTAACAGGCTGTTTGGCTCCGAGAACTAACCCCCCCCACAGACGTCACTGGTCCCAGGCTTGTGCAAACACGATATCGGAGTGACGAACGCACATATGTACAGTGCACTCGTACACGGAGGTGGAGTAATGCTAGCCAATTACACAATCACACAGCACTAGACGTGAGAGGGAAGAAAATCATTCACACTCCCCGCCTACTCTCTCACTTATCTCTCTCTCTCTGTACACACAAACATCAGAAATTTCATCTTGTGCAAACCTTGAAAACACACATAAACACACACTGTGAGGAGGACAGGAAAATCAATACTGATCATAGGGCCAGCTGTTTTGGGCCTATCACTCCATTGTGATGCCGAATGTGAGGTGATTCATGACAGGCCGCGCTCTCCCACGCCTCACAGAACGACTGATGGATTCCCCTCTTTCTTCCTCCCTATCCCTCCATTCCTCACACACTCCCTCCCCTTCCCCTCTTCCTCTCACAGGGTCCGAGGTGATGAGGATGACACTGCACAGAAGGGGTCTTTATGCAAATGAGATCAGTGATTCCCCCTCCCACCCCACCACATCCCCTGCTCATTTGCAAATCCATGCGTTATGGTTAGATGGGGCCGACTGCGAAACCTGACCAGAGCTGGAGGGAGTGGGCTTTATGCAGACACTGCAGGATAGAATGGGTGGTTTCTTTTTCAGCTTGGTAAAGAGTTAACATCAAAATCAAGCAATAAGCCATGAGAAGTACATTTCATGCATGGCCTCTCGTGGCTTACAGCTTCTATAAAACAAAAGTAACAAAGGTAATGCGATGCAATATAAAAAGAACATAATCTTTTATTTTTGATGTGAAATATTTGTGCGAACTATTATTGTCCCACAGAGCAATATAGTTATAAGACTGGCAGATGATTTCTGGTTAGTGCATTAATATTTAAATCAACTATTATGTGGTCAAAGGTGTGCGTTTATTGGACATTTTACAACTGCGTCAAACGTGACCAGCAAATCAGATCAGACCGGGAAAATCTGCTCAAGAAAAAAGCCACATTTTCCTCCCCCTCCTGTATGAAACTTGAGCTCTTTGCCCAGTTGTGTTTTGTTATTGTGTATTAGAATGTCAATGCGCCTATGTCTTGTTACCCATACAAAGCAGCTGCTCTGTAACATAAATACAGGCCTTGAGGTATGCTCGTGAAAATGTCACGATGTGGCAAAAATATCCATTACGAAAGAAAAGGAAGAAAGCAATACTTCTGTCTGTCATAACACCAGCATGGCGCACACACAGACTAAATCACCTGGAAATGGCCAATAGTGTTCTTGACACACACAACATACAGACGTTTTGTTCATACGTGTGGAACACACGGACACAAACACACACTCCTTTTGACATTTGGGGACTGTTGTTGTTTTGGTCGACTTCGGGCGGCAACCCCACCTGTGGCGATGACTCTGTTTTGGGTCCTGACTTGTCACACTGAGAGGCGTCAGGAGAAAATGCCCTAGGCAAAAACTGGCCCTGTTTAGCCCTGCAGTATGCCCATTTGTAATTGGCCAAAACACCAGGCGGCCTGTGGCCATTTGTCAGTTTGAATAATTGATACAGGGACCGGTCACACCAGCAAACACGCTGGCACTTTAGCTCACATTTATATGCAGGCGTTTCCCTCCTTCTCAAAGCCCCACGCACACATCATTTTCATGTGCAATTTCATGTGATGTTATGAATTATGTATTCAGTTTCATTCTGATTAACATCTAAAAACACAGACCATGTACCATTAGTCCAACTAATCAATTACGAGACATATAGAAATGAGTGAAGATACAAGCAAATGGAGATTAAATTGGGGAGATAGCTAGTCAAATTAACTGCTGCTTGTTAGGGAGGAGAAGATGAGATTCTTGTCTGGCGTTTTCTTGTTAATACAGGCTTCATTAATGACACGCTCACTTTTGGTATTGTCACTCTTTGAAAATCATGAGCCATTCAAAAAAAAAAAAAAACAAAAAAAAAAACAACTTTGCTATTTAGCAAAGGATGATCAGCCAGTCAAAGCTGTCAAAATGTTGAAATCAGTCACAACCCGTCATTCGTTGACATGCCCTTTTCATGCCGCGCAGTCAAGAGAAGGGATAGTTTTGATGAGTGCCTTTTGTTTCACTCACTTTTTCCTCCATTTCTTTTTTTTTCCCCATGTCCTAATTAACTCCCTTTTGTCTCACCAATGTTTTCCAAATGAGAAATGCTGTGATTCTCTATCTTGGTGTTATTTTTGTCGCTAATAAATGAAGGTTGAGCATGCATTGCCTTGTAATTAGTTGGAGGAACAATGCAAGACTGCAGCATTTTTTGGCCTTGGTTTGTTTTGGTGTGATTCAGAGAGAGTGAGGATAGACGGAAACTGAGAGAGAGAAAGAGAGAGAGAGATACTGAGAGAAACAGAGAGGAAGCACAGCCAGAACCCTACGACTCCCTGTTGAGAGAACATAAGCTGCGTTGCAGGACTGCAGAATATGCTGCCTGGCTTCTAATGCCAGATTAGCGATGGCAAACCATTGTATTGCGTGCCATGGCATCAGCGTGAGACCAGTGTGCATGTATACAGCCTAATGAATCTGTCACTAAGTTTAAGGTGGTTGGAAATGTTCTGGAAATTAAATCAAGAGTGTTTCACATTTTATATGTATGCAATTATTTTTTCAATCTACAATACAGAGTATGACTCATGCAGTGATCTCATACAAGTGTCTTTCCTTTAATCCTAAAGCTGGACTGTTGAGATTCAGCATATAGTATATGAGCATAAACAGTATTTTCTCCAAAGAGTGGGTCAGATGTTTGAGTCAAGTTTTCCTACTGCCGTTAATACTACCAGCTACAGACAATAATATTCCCTCTCCTGAATACTGTCTTCTGCCAGGAGATTTACAATCCCATCGGGACTGATTGAGGCATGAATGATTTCTATAATTATCTTATTTATAGAACTCATTCATTCTTCAATCAGTCAAACTGTTAAGTCAGAAGCTGGTTTTCAAGAGTCCAGGTAATGAGATGTGTCTGCTATTAGATCTTTGTTTATTCCTTTATCAAGTGCAATCCAATTAGTGCTGCAAGTAATTCTTATTTTCACTATCAATTAATGATTTGTTTTTTATTTTGATTAACAGAGGAATTGCTAGATCTAAAAAAATGTTTTAAAACTTATATTAAAAACCCTTAAATTAAACATTAAAAAATGAAAATCACAGATTCCCAGAGGTCAAGATGACGTCTTCATATTGCTTTTTTGTCCCACCAACAGTTCAAAATCTTAAAGGTGCTAAATTGGGCACGCTCACATGCACTAATACACTAAAAGGCATGCAGGGCCAGCCCAGCTTTATAAACGACACACAGAGGGAGAGCGACTTCATTCTCTGCTCAGGTCGATTACTCCTCTACATATATACTCTGGAAAACATATACAGAACCTTTAAAATATTAAATTTACAATGACTCCTCACAGTTTCAAAGTAGGAACCAGAGGATTTAAATTACTAAGAGTAGTCTGATGCTTTGGGAAATATGCTTCTTCACTTTCTTGATAAGAGTGAGTTGAGAAGACTGATACCACTGTCAGATAAGATAGTAAGATAGTACTTTATTGATCCCCAGGGAGGAAATTCAGATATATTGATATGTTAGATATAAATCTACAGCCAGCTGTTGATTAGCTTAGTTAGGATGAAGACCAAAAGCAGGTAAATGTCAAGGGTGAAAAAAAATTGCACTCACAGTACAAGACCTCTAAAGGTTACCGATTGGGTTCATCTGCACAAAACTGAAGTGTAAAAATGACATTTTTTGCTTTTATGCCTTTTTTCTTTATTAAACAAATGAGATATAAGAAATTAATTAGCAATTTTTAGTGCTTGAATGCAGATTTTGGATGGCGCCAGACTAGCTAGACTAGTTTCCCCCTGCTCACAGACTTTCTATTAAGCCAACTGGCTGCTGGCTTCAGCATCTTCACATCGAACTCTCAGCAAGAAGGCAAATAAGCGTATTTCCCAAAACGTCAATTTATCCCTTTAAATGATTACTTGAACATCAGAATTGCTGTTGATACATTTTACAACAGTTTTTGCGTCAAAAAATATTTTTTCAGCACCAAATATGCATTTATAAATGCATCTTTGTTCATGATGAGTGTCAGAAAACCTAATCACATGTACGTTCACATATTTTAGCTTCAGCATGTGTAGCTCCTTCCTATCGTCATCGTGTGTGTCTCTCTTTGTGTGTTTGAGCGATGCACGTGCATATCAGCATCCAAACCATATTTGCAATTCACAGCAGCCTCCCTCGCGCATTGTCCCAGTCTCTGCCTACTTACGCTGCTCTTTTTTGTGTTTTCCTCTGTGCATTGTTTTGGCCTGCAGCTATTGTATCTGTTTAGATTGACTGGTGGGTTGGCTTTACCTCTTGGCTTCAGGATGGGGAATGGTGTAGCAGAGGAGGGGGTAGATAACAGAAACAGACAGGGTCTTGATCACCCACGCTATCCCCCACCTAAATATTACTCCACAATGTGTGCTGCCCCCACACCCCCAAAACAAATAGGACATTTCCTTTTCTCTTTATCTCCTCTGTCTCTCCTTCGCAGGTATTCCCTGCCACTCAGCCCTCGCTTTCCCCCTCTTTTTATCTAATTCCATACTCCTTGATTCTCTCCCTCTGTCTCTCCTCATTTCTCCCCTCTCAGGTTTAGCAGAGAGGAGGAGTGCCAGTGATTAGGAGGCGTTAGAAAGAATGGACGTGCTGTTCCCATAAAGCGCTCTGTGCTGTCAACACCAGCTTTGGTGGAATGGAATCAGATAAAAAAAAAAAAATCAGTGTGTGTGCAAGAGAGGGGGGGTCAATTAAGAGTGTAGCTAGCCAGTTCCAGTGAGACACATGACTCTCTTGCCTACTACTGTAAAGTCAGTTTGCCCTTCAGCTGAACTTTGGCTCACTTGAGCTCAGCAGAGCCGGGCCAGACGGAGACGAGAGGTGGGGAAAGAGGCAGAAAGAAGAAGGCAGCAAAAGGACTGACTCACAGTGGTGGAATTAATACCCCAACCACCCTCCTCATGCACACAAATATTTGGCAGCACATGGAGTGAGTGATGGGACACTTTGGCATGGGACAGGGATACGGGGGACACACAGAGTCTGCCAGAGACTACCAGGGCAAAGGGAAACAGACGTTCCAATGGCATTATCAGCTGCCTAAACTAAGATTTATATATATTATACTCAGAATACGAATTAACTTTCGTCTAACCTGACTCTTATTTTGAAGAAACTTTGCAATCAATGCAAAAGTGAAAAACAATCTGGATTAGAAGATGTCTGGTACAGTAGATTATATGTTAATCCAATTTATGTGGGCCTAATTATTCATAATTTTCTTCTGGCAATGACTCTATAAAGCTACTTAATGCAAAGTCAAGTAAACATACAGGTAAAGCGAGCAGTCGTCAGTTTCTAATGTACAATTAAAATCCCAAAATATACAAAATCTCCATTCATTTCTAGGATCCTGCATTTTTCACTTTCATTGAAAGGCTGCTTCAAGTTTCAACATCTATTAATCATCAGAGTACTCAGTAACCAACAAATTAAGATATAAAATAACTTGACATACAATCTATACCAAAACACTAATAAACTGATGACCCAGATTAACTATTAATGAATGCACTCATTTAGAAAACATGCAGTGTCATAATGTTACAGTCTAAAGAAAAATAAGTGACTGTCATGTCACTATTTGAATTATTTATGTGCATTGTGAACATCAACATGTTTCGAGCAGTAAACAATAAAAAGGACTGACCTAGCTGTGGGACCCAGACAGTGCTGCAGCCGTCACTTTCACTTCCAGCTGTAGTCAACATGCAAATTAGAGTAATGCAGCTTCAGTGGTTCTACAGTATAAGACCCTGTTCACACCTGGCATTGGGAGGCGTCTCAGGTGATCCAATCACAAGTGGAGAGCTTTAAGTACAGGTGTGAATGCATGCATTGAGGGTGTACTGAGATCCGATCACTCAGACCACATTCTGGGGTGGTCTGGGCCACATTGTTTTAGCAGTGTGGACGCGAATGTGTCCTAGGCCACAGTGAAGGACCACCTACTCAACGGACGTCCTCTGCGTAAGCAAAAGTAGATACTCATTTGTTGGCTTTGACCACAAATATTCTGACAACACTTGAAAAAGCCCATAGAGATATATGATGAATGTGTCAAACATATTGTCCAGTCTGTTTGCCTAGAACACGCTTTGTATTGTTTTGATTTCTTCAGTGTCATGACGTGACTTTCCTCTGTGTATTTTGGCCGTTTTTGTCACTGTGATAGCATCATAACCATGGCTAGTTTTGTACACTGACTGATCACTGAAATATTGACAGCACAGACAGAAGTAGGGATATGTTTGGAAAACAAATATGAAATACATAAGAAATACGAATGGTCCAGACAATAACTATAGACCTTAATCTAATCACATCGGCCACAACGCCAAGGCCAATGGCCTCTTTGACCCCCTTTGCTCAAACCACGGACATCTTTGAATTCAACCTTCATTTTGATCTCAACTACATACCTGCAAAGTTTCATGGCTGCATCGTGCATGGTTGTGGGAAGGGTATACGCAGGTATTCAGAGTATATCAACCTCTTTTTCTGTCAACTTGCAGTAAAATCACATATTAGCCAAAAAGCTATGGAAATACATAGGAGTATACCCACGCCTCAAGGGAACACTACACCACTGGCGACCCTATTGTGGTGAGAAAATCTGTCCACAGAAACAGAAATACAAACACCCGGCTGACTCACTAGGTGAAAACAATATCAGCGTCACTGTCACAGCTTGTAAATGCAGCCTCAGCCTTGCTGGTTGCTTCACCTAAATATAACGACTAAATTGAAACTCATGTTTATTTGAGTCCTACACAGGGGAAGACTGTTTCTCACTTACACTGCATACCTTTTAACGTTCACACCTTACATCTACACTTGTCTTTGATTCCACAGATATGTGGAGATCCCACCTGTCTGCCTGTCACGTGGCCCAATTGGGTCTGTGTTCCCTCATAGCCAAATTAGCAGGACTTACAGGAAAAAACAGAAAGCCTTCACTACATATTCTCATTTGCAGTGGCCACGCATCATCTGCTTAGAGAAATCAGGGTGAAGCATCAGAATATCAAAGAGGCTGACATTTACTTGGAATGTAGTTGTGTGTGTGTCTGTGTCTTGATCATAGTATTCTCTACATTTCACTCCCGGTTTCTCCCTCTTTTCCTTTAACACACACAGTACCAACACACACCTATTTGTGGTGCATTCAGAGCTGCCTGTGTTTGCAGGTGTTAGATTCATAGTGACAGGGAGAGATCGAGGGAACAGAACGAGAGGAAGCGAGAAAAGAAGGAACAAAGAAATGGATGACAGAGTGAGTGGCTATTCTCTCATGCTGAGTGAGTGGAGTGTCAAAACAGGACTAAAGTGTAGCGGTGTCATGAAAGATTGAATGCTCAGTGAGACTCCATGTTCCACAAAGCATGCATGGGCAGACGGGAACAGACGGAAGGAGAAGGGAGTCGCAAAGATAATGCAGTTTGAAAAAGCAACTGGAGGCTCAAGGAAAACATCATCACAGTGGGAGAGCTTCATGCTGCAATGGATAATAAGGCTAATATAGTATAGTTACGAGTCTGAGTTTGGCATCTTAAGTTAAAGCCGAGCTTTCACTCTCTGCAATGAGCCATTCCCTATTTGCTATTGCTTTACGCTACTGCCTAATAAAGCTGCAATGCCATAAAATAACCCTAAAAAAGATCAAGCAGTTATGGATGCTCATAAGCTCAGAATTCACTGAAATGTTGAAGACGTGAATCACTAACCCAGACGTCCAAAAGCACTCCACCTGCTCTCCTGTGACTGATGCTTATACCTTTAGCCACTAATTGGCACTTATGGGGAAACCCTCCCACACTCCCTCCATCACTCCTCGCATGCACACATATATACACACCGAGGAAATGGATTGACCTCATTCACAGGACTTGGGGGGCTACATTAAAGGGTCTCACACTCTCTCCTTGGCAGATTGTCAAAAAGCGGGTGGTCAGTATAAGTGAGAATCATGCCCTAGTTTGGCTAGATCTATTGGGAACCAAGTGGTCTTTTGACAAGGCTTTTAATGGATAGGAGTGTTCTATGTGGATCAGGACCTTTGCACTATATCGAAGCAGCTCTTTGGACCTTTATCGTGGTGGACATTAACTGTCAAACTGAAGGAAATTTCTATTATTATTCTGAAATTGGATTCTTGTGGTCTGTGATTGGGCCTACAATTGAGCCTTGGGGAACTCCACATATTTCTTCTCTCTTTTCCAAGCGCCTCCACTATATCTATGGGCCTTTCGGTACTGACTATATTACCTCTGTCCACACGGTTTGCATTTTTGTTTCCACAAGCAATCTTTGTTCCTCAAGCAGGCTGTGTGTTCGTGTTGGTCTTCGTTATATATTTTATATGTCTCATGATGCAAAAACGCTGCAAACTTGCCAGATAACACGCATGCAGCTATGCCAAGACACACACATGAACACAGAGGTGCCCACGCTCAAAGAGCATGCAGCCATAAATCATTGAAAAGCACAAGTCTTCTCTGAGAAATGCTTTGGATAAAAACGGCCCACCTGAGTTGAGCAGCACATAGATCAATCATGTATCACAAGAAAGTCGAGGGAAGAGTGGGATAACAGAAAGAGGAGTAGATGGGGGGAAGAGCGGCCTTCTCAGCGTTGAGCACCCTGAGGCATAGATCCCTCAACTGGTTCAGGTTCTTGCATGTGGGAGAGACGTTACATGGAATGGTCATAATGCACCATGCGCGTGAGAGTTTGTATAAGGTTCCAGATTTAAAAGGCCCAAGCTATCTAAGCACACAATGCATAATGCATTGGACGTTCAAGCCAGTGTGCAATTAGCAGTGCTTACACGCAACCAGTGCACGCATCGAGCCTCAGCTACTACAGGACAGTGTTAAGGCATCAGACTCTCTACTCCCTCCCCCACTACAACCCCTTGTTCTTTCTCCTTCCCGTCACTGAGAGAGAGAGGGACAGAGGATAAGATAAGGCCAAGCTATCTGCTTGGTTTGCCCTCCATTTGAAATAGGCAATGTGGCAGTATGCAGAGAAGGAGGGGAAAAGGGGGCAGGTCTGTCATAAAGCAAGCTTGTTTCAGGTTAGTGAAGGGCGCTCAGTGACAACGAGCGGTAATCCCTCTTTCCCAGGCCTAGAGGGGACAGCGATAGTGTGGAGAAAGACTGTAAAAGAAGAAAAAACATCTGCCAAAGAAAGATAGCAGCAGATATGTGGGCTGACCAAATTAATCTTAGTCTTCTTGACAAGTTTCTCATTGGTAGAAACCAATGATGAACCTCTCACTCGTGATACCGTAGTAGGACAAGTTTCCAAATCCCTTAAAAACAGTATGTCATCGTTCCTCTTGCAAATGTTCTGCAGTCGTTGGAGAGAATCCATCTCTGTTTTTGGACTAACCGTGAAGCAGCGGTAGCATTCCTTCAAAAAATATGATTCTCCAATGCCTGCAATCTTTAAAATTACTGGGGAGGATCAATCTGGGTCCGAAGACGGAGCCCGAGTCAGTCTTCCCATGAGTAGCGGGGCTGTGTAGCCTTATCCCCTGATGGATGTGGAGAGGGCTAGCTTTAATCCTGGACTAACAGCCAGTTCTCTGGCCCTTGATTGCTGCACAGCACAGAAAAACAGCCCAAGGGGCCAAATACAGTCTTCCTTTGATAGGAAGAGACCCAGCTAAGATTTATATTTGTGGGTATGACTACATATGTGCATACATGAGGTGAGGGAAGGGAAAAAGAAAGAGGGTGTGAGAGAAAGGTTGATTTTATTATTTGCGGGTATTGGGCTTTTGCCCAGACATAAATCCTGGCCATCAATAACAATCTCAGTGAATAATAAGGTATAAGGACCTTGACCAGACAGAGCGAGAAGGCTTTGATTTCACATAAAACCCAGCACATACACACTTTTCAGCAATATTGTCTTGAAGATCTGTTTTCTCTGTCTTCACAAAGAATAAAAAATCCTTTAACTTTATCTCAATTTTCTTATTTTTAATTGGTATAGATTTTATGAGGGACATTATTACACAATAATGGCTTTTACACTGTTTACCATTTATCAGAGAACAGATAAAAAAATGTTCAGTATTTGAAAAAAAATGAGCAACAATCAGGGTAAACTCAACACAGGTTTAACATAGGCTTTGTTTTCTGACACACCCCTTTTCCACCAAGATTAGTGAAAATATTCATATTTTTAAACACAGGAAAAACAGTTGACAGACTTTTCCCATTACCAGGAGACGGGTTTGCCTGTTTTTTGTGGTGTGTCAAATTCATTGCCATGGACATGCTGGAAAATGGGGTTATAAAACAGTAAGCTGTTACAGTGGTTACTTTGGTCTCTCGTTCAGCCTCAACCAACTCTAACCAAGAAGGGTTTGATGAGTTTTATTTTGTTTCTGCTGAGTTTTTAAGATGTGTGTTTTACAAAGATCAACAGGATAACATAACTGCCTCAGTCTTCATCCCTGTGACTACTGCAGAGTTATTAGTCCTGGGAATGAATACCTTTTCCCACAGATGTCCAGTGGGAAAGTGGGTTGATTTGCCACTTTTTAGGACACATGGTTGATGGAAGATTGTTGTACAGTTAAAGAGTTTTTAGTTCAATTCAAAAACCTTAAGTATTCTCTAGCAGAAGTATGTAGCCCTGCATAAATATTTGTGGTGAGGCTATAATCATGTGAAACAATACAACATGCACATACAGTGTAAGAGTTTTAAAAAAAGAACTGGTTGTGGGGAGTTTTCAACACGAGACCTTGCGGCTTCGTTTGAAATAGTTATGACCACCCGCAGCTGCTTGACCGGTCTCCTTCTTGACAGCTAGAATGGCAAGCTTCTGTGTGTTTATGAAGACATGGGGTGCAAAAGCACACATATGGTCATTAGCATGCTGGACAGACAGCAACAGGTTAGGGTTCTGGATTAGCTGTAAGCTTTGGCTCGTGTAAGTCTTTGGATGGGGAAAAGATGTTTTCAACAAAGACTTCATTTGGAAGGCTTGCTTGCCTCAGGCAATGTTTTTATGTCATGTTTTTATGTCACACTATGCAATGCAGTCTAATTATTTCAGGGTGTAGAACATACAAGATAGTTGTGAGTTTGCATGGCGGAATGCACAATGCCTCGCCCGTGTGGGTTAATTAAAATATGGTTCAGGGGAGCTCCATTTCAATGGTGTGAGAATTAATAAAGTTTCAGCAATGCTTTCAGGTTATCTGTGTAAATTTATATCCTAATTCTTAAAGGGCAAAATAATTCACTATAACACCTAATTACTTAAATGTGCCAATCCCCTGAGAGCAAAAAAAAAAAGTTGAATAAAAGCCCCCTGTGGTGGCAGTGATGCCCAAGTCATTGAAGGTGGCAGTGCCAACTTGGGCTGGCACCGTGCCCAGCCTCTCTGGGGACCACATGTGGCATGCACCGTTGCACGGTTCTACTGTATATCTGTGCCAATGAGCATCCCCACCCCCTGCCTTTGCCCTAAAATATGCCCCTTTAAATGCGCTCACCTGCCAAAATGCCGTCATGCACAACGGCCCGTGCAACCTTTAGAAAACCTCACTGTCATCTCTCCAGCTCGCCCAGGAGGGCATAAATGAGGAAAATATACATTTTAATTGAGCTACTTAAAGTGCCTTATGCCCTTGTGCAGGCAAAATGACTAACTTCTATACGCACACAGTGTACAGTGTTCCGCATCATCCATCTCTGCTGCCAATGAAGCTACCTTGCCCGAGGGTGCAGCTACGCACTGCAATGCCTTCCTATGGGGACAGGGCCACTGACACTTCCAAGTCACCTTTTCCAGTCCTATTTCTACCTTCCTCTCCTCCTCTAAAATCTTCCCTTCCTCCTTCATGCTGCTGCAAATAAACAGCAAAAAGGGCTTAAGGGTGACCGAGTGGCTGATTTCTTTTTTTTCTCCACGCTCCTTCCCATTTCCTCTAAAGTTACGGTCCCCAAAAAATGGGCTTTAATGGGAAACTGAGGACAAGGTAAATGGGGACTTTATCTGGCCATCAGTTTGGCAGTTAGAACTGCTGCCGAATGGGCTTTGAAATCTCCTTAAGGCAACTCTGAGGTGGGGAGAGGAAGAGAGACAGCAAGGTGGGGTCAAAAGCAGAAGAGAGAAAGAGAGAGAGAGATAAGGGCTATATAAGGGATAGAGGGAGGACGGTGAGAAAGAGATTGCGAGTGATGGGAGACAAGGGTGGCTGAAAATGACTGTATGAGCAGAGTGTATGGGGGAGAGAGAGGAAGAGGTGGAGATATGATCGGTCAGCGAGGACTAGAGGAGGTCAGAGTTGGATTAACCTGCATAAGGATTAGACAGCGCTGTGAGGGGAGCCTCGGGCCTACGGCAGCTGTTGCCCAGGGTACCAGTCACTTTTCACTGCAAGATATTTGTGTGTGTACGTTTTGGTCAACAGACAAAGTACAACAATATGTGTAGGGTGGTTGATTTGGCTGTAAAATAAAACTTTTAAAAGGATTTGTTTTTTGTTAACAAATTCATAAAAAGACAACTAGGTATGCTATGAAATTTAGTTGCCGATACAATACCAGTGAAATTCCATGATTCTCTATACCAATTCATGCTTCAGCAGCTCATAACTCCCTCTCTAATGTCTATTTTATGTTGCTGTTAAAACATCTCCTTCAAACAACTGGATTTATTCAAGTTTATAACAAAAAACTACATTTTACAAGATTACATTTGAACACATCACGATCACGTTATATGAATTTACCTTTGCCAAATAGTCCTTTTTGCTGAATAGAGGCTGTAAAATAAATGGCACCTCCTGTGAATTTTAACTGTGCTGCTTACAGGCTGCTAAGAGCTAACAAGCTCTCCTGCCAATTTCAACACAAATTTCTTGTTCACAATGTAGCATTATTAGGGATCAAATAGGGTGTATGCGTCAACAGTGATTTTACTGTGTCCAACATTTTCTGTTGCTTCCTGCCCGATGGGAAGCTGTTAGTCTCGAGCACTGACACTACCTGCGGCACTACAGAAAAATAAGTACCTTCATATTTTCTGAATTTTGGCATCGACGTAGAACTAAAGTTCCTGTGACATCCCTAAAGACAGTGAATTAATTCTACTGACCCTTTCTCATTTCTTCATTCGCTTAGTTGCTCCTAACAACCAATTTCTTCTTGGGAGTTGTTTTTTTTTGTTTCTTTGTGGCCTCACCAGTCAGTAGTAAGTGATGCATCACAGACATAATTTTCTGTCAATACAGAAGTTTCTGCAGCAGTTACTAGGATTTGACAGGGTTGACAGCTGAAGGAAGTTGAAGAACTTACAACAACCCATATAGCTACATCAATCTCAACAACCCTTTTTCACTTTGCTCATTTTTGTGTCTATTTCTCCTTCACCAATTTCATGGATGTTGTTTGGCAGCTTGCTTGCTGTACAAAATGATGACATCCCCTTTCTTAATTTTGCAAACAAAGCTCTTATTGGTACTAGAGACCAGTTTCTATAACTTGGGGAAACGGTCGACACAAAATCACTAAATCTGAGTTATGGGCAGAAATTCAGTGGTTGAGAATCAGGCTGATACAACCCCTTTATTGTTAAAAATATATTAAAACCACATAAATCAGCCCCACCGTTACACCAGTCCATGGCTGAAAATAGTGCCCAGTAAATGCACTACTTATTCTCCCGCTCTTTTAGGAAATTACTTTTTTTGACCTGTTTTACGTACAGGTAGGGTAGAGAAGTCACAAGGTACTGAGCGACAGAAAAATGCATTGTTGGTTTTGGTCTATTCATGAGATTTGATGACTATGACAAAATATACAATAAAGCCAGTGTCAGCCTTTAAATTATTTAAATAACGGGTAAAATCACCTTGCCGTAAAGTCAGCCTGAAGTGACTAGATGCCCTATTTTGCATTTGACTTTAAGTTTCTGTCAAAATTTTTGCGCTTAAATATGCATATACATGTGACCAAGTGTCATCCCTCACACATATAAACACGGCAACAGTTTTCGCCAGAGCTTGCCGCCATCTGTGGAGCTGCCCATCTCTCTTTCTCTCTTATCTTTTGGACTCGGCTGCAGAGGGGCTCTGGGCTATGTCATCTTCTCTCTCTCTCTGTATACACACACACACACACACACACACACACTCACACACAGATCCTTCCTCCATCACAGGAGGAGACAGTGGGCTTGGCTCTCGCTCTGATCTCTCCATGCAGCCTCCGAGCCTTGGAGATAGGGTCAGCTCAGCGAATGATGGCCTTCCAATCCGTCTCTGATACAAACAATGCACGACACACACACACACACACACACACACACACACACACACACACACACACACACACACACACACACATGCCACCTCAACATACACAGTCTCAAAAACTCACACATCACACACAGCATGGGTCAATAACCAGGGTATACCAACAGCAATCACAGGACTGCTGGACGTGGGGGCTGTGTATTTGCGTGACATTCGATCGGATGGATTCGCCTTGTTCTTTGTCAGTCTCCCGGGAAAAGAGGCTGAGGGAGGGGAAGCGATCTGTGGCATTCTTTCAGGGATGATTCTTTCCTCTGTCTTTGTGATGATGGTGGCCTTGGCTCACAATGGTTACACTACGGGTCCTGCATTGAAACAATTGCTCCACCACAGGCTCCCTGTATTCTCTGTTGACCTGGGGGGGGGTTGTGCACCGTTAAAGGTTTGGTTTTCATTGTGCATGCGTGTGTGTGTGTACACAAGCGCATGGGAGCCTTCAAGACTGGGTATCATGGGTGTGTGTGTCTTTGAGCAATGTGTTTGGGAAACAGAGAGAGAAAGAGAGAGAGCTTTTATCTGTATTGTCAGGGGATAATCACACAGCATACCCTTGAATATCCTGTGTGATAAAATCTGATGTGACACTGTGGGATTGCAGGGATGATTGAACTCTTGTCTTAAAGAAATCAAGCAAATCCACTGTCACTCTGCTTGAGATGGGGATCCAACACAACAATGTCAAATGACTGTGTTTGGAGCATGAGGCAATCAGGGAAATAGTATACCAGTTACAAGGCAGACCAACATGCATTACCCTCTGAACATGAAACGCTGCTTACACCAGGGGATGATTTATCTCAGAGAATTCTTTAGTGAATTGGATCTGAGTGTGTGTGTCTGTACTCCTGAATCAAACAAATAAAATGCATCAAGGATATTAAACAAACTGAACGGAATTGGATTTATACAAGCAGCAGACTTGAAAATGCGAATTTATGAAGGTATTCCAGTTTTCTCCCAGTGCTTTCTGATCCTCAAAAGGGACTTTGTTTCTAAAGGAATTTCAAAAGTTAGCGTTCACTACAAAACAGCATTCCTAGAGCTGTTGCAATGCCTTGCCTCAGGGATGATGCTTTTTAAAAGTACAAGCTTGCACAGACTTTGGTGGTTAAACATTAATGGGAGTCCACATGCGAACAGAAGCATCCATTCGTGCAATTCGCACCGATCTAAACCTCCATTTGGCCGTCTCTGACCTCACAACCAGCTGTCCTGTCAACTGCACCGAACCTGAGTTGGAGGATCAGAAATTTACAGAACAAACACTGTCTTTAAGAAGGCTCAGTGAAAAATATAATTATGTATATATTGATTTTATTTCTACTGCAGTTGGCAGGATGAATTTGCACACAGTGACACCTGAAATCTTATCATGAAACTGCATCATAACAGATTAGTTCGCAACGTGTAGCCAGTGGAAGATTTGTGTGATTTGGACAACTACCAGTGGAGATTAAAATTCACTATATATGCATCACAACAAAATATAGATGCTGAATTTTAGATGGCATAATGAAATGTGAGGGTCCTGACGTGCATCACGAGTGTGATGAGCTTGACAGCACATTCTCACTCAAAACCACAGCTTGGTCAGTGGCCCTTGGTATCGGAGACAGACGCATGGGGGACGGTGTGTCAACATACACTCATTACATGCAAAGTGTCCTTTCAAAATAAACTTCTGTTTTCACAGGAGGACAGGTTTGGGCAACAAAACCACTTAGTTTTGTTTAGGAAACGTTTGTGGTTGATGTCAACTTTAGTAAGTGACCATTGAGTGACTAACAACTCCTTTGACTATGCAACTGCCTAACGACACATAACTAGCGACTCACAACTGGCAATTCACAGGATTAATGATAACCAGGCATGTAATAATAACTGACATGATGAAATAAGTCAACGGTTTCTTTAGTTTCACACGGGCCACAAACAGCAGTCTCCTGGTTGACAGACCTTCGTTTCTTTGACCCATTGACCACCCTTCCCGCCCTATGAGGACTTGCTCCGACCATCGATAATACCGCAGGTGGGTTTACACTGGAGTTAGAAGAAAGCTTGGTGCATCACATACAGTCGCTAAAGGGTGCCTCTGTGTGACGTTTCTAATGCCGAGGGGCACTTATCAAGCGGCCGTCATTGACGACTTGACATCCGAATGGATGGTTCCATTTGATAAAATGGAAACGTATCTGTTCGATGAGACATGCGAGTGACAGCCACTTAAAAAAAAAAAAAAAAGAAAGAAAAAAAAAAACTCTTTAGGTGTGGATTGCCCTTAAGTCTCTGTGTTCTGTAAGCCCCATTGTCCATTTGCTCTATTTCCTAAGCTCCTCAAGCAGCTTGGTCCATCATTGTGACAACATGATATGGAGACGAGCATTGTTCACATCCACAGAATTTAACTTTTAAGCCTCGTCAAGACCTCTGCATTTCCAAGATAGCAAATATATCAGATAGTGACATATGTATAAAATCATGCACAAGATATCTAGTGGTTTACAGCTGATGTTATTGTGAAGTTAGTGAATAGTGAAGTGAATATTTCATTGTGTGGGTTTGATGTACTACAGATGTTGGAACATTTTTTACATAATGCAAAAGAATTACTGTGACAAAAGACATCAAATTGGTTCTTAGAGTCATTACAATTAACAGTTAATACCAAGAGAAAAGACATAAAAACAACAAAAAAAATACACTGCTTGCAGGTTTCTAAAAGAGAAGATGCACAGTATATTTGCCTGCTATCGCCAGCATCTCAGAGGGGACAAACAGCTTAAAAGTGGCAGCCAGTGTCTATTAGCATGCCATCTGCAATGCGTAGAGATGTGAGAGACGCAAGCTCATAAAGCCTTGCCTCTCTGAAAGATTCTCCATGCTTGACCTTACAGATGATACTTCCGCTAGGTTTTGGAGTGCTTAATAAGTAATATTCTGCTAAAGGCCAGCAGGTATTTGGAGCAGGGAATCATTATTGAATGAGGCTCAGACCAGGTTTATGGTCCCAATTACGCTAGGCTATAAAAGTCTGATACTGGCCGAGCAAAAGTTTCCAAGTTGCTGAGGAAAGACTCCAGATTAGAAATTAATTTGAGAAACACGATGTGCAATTATGATCGGGAGATGGAGGAAGACGTTACATCATACTTACACCAGCTTTTTATCTCTGGTCATATCAAGGCTAATATCTGTTTAAATATGCAGCTTTCAAGACTGAGAGTGATTGGAGAGAGACACACAATGGCTGCATCCACAATTAATTTGGGGTTTGGTACACTATAATTTAAACCATCGCTTATACAAATCTCAAAACGCTAACAATTTTCAAACATAATCCATTGAATTGATCTGAGTAATACTGCTATCTAAATGTGTATGAATAGATTTCACCCAGAGACAGAGGATACACAGCAGATGAGTTGTAAATATTTCATTTTGATTTCTGGGATGAGGTTTTATTATTGATGATGAAGTGGGCGCGGGCCTTCTCTTGCGCAGAAATGGATATTACTTTCGCTGAAGGTTTTATAACAACTGCTCTGGTTAAGATAAGACCATGAATGACACAGAGGGAGAGTTCAGTCTTCCATCCTCTACCTATATAATATCACCTCTTCCTCTCTTTTACTCCCCTGTCATCTCTATTCCTCTCTGCTGGCCGTGAACCTGCACCCACACACTTTCCTTTTTCTCTTCCATGGTCTCATTTGTCTTCTTGCGTCTTTCTCTGCCAGTCTCTGTCACGCTTTCACCCTCCTCTCATCTCTCCATTCTCCCCTCCCTCCCAGAAATGGATTCAGGTGAGCCAATTTCATCTCGGTCATGCCTCTTGTTTGCAACAGTCAATTCGGCTTCTCGGGAAAATGGCCTCCTCTCTTCATCGAGGGCCTTTTCATTTGGACAACTTGGCTCCTTTGCCCTAACCCTGAAATTACTTTTGGGTGCTTGTGAAAGAGGCGATGCGTTACTGCGATACAGCGCCGTCTATTCATGCTGGACACCTCTGTCCAGTGGCGATGGTTTCGTTTGGCTCAAGCCAAGAGTGAAGAAAAGCCACAAGACAAGATGCAACTTTTGGTGATACTAGTAGCAAAAAGCTTGAGCAGGCTGTTGAGTGATGGTTTTAAGATTGGTGGACCGAAAGACCAAAGCACAGACCGCAATCGGCTTTGCCATCTCCACCACATCTAAAAAGAAATGTGTTGCTTCAGTTTTTGTACGTCCTCAAACACTTTCTGGAAGAATCTCTGCAAAACTTCATTTACCTAGTTTGCTACATTGCCAAGCAATTAAGCTGTGTACAAACCATGGAAGTGCATTAAAACTTGGCTTACTCTGGAGAAGCCGGGAACATATCAGATGTTGAGTGAAATTGATTTTATGAGGAAATGTTGCAGCGTAGCACATTACTGCTCAGAAAACTACAATGGCATACAAAGTGGGACCGGATGTTCCCTTGACATGGTTCTTTAAAGTTAGGATGATGTAGTCAGCAGCTCATTAATGCTTTGTTAACATTTTGCGTAATGGGAAATAAATTAGGCACAAGCAATATGGCAAGCCCCGTTATAAGAATATTCTCTCACCTGCTCATAAGCTTTGACATTTCAGAGAGGAGAAATCTCACCAATCAAGTTTCACATTAGCTGACAGACATGAATGTAACCCAATGATGCTGATCCAAGTGTGCAAGTATTCTTTTGATGATGCTCCTCTAGCTGCCTTGCTGTTTCACTCCCCACTCTCCCTCTTTTTCATCTCACCCTCTGAGAGATCACACTCTGTCCACATGCTCCAGCCATTAGCTAATAATTCTCTCAGATCATGAGTCGTTTACTTCACTCACTCAAGCACCGCCACACTCGTCTAATGGTGATGACCCGGGTGCGTGTGTGTGGCAGAAACTTGTGTGTGCGTGCAGTTGTACATACTTTGCGGACGCATCTGCTACCTGCGCCGCCTTCACGTGTCATTGGCTGCGGGAAATGAGAAGCCTTCGCCACTCAGCCTCCCATCCTGAGGAATATGAGCATGGCGCACATCTCTGGCCAGAGGCAATCAGAGTTAGCTTTAACAGTGGGAGCTAATGAGAGAGGGCTAGCGCTGTGACTGTGTAAAGAGGGGTGCGGAGCCACGGCTAATGCAAACATGCTCAGTTGATTTTGACGCATTGCACACATGAGCTGGAAACGGATGAGCTATTTGGATTGTATTGGCATTTAGGTGATGGAAACAGTAGGGAGGGAACATTGAAGTGTTCAGTAAGCATCCCAAATACCTGGGCAGCATTATCTCTAAGGTGAAATGTCTATAAAATGTTCTTAATTGGCCACACCCTCTCATATTCGCCTGATTAGAATCCAGCCAACACGCAACATCATTCCCTCATTCTCCCACATTTTTCTGCACATGCATACATACGCAGACAGTCCATTACAACAGCATCCTCAAGGGAAATCAGGCCATTGTCAGGCATATGTCACATGTTGACATTATATCCTTATCATTACTTGATGCGCAGGAGTGGAATTAACACAATTCCCCCTGAGCATTCGAAATCACATCTGTAAATGTTGGAATAAACAAACAATGGAAATTTGAATAAAAAGTGAGCGATACAGCCAGACGGAGGGAGAGAAGCTGAAGACCAAAAACACCCAAACACTCTCCGGCTTTCACTCAAAGATAGGATCACAATCAGATAACACACATGCACACACACACACACACACACACACACACACACACACACAAACAAACACCTGCTTGTTTGTCTGCTGCCTTCCTCTGACCTCACTGATTCTTCCAGTAAAGAAATAGGGATGAGGAGAGAGAGCTAGAGACAGGGGAAAGGAGCAGGGGGAAGGGGAAGGGAGGAAGAGAGGGAGGAGTAGAATGGCATTATGTCTATCGGTGTGGATAATTGAATGTTGGAGCGTTTTTCTCCAAGCCTTTGTTGTCCAATCAATACAGCAGTTCCCATGGGACCTAATCTGTATTAGCAGAATTAGCCTGCTGGCTAACTCAGATGTCTCAACCAGAAAGCCCCTTTTCCTTGTCCACCAGATGTGGGGATGCTGACAGCTGAATGAAGTGAAGGGTCGTCTTCTGTAATGTAGAGGTAAATACGTAGACATGTACACAGGATGGTGCACTCCACGTATTTACTTGAAATTTCCAGTTTTATTTCACCCGAAAAGTTTTGTTACTGCATTAAATATGTTTAACTGAGTTTGAAGGGGACATATCATACTCATTTTCAGTTTCATACTTGTATTGTGGGTTTCTACTAGAATATGTTTACATGCTTCAATGTACAAAAAACACGATTTCACATAGTTTCTGTCTGAAACGTTCTGTTTTACTACCTGTCTCTTTAAGCCCTCCTCCTGAAAAAGCCCAGTCTACTCTGACTGGCTGCACCTTTGCAAAGGTACTGTGCATTCCAATACCTATACCATTATACTATTTAGTGTGCCAGAAAAGCTTAAGCATGTCCCAATGCATAGTATGTCAAATGCAGGAGGCCAAAAACATCAGGATGTCCTACTGCATCTGGCTGCATTTTGCAGTTTTCAAGCCAGCATGCTGTTCTGGCTATTCTGACCAACAATCTTCTGCACAGGGGATATATGAGCAAGAGGGTCAAAGTTCAAGACACAGCAAATGACATAGTACGTCTCAGTTGAATGTATACTGCATGCAACAACACATAGTTTCAGCCTGTTCTCAGAGCATCAAATACTGATTATTTGTCATCGACCTTCTATACTGGCACCCTTTAGTGCCGGTATGAGAGGCAGCGGGCCTTCCATTAACTACAATTTAAACCCATCTGCGGCAACAGCAAACGCTCAGGGAAAGTGCTGTGAGGCATCAGTTTAGAGAGAGCAGGTGAGAGGGGGGTGGATGGATCCAGCAACACAGGGCTTTCATCCAGGAGACCACTGTTGGTGTCCCATGCGTTAAGTTTCACTTTCACGCTACAATCAGCGGTTCATTAGTGTCCCACGTTCACAACATTACATTTAATTTTCACTTTACAAATGTAGTACCTTTAAAAATGTATTTTTTCCTAAACCTGTCTCTTGTGGATTTGTTGCCTAAACCTAAGCAAGTGTTTTTTATTAGTTCACAACATTAAATCACACTCAGCCATCTGTTTTGCCGCTGGTGCACCTTTGTCCACCCATCATTGCGATTTGTATAAACGATAAGATATAGGCTGGCCCTCCCTCCACACCAGGTGACTTCATCATTGGTTTCTATTTGTCAATAAGATTCTTCTAGGGAAAACACCTCAATACCTCTCCAACCTCTTGCACCTTTCCCACAATAACTACCACCTGAGGTCCAGTGATTTCATTACTATCTGTTCCTAAAGTCCGCATTGTCTTTGGCCAGAATTCCTTTGGTTTCGTTGCAGCAAATGACTGGAACTCCCTTCAAATCTTAAACTTTCAGCTCTTCCTTTACTCCATATGTGAAACTATTCCCTAGCTGACTGTTGTTCGCGTTGACTCCCCCTCCGCTCTCTCTCTCCATATACTCTTATAGTTTTTATGTTGTTCTTAACTTCATTGTTTCTTCCTCATTGGTTGTGTGTCTTGGATTCATGTGTACTGTTTCTTTTTATCTGTTTTTCCTGTTTTGTTTCTTTGTATTTTGTTTTTTTTTTTACATCTGCTGGGGCCTCTTGCCACGTCATTGTAAATGAGAAGCTGTTCCCAATTGATTTTACCTGGTTAAATTAAGGTTAAATGAATGAATGAATTAATTAATTAAGCACTGAATAGTTGGGATGACTTTGTAAGGCCAGCTTTATGTGGTTAAATCCACCCATACATCCCTGTACATCTGTGTCGGTCAAAACAGTAACTCTGGTTCTCCGAGTACTGACACCTACTCAATGGACTGAATGTCTGCTATGTAGGAAAAATGGCCGACTTAAGTAGGAAAATAAGAAATCAATAAAATATTGAGAAAAGGCACAACTTAATTCTGAGTGTGATGGGTGAAGTGATGGCAGCAACATAAAGCACGTCATCACTGCCGTCTTTCAGCATTTTGCTGGAACTTTGTCTGCCTTGAGAAAGAAAGTGAAACATCAGCCCGCGATAATTAACACCATCAATCACGCACGACGCTCCGTGGTTCCAGGTATGATGCTCTGAATTTGACAGAAAACGCTGAATATGAATGATGGAGGGGAACTGGTGTTTATCAGTAGCACCTTTCACACAAGTTACAGACGCAGGGGAAACCGCGGCGCTGTTTACGGAGGTCAACGTGGAACATATGAGCATTAGCGGTGTGTGGGTGGTGTGTGGTGATGATACTTCATTTGCGTTCAAACGTGTGTTCCACCATGTATTTTTGTGTGTTTGTGCATGTGTGTGTGAGTATTAAAAATGTGCGGCCCACAAGTGCTAATGAGAGGTGAAGGGAGACAGTAATTGAAACCCTGGGGAGAAAGCGAGACGGAAATGGAGTGGGGGGGGGCAGCAAATGGAAAAAAAAAAAAAAACACACTCCCTGTACTCCTATGTTTTCACCATGGATCCAGGCAGCATGTTTCCCCAAGAGACACAGCCGGAGGGGAGAGTGCTTTCTTTCGCTGCCTCTTTTCACACGTTTCATGTTGTGCGGTTACACTACAAAACACACAGTCAGGACATATGAATGAGCAACATAAAGAGCCTAATAGTTTTGGGTTTTTCTATTTAAAACCTCTCTGCAATTGATTGAATTGAATTGAATTGTTGATTACATCTCTTCACTGTGTTGCATGGATCTTAGGAGGAAGCATTAGGGTGGAAACATTACTATAGAGAATTACATTTTCTACTACACATGTTCGGTTTTTATTAGTTAATTTTGAAAGGGACAAGCCTGTGTACAGAAATGCAACAGGAGGTCAACTATGGCGCACAAGGAGCATTTTTGGAAAAGTATTTTCACTCACTTTGAATAAAATTATCCTCTATGAACAGCTAATGCCAAAGTGAAGCTAAAGATTATGCCACATGGGATTAGCTCAGTCCCTTTTTGGATTCTGGGTCAATTTTGGAGAGGAATCAGCAACCATGGTGTGTGGTGCTTTCATACCATAAGAAGTGGAGTTGGTCATTATGATATCATAAGGCACTTCTGCATTGGCTTCACTTTTTAGTGGCTGTATTGGGTATTGTATGTATTTACAGCCATTCACTATACCAAACTGATGGGAAAAACATGATTTGTGAATAACGTATAAAGTACATAATTAAACATACATCCGTAGCATTTTGGCTAAGGAGTATAACGATGTCCCTAAACCTAGCCTAGCCTTACCATTTGCTCTCTTGCCCTTTCACACTGTTTCTTCATTTAATATGTACAGTATGTTCCTATGTACTATTTCAGCTTGGCTGCGATGAGCCACAAGCATGGGTTTATTTGACCTTGGCCATATCTGGATGCTGTGCTGCCTGCTTCAGCAGACCGAAGTGTTGTAACACTGTCACCACATTATAACTCACAACCTTACGCGATGACATCCAAGACCCTTCACACACTTGAGCGGTTGGACAAGGCCTTGGAAACTGTATATGACTACCCTACAGTTTAAGTTGCTGATGGTATTTATGTTTGTAATGTATGCTGCATGCTTGCCACAGACAGAATGTGCAGGAAAGAAAAGAAAGAAGAAACACACACACACACATGCACCACACACACACACACACACACACACACACACACACACACACACACACACACACACACACACACACACACACACACACACACACACACTCTTCCTGAAACTTCCAGGGAAGCTGCAGTTATAAAACTCTCATCCTTTCTGACCTAATAGCCTACAGAAAAAGTTAGGCACACACATAGAAACAAACTCACCAATAAAGATATTACATTTGCCGAGGCTGCAGCAACTGATGCGAATGAGCAAATACTGGAAGTTGATAACAATGCTAATGCCTACTTCCCCAAACACTACGCAATTTCCAGACTGTTTTACTATTACATTTTTCAAAGACTTGCTTTCATGTAAGCTGCTTTTCCACTAACAAAATCGCTAACATTTGCTGTATTTTAGACTTTTCAGACTGGCAGAGCTTATTGTGGAAAGACTGTAAGGACATAGTGAGAAAGACAAACTTTAGTTAAACTTCGGAAGTTTCTTGAAGAGGTGCCAAGCATGTGTCTTCGAAACAAGCATTAAAGATGGTACAGACAAATTAGCACACCACTAAGCCAATCGATTACTGGCACAAAGCCAGTCTGAGAAAAGAAAAACACTCTAAAATGAGCATCGTGGGTTGGCATTTATTATAAAGTATAGCTATTATAGTGATTTCCATCATAGGAGGCAACATGTATACACATGCACACGACATTCAGACCTTTCTCTAAAACAGTGCACTGTCCTTGAGCTAGTACATACTGTTTGTTGTAAGCTCTGTACCTAAAAGCAGATGCTGCCCTCATAAAAGAGGACACATTCACACACGTGCACACGCAGACAGTAAATACAGAAGCATGCACCTGGAAATCACCCAGGAAGTTCGTTCATACCGTACGACTGCACACGAACACGACAGTGGTCATAAAGAAGTTGCAGCCTCATAAAGAGACAACAACCTGTCACTGCTGGATTGAAAAACAACCTTAACTGAAAGAACGTTAACTGTAGCAAATCCAACGTGCTGGTTATAAGGCCATAAGGTTCAGCAGACAACAGGGCTATGCGAATAATCTATTTAAAAGAATGAGTAAATAAATATGAGTATGATCAAATGATCTATGCTTGAGCAATTGGTACAGGGTCTAAAATGTGTATTACAGAACACCTTTAAATAGGAGGTCAACTGACGAGGTAAACTATGACCTTTACCATGAGCAATAAGACCTTTTGTTTCAACGTTGTCAGCCAAGGACATTGCCTTACTTGTCATCTAGGCTCTTGCTGGCAACTGCAAACCAACTGCAACAACACTCTCATAAAATGGTGACAAATCAAGGGTCGTATTTTCAGAGGACACATCATGAGGTAAAGATATTTTAGGAAAAGGGTGCATGGCCACTTTAAACGGACAAGAGGGCAAACCCATAGACATTTTCTTACACATACACAACATTCATGTGCATGCAGGAGCCTTTGAAACACTGCGAAGGTAAATGCACTAAGAGCATTCTGCAGTTGCTAACTTCAAACCGCCAACACAATTCAGCCACAGCAGCTGGGCCTGCATTTAACAGGGTGATCAGAGTCTCTCCTATACTGACCTGATGCACGCATATGCACATGCACATTTATGCATGGTGCAATACGATGGCTGCCAGTCCCTTTGTCAGCTGCAAAGCCAAAATTCCGCCACGCACCCTGCGGTAATTTATATGCCTGCTTGGTATCTTGAAAAGTTGAGGCTGAGGACATGGTGGTGACACATGAGGAATTCTGCACGTGCCAGTAAACAAGGTTTTCCACAGTGACTACATTCCCTGGAGATCTGGGGCCTCACTTATAACATTACATATGCACAAAATGGGGCTTGAAAGAGGCATACGATCTGAAATTGATGACACAGATGGCGAGGTGGTGAATTGAAGCCAGATTACAGAAATTAAATGCATAAACATTTAATTTCACACGTTACTTATAGATCCACTTTATCATAAACAATCAAAGCAGCAGTGTTATTTGTGCTAATGAGTCCTTTCAGTCAATTAGACTGTTTTCAGGTTATTAAATAGGTGTCATCAGTTCCTATAAGCCCCATAGATGTGGGTAAATAGGGGCCTACTACACCCACTCGTACGTTTTATCCTCTACTCACATGGTAGATCACTGAAAGATGGTATAAAAGAAGATGAGCGCGACTTCTAGCGACCATATTAATTACAACAGGGGCAGAAGCAGAGTCAGGCACTGTAGTTTAGACAATGTGAAACTCAATAAGGGGTGGAGGTTGGGGAGGATGGATGAAAACACAGGGTTTTCATCCCGGAGACCAGAGTTTGCATCCCGCGTGAAACCAACAATGTGTCTTTGTTTCTAATTATTTTGACACAAAATATGACGTTCCTGTTTGCCTAAAACTAAAGAAGTTGTAGGTTCCTTGCCTAAACCTAAAGATGCCTTTTTGTTTGTATTCAAAAAGTGACATTTCATTTAGTTTTACAACATGTAAGAACGTGTTGCTCTTAAGTTTTACTTTCACTTTTACAATGTAGTAGGCATAGGTCCCTACTGACCCACATCTATGGTGCTTATAGCGACTAATTACATCAATTCAATGGCCTGATGCCACTTGAATCAGGTGGTCCTTTCCACCTCAACCATGTTAACGAGGCTAAATGATGAAATTATCATCACTGGTTACAGAAATCCAAGCTAACATCAAATAATACTAAAGAATTGCAGAACAGAGCATCAATACTTTTCAATTATATCTTCTAATACTGTGCATATATCATCAATTACGAGTTTAGTTTTCATACAGTTTTTGTGTGTAAAATCATTGCAGTGAACCCGACTGTGCCGACACACTCACTCTGCCTTCTCCACTCAGCTCACTCGGCACATCTGCACCACCTGCACATATGGATTATAAATTAGCAAAGTCTGGAAATAAAGCCAGTGACAGCTGTCAGGCAATCATAACACCTCATATCCTCATTATCAGCCCTAATCATAATGCAGGACAAGTTCACCATTGCAAAACTTTTATAAATAAATTAATTGCATTCACCTATCAAACTTCCATTTTCAAATGATATCCAGGGTGGGGGAAACCACTGATTGACATGATCATTTTGGAATGTTGTGAAGCAATCAGTTAGATTGCTGTAAACATATTAACACTGTGGTGCGTAATGCTGAATGATGGATGCACTGGCACTGCAAGAGGACTACGTGTACACGAATTAGGCGGGAACAAGCGTTCAGGACCAAAAAACGCAAACCTTTTTCTTGGTGTTCTGCTCGATTGTTGCTGTGATTCATCGTAAAGAACCACTGATCAGCAGGCTCATTTACATACAGCAATATTCACATGGTAATTTGCATTGACCACAGCGTGCAGGAGGGATGATGTATTTTTGCAGGCCAATCAGGAAGTTAGCAACAAGTTTCATGATTTTTTAAGTGTAAATGCAATCGCCAGAGGTAAAAAGCTAACATAAGCCTACAAACAAACTATACCACGGTTGCACAAGCATGAGTATACCATGGAGTATACACAACAAGGCTATAAAGGCAGACAAGTCACAGTGATGATGTTCAGCAATGTCATTTACTCTTTTTTAAGATGTAAAAACTTCAAAATTCACGAGTGGGGTATTCATTGATGTATTTTATGTCGTAGAACAAAACGTTAAAATCTCAGGCAGCTAACTAAAAGCCCATTCAAAAAACCCACTGACTTCCAGACAACGGAACCGGAAGTGCAGCATTTCTGTCTATTTATGGTTCAATGTGGGTGTGTGGAGGGCGAGACATGATCTTTCATAATTGAGGCCCCTGATCTAGAAGCATAATTTCCAGTTTCTGCACATTTCGTCCGATCACATGGATACTAATCATATACATCAAGACCTTTGAGCAGTTGCTGAGACACAGGAAAAGAACTAACCCCCCAGTCATAAAACATGAAAGTGCAGGTGCCGGCTCCCTGGCTTGGCCCTGAGTTCGCCATTCCAACTTTGAAAACAAGGCCTTAAAATACCAGAGCCCTACGGGGGTGGGGGTGAGGATTTATGTCCGTTTGCAGAGGGTGAATGAATATGGGGCATATATAAAAAGAACCAGAAAGGTCTAACCTGTAAATTAGGGCCAAGGGGTAGATGCAGGGCAAGCGCATAAAAGAGTAGGTGCAAGGTGTTCAATGACCCCTCATTGTTGAATCTCTTGTTCCGTCTATCGCCCCGACTGATATGAGAAGAGCAAGATTATGGCAGAACTTCAGTGAATCTACTCCTACATGTTGGCAATTGCCACATACTAACTATGATTCTTTCGTGAGGATGCAGCTCCATCAACACTGTCGGTGTGGTGAATTAATAAAGACCACACTCATGATTCAAACTTTGCACTCCCTCATTGGCCACTTGCTATCGCTTTGCAGATTTACAGAGGTTGAGAAGCACCAAGGGAATGAGTGGGCGGATGGATGTAACAAGGACGAAGAGTGGATGGTGCACCTCCCCCCGTCTCCTCTCCCTCCCTCCTTTCTCAGAACTGATGAAGGACTTAATCTCTGGTGCTACCTCATCAGTCCAATAATCTAATTAGGGGGAAAGGGAGAGTGTCGGGATGGATTCATACGTTGGGCTGTGCCGCGCCCCCTTACCTGCCCCTGCTGCCATTGCCGTGCACATTAATCAGAGAGGAACCTCCTCTCCTTCTCCTCGTGAGGGAGAGATGGGGGGGGGGGGGGGGCATGAAACAGACACTTTCCAAAAGGCCTGGCTTACATATTTCATGGCACATTACGGATGTCTTGCCTCAGCTCCGCCGACAACTCATTAGGACCTTTATGAAGAGGGGGAGTAGAAAGGGAGGGAAAGAAGAGGGAAAGAGCAGGAAAGCATTCTTAATATGCATCCGTATATCAGTCTTTTCGACTTTTAGCACAAGTTTAAATGGAATACCCAATGGTGGATTTAAGTGCAGCTTTTTCTCTCTGAATTTTAAAATGATGTACAGTACAAGCTTGTTCTACTGGAGAATAGAGAGCCATGTATTTCATCCAATACAAAAAAAAGATGGCAGAACCCACACAGAGTTTCATGCTATAGCGCCCAGGTTCCCAATCATTAGGTCTTAGTGTCCTTTAAAAAATTATGATACCAGTACCCTTAACGTGACAATAGAGCAATTCATTTCATACAATTTCCATTCACATGGGTATGTGTCTCCCGCTGGCTAGCTAATCGGCACCACTACCACTGATATGATCCCAACCAACGGCGCCAGGACAGCATTGTCACAGAAGCCTAGTGCCCACCCTCCGGCTCCCCCTTAGGTTAACACTTTTAGCTCTGTCAGCACTGTTGTCATTGTTAGCCACCACCCGCCGGCTCAGCCATCTCTATGCTGAGAGCCTTGTGCAGGCAATCCCGGCTGTATGGGTTTTAGCTGCCGCGCTAATGGGCCAATCACACGTTTAACTAAATAGTAGAGCATTTGTGATAACTGGCTGGGAGCAAAACCATACACTTGCCTTTTTTAAGATCTGGGCACAAAAGGATTGACTGCAGATATCGTTTGACTGAAGAAGTTTCAATAGTACTTGGTATTAGGTTATTTTGGTTGATACCTAAAAGGTATCATGCACCAGTACCCAGCCTTACCCACCATGTAGACATTCCAAACAACCTGATGGAGTTGCCAGTTCATCCATAGGAGCATAATCCTTCACTGGTTTCCCACCAGCAAATACTGCCAATTGTATTTGATGGAGTGCCTGGCCAATCTGAACAAGAATTCAGCTTGTGTTGCTGTGGTGCTTGACAAGCCTTTTTTCTCTCCAGTGTGCTACCTGAACAAACTACTGATTTCAACCGGATCAAAAACACTACAAGCCTCCTGCGTCACATAACCCACATATGATACATAATACAATACATTTCCAAATATTCATGGTTAAAAGATAGCCTGCTACCCAACAGCGTAAAAGAAGATGGTGTTTAGTTCACTGTGAGGTGTTACAAATCAGATACTAGCCCTTTATGGTGGTTCAAAAGGTACACATGTGGTCTCAGGAGGGCCCATTACTGCATGTGCCTGTGATGGTACATACTGTGATAAATGGTATGGCACTTTTGGGTATAAAAATATAATGTTTGCGGCTATTTTTGAGATTTGCTTGCTGACTTCCACACTATCGTTATGACGGCTTATGTTTATACATACTGTATGTTTAATATTTGAGCAACAGTATAATCCACTGACAAAAAGGCAAAGTGGTTCCCTTTTACTCCCTTTAACTTCTGTTTGAGATGTTTTAAAGAGCTATTTTGTTAAATAAACAGACAGATTTTTCTGTATTTACCTGGGATGCCTTATAATTCTAGGTGTGTAATTCACCTGCCATGCTGCCCAGTTGCAGGACGACATGTCTGATCAGGATGATGGTAGAGGTGGGTGATGCACACTGAAGGGAGAGAGCTCAGCTGATGGCTTGCTGGTGGCCTGATTGCTCTGGCCCAGCGGCCCACTGAGCAGTGATTGCCACAGCTGGGGCCTCCGGTACAGATTCCTCCGGCGCTCCCATAGCTCAAAGCTGACACCTCCCACTAAGCACTGTCTGCCCAGACCAACCTCTCACAATGCCATTTGTCCTGACAGATGGAAAGACGGAGGTTTGAAACCAACCTATATCTTCTTCCACTGATTTGTCCTTTCTTTTGTCTCCCGTGGCTCATCCATCAATCATTTTCATCCACACTTATTCACTTTGTGTCTCTATCTTCGGTCCAGCCCAACTATTTTTTCCTTCCTAGTCTCACTCCTCATCTTGTCCACCTTTCTGTTTCCACATCTGCCCTTTCAATATTCCCTCTCCAACCCTTCTGCCCTTTGCCCCAGCATTCGGCATTAATTTATTTGGATCGCTTCTACCTCAGAGGGAATAATCTGCTAACTGGTTCATTCATACGGATGACATCATCAAATCCCTTCATTGCTGTTGGCTGGATTAAACCTGCTCATTCTCTTGCGCTGAGTGCTGAGTTCATTATGGAGGCACAAATCCAGTCAGTTTAAAAAAGAGCGAAGGGATCCGGGCTACTACTGCATGAGCTGCAGGGGAAGAGAGTGAGTGAGATAGATAGTGAGAGAGGACAGAGGGCGAGGACAGAAGAAGGAGAGAGTAGCAGTCACTTCAGGCTGCAGTCAAAGTGCAGTATTAAACAAAAACAATGGATTTGGGGATCTGCGTTTGCATAAGGCTGGAGAATTTCAAGTTAGTGTAGCTTTGAAGAGGACGGTGGGAAGTCTGAGGTGGTAAATTTCTGCATATGTGTTAATATAATAGTTATTACTTCCTTGAGGTTCAACAGCCAATTACAAAGGCCAAACAAACAACATATTGTGTAAGGTGCTGTGGGAAAGTAATTTACACTAACTTTTTAACAAATAATAGCCAACAAACAAACTGTAGTGATTCCTCTAATCATTTGGTTTTTCCTCCTAGAACTACTGATGGTCTATGCCTAAAGCTAGAAGGAAAGATGCTTCTTTATATGCTGCTTTGCGGTCCTGTTGACAGCATCATGATTGCAAGGTTGAGAATAACATAAAAGCGTCTGACATCTGTGTAATAACACATTAACGCAAATTTGTTTTAACACTATTAATTTCTTTAACATATAGAGGCAATCCATATTTCTGTGGTTATAGTGGGCTCAGTTTTAAAGCTAGAGTGAAGACACTGGCATCATGAAACTAGAAAACCTAAAGACTCCATCGGTACCAACCATGTCATACTAGCTTGCTGTGACAGAGGTTAACAAACGCTCCAAACTTCCCTTGACCCAGAGGTCCCTTGACCTCTGACCTCAAGATATGTGACTGAAAATCACTTCTATGGGTACCCAGGAGTTTTCATCCATTTTTAGAGTCATCAATTAACCTAAACTGCGTGTCTTTGGACTGTGGGAGGAAGTTGGAGAACCCGAGAACATGCAAACTCCACACAGAAGAGCCCCAATCCGGATTTGAACCCGCAACCATCTTGCTTTGAGGCGAGAGTGTTAACCACTGCACCAACGTGCAGCCTGATTTGAACATATTTTTATGATAAATGCAGTACCTGTGAGGGTTTCTGGACAATATGTATCATTGTTTTGTGTTGTTGATTGGTTTTCAATAATAAATAATACATACATTTGCATAAAGCAGCATATTTAGCCACTCCCATGTTGAGTTGAGTTAGCAGATCCCTACTATGCTAAACTATTCCTGTAAGAATAGAAAAATGGCCGCACCCATAATGCTAGCAAAATAATTAACAAGGCAGGTCTACAATTTTAAAATAAATAAGACCCTAATATTATAGAATATAATTACATATAGTATAGTGTGGTATCCTGGCACCTTGTGGTAGCAAAGCTCAGTCCAAATCTGGCAACGTTTGATCTTTTCCTGGAAATGTAGACCATTAGCGTTTCTGCTGCTACTGTGGGAGCTCCACTATGCTAAATTAGGTTACATAACACTGCATAGCTAAGGGCAAGAATGAGAGTGAGGAGGGGAACATACAGTAGGCCAGGCTCCACAGGTGCAGTGTACAGTAATAGCAGTAACACAACCAGATCCAGGTTAGCTAGGGACATACTGGACACTTCCCCACTAGGGAATGTCTCGGGAATACTGTAGGGGAATCACTAGAGGGAGGGGAGGGTAGTCTTTAAGCCCCTCGTCCTTGCGTGACATAACTGATAGGATTGCTTTGACTAACGGTCATTTAAGTGCTAGTGTGGCCCAGCAGCAGATCGAGAGGTCAGAGATGAGGTTGCGACCAAAGACGGGATAAATAAGCTGAGGCATTCTACATATGCATTATGTTTAATTGCTTGCCTGAATACATGTGCGGATCTATGCATATGTGCCGTCACCGTGGTATAGGATACGCATGCTTGCATTAATTGATTAGTTTCTCCAAGTACGATTTCACACTTTCTTTTTTTCCCCCTGTGAGCAGCAGAGACTAAAAATCAGACTGCTACAAAATTTACTGTGAATATTCATGGCCCCAGGATGACTGTGCAACTTTGTTGACCCCTGACATTTCACATAATGCCACCACCAGGACAAAAATGTTCACTTGAGCAACACTTGGGACCAGGCTGAAGTATAATGCCTTAATGGGCAGATTTTCATTCTCAAGTTTGCTATAGATGTTCATAATATACGGAGGGTTAAACCCTGTGTTCCTGGTGACCACCGGACATTTTATCCAGGTTATCATCCATTCAAATTCACAACACAAAACAAGAAATATCTCAAAAGATTGCCACCCTCATAAACATCGCAAAATTCATCTGACTGCCAACATCGATCAGCTTTGTAGCATGTGATGTAAGGAACATTAAAACATATCATGTTTTGTTGTGCATACAATTATGCTATCTTTGCATCACAGAGATGTGGGGTTTCGAAATGCATCATTGTTTTTCTATTTTTAGAGACCTGTAGGCTTAAGTAACTCAGAGCATTTTTATGTAGGCTAGATGTGTGTGCAGCCTTAATGGAAATAGTGATGGGAGTGACAAGGGTGATTACCAAAGAAAATGGGAAGCAGCAATAAAATGTAAAAACAAGCAAAATATATGGACCCATTATCCAAGATGAACCTGTGATATTCAATCTGATATACACATTCTAATCTTACTTTGAATATATGCATGGATGCGTATGTACAGACATAAAACACCAAGATAAAACCTATATGACATCCATATTCAAGAACACTGTAACTAACAGCAACTTCTGGAAGTGTAGAAAACACAGCTGCCTGTGGTTTGACTGGCCGGTCATATAGGCGTCGGAGGGAATGGGCGATCATCCCCGTCTATCTGTCCCCCGACCCCTCCCTCCCTTCCTCCTCTAGCCAGATGACACACATTGTGGCTGATCTGTCAGTGTGCTGGCATCGTCAGAGCAGGACATGCATGATGTGTCAGAGATAGAATGTCACGCTAGAGGCCCCTGGATGGAGAGAGGAATGAAAAGAGGGGAGAGATGACAGATGGAGAGAGATCGACAAAAGAGCGCGGTACACAAAAGGACGGATGGAGGGAAACAGGTGGATTGAAGGTGTTAGGCGGAAAGAGAGACAAGGATGGAAAGGAGGGATCAAGTGAGGAGAAGGATAAGCACACGGAGACAGATACAAAGAGATTATTCTGAAGGCCAATGCTGCACATTCTCAGTGCAGGCATAAGGGCGGCAAGGTGGCTGCTTACACAACATACACACACTCGCAGAGCTACATGTTGCCAAAAAGACCTGCTGGGCGCCTGCAGAGACATGAGTCATGGTATCCATATCACTACGCCACAACACATACAAACAAACATATTGTGCTGCTCGAGTGCTGCTGTTACAGACATTTTTGACATTTCCCTGACAAAAAGGAGAAGATCTGAGGGTTCTGCCTGGTTGTGTTGAAGGAGTGAGAGGAGAGCTGCAGCTTTGCATCGCTCTAGTTGGTACAGTACAGGGGAGCAGAGAGTTATAGCTGGCCACTTACAACAAAGGTAGAGCCTTTGTTGTTGTGTGTGTAGGTACACAGTTGTGAAATGTGCTCCGTGTGGGCTGGTGTGTGTCAGTAAAGACATAGATAGCTTGTGGGTGTGTTTACTAATGTGTGTTAGCGGAGGATGTAGTGTGTTAAAGCAAGTGTGTGTGGTAGTGGGGATTTAATGGGATTTCCAGCTCAGCAGAATGCGCCTGCCCGTCTCACAACCCCCCAACACGTTCAGGCGCGTGCACGCACAAACACAGTCTCGGTATCGATCCGACCGCCAGCCGCAGGGTCATTCATCAGATCGCCGGACACACCCAGGTGTGTTTTACTGTTGGCCAATGCTCAGCAGCGCATTCGAGGAGCAGACAACCATCATCGGAGACACGCCGAGAGAGAGAGGGAAACACAGAGGTGAATAAAGGAGGGGGAAATCTTACAGTAACAAAATGACAGTACAAGAGGAAACAGGTCAGAGAAAAATATATTAATATATATAAATATGATGCACCAAGATTTGTATCTTATTTAGAGAACTGAAACACTTGAGGTGAAAGCAAGATTGTGAATTTGGTTAAATATTGGAGAAGCAAACATGTTTCGTCTCACGCTTCAGGTCAGCGTTGACTTTCAACCAAGACCACAGTCGTTCGCTGACCTTATCCAAGTGCTTTCAGCTGACTGAACAAATACAAATGTTTATCATACTGTAATTGTCAAAGGTAAAAAAATGCAGGAAAAACAACACACTGTCTGTGAACATTTTGCAGATATGTGTTGATATTTACTTCTTATGTTGATTTAAAAAAAATATATCTCAGCAGCATTACATGCAAATTATTTGTATATTAATGTAAGAGTTTATCAGGTAGGTTGTAAAAGTTGTAATGGCTGAAGTAGGACTACCCTATCGCCATATTGCCAAATAAGAAAATGTCAAAATCGGACAATTCTGCAATTTTTTTTTTGAATTATCCTCTGCACAATATCATTGATATGGCAAAAAATATATAGTCAGGCAAATTTGGTTGGTTGGGGAAGATTAATAAAAATGCAAACATTAATTGCAGGTCTGTGACGGGATGAAAACTCTGGTTTCTTGCATGAAAGTCAGACTCATTATATGTACATCCACCACCTTGACCTCCACAACCTTATTTACATTCAGATCAATTCAATTAAATCTATTTTTATATTGCATCAAGTCATAACAGAAGTTATCTCAAGACGCTTGTCATATAGAGCAGGCCTAGACTGTACTCTATAATTTAGAGACCCAAGAGATCCCCCATGAGCATGCACTAGGTGCAACAGTGGCATGAAAAAAACTCCCCTTTAATGGGTAGAAACCTTTGGCAGAACCAGGCTCTGGGTAGGCGGCCATCTTGTCATGCTGAGGTGTGGAATCATCCAATATGGGCATAATGCCCACATATAAAACTCATGGCCATAGTTCATGTTTTCACAATTCAGTCACAAGCTAATTCTGTTGTGATGAACTACTTCAGGCATTATGCAGATGTACTGACACCAACAGTCGAGCCTCACAATCACCTAATTTGCCACCTGATGGTCACAAAGGCTGATCTCACTTATGATGACTGTCACATCTCTGAGATACAACAACACAACCCGACGCGCGGCAGCCGCAACCTCCACCCTCATGACGTGTTAACGGTTGCCCCCAACGCCATAGCAACAGCTCCTTGGCCTTGTCGTCGTCGTACCTCTGATTCAATTACCTTGACCTCGGCGGGTGCCTGGGCCTCCCTCCCAGTCTTGCTCCTGTAGCCGGAGAAGGTTAATTGAAACGGAATGCAACATTAATTTCCTTATTAATGAGAGCAGGTGACTGGCCGCTAAACTGTAGGAGAGGGTGACCTCACAGAGACTTCTATTTAAACTTTCCGTTGTGAGGAAATATCATGTGATAGATCATAATGTTCGATCATAAACAAAATGTACCTTTGTGCTTTCAACTCTGTTCTCATGTGTGTGCATGTGTATCTTTTGGCCTTTGGTCTAAGCCATTAACACCCACATTATATCAAATTACTTACTCATTTGGCCTGATACCAAAGACTGCATACTATGCAGAGACGCGTGATCAAATATACACACAACCTCAAATGCACTTCGGCCCTGGCATATAAGACACTCAGCCTTCTTTGAAACTCTGTAGTGATTCACTTGGGTTACCTACAGCTTGCCTCTATTAGAGAGTCCATTGTTTGTGCTTTAAGAGAGCCCATTGTCAGTGCTTAGCCTCATGTGTTGGATTTCTCCCTTAAAGGTATAGTTCAGGTGTTTCGAAGTGGGGTTGTATGAGGTTCTTATCCATAGTCAGTGTATTACCTACAGTAGATGGTGGTCGGCACGCACCCAGCTTGGAGAAGCAGACAGGAATTACTGCACAGAAGAAAAGCAATTTACTGTTGTGGACGGGTCCGGCAGCAAAATGTATTTTAGCCACTAAAAAGAATCAACATCAGTTCAAGTGTACACTACACTGTATTTAGAATATCTTCACCGCTTTATGTTGCCGTCAGACAGCCCTTTCCAATGGGGAACTGAAGCCGCTGTATCCAGCTCCACTCTTGCTGAAAGTAACCACACTCCTTTGAAAAAAAACTGTTTTGACCTTGCAGAACATGGGGTTGCTGGTCTAACTCTTCCTCGGTTCCCATCGGTTAGTTTGATTGTGCTATTGTGTGACTTTTGTGAATTCAAACTAACCAAAGTCACACTACAACACAAACAAACTAACCGATCGAGGCAGCGGTAGACCAGCAAGCCCTGTTCTGTGAGGTAAAATTACTTTTTTTCCCCAATGGAGTCTGGTGGCTTCAGTGAGAGCATGAATAATGGCTCCAGTTCCCTTTCGGAAACATAGATTGGCATAGCTGTCTCACAGCAAGGGAAACAATGCCAACATCAACTACTGTAGGTAATACACTGACTCCGGGAACCATCACCTTAACGTGGTGGAGAGGTTTGTGTGTCCCTATGAACCTGAGGGCTGTGTTGTCTGGAGCCTAGTGCTCCTGGTAGGGTCTCCCATGGCAAATTGGTCTCAGGTGAGGGGCCAGACAAAGAATGGTTCAAAATCCCCATGAATAACCGAGGAAGAGGAGGAGTGACCCGGCCCGGAGGAAGCCCAGGGCCCCCATCTGGAGCCAGGCCCAGATGGAGGGCCCGTGAGCGAGCGCCTGGTGGCCGGGCTTGCCACGGAGCCCGGCCGGGCTCAGCCCGAAAAAGCGACGTGGAGACCCCCTCCTCTCCATCCTGTGGGCCCACCACCCGCAGGAGGAACCGCTGGGGTCGGGTGCGCTGCCATATGGGTGGCAGTGAAAGCCAGGGACTGCGACGGACCAGACCTGGGCGGCAGAGGCTGGCTCTGGGGACGTGGAACGTCACCTCTCTGTTGGGGAAAGAGCCGGAGCTTGTGCGGGAGGTGGAGCGCTATCAGTTAGATCTGGTGGGGCTTACCTCTACGCACAGCCTCGGCTCTGGAACCGTTCTCCTGGATAGGGGTTGGACTCTATTCTTCTCTGGAGTTGCCCAGGGTGTGAGGCGCCAAGCGGGTGTGGGGATACTCACAAATCCCCGGTTGAGTGCTGCTACGTTGGGGTTTACCCCGGTGAACGAGAGGGTCGCCTCCCTGCGCCTTCGGGTTGTGGGGGGGAAAACTCTGACTGTTGTCTGTGCATATGCACCGAACAGCAGTTCAGAGTATTTGACCTTCTTGGAGACCCTGAATGGAGTCCTGTATGGGGCCCCAGTAGGGGACTCCATTGTTCTGCTGGGGGACTTCAACGCACACGTGGGCAACGATGGAGGTACCTGGAGAGGCGTGATTGGGAGGAATGGCCTACCTGATCTGAACCGGAGCGGTCATTTGTTATTGGATTTCTGTGCTAGTCATGGATTATCCATAACAAATACCATGTTCGAACATAAGGATGCTCATAAGTGTACTTGGTACCAGAGCACCCTAGGCCGAAGATCGATGATCGATTTTGTGATCGTATCATCTGATCTGAGGCCGCATGTTTTGGACACTCAGGTGAAGAGAGGGGCAGAGCTGTCAACTGATCACCATCTGGTGGTGAGTTGGATCAGAGGGTGGGGGAAGACTCTGGATAGACCTGGTAAACCCAAACGTGTAGTGCGGGTGAACTGGGAAAGTCTGGAGGAGGCCCCTATCCGAGAGATCTTCAACTCACACCTCCGGCGGAGCTTTTCTAGCATTCCTGTGGAGGCTGGGGGCATTGAACCTGAGTGGGCGATGTTCAAAGCTTCCATTGCTGAAGCTGCGGCGGTGAGCTGTGGCCTGCGGGTCTTAGGTGCCTCAAGGGGCGGTAACCCTCGAACACCGTGGTGGACACCGGTGGTCAGGGAAGCTGTCCGACTGAAGAAGGAGTCCTTCCGGGATATGTTATCTTGGAGGACTCCGGAGGCAGTTGCAAGGTACCGATGGGCCCGTGGGGCGGCAGCCGCTGCCGTAAAGGAGGCAAAGCAGTGGGTGTGGGAGGAGTTCGGAGCAGCGACGGAGAAGGACTTTCGGTCGGCACCAAGGTGCTTCTGGAAAACTGTCCGGCACCTCAGGAGGGGGAAACGGGGAACCATCCAAGCTGTGTACAGTAAGGATGGGACACTGTTGACCTCAACTGAGGAGGTAACCGGGCGGTGGAAGGAGCACTTTGAGGAACTCCTGAACCCGACTGATACGCCCTCTCTTGTAGAGGCAGAGCTGGAAGCTGATGGGGGATCGTCGTCAGTTTCCCGAGGGGAAGTCACTGAGGTAGTTAAACAGCTCCGCAGTGGCAAGGCCCCGGGGATTGACGAGATTCGCCCAGAAATGCTGAAGGCTCTGGGTGTGGAGGGGCTGTCGTGGATGACACGCCTCTTCAACATTGCGTGGAAGTCGGGGACAGTGCCTAAAGAGTGGCAGACTAAGGTGGTGGTTCCCCTGTTCAAAAAGGGGGACCAGAGAGTGTGTGCCAATTACAGGGGTATCACACTACTCAGCCTCCCTGGTAAAGTCTACTCTAGGGTGCTGGATAGGAGGGTCCGGCCGATAGTCGAACCTCAGATTGAAGAGGAACAATGCGGATTTCGTCCTGGCCGTGGAACAACGGACCAGCTCTTCGCTCACACTCAATCCTTGAGGGGGCCTGGGAGTATGCCCATCCAGTCTACATGTGTTTTGTAGACTTGGAGAAGGCGTACGATCGGGTCCCCCGGGGTATACTGTGGGAGGTGCTGCGGGAGTATGGGGTGAGGGGGTCACTTCTCAGGGCCATCCAATCCCTGTACTCCCAAAGCGAGAGCTGCGTCCGGGTTCTCGGCAGTAAGTCGGACTCGTTTCCGGTGGGCGTTGGCCTTCGCCAGGGTTGCGCCTTGTCTCCAATCCTGTTCGTGATATTCATGGACAGGATATCGAGGCGTAGTCGGGGGGAGGAGGGTTTGCAGATTGGTGTGCTGAGGATCTCATCGCTGCTTTTTGCAGATGATGTGGTTCTGCTGGCATCATCAGTCATCAGTGACCTCCAGCGCTCACTGGATCGGTTCGCAGCCGAGTGTGAAGCAGTTTGGATGAGGATCAGCACCTCTAAATCGGAGGCCATGGTTCTCAGCAGGAAACTGATGGATTGTCTACTCCAGGTAGGGAATGAGTCTTTACCCCAAGTGAAGGAGTTCAAGTACCTCGGGGCCTTGTTCACGAGTGAGGGAACAATGGAACGTGAGATTGGCCGGAGAATCGGAGCAGCGGGGGCGGTATTGCAGTCGCTGTACCGCACCGTTGTGACGAAGAGAGAGTTGAGCCAGAAGGCAAAGCTCTCTATCTACCGGTCAATCTTCGTGCCTACTCTCACCTATGGTCATGAGGGCTGGGTCATGACCGAAAGAACTAGATCGCGAGTACAAGCGGCCAAAATGGGTTTTCTCAGGAGGGTGGCTGGCCTCTCCCTTAGAGATAAGGTGAGAAGCTCGGTCATCCGTGAGGGACTCGGAGTAGAGCCGCTGCTTCTTTGCGTTGAAAGGAGCCAGTTGAGGTGGTTCGGGCATCTGGTAAGGATGCCTCCTGGGCGCCTCCCTAGGGAGGTGTTCCAGGCACGACCAGCTGGGAGGAGACCCCGGGGACGACCCAGGACTAGATGGAGAGATTATATCTCCACACTGGCCTGGGAACGCCTCGGGATCCCCCAGTCAGAGCTGGTTAATGTGGCCCAGGAAAGGGAAGTTTGGGGTCCCCTGCTGGATCTGTTGCCCCCGCGACCCGACCCCGGATAAGCGGTTGAAGATGAAGATGAAGAATACACTGACTACGGAGTATTTCACACAACCCCACTTTAAAACACCCAATCCCTTTAATGCGTGGATAGCAGCTGTTAGCTTCCTGTCTCATAAGAGAAAAAAAAACAAAAAAAAAAAACAGGTAAGCAGTTTTGACAGCGACTAAAGCATATTTGCATGACAATGTGCATTGTTTTGTGATCATTTGCATGCCGCTGATGGTGATTATGTACAATGTATGTGTATTTAAAATTAAGCCTCCCCTGCTTTCACCCCATGTCATTCAAAAGTCCCAGGTAAAAACTTGCATTTAAGACTAACTTTCATACATCCACACAACCGCAATGCAATACTCCATGTGTGTGCATTCTAGTGCCTCATGCCCCTCATCTGTCAAAACATGATAAGATATAAAACTCTGCGGTGACGGGAACAAGCAGCCTCCTCTTCAATCTCCTTAAACAAATACCAGGCAAATGAATGAATTCTGAACAGCCACCGCTGCCTCTATCACGAGACGGATCTCTGCTTTATTTCATTCCGGCACCTTCAGACACTTTTCCGGAGGATGCAAGCAACTTGTTCTAATAAGATTTTTCTGCAGTTATTTTTTTTTTTCCTTCCCATTTCGTCTCTTCCACCAGTGACTTCCTTGTTTAATCACAGAGTCTATTAAAAAGGCAATTAAACATCATGCAGGTAATATGTATAATCCATTGAACAAATCCCGGATCAAATATGCAAATAGCAATATTGGAATGTTGATTAGTGTGCCATTTTGCCTGCACTATTGATTTAGCAGAGTTAGAGCGAAACCTTGTGCCCTTAAGTGGCACATTGCCTGGTTTTAAGGTCTGGTATAAAGTGCACAGATATTTCTTTTATGCTCAATTTATGCAAGGCAGTTTTGAAGGGAATTCCACCTATTTTGCTCAGAGGCTTTCTGCAAATGTTGCTGCACTTGCAACACTGCATTTGCACTGCATTTGGCTAGGACGTGACTGTTTCTAAGAGCAAGGAGTCTGCAGGAAGTCGTGTAGTGTTTATCCCCCCTGAGGCAAACACCCCAAAGCTATGTGAAAACGCACAGGAACATGCCGCTTTAAGGAAATATCACTTTAACCGTGCCAAAAAAATACATAAATACAAATGTGTATTGGGAAATTGTCTGATTGCTCTAGCCGAGGGTCAGCAAGACACCTGCATTGTTAATGAAAATGTTTTGCTGGAGCACAATAAGTGAAGATAAAGAAACAGGGATTCATCTTTGTGTCTGCGTGCATGCAAAATCCTCTCATCTATCTAGCATGTAACAAGAGTTCCACCGGATACAGGCTATAGAGATCAAACAACCTGAACGCAATTAGAGCTGCATCCAGATGATTTCAGGGCGAATACGTGCTGTTATCACTCCTCCAGTTTGAAGGAGGGAATAAAGATGACTCTCTTCATCATCATAAAAGGTAGCGCTGGACACAAAAGACTGCAATCAAAGTGAGAGTCACACACCACAACAAAAGCACTCATCTGAGTAACACAACGGCATTTAAAAAGTGTTTGCTCAACTGATGTTCGGGCTGCTTGTTCATGCCGATCTGCCCAGGTCTGCGTGGAGGAGTTGGGAGTTGACAGAGGCCACACAGAGCAGATGCACAGATCAACAGGTTATTAGCATAAACCCAGGAAGGTGCCTAAAAAAGGCACACTGAAATGTGGAAATAATTCCATCAGCTCGACCGCACCCCTTACAAAGATGAAAAAAAAAAAAAAAAAAAACTGCTTTATCACTTTCTCAGCTTGATGCAGTTTCTCTTAGGGGGCTTTGCCGTTTTGTTTTGAAAGATTAAAAGTGGAGGAGTACAAGCTGGAGGGAAAGGAGGAGGAGGAGAAGGGGAGGGTGTTTGGTGACAGAGGACGGAGGGAGGGAGGAGGATGGTGGGGTTTGTGTTATTGATGTGCAGCGCTGGCTCAGATAAAGGATTGGTGGGAGCCAACCAGCTCCTATCTGGCTCCTCCAGCCAAAGGCCTGTTTGCTTTCTAGGAGTTGCCGTCGACCAAAGTTTGTGTGCATGTGTGTGTGTGAGCTGGGAGACCGGAGAATGGAAAGAGAGATAGTAGGGAGGGAAAAGCGTGTAGATGCTTTTTTCGGAATTAGATTCTGCTTCCCTAACAGCAAAATTAAGGTACGATCGGAGAGAGAGGGAGGGAGAGACAGAGATTCTCAGGGTTAAGCAAGGATAGTGTACAGTAATGGAGCGCAGTGTCACAGATGGAATATGATTACCATAGATCCATTTCTGTCATGCTTTCAAAATAAAAAATAAAAGGAGGGAAAAAACAGAAACGCCCATGTGGCCGAAAATAACCTGAGGACGAATCAATATGGTTAGAAACGGAGCGTCAAAAATCCTTGATGAAGAGGCGGCTTTATCAAAAAGGTATGTTTCATAGACGGGGCTCTTGATTTATATAGACAGCGGCCCAATGATGCAACATGAATTACTGGGTGGTTAGAATACAGGGATGGAGCGATGGAGGGAGAGGAGAGTGGGGGATGGGTTGGAGGCGAAGGATGTCTTCTCCTCATCAGCGTCTCACTGTCAGCACACGGAGAGCACTACATGCTGAACCGCCATGTTAAAATCACACAGGACATAAACAACCGATTCAACCCGCCTGGCTGAAAGTGCTGTTTATTGGACTCATTCCCTTCCCTCCCACCCATCATAAGCAGTCTTTCTCACTTTTTACTCAACGTCATTAGCTACACAGACTACATAGGCCGTACGGCACCAGAAGCATGCACTGCATGCAAAATGACTTGCGATTACCTTGTCATTCATAAGGCATTTAGTGGATTTACCGACAAGGTGGTACTTTTCTTGGGCACATGACAAGTAAAAATTTTGAGCCCAGACAAGTTGTTAGTGGTACAGTAATTGCAGAGACAGATCATTCTCCACCTACAGCTAACAGTCATCACAACAGGCCGAACACTACTGAGCCACTGACCGTAATTAGTCTTACAACTGCCTACAAACAAGAAAACGCAAATTTCTACTGCTCTTTGGAGGACAGTTGTTTCTGACGGTGGTTGCATGTCTGTATCCACAATTTAACCTTTCAGGTTTTGTGTTCCCATCTAGTGATACTTCATCTCCCTGGATTGAGGCTCACCAGACTTTGAACAAAGGATAATACTTAACGACAGTGAAATAATATTTGAGGAACAAACAAAAAATTGTATTTTCATATGCTACACTATTTCACGGCTTATACTGTACATCTGCAGTGTTTATTTACAGGATCCAAAGTTCACTGGTGCCAATGATTCACAGTTATAATCCAAACAACAATCATTGACAAGTGAATATCTGAATTCAGTGGCTTTCAGTAAGAAATTGAACACTGGTAGTGACTATTTTAATGAGTTATGTAAATGAGGATGAACCTTTTTTTCTTCCAAAATTTGCATTTACGAACTGAAGGTTCAGCTATCTTTTGATAAAAAATTTCACATTTATGACTTTGTTACAGTAATTTTAAGCCTTCATAATCAGTCTTGTGGTGAGCAAAATTTATTTTGAAAATCGAGATTGTCTGAAATTCTGTGAATGACTCACGTCCTCTAGAAAAAACAAAAGATTTTTCTCCTTATACTAGTCCTTTCCAGCCCTCACTCCCCTGCTCCCTTCATCATGAGTGATACGGGCTCTGTTCTACCCTCCATTTGTTTGACCCTGCAGGAGGGGAACTGATGTGCTTATCCATCAGAACTGCACGGCTCCATTTACGGGATGGACCCCTGCCTCTAAAGCAGCTCCTCCAGCCGGCATCAACAGCTGCCCGCCTGTCTTAAACACACGTCCACCAAGGGCAAGGGCAGATCCCCAATGCTAACGCTGAAGCTTCTTCAGCTCCAACTCCGTTGACTTGTGCAGCTACTAGGGAACATTCTGTCAAACGCAATGGAGTGCGCCGCATCTTAATGTCGATCCCAGGGACGCGCTGATGGAGCATGTTGGCTTTCTTTCCCACTGACACTAACTTATGAACATTTGAAAGTTGCAATCAATTACAGCACTGTCTGAAACACACAGAAGGTATAGTAGGTTTATGCTGAATAATTAAAAGCACTAGAATATGTCATAGTCGGATAAAAGTTTAAATGCTCCCAGTGAAACCCGATGCAAATTAATCACACATTTTTTGTTCTCTCTCTCGCTCTCTCTCTTGCTCTCCCACTGTAAATATTTATTTATTTTTGGAAATCAATTAACAACATAAAACAATCACAAATATTGTCCAGAAACCTTCACAAAGTCACGACCAATGGGCAACAACAGCTGTCAGTGTGTCAGTGTGCTGGCTTGACTATGACTTGCCCCGAACTGCATGTGATTATCGTAAAGTGGGCATGTCTGTAAAGGGGAGGCTGGTGGCTATAAAACCCATTTTCATTCACATATCTGGGGGTCAGAGGTCACGGGACCAATTTGAAAATGGCCAAGCCAGTTGTTTCTTGACAAAATTTTGGAGCATAATTTAATCTCCTTTGCGAAAAGTTAGTATGACATGGTTACGATGGGTACCAATGGATTCCTTAGATTTTCTAGTTTCCTATGATACCAGGATCTCCCCTCTAGCTTTAAAAGTGAACCCACTATGACCTAAAAAAGGCAAGTTAATTTAATGTGTTAAAGAAATTAGTGGTGTTAAAATAAATTTGCTCTGACGCATTATTATTGCGTTAACCCTGACAGCCCTATAAGACACTCTTTCTTCAGTGTATGGTTTGAGCCACTGCATATCACTGCCCCATTCAAGTTTCCCCCATGCCGAATACGTCATGGGGCGACACACTTCTGTGGGGCCCCACTTTTCCAGCCCATTCATGGTCTCGCTTTGCAGGGGCAGAGTAGGACATATCATTACAAAGCAGACAGGGGTGACGTGTGTCTCTCAGTGTGTTTGTGTGCGAGTGAGGAGGAGGAGGAGGAGGAGGAGGGGGAGGGGCTCTAATGTTGTGTGCCAACACATGGAGCAGAGCAGGAACTGATACCCCCCCACCACAAAGGCCAAAATGAAAAAGGGGTGGCAGTTGGGAGAGACTCAACCAGTGTTAGCTGGCTTTACTAATTCCACACTGGCAACTCGGTCATGGGACTGAAACACCATCCGCACTGTGGAAAGTGGAGCCTGGACAATCCGTCTCAGGACGAGGTTCTGGGGTGGGCAGGTACATCATAGATTATTTTATACTTTAGTTTATACTTGGACTATTCCTGAAGACTTCAGCAAAGTGCAAACACAGCAAAACAACTCAGAAAGAAAATATTTTTGCAGAAAAGCATCACGTAAATGCACTTAAATTTCTGTCTGGCTATAGACAAACTGTATCTAAAAATTATGCGGCCAAGAAGAGACACGTTAAATAGATTTTTTTAAAACTTGGTTGTGTCTCATTTATTGGCTCTTGCCACCCTTGTTATGTTTAAACCTGCACGCCGACATAATTGATTCCCTGAAGTAAAGGCCCTGGTAACTGTTTTAACACTGTGCAGATTTCAGCGTTGAACATTAACATCTCCTTTACACCAACTGACTGATTCATCCGTGGAAACTTTAGACTCAAGTGTCCCACATTTCCCTCACACATGAGACTTTATCCCTCATAGAAGTCCGACTGTGGCTCACTTTCCCAAGCTCACCACCATCACAAACCCCCTAACCCCCTATCCATCTGACTGTAACTCTAGCCTCATCCCAGGGTGCGTAATCTCTCTCATGTTCCTGTCTCTCTCCGTCGTCGTCTAATCTAACCCCCCCCTCCCCAAACTGCCTTGGGCTTCACGTGGAATGCCACAGGTCACGGCTGGGGCGGCTTATGCAGGGGGCAGGTGCTGTCACAAGGTATGTTTCCATGGCGGCAGAAATACGCCACTGATTTTTTTTTAAAGACATGGCATCCACTGGCCCCTCTACTCTCTCTCCCTCTCTGTGCCTACATTTGGCTCCCTCTCGGGCTGTGTCACGAGTTGTGTCAGTAGCAGTTGCAGTTTGGCTGTTCGTCATGGGCGGAGGATTGGCTACGAATCTTCCATTAGCCTGCAGTATGTAGCACATGATTTGAGTCGGAGTAGAAAGGAATGACTCGACAGCACATTCGCTGCCAGAAAAGGAAGAGCCACAACATCTCCTTAGGATGACACCCTGCCATGAGAGAGAAGGTCATTTTTTTTTCTTTCCTTCCAGATCCTGATTGTTTTATTGTTTCATTTGCATATGCTGCAAGATTTGTATACATTATACTAATATCACCATCATCTTTAGATATTCTAAACCAGGGGTTCTCAAACTTCACCTGACCATGTGGGCTGACTCAAATATTTCTCCTTGATCACCATGGTAGCTAGCTGGATAATAAGCCAACTCCTAGGAAGAGCACTGGCATTTGATGCAAATTTCTATCATGGCCATACAGCAGCAATACAACTTCTCTTGTGTCCTTCACATGATGCCATTGGCCCCAAAAAGACTTTTTTTTTTATCACAGTCTTGGTCATTGGGAAAGAGATTTTTCTTTTTTTTTTTTTTTTTTTTGGAAGGAAATCAACTTCCCATTACATGAATAGCTGTTTCATCAGCCAATCATTAGGTCCTAAAAGTTGTAAAATGCAACAGAGGAATATACAGTTATTTCCCATCATGTTCATGTAAATAAGTCCCAGATTGAGGGCTGCGGGGCAGGCTTAAAGGAAATGTTATTGCGCATGTTCCATGGGCCCAACGGTTGTGGATGATCACTGGATGATCCTGGTTGGGCTATTTTGGCTTTGTGTGCCACTAAGCAACTCTCACAGGGAAGAACGGGAGCCTGCTTACAACTCTGAATCTAGTTGTCTTGTCTAATTATACCTAATAATGTAATAATAACATATAATTCATAGCAAATAATTTTGCAGAGCCCCTGAAAGAGTGCAACAGGCCCCTGGAGGTACCCGAACCCCATTTTGAGAATCACTGTTCTAAACTATCAAATTGAGGTCAAGGTTTGAGTTATGAACACGACCTTTGACAACATTTCCCAGTTGCACTAGCAACGGTGCCACTGCTGAGAGTGACAGTCAGCAATGTGCAGCCACCACACTGACAACGCAGCGCTCCTGTCGGTGGAGGGTCGTCTCAGTGTCAGCTGTCAGTGATGTGAAGCTGGAGGCTCAGTGGAGTATTTTGACCTTTTGCTAACTGTGATGTCATCCACTGGCTCATTTACATAGTTGAGAGAAGGGGTCTCTTGGAGACTCACTCAATACATGTTTTCACTATCTTTGCTTTTGATATTTAGTTATGTTTATGTGACATAATATCAAAATCACACCCCCGTCTTTTGGTTTAATCAAAGTGTTACCTCCAAAGGGAAACTGCACTTGTAGTAAATTAAAAGACTCCACGTGCTTTGTATTGAACCTGCAATCTTCAAGTATCAGCTGAAACAGACTCCATAAAAACAAACACTCCTTTTCATTTCATCCACTTGATTCTTCCCTCTACTCCTCCTCATCACTCTTCAAAGGCGAAGGTTGACTCTCACAGCTCCGGGGTGTGCTTGTTCTTCGGCGCGTCTGTATCCCTTGCCTCGTTACTGAGCTTCACAGACAGTATAATTTCAGCCTGACACCGCCTTGAATGTGCCGCTGTCAAGCCGGAGCGCGGCGGAGTGCGAGTTGAGGGATGCAGGCTCAAAAATGTCACTTTCGTTCTCGCTGAGATGAGAGGGAGAAGAAGAAGAAGAAGAAGAATGGGGGGAAGGGGGGCTGGTGGATGGGTGGCTGGAAGAGGCCTTGGAGAGGCCGGGAGAGGTTTTGCGTGTTTGTGTATGCACAGAGAAGGGTGTGCTCATCCGTGGAGTTTATTGTTTTCTCCTCTTGGTGGAACCATGTGATTGGACTGTGTATAAGTAGATCTGGGAGTTCATGCAACTCTAGCATGCACAAAAACAAAGTACTTGCGTGAGAATACACAATGATGCAAAAAAAAAAAAAAACAACTATATTATCTGCACTGTGTTGAGCATGCAAGTCCATCAAATGTGTGTAACAAATGTGTGTTTCTCGCCGTATGTGTGAGTGCATGTGCCCGCCTGTGCTCCAGCATATCTGGCCCTGACTACAAAGCCCCTCTGTTCTTAGCATGAGCTCCATCTCTGGGCCTTGTCAAACAAACGGCTCCTGGCGCCCCTCTCCTGGGCATGTGCCACGGCCGCTGCCAGGTCCGCCGTGGCTTGTGGAGACCCTGTTCCTGGCATCGTCCGAAGCGCTGCTGAGCATTAACGGAAGTCCCCTCCATCCTCGTTTACATTCATTAAAACGGTAGCAGTGGGCTCCCCCCAGAGCGCTGGGAAGTGGCGCCAAGCCTGCCGCAGCCGATAAACCGGGGCCACCTCTCGCTGCCCATTCGCTTTGCTTTCTTCTGCCGTTCCCTGTGCCACTCTCTGTCTGAGATGGCGCCCCACAGCACCCCTCTGTGGCATTGGGCTCTGGTCTGTTGGCAGGATTCTGTCTCTGTCTTGGTCTTTACTCTGTTTTTTTTCTCTTTGCTGTTTGTTTTTTTTTTTAGTTAAAACGGTGAAGGTTGTCACTGTTCCAACTCTTAAAGGGCAACCATATGAAACAGCATTTGAACCTGTTTCAGAGGCTTTGGTACAGGCCTTGACTGTGCAGGTAAAATACTGAACACAACTTCACAAGCCAGTAGCAGACAAACAATGAGCTCAGTTTACCATTCCAATACTCAAACAAATACTGCATTTAACAGCCACTTATTGTATGAAGCAAAAGCAGAGGTTTATCATGTTAAAACTATGGGTATCAAAGTTAACATGATAATGCATTAATGGAAAATTGTTTAATGCCATTAATTTCATTAATGCATTAAATCTACTTGTGATTTTAAGGTTGCAGCTAGAGAGAAGATACTGGAGGAGGTCAAACAAGCAAAATTCTAGTGAGAAAAAACTGACATGGCCATTTTCATTGTCCTTGACCTCTGACCTCAATATAAGTGAAAGAAAATGGGTTTTGTGGGTACCCACGAGTCTCCCCTTTACAGAAATGCCCACTTAATAATAATCACATGCATATTTGGGCAAGTCATAGTCAAGTCAGCACACTGACAGCTGTTGTTGCCTGCTGGGCTTGAATTTGCCATGTTATGATGTGAGCATATATTTTATGCAACATTCATTACCTGTGAGGGTTTCTGAGGCCTGTACTACGAAGCGACATACCCAGGGGTATCATCTCGTTATCTGGTTTAACTAACCCTAACAAACACGTTCCTGCTAAACGCTCCTACGAAAGTGGTCAACTCGGTAAATCAACCCAGAGTTTCACAATCTGGTTATCAGCAGAGTGACACATTTTACAAACCAAGAGCAAACTATAATAAACAAATATAAAGAAGTTAAACACATCCAGACTGAAAGCAACACAGTTGAAGCTGCCAAATGCAGGAGGGACAGCTGGCAAAAAAAATGCTGTGTTAATGCGTAAATTAACAGTCTTATTAATTTAACTGCCTCAAAAGTCAGTTATAGTCATCTAGATGTAGCAGTGATATTAAAAAAAGCTTTCAGAATATAATGGCTAAGTAGATTACACTTCATTATGCCCTTTGACAAGGATGTGGCGTGTGTGACTATCTGAGCCTTCTTGCTGTGTCCCTGACTGGTGGTATGAAGCAGACTTGAGAGCAAGTAAAAAAATAAATGTAAAAACAAAATTCAAAGTGGTAAACACCCACAGCATACAGCCTTCTTGCATTCGTCAGTTTAAACTGTACTGCTTTTAGCCTTATGATTTTAATTTCGTTGTATTTGTGTAATATTATCTCACGATCTGTGCACCAAGCTTTGATTGGTCAATAGGCGGTGCTTTCATACAAGTTGATCTTGTATCTGGAACATAACCTGATCTGGAGCAGGTTAGCTGTTCAGCATAATTAACCTGGCGATCTACCCCAGGAGGAAGTGAACCACCGTCATAGGATGGAAAACCCAGTGATAAACCTGACTTTACCTTGCCAACCCCAAATCCTGCCTCAGAGTACATGCCTCTGGACAACATTTGTCATTGTTTTGTGTGCATACATATGTTTGCATAAAGCAAGCACATTTGTCCACCCCTATCTTGATGTGGAATACTTGACAAATCTCCCTTTAAGGTACATTTTGAACAGTTAAAACGTGTGATTAATTTGCAATTAGTTGCGATTAACTATTGACAATCATACAATTAATAACGATTATATATTTTAATTGATTGATAGCCCTAGTGAAAACATTATGCATTTTATACATTACAGTGCAAGACTAATCTTGTGGATTTGGTCCTCCATTGTAGGGGTCGAGAGGTGGACATTCCAACTGCAGCACCTCCAGTTTTCTGGTGGGATGTCTGAGTGAGCGGGGGTTAAGTACCTCACATTGACCTCGTTCTAATTCTACTCCACTCATTATATCACTGGACATGTTGCCTTGAAGGGAGTCAACAGTCCCGCAGATTTTCTCCCGCTTTGTGCAAAGGAAATGTTCGGTCTAGGGTTGAGAAGTGAACGTTGTTGGGTTGTTGGGGGAACAGCGGTTACCTTCTTTCTCTCATTTCGCGCCTGGCTGACTAAGATTCTTCATTGTCAACATGCTAACCCTTAGCTCAACCCCCATATGGAACACGGCGATGACAAACATGTGCTTGACACACCAACAACAACACAATGACCTCTACAGCGCTGGGGAGCTGCTAACTGGTGCATTCGGAGCTTTGAGGTGAACACTGGAGCAGGTATGACGGTTAACATGCCAGTTCTTCTCAGCCGAGTCTGTAATGCTGGAGAAATCTGAAATGAAGCTGACTGATCACTAACATTACTAGTTCCCAACTCCCATGTGTCTCGACTGTGTCTTTGGGGTCATGCTCTTATACCAAAGGGATGTTTGTGCATGTGCGTGTGATGGATGAAGGCGGTTCAGCCTCTGGTGAGATGAGAGGATGCCACTCTGGAAGGAAGATCAAGGTATGCACTGCTGGAGGACAGACAGGCCCTTGGCTGGCAGGCAGAGCTGACAGAGTGGCTAAATAGAGAGATGAGGGAGGCAAGTCTTAATTACAAACAGCAAGTAGGGATAAGGAGAGGGATTAGGTCATCCATGGAGCACAGAATTAGAGGAAGAAGAGGGGGGAAAGAAATAGCTGACTTTAATTAGCATTGTTGGTGGGGCAGTCACGTGTTAGTGTTAACCCCAAAGAGCTAGCTGTCATTAGCATTCATATAACGAGGGCTGAGTGCAACCAGGCCATTTCGGTAGCAATTACTTTAGCCTGGCTAGTGCCGACATGCTGGGACACTACACATAAAGATAGTCACTCGTGCTGCAGGGGCGACAGAGGCCAAGGGAGTGAGTGATTGAGGAAAAGCGACTGGATATTCACTCCAACCAGCCTTAGCATGTCATTAACTTCCTCCCCCCCCCCCCCCCCCCCTCCCCCTGACTGGACATTATGAGCTTATCACATAGAGCAAAAGGGAATAATTACCCAAATACTATCCAGCACAGCCATCTTTAATCAGAGGAGTGTGTAATTACTGCCACACAAACGACTTCAGTTCATTACGAGGCTGCCGTAACATGTCCAACGATGGATTGCTCATCATTCTAGAGTGTATTATTTACCAACGCCGCAGCAAACCAGGGACAGATAAATACACAATTGTCATTAAGGAGGAAAGGAAAAATGGATGTGCCGGTCAGACGGGCATTTTTCAAAGACGCATATTAAAAGCCTAAAGTGGTGAGAGACATTAGAGGGCAAGTGAAACGATGGAGGAACCCTGGGCGACTGATGGCGTGTTTTAAAAGCAACTTCCACTTGATTAACTCCCTGTTCTCTGAAAAACCTAATTTCTGCATATTTACATTTACATTTGCATTCATTTTTTTTGACACACACAAATCTGTTTATGGCAGGGCTTTATTTCTTTCCCCTGCAAACCGCTCCGGAAAGCATTTCCGAGGCTTGTTGTTTCTGTGCTCCTTTAAGTACACGTGATGTGTATTTTCCTGGGGTCCAGTAGCACACTAATCTTCTGGAGCCAGATGTGCTGGTAAAAGGCAAGCCACAAAGCCTCCACCACTAGACGTCTCTGCATCGCTCCTGGCCAGATATGATGCTGCATCCCTGGGGGCATTAGCTGAGAGCTTTGCTGGGCTCCAAATAGAACTATGCTCCTGCTCTGGAGACAGCGGCATAATGGAGCACTGCGAGGGAAGAGGACCAGTCAAACTTGAGCTCTATCGTGGGAAAGCACTGGGTACAGCACTTTTCAAAAGTAATACATGTGTGTGTTTTGGAACGATAATGATGACCAAATTGTTAATTTAGCAGTGACAAGTGAATCTGAGCCGATATATGTGGCAGTATCCTGATCAACTGCTTTTACTTTATCACGAGACTATGTGTGAAAGCTCCACTTGATCTTAATCAAAACTAACTAAGCATAAAATATCTTTCTGTGTATCAGGAAACAGGAAATTAAAGAAACCACTCACCAAACATAGCAGCAACAGGAGATTTTTACAACTTCGGGTCTTTATTACAGTCTACAGAGAGCTGTTCTTTATCCCAATGATTACTCTGCCCCAATGAACCAATCAATCATAGCAGCAATTTCGAGAAAAAAACAGTATGCTGAATTGCATCCACTATGAAGCATTTAAAATGTGGGATTTCGAAGGCAGGAAAAGCTATGCGACAACAACAACAAGCAGCAGCAGCATTTCCATCCCGATTGAGTGGCGGTAATTGTTGAGTTGTCAAGCAGGCTTTTGTGGCCGCAGACGGAGCTGGCAGAGCCCATCAGTAGAAAATTACAGAGCAAAAGAACAATTGGCTTCTTCGCTGTTACTTAAAAAGAAAGAGTTGCCCAACAACAGAGCGATCCGAATGGAGATGAAACCAACCCAAAAAGGGCCGACTGTTTACCTCACTTTGTCTTTGTCTTGAGGGGGAAATGTCAACCGGAACCCAAAGAGGAAAAAAAAGAAAGAAAAGGAGAAAATCAACTCAGGCCGCCATTGCTCATTCCTCAAACATCTGACAACAAATCATTATGCCGTCGCTGCAATTGATTAACAGTCACCTGGTAATTGATATCAACAAAGGGAGGGTTGTTTTTAATTCGAGGCTCTCACAGGCAGGCCTCCTTTCACCACGAAAACATTAGGAATGCTCTTTTTTACTGCTGCTTGTCTCTAAGGCAACCAGCTCAATTTATCAACTAGTGTTCAGGGCAATGGAATTAAAGCCATACAACTGCTCAAACAAGATCCCATTTTATGGCCTCAAGTTGTTGCAACCAATCACATGCTGTTCTGGCCTTTGGCTGACCACCCTTTGATACCAATGAGACAGAAACTTCAGTCAACTGCTGGTATCTCTTAAAGATGATCCGCATCAGTTGTGTTTCCAAACTTTTTTTTTTAACCAGTTATTAACCTGCAGATTAAGGGCCTATAATTAGGGTGATAATGGTGCTGCAACACAAATGTGTTTTAACACCACTAATTTCTTTAACACATTAATGCAGCTTGCAATATTGATCATTCAGAGAGTGAAGATACTGGTATCATATGAAACTACAAAACCTAAGTAATCAATTGGAGGCTAAATAAAGCTCTAAACCTATGCTAAATGTTGGAGAGGAAATACTGGCATAACCATTTTCAAATGGGGTCCCTTGACCTCTGACCTCAAGATATGCGAGCACAAATTGATTTTATGGGTACCCATGAGTCTCCTCTACAGACATGCCCACTTGATGATAATCAAGCAGCTTAGTACAGGTCATAGTCAAGTCAGAACACTGACAGCTGATTTCATCTTGAGTTCACCATGTTATGATCTGAGCATATTTTTATGCTAAATGCAGTACTTGTGAGGATTTTTGGACAATATGCTGTATATAACCATATAACTGATTTCCAATAATAAATATATACACACATAGCATAAAGCAGCATAAAGCATTTGTTTACTCCCATGTTGATAAGAGTATTAAATATTTGACAAATCTCCCTTTAAACTACACTGTCAATAAATATAAAATGTGCAATGAATTTGCAATTAATTGCGATTAAATATTTTAATCGATTGACAGCCCTTCATATAGTCAACAATATGATAATCTCTCCATATTCTCAGTAGCACAACATATTAAATTGAAGTGTTGTAATGAGAAGTGGCTGAGGGTCTGGCAATACTAACAGGACAAGCTTGCTTGTCTGACCTTAAACTTTGTGCATGTTTAACCGGCCCGGGCATGCAGGGACACCCACATAACCAAAACCAGTGTGACAAGAGACAACCCTGGACCTATGAGAAGGGCTCATTCTGTCATTTCAGCAGGGTTGTTTTGTTCTCCATCTGCTTCTCGGCTCATGTATGTGAACAAAGTCGTAGCGGTGCGCACCCCCCTCCCCTACAAAACGCACACAAACCACATTTACTAGATCAATACCCTTAAACAAATACTTAATCTGTAATTACTTGCTAACACCCAGCAAATGATAATCTGGAACACAAACACCCATCTGTATTTGAGGTGGTCGGCCTCTCTTGACATCTGGCTCTCGCTGAATTACAGTGGGCCCCCACACAGAGCGGCAAGCAGGGGACCCATGCTCTGAATGGCGCAGGTTGGGAAACAGCTATAAAAGGTTCGCCTGTACCCTCTGTTTATTGCTCCTGGGGCTGAAATATGGCAGCTATCCATCGCGGGGAGTCTCATCGAATGGAGTCCGCCATGGGGGCTCAGCAAATAACAACATTTGCCATGATGCTCATACATATGGCAATCTGGATTCATTTTCTAGGGCAGGAAATAGGCTGAAATGAGAGTCAGAAAAAAGTTTTACAAAATACAATTACAAAGAGCTGTTTTGGAGAGTGTGTATATGCATTAAAAATAATAGTGACTCATTACTGTTAGTGTTGGTGGCTGGCGCTTTCCGTTTCTTAAATTTACTCTGCCACCCTAACACAATGGAGGTGAATGAGATTTCACTGGTGATGCGTAAAGCAGTGGTGGAACGTAACTAAGTATACTTAGTCATGGAGTGTACTTAAGTACAATTTGAGGTACTTGAACTTTACTTGAGTATTTCTATTTAATGCTACTTTCTATTTCTACTCCATTACATCTCAGAGGGAAATATTATGCCTTTTACTACATTTATTTAAAAAACTTTAATTAATAGCTACTTTGCAAATTTAGATTACTGATACAAACTATAAGTAAACCGGTATATTACTACCCAGTAGTATATAGCAATTAAAATGAATTCCACCTTTACCATCTGCAACATTAAAGTGATGAACACAAAAATGCATTAATAATTCAAATTAATTATGAAATGTGCCATTCTGCATGATGAATACTTCTACTTTTGGTATTTAAGTGGATGTTGATGCTCATACTTTTGTATATTTATTTAAGCAAGATTATGAGTGCAGAACTTTTACTTGTAACAGAGTACTTATTGAGAGATGCAACAATGCAACTTTTTCAATACCGAAACCTGAGCTTTGGGTATCGGCTGATACTGAGTATTGATATGTTACAAGCATTTAATTAATAACCAGTCACACTGTGTGGAAGTTTACAGTTTACGGTCTAGACCTGCTCTATATGAAAAGCATCTTGAGAACTTCTGTTATGATTTGATGCTACATGAAACATATTAAACATCACTTTCAAAACTTTGTAAGACAAAATGTAACACATAAATACATAAGACAAAATTTTGTGAATTGTTATTTATCATTAAAATAATAAATCCTGCACCAGAAACAAAATGAAAAAAAAACTTCAAAATTAAGAGGAATTACATTTCAGGTGTACACATTTTAAATGCAGCAAAAAAATTCATAAAGGCTTAAATAGGAATTGAAATTACAGTATATAATGTACAGTATTTGTATATAGACAGAGTTGAATTTAATAGATTGGCCTCATTGTCACTGAACCAGCTATTTGAATCAGTATTGGCCCAATTTAAAATCTGGTTTCAGTATCGGTGTATACCTAGTATTTTTACACTCTAACATTGACATAAATCATTTTAAAAATCCGTAGAGCATATTTTCATCATTGGAATTAGTAGAAAAATGCAGACACCTCAAAATATTGCCAAATAAAACACAAACTCTGCACAAGAGCTAAAAGCTAAGTAGGATCTCTGTCTATGTACAATTTGGGTAAACCCTTTAAGAGTAAAGTGAGCAATGAAACAAAAGCCTCAGGGGAAAAGGGGGCAGTCCATGGTAGTGGTATACTGGAGCTCTTGACATAACTGGTTGCCTATAAGTGAAAGCCAAACGGCCATCAACTATTACCCATAACCCCGACCCCCTCGCTCCATCGTCCCATGCCATCATCTCCTTGATGGACACTCAAACCCAGCGGTAACCCCACCTCCCCCACTCCAGCACCCTGTCAAGCTTGGAAGCAATCTTCACATGAGCGACATTACTTCCACGAGGGTGTTAGTGAAACTGAGGACGCTTGCACGACCGTGGGGTTGGCGGAGGGGTGGGGGGGGAATACCGTTTTCCGTTGCTAGGGAACAAAGTGACTTGAAATCTTTGTGTACTTTTCATCGCGGTCGTTCGTAACGAAGTGATGCAGGTAGCCACTCGAGGAGGAAACATCAAAGGGGAAAGAAATTTAGCCAGGATGTGAAGCAAGAGGAAACATCAGTTTCCCCCAATTGGTAACGCCTTGATAGTGAAAAAATATGAATGAAGTGAGAGAGAGGGAGTGCAGCACGCTTTGAGCCATGTTTTAGCGTGAAGAGGCAGACAATTTTGCATGCCTAGCTTATCGGGTACGGAGGTGTGCCTGCGCACAATGTGCAGGTGTGATAAATAAAAATGTTTCAGTGTTTATATTTTTATTTGTGTGTGGGTGATTTTTTTGTCTTTGGCTGAATATGAGCAGCAGATCTTTGAGCTCAGAGAGAAACTTCTGCAGGAAAGCTGACACACACACACACACACACACACACACACACACACACACACACACACACACACACACACACACACACACACACACACACACACACACACACACACACACACACACACACACACAGTGTCTTTACTTCACATGCTAGGTTATATCCAATCCTTTGCTTGTGTGTCACATCAAGTGTACAATGTGGTTCACGTGTCAAAACGGTTTAATGCCAATATCAGGCTTCCCTTCTATGGCTAGTGCTGAAAAATCAATAAGCCAGCATTCTCCTTTGAGAGTGTTTGGAGCAAAACAACACAATCATACATACACACTGCTCTGCTAGTATGCAGTGTCCCCTGGACACGGTGTCGCCCCAGGGCTAAGCTACACATGTCCACCTGCACTTAGCTGGCTACTAATATGTTTGATCTAGAGTGACAAGGTCCTCACCTCACAATGCTTACAATTTTCTGTGTGGAGAAAACTTTCAATTCTTGGTGTTACTGAGTGTTGTGTGTGTGTGCCACATAAAGGCGGCTTGTGGTTAAGACACAAAAGATATTAGCATGAGGGCCTCTGGACCAGTTACAGTCAAGGGGACGAGACAACCCTGATGTGGTTAGAGGTTGGAATTTAAATGCCTCAATTGCAGTAATGGAGACTTTTAGTATTCTTAAACAACACATTTGTGTCTTTTCTGTGGTCAGACTTGTTAAATACACACACTTGAAAAAGATTATCATGCTTAGCCAAGTCAAATGTTCAGATGATAGCAAAAATGGACCCCCCCTCTTCCCCGAGTCTAATTTTCAACCAGAATGATCTTGAGATTCTTTTCTCTGTTTTCAACTGCACTCTTTTTCCGGGGCTTAGCGGCGTCTCGCTCCATCAACCAAAAGATTTATCATGTCCTGCAAGAAAACAAACAAGCGGTGTGTGGTCATCCTACTGTAAGTGCTTCTAATTACATCTTTAAAATCCCGCCAACAAGCTATTAAAACGTCCACATTCTCATTTTTTTCTCATTCCCCTCCATGCTGTCTCGTATCTTGAAACACTGTGAGCAATTAGTCCGAGTGACTTTATTCATTGGGGGCTCAGTCCTAATGATTATTAAACTGCACACAAGTCGGAAAGTAACCGCAGGGCTGCATGGTGGGAGAGAGTGAGAACGAAAGAGGAGGGGAAAAAAAATAGGGACAAGGGGAAGGGAGGCGGGGAAGGACGAGAAAGCTGGAGGGAGAGGAGAAAAAAAAGGAGAGACAAAAGGATGAGGATGAGAGTGTGGGAGAGATGATGGGGATTAAAAGAGGACAATCGTGGACAAAGCTGAATTTATTATCAGGGACAAATGGACTCTCAAAACGGGTGCACATGCGGCCGAGCCGTCCACTAAGAAATTAGGACGGATCATTTGCATTGTGGCAGGTGGATAATCACCCGTTAAAATCAATCATATAAATCATCCGCACAGCCCGCAAACACGTGTATAATGTGGAAAATAAACGACAGGCAGCAGATGCACCTATAAAACCTCTCGACAAAAATGCACACGCACAGTAAATGGTCTCAGGTGCTTAGCAAATGTGTACACACCCGGAAAGACTCGTGCCCACAGTGCAAACATGCATAGACTTTACCATGTCCCTGCTGCTCTCCAGCTCTCGTCAATCCACACCTGATGTTATCTCTAAGGGAGATTTATGCACTCGCCGGAGTGAATTTATGAGAGACGGCTTCCTCCAGTCAGAGGGACGCCTGCTAAGAAATTGCTTTGTTGAAAAAGAAAAAAAAAAAAAAAAAGCAGATTTGAAAGATTTATTTCTATCTACACCATGGATGCATGATATATTCAATCTGTTTATTTGAGTGAAACAATCATTTCAGGGAGGGAAGCCTACGAGACAAGATAAGGCTGAATTGTGTTTAGCGCCACCACCCCCAGCCCCCCCAACCCCCCAACCCCAGTTTGCAGTAAGGCCTTGCTCAAATCTATTTGGTTGTCATTGTTTTTGTTTGCAGCGACCGGAGTAGGGGGCCGGCGGTGTTAGGGTAATGCATCATTTTCTGCCTTTCGTTTGTTTTGCTTTTTTTTATTGATAGATTGATTGTTACCTTGGACATGAGCGCCGTGATGGAGGATCTCGAGACAAAAACACAAGTGGCAGCTCCTCGGCGTCACCACACCTGACAGACTGGCGAGTTCATAAAACATGATCAATATTGCCCCCTCCCCCCTCTATCCATTCATCTATTCATTTCTTTTACTGGGTCTCTATACGCGTAGCTGGAAAAAGTATGCTGTCAAAAGCGCAAATGCAGCCCTCCCGTCTCATCCTCCTCTGTATAGACACAACGGTTCCGTACTCAAAATGAATATGTGATGTGATATCGAGTACAAACACTGTGGTTAACAGAAAGAAAAGAGATGAGTGCATTTGGTGGTCTTGGCGCAAGATGTCCGAGGAAAGAAAAGGGTCACGATTTGACTGGGTAGCCAGCTGCTTCTCAAACAAAGCCCCGTCTCAGAGGGTGACGGGCACAAAGTTAGCATCTCAGCTCCCCCAGGTGCCAACACATGCCTCTCCACTTCCATCTCAGATAGGACAGAGGGACTGAGGGCAGGCGGAAGAGCAAAGGAAAATCACTCTGGACTGTCGGGGACAGGTCAGGCAAAAATGAAAATGTACAGGACGTTACCTTTTTCCATATAGCAGATAAGAGTTATTCTACAGTCTACCGATTTAATGTGAAATAGCTTAAAGGAAAGAAATTAACTTTAACACACTGCAAGTAGGAACACAGTGTCGGGTCCGTTTATGTGAGAACTTCTAAAAGATTCAAGTTGGGTGTACTACGTCCTGTTTTTTTTTTTTGCCAAAACTAAGGGAAGGAATCCAGGGTGGTGCAAAGCTGGGACAAGGAAGTGGAAAGGACTGCAGCTTACTGTAGGGTGACCAAAAGAGAATGGGTGAAATCCATTTGCCCTGATTCTGAAATATTCCTACTCACCTGTTTACATGGCTAATGAAAATGACTTTTCCACTAATATTGCCGTTTACTTGCAGCGTGCATAGTCTGATCAATGCAAGCGGAGGCGGATTTGTTTGCCCGTGCAAACACAGCCTCTTTCATTCCTTCAATCATCTTCTTGAAAAAGTTAGCATTGCGATATTTGTGCCTATCCAAAAACCTGTTGATATGAAAGTCTTTCATAATATTTAAAAGTAGGGTTTCTCCTTGTGACCAGAACTGTGGGCTTTTCTTTTGGGCATGCATCCCTGCAAACTGTCAGCCAGTTTTGTGTACAACACGTAGAGTTGACTGTAAACACGCAACTGCCAAGATAACCACAACTGAATGAACCAGTACTGTACACGTCCAAAGAATGCTCCAAAAATCTGAACAGTACTGACACAGACCACATGTCCATTCATGCTCCATTCAGATTAAAGCCAAATTCAGAATATGATATGTTTATATACTGTACTAAACGTGTATTGTCACATTCAGAATAATAGTGTAATATTAGTTAGTGCATTATAATATAGTCACAGTCAACAAACAGTAGTAATGTTAACAGTAGTATTCTTTCCTGCAGACTTTGCAAATCACTTTGTTTGGATCTCATAAAGCAGCAAAGACGTTTTTGCTTTTTGCTTGGATGTTCACCAGGTCCCGGGACACTCAGTGATGGATGGTTTAATTTTTCAACAATGTCATAGCTATGCGTTGCCGCTATGCGTTGTGACTATGTATAGTTATTCATCACTTCACGTTACTTCTGTACACGGCTGAAAATGAATTGACAACAGCCATAATAATAAGGCTACAGACATAACTGTCTGTGGGAAACACACAACAATATGAATTAATGTTTTATTAGGCAATAATTAATTAAAATTCTGGTTTATTTTAATTTTTAGGACAAACAAGACAGGATTCAAGACAGTGGCTGATTGAAATATCTGTAAAGCATTTCAAAACCTAAACCAAATCTGAGGCAGTTCAGTCAGCGTATTCGCTTGTGGAAACAAAATAAATAAGAGTTCAAATTTGGTAAACTTTGACATGTGAAATTGCGCCATTCACCAATCACACACTGTTTTGGACAATAATGATCTATGAGGGATTTCATAGATGGATGAAGAAGAGAGAGAGGATGGAAGAGATGCAGGATGATTTGTAGTCATTAGTGAAACAGAGGTGGATGGCACATTTACATTCCATTGAAGGAACCGAGTCAGCTTTCCTGTGCCCTTTAAGTAGTCACAAAGTCCTCACAAAGACTCCTAAATACATTAAGCTGTCTCACTTTTTAGCACTTTAATTGAACAGTGTTTGTCCAACTTGTTCCCCCCAAATGCGTGACAAAGTAAGTATACTGGAGCAATTCTAACCTGGGGATTTTGAGAGAAATGTTGGGGCAGAGCGGTATCAAGCAACTTATAGAGGAAATGCAGCTTACTGCACTGGCATGAGAATAGGATGCTGGACAAAGCTTTTAATACCCATGGGATTAATGCACAGTGTGACCTTTGTCAATCCGAGGTGAAAAGGTTAGGAGCAGGAGCTCATGACAAATGATGGGGGGGGTGATCCCTGATCACGCCCTGACGTGGTGTTGCTGGTGAAAATATTGTGTCCGGGACCATAAGCCGTCAACGAAGGTCTGATGCTTCTGGTGTCAGGTGACCACCAGGGGTAGGGAGAGCTAATACTGGTCTCTTCTGCCACCTAGGCCTGGGGGAACTGCTCTCCCCAGTGGTGTCACTTAGCAGATTGTGGCAGGGCAATGGGCAAACAGGTGACAGGATCTGAGACGAGGCATTTTCAGAGAAAAATGTGTCATGCCTCGCATGCCTCAGCCAATTAAAGTGTCTGCACCTAAAGCAGAGTTATAGCATAGTTAACCATAATGAGTTGCAAAGTTTAAGATCACTGCCTGCCAGACATAAAAGAAAAGAAATGGAAGGTGCAAATTCACTGAGAAAGTTTGGAGAAGCACAAATCATATCAATTGCTCTGCGTGCGGGGCATCGCCAAGAATATTTACAGGTATTAAGTGTTCAAACAGCTGGCTGCTCACCTGTTATTTACTCGCGTTTCCTCTGTCATCACTTACATACTGTCCTTTGTCTCCAGCAATAGTATTTAATTTGATATCAAGTGACAGCTCTTAGATTATCACATGCTCAGTCAGGTTTAAATGTTTAAACCTTCTTCTGCTGGTTAGAGCACTTTTATGTCTTTCATTGATTTAGTGTCCTGACGTAATTTCTTGAGGCCAAATTCACTTTGCATCTTGTTCACCAACTACGAAATCTTTGAGCTTTGATTAGATATTTATGAATGGACGCATGCATTTGAAAGTCTTGCACTGCATTTGATTTATGTCAGCAGATAAATGTTCAAGAGTAAATCACCAGCCAGGGAAAGGTGCTGTGTTTTTCATTTTTACGTCTGCCTTATTTTTCTCTCACATTTTCACGCATCGGCGGTCAATTCTGAGGTCAGATTTTGTGTGTGTGACTGTGCAGATGGCTCGTTTTATCTGGATAGACATCCCTGCCAGTGCACTGCTCCCCGTTGAGCAGTGGCTTTGGACTGGCTGAGGTTAGAAAAGTGAAATCCGGGGCTGGCAGTATTCCTTCCCTGCCTCGTGCTCCTTGCGCTAATCTCCTGGTCGGGTCAGCGCAAGAACAATTAAATGAGGAGAGCCGAGCAGCTCCTCCAGGACCCTAGGGCCTTGTCGCATGGGCGGGAGGTTAGCTCGACACCGCTGGTGGGAGAAGATGCATCATTAATGAATCAGGAAGTGGAGACTGAGCTTGTCGGCACCCCAGTAAACTCTATTAGACCACACCCCATTGCCTTTCACTAATGAATAATGTATGACGCCCTGCTGGTTCCAGGTGTGACTTGACACAGCAGTTAAAAAAAAAAAGTATATGAATATTCAGTGGCGGGTGGTAATGAAATCAAAATGTTCAGTATGGGAGTCCGTTTTTAGATTGAGCCTATCTCTGCTGTGCGGAACTGGTAGACTGTGCTGATGGAGAGAAATGAGAGACTTTATATGCACTGACAGGGCTGAAATTTTGCCCTGCACTTTTAATGGTTTGTCTGACAGCAGATGGAGATGTCACTGTGCGTGCACTGATGGAGGCCATTTTGTTTTGGCAAAGCAGCGGTGATTTGTTTGTCTGAGAGGACACTGATGAGCAGGAGGACAGAGAAATGACCCATCGGTCAACACTAAACAGACTTCATTTAGTTGCTCTAACAGAGGGCTTCGAAATTGCACTGTCAAGGAAGGCGTTTGTTTTTTGAACACATAAGCCACTTGGCATGTACAAGGTTTCATATAAGACCGCAACAGGTGAGAGATGGCTGACAGATTCAACACTGTCAGATCGCCGCAAACCAGTGAAAAAAGTAAAACAGCTGCCAAAAAAAAAAACACTCAAAATTCTCTACTACTTTCTTCTTTGTCCTTTCTCCATGCTCCACCACTCCCCCTACACTCTGGCATTTACAGGGTCCATCCAGAGGCAGAAATACAGAGAGAAAGCTTGTGAACAAGAGAGCATGAGCCCGTCATAGACAAATGACCAAGCCTCCGAAGGTTAATGCCCACCATGTGTGGAACGGGGGGCCTGCAGGAGGCCAACGTGGCTGCAAAAATCACGTCCCAGACACCCTGGTAGGCGCGAGGGGCTCTAGCTGCTGATTAATGCCATACTTTGGCTAATTACCTCCTCAGCGGACGTTAGCTTTAATGACACGAGTCATCAGAATACGTCAGGGTGGATGGATAGCCAGTTGGGGGGTGGGGTTGAGAGAAGAGAAAATCAGGAGAGATATCAGCGCAGCCGAGCATCGGAGAAAGCCATCGACTGCGCCTTCCCACCCCATTAGGTCGATTCTAGCACACCCGCCACCGTGCCGTTCGTATCTGAATAATAACTGCCGCTCACTCGCAACCCCACCACACCGCTGCCCTTCCCTCAGTCCACCAGACCAGCATGGACTGGGTCCATTTGGTACTCTGTGACGCTTTCAGCCAAACTCTAATTTACAAAGAAATAAATGGTCTCCATAATAACAAGGGCCTGAATGCCCCAATCTCTGTGAATCTGCCTCACCCTCCCACAACAATTCACTCCAGTGCAACTCACCAACAGAAAGCCAAGAAGTGGACAGTGTCTTCAGCTGTTGTCCCCGCCCAGCTGATGAGTTACAAGCGCTCGATTGGCTCGGCATGCTGTCCTACAGTGTGGTCATTCAAGTCCCAGTGGAAGAAGTGAACTCTGATGGCAAAGCTAATTTGGATATTCTCTCAAGCGTGAAATATGGAAAAGAGTTGCTAAATGAGCAATTAATCCCACGGAGATACCATGTACCTGCAAAAAAAACTTAGATGGAAGAAGAAAAAAGAACAGAGTAGAAACAGGAACAAATTACCATTTTAACTTTCCTTAAGTAGTTTTGAATTTAGATTCACTTGATGTGATGAATATCAACATTTCATCTGAGAAAAATGTTTGTTTACAGGCACCTTTTGTCAGATTTCTGGGCTATGTTTTGCCATTTTCCCTGTGAAGGTTCCGGCTAATTGCTTGTGGATGACTTTAGCCTTTTCATTCTCTGAAGGCCTAATTGTAATGTATTGTTGTGGAGGGCTGCGGGGCTCTCCTAGAAGTCTTATTTATTTTTACCATTCATCAGTCTGTTAAATATAGTCAATACCACTGTCAACGTAAATTACATGGGCCTCTATAAAGGCGGCTTTCCGTGGACGAGGGAGGCAAAAAAAAGGACCTTGACTCTGCGCCAAGAAGTGTTTTGAAGTGCGACGCTGATGCTGATTCAGAGCTGGAAAGGCGATGAAAAAGGGATGAGATGGAAAAGGGTGGCCCTTGTCTTTTTTGCTCTCTTTTTGCGATGTGAGAGGATGGGGTTCATCCCAGTGCCTCAGACAACAAGTGCACGGCTTAAGTGTCTGGCACTGTGACATGTAGTTGAAGAAATGGTTCTCCAAGCCTCGTCTTGTGTCTCTCTTAGGGACAAAAAAGAAAAGAGCAGTGTGTGACTTGATTTCAGTCCTATCTAGCTCTTTCAAAATATTGATTCACACTATAAGAACTGAATGTCAAGGTAAATGTTTGCCACTTTTGACTCTGCAATTATGTCTTGAGACAGTACGGACACAGTGCATACATACACATATTTACATATTAGCCGTCAACTACAACAGTGCCAGCTTTGTCCTTGAAGTTGAGTTGGTGTTAAACTATTTCAATTTGCACAAGACTGCCTCGGTCTTCTTTATTCAAACAGAAAGGCTTGAAATAATCTCTGTCATCCCCCTGTGTGTGTGCGCATGTACCTCTCTCACACACACACACACACACACACACTAATAACTAGCAATCATGATAATCTATAACTGCACTCCAGCAGAGTCCCTGGACAGGCATTACAGTCATGTAGCGGGCCAATAAATAACGGCACAAATAAAGCGCCTGTCCATTCTCGCACCCAGTGTGTATGCAAAATAGGTCAATAACACTATCCTGGAGGTCATTGCCAGACCGTTTGCTCCTTTATCGACTGTACTGCAATTCCAAAGGAATTAGGCTATGTCACAATTCATCGTAGCCGCAGCCTCTGGGTCTCTGACAAAAAGGGAGCCTTCTGTGGGGATGACAAAACCTATTTGTCTTACAAGGTTGTGTGTCTGTTTTGTTTCTGCTTCGCCTTCAGTGACCTGAATCAAAATAGAAAAAGAGGCTTTCATGGTGTGTCTTATATTTTGAGTTCTTGTCTTTTTTCTTGGTAGTGTTAGAAATGTATGTCTCCTCTTTGACAGTGTGATTTGTTTTAATGATTGAAGCCTCCTTTTTATGCCACCCACAATTAAAATATTACTTTAGATTACTGGTTACCTGGTTTGATTAAAACTTATCAGTTTAATTCACTAAAATGCTGTAACTGACAGGAAATCCGTTATTTTCAGTTGTTTGAACTTGTCTCCATGGGTATTTTATTCTGCTATTTATCAGCACATGTCAAATACATCAAAACTGTATTCCATCTGCTTCTCCCCCTCTAAAGAGACAGATCCATACACAAAACCTGTTCAACAAATAGTCTCTTTGGGCACTCTAGCAGCAGGATCACGGTATGAAAGTACTGTACATGTCGGTTTGCAACGTCACCAACAGCTCTCTCCCTGCCAAAGGCTCAAACATGTGGCTTGATGCCCAGTTTAAGAACTTGTCCTTTCCTTTCGTCCTCCTCCACTCATAATTGATAGTGATGGAGGGGGTGAGTGATGCACAAAGGCAACTGTCACTGTCCATTTTATCGTCTTTTTTCCAACTTCATTTAGGGTTTACCCCCGCCCCCATTTTTCTGGTTTGGTGACTAGTGAACTAGTTGGCTATTTGCATTTTTGCTACCACTGAATTTGATGAATTTATAGTTTATCAGATCAGAAATGTGACAAAAAATAGGCGAAAACAAAAATGCACTGAATTCAGGTGAAAATGAATCGTATGTAAATGTATTTTAGCACAACTCAGAAGTGAAAGCAGTGCTCTCTTTATCTAAGGGCAATAAACAGTATTTTGTCACAAAAATCAATGAATAATCATGATAAATAATTGTGATTTCAACATTAAGAAAGATTAAAAGTTTTGATCGTGCAGCCCTGGCCACCAGCCTGCTATTCAGCTCATTTTCTGGAACCAGATGGTGGAAATGGCAAGCTAGCTAAATGAGTAACATTTAACAACTTAATGCTTCATCCACACACTTGTCACAGCATAGTAAAGCACATCACAAGCATCGAGGCAACTGTTGAGACATATGAGAAGGCAACTACATGACTAATAACAGAGAGGCGAAGTCCCTCCCTTTCCGGTGGACCACCATGGGATATTATTTCAGAAAAAAAAAAAAAATCAATGGCATTCAACGGAGAGAGAAATATTTTTTTGATCTCGTTTGAACTGCGCCATGAATCACACAAGTGATGTTTGTCAATTTAAAACAGAATTTTTACAAGTCAAGAAAGTCTCTGTTTGTTGTAAAACTGTTGAAGTATCAGACTGTGAAAATTAAAGACTGGATACGCAAGAGTTGTGTAAGTGACGTCTCTGCCTCTGTAGCTATGATGCCTGTGTGTTTCCTACTGGGATGAACTCACATCAGCAACGGGTCTCGATCGTTCTTTCTCTTCCCGGGTGATAAAAAAAAAAAAATGAAATACATGCATACAATGCACACAAGAGAACTTTTTATTTGCCTGGTCATACCTATGTATTTTGTCTGAGATGAGTGATGTAGTTCACGCAAAACTAAATGATACGATGACAAACCTACATGTGGCACAACTCAAATGAGGTAAAAAAAAAAAATATGTATCTCTCTCCATTGACTACTGTGATACTGACGGGAAAAAACAAAGACGTTGAGGTGGATGGTTAGGCATACAAAGCATGTGACTTTGACATCAGAGGCCACGGCCACCATCTTTCGAGCTTACAGGTGCTGAATTTTTAATGCTCCATAGACAGATTTTGGGATAAAAATCACTTAGTATGCAACAACAAGCAATCACGTATCAGTTCAAAATTTAAATTTATCATGGGAAACATTTGATTTTTAAGTATTAACCCACCAAAGGCTGTATCAGCTCTGTCAGTATGGTTTCATTAACGTCTATCAGAACCTTTTTACCCTGTTAAGTGTTAACTGGTGCTACCACCACTAAGCCAGCGGCAAACCCTGTTAAGAAAAGCTGACAGGCAGACTGCTGAAGAGTGTCTACAATGTCTAGTGGGTTTTGATACTGTCACAAGACATCTCTTGCTTCTCCTTTCCACCATTCCTCTTTGTCCACCGCTCTACTCGCTCCTTTCCCAGTCTAATCATGATGGCCTGAGCATGAAGGAGCCATCTGTCACTCGGTGCTCACTCCTGCTCGGGTCCTGAGAGCCCGCCACTCGCCTCTCACCCGCCTTGGCTGTCATGTCCGCTGGCTGACGGGAAAAGTGACGAGCGGCGACAAACGTCCCCAGCTTGAGTCTGTCAGTGCCTCCCCCTTTTTCCTCTCCGCTCCTCCTCCCTCCCCTCACAAACACGCATACCCACACAGACGCATCCAAATGTATACGGCCCTCTATGCTTGAAAAATCTGCTCGCTGTATCAGTACAGACAGCCTTCAGAGAGCTCACGTTCAATTGATTTTCTCCATTTTGCAACAGCATGACATTCTGACAGGGGAGAGGGTGAGCAGAAGAATAGAGGAGGGAGAAGATGGAGAGAGACATGCAGAGAGTGGTATTCCCCCATCTGACCATTATGAGCGGCATGTCAAACGAGGGCGAGAGACAGAGGCCTTGACATGGGCCAGCCCACACAGGGAGAGGCTGCAATGGGGGGAGGGAGGGGAGCAGGGACAAGGGAAGCAGGGGAATAGATAGAAATGCGGATATAAAAAAAGGGAGGGTAGTTGGAACAAGGAGGGAAGGGAAAGATTGTCAAGGATGGAGAAAACCACTGTAAAGAAAACAAGAGGGAAAAAAGAGAATGAGCATGTGGAATAATGAGGTGGGGCAGGTGGAGAGGAGGAGGAGGCAGGGAAAGAGCGCTCCCATCGATCGGGTACAGTTAGATTGGCTACCTCCTCTCAGTCCTCCTTTGCCCCCGATCACGCCCTTCCCTCCGCCCCACTGGCAGGGGCCACAGTGATAGACAGTGAGAATCTAGTGATAGCATTTGATTGTCAGCTGAAGTGGCAGTTATAAATTTACTCCCGGATAGCCATTTACTGTGTGTGACGGGTTGGGGGATTGAGACAGTGTGGCGTGGGGCGTGGAAAGAGAAAGATAGAGAGAGGAAGATGAAAGTAGATCTTTGTCTCCCATCATCCTTTGTGATAAAAGCACTTTTATGGGTGCTACCAACAGACACAAACCCCTCCTTGCACACGTACACATAAAAACTTTAGAGCCGACAAACGGCTGCTGTCTCTGTTTGAGCAATTCTGGGCTTCTGCTGTAGCTGGTTCAAAAAGAGGAAGGTCTCTACTCGGGGAAAAAGTGACCTCTGTTTCATGTAAGGTGCATCTGTCTTTGTTTACAATATCTTCCTGATATTTGAAGGCAGGAGGCAACGGCCATTTCACTGCCCCCCCGCCTGTCACCCCCCCATTCTTGGTGGATTATTCCTTCAATTTGTTAAAAGCCAAAGCCTCTGTGGGATGGTCCAATTGCAGGAGAGGGATGGGGTGGGGGATGCAGGAATGCAGTTGGCATTTACAAATGCTGTGGGTGCAGTGAAATATAGCGGCCATATTTCAACATGTGTGAAGCTGCATGCGCACACACAGAGACACACACAATTCAGTGGGAGTATGTTGTCTACATTCTGCAGGTGCATCTATGTGTGTATGTGTTTGTTTGTTTGTGCATGTGTTCGTGTGTTGGTGGGGGGGGGGGGCTTGCATGGGTGGGTTTGTGTGCACCTTTGACACTAGCTTGACAGCCGCTTAATTGCATCCAGGGTCCATGATGCCGCTTTCTTCCGCAGACGGTGACAAACACACACACACACACACACACACACACACACACACACACACACACACACACACACACACACACACACACACACACACACACGATCCAAGATCCTGACGTTGAGGACACGTAGGCATTGACTTGCATTTTTGTTTTTCTTTCTCAAACTTGTTAATTAATCCTAACCTTAACAATAACACTAATTGGCACCAAATTTAAAAATAACACTTTCTACTTTGACAGATTTTTTGGCATCTTGCTGTGGATGTACAGACCCCAGAGGACATCACAAATTTGATCTCACACACAGTAAGAAAACGAGCGAGAAAAGAAATACGACAGGCACGTCTACCTGAAGGCACAGGCTCTAACTAGGAGCTAAACTAAACAAAAGAAGCTTTGTCTGTCTGTGTGTAGGTGTGTGTGTGTGTGTGTGTGTGTGTGTGTGTGTGTGTGTGTGTGTGTGTGTGTGTGTGTGTGTGTCAGACAAACTAGTTATATAATAGTTGTTCCCGGGTTTCCTTATTTTAACTCTTTCCCCTGCTGTTTCCTTGTTATCGCTCCTTTGGCTCTTTTAGAAAATCGTCTTTCAGAGCTATTCTCCACGAGTTCATCAGACAATCTCATCACATTGCACTTTTTTTGCATGTGCAGGGCTTTCTGAGGCTATCGAAATCGGTCGATCTCTGGAGACGAGCTTAAAAAGCAGAATGACAATCTTGATGTGATCTCTGGGTGGAAACTGAAACTAGAATCAAGCGGTCCTGTGAGTTTGCTCTCAGTTAACATTTGTGGTCATTCTTTATGAGTTCATTTCATAAGATCCTAAACAGAAGCCAGAGCCCCATATGTGGTGCAAAAGATATTCAGCACATTATATTCAACAATAACAACACCATCCACAAAAACATACATGCAAGTTAGTATTGTGTTATCTCTTTCTGTCAGAGTATAGCCAGAACTGAAGACAGAAAAAGCCATCATGGCATTCCTGGCATGCGTGGGAAGCTGAGGTACAACAAAGACAGGTACAGCTACAGTCTGAGATAAACAGACAATGTAATTACTGTTGGGTACAGCATAGTACATGAGCCGAACACATGCATTCATACTCACACACCTGTATCACACACATACTGCACACTATATTCCAGCCATCTTTGTGCTCCCTATGAGTGAGAGAAAAATAATGGGTTTTGTATCTGGATTTCGGCTCACCCTAAAATGACCTGTACTGTTAGCATCCCTCTTTTCAAACTAATATGTAATGCTGCTCTCCAGCCGACTAGTCATTAAATAACTTGCAACCAGAGGTGCACATTGGTTTCAATATGAGGAATAATAATGACAGTGTGATAATGATACTGAGCCGTAAGGAAAATAACAAACTAACTGTAACTGTAATTGCATTTGTAGGCAATGCAAGGCCCATCTAAACAATGAGCATTTTAAAATGTTTTTGTTGTTGTCCGTCTCAAATGATTATATTGAACAAATATTTAATGTTCCATGAGGTGCACAGCTCACGCACATCAATATACAAGCCCTCTCATTCTGTTTGTTTATCGCCATTTGTTTTCATTTGCACACAGGAGAAGCATAAACCCTCCTGGACTATGGACTGTTGAGCAACTGTTGTGAAGTCTTGACTTGAGACACATGACCAGGACTCAAAAATCAGAAGCCACAGTCACAAAAGTGAAAACTTACATATGACGTAACAACAAGTCTGACTTTGACTTTAACACCAACAACATCAGATTTCAGTTGGAACAGAGTCTGATGAAATCAATCAATCAATACATGACTCAATAAACAAATAATTATGTCATTAAATGAAGCAAAAATATCATGATAAAGTCTGACATAAATTGATATTTGGGTTTTAATTAGCTTCTTTATTTATTTAACTTTATATTAATTCACTTATTTAATTACTTTTGTGTTTATTATATTCATTTATGTCTATGCATTTTTTTATTTATTTTACATTTATTTATTTTCTCTTATTTTTTAAATTTAATTTAGATTTAAAATGGTAATACATATTTATTGTATTTATTTCTCTATTTATTTCTGCACAATTTTGTCTTTGCATCCCTTATTTGTTTGCCCGAAATTATTTATTTCTGTTTTCTTTCGTTATAGATTTCTTTACACATTTCTTTTTACATTTTTTTATGCAATTCTACTGTCAGTCAATGTGTGTCATGGGGTCAAAGCATGGGTCAGAGTGCATAGATCAATTATATCCTAGCTAGCTAGCTGCACTCCTGTCTTCATCTCTGGCCCTATATAGGGGGTCATCAGCCTAATGCTGCTCCCCCCACTGCTGCCTTGTACCATGCCACGCCTCTCTCTGCTTGAGCCCGGTGTGTGGCACATTTCCGGTGGCATAAGCCTGGAGGGTCCCACTCTGAACGAGTTAACCTTGGGGACGAGAATGATGGTTGTTCTGGTCTGTGAAACAGTTCAGCTACAGATGGTTCATCTGCACACCTGTACAGGTACAAGGCAGCGGCAGGCCGATGACCCGCTGCATGGAGCCGGAGATGAGGACTGGAGTGCAGCTAGCTAGCTAGCATATAGTTGATCTGTGCACTCCCTGCTCTTGACCCCATGACACACGGTGAGTGACAGCCCCCTCATTTGCATAATGAGGCAGAAATACATGAAGAAATGTAAAAACAAATGTATAAAGAAAATAATAAAAAAATAAAGAAGTTTGAGGAATGCAAAAGGAAAATCGTGTATAAATAAATAAATGCCTACATAAACAATTACCTATATTTAAAATTAAATAGAAAATAGATTAAAATATGTCTAAATTAATTCAACACGAGTGAACACCTAATTTTTATTTTGCTACATTTATTGATTGATTCATTTAGTTATTGATTGATTTATTTTTGATTTGGGTAAGTTAGGCTCCAGAGATGACTTGAAAGACTTAATATCCTACAGCAGGTCAGTCGTTCTGATGTGATTTTGAATGAGTGACATGAGCTGCCCAGGTTACAATGTACGAATACAAATATTAGGATCTGGAGGAAAGAGGATGAATATGTGGAAATAAATTCCTCATGATGCTTTCACTACTTGATTTTTAAAATTTTATGTTTGTTTTAGGGCTGAAAATTATTTTTTTAGGACAGGTCGGCAACCTTTTTGGTATAAAGTGCCATGTTTACGTTTTCTCGTTTATCAGTATGCCCTATCAGCTTTAAGGTTAACATTAAGTTTAGTAATGACACCGCATCAAAACAGAAATCTCCAGTGGATCTGTAATTTCTATTCTATCCATACAGTACAGACAACGTACATAAATCCCATAATCAGGATATTGCAACTCTTGATGAAAGCACAATACAGCAAAAAGCAATACAAGAAGGCTGCCATCCTCATGAAAACATTCACATCTGAGTTGAAATTATTAACCCTACCAACCTTAATCACAAATGCTTTTCATCAGCAATAAAATTTAATTCTGATAAAAAGACATTGAGTACTGGCCAATCAGAGGCAGAGTAGAGTAGCTCTGTGAAGAATGTGGGTGGGAGAAAAAATAATAATGATAATCAACCTACTGTAAATAACAGGCTGTGAAACGGTCAGTGACTCTGAAAGCTTATTGCTAGTGTGCCGTTGTTTAAGCTACCACATGCCACAGTACCTAAGGTTGCCTACCTCTTGTTAAGGATATTAGAGGGCATCTTGAGTTCTGATACTAGCGTCGGAAATGCGTCTGATACGGCTCAAATTCGGTATCGGGTATCAGCCAGTTCGCCAGTTTATGAAGAAGAAGAAGAAGAAGATCAACCTTTATTAGTCCCAGAGGGGGGAAATTAAATTTACACTTGTTTAATTACACTGATGAGATGACACAAACACACACACACAGCATAATGGAGAGATGTAGGGTGAGGGGGTGCTCCGGAAAGGGGCCCGGGGGGGTGGGGGGTTGGGTGTTTTGCTGGGGGGCACTTGGGGGGGGCCAAGGGGGAAAAGGGGGCCCCTCTAGCTAATCCAGTTCACACTCTGTGGTCCGGGGCTTGCCGGTGACCTTCCGGTTCCCAAGCCAACTCCCTACAGACTGAGCTACTGCCGCCCAATAATAATCCAGAAAAAAAATCTGCTTTTTGACCCGGATATTAATTCTTCTTCGCTGCTCCAAAACAGTAGCCTTCACTGTGGCCATGGATGTATCATGGCTGCCACTGGCAACTACCATTTTAGAGCAGTGAAGAAGAACTGATTGCAGGTAGTTTGTCATACGATGATAACAAACGACAACAGTGTGTTGCCAGTAGAATGTAACAGTAACGATAGTCAGAACGAAGAAAATGTCAGCCATTTGGCAATATTTCAGCATGGAAAATCCAGCAAGTAAAATGGTGATAAGTGCAGTATGTAAGGCTTCTGTTTCACGCGGTGGCAGTCCTCTAGTAGTACGCTGCAGGACAAATTAGCATGCAGGCCGTCCACTGAGGAAACAGTGTAGAGAAAACTAAATTGCTATTTATTCCTAGCATGATTTATGCTCTTTGTAACCGACAAACTGAATAATAAAAGAAAGTTCTATTGCATTCAACTCTGCTGATGAGTTTAACCTGAGCCAGCTGTTAAATGATATTAACTATATACTGTATATATGTTTTAATCATGCTGGTATCAGATCGGTACTTAGTATTGGCCAATACAACAAGTTCAGTTCATTGAAAAAATGGTATCAGAACCCTCTTTACTGAGCTACTGAATTTATCATAGGCCACACTGAGGTGAACATGCTGCCTGTTTTGAATTTCAAAAGAGACACTATATAAATAACCACAAGGCTTTAAGGAAAACCAAGACATTCTCTCTGTCTTTGATAATATAATACTATATAATATTATAATATTTTAATCAATGGACTAGATGGGAGTTATAGTGGTTAGGTTCGCAGGGACTAATATTTGAATATTGATGTACTATGTTTGATGTATTACAGTCCTGAATCTAAGCCCAGATGTCCCACAGGACTGCACACATACTGCACACTACGCTGTTATTCTTTCATCTTTAATTGACAAAACTGGAAAAATTGTGGATTTGGGAGAATTTTCTGGTGGTATCCATAGATGATCTGTGGGTAAGTCAGCTGGATCTAAAATTAGGTTTATGATATTATTAGCCTCATTACATCCAGAAATGTATACTCTAATTGCAGGCTGTTTTGTAATTACAGCTGGCATAATGTAAATAGTTTAGTCGTACAAAAACCTTAAGAAGAGAACGTTTTACCTGCCAGTAAAATTTAGTGTAACGACACAAATTAAGATTTTAGGATTAAGAAGTTGACGGTGATGTATCTGCAATGGAAAACAAGATAATATTACATATACAGCGCATTGTAGGTGCTACAACTTTTGATGAATAGGATGCTTTGAGGTTTGTTTTTAACTTTCTTCCTCTTCTCCTAAGGTACTCGCCATTGTTGTTGCCGGTCTCTCTTGATAACAAACAAACAAAGCAAATGAATACACCCTCACTCCCACATCCCCAATGGGTGAAGAAAAAGATTTTTGTTGAGTGTTTCCAAAATCACTTTGTCTCTCTCTGAGCCTTCCCCCAAAATAAAAACATAAAAGATGCATAGGTTGTGCACTCTCTTTTAAAAGTGACATTCAACGGGCACTAAACTGAAACATTTAACGTTCCAGGAGGATTCGCTCTGGATTACGTCACTTGGATCTCATGATGTTGATTGCAGAAGGCTAAAAACAAGCAGTCACCTCAGCACCATCTGAACTCAGGCTGCCACATTAGATTCTCGGCATGAGATGGCTCGTCTCCGCGGAGTGCTCGTCTTGTTTTTCCCTGCGCTACGTGTTTGTACGAGGACGAGGACAGAAGACGTGCTGGAGGTGAAAACAGTTTGTTTAATATGGATTCAGGCGCTGGCGCCTTGCGGGCCTGCCCACTGTGGGCCTCCCAGTCCTCATTGTAATTTCATTAGCTGCCGCGGCGACAATGAGCGCCGTGTCGCATCAACACATCAAACCCCCGGGCCGCCAATACCCACGAGCCAACACGCGCATATACATACACAAAACTGAAAAGACTTACGTTCATGCACATGCATGCATAAACACCGAAACCCACTCGCTCACTTTTCGCACTCTCTCTCGCACATTCCCACACTCTTCCCACCCTCCTCCGCCCCCTCACAAGCTTTTGTTCCCACCGGTAGGTCTCTGGTGGGCAGAGGGAGCAGGATTTCTTCTGGGGCTTTCCCTGCCTTCCAGTTTTAGAACGGCAGAAGGAGGACATGGTGGAGGGAGAGGAGTGGAGACGATCGGATCGGCTTTGATATATGGAACCAGCTTTGATGGTCTCTCCCTTCTTCTCACTATAAATAGCTAGCTACAGCTTTAGGGGAAAATGAAGAGAGAGCCAAGAGGAGGAGGAGGAAGGGAGAATGAAGAGAAGAAAGATCCCTGGAGATAACAGTTTGTGCTCAGAGGTACACACGTGCATATACAATAATTTGAGTTTGAGTGCCAATTCTCATTGGCGAAGACATGAATATGTTTACATTCTGACAGTGACAGGATTGGAGACACACACACACACACACACACACACACACACACATGGGTGTGATGGAGAGAGGTTTAGGTGCCTGCGGCATGTTGCACAGTCGAGAGGTCAGGTTCCTTATAGCTGTATAGAGTGTGACTGGAAGGCCAAGTGAGAAATAGCACTAGTACATGCTATAATCATCAACACGCGCTGAGTGCATCGACATGATCACATGTGATAGCACACAATTTCTCACCTCTTTAATAAGGGAAAGAATATTGGTGGATTCAGATGTTAAACACATTAACCTCAAACTGCGTGTACTTCATTATCAACCATTTTCAAAGCATAACATTATTTCTTCAGTTTCCTACGTTCCAGGTCAACGTATTCTCATACAATGGTTTATGTGATGTCATATGAAAAGTTATTCCTCATTTTTTTGTGTTTTCCTACAAATATCCAGCAACACATGACGCACCAGTCAGTTTCCTTGTCAGTCTTTTCAAAATAAACTTTCAAAGAAAGACTGTCTTCAAAGGAAACAACTTAGGTTTGGGCAACAGAACTACTTAGTTAAGTTTAGGAAAAGCTTGACTCGGTTAGGTTTAAGCAACAAAACAACTTAGTTAGATTTAGGGAAAAGATTGTGGTTTAGGTTAAAAAAATACTCTGGAAGTGGCACCACTGAAGTATGGAAGTTAAGTGACAAATGAAGGTTGACTTCTGGTTTCACACGGTAGATAAACACCGGTCTCCTGGGCAAAAGTCTGGTGTTTTTTAACCCTGCCATCCATCACAACGTCCTCATTGTGCAAAGTTTGTTGCTCTTTACTCTTCCTGGTTCATAACTATGTGGATTACTTACAAATTGATTTTTTACAGCGTATGACTCTTTGTAGGTATAGCTATGAATGTTGTACAAGAACAGCCTGTCCAGGTAGATTAGTATGAAAGTGTAGTGGCAGCAGGACTTTGAACCTGCTTGATACAAAGTTTTTCTGTTTATAGTGTGTTGTATCAACTTAACATAATGAAGTTTGTAAGCAGAAGCATATCTGAATTGTCTTTTGTTGGACTGAGAGATGCTCTGACATATAAAATGTTCAGCAGCATTATAGCCCTGCACTATGCTTTTGCATAACCAAACCAGGAGGGCAAAGGATTACCCCAAAGGAGCAATCTGACATATTGTCTGCATTTCTAGCTCCACCTTCAGTTAATGTTGTTCAGATTAAGCTACTGTGGCTGCAGCTAGCTGGTATTCTGCCAGCAGCCACTACATGTTGTGGGCCAACTCATGAATTATTGGTTTACCTTATTATTGTGTACATTTGTACACAAAAATCATCTAGTATATTGTCATGTGTGTACAGATAGAATCACCAACAAGCACTGTCTGAGTTTAGTCCACAGCCACAGCTAGCTTTGGTGAGAACTATTATCAGAAAGTATCTGACCGTAGCACAAATGTCGGAAATATCAGGATGATCTACATTAATGTAGATGGGAATTCGAATGCAATTCCTTGCATTCCTTGCTGTAAAAATGTTGTTTTTTATGATAATTAAATCTAAATTAATTTACATTTGTCTGAATGAGAACATTCACTGCCCCTTAAAATCGATTTTGGTAAATCAACAGGTAACCGTGTTCAATGCAGACCTGTCAAAGTTAACGTGATAACACATAAAGGCAAATTTGTTTTAACACCGCTAATTTATTTAGCACATTAATTCAACTTTTTTCAATTTCTAGGTTGTAGCAGACTCAGTTTTAAAGCACTGGTTTCACATGAAACTAAAAACATAGAGACTCCATTGGAGGGGAAACTAAATAATGCTCCAAACCAGGAAACACTAGCATGGCCATTTTCAAAGATGTCCCTTGACCTCTGACCTCAAGACAAGTGAATAAAATGTGAAGTCCTCCAGCTGTTGTTGCCTGTTGGGCTTCAGTTTGCCATGTTATGATCCAAGCATTTTTTTTTCTGGGTTTCTGGACAATATGCATCATTGTTTGGTGTTAATTGATTTCCAATAATACATAAAAACATATATTTACATTTTACATTTACATTTTTAAAATGTCAGATTAATTTGCAATTAATCTTGACTATGCACAATCATGCGATTAATCGTGATTAAATATTTTTAACCACCTGACAGCCCTAATTCAAAGTCTAAATTGAAACAAGTTCCATTCTGCACCACTTCTGATTCTGTCATATCCCACAATGCCAGCAAATTACCCAGCATGCAATAGAGCACAGGCCTGGAGGGCCAGCATCCATCCTCCCTCACTGTGGCTTTACAACAGTCTGTCAATAACACAGTCTAAACAATGTCAACTGCAGCAACCAGAAAGTGATTCAATTTAAGACTCGCTTTACTCTCCTGGCAGCGAGCCTTCAGACCCGCCGCTTCTCTCTTTCTCTTTCTCTCACTAACGCACATGTACACAAATCAAATGTAAACATGGAGACGGCGTGTCTCCGTCAGCCACGGGGGACAGGCGGTGGCAGCTCCGTGTGTGCCGCCTCGCTTTTTACCACCCAGAAACAAATGACCAGTCCTTTCATTTCCCCGCCCCGCCGCAACACTGTCCCACCTAATCGCTTGTCGTCCGCAAACATGACAGAGCTTTGCCTCAAGTTATGACTCCTGGATGATGACACACTTAGAGGCCGGTGAGGGAAGTTAGCGCCGCAATAGATTGATACATTTGTCGCGTCTCTGAGGACTCTCACGCACCACCACCCCACCCTCCCACCAATAAATGACAAATGAGTTTAACTGCCACCGTTAAAGGCATTTATAATATTGATCTGGCAAGAGTCAATAGGCAGCGCTACGCTCAGGCACTCATAATATTACTTTGAGCAGTGTGCACACTTGCAAGAGCATAAATACGGAGGCACATATGCTCTCATACAAAACAAAGGGAGGAAATCAATGGACAGTGGTGCTACTAAGAGAAAGACTAATGTTCCTAACTAATGAAAATAAACACATTAGGAATGTACGGCGTTAAACGACCTCTGCGTTGACCTCACTCCATCTTGTCACAATTAATCCCTCGTTAAGGGGGTAATTGTTTGCCACTGCTCATATTTATTGTTGATCATGGTGGCGAAGGTGCCCGCTGTCTCTGAGACCAGGGCGAAGCCCGTAACCACACACACACACACACACACACACACACACACACACACACACACACACACACACACACACACACACACACACACACACACACACACACACACGTACGTACGTTGGCGTTCATGCATGGGTGTGCTGGAGATAGCAGTGGTGGTCTTGAATAGGCGCTTGTGCCCCAAGTTGCCGGGGGCAGCGATCGATAAGGAGAGGGAGCACGCCGGCGCAGGCTCTAATTGAAATGAATTTGGCCGCGGATAGATAAATGATTGGACATGTAAAGGGAGAGCGAGGATGAAAAGGGAGGGTTAGTCAGAGAGGGAGGAAGAGATCGAGATTTTTTTTTTTTCACCTTTTCTCTCAAAGGGCGAACGTCTGGGGAGTCTTCAAATGAGAAATACGGTCACTTTATCATTGGTGGCGACCAATAGGAATTTTACATGGAGCTGAATCAATCATGCGGGGGGTTTAATATGGAAAGGGATGAACAGAGGAATATTTGCACAATGTAATAACACCGTCTCTACATCTTGTCCATTTGGTCAGTTTGATTAGTAGCTCAAATACTCATTGTGTCTATACCACTGTATCGCATTAGCAGCTTTTTTTTTTTGACATTTCAACTGCTATCTCATCAATAATGTTCCAGTTCACTGCTGACATTACCATGCTGTTGCTGTGTGGAAACAGCTCTGCACAAAAGTCATAAAAGACAAGACAGAAAAAGACAAAGAAAAAAAATCACCAGGCAGATTTTGAACTCTATATCAGCAACACTTCTCCTGCTACGTGCATTTTTATTATCAAACAGAACGTCTTCTGTACAATCACATGATTGACAGCTCAGCTTTCTGGGGCGCTAACAAGCATTCCGTCGGAGGTCAGCCCTGTCGCCGGTGCATGTGTTCCTCTATGGAGGCTTGCACCGAGGGTTCAGCCCCGACAAACATGTGATCTTAACCTCCTTGACAGGAGAAGTGTGCTATACAATGCCCGGCGTGACGCTCTGTGTGCAGAGGGATCAATGTGCTGACTGCCATTCCCCCCCTGACTACACGGAGGCAAGGGGACACTGTGTTAGGTAAGAAAGAAAAAGTACACATGCATGAGATCAATTGTGTGTGTTGCTGTGTGTGACGCAGATGTCCGGCGCTATCTGGGTTCCATAGACAGAGGGGCCGTCAACCTGAGGGCACACTTCCTAGGACAGGAGTGGCCAGCCGACCACTAACCTACATACACACTGTAAACACACACTCACATGTGAGCGCAGACACGCACGCAGACACACACACACACACATACAGACACACACACAGAGTCTCCACCAGTCACTCCTCCAGCATTTACTCACCTTGTGATGCTGCCTTGGACTGATGTCTGTTTGCTCCGTAATGTTGGACAGTGTTTTGCAGAGGGTCGAAGGTTAAGAAGAGGTAATGATGAGGAAAAATACTTTCCTCATGACAATTGCAAGGACAGCTTATAGTGGGGTGAATGTGGGTGTTTGGGGGCCCCGACGTGGGAAGAGGGCTAAGGACTACAATTCCTAAAGGGTCGGGGCTGCACATGTATCTGCCAGGCCATGATAACAGCAAGTCTCATGAAAGTTTTTCAAATTGTATTAATGTCTTTTTCTAAAACAGTGTGACAATGCAAGTATGAAGACAGAGTCATTAGAAATTAAACTTACCTGAGTCGAGAATAGAAGGTGTTTTGACGTCCAAGAGGCACATGGAAAAGAGAAGACAGGGGAAAAACGAATCAACAAAGGACAGTAAAATGGCAATATTTAAAGTGGACCTATTGTGCTTTTTCCCTTTCATTTTGTGTTGCACAGCTTTTTGTGTGTATAAAAGGTCTGCAAAGTTACAAAGCCCAAAGTCCACACCAAAGGGAGTTACCCTCCCCCACAGAAACGCTGTTCCTGAACTGCCTGAAACACCTTGATTGAGGTCCTGCCTTTTCTTTTCGTGACGTGATGATGTCACCAAGTAACAAACATTGCCTAGTGGCTAGTTTGGTAGGTCCTCGTATAAAGTTAGTTAGAACGGAGCTGGAGTGGAGTCTGAACAGTTTGGTTCGGTTGACCGGTCACAACAGAGTGGGCCAGCTGAGTGAGCTCAAACAGAGTGTTTCAGAGTGAAAACAGGCGCAGCCTTAGAAAAGTAAAGCTTTTTTTGAACAATAAAGCATGTAAACATGTTCTAGTAGACACCCAAAATACAAATTTGCACCTGAAAATAAGCATAACAGGTCCTCTTCAAAGAAGAAATGGGAGACATATTTTTGACATTTGTTAATTGAAAGATTAAATGCAGCTCAAAAAAGAACAATGGTCTCTGTTTTCATGATAAATGACTTGTATTAATTCCATATGATCGTCACCATCGATTCAAATAGACATGTATTTGTTTTGGTAATGGTGTCTGTTTTGTCCCTAATTATTCAACCAATTGTTCAATTAAAAGGAGAAATAATCGATCAATCAGCTGCCTTTGGGCTAAACTGCCTCGACAAGCTAATTCTGTTGGTCACCACAGGACTTGACCACGGCATCGTAGTTGCTCCACGGTGGCCACGGTTATGAGAATGACCACTTTGTATGGGGGGCAACCGTAATTAAAACATGCTGTGTCTGCCGCAAAATGAAGCAAATTAACCGTCGGAAAATGAATTACCATGAAACTCCAATGAGAGGGATGATGGATGACAGCTGTCTGCCACTCTTGACAGTTTTCACATTTGACTTTCTAATTAATGTGGGGATTTAATGTGTTTGTTAATTCTGTCAATAGCAATTATGTCTCTTTTGGCTGGGTTTTGCCACACGCATGTGCCCTGATTTTATGTTAATGTGCTGTTCTGTATGTGTCGGAGCCATGATTGCCAAAACGAGCCCGGGCAGCAAATGGGCTTTGGCTCCCCGCGGAGAAAGCACTATGCTGAATATACAGAGCACAGCATATGAATTCAAGACAGCTCCACACTGCTGTTTGCTTAAGGAAATTGGCAAGCGACTTGGGGAAGTGAATTGAAATGATTTGCTGGATGAATGGGAAAGGATCATGTTTAGAGAACAGTGCAGATTAACTGATGGTGATATTAAATGGAGAAAACAGAAACATAAATGATGATCAGGCACCACTGTTATCCAGTACAACCAGTGAGGGCTCAGTGGTATATTACCAAAATCACTTTCACCTTACGCCATATCAACTTTCCATCAAAGTGACTTTGTTTTGATGGTTTGCACCTCACTTGTTTAATCTGCATTTTCATTATGCAACCTCTTGACACTGTTTGAGCGTACAGACTAAACAAAAAAAAGTTTCTAGTGAACATCAAGTCCTTGGGTAAACTTTTGTAATAAGGTTGCAGTCTTGGTACTTTTTGGAGGGGGACAAAGACAAACCCTGCCGAGTCAGCACTCAGCGCCCAAGGACATGGGGGCCGTGGGTGAAGAAGAAGTGAGGAAGATAGATTTAACTTGCTGCGGGACAAGTCCCTTGCTGCCACCCACTCCTCCTCTCCTGTTTCACCTGGCCCACCACTCCCTGGTGCGATATCAATCCCTCGCCTGCCCTCTGCCTTCCCTCCTTCCCACCTCCAACACACACGTCTATAAACACACAGAGGACATCAATCACAGGGCTGCTGTTACTTTAAGTGACTCACTTGTGACACTCCTCGGTATAGCTACTGTTTCTTTTCACTGGGAGCTCTTAGAGGAAGTGTGTGTGTGTGTGTGTGCGTGTGTGCGGGTAAGCGTGTCAGTGAAAGACAAACAGTGCTGATGAGGTTGTCGCCATTCATTTCACTTTTTCAATTTTGCCAGAAGTGCTTCCCATGAATTGACCCCTTAAAGCACACAAATTAGAACCTTGATTATTTTAGTATGTGATAATTGAGGGAGCCAGACAGAGAAAGAACGTTAGAGTAAAGTGTAATTTACTTTTTTTCATTTCATTTTACTCATGCTATGAAGAGCAGTGAAACTTTTGGGTTGCCAGGTTGTGAAAAATCATCTATAACTGGTACCGTAACTCATTTATTAACAACATATTAACATTTACAATGGCAGACATGATGGACTATTGAAGGAGTTATTAACATTTAAAACACAGACTTGATGGCTTGTTAAAAAAGTGAAAAAATCAGGGCTGTCAAAGTTAACGCACTAATAATACGTTTATGCAAGTTCATTTCAACGTCACTAATTTCTAGCGCATTAATGCAACTTGCAATTTTTAGGTTGTAGCATGCGTAAAAGCTAGTGCAAAGATACTGGTATCATATGAAACTAGAAAATCTAAGAAATCCACCCGGTACCAACCATGTCATACTAGCTCGCCCCAAAGGAGGCTAAATAACACTCAAACCTGGCATGGTCATTTTTAATGGGCTTCATTGACCTCTGACCTCCAGATATGTGATAATATGATAAAAGTAGTGAACTCTTGTAACCCTGCGGAATCACTACAGAAAAAAAAAAAAAAAGTAAAACATAGAAAATAAAGTTGTAATAAACCATAGTTTTCTCATTTATTGATTTAAACATCTGGAACTGCAGGCATATAATGTGATTTACAGTTTAAGTTTTGGTATAAATGTTCAGTGATCATAGGATTGTTCATTCTTTGGCTGCAGTTGTGAAAATATTACGCTTACTCAGACAAGTTTTTTTATAGCATTAATATTCATAATCAGATCTGAAGCAAGCTTCTCCCTCAGAAATATAGCAAGAAAGACAAAGAGACAAAGACAAACCGACAGGAAAGCATTTTGTGGAGCTGTTTTTAGCAAAAGAGGTCCCAGGTTGGTATGGCAGACGAGGTTTCGAAGTCGAAGAAGCGAGGGGGAAAAAAGCAAGCAGTACCTTGCAGACACAGTACATTACTTTTTCATCAGCACATGCACTCCCCTAAGCCTTGGTCCACGGGGGTGTGCGTATTGAATCACAAGCGTGGCCCAGGCTCTCTTTCCCCTGCACTCTCATATATTGCATACTGTAGGAATGGAGGGCATGGTAAACTCATATAAGCCATGAACCCCACAAGATGCTGTCAAAAACTGCAGACAAATACAAATAAACAGTGTCCTGAGAGATGTGCATACATCGCATAAAAACACACAATAACACGAGTGGTGTGGGACTGGAAACTTGGATACGGCACACATAAACAGAATCAAAGTCACATTTTCCTCATAACAGGCTTCCTCACATCACAGGAAACTATAATACGACTAATAAGACTTAATGAGGAGGCAAGTAAAAGTGTGACCAAACAAAGCAGTGGTTTACGAGCCTGGAGACTGAGAGGGAGCTGCCTCGGGTGCTGCAGGACATGACCGCCGTGTCACATTTACAACTTCACATCAAAACCTCTTTGTGTCCTTGCTAAAGTTATCAGTGTGTAATTACCACTTACTTTCTCTTTATTACATATCTGGTTTATCCGATAAGGCCAGAGAGGCCGTCTCCCCGTGTGACATCAAAGTGTAGCTGTTTAAATCTACAATAATAACGTCGGAGAGCAGGTATGATTATGGGAGGTAATTTGTAGTACTTATTTTTGCTGGTTTCCTATAGCCTGGAGAAATGCGTCCAGGGTAGATATGAGAATGTCCATTATTGCTACTTAAGAGAGTGGAGAAAAGGAGCTTGTGGAAAGAGCTGGGGAAGCGGAGGAGGAGAAGTCAATCAAGACGGGAAGGATGTTCATTCTCTATCTCTTCTTCTTTAGTGGGCCATAAAAGCTAACGGGCCCGGAACAGCGCTCACCTCGGAATCGCCCGATTGCTTTTTTTTTTTTTCCCCCTTCTCCCCTCATGCCTCCCCTCCCTGTGCTCCTCCGACAAATCGGCAGCCTGGACGGAGGTGAGTGTCATAAATAACGAAAACGGTAGTCACTGTCACATGCACGTGCTTGCATGCACGCTCATGCATGCACAGCTCTAGGCGCTTTTTCTCCCTCTATGCAACACACACAGTGTCGAGCATGGCGCGCTGCAACCGAGGACCTCCCCAGGAATTTTTTTTTTTCCCATCGTGTTACCTCAGGTGGGGGGGGGGGGGGGGGGGCAAAACTTCTAAAAATACAGTCCTACAGAGGAGTTGGTGCCACTGCAGAGGTTAAACAATCCGAGAGCTGCAGGCAATCATTCAATTTAAAACGCACCGGGAGCCCTTGGGGCGCGAGGGGAGCAGGACGCATAAAGAAATTTAACAACTCAATGTTTTACGGCCCACGAAAATGAGATCTGAGTACAGGAGCGGAGGTGGTGGCACTGAGAGCTCGCCGTGTAGTCCACGCACTCCTGCACAAAACCGGCAGACATGAAAAAAAAAAAAAAAAAAAAAAGAGGTCAGCCGCTGAGTGTTGAGTTGAGCTCATGACCCCTTCACCAGGACTAAAGTAGACTATGAGCACAGTGAGCTAGCAGCATAGGAGGGAGAGGGGACAACAAATCAGGTCTTCGAGTGTTGCCAGCTACGTTTCATTCAAATGTAAGGTTGGGGAAAAAAAGAGTATTTTAGGTTGTAAACAGTTACCTTGTTGGTAAGATGACCATTCAAAAGTTGCAGAAAAATGTATGCGCTGCTAGTTTGGTGCAGTTTAATAAAACATTTTGACACTTTCCACCTCAAATGACAGAAAGCACTGCTGATGGAAACTGGTCACTGATTCAAACAGAAACAGAAAAAGGAACAATCTGAAAAGTCAAGACAGCTTGTGACAGAGACGAAAAACAGACGTTCAGGAAAGAGAAAATAGACAGAGACAGGCTGATAAAGGCAAAGCTGATGAAAAAAAGACAATGATACATACAGAAAAAGACAGGTAGGACAAGTTGAGACCCAGAAAGACAGGCGGACAGACGGGCAGGCAGTTTCGACAAGCCGAGGGAGGACACAGTGCAGCTAACCTGCAAGAGCTAGAAACAGGACTGTGTCACAAGCAATGAAGGCAAGCGCACAAGACGGATTGTATTTTTAAAGAGTTGAGAGGACAGTAGGTAGCGCGGGGATGGATGGGTTCAGTTGTGCAATGTACAAAATATTTCTATGAAATTTTTACTGTAGCTTTCTTTCAGTCAAGTAGAATTTTGAGGCACTTATTTCATGACTAAAGTCTTCTTTTCCACATTTCAGAGGCGAATTTTGTCATTTTTGCTCCGCTGCATATTTAACAAAAAACATGCAGTGATATTTAAATCACCCAATAAAATGTAAAATAGATGAAATAAGCATGTTAATGCTTCAGCAATGATAAATCAAGATTTTAATATGTTAAAATGGTCCTTATACCACAGTATCTATCCTCACACTATCCTGATAGTGCAAAAAAAAAAAAAAATCACATGCTTCTGTGTCCTCCGGTACTCCTGATGGCACCTTCATGATTTCACAGACCAGAGGAAAACAACCAATCAGAGCCGAGCTGGAGCCTGCCGTCTCCGAGAAGCTGTCAATCACTTGCAAACTCTGATCAAACTGTCAAAATAGGCAGCACTGATTAAATATCAATCAATATTCTGTTACTGTAATGACAAAGTTTGTGACCCGGCAGCCATGTTGTGATCAGTTGAGGAAATGCCAGCATTGCCCACCAGCCGGAGCAAACTTTTAAAGCTAAACAGTACCTACAAGATGTTTCAGAAAACATTTGAGGCAGGAAATAGGCATTACAGTAACAGAATATTGATTCATATTTGACCAGCGCTGCCTACTTTAACCATTTCATCGGAAATGACCTGTGATTGGCCAAAGTCTCTCGGCCTCGGTCTCTATTGGCCTCGGCTGCTCCAGGCATGCAGATGTGTCCTTGAGCAACACACTTAACCTCAAATTGCTCTAGAAGGCATAGCCATTGGTGGGAATATTTAGATTACATCCCGATGGGCAAATTGACACCTTGCCTCTGCCATTAGTGTGTGAATAGGTGAACATGGCTGACGTGTAGTTTAAAGCGCTTTGAGTGGTCGGAAGACTAGAAAAGGGCTATATAGTGTAAGTCCATTTATTATGGCGTTTTTGCCCAATGATGCCAAAAATAGTCCTACAGGGAGACTTGTTTTTGAATTATGAGATTTTGGTCTATTTTGCTTCCATAACATGTCTGCTGAAAGACTAGTGGAAAGAAAACATCCAAAATACACATTCTGGTGTTTACTTTAAACGTTTTTTTTCTGTTTGTGTCTGTAGATTTCTCTAAATTCACCAAAAGTTCACATAAGATGCTAAATACAGTTGTAGAAATCACGTAATACAAAAAAAATAGTGCTAATGGAGATCAGCTGGGGAAGTGTCAGGTGTGTATTGTAAGTTACTTTCTACAACTGGTACTTAAATGCAGGACCTTTACTATACTTGCAGTATTGTGAATAGGCGATCTTCCGCCACTGAATAGCTTAGTCAAATATCCATCATGATTAACTATCAGGTACATCGCTTTGTACAACTTCACCTCATTACTTCAGCCTTCTCATCACGAAACCTTCAGTGTTGTTTGTTTCCTTACTATGCTATGACTTCCTTCAGTGCAAACAAATTATCTGCCAGTTCCCTTTAACAAACTCAATTCCTAAATATTTTAGCTCCCTGTCCTTGTTTTGTCTTAATTCCTCTTCATCAGTCCTTCCTTGTGCCCTCATCTCTTTTTTTCTTGTTATACTTCACAGTCCTCCCTGTTTAAAATAAGTCCAACCATTTAACACCCTTTCTTCCCCTTTATTATCATCATCCCTTTCCCTTCAACTTTCCTCCGTCCCCCCCTGTCTTTGCTCTCCATGCATCCATCCTTTCTCTACACCTCCTCTGTCTGAGTGCTCCTGTTCTCCATCCCCTCCCCTGGCAGCGCCCCCCCCCTGGCACAGGGCCTGAGTGTGGGCCTGTTTCCTCAGCAGGCGGCCGACCGCTGCGTGCCCGCATTGTGAGCCGGGGAAATATGCTCCATTGTGTCTGCGCGGCGCTCACCCCTCGATGTGGAAGTGGTCTGAATGCAGGCTCGTTAACCAATCAATAGAGCAGATGTGTCTAAAACCTCGTCCTTGAAACCCCTCTCTGCTTTTGTTCTATGCATGACAAATGAGTTAAGTGGAAGAAAACATCCTGTGTGGGTTTTTTTTTTTCCCGGTACAGATTTTGCCTTGTTTTACAGATTTTTTCTGTAGTCACTCCCTCAAGCTAAAAAGCTATTTGACAAACCTGATCAGAACATTTGAACAAATCAAACAGCACTGGTTTTCTGGATGAATCGTAGAATGTGATATTTGGTAAAAATGAGACCCATGCATCTACTTAAGTGGAACATATGCTTGATTGGCAAGCAGGGAGAGTTATAGTAGCACAGGAAGGGAAATGAGTCATCCCCAAACAGATGAATGGCTTTAGAAGTAGCCTAATAGAGTCCTCCGATGTGTTCATCGGGTAAATTATCCCTTTTAACCTATAAAAGGATGTCAGCTACGTTCTATTTCATTTCTGAACATGGTGTCAGAAGTGGGACAGGATCATTTTAGTGTTAATTGCAATAATTAAAAGACCTGTTTTGAGGTGCTTCAGCTTAAAGTACAGAACACTTTATGACAGCCAATGTCTTCAAGCTGCTGGATTGGAGCCACTTGGCAGCATCATCCCCTCCTTTCCAGCCACAATCTTATAGAACCATTAATATGGACATGCCAAGGGCACTTTGTCAAGTCTGCACTGGTTATAGGAGCATTAGAAAACAACAGTAATGTTGTTTGTAAGGCAGCCATTCACTAGAGACCTCTTTACGGCCAATAGAATAGATATAAGATCACATTTTCCATGCTTGATCTTGGCCAGTTTTGCCAACTCTTTTAAAACATGTTAACATCACTGCTGGGTGAGTCACTTCAAAAATGTAATCAATTCCTTACGTACTAGGGTTGCAGCTATTGGCCATTTTAGTAATCAAATATTCTACCTATTATTCCATTGATTAATCCAGTAATCAGAAAAAAAAATGCTTACTAGTAAATATACAAAAGAGAAAATAAGACTGAACAACTAACTGGTTTCTTTTTAATAAAATATCAGCATTCTTCTTGCTTAAATTGCAGCTATCTTTGTAACTGAACCCTTCAGTGCATTTAAGTGCCATATTACTTTCTGGGTTTCAGGGCTCCAGTTAATGTAAAATGAAGCCTCGATGCAAAGCATTAAGTTTTCAGTAATCAAGTTACTCAAGCTTGTCGAGAAATCATTTCAGACCTATGACATGCATACATTATTTTACTAATTACTGAAAAGCAAAAGTAATAAGTTATATAACTCACTTGTGTTAAAGGACCAGTGTGCAGGATTTTGTGGCATCTAGTGGTTTGGTTGCAGATTGCAACCAACCAAATGCCCCTCCGCTCACTCCTCCCTTTCCAAATGTATCGGGAATCTACAGTGGCCCTCAGCTAAAACAAAAATGTGAACGGCTCTCTCTAAAGCCTGAGTTTGGTTTGTGCTGTCTGGGCTACTGTAGAAACATGGTGCAACAAGGAGGACTCCATAAAGATGACCCGCTCCCTATGTAGATATGAAGGGCTCATTCTAATCTCATGAAAACAATTCTTAGTTTCAGGTCATCATACTCTAATGAAAACAGCGATGAATAAAAGGTGCATTTACAACAACAACTCCACACCACACGTCATACCATATTCTGTATTCTGTGTTTCTATGACTTTGTCCAATCGTAGCAGAACTCTCACTAGAGGAAGACTGCAAGGCACCATTGAAAAAACAACATCACTGGGATAAAATCCACCCAACGAAGAGTTAAAAGTGATTCTGTGCCAGTGTCCGATCTACTCCCTGGCATGGAATCAATCCAATCACTCCCCGAGACGTCTAGACAAACTCTAATCACTTACAATTCAGAGCAATCACTTTCATCCCATGATGCATTTCGTTGGTGATAGGACGGGTCTTTTTAGGGGTGACGGTGCTACGATCGTTCAGGCAGCAATTACGGTAACACAGGAGCTCTGAAGAGCGTGACAGTGATTTGATAATCATGTGGCAGTGAGTAGCCATACACTGTCAATAGTTATACAGCTTAGTTATACTGCATGCTCTATGCAATAAAACCCACACTGTTTAAAAAGTGAATAGTGGAATAAATACGTTTTTGAAATAGAGGGTGCCAAGTAAGAAATGGTTGAAGGAACAAGGGAGCATGAAGGGAGTGATGTTCTTTGTCTGTCAAAGTTTTAACCCGGTCTAAATGTTGACAGCTTCAGTCACTCATCCACAGATAAAAACAAAAATGAAAGAGAAAGAGGAAGCAACAATAAAGTGGAAAGGAAAGCGGGAGGGCCAAGCAGAAGAAAACAGTCCACCCATACTCTGCTGTCTCAAGTGTTACCCATGTTTCACCTTTAATCCTATCTTATTACGGTGGAAGAACAAGGCTGGCGTCTGTTTAGTGGGAGAATTCCTTTCCAACTGTGAGAGACGATGGCTCCCAGGGCTCGGTATTTGTCAAAGAAACTCCTGCGCAGGCCTCAGCCCCAGCTCGGAAAAACCCTTTGTCAAGCAGCCAGCATTTTTCATTCTGCTGTTGTTGTGTCTCGGTCTCACCTAAGGCCATTAAACTCACAAAAGAATAAATTACATTAATTGCCAGTCTCGATGAGAACAGCTGGGCTGAGGTGCAGAACAACAACGATAAAACGAATTACAAGGAAATAAACCCCGGGTAAGAGAAGTAGTTCCTGACTTTCTTGGGGTGGGGGTGGGGGTGAAGGGGTGTTTTTAAAACAAAATGGTTGCTGCTTGATGCGCTTCCCATCGCAGGATGGGTTTCCGTTTAGCTTCTGCATGAGGATAACTCAGGGAATGGATTTGTCTTTTCCTGGGTGAAGGTGTTCTCTGCACGCATGCTGCCCCAGTTCATCTTGACGCCTTTCACCATTAGGGCCCAGGTGCATAGCTAATGAAGGGCTGGTGAACCACACACCTGTGTGCTGTGGGAAGGAGGCGGGAGGCCCAGCACCTTGACGAATGCCCTCACCCTTGTTCCCCTCTTTTCCATCTGTCTCCATCCCTCCTTCCTCTTGTTCTGCCTGAACAAACCCTCTCCGTTTCCATATCCATCAGACTTCAGCTTGGCCCTCTCCTTTCTCCTTTCTCTCTTTCTTCGATGCACGTCCGCCCGGCTCTGCTCTGTGTTTCCCGGGCGTTTGTGCCTTTGGCCGAGGCTGCTCTGAGCACATGGCTGAGGCGAACCTCTGAGAAGAGCTCATTAGAAGGTGTGAGCTCAACCCCTGATTGATTTCTGAGCATGACACAGCGAGAGAGCCGAGCCGTAGCGCAAACACCTCTTCTGAAGTGTGTGAGGTAGAGAAAAGAGACGAGAGTCGAGGGTTATGGGGATCAAGAACAAGAGAGTGAAATAAAAAGAGGAGGGAGGAGGGGGAGAGGAGACAGCCAGCAGAGACAGAAACTGACTATGCCCTCTTTTTCTTTTATGTGCCTTTATATTTTGTTGTTGTTTCGCTAGCGTTCAGGGCTGTGCAATGAACTGAGGAGTGGCTAACTCGCTCCAATTTGTCAAGAGCTCTCCGACTGTTGTTTGGGCTGTGGGTGGGGGTGAGGAGGGCGCAGCAGCTGATGCCAGCCCTCCAATAGCGGAGTGATTACTGGGCACTGGGCCGTGCTGAGCCGGGCTGGGGCGTCAAAACATGCCGTTGCACTTCACTAGACACCGCTGTATAAAGATGTGTGCTGAGACCTATACGCACTGACAAAGCTTTGCTAAATTTAGAGAGACATTAAGGGGTTATTTGATTATTCGCCCGAGACGTTGCCTGTTACATATCTGCGCAACCACCGCAAAAAGGGGAATTTAAGAAAGTCACATCTTCTTTTCAAGATAATCAAATCTTGTCTTTTTACATCAACGACACATAATTTTGTCAAGCATCATTTGCATTGGGTTATTAAATTTGTTTCAAGGTAACTGATCTTGATCTGTCTTAGTGAGAAATTCTAAGATAATCTATTTTTAATTTAGAGCTGATGAGAAATATGTCTGAGAAGCAGATAGCATGGTTGTCATACTAATGTCCCAAACATTTATTAAGAGAAAACGAGACAGCTCTGAAGTATCAGACCAAACTAGTCAAGACAACAACATCTTTAGGTTAATTAGAACAGTCTCGTACTTCCATTAGCCATTCCCGCTTCTTCTTTGAAGGGTCGCAGGAGAGTGGAGACAATTCCAGCTGATATTGGGCGATAGGTGGGGTCAAGAAGGCTGACACATGGAGACAAACAACCACTCTCTATCACATTCACACCTACAGGCGATTAACCTAACCTGCATGTTTTTGAACTGTGGGAGGAAACCGGAGCACCTGGAGTAAACTTGCGCAAACACGGGGGGAACATACAAACTACTCAGATACAGCTGGCTGGTTTAAACCCAGAACCTTGTGAGGTGACGGGGCTAACCTCAACACCAGGTGCCAACTAAATCTGGGGTCTGGGCACCCGTAGGTGGGCACCAAAAATCGCAGGGGGTGCGCCAGTATTTGTCTGCTCTCAGACTGTCAAACTTAGATTTACTCATGTATAACTAAAATGGTAATAACACACTTGTTGAATAACTCATACAAATTCTGTACATTAAATTACTTAGAAAGATATATTTCCTTGCTACTTAGTAATAAAATCTAACAAAATATTCAGCTTTAATCCTTATTTGTTGGCGTTTAGCCTTTCAAAAACAACATTTTCACTGCAGTCAAAAACCTGTTTGCTCTCCCGCTTGACGTACACAAAGCGAGGCACACACCTGTATTCACGGGGTTGGTCTAGCAGCAATCTAACATCGTACATTACATTTATTTTAAAAATCTATTTTGGCTCTAAAACTAATTATATTAACTTAAGTTGCAGAAAAAAGGAACATATTATACATATTCTGCATTCACTTGGCAAATTGGTCAAAACCCTTAATCATCCCTTTTTGTTGACAAAACTAATGAGTTCTATTCATTAAAGAAAGTTGATTTATTTAAAAAAGTAAATTAAGGAGGATTTTGTTTCAGGATTTCCAGGATATTTTTTTGGGTGATGACAGTGGGTCAGCTTTTCTTGGATACAAGTAGAGGCGGCTTCAAGGAAAATACGCTGGGAACTACTGCACTACATGACTGTGACAGTTTTCAATATAAAACTATACATCTACATGAGAGAGATAATCTTTTTACCATTCTGTAAAAGGAGACTTTTTGCAGTGTAGAGCACACAGATGCATGACACTTTACAGTACGTGCATCTTGCTTCATGTACTCAAGCTAATGGAAAATTGGACAGCAACATTAACACTCTGAGAACAACCCAGCTGTATCTTGTTAATGGTTGAGTTAAAGCAAGTGACAATCCATATTTCCTGCAAACCCTTTCACAAAATTGTGTTCATGCACATCTTTTGGTGCCACGGTGTGTAAGCAGTCTTGTTCTCCAGTTCCCTGTGCATGCACCCCTTTATAGCTACATGTAAACAACCTTGTGTATATCAATTCCCCGTAGTAATTCTTAGTCTCTCTGCCCCACGTCTGCATATGATTATTGATTCTATAAAGAGGGGCCCTTCAATAGTGTCAAGGCATTTAGATTTGCATTTATATTCTCGCTGCGATGGTGTTCTTCTAAAGCAATGAAACCTCTCACTTGCCCAGGGATGAGTGGAAGGGAGGGAAAGAGTTTTGATAAGGCTGCCGTCATTCATTTCAATTTCCTTATCGAGCCTAAGTACCTTCTATGAATTGGCCCTTTAAAGTACACAAATTAGAGCCATCAGTTATGCCGGTATGTGAAACAAGGAAAGGGAACGAAGCAGTGAAGGAATGTTACCGAGAAAGAAAAGCACAAGAGCCACGGGGAGAATATTAGATGAAGTGCAGAGAGAGAGAGAGAAAAGAGGAGAGAAAATAAAAATGAGAGTGAGAAAGACAGCGTTAATGAGTGTGTGAGACAGTGAGACCACTGTGTGGGCAGCCCTTAAGAACAAATGTCTCTAATGCTTAATTCCACAGGGAGCAGTCGGGGTACGGTTCTTATCATTTTATAATGATGATTATTCAGGGTCTATGGAATGGGCACCCACTCAGGGGCCAAAAAAAAAAAAAAAAAGAGCAACGTCAAACAAACACGACAGGAAGTAAAATATATGCTGAAGAAAAATTACAGGACATTCAATTGCAGAGATTATGTGTTTGCTCCTAATAAGTGCGATAAAAGAACAGAAAAAAAACTCATGCATTTAAATATGCTTCTTAGCCTAGTATAATCCCTAGTCTCTGCGTCATTGTGACTCTGGCAAGAGATGCACCCAAACAATACTTCTATACCAAGTACTGTTTGTTTGCTTTACATATGAATAGCCCACTTTATTTCTGGAAGTACACCAATCACTTTTGGTCCATTAAATTCTAATTAGTAGAGATAGAGCCTAAAGCCTCACTGAGATAATATTATAGAGGCTGAGAGTGAGCAAAAAAAGGAGAGACAGAGGAGACTGTTGCCAGACTGACAGAGCCTAAACAATGCCACATAATGGACTAGACCTCAGAGCTGGTTTGGGAAGGAAATTAACCCCTTCAATTCTCAATAACCCGTTAACTCGCACCTCTTATTATGTGCAATAAACCTTTTCAACAGCTTGGGTCTTGTTTCCATAATTTTTGGCTGTCATTCCTACTAGTAAAAGCAACATTGCACTCACCAAATTAATATCCGAGATCTGGGAAGTTAGACATGGTAAGAATCATGACCAATCAGACTTATTTAGTGGTGAAAACAAAGGCGAAAAGGTTTAAATATTACTTAAATTATCATCATTTACGGACGAACCACCTGCTTCAACTTTGACGCATGTTTCTTGTGAATCTGGGTTTCTTACGTTTCGTTAAGTTTTACCTCCAGATAAAGTGGTTTAGATCAATGATTAACAATGTTTTCGTGTCTTTCATCACTGGTTGAAGTGATAGCTGGCAGCTAGCACGCCCCAGCATTGAGGAACCGACAGGAGCACCAGCACCAGAGCAAAGCAATATAGTGCTGTGGACGGGGATGGAAAAAATATTTTAGCCTCCTAACAGAAAGACTCACCTAAGTGTATGCTATATTTGCATGCCAACCATCATCTGCTGAAAGTAATACACCTATGGATAAGTACCTCATACAACCCCACTTCAAAACACCCAAACTACAGTATCACGTTAAGAGATAAAATCAGCTATTTGCTTGAATTTTAGAGGGAAAAAATAAAACTAAAATTCCTTTGAGAAGCAGATATACAGTATATTGATTTCTGGTTCCTATCCTTCCCATCTTTGGGCCCCTTGGATTTCTTTTGCAACCCCTTTTGGCCCCGAGGTTGGGTCCCACTGGTTTAGATAATCTGGCTAAACTGTTAATTTGTTCTCTTTCAGGTTTCTTCAGTGTACACCAGGGTTGGGAAAAAAAATCAGTTCAATTATGCATCGCAATTTGTTATCATTTTTTTTATTTTGAAATTGAATTGAAATTGACAAATTTGCTCTATTTGAGTTTATGTAAAGGTAGAAGTAACTTTATCTGTTGTAGTCTGAGTAACGTGAGGTCATAGCCGCTCCATCACCTGATCTGTACCCTCACATTTTAATCCAAAGTGGTAAACAAAGTGGAAACAATTTGGGTTTCACACATTGCAGGAAAAGCAGAGCTGGACTTGACTAAAGCTGCATGCTACATCTATCATGAAGGAAACGTTATCGCATTGTGGTAACATGCGGTCAAGACGATCAAATTAGCAGACATTAAAACTGTAGAGCACCATATACTGATATTAATGTTAAATGCATTCAAATGTGACAATGACTGATACACAAAATCAAACACTTTAATACAGGCATGTCCAAAGTGCGGCCCAGGGGCCAATTTCGGCCCATGTTCAAATGTCCACTGGCCCGCAGCCTCTGTCGTTATATCAATAATAAGCAGCCCGCCACAATATCAGTGCGCAAATGAGGAGGTATGCAGCAGACATCTCATCTCTGGTTGAGGAGTTTCACCGGCATTTTTGGGATTTTGAGCTATTGAAAAGGAGATCATGCTTTTTTCCTGTCCTGTCTCCGTGGACCCTGATGACACTCCAGACCACCTGCAGTGTGATGCTGAGTGTTGCGATCGGCACCAACAGCTCCTTCTTGTCAACTTTTACCGCCAGCTGGATGGTCTTGTAATCCCAACTAACTAAATGTTGTGTTCCTGTTTCTTGAAAGCAAACATTAGAGTCTTAAGAAACAAATATACAAATACTCAACATTAAATATTAAAATCAAATTCGGTCCGAGAGCCCATTTTTCCATTTCATATTTTTGACTAAAATTACTAAAACGGGTCTAAAATTGAAATAAATTTTGTTTTTGATATCTGGTTCAAAATCAAATAACAGATTTTATTTTTTTTCGATTTTTGATGGTAAATTGAAAAACAAAAGAACGAGTGATACACACATTCATATGGCCCTCAAATAAGATAACTGTCTGTGTTATTTTCCTGTTAACATGTTGTAAATTTAGAAGTTAGTGAGTGAATTTGGTACAATTTTTTGTGTTCTGTCTGAAGAAATTGTGTGAAAATATGCCATCTGCAATAAAAACTTCATTAAATACTTAATTTGCATTTAAGGTTAATGGTTCAAAAAATGTCAGGCTGAATGGCGGCCCCCACACATTTTAACCTGCTTTAATATATCAATTTAGATATTTTCCAAAGTTAAAGTCCATAGAAGTGTATGATTTAACTTTTTCCCCTGGTCTAGTTTTGGATAGTCAGTTGCACTGTTTACCTCATTATGAGGCTCCTGACCTTGCGTTCCCACAATTCCTTTGGTGGAAAACAATGTAATAACAGACAGAGAAGATGCAAACACTGCCAATCTAAAAACCCAAGTTACAATAAGTCAGAATTAAATAGTCAATTCCTGCTTGACGATGTCATATCAGCACTGTTAGTTGTGTGATTTCAGAAAAGTTCTGAATGTTGCGGATGTGTGAGTGAATTGCCCATCGATCTGATGCAGCCCATAAAGCAGCCTCAGACTTTGGTAACTTGGGCTTTAGGGGGTTGGTACAGCGTGTGCCAAATAGCGGGCCTGATTAATGCACCGATAATCTGGTCCATAAATAGACACGCCAGTCAGTCTCTGTTTTGTATTTTATGTATCTGCCTTTACTGCAGCAATAACTGTTGGAAGGCTGTATTTCATGGCTGTTCAGCCGCCAAACTTCTCTCACTTACACTCTGTCTCTTTCTCTCTCTCCTCCTCCTCTCTGGCCCAACTCCACTGTGATGAAGAGTGAAAGAGCATGTTGTCTAAAACTTTTTGGCAAGTGGTGAGAATACAAAAAAGACTGAGAGGAAGAGGCAGCTTTCACAATACATCAAGCTCTCTCTTCAACAACACCTACAGTTCGCCGATACCTGTGGGTCTCTTTCATCGTGTGGCACTGATAAACAGAGAAAGAGGCTGCCGGATTAGAGGAGAAAGCTGGAAAAGAGCCCACCCCCATTCGAGAGGAGAAGCCTTGGCAACCAATAACATGGGTCACCGGTTCCCAGGCCAAACTGTATCGTGATGGAGCACTGGGATGCCAGGGCTCAACCAAGAGCGGAGGTGACAAAGGAGGAAAAGCTTTTACCACATCAGCAACAGAAAAAAAGACATTTGTTACTCACTACAAAGGGAACATGGCAGAACTCCCTAGTCCCAATCCCCATCTGACTGGAGATATAGCTGCGGGGTAGTCATGCTCTATCAGACCTCGCCTGAACCAGATCCGTCTCCCACATTAGCATTCTCATGCGAATAAATAACAGTGATAATGGTGACACTGTTCTGCATGCTTAATGGGAGATGGTGGGCTGCCAGGTCATGAAAAAACACCCAACCCTGAAAATTATCGCCAATGAACAAAAGCTGGAAGATATTTTAAACTTACTTATTAACTGTGAACAAAAAAAAAAAACACTCCAAGGGCTCAAAGCTGGCACATTTTAGTCATCAAGGTCTCCAAACAAACAATTCAAACAGTTATCATATACCGGTTGCTGTTTTGTTTAAGCTTCACAGCAAAACACTGCAATAAATGCTGCCCTTTATCCTCATATTAGAGAGCACAATACTCTTCAATCCCACCCATTTGCACAGCTTATGAATATTCTAATTTAAAGCATGAAAACACCCTTTTAGTGGCCGTTGGCAGTTCTTCAGCTCTGATTGTGTGCCAGCAGAAATGCAGCTAAACAACAGCAGCAACCTCTGCATGATCTCCCAACTTGACCGCTGTTTTAATTACAAAAATTATAATTACGATGAGTTGGATAAATGTGTCTACTGGGTCTGCAACTCACCAAGAAACAATGTGCTTTCATATTCAAAACATTTATTTTGTAAGGGCAGAGGAAAGAGTTTGAAATGGGGCCCTGAAGCAATAGTTAATTTACTGTATCCTGAGATGTTGCTTTAATTTATTGATACCAGTTTGTTTTCGATTTGAGGTGAAGTGCTCCGGAGAGTGTTGCTGAAAGAGGGGTGAGGAAAAAAATTTCAATTATGTTCAAGGAAAAAAGGCAGCGACAGGAGCCTTTCAGTGCACAAAGCTGCCCTGTGACTTGATGAATGGCCAGCCTTTAATGTTATGGGGGATTAAAGATAACTTCTGAACGATCAGCAGGCCAACATATAGGCAGCTCCTCTTTCACCAGCATAATAAGTTCTCAGCTGCCACTAGTTTAATTACCTCCTTTTAAAACTCAATCCACGTGGACCCCACTTTAAAAAAAATAAGATGGCAGGAGGATTAAGTTGAGGGGGGCAGTGGGGGTCAGGTATTCCATTGATTACAAGGTACCATTAAAGATCAAGAGAGGAGGCACTTAGAGGCATCCATCAGGCTAAGATTGAAGCGGCCGTAATGATCTTCCTGTACACCATAAATAACACTGATCGTGTTGCTTCTATCTTGTCCACAAAGCGCTCCGGGTTTGTTATGAAGCGGCTCAGCCCTTCTCCGTGCAGGCAAGGCCCTCGGGAGCGCCCAGTAGCTCGGACCACCCCCTCTCATTCCCGCCACCCACCTGTGCCGCTGAGCAAGTTTGCGGGAAATCCATCAGGACTGCGTCTGGATGAACAGATCATGCTAGCTACCCCCTGGGGAAAGAGGTCACCGGAGCTATGAGTCACAACTGTCAAATGAAAAACACAGCGGAGGCATGTTGTGACTGCCAGATGAGCATCCGAGATGCATGTTTATGCTGCTGCCAGGTGCTGAGTGCAGGACTGGCATGCCAGGAGCTCAAGACGCTAAGAGACTGCCAGTTTCAGTGGCTCAATGGACAATGCTCCTGACAAAAACACACTGATTGTCAAAGAAAAATGACTATTCAAGAACTAAACTGGTTTTACCTGCAACTATGAACAAAGCAAGATGTAAAGATCCATAACACTGACAAAAATGTAAAATTTCTTGTGGTCAGCTATTGGGAAGCAACATGAATTGCTGGGCGAACACTACATGAGAATCATGGCCATTTTGGGCCCAATTCGAGCCACAGTCCGATACACGTTTTGTCAATCGCTACAGTTATGCCGTCGACACACAGCTACCTGTTAAACTAAAATAAGCGACTTTTACTGGGAACGTGGCTGCATGTCCATGACACTACACACAGCACCGTGGCTGCTAACGCTCCCAGACGGGTGAACTGGGGACTCACTAAGACGCACTAATCTTGTTGGTTAATAATCGGTTAATGAGGGTCAGTTATGGGTTGATTTTTTTTTTTTTTTTCTAAAGATTATCTATCCAGATCTTCCTAAAGTGTGAGGTATGTTTAAAGTGGTTTTTACTTCCCCCAGTCTGCTCAGAAGTCCATCCTGGCTGCACCAATTTCAAATCGCAATTATTAAACGTGCAATATTTATGACCGGATATCATGCTGTGGGTGGGAAACCCTGAGGACAGCCGATGATGCAGTCACATGGGAAAGAACGATAGCCAATTGGGAACCAAGCTGCAAGGAAGAAGGACAACTACAAACGAGAAACATGAAATCGTAGTAAGATGGACCTCAGAAATAGAGGACAAACTTTTTGATTTGTGGCAAAAACACAAGTTTAAGTGTCTCCAAGACTTCATGCGTATGTTTTTCTTTATTCTTTGTCAATTTTCAGTACGAAGTACTGCAAAAGCCAAAATTGCTAATTCTTCCTGCCCATCATCTGCTATGTTTGTTAGCACTAAAGTTACATTTGATCACGGGAGAATGTGTGAAATTCCGAGTTTTAAGAGGTGAGACTCTTGTTGTTCATGAAATATAGGAACACCCATCCATCCATCCATCCATCCATCCATCAATCCATCCATACTTTATCCGTAAGCGCTTATCGTATTCAGGGTTGCGGGGGGGCTGGAGCCGATCCCAGCTGATATTGAGCGGAGGTGGGGTACACCCTGATCAGGTCTGGCTGACACATGGAGATAGAAAAACATTTATGCCCACGCCTACAGGTAATTTAGAGTCAACAATTAACCTTCATGTCTTTGGCCTGGGAGAGGAAGCTGGAGAACCTGGAGAAACCCCCACGCTAACATGGGGAGAACATGCAAACTCCACCTAGGCTTGCTGTGAGGTGACAGTGTTAACCAACTGCAGGAACAAAACTGTTAAATTTTTAATAAGATGTTATGCGTGTGGCCTCTCACATTTCCAACAGCTGTTAAGATTTGAAAAATTGTTTTAGTGTGGGCCAGCTTTAAGTCGCTGTTACTAGTAACTGTCAAATTTATTGGAGGGAATCCCTATCGTCCTCTTCACAGGAGATATGTGTTTGTGGCATATGGAAAGAATGTGTATTAAAAGCAGCGTGAGAAACATATGCTTTGGCTCCCAGTGGACTGACAGACCACAGGGACCATGTGCCTCCACCCCTGGCTTCCCCATTTTGTTTTCATCTTCGTTTGCCTCCAGTGGGCAGCTGGTTGTTAGATTACAAAAAAAAAAGAAAAAAAAAAATGTGTTGCAGTTGGATGTCTTCATTGGCTGGTGATGAAGGATGGCGGCATACAAAACGGGTGCCTGTTGACACCTACTGGGGGTGGGGCTGGAGAATGGGACAGCTGTATCTGAAGGTGTGGGGTTAATAGAGAGCACAGCATGATACTTTCCCTACATTACACATTCCATGATTACAGGAAACCAAATTAAGCTGCTGGAACATCATCTGCTCTCTGCAGGTTCATTCACTATTTACTACAACTTCTGCTCACCAAAATTCATGAGGGCAGATTTGATATAATGGTGCACTGGCGCCGTTTGGCGTATGTGACTTTCAGACACTATAGGCTTCTATAATACCCACAAAAAATAATGAAGCACTGTCCCCTATTCCCAACACAGCATGGTTTTGAGTTTATTTCTCTTCTGAAAAGTCCTGTGTGCCTCATTGATCAACAAAGCTGTGCATCGCCTTAGGTGATTGCGTTGTTTTCTGTAGCACAACAATGCAAGCAGGGTGGGAACAACGGGGAGGTGAAATCATGGGCAAGTTTGTCGTCCTGACAGAGACGGCGATGAATAAGATCCCACGGGATTCATGGTACAGCAGATGACCCTCTGCCGGGGTAGCTGTCGGGTGTCCTCACAGGATGCCCCCTACTGGTAAAAGGTAAGAGTAGGTCACAGAACCTCCTACAGCTCCTTTCCCTTTGAGCAAGCAAGAGCAGATCAACATGAAGAAGAGTTTTCCAATAAATATGCTGAAAGCAATGAATGTATTCAGCCCAAAATAACGAGCCAGCTGCATAACAAGGGCGCATGTTACATGCCTTCCTGGTACCAGCCAAGACGGCTAAAAAGAGGAGAAGCCATATTGCGTCATATCATTGGGGTTCAACACATGCACAGCAAAATGTAGTCTGCACTTGCTGAAAGGCTCAAAAACTGGCACACGATCACAGAAGATGAGGATGATTGATTCGTTTCACTGAGGCGTCCGCAGGGAGGGTGTTATAGTAGCCTACTTTATGGGTGAGAATTACAATTCTGCAATTATTGAAAAGCTCTTCAATAAAAGACCAAAAACAAATCCTTTCTATTTGACATTCTATTGTGTATCGCCCGCCAGCCATTCCAGCGTACCCGAAAAGCTCCGCCAGAGCGTAGGGACGTCATATACTTGTGACAGCGCCGGAGTTACTGATTACGCCGGACATTTTACAAGAAAAGCTGACGCTCAGTATATGCAGATTGTTTACACTACAACCTTTAACGTTGGATGGCTGTGTGTATGGACTCTCTGGTGAAACTTTCACTGCGGGGCTGCAGGACTCCACCCGGCTGTGACCGCACCATCCTCCACGCAGAGACTGCCTCATTAACGTTATGCTTCCCTTACAGCATTGGCGCGGCTGTGGCTCAGAGACCAGGTCGCCGTAGAGCAAGTTGTCCACCAAGTCGGTGGTTCGATCCCCGGCTGACAAGACAACAGGACTCTTTCTGGAAGGCATACCTTAGCAGCCTCTGCCATCATTGTATGAATGCGTTTGTGAATGGGCGAATGCTAACATGTAGTGTAAAGCACGCGAGTGGTCAGAAAAATAGAAAAGCGCTATAGAAATGCAAGTCCATTTGCCACTGGATTTAAATATAAACTATTGGCAAACAGGTGCTTTTGCTTTTCGCTTTGACACCAAATCCTCCACCATGGTCCTATCTGTCAACTCTTGTCCTGTGTGTGTGAAATCTGACTCCTGCGACTGAGCTAAAACTCCTTACAGAGCAGACACTTATACTTTGTCAATACAGATAGACGGAAATGAACTAAATGGATTTTATTTCTATAAAAAACAGCAGTAGTGGTGGTGGGCAAGTAATATAGTCTGATTGCCCGAACACCATGTAACACTGGTAAACAAACTACCGCAGCAAGCTTAGCCGAGTGCACCCAAAGAGCACCTGGGCGGACACCATCCCTTTATTTCTAGCACCGCCTGCTGCAACCCTCCAACATGGCAGCTCCAGTTACACTGCGCATGTGTCATAAACCCCACAGCTCCCACGGGGTCAAAGACCGTGTCCCAGCCTTCATTTAATAATAGCCTCGGTACCAGCTCGGGTCTCATCACATTCTGTGCTATGAGGACTGCACAGAGGCTGCTAATTTGAACAGATGCATGTCAGCAGCAACAAAAAGTGCTTGGGACAGGAAAAGAGACTTTTTCCCTTTTTTTTTTTTTTCAAATAAAAGATTAGAGGATATACAACAAAGGAAGTCAGAGAGGGGGCGAGAGAAAAAGGAACAATTACAGACTGAAGAACGAGAGCACTTCAAAGAGAGATGATAAACATTTGTATGTGCTTTTGCTCTCCTGATAAGCAAATAATTTGCTTTACTCTATGCTCGAGTGTATTATACAGCGAATAATAGAAGTATGACACATTGTTAACATTTTCAAGTATTTACCAGTGAAGGGTTCATCCATGCTTTTACATGAACCTGTTCAAGTAGCTGGATAAAAGATGCATCTGTGCAACACTGCCAGTTCAGGGTTATTCCCCCCGTCACCATGAGGCTGGCTGCAGGATGCAGGCTAAGACTACTGCTACTCTTGGCAGGGGCTAACCCAGAAAGGCAAGCAAGCAGGCGTGCTGGCTGCTGGAGATTGGGTCTGGCGGAAAGCAGGTCACACATACATCAGAGACTAACGCAGCGCATTGCCTGTTACAGCTTAATATCCACAGAAGCCAGGGCCAGGACATACACACCGCCGCAGATAGAGGGAGAGAGCCAGGCAGAGAGAGGGAGAGACGGACGAAGAGCTGACAGAGGAAACAGACGACTGAAGGACACGAGAATTAGAAAGACAAAAATTGCTTGCAGGAAATGGAGAGCAAGAGGAGGAGGAAGTTGAAATGATGGGTTTGGCAGAGGTGGAGTCGACATGGGAGGGGGAGTCAAAGAGCGAGCAAGAGAGTTAAAGGCAGAAGAAGAGGAATAGATAAAAAAGTGATGAAGAATCAGGGACATTAAAAGACTGGATCCAGTTAAAACTGGATGTTAGAACTTAAGGTGAATAGTGAGGAAAGTAAAGTTAAGTGAAATAGTCATTAAGTCTACAAATATATATTCTGGTTTAGGCTGGCGATACATATTTAATCATACAGATAAGAGAGCTTCTATGCTGACTCAATGGAGTTCAAACATTTCAAGCTGTTGTCATCCCTGCATTAAAATTCAGACTGTAGTTGTTAAATGAGACAAGAGCAATAACACAAACAAAACACTCCCCTCACACTGTACTCCTGCCAAGTTAAAAAGACATAAATTAACTCCAGCGAACTGTTGTAAAGGTTTCCAGACATTTCAGCTGTGCTATAGAAAAAGAAAAGAAATAGCAAGTGCAGTAAGTGAGAGAAAACAAAGGGACAACTAAGGAAAGACTGTAAAAAGCGCTGACAGGCTCTATTGCTGGAGTAGAGGTTGTGAAGGGGGTATAACAGAAAGAGTGGGAGCATGTAAGAGAAAGGGAAGGGAGAGATAGTGTGTGATAAAAGGGGGGAAAAACACAAGCCCAGCTCCCACAGGAGGAATGCACAATAGTGCAATAAGCTGGTGATATAATGGTCTTTTTTGCTGTATCAAGCCCATTCTCTTCATCTTTGGCAACCCTCATCAAATCAGCGCGCCGTTACCTCAGGTGGTGCTTTAATTACTGACAGAATTCTCAAGACCAAATAGACAAAACATGTTTCTGCTAACTGGCACGCAGACAGAGCTTAATGCAAACCTCATGAACACTTCAGAAAAGGTCTGAAGTAGTGGCATTTAAAGCTGACTAAAAATTGCACTGATAGACAACAATTTGATTATTTCTTAAGCAAGAAAAAAGCCAAACATTTCCTGATCGGAGTGTTTGGGTTTTAGATTTTTCTGCATTTTTTTTTCCTCTTTTACAGTAAATTGAATATCTTTTGGTTTGGACTGCTAGTCAGGCAAAACAAAACGAGCAATGCAAATAAACGCATCACTTTTTGGCTCTTGGAAACAGCATTTTTTCACCATATTTCTGATAGTTCATAAATGACTTATACAAGAAGAAAGAATTTTACAGACTGATAATGAAAGTAATCATTTGCCGCAGTTTGTAAAGCACAGATTTCTCAAGCGAACATCGGTTTCAGCCAATATTCACCTTGATGACTGCCATCGGCCTATCATCAAATATGATGACATTTGCTGGCGGTAGAGGCAGATTTATTTGTTGTTTTGTATTATTATTATTATTGGTTATCAGGGATGGTATCATTCTCTCAAACTTTGAAAGAAATAGAAATGAAAAATGCTAAAATGGGTCACCCGCCTGAGTAAAGTCTATGTGTAAGAAACACTGCTTATGTTTCTAATCACTTTTACATTTACATTTAATTTATCGTTAGCCTCATAGCATAATTGCCTAAGTCCTATATCTTAAAATAGGACTTAGGCAATTATGCTATGAGGCTAACGTTATGTTTCACAAAACAAATATTCTTCTCATTGAGTAGGTACAAGGTGATATTAAAGGTGGTTTCATGATGTATGATTGAATTAGTGCTCATTTAATGAAATGCTGAATGCCTTTAAAACAGCTCAATTATTAATTATAATGAAGAGGCATTTATCTCCCTGGCACAAAAAGGGAATAAATAACAGCAAAAACAAAATAAACAAAAACACTGGTATCAGCTATTGGCCAAATCATTTTTTTAAACATTGGTATCGATTAAACCAGAATTTTGCAATAGGTGCACTAAACGATTGCTTCTGTTTTCAAGGGCTGATGGTACATTAGTATGCTATTATGCTAAATGTTGTTAATTTGATCATCCTCATGACAAAACCTTTTTATTGCACTATTCACGTTGTGCATCAAACCACACGGATTTAAAATCTAATAGATGTATTTTACTTTATATGTTTATTATTTATTTCATATCTCTCTGGAATGGTCCACGTTACTTATGATTACCGACACACAGTTGTAATTATCTATACTCATACATTCACATTCTAGACACACAGATTGAAAAAATACGACATAAAAACCCAGAATACCATCACTGTGGGTGTATGCCTACATGCTCATAATTGTGTGGCTCTGTATGCAGTTATGTTGTTGTTGTTGCCATTAGACTGTTATGGGACCGAGAGTGGTCCCAGGCGGACGCACGTCTGTAAGGCAAACCATCGGTGACATCCTAAGCGCGGCTAACGTAGTTACGGCTGCGGCGACTCAGACGAAAAGCCTTCCCAGGGTACTCGGCGAGCCGCGGCAGCGCACCGCCACAGACGGGGGGCAAAATGAGATAGCGCAGGGGCCAAATCTAATCAGGGGACAAAGACGCAGCACAAGAAGGCAATGGAGACGGGACAGCAAAGAAATGGAAGGGAAAGAAAAAGGCGGAGGGGGGAGTTGTTCAGAAGAGGTAAACAGAGAAAGCAGCAGACGCAGAAGGAAAACAGGGGGAGTGAGAAAGAGAGAGATATTAAGTGAGTGACAGAAATGTACTGAGTGTTAAACTGCACGGGAGAGTGTGAGACAGAGCAGGAAGAGAGAATGAGGCAGTGCAGGAGAAAGGCTAGCATTCACATGTGTGGGAAAGCAGGCTGAATTGTTTGTGTACCCCCCTCCCTGCTGGTAAATGGGAAACACAGCCTGTGCTGCGTCCCCCCCACTTCCACCCTCCTCTTCCTCGGCTGTTCAGAGCCACTTGCGCTGCTTTTTTCTCAGCCGGTGCCACACAATAGCAAGCTGATGAACCTGGGGCTAACATGCCCTTTGAGCTCAGTAAAGGCAGAACGCATGGAGAGTCCTTAATGATATCAGCCCGGCGCAGCAAGAATGCCAGCGCACACTCGCTAACTCCTTCACCTCCTCCCTCCCACCTTTTCCAACCCCGTTATAGGAAAGGGAAGAAGCCTCACATCCCAGTTTAGTTCCAGAGGAACAAAAAAATACAAACACCACAAGATCTGACATAGATTGTGAGCAAATGTATTGGCACATCATCTCCCTGCAAGAGCTTGAAATTAAATCTAAGCATTTTGTTTTTAAATTAAACGCTGCCTCAAGTGATTGCGGCTCTCGTGATAGGTAGATTGGATTGAAACAATAGATAAAAAAGGGCTGATTTTGGTCGCCTGATGTCCTTCACTTCCTTTCTTCACATTCGTGTGGTGAGAAGATGAGGCTGACATCGAGACATTCTTTCCACATTCGTTGGCGCCAGTGTTGCCAAAAAAAAGGAAAGAAGAAAACAATATGCAAATCCCAAGGTTTTCTCACATATTAAAGATGCAAAAAGAGATATGGGTATGTTGTTGAGTTGGCATCTGTGTTGTGAAACTGGAAGTGTGTACTTGAGGAAAACTACAAGAAAGGATTGACTGAATAATTGAATGTGTGCGATAAGGAAAGGTTAAAGTGGCACAACAAATGAGTGTGTAGACTGGTCTTTTCTCCTCGTAAATTGTGACCTCTGAACCTTGATAATTAGATTCTACAGCCAATTAAAGTCAGGCGTCTGTTAATGGGGGTGACCGGGTGAAGAAAAAAAGTGCTCGCCTGGGTCAAACCTTGACAGAGGTGCTTTCGACACAGCCGATCAAATCATCAAACCAACAAGTCCTGAAACCTAACAACAAAATGGTTCGGTTTCTTAGTTTATCTGTTTTTCAGCAGGCAAATTTCAATTTGCGTTAGAATAGAATGTCCATCAAGCCAGCTGTATAAAGTCAACAACGTGATGCATTTTAAGCGAGCATCAATCAGCATCAGCACAAAGACAAATTACATGCAAACCTTTTCTTCAGTAGTGGGATGCATATGCCAAAAATATTGTCGATTCCCATTATCCAAGATTGTACCGTTTTCATCGAGTCAATCAAGCTATCAAATCAGCAACTAAGATGTAGTCTGACAAACGTAATTTACCAAAGACGATCAGCATGTGGGCTACATAAGCATCCTCTCCAAAACCTTTTGAGTGTTTTGAGTGATTACATTTTCATTCCACTCAAGTTTCTTGCTCCATTTTTGGCACCATCTGCATTTTTATCCTCTTTCGATGATGCTTAATATATGCTGATGCTGATAAAGCCTGGATTTGTGTTGTTTTTTTGTTTAATTCTTTATCAGAATAAAGCTATCAGCTAAGCTTGAGGGTCAGTTCTATCACTGCCGGACACGAGGGCTTAGCACGTTCCTTTAATTCATCAAGGTTTGATTACTTCTGTGAAGATATTTTCCTCAGCCTGATAACCTGATGCTCTCCAATTAATGCCTTTTCACAATCCTGCCGACGCCGACATGATCAGAGTGCGCTGGGCCTCCCCCATGTCTCTGTTCGCCTCGCTTTGTTAGAACACTCTTAGAAACTTACACCTTGGAGATTTTTTAAACCATTTTCACTCTCAACTCTATCAACAATTGTGGTTCATCAAACAAGATGAATTAATCTCTCTGGCACTCTGGCAACGAGCCCAGATAACTCAAGGAAAGAAACAAAATCCTGTTTAAAGCAGAACGCACATAACGTACATGCTACGTCTATGATCACTGACATGTCACTCTATAAATGTGAATGTTACACATCTTATACATCATTCAAATGATGACGATGATGATGTTTTATATTTTACTGGCAACTTTTCAGTTGTTTTGGGGAGGAAAACAGGCAGCAACCAGGCAGTTTGGAAAGTGAAGCCAATCCTGAAGTGTCTTAAACATGCATTCTTTCTAATATTCAGCAGGGGGCGACTCCTTTGGTTGCAAAAAGAAGTCTGATTGTATGATGTCTATGACAAAATGACCCTATTTCTCACTTGATTTATTACCTCTGTAAAAATTGTAAACATGAGTTTATGGTCTTAATTGCTAGCTTCAGGTCTTCTTCAACAGAGCATGATGTTCATTTAGTAAATTATGGTCCCATTTAGAGTCAAATAGATCATAAACCACAGTATGCTTTCTGGAGTGGCTACCGTGTGATCTTCTGTGATGTCGCTACCACGCTGCTGTCTGGTCCAGGTGTGCTTATGTTTTCATCTCAGAACTTTAACCCTTTCACAGTGTGTTTTCAGTTCATAAAAGTTAACTGTAACATTTTGGTCACCTAAAAATATGTAATTGCACTTAGCTCCACCCTCCTGTGTCACTTCTGGTTGCAGAAAAACAAGATGGCGGCAGTCTAAAAACCAAGATGGTGACGACCAAAATGCCTCAAGACTTCGAAACAGCAGTCCACAAACCAATGGGTGATGTCACAATGACTATATCCATTTCCTATATACAGTCTATGGTGGAAACGCCGTTCAATTTCTATGGACACCAAAAAAATTAAAAAATGCTTTTACAGGGGTGTGTAGTTGGGGTCATGGGGGCTAATTGGCCAATAATGAAAACAAAACAATATACAACATGGACGAGTTATCAAGATATGTAGTTAAGGTTCAGTTGTTAGTCACTACACGACAATGAGCTGCAGAAAAGAATATCTGTATATAACACACTTAGCACTGATGCACCAGACTACTCAGCAGGGACAGAGTAAAGAAACAACAACAATCTGCACAACTCTGACAATTATTCTAATGCTTATGCACATTATGCACAAAACACACCAAATATGGAAGCTGCTGAATTGGGGCGGCAGTAGCTCAGTCTGTAAGGACTTGGGTTAGGATGCGGAAGTCACGGGTTCAAGACCCCCATGGACCAAGACCAACTGGTTGCTGGAGAGGTGCCAGTTTACCTCTTGGGCACTGCCGAGGTGCCCCTGAGCAAGGCACCAAACCCCCAACTGCTCTGGGCGCTTGTCAGGAGCAGCCCCATCACTCTGACATCTCTCCATTGACATGTATATGCACTGTGTGAACAACAGAGTGTAAAACGGAATTTCCCCACTGTGGGACTAATAAAGGAATAAAGGAATTATAGGTTTGTATCCGATTCAGCCAGGTACGAGCAGTAACACTTCTACCTCACATCTCGCTGCAGCTCGGGCCTGCTGGGTCAGTCGCTCAGCCTCTCAACACAAAGGAAGCCGCTTCTTCAAAGTCAGCAATCAAACACACACGGCACAAAAGCATTTACCTTCTGTGGCTTGCATTAAAAACGGCACGGTATTCATTTGGAAATTAAATTTGCCCACCAAATTAAAGAGTGGAGGCACATAATGGATTGATCTGGATTGTCAGGGGGGCAAGAGACCCCCTGTAAATAAAAGAAAACGGGAAGAGAGTTGAAAGGGAAGGTAAGCGGAGAGGTTTGCTGGATCAAATTGCAGTATTGTCTTATTTCATTGGAGAAGAGTTTGTGCATGTGTGCGCTTGTTTGTGTGTATTGACCACGGGGAGAGTACACGGTACTTTATTTTCGAGCTGATTGTGCGCTGCCCAGTGGCGGCACCCGCTGCCAGGCTACTCAGTGAAAAGCTTCCACTCTCTTCCTCTCCTTCTCTGCCGAAAATAAATCAGCCGCAAAATCAGATTACAATCAGGAGAGATTCATGGGAATGATAGAAAAGAAATACAGAGCTGAGGGGACTTTGAAGCAGAACCCCAAAAGCAATGAGACTAGAGAGAGGAAAGAGAGAGCAACCTTGCCTACACATTACATTTTTACTAGGCAGTAAACAATTGTGCAGGCTTTCTCAGGGCATTTGTCTAAATCCAGCACAAGAAGAGGGAAATATGTTAATCACAGAGAATAACCTACAGGAAAATTAGAGGTGGGTTGCTGGAAAGTAATGGGTACACAAAGTCAGTCAGTAAAACTCGAAAGCAGATTTGAAAGGTTGCAATGCCATGTAGCAAAATAAGTAATGCACATAAGGAAAAACAGATTACATATTGGTGCATTTAGATTTGTGCATTTTAGATAGCATTTTTAATGGTAGAATTAATAATTTTATTGCTGTAGTCTGAGTAACGTGATGTCATATCTGCTCTGTATCGTTCAACTAAAACAAACAGCAGTCAGCCGCAGCGAGCCGAAATGAGAAGGTAGAAAACGACGGAGGGTCCACGTAGATACGATCTGCTCGGTCCCATTTTAAATCCAAAGCGGTAAACGTTAAACTTACTGTAAAGTATGGAAACACTTTGTCAGGAAAAGCAGAACTAGACATCATGGCTAAAGCTGCATGCTAACTCCGTCATGGACAGGAAACGTTGTTGTATTGAGGTAAGTTGCGGTCATTTATATTAAATGCATTCAAACGCCCCCCATGGTGCTGGCTACGGATGCATAAAGAGAGCAGAGCTGAGGAGAGAGCTAGCGACGCACTTGGCGAAGTTAGCAGAAATACACGTGTGACTACGTTTTCAAAATAAGGTGTTCATAAAGGAAGCTGTATATACAAAGTACATATATGGAAATAAGGCTGATTGATTATATTCACCAGAAGTGTAAAACATTACAAGTCCCCTATAAATGAAAATACTACTATTTTGTGAGAGAAATGACTATTTTTTCGATTTTTTTTGTTGTTGCTGGAAACAAATTAATAAATAATGACAATGACTGATATATTTGACTTGAGGACATCTCTGACGTCATACATGCTGAGAATCAAACTTTCTTACTATATTAATTTAGAGATTTTCCAATGCAACAAAATAACAACAAAAATCGCAATAACCCGTAATATCGAAATGCAATACTTAAAAATCCCAATACATATTGAATGAGCACACAAGTGCTGTGATGGTAGTGAATCGGGAGACAGGTGTATTGTCCCACAGCCCTACTATTTAAGGGTCCAGCATTAGCGCAATTAATGAAACCTGAGTGAAGTCAAAGGCTTAAATTCACAAATGGTTGAAACGAGCAAAAGTTAAACAGCATGGCTGTCCTTTTCAAAGAACCCAGCTTTCCAATCGTTAATTCACTGAAAGCCTAACTACCTCAGATACTTAAAAATATATCACAGAAATTGGCCTCTACTAAAGGATATCATAAATATGACCACATAATGAACATCCGCTCGGAGAGTGACTGTGATAGGGGCTATAAACCCTCTAAACTCATTCCTACTGTCTGCAGGAACACCATTTGTCCTATGAAGGACATAAAAATATTATTTTGCACAGGTAGTCTTCTACATCTCTCCTTTGGCACCATTCCCCTATCTACATGTCTCAAAGGGCTTTTGAGTAATGCATTTCTATTATTGTACCGTGTGTTGTGTCACATTGGTGGCTTTATCAGGAAGTTGTTGTAGGGTGAGGCTGGAGTGGGATGGAAGGGTTATTTCGTGGGCTTGGCTGGCATTAATCTCTGTCACTTGTCCTCTCTGATTTATACTCCTTCCCAATAAGCCAGTCTACAGCCTCCACTTCAATTGCTACTTTGTGATAGTGCTCCATGTTCAGCCTTCGTCCATGCTGCCGCTTGACATTGAAGGCTTGTTCTCCAAACCAGCAGAAAGTAAAAAGCATGGTAAAGAATTAAATTTCCTGCACCAGGAACAAGAAAGACAAGATAATAGGAGCCTGGAGCTCCCTCCACCCCCATATAAAGAAAGCCATTCTCCTTGGAGTCTATTAAGCGCGGTGTGGCTTCTGCTTGACGACTTTGATCAAGAGCAATTAATCTTTCACCAGGAGTTAGAAATGCGGTAAAGGCCCGGGCTTGGATAGTCAAATTTTAAAACATATAGAAAAGAGGTTTTAATAGGTGAAAAACGAAAGATCTCTCAGAACAAGCCTCTGATTAATGAACGCCATGGCTTAGCTCCAGGCTATCTGATCAGAAAGATTCAACAGCAAACTCCTCCAATCATCTCCTTTCCATTTATTAACAGACTGTCAGGATGGGCAACCATGCCACCCACCCACTGTCTAACAGCCCCCCACCCCCACCCTCTGCTGTGGTCCGTATATTTCCAAAGTGTTTAATTACAGATGATTTATCACCAAACTGTCGTTTGCTAACTGGGCCCTTCCGTTCTCGCCCACCCCCCCCCATGCCACTCTCCCGCTGCGTTGAGGGGAACCTTCACGTCATTATGAGAGAGCTCATTTATATTAAAATGAGTATTACCAGTTAATTCGCTCCATACATTTTGGACACAGCATGTGTCACGCATGAGCTCCGGATCACACCTGGTTTCGTGGCAGCTTCGGCATACATCAAGTGCTTTATTGCGGGAGAGTTAATGCACATTTGATCTCGCTGCGATTCGCCATAAAGATTAAAGAAAAACATGGAGCGTAACTCATATATCATTATTCCATATTGCCCTTGCAAACATGATAAGTCTAAGAGCACATTAAACATTATGCACTGAATTAAACATAGAACACTAAAGGGCCATTTATGTTGAATCTCATTTCCTCGGTTAACCTCTGGTCATAGCTGTCAGTCATATTCACCCGTCAAGGACAATCACGATGTTTTGCTTAAAGCAGTGAGAAAACCAATAATGCATATCACAAACGTATTTCATGGAAGCAAGTGAACGATATACTCTCTTCAGAGCGGACTCCATCATCTCATAATCCCCCAGCTCTTCAGGATGCATTCACAGAGGAAGCTAAATATTCGCTTTTATCCAAAGAGACCACACACAATCGCTAACAACCTACAAGCAATCCTAAAGGACTCCAAAAAAAAACTCACATAAATATGCAGAGATCCTACCTCCACATCCATGTAAATGAGGACCAACCCCCCCCCCCCAAAAAAAAAAAAAAAAAAAATTTCAAGTTTGGACAGGAATAGCTTCCTCCCATTTCAGCGAGGGGAAATAATAATGAGGGTATTAAATACAGCCAGCAGATGAAAAATAATAACATATCGATTGGGCACGTAACGCTTTCAAAAGGAGTGTAATGACCTGATTCCTGGTATTGATCCATGAGCAGGCTCGGGGAGGAGTAGCTAGTCGCCCCTCTAAGACCCCCAGTGAGAATGAGATTGGTGAAGCCATCTGAGGTTCTGTTTCTTGTTTCGCTCCATACAGGCTTCATTTCAAATGGGTGTTTTTTCCTGAGCGGATGTGAAATGAATGCCTCTGCTGAAATGGTCTGACACATACAATATTTGCCATCTTGTGATCATACTTACCTGGAACAATGAGGCTGTGCTGTACAGAAATGTGCATTTTGTAGCATCATTTAATACAGCATATAAAGCAAATCTGCATGTCCTTTAAGGCATGTTTGTTTAAAATGAAGCACAAGGTGATAAGTGTGAGATATCATGCAGGATTATGGCTCCTTCATATTTATTTATGTATTATTTATACTGTGTATTCCTGGTGTAACATGTTTGACAGTGCCAAGGGTGGACATAATTCAATCTCCAACTTAACACATATGATCCCTAACCCGCCTCTCACAAACTCTTCAAGTGATCTTATTTCTGGCTCAAAGAGACAGAAAAATCTATATCTCAATTTGGTACACTTCAACTCCACTCCAAAAGTGCCCTCAGAGAAAACTGAATTAAACTGAGACAAGCTGATTCAACACCCTGAAAGATGAATTTAAGTAGTTGTTTCTGAAATATGTATTTGCTGTGTGCAATGCCGGGCTTCTCTGCGAGGGAAAAACGTGATGGGACTTCACAGCAGCTTTTTCCGTCTGGATAAAGGTGTGTTTTCCCAGAATAAAAACGTGCATGCCTGGGAATACATTAATCATAACAAGGTGACAGCCATCCTGACAGACAAGCAGAGCAACGGGAACAGATCTGACGGCACTTTCTATTCCTCAACGTGTTTGAAAAAAGCAAAAAATTTACAGGGCAATTAAAGGAGCATCAATAGTCGTGTCAGCTGGATTAGGGGCTGGGCGTGAAATTGTCACATTGTGTGTCAGGGGTGCTCTGTTAACAACTCGGCCCCGGCTTTTGCCATGGAGTGGCGAAGGGGGGGCCCCCCGACGGAACGTGACACTGGAAGAAATACCGTCAAGTCTGTGCAAGGCCAGATTAGATTAGCACACTGGAACAGGTGGTCTTTTATTGGCTGCGTGATACTGTCAAGGATCCTCTGAAACTGGATGCAGCATGTGCGTACAAACACACACACACACACATACAGGGAACATTTAGGGTGAAGGTGGCACAAAGCTTTTGTGCTGGATACCGAAAAGAACCTCAGCTTGCTCACGCCTGAGTCAATTGTAATGTGAGAGTGCAGCGCATGCGGTTGGATGCTGAAGTCACTGTTACGAAAAATAGACGGGGGAAAAAAGAAGTCATGCTAGGGTTAATGCGCTTTGGACAAAAAACAGAGTGTCTGTTGAGTGACGGGAAATCCAGGGATTGTCCAGCTGTCTACCAGGCGACAGCCACACAGCAACGTCTAACAAGTGAGGGGAGGGGTGGTGGTGGTGGAGGTGAGGCAGTTTGCCAAACCATTCTCCACACCCAACAGTATATTTACGGGGAGCATGTTAGCCATGAATAATACATGTGGTGATGTATGGCACAGGTTGGCTTTGGATAAATTATACAGTGGGGCTGAACCAAATACTGCATCATATCCCCATATGGACAGCGAGGCATAAAAATGCACCGCTGCCAAACTGATAGTGGGTAATATACAGCCCAAGCTCTGAAATCTGGATGAGGTAAATTTACTGGGCCAAAAACAGGGGGATCCAAATGCCACCCTGGTGATCTAAACATATGGGTTATTTTTAGAAGCGTAATGATGCATCAGTCTGGATCGATATATATTGAATTAGTGATCAATGATTCAAATATCATCAATGCAAAACACTGATAGATATCATCTTTGAGATATGTCTTCATTTTTTTTTTTTAAATTCCCATGGTACATCTGTACCACCACTTCCATCCAAGCACACCTGCTTCCTACTGAGCCTCGTAAGAAAACTGTCAAATCATATTTAAGTTGCTTTTGGTGAGTTTATATGAATGTAACTGATTGAGTTAAATGTGCATACGATATTGAATCAAAATCATATCATAGCAGACTGTGATATCAGCAAATATTGCTTCATTGTTCAAAGAATCAATATAATATTTTAGCGTGATGAAACTTCAGATTTACATCCCCAGTTTATTTGTGACCAACGAAGAGACAGATTTGAAATCATGCTTGCGATTGTGTGCAGACCTCCCCACAAAAATGATCCTAGGAATGCCAAAATAAGAAATACCAGACAGTACACTGTGGGTGTTCTTTTAGTGGAAAAAATTGTTGAGGTGTTTTGATGTGAGAGAAGTGTCTGATGAGGAGGTCTATTGAAACTAGGTCACAAGGGGTACCATTTTGTCAAAAGCCTGAGTGAAAAGCATTGCAAGAAACATGAAGCGCATTTTTAGTTGTGGAAGAAAAACTCTTTCCCATTTCTAGGACAACACAGTCCTAACTTTATGGCTATATAGTAATGAGACAGCTTTAGAAAAGCTAATATGTAATGAGTGTCCTCTGGCGAATAAGTAATAAACTTGTGTGTTTAAAGTACACTTGTGCAAAAGAAGTTGACTAACTTTTTAAATGTACAATCTTATTACTTCTGGAGATAAGCTGGCCCACTTGTTTCAAGTCTGCTTCTTGACTTGGTATACTTCACATACACTACACATTTCCTTTTTAAGTGGTACTTAATGGTACTGAAAGAGTCTATAAGCTCATTTTATGAGGTAACTTTTTCAGTGATTTGGGGAACAGGTCTGGCCTCGAAAATGTACAAGCTGTGGATCCGTAGTATAGAGTTTATATAACTGAGAAATGAATGGCGACTGTAATAATTCCAAGTGATTCATGGGTAAATTTTTATTTTAATAGAATTTAATAGTTTGTACAACCCCAAGTTTTGCCAAAGTCTCCCTTATGCAATTAAACTTTTATGCAAAAGCTCTCAAAGGTACAGACAATGATGTGTCTGATTCAACCATTAACTTCCCACACAGAATGAGCTGAGATAGAAAGATCTTTATTCTCAAGCTGTATCAAGAGTGCTCATGGTTACACTATGATATGTGGAACTAAAAAGAAAAAAACAAGGCAGGCGTGTAGAGTGTCTATTTAGGGCAAAGACTGCGAGATGAAAATTCATGTTAGTGCCTTTGGAGGAAGCTGAGGTACTGCCAGAGCACAAGGGAAAGACGATATTCAAATCCCGCAGTACTCTATCAGCCAGTGTAAAATGAGATTTGGCACTATATCTAACAGAGAATGAGTTATGAGTTGGACAACTATTATGGCTAGATTCTAATTGGAAGTGTCCAAGAGCAGGTTTTTTCTGCTTGTAACGTCAATGGAAAAGATGTAATATCTTGTTCTGGGCCGGCTGGCGAATGGCGGATTGATCTATACTTATTTTAGCTTGTCAGACTTGATATGCTGTAGTAACTACAGCACTTAGATGTATATAGAGTGATTATGGGGGTAGAGACAGGGCCACAACTTTTCTCCTGATGTGCAAAAGACCAAAAGTAGGGAAAATGCATAAAATAAGAGCCTGAACTAGCTGGGGAAATGTTTGGCCTCTGGCTATACACAGAATCCAAAATGTCTGATTAATTGTTTATTGCCACCGTCTGAAGAATCATGAGCAAACATTTTCGAAATGTACTGCACCAGCTCCTTTATCAATGAGGGCTTCATAACAATACCCAATGAACTTTCCATGAATTCTTACGCGCAAATACAATACAGGTGCCTGTTTGAGTTGACGATTAATAGCTGCAATTTACAGCAAATGGGTTTCTGCACAATATGTTTAGCAGGGCTAGAAAAAATGGGTCCCTGGCCACTGATCTGGAGACAGATTAGGTTTTTAGTCAGCTATGATTAAGGCATGAATAGGGAATGGGAGATCAGACTTTGGACCTGCAGTGTTTAATGCTGCCCACCTGTTATAAATGAGCAGTTAAAACGAGTCAAGCGTTGGTGGTCCCGGGCCAATTCAAGGGCATATAAGCTACACACACACAATCTAACATCAGTTCCTTACCTCTCTCTTTTCAAGCCACCCCACCCCTTTTGGATTTCCACATTCTTGCTGCTGTGCAAGGTATGGCTGTACGCTTGGCGGGTCAACGTACGGTCTATGAGGCAATCCAAAAGAGAACCCAAAAAGGACATTTGTCACTGCGGGAAGATGAACAGATTTGCTTTACTGCATGTACAACCAGACTGACTGTGCTGAATGCTAAAGTGGTGATAAATTACTCTTTAAAAGAGACGTTTTTGCCATGGACTCATCCTCGTCCAGGGTAATGAATCACAAATCTGCATGCTCTCCATAACCACCAGACCCAGTGTCGCCAAAGGCATCTTAACACTGTACATTTTAGTGTTTCAAAAGAGCATCTCTTACATCTGCTCCCTGAAAGTGTGGGTTTCAAATTGGGTCAACAGACTGTCGCTGAGTTTTTTCTTGTCAAGGAGTCTCTCCTTGTACCTGCAGGCTGAAAGTACTTAACACATTCTCTGAAGTTTGACTTTCATGCACTCTGTAAAACATCTGAAAACGGTCGCTTTCTGTGCGAGTGCTCGTGTTCGCCAGTGAGTGTTGTCCTCGTTTATTTCTAAATGGGTTTATTGCATAACAGCCCATGGAGGGCCCTGTAATCTAAGTGGTACAACATGTGAGAGGTGTAGAACAAGGAACTGGGGCTAGCCACAGAGAGGGGCTACTGTGGTAACGCGGGCTAAAAGGTTAAAGCAGCAGGGGGAATTAATATGTCTTAATGACATTATAATGAATGGGAAAATATGGGACATCATTTATTAAACGGAGTCAAGTGTGTCAGGGAAGTGCGAGGACTCACAAACGCATTAATTATCTTGTGGTCTCTCTTCATGGACGGGGAAGAAAGCACTGGTGGAGAGGTAATGACAGGCCCCGAACGGGCGTCATAAATTACCACAGGGGGGCTTGAAGACGACAAGGTCTTGTCTCACTCCTGCACTCACGCAGCAAGATGTCTTTTCATGTGTCTAAACCGTCGGTGGGAATTTGGACAGAAAATCATAGTTGCCTTTTCTAACTCACTCATTTCCAGACAAGAAAGGAAGGAAATGCCCTTTTTTCTCTAAAGACCTGATATCATACTGGCAAGACATGACTTGTTATTTATCATACCTGTCACACTGGGAAAAAAGAGATACAAGCTTAAGTCCTGTTTCCACACTTTACTGTCTTGGGACCGAGTATGGGGGAGGGTGGTTCAGGCTCTGCTCAAGAAAAGTCATCCATAACCGCCAGTCTGTTTCTAACATTTGTGATGTTTGGGCCTGATCTGAGTCTGGCTGCTTTTTGTTTTTTGTTTTCCCTGTCGAGTTTTCTGGGATCCAGTAATAACTGGTGGATTTCAAAAGAGCCTTGATGTGTTCATGCACTCCTCAAACCCCCATCATCATGGTATGTGTTCTGATGACCATACTACCATAGATGAATTACTGAGACACAAAACTACAAAAGAAATGCAAAACAAGCACAGAGATACAACACTACCAAAAAGAGACCAAAAACTACCACAGAAATGTAAAACTGCCAAAAAGAGACGCAAAACTCCCACAGAGATGCAAAACTACCACAGAGATGCAAAACTACCACAGAGATGCAAAAATGTATTGTAGTAATTTGTCATTATTACTGCCACATTGAATCAGTAGGTATACATCCTCTCTAAATCTGAAATATCTGTGCATATGTGTTAGTAATAAAGAAGCTCCATCTTGCTCAGCTTCGTCCACAGTGATGCATTCCAACACAAAGCACCTGTTCAAACCTCTCAAACTGCTTCTGTGCTGATACATTACAGCAAACAACTGTGCAACAGCCTGATTTTCCAGCTCTACAAATTGGTTAATTCCAAACACAATAAACCTGCCAATGTCATTTGAGGGAATATTGACCAACCAAATGCACATCCGAGCTCAGTGAATCTACAGTTTGGTGGTCATATGCTGTTATGGCAATACCAGCCACCCACAAACAAAGCCTCTAGCAGAGAGATCTTTTTCCCCCTCTGCTTTTCTCTCTAATCTCCCGGTGCTACTCGTCTGTCAGCATTTCAGTATCTGACTCCTGGGGGTCAGCTGAGTCAGAGGTCGAATGCACGCAACCTTGGCACAAGCACAACAAAGGCTCCGTTTCCTTGGAAAATTCAATGAGACCTCGTGGGGGAGGGTTTTCCAGGTAAAATTTGATGTGAGATTGATGTAAAGGTTAGGCAACACGGTGGGAGAACAGTTGATATGCAATTAAAGTGACATGTTGACTGAAACTGTGTTGGATAAATGACATTTTATTATGTCTCTCCTTTCCAGACAAAAGTTCTGAAAGGTATCCAAAGACTCCAACAACTTTTTCATCAAGATGTGGTTGAGTTACCATGGATCACTTTTATTTTGTGTCCCTCTGTTTGCAAACTGTCAAATGACATTCTCTTTCAATGTACATGAACAGCTCTAAGACAAATCACTCAAATGGGTCATGTAAGTAATTTTGGATTGGTGTCTTGTGGATTTCGAAGTTGAGAAAGAAGCAGATACAGTGGTCTCAGATCAAGACTTAAACACAGGGAAGTTACAAAGGCTTGAATGTTCATGTCACTCTGGAAATGAGTAAATGACACTGAAAATTGCAGCAATTATTGCCGACTTAAGGCCCGCCTGTGGGCCCAGGAGAATTAGAGGAGAAAATACAGACTCTGTCTTCAAAGGCAATTAGTCTTCATATTGTAGTGTGTCCATTCAGCTAGTGTTCTACCCTCTCATGGAACTGCACATGTGGACATGGCTAATAGTCTCTGTTAATGAGCCAATCGTTCATTATCAATCTTCTGGGAGGCACAGTGTGAGAGCAGCATCCTGTTGACACATTTAGAGGAAATGGCCACCGCATGCCGTTCCCTACGTATGCACAGCACTGTGGCGCAATTGTCGCTGAAGGCTGCGAAAGAGCAGCTTGATTCCGCGTGTCCTTGTGGAGACAGCTAAATTAGACAGATTTGCATGCACACGCAAACTCATGCATGTGCGCGCAGTTTGAATCCAAGCCTATTCTGGAGGGGGAATGCCCTTTTTGTCCCTGGCCACCTGGTTAAAACACTAACAGCTGACTTGTTGCTGAGCCCTGCAATGGTAATAAATCACAGCGCGGCCCCTCCCAAACGCATACATACAGTCACACGCCGGCCGGCACCATCAACCTATTCCTGTACACCAGACTAGATACCATCTCTTTATGTTTTATGGCAGGATAGTTCACCCTTTTTTCATCACAGTGCAATCTCTTGTGCTGTGTCTACAAGCTCTGTGCCTGGTCCTATCAGCACAGAGCTCCTGGTGGATGTTGGGCCTTTCTAAACCAGCAATCGATGAGCACACTATTCCCTACAGTTACTCTTAGTGCTACCACACTGTCTTTTTTTCTGATATGGCCAAAGTGCCTCTCTTTACCTTTGGATAAATGACACTTTTTGACTTTGACAGTTTTTTTTCTCTATCCTGTTTACTCACTTTGTCTGCATTTTGGTTTTCCTCACACTGTCCCTGATGCGTGCTGCATGCAGCCGTTTCCACAAGCAACCCACCAGTAATCTGAGCTCTTAAAAGCCCTGTACATTCCTCCCCTACTCATTCATTCTCACTTTGTCTCCCATCTAGACAAGACTCCATTTTAGCAGTAGTCCAGCATTTTCCATTGACCTTACAGTGCTTGATTAAGGGCACTGGGCCTCTGGCGCCACTCTGTTTCCTCCATGTTTAATTAAAAGGTGAGGAAAGTCCTCTGTCTTGTGATGATGGCTTGGGTACATGATTCTTTCCCTGCCAACCCAAAATCCCTCTCTTGTGGTTTGGGCCCCAGGCTTGCACCTACACATGTCCCTTCACTTTAGGCTGTTTTCCTGAGACTGAAAACTTTTCTTGACCTCTGTGCCACCGCCAAGGAAACTGTCCATCTTTCATTTTCCCTGTAATATGCTGAACTCCACAGGATCAGATAAAGCAAGGTGACTTTTTTTTTTTCTTTCCACGTTGTTTACTGACAAAAGCGTCTTTCTTGTCGAGAAGGGAAGGAAGCGATCATCATATTCTATAACATAAGTCGCCTTGTCAAAGCCTGTTTAGAATACATCCTCAGAGGAGCCATGCAGGGAGGAACACAGGGGTGCACTTAGTGTCACTGCCGCTGGGGAGGGGGCTGTCGAGCGCCGGCGCAGCAAAGGAGGGGGCTGCTGTTTCATATGTCTATGGCAATTAACGCTGATGTGACACATTCAAAAAGGTCCCCTGGGATTGACAAAGCCAACAAATTGACTTACCATTTGAGCACGAAGACGTAGGAGGGAGAAAAAAAAAAAAAGAAAAGGCGTGCAGCTTCATCTTGTCATAATGAGTCTGGAACCTATTCCTGTCGGGTGCGTTGCTGGTGTGATGATTGCACTTTATTTCCTGTATATGCCATAAAGTACCACTGTGCTTACAGGGACATAGTGTAGCTTTTGACAAGATGGGGGTCGGGGGGTGGGGGGGGCGCCCTGAAGTAATGACTTTATCGTGTGGTTCTGGTAACTTACATGACAAACGAAACCGTTGCTTTCCTGCTTGCTATAAATGTCTCCTTAGGCCCCGGAGCAATGCAGGGAGAAAGACAGATGTTTCATTTCATGCCATGTTTTCAAACTCTTACACACATACACACACTCTTTTTCTCTGCCTATCTGACAAACCTCTACTTAATCCTGAATGATAAATGCATCTCAATTCATTTCCCAGTGCTGTACTGAATCGCCCTCCAGCTCAGGGAGCAGGAACCTGGTGTCCATAAAGGTTCAGCAAGTGATTCAGGCTTTTAAGGAGCGTTCAAAATGACAGGAGTCATTGGGCGGCCAATTTGTTTTCTCACAGAGAGCTGTGTTTGTGGCATTCGGCTTTCCTCGGGGAAACAAGGGCAATCAGCTGGAGCTTGTCGAGGACTACGAGAGCTAGTGACCTCTGACCTCTGCTTTGGATGTCACTGGAGGTTTCAAGAAGACAGCTGCCATTGGCATAGAATAAAACCTTGCATTGCACTGCCTGCTGGTAAACTGCACTGCAACAAATCCATGATTTGTAGCTACACACCACAGGTACACATCATGGATGTATTAGAAAATGGGAGCATATTTATTCTAATAAAACCTCATTACCTTCCCACACACAGGAACAATAGGGACATATTGTTTTAAACAGTAAAAGACAATGTTTTAGTGATGGCAAGAATGTGGTTGACATTCAGTTAACAATTAAACACCATTAACTGCACTTAATCACTAGAAAAACTCCCAAGTTGTGCGATTCAAGTGTTTAACTTGAGTGTGACAGAGGCAATAAAGAGGGATTCTGTGGGGAACCTGTACGCACGTAATGTTGGTCCACAGGAGCTCTCTGCATGGCTGAAAAGGGGGTGTTTGGTGGCATTGAGGTGGTTGATGGGGCAGATGTCTTCTCTGGGCAGCCATGCATACAGGCCTGGCCCGGGGGATCTCTACCCGCTGTGCATCAAGAGCAATTAAACGCAGCTCATGCTGGATTTCACTGACGCAAACAGGCTGTAAAAAGCGTATACGCACATGCAAGCAACCTTAAAGGACAGGACGAATGGGAAAAAAAACTAAAGCGCCGCAGGCATACGTTGTACCAAATCAAGTGAATCAAGCTATTTTTGGGAGAAAAAATGATCCAAAACTATTGTGTAGAAAAGTGCATCTATAGTTAATACAATATTCAGCATCTGACAGCAACACATGCCTCCCCCCACAGGTTCTAACCTAATCTGCAGCATTCGGCTGCGATCTGACAGACCTACAGCTGCATACTTGCCTGCCCTAAAAATGTATACAAGAACAATAAAAATAGATTTTAAAATACCTACAGCAGGTGCACATTCTGTAAGAGCACAGCAGGAAAGGGACAAAGCCTGCAATGAATGTAAACAGTAAAAACAAGCATTATAAAAGACATTAGCATTAAAACTAGTAATATTAACTGTAGTACGTTAATGAAAGCGATTTCCAGTGCACACGTAATCAGAAAATGCAAATTAGTTTCTCGTTAATATGCAGTGGACGAGTTTCAAATCCAGGTTAATGTGCTTTGCTGCAGGCAGGACAGAACTGCACTTTGGATTAGTTAATGTGTGATTTAATAAAGGGCAGGTGGCATGTGCCAGACCTGCTACTGAAGGAGTCTAAACTATAGACGCTGCAAAGAGATCCACTTGATATCTCAAAAATCTTTCAAGCTCAACTTAGATTGCTATGAGTCCTCACTCTCTTTACTCCTCTACCTCAATCTAAATAAAACTAATCTATTTCCTCCAAATTCAGCTCTCTTTAGAGGCCTGCCAAATTAATTCAACACAGTTATAACTAGATTCGGTGGCGTGCAGGAATAACCAGCGTTCCACAGCTAAATCAACATCAGACACTAGGCTGGTCCTCTGGGGGCGCCGCGCAGTGCCTCACTGTTTCTCAGTCAAAGCAGCCCGCTTCGCCTCCAGCCCCCCGTGGAATATCTCTTAATGTAACTGGCATCTTCATTTTGGCTTTGCTCTGATTTTGCATGAAAAATCAAATTCTCTATTTTAACTCTGAAAAAGTAAAGGGTTTGGGGAGAAAGGGGGGAGAAAGAACAAAGAGTGAGAGACCAACAGAGGAAAACGGTGTAAGCTGTTAATGCTATGTTAATCCCTGACTAAAAACAGCTGAAGGTAATGCAGAGCTAGATAGCTAGCAGAGGAGGTGAGTGAGAAAGAGGAAACAGGGGGTTACAGGGCATGCATAAAAGGAAAGAGGCAAACATCACCAGAAGTCTTTAACCAGTCTGAGGTGTGACTGTATATTTTCCAGCATGATTATAAGACTTCATGCCTATTCAACCTGGTTTCCCCACACAGAAACAAATAACATATGGTTGAGAAGAAAACAAATCTATTATAAGGAACTCTATGAAACTATTCACATGTATTAGTTGCTTTGTATTGCTGATGTGTGAATGGACTGTAATGTAACTTAAAAACTGAGACCTTCTCCAACTTTCGGTTGCCAATAATTGCCTGTGGACTGATTTCTATGTAAAGGACTCTGCGACTTTGCTGGGAAAAGCCAAAGCATGCAACATTTATGTGCGGTCCAGTGAGCCTTCCCTTACATAGCAAAATATTGTTTTGAGCGGATACTACATCAGCTAATTGAGCGGTGCAGGGATGACGTATTTTTGTAGGCCAACCAGGAAGTTAGAATCAACAAAAAGCTGGGGGGATTTTTCCATTGAGTTTTGGATTATTGCAGAAAACAGGCTCTGTGGCAAACAAACGTTTATGATACTGACACGTTTTGTTCAGTAAGATAATCCCCACAAATGAACACCACTTTTAGGATCTTTGGAGTATAATGCAATCGTAAAAATCTGACCTTAGGCTAGAAACCAACTACACAACATGACCAGGAGTATACACAACGAGCTACTTGTGAGCACCTTCTTTAAGACATATATAAGCTTCAAAATGTACAAGTGGGGATATTTACTGACATATTTTAAATTGTCGAACAAAACATTAAAATCTCTTCAGCTTGTGTTAACCACAGACCTTATTTCAGGCATCTCACTAAAAACTCATTCAAAAAACCTGTTAACTTCAAGAAGAGGGAACCTGAAGTGCTAAAGTGCTAACTCATTTACAGGTTTCAGGACTCATTCCTGCACCACTCTATTCATCCAGACACCCGAGGCTAATCCTGATGGTAAATTGGATTGATTGCCATTTGCAAACGACTTTATCTGATGTTACGAAGCAACCAATGCCAGATCAAATCAGCGTAGCTCAGTTACAGCTAGCTGGCTAACCATAGCTTGTTTGTTTGCCAGCGTTATCGCTAGCAAAATACTATCTGAATGGATACGCAAGGAAGGGGCAGCAAAATAGATAACTGTAGCATATGCTACGCTATGGTTAGCCAGCTAGCTGTAACGTTGCATGGATCCGGCAGTGGTTGCTTCATAATGTTATGTTATAATTTGTGAATGGTAAACTAGTTAGTATCATGGAGCCATTGGCATTAATAAAATATTGGAACATAATGTTATTATAAATATGAAATATGATTGTAATGTAATATTACTGAGGATGCAGTCTGCTTAATGGTCACCAGTGTCATTTATAACAGATTTTCTGAAAGTTCCACACAGTACCTTTAAACTTAACACTGCAAAATTTCTACATATGGAAAATCTAAGTCTATAAATGCTATAATAACTTATACAATTTTATTCCTACCAGAATAGAGTCCAAGATCTGTCACACTAATATTTTTGGTGCTTTTCAAAGAAGCAAAAGTTAAGAAAAGAGGTAAATGGTAAATGATACACTGACAGCAGAGGCTGCCATGCAATGTGCCAACATTGTCCATCAGGATCTAATCTAAATACTCATTCACACACCGACGGCTTTGCTTTCTGAAGCAATTTGGGGTTAAGTGTCTTGCTCAAGGACATATCGATATGTGACCAGAGCAGCTGGGGATCGAACCACCAAACTTGTAATTGGTGGATGACCTGCTCTACCCTCTGAGCCCACAAAAAAGGATCTACGAGATAAATGTCCATGATAATAATAAGAGTTGACGGCCTTTGATTGTTAAACTGAAGTTACCATGATTTTGTTTATACTAGCCTGAAAATGCCCCCCAAAAAATGGCTTTGTTGCAGGATGGAGCAAATAAAGGGTTGTATACAAATGCCATTTGTTCATTATTCATTTATGGAGTGGATAAACACACAAGGCCATGGCTTCAGGGTGTGTTGACTTTCCTGACCATTGTCAGTTCAAAAACAAATTCTACAAAGAAAGACAGATAGTGTGACATGGGAGCTACACACACAGCGGGGGCTGAAAAATCAATCATCACCTTCAAGCAGCACACTCAGCGGCTTTCAAAATAATGAAAACGGGACAGGCAAGGTTTGCATTGGAGACTCAGCCTTAGGATGAACCTGTCCAACACATATACTCCTTTTTCTTATTAGACAACAATTCAAGGCTTTAGCTCCTCCTTTGAAAAAGTGTGCTTCTTGATTGTGCTTCAAAAATTGATTAAAATGTGAAATTCTACCTTAAATGCAGACGTATACCTGATATATACTGTAGGTATGATACATCTATTCCTGTACAGCTTGGTCTTTCGTTATAATGCATGTACAGTATGTAAAAACTGCCACCGTCGGGTTGGTAATGGAAACCTGTTGATGTTGATCTCTCAACATTTCAGCCTTTGGTATCACTGCCATTCAGTATAATATTTAAATGAACCGAGAAAAATGGAGATCACTGCAAAAATTTGCCAAATAATATGTTTGTCAACACTCTGCAAAGCTTTGACTGAACTGCTATGTTCAGGTCATGTATATCAATAGCCATGATGGGGTAATAATATATAATTTAAGGCTGTCAATTGATTAGAATATTGAATCACAATTAATCGCATGATTGTCCATAGTTAATCACAGTTAATCACAAATTAATCCCACATGTTTTATCTGTTCAAAATGTACCTTAAAAGGGACATCTGTCAAGTATTTAATACTGTTATCAATGTGGGAATGTCAGAGCTGTCAGCATGTCAGTGCTGATTTGTATTATCGATTACAGCGGACATTTTACAGGAAAATATGACGGTCTATGTAGTGTGCTTACTTTAATCTTTACTGTCAGGTAGCAGTGCGTCTAGCCTCTCTGGTCCAGCTTTTGCTGGGAGGTCTACCTGGCGCCAGACACACCGGCTCTGACCACTCCGTCATATGATAGAGGTTATGGTTTCCGTATAGCATTGGGTTTAAATCTGAAATATTGCCAAGATGCATTTTTGCATTTCACTTCGACACCAAATCCTCTGCCATCATCTGTCAACTCTCTCTCATCCTGTGAGTGAAATCTGACTCCTGCTACTCTGAGCTGAGACTCTGTATGGAGTAGATGCATTCACTCTCAGTTTGTCTATTGATAACATGCCACTGATACACCAGATTTAACCAAATGGGTTTTATTTCTGTAAAAACAAAAAAAAAAAAAAGCAAAACGACGGTGGTTATGTAATCTGTGTGCACCTGACCACCGTATAATACCAGTCACACTCACTACTAAGTCTATGTGCATGTCTGTAAAGGAGGGAGTCATGGTTACCCATAGCACCCATTTTCATTCAGATATCTTGAGGTCAAAGGTCAAGGGACCCCTCTGAATATGGCCATACCATTTTTTCCTTGCCTAAATTTTGAGCATTATTTAGCCTCCTTTGCAACTTGCTAGTATGACATGGTTGGCACCATGTTGTTGTTGGTGTTGCATTTGGATATATATATATATTTAAATACTCATGCAAAAGATTATAAGATTATATTACAAAAATAAAATCCTACCTCTGTCATCCCTATCAAATGTCTAACCACTAGCCTAACCACTGTTTATGAAACATTGGAATAACACAGGTAGAAGAAAAAAGTCACAATCATGAGGACATACTGAGCCAAGCAGTAGTGCATGCATATTCATGTGCACCACAACAAACTGTGAAAAAGGCTTTGTTAGTGAAACCAAATCCCATGCTTATGTTCGAGAAAGGAGTACACTTTGTGGAGGGGTCTTGGATCCCAGCCTGCTAAGATGGTTGCCACCACTGGTGGTGAATGATGCAAAAAAGCCTGGCGTCTAAGAAACGTTATGGCCTGAAATGTTGTTTACCTCTTTGGCAAACATAAGCCAAGCCCTGTGCTCGAGCATCAACAGCAGGTCAGTAAAAAGCCACCATGTTTGGTAGCTGCTAATTGAGGCACTGAAGTGATAAATTTAATGTTCCAAAGTGTGAATGTAATGTCCTTAAGTGTGAAGAAAACAGAAAAAAGCATGTAGTTATAAATATGTCAGTGTAAGCCAAACTTTACAGGCTGTAGATAAAGAAAAGGGTAACATTCTACATGAAAGGTACATACATTTCTGAGTAGTTACCAAGGACTGAATAAATAACTTCTGATTAATGAATAACAACTTGTTCCAGAGTAACTCCTAATCAAAGACAATCCTTAACTTTTCTGCCATTAATGATTTTGTGTTTTGTAGTTGTGCATACCTTAAATCAATTTGTACAGGTGTATTTTCTGTAGATACTGCATATGTCAAAAATCCTGCTTACATCCACTGTTGTGGAGGAACAAAACATGTAAATGTCCAGAGGAAGGTGATTTACTTTTTATAGGCCCTGTAAGAGAAACACTAGTTAGCTGGCTGACAGATTGTGTGGTCGTTTAAGTAATAAACAAATAATATACTCACATAATAATATGTTACAGTAATGACATTACTTTGTCGAGTAATGAGTAATGTTGAGTACCTATTTGCACCTTCAAAAACAGTCAGAAATTGCTTTATATAACATTTGATAAAAAGACAACACAAGCTAAAAGCTGGAAGGAGGTTACTGAGTAAACGGACTACATTTATTTAGCACCTTTCAAAGTGCTTTACACTAAATGTCAGCATTCACACACCTATTCACACACTGATGGCAGAGGCCGAGCCATACAAGGTGCCACCTGCTAATCCAGTTATAAACTAATAGTCATTCACTGTAACCGAACCACTGATCTTCTGATTGATGGATGACCTGCAAATATTAAACCATACCCACCGGCTTTTATGTACATGTTGTGTCTTCTTACCTGACTTGCTAAAGCCAGTTACAATATGCAAGTTTGCATTCCCCTGGTTTTGTTCAGAGTGTGACCTTCACTGTAAGAACATGTTGTCACCGTGGCTAAGCTACAGTAGCTGTTGATGCTCATTAAATACCTCTAAAACATAGGCGGAACTAAAATGTCTTGTTTCATATTTCTACACGTGTTAAAGGTATAATATGTAACCGCTGTTGGTTACTTCTTTTAAGCACACGGCATTCAAAGTTGGCCCTGCCACCACGGCTCAACGAACGACATGGAGAGAGCAGCGATGAGCGAACAAGCTATGGAGTGAATGAAGAGAGGGAGCGGCGTTACTGAGAACAAAAATTGCCAAAGCCCAGAAACATCCCCAACACAGCAAACTAAGAAGAAAATAGAAAATACAAGCAGAAGGCAGAGTCTCTGCATTTCTTTTTTTTTTTTTTTTTTTTTTTTTTTTTTTTGCTCCTGTCAGCACTGAGTCCCATCGATGAACACACAAAAGGAGGTAACACTTTTTTGGGATCTGTGCTTATTTTAGTATTGACAAAAGTATGTTAATATTTTAGTGCGTGTGTGACCATCACCGTCCCTCCTGGTAACTAATCTTTATTGGGTTTTCCTATTACGAGCAGAGAGGGAAGTGCTATACTTAAGTGAGTTGAGGGGAAAAGTGGGATAGATAGGGGGAGATAAGATGGGTTGGGAAGGGTACATGCTATGAATGTGAGGTGCTGATTTATACCCATCAACTAGTAACCTATGAGAAACAACGGAAGGGAGAAAGTTAAACCGTCAGAGATCAAGAGTGATAAAGTGCATGAAGTCCGTGAGTCCAGTGTAAAGATCGAAGAATGATCTAGCACATTTTTGCGGGTCCCATTAGTTCTCAACAATGGGACTCGGCAGGTGCTGGCAGGCCCTGAACCCAATCATGCATGTGTTATTGACACCGAAGCCCAGAGCGGCTGTCGTGACTAAACCTGGGCAAACTGGTCAAGTGCACCACCCCATCCCAGGACATGAGAGCACCAAGGAGGCAACACCCAGATAGCCATCAGAGCCGCCGGGCCGCACACACACCCAGATGCCCAGAGGAGGGAGCGGCCGGCACCCCCAGAGCACCCCGAACAGGGGCAGGGGGCATGGGGCACGAGGGCCCACCCACCACCCAACACCCACCCCCGACCACCCCGAACACCCACCCCCACACCCCACCCCCGCCCACCACCCACACCCAGCCCAACCCCCGCCCCCGGGGCGGCAGGGCGACCCCCGCAGCACAGTGGGCAGACACAGGGACCGAACGACCCCCCACCGAGAGGACAACTAGCAGCAAGCAGGCCGCCACCGGGGGGCCAGCCAGAGGAGACCGATGCCCGGGCCCAGCCCAGGCCCGGGGGAGAGAGCGGGTGGTGTAGATGGAACTAGTTACTAACCCTGCCTATCACCCGGCACCGAGGCCCAGGGGGAGCGCAGGGAACCCACGGCCCCGGCACCCAGAGACGTGCCCCCGCCCCCCAACCTGAGCCGAGCCACCGCCAGGGACCAGCCCATGTATTAGCCCCGGCGGCCACCAGGGCAACCAATCCAGCACCACGATGTTCCAGGGGCCACAGCAATAGGGGGCCCGCCAGGGATGCGGGAGACCCCCCAGACCACCACCCCCACGACCCGGAGACCCCACAGCGACAGCGGATTGAATGTTGGGCTCCCTCAACACCCAAAAGCCGGAGGGGACTGAGCCCCACCAGTAACGCCATGTCCAGAAGGTTCACCATTACTTCCCTATTACTATGGTTCCCCGATTCCAGACGAGGAACCATTCACCCTCCACCATGTGTGAGTGCAACCTTAAGTGTAATGTAATGTGGTGATTAAAAGTTGGGTTGGACTGCGAGGGGGCAGCGGACGGGCCAGAGGACTACAGAGGATGGTTCTCTGCAGCCTTCCCTGACCCTGATCCCCAAGCCAGCGCAGACGTCCCAAATTTGTGTGTGTACTGCATTAAAAGTGGAAACTCGGAGGGGGCAGTAGGAAGGAGGCGAGGAGGACGCAATGCCCTGGGGCTCTGCAGTCCGCCCCACCCCACAACCCACTGACCCCCATCCCACCCGTCCACGTAGCCTAATTTTGTGATCCTATATGTGCCTAAGAGTAATATATACAGTGAGATGTGAGATGGGTGAAGTGCACAGTAAGAGGCAGTCCAGTGTGGGCCCAGCCCCCCAGGCAGAGGGAAGTTGGGGAGAGGTAGAAACGCTTTTCAACCCTGATGCGCAGGGCCCCGGGACCAAAGGGGAGGGGGCGAGAGGGGGCCCCTCAAACCAAACAGGCCCCACCAATGCGGCCAGCCCCAGCAGTTGCAACACCAGAGCAGCACCCCAGCGGCCACCCCAGACCCACCACAGGCCAGCCGCCCACGGTACCCCGACCCGAGAGGGAGACGGAGCCACCCCCAAGGGCGCACGGACCGCCGGCCCCCCACCCCAACCCTGAAGGCCACAGCACCGAGGACGCAGGGGACACAGACCGTCCGCCCTACTACCCCCGGGACAGTACCGGCCCCAGAAAAGGTCACGGCCAGCAGTATTTGATCCCCGGTGGCGTCACACAGGTCCAAACCGGAGCCTGTGCATGGATGAGCGAGTGCCCCCACGGAGAGAGGCCAACCGGGCCCGGCCCCCCCCAGGCCACGGAGGACTCCAGCCCCCAGAGGAGGGAGAGAGGGCGCGGAGGAGTGGGAAGGAGGGGAGGAGAGAGGAGGAGGGAGGCAGGGGAGAGAGGGACGGGGGAGCGACAGGAGGCCGACCCACCCCAGACCCCCCACGCCTCCAGGGGACCCAGGAGAGACCCGCCGCCACCCCCCAGGAACCAGGAGAGCGCCCAGCCACAGCAGCTCCGGGGCCAAAAGGCGAGCTACCGTACTCCCAATCCAGGGGGTAAGGGAAGCAAGAGCCAGTCGGGCCCAGCAGAGCCAGACAACACCTGGGGATAAGAATGAAAAGAAAAGGACACCTCAATAAAGAATGAAAAGTGATGGGAGTAATTGAAACAGGCGTAGACTCAGTAATTAATGGCATGTAATAATGAGCTGATAGGGAGAAGAGGAGAGAAAAAAAAAAAAAAAAAAAAAAAACACAGAACAAAAAAGAGAAAGGAAAAATAGAAAAGAAAGATAAAGGGGGATGGGGGGATATGACTGGAGTGTGGAGAAGTAAATGATTTATGGATTGGGGGGCATCAGCTAACAGGAAAGCGGTTGGTAGATTTAAAGCTGAGAGAAGAGTAGGGGTCCAGGTTGCTTCAAACTGTTGAATTTGGTTTTGGAGAGAAGCTGAGAGTTTTTCCATGGCAATGTAGTCCGTCAGAATGTTTAGCCAGTGTGTTTTGTTAAGTTTATGTCTGGTTTTCCAATTCATGAGAATAGTCTTTTTGGCGGTGGCTAAAGCGATAAGTATAGATCTGGTATTGTTAGGCTCTGGATTGATTACTGATAAATCACCAAGTAGACACAGAGAGGGGGACAGTGGGAGGTTATAGCCCCATAAGTTAGAGATTTTGCTGATGACTCCCTCCCAGAACTGATGCACTGGAGGACAGAGCCACATGGCGTGGAAGTAGTCATCCGGTGTGTTTAGTGTGCATGAAGAACATGTATCGGAATCAGCGAATCCCAGGGTCTCTGCATTTCTAATGGTTATGATTGATTTATAATATGATTTTTCAATGAGAAGTAATTGATTACATTTTTAAGCAACTTGCCCAGCACTGGTAATGCGAGTGTTAATGGAAAACAGAAATGGTAAAGTAATCATGAAGTCATGATCAATTCCAGTATAATACACCACTTTACTTGAAGAGCAAAATATAGTAACCTACATTTACATAAGGTAAATACCTAATGATTAGTTAATGTATCACAGTTCAGCAACATTGTCATAAGGCATTCTGTTATAGAAACGTATTATCTACTATAAGGTTCTTGATGAGAGTTAGTTAGAGTTAGAAGTTAGTTCCTGATTTGTTATTATTCACTGGAAACTCCTCAGGATGTTCTGCATCCTAATGGTAAAGTGTTACCGAAGACTAGAGTGAGAATGACAAAAGAATCTGAAAGCAGATTAATCCGGGAGGAATTGATTTGTTAAGCTTCCCTCTCTTCGCCGGCGCAGCAGTCGAACAGGATTTAAGCGCAAGCCCCTGAGATGCACATCTGCTCCGAGCCTGTCCTCCTCGGGACAGAGGGGACCCTCCAACCCAGGCTCCGCCGGGAGTCTTCCGACGCCAACTGGCCACCAACTGGATCAGTTCACAGTGTGGTAACCTGGATCTTGTGTGTGTGTGTGTTTGAATGGATGCTTCTGTGTTAATCAAGTGTGCACATGTGAGGATGCAAACGTGCGTGCATGTGGATTCATGTCTGTGTATATACTGTATGTGTGTGTGTGTGTCAATATGCACTTGTACAGTATATGTGCCAGCTGTCCAGTGCTGCCTTCAGGAAGAATGTGTAATGGGGATAAGCTCCTTCTCCTGGCTTTCAGCAGCTTTACTGCAGATCTCTTCCAGGGTGTGTGTGTGTGTGTGTGTGTGTGTGTGTGTGTGTGTGTGTGTGTGTGTGTGTGTGTGGCCTGTGTTTAAGCTAAAAGAAAAACAAATGCAGAAGCGCCAAGCCTCCAGCGGTTGGGCCGAGCTGCCCAACCGCTAACAACATCTCCATCTAAGAAAACAGCAGCGATAAGCCAGACATGATTATGTCACACTGGGCCATTGCAAGTTGAAACACAATTGTCAAAGCTCTCCCACTGCTCAATCGCAGCCTCTACAAAGATAAGAAAACATGGCTGCGCTTCATCTTTTAACTACAACAAATGATTAGTTTTGATCGAAGTTGTTTGAAGACACAGCACACAGATTTCGCCTCCAAAAAAGTGGTTTCATACTGTATGTAGCTCCATACTTTTTCTTTTTTTTTCTCAATGAAAGGATATCTAAAGCAAGGAGAATGCAAACTGGTATTCAAATGGGAAAAAGATAAATACATCATTTCAGCTTTGTTACGAAGCCTTAAAGCTCAGTTGTGCTGTTTGGCCAGAGGTAAAGGCAGGGAAGCGGATTATGGTTAACGATATTATAGAGCTGATGCAGCACGGTGGAGATAGAGTTTGGCATGGAGGAGGGTCTGGTGGGATGGAGATGGTGCTAATGCTGGGCTTTCTGACCTTGGATCACCCCCCTAAACCCTCCATGCATGGTACCTGTGAGCACAAACACACCAAACCCCCACACCTCACTCTCAGCCCTGAAGCTCTCCTCGCGATAAGCCAATGAGGGAGAGGGACAAAGTGAGGCTCAGGAGGAGGAGGATGTGGCACTGGCACTTGCAGGAGGCTGTTTACTTGCATTGTTAATTTCATAAGCCCTCCGGCAACCACTTCAATATTTAACATTCTCGATTTAGCTCTTTCCTCCACCCCCCGCGTGCTTTTTTCTTTTAACAGGTTTGCCACCAAATCCAACAATTAAACAGAGTGGCCAAAGGTAATCTATCAGCACTCTGGTCTTACCACTTAATATAGTGGTACTCGATTTGCACTCAACTGGAGGCCAAACCTTGTAAAAGCCACAATCCTTTTAAATGGGCAATCAATTTGGCAATGTGACTTTGCAGCCCGGTGATGCTCGGCCCTGCCTGTATAAACCAGTGATACGGAGTACTAGCAAGCATGTGGCGGCAGAGTGGAAAGGAAGATATGTATGACACCTGATCCATCACTGACCAACAACACATATGCCAAAAATGGAAACTAATTAAACTTAAAAAAAAAAAAAAAAAGATTTCATGCTACTTGCGTTTTCCTTTAAAAGTATCCAAGTGTCCAGGGTCAATGCCACGGTGTTGGGTATAATCTAGCATGTGAGTGCGAGCTGCAGTCAGTGTATTAGCATTAGTGGTCACATACATGGAGCGCACTGAAGAGTGTGACAGCCTGCTAATGGCTCTGTCACAAAAGGGACCAGAGTTTAGACACAGCTATAATCATGATCTCAATAAGCGTGCCGCCCTACTGGCGCACCAGCTCAGTCGTGTCCCCTGATATCCATACTCATGACATCATATGCGTACAGTCCCGTGAAATCTAACTGCGGCTTTGCATACTGCCAACGTTTCCAGTTGGGAAAGCAATCGTGTGACTACTTCTCACACTCCTGCAGTACAGTGTCAACTTGTACACCCTGTGTGAATAATATCCCGGCCTCTCCTCTAATCCGCTCCCCTCAGCGGTGCAGGATTGTATTGTAGGGGTCTTTCATACCGACGAGCAATTTATAAACTGTTCTTTTCATTGTGGCACACACCCAAACCACATGTCTCTACAACCTCACCCCCTCCAGCTGATTTATTAAACAATTCGCACACATAAAGTTCATTGGTAGGTGTGCTGGTGAGGCAAAGCGTTAAAAATATTGCCACAGTGGCACAGGAGACCTTTTCATTCACCATTCAAAACAAATCGGACTGCGGCGGGCAGAGAATAAATTCAGACTTGTAAGTAAATACATGTAATTGAAGCACTGGACTGTTGAAAATGCATCAGGAGCAGGTTTTTTCTATTATGGGGATATTTATCATCCTTCCTAAACAAAAAAGGCCAAGGGAGAAGGCGAGCAGGCGGGTGCCCAATGTGTTTGTTTTCCTGCAGTACAGCACTGTGCACAAGCTTGTTTGTGTGTGAGAGTGTCGGTATGTGAGTGTAATTGCTGCCTGTTATCATTAAGCAAGCTGGAGCGATCGCAGGATGCACAACAACCTATGAAGGGCAAACCTGGGGATATTGTGCGTGACATTGGACGTCTGTGTGTAAGTAATGATCAGAGCAGCGTGTGACAGCCCAGCCTTAGCGGCGACAATGGCACATTGTTCGCTGCGCTACGTTGCCCGTGTCCAACTCCTATCCACCTCTTCATTAGCAAGGAAGCCCCCATATTCACCCATACAGTCCTATAGAAGCAGGAATGCACCCAGCGCTGCTTCTTCAGTACTAACAGAGCCATTATATTTAACAGTAATTCACAGAATGCCTGCATGGGTGTTTTCACACTTCATGAAATAGTCATTTTTTTATGCTGAGGAGGCCAAACAGAGGGATTTGTTCGTCTTTCTCTCTCTGGGGTCATTCGCTTATCCTCTGGCGCTCGAGCAGGTTCAAACCAGGGCCACACAACCTCAAGTATGAGGCGAAATAACCTTTAATTGAGGAGTAATCCCCAAGAATTGGATCGGGGAGTGGTAGATAATGAGCAAGTGTCTCTTAACAACATGAGACAATTTACTTGGAGCTGTGACATCAAGATGGCAGAAGCGGATGTGAGAGGAAAAGCAGATTAATGAGACCAAATACTACAGTATCGTAATCCATACAGAGGACCTGCTGGCAACCTACCGCCTAAATGACACTGTATGTGTCTTTAAACACACAAATAAAACTGCTGTTAGTCTTAATTATTTTTACTGTCAACAAATCCCATTAGCAGACCAAAAACGGCAAAGTCTAGCAGCAATCTAACAACATCACAAATTACATTTATTTAACCAAAATAAGAACAAAAGTATTTCAGCTGTAATACTATTACAGTAAATAAACATTGTTTAAAAAAGATCATATTACGTATCTACATTCACGTGGTGAAACCGTCAAGATGTCAAGATATTGATTTTTTTTTTTTTTTAGGATGTCTATAATACACATTTGGTGAGTATTTATGGTACTGAAAATAAACTCCACGTTCATTATAATAAGAGGAAAATGTTGTGGCCGGACAATAATGGAGGTCTATGGCAGAGAGGAATAAGCTTTGGCTACACAGAGAAGATATATTAATCATTGGCTTTGTTTTTTTCATTTGCTGACAATAAGCCTTATCTATATTTGAGGTCAGAGGGGTGCAGTGTGTCTACGCCACCACCAGAACGAACCAGGGCATGCATTTTTTAACGTGGTCACTTTGTAAACATGTCAGCACTGTAGGTCGAACACCCATAATGTCACTCCAGAGGCAGAGTAATTTCATTTTGTTTGGAATAAATAAACCTTCGTCCGCAAACTGATTACGTTGCCATCAAAATCTTTTCAGGTTGACTCCCACTTTGAAACAGTGCCCCGCTTAACGATGCTGTTGATTCACATCCGGTAGGTATCGCACCAAAAGGGAGAGCGAGGCAAAGGCTCAATTTCTGCTTGAATCAGTGGATCCCCTGCCTCCATCTAGTACTGCTAAAAAGAAAATGGACAGACAACAGCAATTCTTGTTTTTGCTGTCATGAATAAGTTATATCAACCTCCGATGTATGAGGGAATATGAAAAACTAATTACCATATTTTCCATTAATGGGAACAGAAAAGTTTTGGGTGAAGTTCTCAAACTGCAGTAAATTCTGTAATTATAGGTCTTTTCTTGTTATTCTTGTTTGGTAAGACGGGAAACTCACAATGAACAATATTCACTGGATTTATAAGCACCCAGAGAACTCTGGTTGTAAGCTGATAAAGGAACGAGCTGAGCTGGTTTGGCGTTCTTGGGCTAAAGACAGATTTTTAACGGTAATAGGAAGCATTTATATGAACTCAAAGTCTGGCTTTGTGCCGGCTATTAGAAAAGTTAAGACAAACAATAAAAATGCCTGTTGGAACTCTTTTGGTTTGTAATTGCAGACAGAAGCCCATATATAGTGGTATCAAACATCCCACAGCTGGAAGCGAAATAAACTGCTGCATTCATGAAGGAACATGATTGATTCATTAGGCCAATATTTCTTATGAACAGTCAAGTTGATGAAAACAATCTACATTTGAAACAGACTCTTGCTTTGCTATAAAAGACATGACATTTCTCTGGGTAGCTCTTGATGCGTTTCTACAACAAAGCTGCCTCATTGCTATGGGTGCCACATCAAGACAAAAAAGCACCACATGGCCAGGAAATACATGAGAACAAGTGCACACATGAACTTAACATGACTTCCCGTTCCGAATGGCAAAAGTGGGTTTGCAGAGCTCTAGGAAGCTGGGGATTTTGTACACTAACCCCTGCATCGATCCAGATCAAGCACTGGCAGAAAGCAGTGGGCGTTGGGAGCAGAGCCCCTTTGATCAAACAGTGGTCATGACTTCTTCAAGAAGCAGCAATCTCCCACTGAAGTCTGGGAACAGTGTGAAAAGTCCCACAAGGGATTATGTCTGAGTATGTCAATTATAGTATGTACGCAGAGCTACTCAAGGGTAGGATCTGCCAATCTCTGCAGCTTTCTGATCCCACCTTGGCTCAAAATAGAAGGTTCTGTTGTGTCTGTGCCAAAAAACTTACTATAAAACAGCAACAAAACATTTATAGCATACAGTACATTGATGGCATTATATCGCTTTATGCTCACATATCATGTTTTAAAGCGCTATTGCTATCATGACAGCACTTTGGCACTAAGTTACCTGAAGGGGGCTTTAGTGTTTTTTGGAACTTGAATGTGTAAATATATAAAATGTGTGTCTGCACTATAAAAGGTGGGCAATGCCTACCTTCATGGCGACATTTTTCAGATGTGAAACTATACAGGATCGCTAAGGAAAATTTAACATCAATACAAACCAATCTGAACATGCTAGTTCATTCTTAAACTATGCAAACTTAATTTACTGATAGACTGAAAGAGACTGGAAGAAAGCTCCAGGAAAGTGGACCTTGATTGTGGAGATGTGAAACAACTTAACCAGCAGAAAAAATGCTGACATTGTACGTTTCTGCAAATCACAGGATATCTTGAATGTCAACATTTCTGAACCAAAAATACATTTCATATCTTTCTGATTGATGAAGATGCAGTTGGCATCAAAACCTTAGTCTTTCAATAAAGTTTACTGCCTTAAATCCGTGTGCTCCAGTACGTCTATCCTGTTGCATTTCATACCAGCCCTTTATCACACTTGCAGAAATGCACAATGTCATGTAGCCACGCAACAGCGCAATATAACGCAACTATCATAATGCAACAATAGTAAATAGTGTGAAAAAAAATAAACACCCTTAGTGGACTTTCTTACGCAACATTTACGTAGTGTAACAAGTGTAACAGCATTATACTGTATAATGAAAGTCCCATGTTTGTTTCGTGGACTTTCTCACTATTATATTCATTATTATACCACATAACTTTCAATAACATTCGACATTCAACAGGTTTGCAGAAAGGTACAATGCCAGTAATTTTTTACTGTTGATTGGGCTGGGTGGATATATACATATTTTATAGTGAACTTTGCCATAGAATTTCAAAGCACCTACATTCATATTTATTAATTTCAATGAGAAGCTATGGAGAATAACAGACATTACGCAGTTTCAGATTTCACCCGACACAAGTGCCACAAAGGTTGCAAGTGCAGGAAGTAAGACGTGTGGGAGAAGAAAAGGCAGTTTTTTTGTTCTTCTCAAGTTTAAAGAGTTCAAAAAAAAAAAAAAAAAAGTTTTAGTGTGATGTTATAAATAAATAAATCTAATGAGGTAAACAAAATGAAGCAGTCTGAATGGGAGATGCCATTAAAAGGACCTGGGCCCTAAAAAAAGACAAATTAAGACGATGTTCCAACACCTAGCAGGTCTCTGTTCTCTGCCAAATAAGATCAGTGTCTCAATTCCTGAAATATGTCAAGTCACTGTACAATTGGAGCTGATCCAAGACCAGATTAAAAAATGAAATGAAGATCTTTTTTTTTTTCTCCTGCTCTTCCAGAGTAAACACACTAATCCGCACACTTTGCTGCCTCGTTACTTGGGCTCTTAATTAAAATGCAAGCACTTCTCCTTCAGGCGGTTACCAATACTTGATGCGCTGGATTACCGGCGGTGAAGTCGGACATAATTTGTTTTTAATAAAACATCGGAGGGATTAAGTCGATGGAGTTTACTGAGATTTGGCTCCAAGGAACCGCATGTCTTGTAAATGCTGAGCACAAACAAGCCAACAAATGCTTTGGCATCTTTAATAGGCATTTAATTGCTCTTAATATAGAACAAATGATTGTAATAACAGGGATTCCTTACACAAATGCAGCTACTGTAAACAGAGAAAAGGCGCATACTAATAGCAGACTTACCTGTATATTTGCATTTGTTTATACTAATCTAGGGTGAAATGGCTGGGTATAACGGTGGGAAGAAGTAGTATTAATTTGTAGCCTTAATTAGGAGTTTTATGGGTTGCCACAGTAGAGAGCGCATAAAACGACAGCGTCATCACTAATTCAACATGGCAGGCCTGCAGAACACCATCTGCTGCCCAAGAAACTGTTAATAAAGTCACAATTATCTTTTTGTAAGCACTTTATTGAGAATAAAATTTGCAAATTAATTAGGTACGAGTCAAATCTGCGGCTAAAAGGAGAGAAGGAGGGGAAAAAAGGCCACACCAACAAAGGCAAAGGCAAAAGCAGTTGATTCAAGAACATTGTGCAACTGAACACACCCGTGGCGCTAATGATAATTTTGGGTTTCATTGCCGATGATTTGAAACAAAGGCTTTGTTTCACTTTTTAATTGCGCTTCACATCCACTTACACGCATTTTGTAATGAGGCTACACATTTAACCGTAGCCTCCCTCCTCTCATCACAACAAACAAAAAAAAAAAAAAAAAAAAAAAAAGCCTTCGCAGTCTTCGGAGCCAGTAATTGCACAGTGTGATAACAGCTGGCTATCAAAACCCAGCAGGAAAATACAATTCACCCTGTAAAGTTGAGCATCAAGCCTATTCATGATCAATACTGCCGGGCCAAGAAAGCACTTATCTGCTGTGTTTACATTGTTGTTAGTTTCTCATCAAGAACGCTTCCCTCATTACCCCCCCCCCCCCCCCCCCTCACCCAAGACTGCTTTCGCTGCCTTTCCAGGCTTTTGTCAACACCAGCACCCACAATAAATAGCCAGAACAGGGGCCAGATAATTTTGTTAATCCCCTTTCCCTAAGACCTTGACGAATTTAATTCATGGTGATTGTTTTGACTCCCCTCGCTGGCGATCAATACAGCCCATTTCAGCACTTTTTTTTATTTTTATTTATTTTTTTGCCGAGCTCAGAAACAGAAAGCCCTTGTCGCTCCGCTCTCCTTGATGAAGACTGCACACAGACAAACACGGTATCCTTCAAAGTCATCAAATGTGCAGACAGATAGTGTCCACACAGACGCACACAAACCATAGTAATCACTGCTCTTCAAACTCAGCCGCTTCCAGTGAATTTACGGCTGGAAGTCACGTCCTACTGTATGTGCCTCAGCGTCTCCGAGCCTGTAACATACATGGCTCCTTCTTTTTCTTACTGTAATTGGCTGTATAGAGGGGGAAATAGTGGAGGTGATGCTGGGGGGAGGTTGTTCCTTCCATCTATATCTCTGAGGTGCTTATCAGTGACCCCCAGCAGCTCGACGCCCTCTAACCCTGTCATCAACACACACATGACCTCTTCATTTTAGCCAGCAGATAATATGAGCAACTATCTCTGTAAAAATAAAAGAGAAACACACATACGGTACAAGTCCTATCATGCTCCTAAAGAAAATGAAAAGGCAAGAAGTTTAACCACGGTGGAGCCCTGGTGTAAAATGGAAAAGTGGTGACACTGTGGTTGCCAAATTAGCCACTGTGGCACTGTTTATTTCCCATTTAAGGCAGCGGAGAGGACACCCTGGAGAGGGGAGACGACAAACACTTTAAACAGGACGCAAGGAAGCGGATGTGCAAGGTAATTGTTCTTGTTAGCATGATTTATGATTCATAAATTCTGCACTCACCCGGTATTCCTTTTGAACACAAAAAGGGATAAAGAATTTCCCTTTTTCAAACATTTATAAAGCTTAATTACATGGGCCTGGCCGGCGGTTTACGTATTGATGTGAGAACACTGGGGCAATCACCCCAAGTCTTTTTTTTTTAATGAAATGTGCACGGCTGCCTATGCATAACCAGATTTGCAGTAAGAAAGTGCACAAATTAAGCATGCCCATCGCTCAGACGGCGGCACCTCCTAAGTGGCATTTGGAAAATTACCTCATACATTCTATTTGCGGGCATGCTTTGTTCACAGAGTGGTAATTGACGGCGGTGTAATGAAATTGCGAGTGGAATCGCTGAATGTGTTTTTAAAGTCAATAACACAAAATGTAATGCCCGCTGAGCAAGAGTTTGGGAATACAATTATGATCAATTTGAGTGCTGAGGGCGGCCATTTTGAATCAGCCTCATACAGAGACAATGGGTGCCTCTCACTTGGTGAGCTCATAAAAGAACTTCATCTGTATTTGTGCTTATGGGGAGATTGAGCAAAGACAAAAGAGATGCATGCTGAGTAACAGCCTAACCTGCTGGCAAATTTAAAGGGGACATTTTTAGGTTCATACTTTTATTTTAGATTTCTCATGTTTACATGCTTTAATGTACAAAAAACATTATTTTTCTCATACTGTCTGAATAGAGTGGAAACCACACATCACGTCTGTCCAGGTCAAATTGATCGCTATAAGCGCATGATTATTATAACCCAATTTTTGTTGCTGTGCATCATTTCTAATGCAGATTTATTTTAGAATTGTATATTTATTAAATTAATACAAAGTAATGAAACGAACCACTTCGCTGCCAGTTCTTCTGTCTTTTTCCTCACCAAGGGTGAGACGCTGCCATTTTAGACCGGCTCTGCAGCACGAGCGTGCGTTATCAATCTATTTCAGGTGGGCGGTTTCACCCACAGGTGCTTTCCCTTTGCATATTTGTTTTATATTAAGCGTAAATTACTCTCCTTTTCTTGTCATGATATCAATGTGCACGCAGCATCAGCCTCGGATATCCAGCCGGAGAGCAGTCGATGGCCCACGAGGCAAAGTATCAAGCGAGTAAAGTCAAAAACAAAGCAAAACTTCAACTTCAACTTAAGTCTCACATAGTCTTAAAATGTTCTTCCATATGTTTTCATGTATGAAAAGACCCAAAATTAACACTGTAAGTGGACTACTTGATTACTATAGGCAAATTATTTAAACAGCATTTGCAACGGAGGGATTCTGTCGCATGATTTTTGTTCCATATAAGCTGCTGATCACTGTAACCACGATCACTAAAAACAGTTTTCACTGCACACTTGTATTCACCCTCTGTCTCATTTTAGCGCCTGTCCTGTACCCAAATGTACGTGCACTAAAAAAGTGAGTTTTTCATGATATGTCCCCTTTAAAACCACTGATGTCGTCAGAGGAGTTAAAACAAACTTCCTCCTTTTGACAGTATGCAGGTACAGAATAGTTTGGATATTTCTTTGACCAGCTCAACTATGATGCACTACCCCATTCAACTTTTGCTAATCAAGCAAAGATAAAAAATCCAGTTACATCATCATTACAAGTGAGTACGATCAGCTCTTTGCTGTATCCCTTCTTCCATCTTGTGGCTCAGCATTCAGTTTTTTATACCACACTCCAGCCTTATTCTTGTCCTTCACCAGGCGAGCATGTTTACAGCAACCCCTTCTCTCCCGTTTTTTTGCGAGGCGGAGAGCCAACTCCTCGAGTGTGTCGCTCGCAACACTTCACGGCTCAGGCGCTGCATTCTGCCTGAACGGCCTGAACGGTCTGCAGGACACGCCACGCCGCTGCCTTTCTCTCCTCGTTCACAAGCTGCCTTTAAGTGACCACTGGCCGAGGAGGCACGTCTGATTTATCGACTCGAAGGGAGGAATCAGGTTGGGTTGGGCCTTGATCTGTTTCAGGGGTATGATTATAATGGGAACCTTGAGGAAGGAAAGGGATTGATAGGGATGATGAGTTTCCAAGTCTCTGTTCATCAAGTGGACACGTGAGCATCATCTCTGGGAGCAGGAAAGTACAAAGGCTGACCTCCGTTTTCTACCTTTATAGAAGAGAATTCCTTTGTATGGTGCTTTGGCTCAGGAACAGATGTTATTTTTCTTATCAAAGTAACTATGCACAAATCCAAATATCTAAATACCTTATCATAAAAGGAGACTACTTCTCTTTTTTGATATTCCAAAATAAAATAAGGGCATATATTGTATGAAAAGCACATCATCACATCTGTCAATACATGAAAGGGTGAAAATTAATTAGTAAATTATTTAAATCTGTAATCACATAACGTACAAGAGTCATGTTTTTACTGGGTGTCTTCATAGGGAACCTTGTGACAGTAAGAGAAACTGCAGGTATATTATAATGCATGCAAATCATGTCTTCATGCAAATATTTGTATATTTCATATTTTCTTTTAATTCCTTTCATTTTAATTTTAGTACTTACAGTTTATTTATTTACCTATATTGTGTTTACACCATAGCATTATGTACATAACTTAAATGTTAAATATTCCTTTATTTCTAATTTCTTACATTTATTGTGTTTACATAAGAGCAACTGTAACGCCCAACGTAATTTCAATAAAGTATTTCTGATTATGATGTATGTAATATAATAAATATAACTGTTGTTATTAACATCCTGATATTTCCTTTATATTACATTATTACAATATGTGCATTTACTAGATTATGGGCAGCTACAGTGTATGCATAAAGGATCGCAGCTATAAAACCACTGTTTGTGCATTAGAAGCTGCTATCTGATAATGGTCTCAAGTAAGGGGAGCATCAGTATCAGAGTGGTCAGACGACATGATCAGATTGCTTGTCAGACAGCTTCGGAAGCGAGGTGAATGGAGACAGCGCCATCATGTTTTTCTCATTAGACGCTATCAGGTGGCATCGGCTGACAGAGCAGGTGATGGCTGAGTAACCTCCAGACTCCTGGCGGCTGGACGCCCGGGGCGAACCCTTTGACCTCATTACTATGGTCACCAGTGCTTTGTTTATCAGACGACGCAGAGTTGTAGCACATGGCTGTCATGCTCAGTCTGTGGCACAGTGTCATTTGTTCCTAATCAGGAAAGGCAATCTGGTCTTAGTGTACTAGACAACAACTTCAAATGCTGAGGAGCACAAACAGCATGCGGGCGTTCAGTGGAACTGTTCTGCGAAAGTGCTTCTTGAATCCCAGATGTCCAACACAGGTTTATTAAATGCTCCACAAATACACTTACTGGATCATTTATGGAAAAAAAAAGATTTAATTCCTAACTTTGAAAGCAGTTTAAAAAGGTGCCTTCCTCACATCCACAGTTGTCTCCACTCAAAAATATTAAACCGCTGTGATCTGCTCTCTCTGTGGGATATGACAACACCGTAAATCTAATTCATGATCGCATTGAGACCGATAGCCAAGTTCCACACATAGCATTCGAGACTGTGATAGCCTCTGTATTTCAAAAGTAAAATAACAACGTGTCTAAGAGAAGAAAAGGTGTTGAATCTACTGGCGCCTCCTCGGAGTCAAGAAAGAAAAAAGGCTGCATGTAGACAGTTTGGCTCAGACTTTGTTAGATGCAATTCTAACTCTCCACACTGATAAACCAAAGTATTGGACAATTTACTGGTGGCACAAGATGAAAAGTCAGGGGTCACCAAAGTCATTAGTAGTTGGGGGGATGTCAAAAGTCATTGGGTTCATCCTCTGGGAACCATGGACATCTGCTCCCCAGTTTCATAGCAATTCATGCAATAGTTGTTGAGATATTTCAGTCTGAATGACCAACAGAAAGACTGACCTTGTCATTCAGAGAGTCATGCCAGGAGTGTGGCTAAAAATAAAATACTCAAATAAGCTACCCTACCAGCAGATGTTTTCACACCAAACAGTTCTGAGGACTCCCTGAGATAAACTGCCAACTGGGCAGCTCCCCCACGAACTAGAACTTCAAGGGCTTTTTTTCCTGTTTGCATTCACACCGCCGATAGGAACACTGCAGTGACGTTAGCCAGCCGGCTTCATTCACACACATCCTTAGCGGGGAGATAGGTGAGTGACTGGTTTGCTATGTTTCACAAGCTCTAATAATAGGAATAAATAAACTATTACATGCCACAATTATGTAAACTCAAACAAATTAGTCATGAATGTACTTTATGTAATTTCAGTCTGAAACACCTATAAAACAGCCACTCAAAATGGCGATCTAATAACTACATTTATTGCACGTTCTTATATTGCAAACACAATAAAAAAGTTTCTTAGAACTATGAAAAGTTCCTCTGGTCCGAAAACACCTTATGTCTCTACTTTAGTACTATTGGATACAGCATTATGTGTCTTCCCTTAGAGGAACAGTGTGTAGGATCTGGCGCTATCTAGCGGTGAGGTTGCAGATTACAACTTCCCCCAATGCTATGGTGGCTGATGTGAAAACAAGAATGGCCCACTGTAGAGCCAGTTGCTGTAAGAGTAGAGTGCTTAGAGTGTGTGTGTACATGGGAAGTGAGTGGCGAAGCAAGAGAGAGAGAGAGAGAGCGGCGGCACAGGAGCGAATAAAGTTATTGACTCTAGCCCAAAGCAGGAAAAGCTAACAGTCTTTGGTTTGTCTGTTCTGGGCAACTGTTGAAACATGGCAGTGCAACATGGGCAACTCCCATGTGTTGGTATTATTATTATTATTATTATTATTATTATTATTATATGAAGAGGACCCGCTCCCTACATAGATATAAACAGCTCATTCTAAGGTAATGAAAACAATTCTTGTTTTCAGGTGATCATGCATTAAAGAAAACATATTTATTAATATTATATTCCATTTCTGCCAATAGATCCCCTGAATGCTACACACTGGTCCTTTAAATGTTTGCAATGGACTCAAAAAAATCCTTCCCTGCAAATATCCTTCCCAGCATGCAGTTTCCCTGTACTGGGATGAAAGGACCTTACAGTAAAGTCCTCACAGTTCAGCTCCATCAATTCAAGACTGCCAGAGTATCACTGTGTTCATGTTTGGAGCTAGTAAGATTGGATTGACATTGGCTGATATTGCTGTTGTGGCCATGTCAATAACCCTTCAGCCTGTGAGGTGGAGCCACGGGAACCTTCCCATTCCCTGATCTAATTAGCTGCCGACCAAGCTAACTCAAGCCGGGCAATCCCCTCGGCCGCTTGAGCCACCAACAGCAGCCGGCCAGGCAGAGGCCGGAAGGTGGGCTGCCACCTAAACTTTGTACATTGATTACAGTTGATCCCTCTGGATTTTGTGATTGATTGGGCTTCTGGTCCGCACCCCTTTGAAATCTGCATGCATAAACATACAAGAACACAAGAAAATACCGTATAAACACATGAAGCCAAGCCTGACCGTGCTGTATAAGTGTGGGAAGCGAGCAGTTCAAAGGCTCAGTAATGGATCCATGTTGATGAGTGAATGATTTCGTTTTCATGGTAGAGGATGTCCAATCTGATTGCCAACAGTAGAGTAGGACGGTTAGCATTTGGATGAAGACGTTAAAGATTTGAGTCGGCACCTTCCTTGAAGAATGAGGCTGTTAAAGCTCTGAAGTCGATTCAATGTGCTGTTAAAATTGTGAGGGTGAGCTGCCAACATAATTCCAGCCACTATTTATCCCAGTTTTAATCATTTTTCAACCCGAGCTCCATCAAACATCTCTCAAATCTTTGTAAAACTTCAGACACTGTATTTCTCAGTCCTTAGTGTCAGCAGTTAATTAGTGGTTAACACATAGTCTGCCCAGAGACAGATGAGTGCACATCAGAGGGGCAGTACAGCACGATGGTTACTTCACTTTCCATGTGATTATCGTCTAACTGCAACACTGCAGAGGGCAGTCTGCCACCTCTCAGGCTATGAGGCCCTTCACCTGTCCACTCTTAGGGATTCCTAAAGACCTGCTGCCACCCTGAGGACTGAGTAAGCCTCCCTCTCTCAAGCATGAGCTCACAAACATCATCTACTATAGCATGGGGTGAATAACTTTTGCAACTTCAGTAAAAACGAACAGTCATCTTCTGCAACAATGAAGCTTTCATGCCGGACAGCTTGCCGGTCAGCTGCTGCACGAGTGAATCCAGAGGAGCGGTTGAGCCTCGACGTCAAAGCGCAGGTTAAGTGTGATAAGCGAAATGAGCATATGCCAGGGGGAAGATAATGACTAAAAATGACTTTCCACCTCCTTTACACAAAGAAGAGACAGGTACAGGGGCACAGCTGCTGTGGAAGATTAATGGTGCTGCCAGATGTAGGGACTCTGGAGAGGGTGACCAGCCCATGGTGCTCTTCACCATGCTGGAAGAGGACAAAGCAGCCATCAGAGTTGCATGGGACGGACACAAGTCGGCATTCATCGAGTATAAGATTACATGACAGCAATGAGCAAAAACCACCACAGATGACAAGCTGAAGGTGTGCAGAGGTTCTAATAATGATGTTTTTGCTGGCAATGATACACTAAAAGCTATGCCTAAATCTCTACAATACACATAATAATCCTTAAATAATGAATCACCTTGCACTGATGACACCCCGCCAGTAATGCAAAACATATTTCAAAAAGATTGACTTCTATTCCACACCATTTCATTTCGCTAAAGCTGTGTGAATGTGAGGGAACTACCAAAAAGCCTAGCATTGTCACAGCTGGATTTAGCACAAGTGGAATCATTAGAGGCCCAAGGTATCAAACAAATTTAGGAAGAGAGGGAAAACAGATAGGGGAGTCATTCAGCAAATCACAGCGCTTGCTGCCTGTCTTCCTCTTTAGAGTCACCTCTGCCTCACCTCCAGGTCACCTGAGCAAACGACATGCCATCACAGCACAGTGTCAATACTGCAATTTGTTTTTCTATTTCCTCCCTTATCAAGGTTAAACAGGACAAATCAATCATCTTAGCTGCCGCGAAAGGGGGGGAAAGGACCCTTCTTGTCAGAAAATAAGGGTTATAAATAATACGGCAGCAGAAACAAAACACTTGCGATACAAATTTCTCAAAAAGGCAATTAACTCAGAGGAGGGGAGAAGAGTAGAAACCTGAAACAAATGCCTTCTCGAAGCCCTTCTGCCAAATCTCAGATGCGGGGACACCGGTTCCTTGTTCTCAGTATAGAGAGAGTTTCAATTACATGCAGTTTGCCCTTGGTTGGGCTATTTCAATATTTTATGTTGATACATTACCACTGCAACATGCCTACATTCATTTCCATTCAGCAGAAGGAGCTTTGAGCCAAAATAGACTCTTTATCACGCCATGCTCGGTGTTATATTATTGTGTCTGTCTCAATAGAAAATAGATCATATAGAAGACAGACTGCCTAATACATAAATGAGAAATCCACAATTACTTTTCACATGGATTCCTGAGGAGCCAAAAGTGGCATTGAGATTGCTCTCGCATACTAGCTCTCGCAATATCAGTGACACGTCTTGTGAATGTTAGCATGTAATTGGTTCAACCAAACGCATGCAGTGATACATTAAGGGTGTGTTTTTTGCATAATACAGGGTAACTGACACAATGCGTGCCGTTCATAAACCAGAAAATAGAGAACGGCATTTACAGCACAACGGGGACCACTTTAAATGGGTATGACACCATGTGACACAGAGGTGTACGGAGGAGGTCACCACACACCTGTGCAACATACAACTTCCTCAGACAATGTGACATTTTCATGCACAGGCCACTTGATGAGGAATGACAGATATGTGAGAGGAGGCCCCTCGTGGCCTTTACAGCACACTTAAAGACTCATCCCAAGAATTTAAAACCGTAGTGCCGGACTTGAGATGTCTATGAGTAAAAGGCATAGACCATATATAAAGATGGATGACATGACAGTTCCTCAAAAGTGAAGCCAAGATATCTCCCCTGGTGTCTGGCTGCAGTATAGGTCATAAAGCCCGCCCACTCCATGTTGGCCCAAAGTCAAATGAAATGAATTATTCCCAAAGATGGTTTCTGTCATTTTCAGTAGTTCTTATCACACTGCTGTATGTTCAAGTGTTCATTTTTCTGATAGGTTTGGCTTCAATTAGCGATTTGATGCTATAAAAAAGTGGGAGAGACCTCATGATTGACAGCTGATCTCAGTGAAGAAGTCACAGAGCCAGAAGCTCAGGAATTGTACAAGAGAGGAGATGTAACTTTAAATTTCCGTAACTGTCACCAGTCTCTGTAATAGATGTGCCAATTTGGCCATAAGTGTAGATCTATTAGTTGTTGTGCCTTTCTAGCCAAACAGCTACCCTGGTGCTAACGTAGCAGCTAGGTGGCTCACGCTAGCAAGCTATGGCTGTGCTTGGCTCATGATTGGCTTGGGCTGGACCTCGATGCTGCAGGTCCAGCTACCTGATTGGTTCAGCACAGACTCTGGCTCCAAATGATGTCAAAACCTGAGATGGCAGCTCCTGTGTCCGGGATATTTGGGCTTTACTTTTAGACAGTGGGAGGAAGTGGAGACTCATCGTAAAAATATGAATAGTAGTCAACAGCGAGAAACCTTTATTTTTTGATCCCATTTAAATTATGCCGTGAACCACACGTTTGTCAATTTAAAAGATAACTTAAGCTGTAGCTTGTTGTAAAACTGTTAAAGTATAAGACTGACACCTAAAAGTCACATAGCGGCGTCTCTCTCGCTGAAGCAACGATGTCTGTGTGTTTCCTACTGAGATGTATTCACACGAGCTACGTGTCTCTCTCACTGTTTGTCTTCCCAGCTGATAAAATGACCAGGAGTCACTGGATATAACACCTCAGGTATGATAATTTTCCATTTGTGCATGGATCATAGCTAATATTGCCAGCTAGCTAATTTGTCGATGTATAATGTGAAAGATGAGAAATGTAGTTCACTGAGCAGTCTCACACAGAACTAAGTGATACGATGACAAACCCACGACAAACTGTGACTCTTAATTTGCAAAATTATAATTCGTGGTGCAATTCAAGCAGGATCAAAAAGTACTGATCTCTCCCCGTTGACTACTGTATATATTTTTTTCTGAATTAAGGTCCCATGGGGTCCACCGCAACGAGCGGGACTTCTACATACAGTCTAAAGTAATAGGCCTGAGTGTGGGTTAATATGTCCCATATTTTGCATGCAGGCTATATTGTCCAGACCCTTTGTTTCCCTCCCAAGGTTTCATCAAGCTCCTTAGCGTGGAAGGCGGAGAGATTGATTGGCTGCTTGTATTTATTTGGCACTGATGGCCCAGGTGCTGTTGAACACAAGCATCAAGCTTTGTTTTTTATCTGGTTTATAGCACAGCTGTTTCTGCTGAGCTAACGCTGTGCACATAATCACTGCATAGACACTTGAATCATCATCAAAAGCTTCTGAAATGCAAAGAAAAAAGAACCAGTGCAGAGCTGTCCCCGTAGACTAAAGGCACGGGGCAAAGGTCACGAAGATGTGTCTGAGGAAGTTCTAGTGTGCAGTCTCAAGTTAGATGGGTCCTCACACAACTCTCAAAAGTTTGTGGCTCATATACAGTGATTGGCTCATTAAAAATATGACATGCCCCCCTCCCACGCCAACACCTTGCTCAGGAGCTGTGTGTCCTCTAGAAACATTATTGGAGCGTGTGGCAGGTCCACTGGAGTGCCACTCTAATCATTGTAATGCATCTCTGTTCTTTTAATTAAGGGATAATGTCCAATTTCATGACGTTTATGAGGTTATAACATCCATTAGCCTGCAACAGATGCTGTGGCTGAATAGCTAACTAGCCTCGAGCTGAGCCACACAGGTCCTCCTCCAGGCCAGCAAGCCACACTGTCCAGCACTTAATGGTGAAAGACATTCACTCTCTCCCTCTCGAGCTCTCCTTCTCTTTTTTGGATACTAATTTTACATGCTTTTGTCTCCCATTCTCTCTGTATCCATTCCTTCTTGCTGCCTCCGAGCAAAAATTGGAAGGAGATTTAAAGAGTATAGCTATTGAACTTTAAACAGCTTATAGCCATGGAACATAAAACTGGCATTTAAAATTTGTGATTGCAATTAAACGCAAGTTATTCGCAATGAGAATGTCAAAAGCAGTTCTAATCATTTTTATTGTGCCGCTTAATTATTGCATTGCACTTTTTCCTCACCCGAGCCAAATGCTTTCTGGGTGCATAATTTCAACCTTTAGCTCCTCTTCTCACGCTTATGCCAACAGCAAGATGAGCAGTCTGCTCTGTAGCCCCTCAATTCCAGCAAAATGAGTCTGCCTGAACCTCTCCAACACTCTATATTTTTTGGGCCTACAGCCAGCCCTCCTCTCAGTGGTGACCTCAATTTTCTTATAAATACCTTTCTTACCCATCCCAGTGAAGGGGTGAAGGACGCCGTCTACTCAAAGCATCAATTGAGATATTATTAGTCTGCTGTGGCACGAAACTATGAGATATTTATATCCACACTGGGAATTAACGGTGGTAAAATTGGTGGCTGATGCAGATGCCATGGCAGAAAACCAACCACCATTTGGGAGATAAATTGTGTTCCATGACTGGTTGCATAACTGTGTTGACTCTTCAGTATTCATGTAGTTAAACTGAAGGTTTTGGGGTAACTATCAGTCAATTTTCCACAATTATAGTGGTTTATTTGTCATAGAATGTCTATCTGGTAAGAAATTAGATTTGCAAACCCGTCCCCCCATTTGTTGGTTGGGTGGCGAACCACCATAACTCTCCTGAGTCTCCCCTGTCAACCTCCTGTGATGGAGACGGACTGGAATTGGCAACGTTGGTGCCAGGTCTCGGGTCCAGGGTTGGAGGACAGGGGAGTGAGATAGACGGCTGTCCCCAGGGCAGGGTGAGGGTCTGCTGGGCAGCTGTCCGGTAATTAGTCCCCTCCCCTGCGCTTGCCCCCTGGCATCTGTCGGAGCGGCAGCTAACAGTGCACGTGGCCCTCATCCAGCTCTCAGGACGCAGTTCAGTTAAAACCATTAGGCTTTATTTAATCACATACACCTGCAGATAAACACACACCTGGTGAAATTGTGTGATAGATGTGTGTCGATACAAATACCTGTAAAAGTGTGCTTTGTACAACCTCTTCTTTTGTCTTTGGTTCAGTTTGACCAAGTTTCTAAATATAAGCCGTATGGGACATGGTCTTCAACTCTCAAACCTTCTCATAATGAATAGCTCCTGTGGGATTGTTGCTTGTGCCATGCTCTGCGCACTGAGCTGCACAGTACCTTCAAGGCAGCAGCAGCTCCGGAGCTCGCACTGAACATTTCCTGCCGCAACATTAAACTTTACAAAACAGAAAAAAAAAATGCTTCTCCCAGGAGTCCAATTCTTCACAAGGGCTTTAAAAAAGTCCTCTAAATGAAAAGGATGCTATGCACCATCAATACCTCAATATGGATATGCTGTAAAACATGCTATGAGACAACAAAAGCACTTTACTTTTACTGCACTTTGTGTGGCCCTGCCGCTGGCTTTCATAAAGCAGTTAGTGTTTACCACACTTGGCTGAGTAATAACCCTGTCGTAGGACAAACACAACTGTACCCTGAAGATAGAACTCCAGAAATCCTGTGCTGGTCAAGTCTCTATGTCCCTCTCTTCCTGCTCTTCCTTTTCTTCCAATTTCACTCTCTTTGTGCTCTCCCTGTATTACTTATACACAACACTGTACTTCAGTGTCTTACATGGTCTTACTCAATTATCTTCCTGCATCCTCCATTCCTGTCAGTATACTCAGCTATCCTGTTGCCTGAAGAAGACTTTCTCCAGTCAACCTAATAAAATAATTTTGGTGCCTAATCCTAACCAAGTAGTTTTGTTGCCGAAACCTAAGTGGTTTTGTTGCCTCAACCTTCCAAAATAGCTTTGTTGCCTAAACCTAGCGAAATTATTTTGTTACCAAGTCAAGTATTTCAAGAGTAATTATTTTAACCTAAGCCACAATCTTTTCCTAAATCTAAGTTGTTTTGTTGCCTAATCATAACCAAGTTTTGTTAGGTTTTGTTACCTAAAGCTAAGTAGTTTGTAGTCTAATCCTAACCAAATAGTTTTGTTGCCTAAACCTAAGTAGTTTTATAGCCTAAATCTAACTAAGTAGGTTTGTTGCCTAATCCTAACCTATTAGTTTTTTCCCTAAACCCAACAAAGTTGTTTGGTTGCCTTATTAGCCAAGTATTTCAAAAGTAATTATTTTAACCCAAAACATAATGTTTTCCTAAATCTAAGTAGTTTTGTTGCCCAATCTTAACCAAGTAGTTTTGTCGCCATAACCTAACAAAGTTGTTTTGTTGCCTAATCCTAACCAGGTATTTCAAGAGTAATTATTTTAATCCAAACCACGATTCTGTCCTAAATCTAACTAAGTAGTGTTGTGTTGCCTAAACCTAATGAAGTAGTTTTGTAGTGTAGAACTTTAGGGTCATACATTATGGGCTTGATTTGGAAATCTGATCATTTTCTTCAGATTAATCTATTTGTCCCTTTTCTGTGAAGATGCTTAAAGACTCTGTAACATGCTCTACTGCTCTTTTCTTCTTTTGGTGTCAGTCTCAACTCCCTCCATCCCCCCTTCTCCCACTGTGTCATCTTCCACGGTGCATCAGTCGGCCTCAGTCGCACTTGGAGAGAGAGCCTAAGTGTCCTTGGGTGAAGGGGGTTCCCGAGGAGCTAATGGTTAGCGCAGTATGACTAATGGGGTAAAAGCATGACAAAATAAGACAAATGGTTTGGACCAACTTCATTACCTAAGTGACAGCTTGACGGCCCCGCTGTATAATATGGTATTTTTCATCTGTGACTCATTTGGCAAAGGAAAGTGACGGCGAGAGCAGGGACTAACTTTTTTATGACATCAAAGTGCTGCTGATTTTATACCTGCCTGAGCAGCAGAAGTAGTTGGGGGAAGTTTGGAATTTTTAAAAGGTGTTGTGCGCTTTGAAAAACAAGCATACAGTGTGCGGAGCGAATTTTGGATTTGGAGTAAAGATACAGTATTCTGATGCATTGGAGAGTGTCTTAGGTTTTCCCAACATCAAACTACCAGGCAGATTGGCACCTACAGGCTAGCACTGGCAGTCTGTTTACTCACCAACTTCCCTTTTTTGTATTATACATCTATGGGCGAGTCTCTCAGTGGAGACGGAAGGCACGATGGCACACGGAAACCTTTATAATGCATCAGTATTCAACAAAATATGACTAAAAGATAAGGCAGTAGTCAAGAAATGTACTGTTATTCCAGTCAGCAATGTTATTAAAACTTATTTCTAATGATTGGGATGTTATTAAAGCACAACCACAAAACAGTTTCTGCAATAAATTGACAATTAATAATGAAAACAATTTAAAAAGCTTTTGTTGATAAAACAAGCCAAGTTGGTGACAACTGTTTCTCAGTTTACACTGGAGGTCTGTGCTAAATAAAGCCTCATCTGCTCAATATCAGACCGCTTAATTTTTCATGAAAGGAAAGGTCATACGGTCCACTGTAATCTCAAGTCTCAGTCCCTGTGTGTCAGCAGCTGCCTGTCTTATTCTGTAGCATACATTATTCAACAAATACTTGGGAGTTCTTCTAGAGGAATACTGTGGTTTGCCTCACCATCTTCCTTTGAATTACACAAATACCGCTACCATATTGCAAAGGTGGTCTAAATAATTCACGATTTGCTTTCCCTTTCTTTGAGTGGGAACCAAAATGAAAAAAAAAAATGTTTTCGGTAAAGTTGCCAAGCAGTTGACAGGCAAGTGAAACATGAAGCAGATGGATGCCTCAAAGTCTAATTTTGAGGGCTTCACAAAAAAATAACATGTTTGAGCTTCGTTTTTGAAGTGTCAATGTCTGGATCACTGATCCTCAAGACATTGAGGTTCAACATCAGCTCATATGAAGATGATTCCAGACCAATTTCCACTCAAGTTAATATCAGATCTCCCAAACACACACTATACCTCAAACACACTGGCTATCTGCTTAATTTAAATTAGTTAATTTCAGATGAATTAATATATTGTACCCCATCCATGTTGTATAACATCAAACTTGGCTGAGTGGCAGAGAATATCTTTTTTTTCCCCCGAGGTCTGCTGGATGTATCCCACCTTCAATGGTGTATCTCCCAGACTCATTCCTGTGTAAACGCTGCTGGGCCTCGGCTTGCTGCACGCTGCGTTAAAGCCAAGGAGTCATTGCCTCTTCTGAGAGGAAGAATCCATCAAAACCACCAGGGAATAGCTAGGTAGAGCAGCTGTCTCCCAGTAAGGGAGGCACAAAAAAGTGGCAGAGTTGCAGATTATGTTATTGTTGATCTTTCAGTCCTTACTTTCTTTCTCCTTTACCCTCCTCCAGTTCACAAACTCCAGCCATACTTTGCTATTTTTGACTGCAGTCACATCTTTATCACTATGGAAAACAGCACCCGAGCCGTTTCACAATATCACTTTCAAGTATATTCCACTACAAATGACAGTTTAATTTTTTCTTCGCAAAATGTCAAAAATTAGGAAGAAAATCTGGCTTAAATTAGTTTCCCGGATGCTACAGAGGCTGCCCACTAGCAGGTCATCACCAGGTAAGTGTGCTGACAGTCTTAGGTGTTATTAGTCCTCTTTCAAAGTGGTCCACCTGCCTTTCAGGCACAACTAACAAACAATTTCATAAAAAAAAGGAGAACAAAATCGGAGTAGAGGAGCAGGCCACAATGGAGGAGGTGTAAAATGAATTATTCTGAGGTTGCCTCCCGTCCCCAGGACTACACGGGGCTGACAAATCCATCAGGTGTCCTGGACCCGTCTGTCCATGCCAAAGAAAGTGATTTTCTCTCACCCTCACTTGCTTTTTCCTTATATCCTTTTTTTCTGTTCACAGCTACATGCTGAGAGACATCCACAAAGATTTATGAATTAAAGCTTGAACTTAGCATCCCACTCCCCGCTCTGAGTCCATCCCTCTGTCGCCCTCCCTGCGGCTTCAGCCGAGTGAAGTCTGGACTTTTCAGAAAAGCAGATGGGTCACTGCCCACACGGTTATCTGCCTGCCCTCGCAGGCCAAACCCCGGTGCAAGCTGGGAAAAAGAATCCTTTGAAAAGAGAAGCACTGAGGACTATGTACACAGTCCCAATGTGTAAACATCCTTTCAGAGGCCTTCTCTGAGACGATGAAGGCACTCAGCTGGGACCAGAGAGGAGGAGACAGGAGGTTCAACAAGACAGCCTCGAATTTCTATTATCACATCCGAGAGATGGGTCAGCATAAAATAAAAGTCAACTTCAACAGTTAAGTGTGCTCTGTCTGCGAACATGTGATGCATTTGTTTGAAGGTCCCAAAACGTTCCAAACAAAAATGAAAGAACGGCAAAAGAAGAAGAAGACGAAGAGAGGGAGTAGTGATAAAGCAGTCGTTTCATCTCTGCTTCCCTGTGGGGAAATCAGGGCGAAATTGGTTTTAAAAGCGAAGCAGCACATCAGTGTATTTCTGAGTAACTCAATGTAATACATCTATGACTGCTAGTTTTGGGGAAGCAGTATGTTTTTATTTCAAAGAGCACAACTAAGAATAATAAATGCGATCTGAACAACATCTTGATTTATAAATACAGTTTTCATACGACAAGGGCATGTAAAAAATGTTGCATGCTCACTCATTGTGCAGCTTTACACCTTAATAATCTCACACGAGGACGCAGAGGTTCCTTGTGCCACATTGATTCACACATTTATGACTCTGTTCTGCATGAGAACTTTAAGCCATTATCATTTTCCTGACCTGTCCCACATCAGATAATTGCCATAGATAGGCTAAATTCTCCCCTTCTGCCTATTTCAGCCTGGCCTCTTCTTCCGCATGGTTGCCCAGACCTACATTTCCTGCATAATTGCTGTGGATCACTGTATTTTATGAATTGATGATGAGTTGCTGCTACACTACATGTCATAAATACATGTAAACAGAAGCTGCAGTGTAGACTACATTATTATAGTTTAATATGGTACACAAAGTTTGCCATCTTGCTGCGTCTAAGGACATGATTTCAGTTCCTTTTAAAGACCAACAATAGAAAACACACAGTTACAGTTAAAAGTCATACATTCAGAACCGTACTTAAAGCTGCCCTGTTCAATTATTACTGTTTTTTTATGACACAACTTTACAATTTTCACTCAGTCTCACTGCTCCTCTGTGTTGTTTCCAGCAGCAGGCAGCTGTTTTGAGCTAAAAACATGCATGGCGACAAACGACGGACAAAGTTAGCACCTCGTCGGAGAGAACTGGAGCTTCAGTTCCTACAGAGCCAGGTGTTAATTCAGTAACTGGAGGACTGAAAAACAGAACTACAAGGGGAGTGAATATTTGACTTCATTTATACTTAGCTATTCGATCTGCCAAAAATACATCAAGTGACAAGATCAAAATGCAGACAGAAGCATTCAGAACAGAATAAAATCTGACTGTGTGGTTTGAGACGCATTCTAGCCAGATGTTAAAAAGGTGGAAATGAAAGTGTCATGAAACTCATCTGGATTTGATGTAGATTCGAGACATGAAACAGACTTTTGTTAGGTGGTCAGGAGATGAATGCTAATGTTGAGTCTGCTCAAGGTGTAAATATAGCACAGTTTGCAATGTTCACCGCATCAACTTTAAGGTGATATTATGCGGCCGTTGTGTTTACAGCTTGCTGAGTGGCCAAAAAAATACATTACAAGTTTGAGCATAGAAGTAGATCATATTTTTTATGTAAACTCTGCTATGAAACTATAACTCTCAAAGTTAGAAGAGTGAAAAAAAAAACTGAGAAAAAAATACCTTTAACTTTCACGTGCAGTGATCATTACAGTGGACAGCTATACAAAAGCCGTTTTCTTGTATATGCCTGGGTTTACTGCAACACAATGTCCTCAAAACCAAGACGGTTGTCGGACAGCCAGAAGCACCAATATTTTGTCAGTCCTTCTATAGCCGGAGATCCTTGCAGGTAAATAATATTTGGTATTAGATAAATCAAGTAACAACTAAGGAGTAATATAGTTGTTAAAATTTATTAACATTGATTTTATGGAAGAAAATGACAAACTGGACATCATGCATCACTGGCGACTTTGTTGTTCTTGAAAATAATTCATCTGTGGTAACCTTTTGGCTGTAAATCAATTGATTTATGTTACTAGAATGCAATTTGCAGTTTTTCTTACAAAAACAATATTTTTTCAATATTTTCCTATTATTTTTGTAGAAAATGTTAATTAAAAAAATATGCAAGAACCAGGTTTAACATTTTTGCATTGCATTTAACAGCAGTTTATTAGCCTAGAATATGTTAAAATGTGCACTGGGTTGTTAAATACATATTTCTTCAGCTGAAAACTAAAATGCAAAAAACTCATCGTTTAAAAAAGAAGGCCTAAAGAGGAAGAAAAATACTCGTCATAATTCATGCATGTAAGGGTTTAATTTGTACTATTTGAATAAATGTAATTTAATTTCAACTCCTACACATCAGGACAGCATCGGGAATGCTGGGAGTAAATTGCATTTCTTTTGTCTGTTTTTGTTTCACCTCCACAGTTAAGAGCAAATCTTTAATGCAGAACTTGTTGGGAAATGAAACGCATCAACATCAACAATTAAGAAGCAAAAGCCAAAAGCGCAACAGCGAGATGGAGTGATTAAGAAGCTACTTGAAATCAGTTGTGTGTTCAGGTAGTTTTTTTAATTCTTTGCGTGTTAAAGAGGTCTTCAGTGTGGGAAAACCTCCTCTGGATTGAGTGAGTGTTTGCACTGAAGTGCTTTTTAATCACTATCCCCCGGTGAAAACGCTGAACGTGCTTCCTTCCGACTCCGCCTACCCTTCGGTGTACTCTGATGACCTGGCATCATGGTGGACTAAGGGGCCTGAACAAGAGGATTCATGAGGGGAACACCGTATTCATCACTAATGATATTCAGTTATCTATGCCACCATCTCCACACAACCTTCCTCTTTTCTTTTTTTTCTTTGAATAGCAAAAACAAAACCCAGTGAGCGTACTGTGCATCTACAGTCACTTAGACGCAGCTCAGCACACAAAAACAAACACCACACAGAGACACATTTCATACCAGGGGAATAAAAATTAACCTGAGATGCCATCAGCAATTAAGCCTAATTTCAATAACGTTCAACATTTTATATTCGTGTGTGCTTTCCCATTAGCGTAATCAAGCGACAACAAATGTTTCCCTGCATGATAATGGCAAGCTGCCTCCTCTGTGTGTGGATAAATTAAGGAAAACATACAAGTACTGATTAAATTTGGCCCATCAGGAGAAAGAAGTGGGACGATGGTTGCACACCTTCAAGACAGCGATTCCCCCTCACCCTGATCTAATAGAAGACCGAAGAGGTATCTCGAAACGTGCATATTCAGCTAACCTTGAACCCCGCCAAACCCCAGGATCAATCATTATTCACAAACGCACCACTGTTAATGATGTTATTTCACTGATGAAGTGACGTTGCTGTTAAGAGTTGCTTAACATTAATATTCAGTGGTAGGACTGAGCAAGCCGGGCGTAATTAGAGTTGATGGGCTCCATAAGCATTAATATTGTAGTGCATCAGCAACGTGGACCTCTTGCAGCAACCTCTAGAGCTTTCAATACCCTGCAGGGACAACTCCCTGTTTTCAACCGTGTTTTCAGATTATTCAGGAAGACTTTGATTGATATAAAAAGTAAGGCTGAACGATATATCGTTCGAACATCGACACTGTGATGTGTATATGCACAACAGTCACATCTCAGAGCGTGCGATGCCAGAAAGTTAGCTCAAACGCTTCCTGCAACAACTTTTTTGCTGTTCGAAAAGAAAAACTTGCACAGTTCTCATTTTCCATGACTAATCCAGTGTTTACCATTAATTTAGAGTTTGACGGAAAATGAACAGACAACATTTTTACACTTCTCAACGGTTGTTGTCGGGATAGTCTGCCTGGCCCAGGGAACTCGACACTGGCACTGATTGGCCCTTTGCTGGCAGCCTTTCTTCCGTGACACTGCAACCAGGGTGAAGGTGGCTCACAGCTCCAGCTGTGAGCTTTATGGTCCTCGCCACTTTGCGGCACCATGAACTAGGCTTAACACAGTAGTCGGTGTTACCCGTTGTTAAGGCACACATTGATTACATTACTTGCCCACCGCTCCCACCATTTTTTTTTTTTTTTAATAGAAATGAAACCGATTTAGTTCGTTTTCACGTATCAGTGCCGTGCTACCAAAATATAGTTGCTACAAACTGAAAGTAAAAGTGTCACACAGAGTAGCAGGAGTCAGATTTCAGACACACAGATTGAGAGAGAGTTGACAGACAAGACAATGGAGGATTTGGTGTCATAGCAAAAAGCAAAAGCACCTATTTTGCAATATTTCAGATTTAAATCCAATGCTATAAGGGAACCAACGTTAATGAGGCTATGCAGAGTTGGAGTGGTCACACCAGATGTGCGCTGTGCAAATTTCATCTTGAAACACAGACCCCGTCTTGTTTACACCGCTTTGCAGGTGTGACTCTTTTGCTGAGTCAACATTATTCATATCCAGACAACCTTTGTGTTTATGACTAAATTGTTTCCAAGAGCATAAAGTTATTCATATACACTCCTGATCAAAATCTTAAGACCAGTTAAAAATTTGCAAGAATTTACGTTTTGCACTGTTGTATCTTAAGAAGGTTCTAAGTAGAGTTTCAAAATGCAAAAAGAAGAAATGAGAGCAAGAGACTAAATGTTTTGAGCAGGCAATTTATTGAAAAGAACAATTTAACTAAAATAGGCTGTTCATCAGCTGATCAAAAGTTTAAGACCAGAGCTCAAAAAAACCCCTAAAACAGAAATTAAAGTCTCAAAAACAGACTCAGTAATGAGTAGCTCCACCATTATTGTTGATCACTTCAAAAATTCGTGTTGGCATGCTTGATGCGCGTGTTTCCAAAAGGCTTGTAGGAATGTTGCTCCAAGTGGTGAAGATGGCTTCACGAAGGGCATCCACTGTCTGGAACTGATGTCCATTTTTGTAAACTTCCCTTGCCATCCATCCCCAAATGTTCTCAATTGGATTTAGATCAGGGGAACATGCAGGATGATCCAAAAGAGTGATGTTATTCTCCTGAAAACAATCCTTTGTCAGACGGGCATTGTGAATTGCAGCATTGTCCTGCTGAAAAACCCAGTCATCACCACACAGACGAGGGCCCTCAGTCATGAGGGATGCCCGCTGCAACATCTCCACGTAGCCAGCTGCTGTTTGACGCCCCTGCACAACCTGGAGCTCCATTGTTCCATTGAAGGAAAAAGCACCCCAGATCATGATGGCGCCCCCTCCGCTGTGCCGTGTTGAAAAAATCTCAGGTGGCATCTCCTTGTCATGCCAGTAGCGTTGGAAGCCATCAGGACCATCAAGGTTAAATTTTTTCTCATCAGAGAATAAAACTTTCTTCCAACTTTGAACGTCCCATGTTTGGTGCTCCCTTGCAAAGGCCAAACGGGCAATTTTGTGGCGTTGAAGGAGACGTGGCCTTTGAAGACGTTTTTTGTTTTTGAAGCCGTTCCTTTGCAGATGCCGTCTGATGGTTATTGGGCTGCAGTCAGCACCAGTAATGGCCTTAATTTGGGATGAGGATCGTCCCGTGTCTTGACGGACAGCCATTCGGATCCTCCGGCTCAGTGCCGGTGAGATTTTTTTGGGTCTACCACTTGATTTTTTTGTTCCATAAACCTCAGGATCTTTTAAGAAATGAAAAATGACCGTCTTACTGCGTCCAACCTCAGCAGCGATGGCACGCTGTGAGAGGCCTTGTCTATGCAGCTCAACAATCCTGCCACGTTCGAAGGCAGTGAGTTTTTTTGCTTTTCCCATCAAGAGGTCTTGACAGTGTGATTACTTGACAGAAAATGACATGGAATCCAAATTTTTGCACAGATTTGGGCTTTTAAAGGATGTGGTCTTAAACTTTTGATCAGCTGATGAACAGCCTATTTCAGTTAAATTGTTCTTTTCAATAAATTGCCTGCTCAAAACATTTAGTCTCTTGCTCTCATTTCTTCTTTTTGCATTTTGAAACTCTACTTAGAACCTTCTTAAGATACAACAGTGCAAAATGCAAATTCTTGCAATTTTTTAATTGGTCTTAAGATTTTGATCAGGAGTGTATCTAGCCTCTTAATTTTTGCTCTCAGATTGATGCATTTAACTTTACATGTCCCCTGATCCCCCCTGGGATATGTGAAAACTCACATATCTTTTCACATCACAACATTCTGTATATCACAGAGAAAAAGCTATATTGTGAGCAGCCCTAATAAAAAGACAATGCATTGTTACACAATTGCAATCTTGGACAAACATCTAACCACAAGCCAGTTTTTACTTGATCACCAGTTTAACACAGAGAGAAAATGATGAGCTGGCAGAACCAGAAATGCCCCCTGATAGAAGCACATGTAAACACGAATCAAACATGAGATATGAAGACAAAAATAGCCCCTCTGATAGGTGCTGACTGCGTTTCATCCGCAGCTGGAGCGCGCCAGCTCGTTCCCAGGTATTGATGTCAATTACCGAGACGTCCATTAGCTCTGGAGTATTCTGAGAGGAGTCAATTTTGGTCATGTCATGCAGTTCAGTTTCACATTGAGGAATGACCCTGGGAACCAGCTGGGTTCAGCTAGCACTGGGGCTAATGGCCCTAATGCATGATACAATAAACATGTGCCTTTATAAACCAGCCGGAACCTCTTACTGTGACAGCGGGCTCTCAAATGACACACACTTAACATTAAGCCTGGCCCATAAGAGTGTGTAGCTTAGTGTGATTACATTAGCAATGTGTTCTACACTGTGCAGTATGGCTCAATGAGGCGATGCTGGATAGTAATTGCTGCCATTTTACTTTGTGCTCCTGTTGTACAATGAGGGGAAAACAGCTGGTTCTGAGGTCACCTATCCAGTCTTGGTGAATTTGTCCATCATACTTGCACATTAAATCTTTAAACGGTTCCTTTAAAATGCAATCTGGTGCGAAACCCTCAAATTCTTAAACATAAATATATGCTGCACCACAATCTGCTTTTAGCAACACTGCAGAGATAAAAACCAAGCTCTGACCTATCTTGTGAGGCATGATATATTGACCTGAGTGTATCTCCAGCCAGGTGCACACGGGGAAACTGATACTGTGTCAGAAAGTATTTCAACCACACTGCAGTCAAACCTTTCAGCCAAATCTGTGTTATCCTGAGACAAATTAGAATCAAAGCATTTTTGAGGTTATTATGATGAAGGATGGAGCAGGGTTGATATTATCAACCTCAAAGCATGGTCAGTATTAATGCACGTGGTGTACAGCAGGGGTGATTGAGTAAAGCTGAAATATGAGATGCTGGTTTGAAGGACAAAATGCCTGCTGGAGCTCCGGGGAGTGGTAGCAGTGAGTGTATGTGGGTGGGTAGTCTGCATGGGTGTGTAAATGAAGAGGTAATCTCAGGAGTGAATGCCTGGCAAAGAGCTAAGAGATGACCTCCCCAAGGAGGAAATCGAGGAGAAGAGGGAAGGGACTATAAAAACGAGAATGCGCTCAAGTAAAGGAGGAGGCAGAAATAAGGTAAAAGCTATCAGAGAGCAGAAAGGTCAAGAGGACAGAAGAGCAGAGGGCAGGAAGAGGAGTGGGACGGGATTGGTCTGTGATGAGGACAGTTCGCCTCGCGGTTCTGATTAGAGTCTTTACAGAAAGCTGTAAAGACTGCAAGGCAGACTTCAAGTTGCCCACAGTTGGCCTTTTCTCTAAGAACCTCCGTCCCATAAATCCCTGCGGAGAGCATTTCTATTGTCTGTTTCAGGATGGACAGGCTTTGACTTCGCCACCACTCTGTTTGGTATCTCCAGCTGTAGGAGTAAAAATATGTGTATGCTGTCCAGAACTTTTAGGATAATATCATTATTAGATATATTATTAGATTAGGCTAATATTATTAATATTATACGTAATTAGATTACAGTGGAGGTTATGCACGATTGTTTCAGACCTCTTGAGTGCCGCAAACATTTCAAAAAGTCCAGCTGTACTGAAAGAAGATAGATGTAATCATTTCCAAAATTCATGTTTTAATCTTCTGCTTCAACCCATATTCGTTGCCAGAAGGGGGCTCATCTTTTCTTAAACACAAGTACAGGGGGGCTTCCAGGTAAACAGGTACTGGATGGATTGACATTGTGTTGGTGCAATGGTGCTTTAAGCTCGATATACAGTACAGCCTCACAGCGCCGTTAGCATGGATTTAGACTCTTAAACACTGTTAAATGAGGTCAGACTGGGCTGATTATCACTTCTTAAATTTGGTCCTGAAATAAGACAGAGAGACAAGGACTTGTGGCCGTGTGCGTAAATTTCCCTACGAACCAGAGAGCTGGCTGCCGGGTGTGTCTGCGTGAGTTATGGACAGGGTGAAGTTGAAGATCCAGCAGAGTGAGTAAAAACAGAGTGGACAGAGAGCACTTTCTCAAGGTAATAGCGGGGGGTAGACACATTTTAGTTATGATGATGAGGCACCATTTCAGAAAAAAATGCACATCGGCAATTTTCATTTATTAGTAAGCACCAGTTTTTAAATTAGCTTCAACGAAAATTTCTAGATTGAGCCAAAAACAAATAACGCTCTATACGCAAATGTACAGTATGAACACACAATCACCAGTGATATGGAAAACATGCAAAGCCTTACAATATGTATATGTCTCCAATAGTTTGCATCAGGAACAAAAATTGTGCAGTGTTATGCATAATTGGGATGCACAACATCACGCATAATCAGGCCTTTTTTTTGTTGTTTATAGGTCTACTGTGACCCGGTTAGTGCATTCAATTTCACATAAACAGAAATCCTGCTCTGACATATTCCAAAATGTTTGTTGTGGCCAAGAGGAGCCTTCTAATGTCTCCCAGCAGGGTGTTGTGCGTCCACATGCAGCCTTCACTATCTGAATTTCAATGTTGCCACAAGGCCCATTTGTCGAAAAAAGACTACTGTACACAGCTTCATGAATATAACATTTTCCTGATCCAGCCAGGTGAACTGTGGTGAAGCAACAACCACTATAAAAAGATGACTGCAAACATGGCATGCCTCACAAACACATAAACTGTACATGCACACCCAGTAGGGTGAGCTACACACATGCACGCTTGCGGTAAGAGAAAGACGGATCTACACTGAGAAATGATAGGGTGTGCCATTAACCCATTAATAATAAACACTGACCAAACTGGAGAAAAATAAAAACAATTGGGAGGAGAGAGGGAGATCGCTGCATTTGTGCTCAAAGCATTGTCTGTAATCACACATTGCTTCTTCGTCCTCTCCCCCATCCTATCTAGGAACCTGAATGTGAATGCATTAAGCGAAAGGAGTCACGGAGAAGATTATGAATAAGAAAGTACCGCTGTTGATTATGCATTTTCTGCACCCGAATACAATTTACAGCTATCGGGTCCTGTGATGATTGAATGCCGTCTGTTGCCCCCTGGTAGTTGAATGGGGGAGGAAATGAAGAGTGGCGTGCAAGGAAGGGAAGACGGCACTTTTAGAAGAGGAGAAAACTGTATGCCAGACTATCATATCTGGTCGTGTTTACCTTCCAACGCGATCCATCAGTCAAGCAACTGACGAATCCCTCATGAGTAGATTACACAGTGGCCCGGCTTTGTTGAGTGTGTAATATTTATAGCACCATTAGGGTCTGTGCATTAGATTATGTGCTGTAGTTCCATAGAGGGAATCACAGAGGAACTGTCTTGTGTATTACTTGATTATCATGAAATGAGAATGAGGTTGAGATTGAACAAAAGTCTACTTCAAGGAAGTCTGGAGGAAAGAGAGAATGTTAAGTTTCCATTTCAAAGGCTCCAACCCAGAAGCCGCCTTAACAACATAAACAGAGAGCGGTGCATGATACCTGTTGTTTGGAGAGAGCTAGAGAGGGGAGGGTAGGAGAAAGATTCAGAGAAAACATTAAAAGGCAGGGTATAATGCATGTACACATCACGCTTTAGCTCTTATCTGTTCCAAACAACACATCTGTTCAAAACAACAGCATACGAAAAACACGCCATTTGAAGAATGCAATCAGAGATGGTTAGGTTCCCGTGACAGCGAGGCGCCCCTTCATCTCCCCCCTTGCAAACAGAACCCTTCTTCCGTGTGGCGGGAGACGGGTGGCGGTGGCAGCTGCGATTTCCGCGAGGCCCTGCCTCGACAGCACGCCTATGCTTTGTGGAGTTCACAATTATTGGCGCCCATGTGTGACAATATGATGTTTGCTGAGAGCCGCTACAAGTGTCTCCAGTAATAAGTTGGCATGTGGCAGAAAGACAGTAGTGCTGCTTGAGTAAACAGACGAAGTTATCTCTGATGAAATACTAAACGCACAGCAGGAAGTAGCTCACAAGCAAACTCTAACCATCTGAGATCCTCTATTTAATGTAAATTACTTTTTGGACGATTTGAATTTCACACATGCATGCATATTTTCAGTCCCAGACAACCCTTTGTGCTGCACTTTGGTCAGTATATCGACAATTCACAAGAGTTTTGACCATTTGAAGATTTTACAATGTTGTGCTTCTGACTGCTAATATAACTGAACTGCTGAGTCCAACATTAATTCATACAGGGCTGTTGTGGTAACATAAAGCATGGTTAACCCGTCCCAACCTCTGCTATCTTACAAATCAATCATTTTAGAACGGCTTCCAATCTTGTGTTTTGAATTTAGTTGGATTTAGATTATATCTTTAAAAACTCTAAAGTAGATGTTGTTTATGTCTCTCCATCACCTGACTCCAGGGCTGAATCTGAATCTTTTCTGTATACAAAATGGTGTTTACCCACCAGTACAGTCCTGGCCTGACAACTCTGTGGACACAGTGTGCATTTACTTTAGGACATTAATTAAAAACATGTCTCAAACATCATGTAATTCACTGCACATGTACTGTACATCCATTCATAATGTCAGAAGACATTTTAACTGTGGCCCTGGGAATACCATGAATCTACCATTTTGCAGATAAAGTGTGATTAGAGCCCCCAGGACGGCTTCAAAGCAAATTTGCAGTTCAGGGTCTCAAAAGTCCTCTGGTTTCAAAGAGAAGTCTGATTGTATAGAAGTCTATGAGAAAATGAGCCAACGTCTCACTTTATGTACTACCTCAGTAAACACTGTAAACATGAGTTTATGGTCTCTTCGTCTTCATTGAGTAAATTATGGTCTCATTTAGAGTCAAATAGACAATAAAATAGGGGATGCTTTAGGGTGTGATTGACAGATCACTACCCTGACGTTTCCCAGTCTAGAAGTTGTCTGTGTTTTCGACTTACAATTTTAAGCCTTTCACAGTGTTTTCAGTTCATCAAAGTTAATTAAAACAGTGTGGTTGCCTAAAAATGCACTAATAGCTGAATCCAGAGTTATTTTTCTTCCTCCGTTCATGTGAATGAGCCGAGACCGAGGGCTGGGAGGCGGAGTTAAAGGAAACACTAGTGCACTCGCTCTATGGATGTGGAAGCAGTACAGAAGATCTGGGTAAGTTTATACTCGGAAGTCAAACTTTTCTTGGATCATGTGCCATTGAGCAACTTTCTTAGAAATGAACCAGGCCCTGCCTCCAAAGCTGTATCTAGTTCTCTTTATACATCCATGGTGATCATATGCAAATGAAACATAATCAAAGTATGTCAAAGGTATGTCAAAATAACTGTGTTGCCAAGGATGCAGTTTATTGCTTAGATCCTTGAAGAAAATATTAAATATCTTTCTGAGCGCGAGTTATTGATATCTGTTTTAGGTGGACTGGTTTTCAGCTTGTATTTCAGCCTTTTATCAAACTCTTTCTGTTCAATGTAGAGCACGACAGGATGGGCTCTTTATGTTTTTCTAACATTTTTATGAAAGGTGATTAATCAACCCAAACTGATTTAGCCATAGTAAAATCTTTCAATTATACAGGCTGACAAATAAGTCCGATAACACAATTTTCAAATAGTCTCTGGTAAAGAACAACCTTAAGATCGAGCCTGATAGCACTGACTAGGACAATATTGCAGTAATGACAATGATTAATGCTAGATATTTTGTCACACCAGCACTGTAATTATTAATCTTTGGTCTTGTTTTACAAATGCATTCATGTCACAAACAACAGCTTTCCTCTTTGGCTCTTTGCTATTGAGTGATGTATTATTAAATACATGTATGTTTTGATCAAACCATTTACCAAATTATGAAACCTTTGATTTGATGTCATAGAAGCTGCCCATCTCTAGTCACTGTGATATTTGGGTGGTGGTGAGCAGCCACCTCTTGCCATAATGATCATAACCAATTACAAATCCTCCAATCACTCTGAAGATAATGCAGCAAAGTTGGTACTCGCCCCTGCCCAGGATAGCTGAAGACAAATTTCACGCTAGGTTAATGCTGGCCAATTGTATGCCACTTTCAATTAAGTTCATTTTCTCCTCATAAAAGCTCACAATTGAGATATTTTTTGACGGATTTTAAAGCTAACCATGCAGTGACTTTCATATCTTGATTCAAACTGGGCTGTGACAGAAGAGGTTAGTCCACCCGAAACCCTCCACGCCGCGGTGATTGAAATCAAATTAGCCATTTGCGAACATGCTTACACTCACAGATTGCATGTTTAGCATTCAATCAATATTTGGTGTTGTGGCACAATAACTTCTTGAAATGCAATTAGCTTCATGGCATGGGGAGATGTATGTAAAGCGTTTCGGCATGAATGAACTTGATTCAGGTTGTCCAGTGCAATTATCTGCGGAGGAAAAGTGCCAAACAGAGTGGCAATTTGGCCCCAGCTTGCACACACTGTACTGTTATGATTACCTTTATAGTCCCCATTGATTTCCTGATGACATTATGACTTGTAATTTTCACAAGCAATCTCCATGAGAAGAAGCTTGCTGTTCATTTGAAAGTCATGATTTCCGTTCACGCTGGGTATATAGTGTTCTTTTTTTCCTGTTCTCTCATCCTTTACTATGCTCTCCCCTCCGTCCTCTCACTCCCCCATGCACACATACACAAACAGATGGGAATTTCTAAGAAATTAAAATCCCATTTTTGGCTTGAGTTCAATCCTTTTGCTCTTTTTTTCCTCCTCCCCCCCAAAGCTTCTGGCACAGAAATGGGCATTTCATGACAGCAAAGCTAAGTGAGCACACTAGTGCACACGTTTACCCTTGGCAATTTCCTCTAACAAGATGAGGTGTTTTTTCGTCTCATGTTTGATGTGATACAGGTATGGCTGTTACCTTTCTAAGCCCAGACAAGTGCACTGTAATATCCCTCTAGACAACATACTCTGGCGTGACTTCGAGTGTAAGAGAAAGTGATGAAGGTGGGGGGGTAAAGAGGGCAGTCACTTCACAGTCAAGGTAATGTATGTGAGTATTTACTGTGCCACACCTCTAAAGCATTCTGCTTATCTTGTGCTAAATAGACAGCCTTGTTCATAACATGCATGATATGAGTAGGGGTTGGGTGATAACCTCCATCTCTCGTCCCTTTCCTTAGAATAATCAAAGTCACTCGCCAATGCCAGTATTGCACTTGCAGCGCGATTCGCTTCTCGATAGCTCACCATCCCTCTAGCAATTACAGTTCTGACAGCTCCACTAAGACACGCTTCCCCGCTATAATTACCCATGCTGTATTTATCCAGGATGGGTATGTAAGTGTGTGTGCATGAGTATGCTGGGCCGAGGGGTTTCGACTTGTAATAATGATCATTTGGGAACCTGATCGTCTAACAGGGTGGCATGTTTGTGCTAAATAGAAAGGGAGATCCCCATTATGTTGCCTTCACTTCTGCAAGAAGACCATGTTATTATAAAACACTGGTTAGCAGCACATCCTAATATAGAAAATGTGGAAGCGGAGAGTCTCTCCAACTCTGATAAACTCCCTTTGTTGATGAATACAATTTGGCCAATACCGGAGCAGATCATTGGTGCAAAACAGCCAGTGGATGTAGCAGCTTTTTGATGAAGACAGGAGGCTTGACTGCTCTGATTAGGGTCAAGCATTTGCTGCGGCGCAGGAAATAAAATTCCTAAAAGCTGCCTCTTGTGATTGAAATATATGATGAGATAAAAAAAAAAGGCGGCTTCTGGGTAAATAGGTGAGGTCCCACTGCCTTTCCCAGCTTGCGACCCTGTTTGATGAGATCACAGTTTGAGCTGATGATTCAGTCAGTCCCCCCTTAGCAAAAAATATGATTGGTGCAAATTCACTCAAGTCATTTGCAACAGCTATCAGGGTGTTAACATCAGTGTTTTCTTCTGTAATATTCAACTGATTCAAGTATGTGTCATGAATAACATTTGTCTGCTCTCAGCATTCGTATGTACTACTTGTTCTACAGGAACACAAATGTGTGCCTTTAACTATGACAGCTGTGTTGTCACATGTAAGCTGGCTAGACGATACAAATGTATTCGGACATTTCACAATGGAAGAGCATCAAAAAGCTAGTCACATCCCCCCCAGTACAACATTATGACTGTGTTTCCTGGGGAATATAAGAATCAAAGTAGGCTGTCCATTTGCAATGTGTATTACCCTCGAGATCCATAATGTGATTTATCTTTACACCATCTCATTTCGTCACTGTGATCATTCGGCGGATTGCCTTGAATTTTTTTTTGGTTTTGTTTCCCCGTGCTGTGCTAATTTTGCCACATTAAAATCACAGAGGGAAGGTGTTGTTCCGACAAATTGTTCTTTTGTTATCCTCAAAGCTCGCTGGTAACTGGAGGTTCATATTTACATTTGCCAAGCGTCTAAGTATAAGTCTTAAGCACACCATCGACAGAAAGCTGACAACTTTAGGAAAAGAGAAATGGAAGGGACTTTGTTTGCAGTTTTTCTGCTGCTATTTTAGTTGGAGCGTTGCATCACAACAACAAATGATGGTGGTGCAGTTTTTGGTGTTTGTGGAGGTGGGGGGGGGGGGGGGGTTGCTTTTTCCCTCTGACTAGCTGTCACTGTGGTTCTAAATCAGGCGTCATAGCCTCTTCCCATTAAAAACCATCCATTAGACACATGGCCCTGAAAGCCATCCAAACAGAGCTTGTTTTGACCCTTTTACATCCCTCTTTCTTCATGTGCCAGTGAGAGCAGCAGAAAACTAGACTGCAGCTGGTACACGATTGACAAGGTAATTTTAGATGCTCTACTGAGGGACCTTCTGCAGTTTTCTTGCCGTACAAAAATACGAGCATGTACATATATTTGAGATTTTTCTAATCCCTGCAATTTTCGTCTCTGAGCTCAATCCTGCAGTCTGGCTCTAATGCAGCGTTTCAGTCTCAATTACATTTAATGGATGGATTAGACATCTAGCCTATTCAGGCTGCATGTTATGCAGTTGAGCATGTGAATTGGGTTGGAACTGCAGGGGGAACACTGCTTGTTTCCTTGGGACCAGCCTCTGAGGTGTACAAGGTCTGGCTGCCAAAACAGGCGATGTTTGCCTCCATCAAAATTCCCCAAAGTTAACCTTGTAGCAAGTAAGGTGGAAAAACCGACATGTCTTGCATCTCTGCACAACAGCTCAAGACATGTCATACTGTTTTTCCTCTGTGTCGATGTTCTTAGCTCCTTGGAAAGAATTAACACAAAAAAGCCATGCTGCCAAAGTGCTGAGGTTATGAGTCCTTTTGTGCCTGAGGATGAAAGACTGTCTCATTTCCCCCACAGTACTGTCACAAGCCACACGCCCCAAATTTTGAGTCATATAATTGATAAAAACTACATGGACACATTATTTCTGAATGTTGAGGGTACAACTTGTTTTTTGAGCTGCTGGATTTATCATATACAGAATGTAATTCAGGACCCGACAGCTACTGTCACATTAAAGGAATAGTTTGACATTTCAGGAAATGTGCTTATTCGCTTTCTTGCCAAGAGTTAGATGATGCTTTATGTCTGTACTGTGAGTATGGATATCCCCAACAGCTGGTTAGGTTAGCTTAGCTTTGCACAAAGACTGGAAACAAGGGGAAGAGCTAGCCTGGGTCTCTAAAAAGGTAACAAATCCATCTACCAACACCTCTAAGGCTCAGTAATTAACACATTATATCTTTTTTGTGACATAGAAAAGGGCAAAAATGACAATTAGCATTTTATAGAGGCTTATGTGCCAGAATATTTCTTGGCTGGGACCAATAACTTCCTGGAGACTCTGCTCGCTGACTGGTCCCAGCCAAGAAATAGTCTGGCAAAGAACCCCCTATAAAACATCTAATTGTCTAGGGCTGCCACTAATGACTAATTTTCTATCAATTAATCTATCAACCGTTTACTGATAAGTAGATTCATTTTTTTTTAAATTAAAATAAAATTGACCATTTCCCTCCTTCTCACCTGCTCAGAACACACCAGCCAAGTCTGCAGACTTTAATCCTGTAGCATGCATGTAGCCCACTGCCCGCTCGGCAGTGACAAAATCAGTAAGTCTCCCTTCAAACGCTTATTTAATAGAACTTCTGAGGAAGCAGGCAGACACATTTATGGCTTTATGGGTGTATTTAACAACAACAAGGACAACACATTAAAAAAAGTGTTGGTTTAAAATCTTAATAATAAGCTGTCAAAGTTAATGTGACAACACATTAGGGCTGGGCAGTACGGAGAAAATCAAATATCACAATATTTTTTACAAAATACCTTAATATCAATATTGCAATAATATACTGTTTAAGTTTTGAGCACTTTACTGCATTAAAACGTTTCTATATCCATGTATTTGTTACATTTTGTTGTATAAACTTATGAAAGCAATGTTTTAAGTCAAGTCTGATGTTGCCTTACACATAAAAGAATGATCACATTCACTTCCACACAGTGAGGCATACAGCTCATTATTTAAACACTAGTATCGAATCGGTACGTTGTACAGGTCGATACCCAAAGCCCAGGTAGCACAGGTATCTGGGCTGAACAAGTCGGATTGGTGCATCCATAAATAGAACAATCACAACAGTCTGGTAAGTTTACAAAATTGCATCACTTTATTGTAATGTATTAAAACTGGGAAAACACTTGATCCATATCACGATATCTAAAATCTCATATCATGATATTGATATAATATTGATATATTGCCCAGCCCTATAAGGACACATCTCCCTTTAAGGTACATTTTGAACAAATAATAAATGTGTGATTAATTTGCAATTAATCATGATTAAACATGGACAATCAGGATTAATATTTAAAAATAACGTTGATGTCAATTACGCCAACTAATTGCTGCAGCCCTACAGTACAATTGTCATTTAAAGGTGCCAAGTTTGAATTTCAGAGCATATGTATTGCCTCCACACGACTCCCAACATGGCGATGGCTGAGCCGGCAGAGCCAACAGTATTTACCTGAGGGGGAACCGGAGGGTGGGGGCTATGCTTCCGCGACGACACAGGCTGGGCGACGTTATCAGCTATAACCGCCATATGAGCCTAGTGCAGAGCGGCGGACATGAGCTCGCGCTCAAAGGCGTGCGCCGACCCGGCTATGTTAAAGCACAGAGAACCTCAGATTACAACACACAGAGAAGGGAGAGTGACGTCATTCTCTGATCTGGTAGACATTACTCCTCTATATCTTTACATCATGTCTCTGAATATCATACAGAGCACCTTTATACACTTTTGATCAATCTTCTCACAGAGAAGGTGTAGAAACTCAAATTGTTTCCAAAATGTCAAACTATTCCTTTAAGGGTTACTCATAATAAACAGCAGGTATGCTACTTTTTTGGCCCTCTCCTCATAATAACAGATTTTATCATCAGTACTGATGTGTCACTGCAGTGCCTGAGTCAGCCTGGACAACTCGCTCCAACTAATGTCTACAACTTGCAGAAAACTGAAAAGGCAGCCGACATCACTCTTTAGGCAGTTTATGATCAAAGCACAGAAATATTTTGAACATCAAATGCATCATCTCAAAAAGCTGGGTAACGAACGGTCAGTTTTTTAGCCATTTTGGTGTGGGCGCATTCATTATGTATGTGTGACATGCAGCAGGACATGCTGAAAGGTTCTGCATCTGCAAACAAGCTGAATACACACATCATCTTTTCTAAATCAGTCTTTTTTAGTTTTATCACAGCTATGGCACAGAGGAATACCCGCCCTGCTCCGTGTTAGTAAATGCTACATGAAACAATTAGAAATTTCATTCAAAGTGATTTATGCACAAATATAAGCAATATGCAACATGAGGCTTTCCTTGGGAAAAAAAGAGGTGAATTTCAGTGTAACCCTTTTAATTTGTTTCACTCTGGGGTGGGAGGGGTGGTTGTTATCATTCCAATTCAAGTAATTAAAACATCACTCTGCATGTGCCAAAGAACTGCTGTTTTTCTCTTTTTTTGCCTCTGCACAGGGTCTCCAAAGCATCAGCACATTACAAACCAATTTCCCTATATCAGCTTATATTCACATTTGATTCTGTCGCAGTGCTGATGGGAGTTGGAACACGGGTCTCTGTACACAGGAATCTAAATAACGTTATGAAGCCTGGCGCAGACCTCATTTATAATCCAATGCCTTGGCTGAATTCCATTATGAGTTTTTTCCCCCTCCTTTTATTTGTGGGAAATAAGGGAAAAGTGAGATTATAAAAATGGCATCAACATACAGTAGCTGCTTGGAAGCCGTGGCTCCAGTGTAAAAGCGACTATGTGCACAAAAGGTAGCCGAGGACAAGGTTTTATAAATTATCCTCCCTTTGGGGACAGCAACAATATATCAGCTTTGCTTGCTGAACTTTTATCAGAGGCTATTGATACTTGATACCCACGGGTCCTATTTTGAACTTGGGTCCTACTGCTTCATGTACGACACAGAGGCTGTGTGGGGGGGAAAGCTGAAATTACATCATTCTCTATGGTGTAAGCAAGTAAATGGAGGAGGCTAACAACACCAATTAATCTCAAACCAAACATGTCATCATAGGCAGCTGCCTTTATCATAAATACCTCAAAGACCTGCCAGCCAAATCAACATCTGGAACAAAACTGATAACACATTCCCAAGGGCAGACGCGACCAGCGAAAAGGTGCTTTAAAATTCTCAGAACTTTTGCAGGAAAGTTGTGATACTGACTCAGGTGTCACAATGTCAGCGTGGTGATTTGACGCCAGTGGCGCCCGCGTACGGAAACCTTGGAACATCTGGAAAATCCCTCGGTGAGCGGCTGGCAGCCGGGCTGCGAGAAAGTGTCAGACCTGAGTGACACACAGATGTGTGGCCTGTCGCCCGTCCGAGGCTACGAGGCTGGGATAGCTCATTAATCAGAAGACCCTGCCAGGCGGAGGGTGCTACCGCCGCCAAGTGTTTCCCTCCACAGCTCACAGACATAAACACATTACAGTCTGTGATGCATACTGTATATTAATTGACATACTGCATATATTTCCTGTTCTTTTCTGTCACTATCGCAGCCTGGAACTCTTCGATAATTGGCACAAATGACCACAACTGACGAATACTAATGCAATCCTCGGCTGCAACCGCAAAATATGATCTATTCCCCTTATAGTATCAGGCACAAAAACAACAAGCGCTGCACTGTATGTCATCATTACAGAGCTGCTCTACACAGGGGGGAATGACAAAGAGTTACCTGTCACCTTGTCTTGGGTAAAGGCTATTTAATTACTTATCAAATAGCCTTCAATGTCAACAGACTAAATCTGTTTCATAAATGTGCAAGTAACAATTTTTGACTTTTTCCACTTCCCAAGGGGAGGAAAATCAATTTTAATCTAAAGTCCTCAAGCCGTTCCATATGTATGTCCCAGTGCAGCATACTGTACATCATCTGAGGCAATAAATGGCTGTGTGACAGAAGAGGAGGGAGAGAGAGAGAGAAAAACATAATTGAAGTTGTTGTTTGCATTGCTTAGTGAGGCACTTTTTGCTGAGCGGTGCCAGACTCGTGTTATATTGTATTGTCAACATTCCTAATGACTTGCTCTTATAATTTAGGAGCCAGGCATCTGATGAAAGATGGAGGAAAAAAGGTGCAAAAAAAAAAATCTGTCATGTTGCTGGATGATTACAGCGACTACACCCCCCTCTGCTTAGAAACAACCCACTCGTTCTGATGCCTTTCTGTACATGTTAGTCACTCCAAAAGCTCTCCAAAACACTTGATTTATATATAGGAACGTTATGCAAATGCAAGAATGCTAATGTTCTTTTGCTTTTTTTTTTTTTTTTGCTCTGTGCGTATGACACTGAGGTTGCTTTCCTTAATTCGACTCGGATTGCATTTTTTTGACCCTTAATCCTGACAATGGCATTCGAGAGGGAGGATTTCACATCCAGTTAAAATACATATATATTAATAGAGAGTATGAATTTGTTTATTTCTGTCTAAATGCTAAAGGGGCTGACTCCTTTCATCACCAGTTGGACTTTTGGCAGGCAAAATCCCAACAAATTAGCTGGAATGACAACACTGCCTTAAGCATGGGAGGAAACTCGTTTGAGGCCACCATCTAGAGACTAATCTATTTATCACACTTGGCATTAACTCGACCGAACGGCTCAGACCAATGCATCAAAACATTTGTTGGTTGTTACGTATTGAATCACATCGTTACACAAAGCTTTTTTGCATCCCTCCCTCCCCCAAGTGGTAGAAAGTCAGGCATGTTTATACATGAAATGCCCAGAGAATATTTGCTCTGAAGGGTTTCCTCCGTGAATCACAATAGCCTTCTTAGGAAGGAGGGGGAGAAGAGAGAGAGAGAGGAGAGAGGAGAGAGGATGGACAAATCTGCTTACTTTGGAGCTTATTGAGCAGAATGAGTCATGCACAGAGATGAAACGTGACTGCAAAGCAAAAGGTAAGGAAAGCCTGACGAGAACAGAGGAGCGAGGAGATGAGACGGAGCGAGAGAGGAGGGTACGGAGAGGTGAGACAGATGGGAGGAACATAGACACATGGAGACAAAAGGGGAGAGGGAGTGGGAGCACAGACAAGGAGGCATATATGTGTGTGTGTGTGTGTGTGTGTGTGTGTGTGTGTGTGTGTGTGTGTGTGTGTGTGTGTGGGATTGGGATGGGTGAGTGAGAGAAGGGAGGGACGGGAACATTAAAGGCCAGATGAAATTAGTTCCATCAGGCCACTCTGATTGTTCTTTTTATAGTGTGACCTGCCACCAGGGGAGCCGGTGCCTTCTGGGAGTGTCACATGCAGGGTTGCTGACACACAGCACTTTCAATATCACTGACTGAATTGTTCAAGGTGTCACTATTGATAGTGACACAGCCCACTGGAAAAGGAGCCAGCTTTCACATTTTGTTTTTTGCTCCCTCCGTCTCTGCCTCTCCCGCTCTCGTTCCTGCTCCATCTACCGAGGGCGATGTAGTTGTATTCTCTCCGTTTTAAAACACAACTGTACAGTCAAACAGTGAGGTGAGGCTGTCTGAGGAGGTGGCACCCTCTCTTTAACTTTTTCATGACAGTAGTGTTGTACGGTATAGTGATACTAGAAAGGCACTGCGATACCCGGGCGTTAAAGGTAGGATACCCCCTTTTTATCAGTACTGACACTTTGAGAATGACAGTGTTTTAATACGATCCATGAGTTGTGTCAATATGCAATCACAGGGCCGTGTGTGTGCGCAGCACTCGGCATTCGGATTGGGATCCAGCGGGACCAGGCAGTTATAACTTTGCCGGGGCAATAACCTGTAGAGATAACCAGAAGGATGGAGTCAACAAGGGAAACTGAAAGGAAGATTAAAGCCGGTCATGAAACGCTCGCTGGCTGCACAGCAGAACTCCCTTAAAAAAAATTAAGAAATAACAGCGCGGTTCTAATTACCAACCAAATGTAGCAATAATATTAGATTCACCATCTTTGCTGAATATGTGCAAGGAGCTCCTGTGATTCGGCAAACACGTAATACACCAAAGAAGAGGTGTTTAAGTATTATTTTACCATGTTTCTCTGTAATGTGAAATGGGCTGAGAGGAAAAGCAGTCTTGTCAGAGTGACTCTTCTCTCTCTTCACACCGCTTCGACACAACACATCACTTTCTACAGTTACCGTGGCGTCTTCCTGATTCTCTCATCAACTTCGCTCTGAACTTCATCTGAATTTATTAGCGTTTTGTGGGTTTTCGTTCAGGGAGCCTCTCCTCGGTGGCCATGCTGCAGTACCACTCGCCACCTTAACTGTTACTAATGTGCGAGTGAGGGTGCTGTTTTACAAAAAAAGCCTTTTTAAATATTGTTTAATGAGTGATATCAGAACCAGAAATAATGTACTGATCCCCAAGGAAATTACAGTTGCTCCATTTTAGAATAAAATATATATAAACATAGATAAGTTACAAGAAAAACAAATAAGGAATACAGATGAAATGTAAATGTGTGCATATAAAATGAACTATTCAAGAAATCACATAAACTCAAGTATAGGGAACATCAGATTACTGCATACCATTTCATTTTTTTTACATTTTTATTGAATATTTGTTATACATTTAAACATGTTTAATTGATAAAAACATCATTTTTAAACTCCATCTTCTGTCATCTATTGTTCCATTACTTTTCTTGATGTGTTAGATTTTTGCCGTGGTATCGTTTCAGTATCGGGATATTTAGGCAGGGTATCGTATCAAAGTCAGAGTTTTAGTTATTGTGACAACACTACATGTTAGTGTGGCGGCAAATCACCCATCGTGTCAAAGTCATGACCTGACCGTGGCAAACCTCAAGCCTGCATTGGATTTCCTCTCATTCACATGGAACAATGCTAAGGGGTTTCCAGGCTACTTGAACATTAATGACTCAGGGGCCTTTAATTGTCAATGGGGACCAAGTCTCAGGCACAATAGAGCAGGGACAGGGGAGCTCTTTTTTTAATGTTATCGATTATTTATCCTGACCTTCAGCCATGAAAAGAGGAGAAGGCAACAAAGAAAGGGAATGTTTCCCGAGCAACTGAACACCTCTGCCTCTGTTTCTCCATCTTTTATCCACTGCTACACCCCCCCATTTTATCCTATCCTTAAGCCCAGCTGTCTCTCCCTCTCCCCTTCCCACTGTAGTCTTTAAAGCCCATCCAAAAGAGTAATCCCCATAACTAAAACCAAAAAAAACGTCCAAGTCCAACAGGATGAGGTAGCCAAAGCATTGGCTTGATAGCAAACAACAAGCCTTCTTTCTTCAGGACCACTGTGTGGGATTATCATGCACATGGAAATGAACATCACTTAGTATTTCCTGAATAACAGAGCTACTGTACTGCAGCGGTCCATTGTGGTAAACAAAGGAAACCGTCAAGTTTCAGTCAGGTTGGAACATTAATCAGGTGCTATTTTCATTAAATCTATCATCTACATTGAGGTTTCACTTTGGAAAAAGGCCAAAACTATCATGTAAAGGGCTGCATGTATGATTGTGTTAACCATATGCTTAAGAAAATGGAAATTCACCAACCATCAGGGGAATTACAAAGAGAGAGAGAGGCAAGTTTCAAAGCCAGCAGTTAAGCTTGTTGACACATTTTAATCTAGGAAAGCCAGACGTGCGCCTCGCAACCCCTGACTTTGTGGGGAGATGTAAAGGCTGTAGTGTGCTTGAAACAGATGTCAGCCTCTTTTTTTTCCCCTCGTCCCTCTGAGTGTGATATGGATGCCATCAACATCACGGGCTGCATTCATAACAGCGTTATTGTACCTGGGCTCGGCTCAATTGGAATTCACCGCCACGCCACGCTGTTAAGGCTCTATCTTAAAACATGCACCTGGCTACGTATGGAAAATAAGCTTGTTACCCGCTGGAGGGAGATGAGGAACCCCGCTGGCTCGTAGCAAACTCACCTTGATGGCCAAAAGGCTTTTTCGGAAACAAAGTCAATTTTTTTTTCTTTTTTTTGTAGAAAACTGGGAGATGCAATTGATCTTTAATTTGCATAATCCATCTGTGATTACACGGCTAATTTTCACCTCAGGTTTATCGTAACTCTGCCAAACTTTGATATGACCAAACATGAGTATAAATATTTATCAAACTACGCAAAGTCCAATTTCAAATTAAAAGTTCTTGTGCTAGTGCAGCATGCTGGATTTGAAAAATCATTGGAAAAATACCCAGAATATTATAAACCCCCCCTTGATCGTGAGGCAATGACAAGAAAATATCTGTTGTTGTTATTATCTAGTCAAATAATTCCTTCCCGAGAAGATACAAAGGGAAACTATGAAGTAGAGAGAAAATAACAAAGCACAGCACAATGGCAAATATAAAAATATCAGTGCATCTAAGTGGGACAGTGGGTGACTCAAAAGGTGGCACTACATGAATCTACATCAAACTCTGGCGTGTTTGCTCCCCTGAATTATTTGTAGTCGCAAATCCCTCCAATGACTGCTGTGAACCAACCTCAAATCAACAGCTAAATTAGCATCCTGTCAATTAAGAGAGTGATCAAAGTTGATTTTCATAACAGTCTTCATGGGTAGGACAGCTCCTCCCTAATTGTCTTGGTAGCTGCTGGGATTGAGTGTTCCCTTATGCAACAACGACAATGACTAACACAGTGATATGACTGTAGGGGAAAAAAACAAACCATGAAAACCAATAGAGCTCTGTGCTGGAGATTACACAAGCAATTCAAGCAATAGGTCAGTTAAATGAAAGCTGAAGTGGAATGTTTGGCGCCAAAGACTTCGGTGCAGGATGCATAATGGCCAGGGTTTGCTTGTGGAGTTAATAAACTGCCGTTGAGGGTTAAGCTTGTGCTGCGGCATCAGCGACCTTAGCGCACACCTTTCATGATAATAATAAAAAGCTATCTAAAAAACAGTGGGCAGCCTCTGGGTCAGAAAAGAGAAGCCAATGAGGGACTGCCATCAATACAGTCTTTTTCAATACAGCATGATGTTTATTTAGTATATTATGGATCCATTTAGAGTCAAATTGGCAATAAAGCAGGGTATGCTTTAGGGCGCGGCTACTGTTATTGACAGGTCGCTACCACAGCGTTGTCCGGTTTGAGTGTTGTCCATGTTTTTGTCTTTGAACTTTAACCCTTTCACAGTGTTTTCAGTCCATGAAAGTTACATTGGTTACCTAAAAACGTGTTATTGAGCATTTGGTTGTACTCCACCCTCTCGGTGTCAAATCAATAATTTGACAAGAAATATAGAAGGAAGAATGTTGTGTCTGACCAATCAGATTCAAGTATTTAACAAAGCTGTGTAATAATGGAATAATGGACAGTAATATCAGACCAATGAACTTCAGTAAGCCTATCGAAAGTTGGCCACATTTTGTTAAGACTGAGTGACTTTGGCCCTCTAGAAACTGCTCGACAATTAACTGAAAGATTATCAGTCACTAAAGAAAAAAAAAAAGAAACGTGGTCAGGGTCAGTGAAGTCAAAGTGAAAGCTTCTCCTAGTTTGCTCCATAATCAAAAACCGATTCAGAAATTGAACTGTCACACAGGAGCTTATGCAGCGCACATTGTCCGCAACGCTTAAGTTATACATAAACATTGCTGCCATGGAACCAGATAAGCAATGGGCATGCCTGGGGGAGATAGCGGAGGTCAGTCCCCTTGTCCATTCATATTCTCCTCTCCCTCTCTCTCTCTCTCTCCCATGCTGGCCTTTCATGCTAATTATAAGATTTAGCTGTAATCCTGCACAAAGCCACAATCTGCCGTATAGGAAATATGTATACTCCTGCATACCCGGAGCTGCTCGCGTACATACTCTACATTCATTTCACCTAATGGTTTAAGGGATCCCATCTCACCTCTGCTTGGCAGGGGTGGCACACACGGTTACACGGACTTATGCAAATATGGTCAGCTCACCTGCGGTGTTAGTGTGTGAGGCAGCGCATGTAGGGTGGAATCACCGGCATAGCAGGAGGTGGGGGTAGGGGCGAGGAATCACAGTGGTGGTTTAACTCTCAGCAGGACAGGTTAACAGAGTAACAAAGCCTGAAGGTCAATTATTCTAACTCATTTGTTTGTTTAGGGCTGAGTGGCACTGTTTTATCAAGGCCGGCCTTCACATACTTGGATATTTGCCCTCTTACTGCCGCACGCAAGGTAGTTTTCTATCAGCAATTGATTGAACACACCTGTGCTTACTGAGTAGATGCTGATCACTCAAAAACTGGTTGGTCGGTCTTCACAGGAAGGCTGTGGCAATGCTGTAGATAATTCATCAGAGGGGGTTCCATTGTCTTTCACACAGAGGAGGATAACTGTCCGGTCCCTTCCAGCCAAGGTCCGGGTCCACCAGCTAATGGCACGGTGCTCCAATTAGAGGCGACAGAGAGGAAGGTCCTGACCCCCATAAACCTTGTCAGTGGAGAGCTGTCAATCAGAGCACAGCAAAGACGAGGACCCATCGCCTGGCAGTTATTGGCGTGATGGGCGAAACTGGGTCCGTTGTGATGAGGTTGACATTGACCTGCGTACTTATCTCCGATCAAACATCTGCTGCTGATACAAGCGCAGAGGGGAGGCACAGGGGGCGGAGTTGAATGAAACCTGCATCGGTTATGGCTCAAGAACGTGATGGCAGAGATGAATGGACGGTTGTTCAATTAGAGGTCACCTGGACAATTCCCATTGTCATGCACATGTGAGATTCAATTTCCTGATTGCTTCAGTCTGTCCTCCTCCCTCCCTATAGTAGGGAAAACACATTTCCACGGAATCGGAAGAGGATCATTTCATCTAAGAGTTAAAGTACCGTAAATTTGGGCAGTTCTGCAAATTTATCTCCTGTGTTTTGAAACCGTTTTATTCTATAAAAAATGCTAGGCTGAAGGTATTACGTCAGTGTGTGAAGGAGTTGTCATTTATTCAAACCACATTTTAAAATGTATGAGATGCAGGAACAAACAGCAAATCTAAATGGAGATGATTTCTGTGCTCTGAGATGTTTTGACAGCAATGAGGCGATTTCACATATAACGAGACAATCAGGAAAACATGAAATGCTGTGCTGTGGGATTAACCATGGTTTCCTTTTCAAAAGAAAAAGTTTAAAGAAGTCAACTGCAAGAACCACAAAGGACTGCTGGTTCTCGTGAACATGTGATCACTCAGATCTAACAATGACAGTTGAATCCAAAAAGCTGTTTTCTCCCCTCTCTATTTTCCCACTGAAAGCTTGACTGAGACACCAGCCTCTACTTGTCTGTAGTAGAACCTGCCCTGCAAGGCCATCCGATCTGCGAGATATTTACATTTTATGCTCCTCGGAGCACTTAACGCACAATCTGAAGTCACACCACGAACTAATATGAGTTTTCTGTCTGAAATGAGTGTTCTGACATGACTTGAGTATCTAAATTTAGTAAAAACATCATTAGTAGGTGATCCTTTAAAGGTGCTATTGATAATATTCAGCCACTAAGCGTTGCAGCCTCCCTCCCCCGTTCCATTGCATTAACTTCACAACAAATGGTTGCCAGGCACTTCCTGTCAATCTCAGCTACTTATCCGTTTCTTCCACACAGAGATACCACATGATACCAAAATCATTTTACTATTGACTCACAAGCTTTGTTGGAAGTGGAAACCAAACATCAGATATCTTCCACAGATATAAACAAAACATTCATTTTCCAAAATGTTTAAAATTATTAATTCAGTCATAATAATAATAATTTCAGGAAAAGCCATACTTTTATTCAGCACCTTTGTAAAAGCTCTGTGGATTTCTAATCAATTATATTTGTCTACATAAAAATGTTATCAATAGGACCTTTAAAATTCAGCTGTTTTTAAAAGAATTTCTTGAAGTTGATAACTGTAGATAAAAGGTTCACGACGTGAACGTAGGTGAAGTGCATCTGTGTGCAACTTTACAGAAAACACAATTTCCAAGACAGCCCTCAGAAATCTTTCATGTTGTGCCAGCTTAAGGGTACGTAGGAAAAACTAGGCTGCAGTAAACACAGTCACCGTCAAAGAAGCAGAGAACAGTGCCAGTAAAACAAATGCACTCCGAGCTCTCCCTGCCCACCGACCTGCATTTCCTGCTTTCCCTGTGCACCTGGATTCTTCCACAATCTGCTTTTTGATAGTTGCATTTGGGAGTGTCGCTCTTTGAAAGGCTGAATACATATAATGTTAATTTAGAAAACAGTTTGGAATTGAACCTGAGTCCTGAGGGGGGTTGATTTAATAAAACGAATGCCAAAATCACCATCTTGCACCCATATTTAAAGAACAGCTAATTGCAGGTTGCACATGTAATACTGGAGGGTTTTGCTTGTGTTAAGTTGCAAAATACTGTGTCACCGTAGTGTACAAGACAACACTGTCTAGTACTGACGTTGGTGCAATCCTTTGGTCAGCACTAGAAGATAAGGAGTACCCATGTTTACCCGTGATTGGGATTACTTCAGATTGCTAAATGAAGAAGCACATCTTAATATAAAGTTAAATAAATTGTTATATCATACATAGACTCTTAGGGTGGGAATCACCTGAGCCCACAGGATAAGATATTATCTTGATACTTAAGTCACAATATCTCGTTTTGTGACTTTAAACAATTCACAATATGTGGGGTATTGTGATAAATTGCAATTTATTACCTTTTTCAACTGCAAATTATGTTGTTTGCCAATATCTGAAATAATTTGAAAATGGCCGTGCCAATTTTTCCTTCTCATTTCGTGTTCGTCCCACTAAGCTAACATGACATGGTCTAGTTTAATATGATACCCGTATATTCATCTTAGCTTTAAGACTGAGCCTGCTACAACCTTTGAAAGGCAGAATAGAGACCATCTCATTGTTAAGAGTGTAATTGTTCATATGCTGCATTGATTTTTTCCCACCCCTTATAGATACACGTTTTGCCATGTTCAAGTTGGACTGAAGATACAGAAGGAAACAATCTTACAGTAGAAGCACGTGCACCGAGGCCTTTTTATTGCTAGTTAGGTGTCGTCTTCTCGAAGTTACCGAGAATGAGCTCACACTCATTTCAGGCATTGGATCACACTGATTATCATCCCACATGGACGCCGGTGTGACTGTCTGCTCCGGCATTATTTGTTCGGTCTCTCATCCTGGGATAACTCAGACAAGGTGTTGTCACTGACAACACAAACCATCCTCTTTAGACATTCTCCGCCCCAGACATGTGGAGATTCCTTGACACTGACAACCATGCGGCAGTGCTATGACAACCTGTTAGTAAGGTAAGGCGTGTATGTGTGTGTGTGTGTGTCTGAACGCCAGTAAGTGGGTGTTTGATGGAAAAATGATTGAGGAGATGGAACATGGCAAAAGACACGCAGTCCTAGTCGCTGTCATTTTACGAGGTGTGTGATGAAGTTGGTGTGTCTGTGAGCGACTTGTTTTTCTTTCCGTCTTTTAACTCCTAAGCGAGCACGCCCTCCCGTCCTCTCCCTGCTCCGTTTCTCCTCCTCCTCACCTCGCCTTGTCCCAAAACCCAGAACAATACATCAACGGGTGTCCAGACTGCCGCTCTGTAATAACTCTGCAATCTCTGGAGGAAATGCTCCGTCACAATGCATGAGACAACATCTTTTTTTAATCAATTGAGCGAAACAAACAATGCACACTGACAAACACTGCCAACAACCAACCACCAAAAACACGCCGAATGAAGAGTGATACATAAATGGAAAACTAAATTACTTTCGCCATTTATCTGAGTACAGATTCTGTATTGAAAAAGAGTAAAAACTGAGGAAAGAAAGAAGACAGTGGGGGGATGGAGAGAAAGAGAAAAAGAAAGGAACACTCAATCATTAAATTATGCCCATTCTAATTTTGTTCCCTTCCATCACTTTCAATTATTAAACGCCGCCTTTAAGAATGAGTTACTTCATAACTACAGAAAGACCAATAGTCCCTAAAGCTGCATGTTACATTCGCAGACTATGTGGAGAGCAAACGACTTTCATTTAGCTTTACAGCTGACTAGCTTTTATGTCCCTCTGAAAACTATCCTCCGAGCCAAATGGTCACGTGGAAAAGAATGAGAGTGGGGGGGTTAAAGATGGATGTGAGGAGGGAGTATATCAGTCCACAAGCACAATGGCTATAATTAATCATCAGCTGTGTTGTTTTTTATCAGGAGATTATTTAGGGGAGGAGTGGTTGTGAGATGGGAGGTAAAAGGCTAAGGTGATAGGGAGTGTTCAACACAGGCAAAGGTGCGCATGGGAAGTGGTGAGGACGTTGGCTGCCAGGTACAGTATGGTTGCACTGCAAGGTTTGGAGTTTACGCCCTGCTTTCAACAGCATCACCCAACTCTCAAGTCAACGAAGACATCCTCAGTCAATAATTTAGGTACATATAAACAGAATCAGCAAATAGGGATAAACTATATATTGACAAAATTAGAAGTTATAGGCATTTTCTTATCTTCTATCCCTCTTGCAGTTGATTATCCAACTAAAAAACAATAGACATTAGTGCCTTCCAAAAGTGACCCGTATACATGAATATGGGGAAGTACCGGACGTAAACAAGTCACAATTACTGCGGTGGTGTCTACTTCTGCCTTTTCTTTCTATGTAACGTTACTTCTGATAACAATGTCCAGGAGTTTGGGAAGAGGCTGAGTAGTTCTCAGCTGCCTAACGTTGGCAGACATGTCACGACACGTCAGCCAAGTTAACACTTTTTAACTAGCATAGCTAATGTTAGTGGGCTAAGACACAATCTAGGAATAACAGAATAAATTAGATCAGATTAGAACAAAGTAAAATCATTATCATTTATATATTTTTATTATTATTAGTTTCTACGTCTTCCTGCCACAGTAATGGTGGCGGCGCCAGATGGCAGAACACACAAAGCAGCCGCCTTACTTGTCTAAAGAGAACTAAAGTGAAACTGGAACTGTTCTGTCCCAGAAGTAAGAAAACCTCATTAAAAGTCCCACTGACATTTGTAATAATGCAAAGAACTAAGGCTTGGAACAGAAGCTTACTCAACAGTATATCATGTGGCTCACTTCATATGCTTAGCTCAAGTTTATTCAGTCTTTCTGTGTTTAGTCGTCTTTAACCAACACCATTTCCCTCAAAGTTGGGGAAAAGAAAGCATTGGTGAATAATATGAATATGGACCACTTCAGAGCAAGGCTGATTAGTGGAAAAAGATCAGTTTCTGATGACGGAAAGTGTCATGACCATATACAGCAAACACAACACAGGATCTATGTTACTGGCTGATTGAAAACTGCTACTGCTAGAGAAAATGCAAGCTCATAATATATGGATAGAGGGAGATTTGTGCGATGCAGCCTTTTGGGGATTTCATGCTTCAGAAGGCCTAAAGAAAAAAAAACCTATAAAATAAACTAGGAACATAAAATCAAACACAGGAGCACATATTGAAATGATGTGTTCAGTATTCAGTCAGCTGGGGGGTTGTGCCCCCAAAAATTGGGAGAAACATTTTCAAAAAGCTATCCAGGTCTGTCTTGTTATCAAGAACTACGAGCCACAACTTGATTTTAGGTACATAATGCCTCCAGGGAAAGCTAGCAACTCACTTTTGGGTAAACAGCCTCCCTACAACCAAGTTGTATGACTGTTATGAGCTATGGCCTTCCTGAGGAAAACAAAACATTTATTTTTTATTTTAACAAGTTATTTTTGCTAACAAGACTTCACAGAGACATTTTTCATGAAATTCTTGCTCATAGTCAAAACATGTGTTGGAAATAAGGTGATTATATATGATGATTGATGAAATCACCACACACTCCAGACTTATGACTCCTATAGTCTCTGAAGAAAAACTCATAAAAGAACTGTTTTTCTTTCCACTGAAAAAGTCAAATCAATACAAAGCATACCTACTAAGACCCAGGGGGCTGCTGATGAGTGTCTGTCACCTTTAGCTGACCTTTAAGCAGCTTTAATTTGTTGCCTCTATCAAGAGTAGGATTTGCAATAGGATGACATGTATCAAACAGCTAAGAGGAAGTAATGATTGCACTGGTATAATCCTGCAGTGGTCACATTTAATTTAAAAATAAATATAAGGATTCTCATATGTGAAAGTAAAGAGATATTTGAGGGGAGGTGGATCTGTGCTAGTCATCTTGGCTTGTCATTTAATTTCTCATAGCTCAGGATCCTGCGGTCCTGCATCAATCCCCCAGTAATGCCAGAACCTCAGAATCTTTTGGCTAGGTGGCGCTTGACTGTTTCACCATCAATATGGGATCAAGTACCCTCTCTAATGACTCTAATATCGATGCCCTGCACTTACAGAAGCACCGAGCCTCCAAAATGTCAACAGTGGCATTTTATGTGCTAATGCCATATGGGTGCAGTGGGCTGGTAAAAAGCTTTTCCTCCTGCACGCTACGCTCAAATGCTAATACCTCGGCACTCTCTGGTCTGCTTCATTTTCAGTCCCCGTTATGCTAGATTAGCGGCTGACGTCTCACAGCAAGCGGCCAGCTTGCGTTGATACAGAGGAAGTTGTTCGTGGGTGGCCGTTCTGACTCAACCTCAACAGATTGTTGTGCCGTACAAAGTGAGTACATTCAGTGCTCTGCCCGGGCCCCCTTTTTCTGCACGGTGGCAAGGTGAAGGGCCCTGAGTGCAACCTGTGCAACTTGTTCCACAGAAAAGGAAAATTATGTAACATCCATATTTTCCACCCAGAAATAGCAACGTGGGCCTGGCACAGTGTCGGAGAGCCATGCATGACAGCACCCGAGAGGTGTGACATAACAAAAGCTGCAGGAGACATCACTCAACCTTGCTCATTTTATTGACAAAATTTAGACCTTTTGCCTATATTTCCCTTAATTAGAGACAATTAGATTTTTAAAAAGCATGAAGCATGAAGATCATCCTATATTTGTCACCACAAAATTTGAAATCTGTCAATCAACACAATGGACTTCCATTAAACGTAAGCTGGACAGTAACTGTAATCTTTAATCTTACTCAACTACATGCCCAACACTCTGACCAATTTTTACTTCAAAATCACTAAGTTTCTTGACCCAGTGCATCACTCCCTATTTTTCTTCATAGGTAGAGTGAGAGAGTGAGATTTGGTCTAATAGCTTTGCTCTTTGACAAGCCTACAGTCTCTTTGTTCCTCATCACACTCCATAACCCAACTGATGGCCATGACTCATTTTGTCACTCATCTCCCACACAAAGGCTGTCCTTGCCTTTTTTGCCCTGTCAACTGACTCGCTCTAAATCTTTCTGTAAAGATGGGAATAGCGCCCAGGCTTTCCTCCCAGAATGGATTTGAAATTAGGTAGATAACCCCCCCAGCGCTTACTCTTTCTGCCATTCCTTGCACACTTGTCACGACCTGCAGGTGTGCCAACGTCTCTGCATCCTCCCTCGCTCGTCCCACCCCCCCCCCCACCACCACCACCACCACCACTCGGCCTGTGATGTGACAGGAACAGAGCATACTGGTTCTCTGCAAATTGCAGAATGTAAAAAACGCTGAGGCCCGGAGAAACGGCGGTGTTTATCTGCTCCGAGATCTGCAGATGAGCTGACTGATCTAAAGCAAGCAGGGCTTGGGGCAAAATGAGATTTCTAATCCTAAACACATTCGGAGGCAAGGCGGAACAGAAGACCAGAGCTCCCTTATTTACATAGGCTGGTATCACAAACACAAAGCGACAGGGAGGCGATCCAGGCAAGCAAAATGTCAACCTTGTTTGAGTGACCTCATTATGTAGATTAATACTGACATAACTTGCCATTTAGACAGGATCGAGTAATCCTGCAGGTTAAGATTATTTGAGTATCAATAGCTTGTAGGCCCTTTCACACATCCATTAGGTTGGCCAACCCTTTAGAGGAGTGAGAATTCATTTTGTGATGCCTGAAAGCACTGCTGAAATGTCAGTGTAGCTGTCACTGAGATTTGATCAGTTCCAGGGTAGCAGTGTGCTGACATACAGTACTTGAGCCAAATAAATACCTCTTGCAGTTGTGGAATGAAATGCCCTCTGTTCTGTGTACAATTTATACATTTTAGTGTGCAATTTATTCAAACATTGCTACTCAGTAATTTGCAAGACCCTCTGTTTTCCATCTTGATTAGATAATATATATAATTCATTGACTGTGATTGTACATCTGCCATTAAATGGTAAAGCTAACGCCTACACTTGAACTCACTGTGAGTACCCAAGCATGTCCATCCACTGAGAACAATTTGGAAACACTGTCCAATTCAGATTTTAGCACTACATTAATTACAAGAAAGAAAAAAAGAATCTGATCTATACCAAATTAATTAGGCCTGGGTGAGTGAATGTAGTGAATGCTGGGGGAGCAACTCGGTAATCAAAGATGATCTTAAATCATCAGTTGTACAATAACCCCCATGGCAAGCTTAATGAAAGACTATTGCAAATTAAAAAATGACCATCGTTTATTGGTCGCTTGAAGCTAGCTGCCATAGGAGTCCAATAGCTGTTCCAAGTCCTTGCATGCCCTCATAACCAGAGCAAGAGTAACAGCTCTGGCTTTTCTTATGACCACAAAATTACTGGGGTAATACCACAGATGTCTCTTTTCAGAAACAGAAGATGCATATGAAGACCCTGACTACAATTAACACCAGTTGGAAGTACTTCATTTTGTATTCAAGTATTCAAGGACAATTTAAAAGTACTATTTTCCTATGGCCTGTTGCACCAGGTGAACATACATTTGATCCATAGACTTTAAATAAGAAGTACACAGTCACCGGGACTTCACCCACTGGTTTTTGGACTGCCATTTTGAAGCCTTGATTTCAACATTTGGGCCATCACCATCTTGGTTTTTGGCCTTTGACGCCTTGGTTTCTTGCAACCAGAAGAAGTACAACTCCCAACCTGTCAATCGCAAGGTAAGGACGCCCTAAAGCATCCCCTGCTTTATGGTCTATTTTACTCTAAATGAGACCATAGTTTATTAAATGAACGCCATGCTGTATTGATGAAGACTTGAAATTAGCAATTGAGACCATAAACTCATGTTTACAATGTTAAGTGAGGTAATAATCAAGTGAGAAGTAGGTTCATTATTTCATGGACTTCTATACAGTCAGAGAGCTTTTGCTACCAGAGGATTGGCAAAACGGTGAGCTTTACATAAGACAACATATGCAGTTGGCTGTTTTAAACAAAACACCTGATGTTTAAGGAAACAGCTGACTCGACCTCATGACTGGCAAAAACACAGCAACTTTCCACATTTATATGAAGGGGAGTCAGCTGGCACTATTTCCACGCCACAAGACCTTGGCATGGGCTGCGGGAGCAGTGCAATCGTTGGAGCTGGCACCAGTTTCCCCCCTCTACAGCGACGTAGAGGTCCAGCCGTGACGCAAGGCAGGAGTATTTTGGGATGAAGTGCGTGGGTTCCCAGAGAGTGACAAGAGATAATTTTACCTGGATGAACACGATTCCTTCCTATTCCAGCATTGCAGCGGAGAAGTTATTTTTGGGTGATGCTTTACGAGGCACCAGGCACAGCGGAAAGAAATACCACACAGTTGGAAGAAACAGGAAATGAAACATCTGACACGGTATGAGGTCCTGAGCCAGGGATAGGTGCTAAAATGTGTGTATCCTCCATAGAGTAACAGTTGAGCTTTTGGCTGCAGAAAAAGTTCAATTTTGTAGGTGTAATATTGTTTCCTGCCTCTAAAAACAGACAAATTTCACAGCTTCTGATATGTCAAAGTCTTCCAAAGCAATCTGATAGTAGGACTACATTCCACATCTCCTACAATAAAGGGCTACCGTGCATATCAAATTTATTTATACTGAAGAATTAGATTATAGCTGTGTTTCTGCATTTTCTGCGTGCTGTGATAAATAACAAGGTTAAAGAATCAAAGCAGAAAATAGCAGATTCTATTGGCTCAGGAACACGCTGCACATTGCAAATATAGATGGACACTTTTTTTCACTTTCTAATTCATATCTTCTTCTGCACAGACTCATTACATTATCAACACCTTCCTGGGCGTATTGCCATGTCCTAGATTTACACAGCACACCTTGCACACTTCGCTCATGTACCCATAGCAAAGAAAAAAAAAAAGAATAATGCGATCATTCCTATAAAAAAGGAGCAGAGTTTTGTCTGTGGTTCACACAAGCTACCAGTTTCCGGGTTTCCTGTTGCAACGCTTTGTGCGGACATTGCATTTCTCTGTTCCTGGGTTTCGTGTAAAGCGATCCTGGCACACCACTGTTCCGGACCGTCTCAAGTGATCCATTACTCAGCCATGCCAACTGCACCCTTTTTAGTCTTCCAGCTTTGGCAGCTTGTAGAACAGGCACACGATCAGAAATGTCATCCCAGTTGCTTCTTGCAGTACATGTTTCTATTGCAAATCAGTGATTTTCTTTTTTTCCCCAGAGTGCATAAAAATGCCCTTTAAACCCCACAGACTTACTCTTAAGTCTCCATCAAAGCATTAAAGCATTTTGGGGTTAACATTCAAGGCTGCAACAGCAGCCTGCGCTCATCACTCATAATAACTTGCAAGCAAAACAGGTAATTTCAAAATGTGGATTCATTCTAATTCATTTGGCCCCAGGCTTTCTAGAACTAAGCCAATGGAGAGTCTGATTGTTTTCAGACAAGGACAAATGGACTCATGGCATTCATTGACGCTCACGCAATAATTAGCTTCCATCAGGTCCAAGAAAAGTTTACAGTTGAGTAGTTGACGCATTAAAGTTGTAGGGAGGAATTAAAAAGATAGAAGGTGCAGTGTGAAGCATGGCAGCATGTGTAGTCTCCAGTGTCTGACGTGTTCAGGGATTAGTGGCAAGGTGACATGAGGTGATGAGTGTTTGGGTGTGTTGTAGAAATGGTTGCAGTGAGGCTAACCTAACCTACTTTTTCCTCAGTGGGTGTGTGTATGTGTGTGAGCTGTGTGAGTGCGGTAAGGCCCGGTGCTCCACGGCTCGTTCTCCTAATCGTGCGGAAACTCAGACTACTTACAGGAGCAATGAGGGAGGTAATGAGAAAGTAATTTTTACTAATTTCGGCTAGCTCTGCTTCCATTCTGTATGACTGTGTGTGCCGTCTGCATCATTACTGGCAACATCTGCAACGACTCGCCATGCGTGCGCCACCGAAGGGGGGGGGGGGGGGGTGTAGTAGGCGAAGAAAGAAAGGGGGGAGGGAAGTACATGAGAAAGACTACAAGCTGGTGACTGAGTTTTGATATGTGCTTGAAGAAAAACTGCCTGCCAATGCTCCATGCTCATACTGCCTCCTGTTGTCGGGATTCGTACTCATCAAGGTGGTTGTGGTCTCAGACAATGAAACCTTCTGCAGAGATTTTTTTTTTTTTTTTTTTTCCACCCAACAAGTCTGTCGCCAAGCAGCTGCTGCTAATCTCTGTTAGCAGAGCCCCACTAAACAGCTGACTACAGCCTTTAATCTGGTCCCACCACAATCATTACCTCTGGAGCCAGGAGGGGGGTGCCTAACACAATTGCAGAAGAGTAAACAAATGAAACCAGATTTGTGTCCATTCGTCTGTCATTCCTCTGGCTTTCATGTAATCTCATTTGAATATTTGTTAAGGAGCCAAAGTCGCAATCGTTTCATCAGGCTGTCTCATGCGTGCTCCGTGGCTCAGGCCTGTGTTTGCCCAGTCTGTCTGATTGTTACAGTGATCTTTTTGCTAGCTTTGAAAAAACTACTAATTTAGTTTTATTCCACCTTTGACCTCCAGGAGATCCAAGCTGGATACGAGCGCACTCTTTCTACAACATAGCTCAACCTCATCAAGCCATCTGTGGCCCCTGGAGCTCCCATAGCGGGCCCCGGCTAGGCATACACTTTATCATTTTCGCGTCATGCTTGCCCGTCAAACTAACACACCGAGGCGGCCACTTCGGATGACAAACATCGGCACAGATTTGTCTTTGTGAAACACGTCTCTGCATGTCACCACCGGACAAGCACGTCATATAGCATGCTCCCACAGCGAAGGCATTTCTCTCTTCTTGAATCACGTCTCTGGCTCGGTCCCTATGCTTATATGAAAATCTTGTGATTTGACTCCTCCGCCATGAGGACGTGAGGGAACAGGTGCCCGTGAAATTAAAGTCAGGGGAAGGTTTTCAGAAGTGTGGAAGTAAATGCAGAGAGGCCCCTGCGCTGCACACTGCAGATTTACCTCTGTATGGCATGAGGGCCGCTGGAGAGCTGAGGCCCCCTGAGTGGAGCCCACAGGGAACACCTTACCAGCAACTTGACAATGACATCTTGGACATTTTGTTCTTTGGTCCTCTGAGATGGAAAAAAATGGACTTGTTTGGTGATCACAGGGGTTTTGATGCTTGCTGTCTTATCAGAAGATGCCGTGCTTTGCCATTATTTTGCCCCTGCGCTTATTATAGATTCCATTAAGATGGCAGTTAAATTGGATGTCCCCATCAGCTCTGGAGCATGTTGTTTGTTTTAGAGAACGGGATGCTGAGTCACAGAAGCAGTATTAAGTCTTTCAGAAGATAACAGATGAATTAAAGTGACAAAGTGAGCAAGAGGCTGCTGTCGTTTTTCCCCCTGACCAGCTTTATTAAGAAAATGAGAAATCAAAACACTGTTAAGCTACAATCCATATTTAAGCTAAATTAAGTGTTGTTCAAATGGGTTAGTGGAAATGTCTCAAAGCTTGAAACATCAATGACTTGAATGTGTGATGTCAAGTTACACAGCAGGGCGACGCCATTGATAACAGGCAGGAGACTGACGATATAGACGCTGATGGTATTTGAGTGATTGGGAATGCGAGTACATTAGTTTTGTCATAATTAAAGCTGTAATCAGTCCTCAAACTCTTCCAGTTAATAAAGCAGGTAAAGAATGTATTGCTCGGGGACTTCATTGATAAGTTTAGATAAGTTTCTGTATAGTTACATGATAGTTATAGTTAAGGTTTAAAGTGGGGCTGTCAATCGATTAAAATATAAAATCGCAAATTAATCACATTTTTATGTGTTCTAAACATACCTTAAAGGGAGATTTGTCAAGTATTTCATATTCTTAACAACATGAAATGTATGTATATATTTATTATTAGACATCAATTAACAATGACAAAAACTGTCCAGAAACCCTCACACTTAGCATAAAAAATACGCTCAAATCATAAGATTGCAAACTGCAGCCCAACAGCCAACAACAGCTGTCAGCGTGTCAGTGTGCTGACTTGTGGTTATCATAAAGTGGGCATGTCTGTCAGATTCATTGGTACCCAGAGAACTCGTTTTCAGGTTAAGGGTCTCCTTTAACAATGGCCATGCCAGCTTTTTTCCCACCAAAAGTTAGTATAAGTTTGGAACATTTAGCCTCATCCATGACCAATTAGTATGACGTGGTTGGTACCAATGGATTCATTAGGTTTTCTAGTTTAATATGAGACCAGTCTCTTCACTACAGCTTTAAAACTGAGCGTGCTGCTACCTAAAAATCACAAGTTGCGATGAAGTGTGAAAGAAATTAGTGGCATTAAAACAAATTTGCGCAAACGTGTTATCCCAACGCTGCAGATCTCTTCAAGTCTACAGAGCATTTCAGCATCTTTAGCATCGATTATGTTTTATGGAACTTGATTGTCTTGGCAGGCAGCAGCAGAAAGCTCTGATAAACCTGCCGTACATGACCTGCTCAGCACCAAACAGCAGACAGACACCTCTATTGACTATCTTGTGAACATGTTTGGCATGTAGCAGCTAAAGAAAAGCCGTTTCCATCTGGAGTTGGTGAAGACGGAGGGATAAGGAGAGTGAATGCTGGACTCAAATTTATAATCAGCTGGACACAACACATTTCCAAATAAAGCTAACGTTGCTCCGTGTCTGCTGGATGTATCAGTCGGCAACTGTTTGCCAACATGTTTGCTGTACCAACTTTATAAGGTGAAAATATATGAATGTTTACAGCTTGTTGTTAAAATGTGCCCAAAAATATTATATTATACAATATATAACACTATATTAATTTTTTATTTCTCATTTTACCAACTTCATGTTTTTTTTCTAATACTCTTTTCCTGTTTTATTTCTTTAAAAACTGAACTTGTGATCTGTTATCCGTTTGGAAAAAAAAAAAATCAATGAATAACTTTATTTAAAGCAGTCTGGCAAGGATTTCTTGATCTCGACAAATAAAATATACAGATATGATTTAACATCTCCGCACAACATATATCACATTTTGATAGACAATGAAAAATACAATTTGAAAATGAAAATAAAGAGTGAAAGAGTTATACTTATGCTGTTGTTGATCTCCCAAGTGTATGTGCTACTGTTCCCAATAGCAGGTTTTCAAATCTATGTATATGCTGCTAATAGCAATATTAATATATGCATTCCCAAACAAACAAAATATATTTACCATTTTTCATGTCAGTGCAGTTAGCGAAATCTCACCAAAGCTTTAAAATCCAGTTTAAACCTATGTTTACATGTAACAAAGCAAGTATCATAGTCTACTAATGGCTATATGCAGAAACATGCACATCCTACAAGCTGATGTTATACTGCCTATTGTGAAAGTAAGATATAATAAAGCCACCTCCAGTAATTTCATATTTGATAAATGGATACCAAACTGTACAATCCTCCAAGGTGACAGTTCAAATGATGAAAGGTATGAAAGGATAGGTATGTTTAACATACAGGATATTTCTTCCCATGAAGCCCAACATCTTCTCCAAGCACACAGTAATCTAGTGCAACTCTCATGCAACCAATCTGGCTTTTCCACAGCAGTCACTTCGGGCTTTTAAGACATTTTCCTTGCATGGCTGAGGAAGGAGCACATTGTAAATGAAAGATTAGTGCGATTGTGTTACATTATTGTGAGGTTCCCCTCTCAGCAAAGGCTGATTTGTGAGCCCGTTCAACGATGTTTCCGGCACACTCCCTTTGTAATAGATTCACTGGGCCTTGAATTGTTGTGCAGTAGAGGCAGTTCAATTAATACAGCACCACCATAAAATAACTATTGAAATGACAAACGGGTAAATGAATAAGCATTTGCCTCTGCAGGCGTGGGGAAGGATGTGTGTCTGCTGAAATTTATGCCGGCAAATCAAGCGCTTTTGGGGACGATAATGCAGTCAACTAAATATATCCTGCTGTCGCACACAAGAAGGGGCAGGTAAAAGATAGACCCGTTATCTCTCACACCATCGACTGATGATGGCTCATTTGAATATTTACAGCTGCATCTTAGGTAGGTAAAATGATCTCCTATCATTAGGCCACAGCCCTTCAGCACAGCATAAAGATGCATCAAAGATGGCAGTAAATGCAAGGGGGAAAGAGAAGTTGGCATACATGGTGCCCACTATCTCATACACACACTGTGGAAAAGCAAGGCCTCAAGGTGCCAGATGCACCAAGTTGGCCATGTGGTGGGATAGAGAACGCCCTTGCACTCTTGTCAATATTAATTTCCAGCAGCATTGACAAAAGCTGCCAGGATAAATATGCATGAGGGCTGAAGGAGAGAGAGTAAGAACTCCTGGTTTTAGTCAACGATCCCACAGTGTTCACTGCATGCTGATTAAACACTCAAGTGCAGGATGACTAAGTCATGTCTGACAACTGCGGGGTGAATTTTTAATTTACACTTTGCTACATCCAGGAGGATGTCTTGTATTAGTCACTCATGGCTGCTGTTTTTACTTGCTGTAATTGGACTACGATGTTTTTTGACTATCCAAAGCTGGTTATTTTTGGTGTTGCATGTCACCGCTGACTCTAAGTATATTCGGTTGTGGTTCTCTTCTGACACTGACTTAATTTCGACTTAATGTGCAGAGATGGGAAATGCTCAGGAAAGAAACGGTGCACATTCAAAAGGGAAACGATCTCGTTCAAGATGAGTTAATCCTTGGCATCGGTTTCAAGAATTTGATCAAATCGCATGCGTGTTTCCCTTTCAGCGGTGGCTCGCAGGAAAATGGATGGTGTCCAGAGTGTAGTTCACATGGGTTTCAATTAGCAGTGTCTAAATGAATTAAGAGGTTTAAAGCCATTGCTGTTCTAGTGGTGGTATTAACCTGGTGCTTCTCATTAGCCACCCCTGGCTGATAAAGAGAGTAAGGGGAGCGGCGGTGCAGACAGACACCTCTTGCTGACAACGGGTGACAGAGTGGATCACACTGCCTCATGAATAGTAATGGCCGCCAACATGTCTCGCTCTCCCCCGTGTGAGGAGTGACGGATTCTTGTGTCAACAGGGCCCATGGCTAGGGAAAAAGGACTGACAACTGACTGAGACATTCTGGAGGGAGGAAGAATGGAGAGGGGAGAGAGAGAAAAATCCAGTCCTGACATGAAGGCTGCGTCATAAGATTGTTTGTCTGTCAGAGCTGCCTTCATTGCCTCCCTGAGAGTGAGTAAATAAACACTGTTTGCAGGGAAAGGAAGTGAGACTGGATTGTTACCCAGTGCCCTTTGGGTGCACGGAGAGGCGCTGGCGTGTCTCAATAAATCAGACTGAGCAGCCACTCTTAATGCACTCCCCAAACTATCGATAAGCGAAAGGAGAGGCTGCTTTTCTGAGGAGTGATGTCACTGATAACCTGGCGGGCGCACACTCTTCCTGACTGACCGGGTCTTGGCCAATCAATAGCAGCACAATGCCACGCTTGGCAAATGCACAGGTGAGCAGAATGTCAAATAAGCAACAAGAGGCGGAGATGAACAAAGACCGAGTTCCTAATGGAGCCAGAAGTGGCGGCGCGAGCGGTGATGTCCAGAGCTTCAGACAGGAACCACTAAGCTCTTGTGAGCGCAGCAGTTGTACGTCACACTTCAGGTCTACAGCGCTGAAAGAAGGATGGGTTGGAAATACACCTCTGCTCCCAATTGTCTAGTGGAGCTTTTTTTGATCAAAATCTGTTGTTTTTTGTCATTTCCCACAGGAGGAACCAGGGAGTGACTGAAATTTGAGCAGAGCTGTGTCTGTGAATTGTTCATTTGTTCCCCGTGAACTCCCCTGGCCCTGGACAGAGTTTAGACCTCGTTGGTACAAAAGATAGTTGGTATAAAAGAAGATTATAAGTTGCACAGGCAGTCACTAATCGAATCTGTCCATAGAGGCCAATTACGGAGAAATCATGTGCGACATGTCTTCTTGGGCCTTTTAACACAGCAGAGCATGACATGTTTTATAACCGCTCAATCCACAATCCTTCATCCTATTGCAAACTGTTCTACTTTCCACACTGCTGTCGTGTATTTCACATACCAAGGACAAAACTATCTTCATGGACCTCGCTTTTAACTCGCTGCCGATTTCTCATCTTCACATTTAGCAGGTTGCATATTCTCCACAAGAGGGAGATGTAGAAAAGCAAGCCTCTGCAGCACAAGTTTAGAGCTCTCACCTCCGACAGGCAGAGAGAAACATGACAGTGGCACCTGCTGCAAAATGTGAGCAATGACTATTAAAGCCTTTTATTTTATTCCATTTTTTAGCGTAATAGCTGTCCTAGCATGCTTCCATAACTCTGAATCACCGCCAATAGCTCAGATTTGTTCAGCAATTGAACTACGTCGGAGGTGGTGACATCTGGTTCCCGGTTAGAGAAACAATTGACCAGTCAGAGCTTAGTAGGCGGCATCGCCATCAAACATCCCTTTCTGATGAGGAACTGATGCCATTATATTGTAATCTTACCTCACAGAACGCGGGAGTTGCTGATCTAACGCTGCATTAGTCGGTTTGTATGTTTGTGTTACTGTGTGACATTAAAATCCAAACTCACGTAGTGTCCACACAGCTTAGCTTCTGCACTGAAGTCCTATCTGCTTCTCCAAACCAAGTAAGTGTGTATTACTTACACTAACTTAGATAGCGAGCATACAGTATATTTATATATATATATATATATATATATATATATAATAAAAATATAGTTCCTTTTTCGTCCCACTAGGGGAAATTCAATTTTTACACTCTGTTGTTTTTTTTACTTATACACGGTACATGCAGACCCGGGACACACACATGCACAACAGGACCCATATACATGCATAAATGGAGAGATGTCAGAGTGAGGGGCTGCTCCTGACAAGCGCCCCGAGCAGTTGGGGGTTTGGTGCCTTGCTCAGGGGCACCTCGGCAGTGCCCAAGAGGTAAACTGGCACCCTCCAGCTACCAGTTCCACTCAGTTCTTGGTCATGTCGGGACTTGAACCGGTGACCCTCCGATTCCCAAGCCAACTCCCTACAGACTGAGCTACTGCCGCCCCCTATATATATATATATATATATATATATATATATATATATATATATATATATGTATATGTATATATATATATATATATATATATATATATATATATATATATATATATATATATATATATATATATATATACATATACATACTGTATGTCGAACATCGTCATGTCAAAAGCTGTCAGGTCACGTGTGAAAACATTTTAAGAAGGACTTGGGAAAACAGCATTTTGATGCTAAAACATACATATTTCAACCAAAATTTGAACGTTCAGATTTGAATACATAAAGACCACCACTGGGAAGCTACAGACTTGTGTTTTTGCAACCAAAAGTGTCACAAGAGGATTGAGCTAAGCACAACGAAATGCTGAATAAGATGTTTTCAGATGAACAAAAGGGTCACAAACTGTGAAAGGGTTAAAGTTCTGGGATGAAAACACAGACTCCCAGACTGGACAACACTGTGGTAGTGACCTGTACCCACACCCTAAAGCGTAACCTGCTTTATCTAAATGAACGTCATGCTGTATTGAAGAAGACTTGAAACTAGCAATTGAGACCAGGAAGAAGAAGTAGGGTTATTTTCTTATAGGCGGACTTCTTTTTGCAACCATAGGAGTCGCCCCCCTGCTGGCTATTAGAAAGAATGCAAGTTTAGGGCATTTTCACATTGGCTTCACTTTTCAGATAAATCAAGTTACATTGTTACATTGTATTTGACACAAATTTCCCATAATTTTCATTATTTGTCAGTATTCCACAATGCAAAAGAATTTGCGGACCTTGCTGGGTCAACCTTGGTCGAGGGCTCGACACGGTATGCCATAAACTACGTTGACCGATATGTCTCATCTTGCTATGACTGGCAGGGACGTCGCATCCAAAGAGATCTCTGTTGTTAATATTGGATCTCCCTCCCTCAAGATTTGTCTTATCACACACAAAATGTGCAGCAAGGCTGACATGTCATGGTGCTGTTTCTCAGACAGCTCTCAAATCGAATGCTTTTTGTCCTGATCAAGCTGAAATGAACTATATTTTCAGGCTATTTGTTGTCACAAATTCAGCCATTCTTCACATGGGTGTGATATGTGCCTTGTGCCAGCTGTCAAAGGCTCACTGGTGGTAGAATGTTTTCATCTCTTAAATGAATGATAAAGTGCCCTGCAACAGCTCAAAACTTGTGCTATTTGGTAAATAAAACGGTTTCACTGGTTAAAGAACTGTGGCTATTGAGCAATGCTCTTATATAAAGCTTGTGACAAACTGCACTGACGCACGCTCCATTAGATAATCTTTGACTCAATTTGTTTCTATATTTATGTTTCTAGTCATTTCAGGCAGCGGAATGGAAGGAAAATGTTCCTTTGAATTTGATTTCCACAGCAGAAAAATGAGGGGATGCTAATCTAAAATCTTAAGGACCATATTAAAAGTAATGCAAAGACATTTACTCGGCAATGTAATTCATCATATGCCATTAATGTTGGATTTTTTTTTATTATTTTCGCATTAATGTGATCACGGCACGCAGGCAAGTGACTCACAGCCGTTGATCGTAGGTGTTTGTATACAAATTGAATATTTTGGTGTGTGTGTGTGTGTGTGTGTGGTGTGTGTGTGTGTGAGAGAGAGTGTGTGTGTTGGGGATAAGGATAAAGAGGGGTGGTGGGTGGGGGCTATCATTATGAATTCTGAAAAGCTGAGCACAATTTCCGGCATCAATTATTCAAGTGTACAGCCTGTTTCTGTAATCGCTCTCCTATTGTCCGCTAAACGTCCCAAATCGCCAGTCGACATGGAGGAAGAGCGAGTGCATGCTCAGCAGGAAATGATGGGATGGGGTTTCCTTCAGCACCATTACTGGGATTTTTGTTTGAAGGCGGTAGGATTTAGATCACACTGATCATTTGATTCAACTCAAATGAACTTAATTCTTTAATTGATGACTGTTTTGAGGCATGCAAATTAGCTTTCAGTCTACAGTATTTACGGGTGGACTGGTGCTACTTGCATACCAAAATGCTACATATCCAAACCTGCTCTCCCACAAACAAGTCAGAGTCTACAGCCGTGCCAGCGGCTGGTAACATGCTCACAATGACAAGACAAATGTGCTGGGATTTAACAGGTTTTATGTTTACCATGTTCACAACCTTAGTTTAGCGTGTCAGCATGCTAACATTTGCTAATTAGCACTTAACACAAAGTACAGATGAGGATGATTGGGATGTCATTAAATTTAAAGGCCTTTAATCAGAACTTTACCAAATTATTGTACATTATTTTAATGTACAATTTTAAATGTTTCCCTGATAATGTCAGAAGATGGAGTACGACAGTGTATTGGGGCATTGCTGATATAAAAAAATAATAATAATAATAATTACAGAGCCGAGGCACGAGGTAATATTCAGAGGAGGGATGTTAATAATTAACCGTTAAACCGATTACCAACATTAAGCATTTCTGATTGACGCTACCAGTTAAACGGTTAAAAGAAATATTAATAACGGATTAAAAAGTTGAGAAAAACGCAGGAGTAGCTCGTCACTTCAAGGAGAAAAGCTGGTCCACCTTATAGAGAGCCGGCGCAGATACGGGAAGTTGGCTCGGGACTTTGTAGAATTTATTCACCACAACTGTCTGCTACAGCTACTACTACTACTACTACTACTACTACTACTCTACTACTACTACTACTACTACATGCAGCATGAGGGCTGCAATTCATCCCGAGGGGAACATACAGTAGATACGATGAGTATGAATCTCAGGAGTTGATAACAAATTTCGTAAAATGATGAACGCAAGGACCAAACTGCACAATTGATATCTCCATACGTCAAAGGCTGTGTGCATTATTGAATCTGGGGTGTAAACGTTCATGTTTGGTTGTAAATATAATTAGCTTTTGCTCTGGAGACATAATCCATGAAGGACTGAGAGTAAAACAATCATAATGCCAGAATCAATTGTCACAGGGACTCGACAGCATCAACCCTCAGTTGTTTCATTTAATCACATTTAATCAATCACTGCTGCAATCACTTTTAATCTAGTTTTTTTTTTTTGTCACCCACTTTGGTTTGCGGTTGGATTTTGGCCATCAATAGTCAACAGTCCTATCATTTATTGTCTGGTTTACAGCAAACACAGAGGTTGATGTTCTTTTCAGGGGGGGTTCAGTCTTCTCTGGGAGCTGGACGGCTCCTGGTTAAGGAATCAATTTGACTGGACAGCCTTACAAATTGCATAAAGAGACAAAGTTGTCCTTGGAGTGCGCCACAATTGATTGATAGCTCAACACACTTGCGCCGTAAATCCTCCCGACAGAACGGAGACAAATCAGTCGCCCGCTCCTGCTCCCCAACCTCCTGTGCTATTTACCTGCCTCCCCTATCTCCCCTCACTCTGCCTCTTCTCACACAAAATGCCATAGGATTCAAATTTATTCCAAACAAAGTCAAATTTCTTTCAGCCTTTATGTTTTGTCAGAAATTGTGCATCGGCGACACACAAATATGCTTATCAGACACTTTATATGTAAATTTGCAGTGAGAGTTGAATGACAGTGAGTTTATGTTGTGAGGCTGTTACAAAATTAAAAAAGCCACCCTGTGTAGACTAGATGAAGCTGAGTACAACAGCGTTTTATTTATTTAATCAGCTCTGCCGCCATCCTGCGCGATATCATCATGTTCTTGTGATGTGAAAAACATGACATCGCCAAGCACACAGTTTAAAGCCCAAAGTTAACAGCACTTGGGAGATAAAACAACTTCTCTCGGGGTTGTGCTGTGCCAGGGATATGGCAGTCTTCCCTGGGGAGGCCACACCACTGTTTGTTTCTGGAGAAAAACACTACAGGCATCTTTTTTAAAGAACCCCCACTAATCAGAAGTGATCCGTTCACATGTGCTATCCACTTTCCCTCGGGAACAACTGCAGGAAAAAAAAAAAAAAGTGGGGTCTAGTCACAGAGACAAGACAACAATGTTGGAAATAAACATCCAGAGAGGAAAAAAGGGGTTGAAACCTTAACTAGTAGGGTGGGAACCATGATGCTCACAAATGATTATCACGATACTTAAGTAAGGATACGATCTTATTACGATTTTAAACATTTTGCGATATACTAAGTATTGCAATAACATATTGCGATTTACTTTTTTTTTTCCAACAGCTGTTTTTTCTAATAAGATACAGTTTTCATTTACACATCTTGCAGTGAAATCTCAAGGGACCCTTTTGAAAATGACCATGCCAGTTTTTCCTTGCCAATGTTTAGCATAATTGGAGCATTATTTCCCATTCGTCCCTACACGGTTGGTACCAATCAACTCCTGAGGTTTCCTAGTTTCATACACCAGTATCTTCCCTGTAGCTTTAAGACTCAGCCCATTACAACCTCTGAAAGACAGAACAACAGTCAGACTGTTAAGAAGTTAACAGTTTATGCAAGATCGATACTTGACGTCCGTGTATCGGTAAAATATTGTCACATAAAATATTGTGACACTATACTGTATTAATTTTTTCCCTCGCCCTATTGTATGTATTAAGTTCATTTGTGCATGCATGTGTGTACAGCAGTGCAAAAGTACTTGTTCTGCAAACATACTTGAGCAGAATTTCATGCAGGTGGAATATAAAAGATCGCCCGAAGAATAAATAAAACCAAACAACTCCAAAATAATCCAGCAGCACTGCTCAAAACAAAACAAAACAAAAAAAAAAAAAAAAAGGGAAAGAAAAAGATTTAACCGTTTCTATGCACACAAGAGGGCAGAGTGAGCAAACACTCTCCCTGTCTAATGAACACACTGCAACTGGATGATACTATAGCGCCTGGGGTTTGTGTGAGCAAGTGGGTGGGTAAATGAGTGAGTATATACTGTAGTTTTTTATGAGTATGTTCATGCTGGTGCGTAGGTGCAGGTAGAACACAAAATAAGCCATCTGTTTTGGATTCATTTGAATGCTGCCGTTCCCTCTGCTCTACCTCTGTTACTAGACAGAGTGGAGGATTTGGAGAGAGTTAAAGTCTAAACTAGACACTCAACGGGGGAATATTAGATTCCTTCTGTTGCATGCATGTTAGTGTCCTCCCAATTTTCATACCATAACAGATAGGTATAAATAATTAAGCAGCCTGTTGCCCCGAATAGCCTGAGAGCAGAAGAGAAGAAGGGACGACAGAGGAAAATTAACAGCAATCAGCCCCGCTTGCAGCATTTTAAAGTACCACAACACTGTCATAATTATGTCCTCTCTCTAGGAATCACCAGGAATTTCTTCTACTAGGACAAAACGCCTTCTACGCTCTCCATCCCTTTCTCATAATTAAAATACAGCCTTCCGCTGCTGCTTATATGAAGACGCAGTACGCACCATATTCTCTGTCACTTTAATGAGAGCGATAAATGCTATGCTAGCTTTGCCTGTTTATAAATTTTATGGTACAAATTGTGGCATAAAGGGCACAAATCAGATGAATGACAGACGAAGGACAGCTGCTGTATCGTCCCTCCATTAAACGCTGCAATTGGCCAACTGTGGCCCGGGCAGTTAATTAGCCAGAGAGGGCCTAATCAGAGTTTTGGAGCTGTGGTCCTTCCCAGGAAACACACTAATAAGAAAGTGGAGACACAGATGGAGCAAAGAGTGTTGAAGCAGGGTGACTATTGGCTTTGGGCTTCGCAAAAGAAAGGTGTGAGTAGCCCATAATAACCTGCTTTGATCTGTGTGTAAAAAAAGATAACTTGTGAATTTGGCTGAATGGGTCAGTAATAAAGTAATAAAGTCCATTTGCCAGCTTGCTGCCTCCTTTTTGCTGGCAGATTGCCGCATTTCTTTGCACATTATCTGCAACAACTGTCGTTCTGTAGAGCAGTGTGAAATGGGAAGCAGGAATGTGTACCACATCATCTCCACGCCCTTCGCCTCCAAGCTCGTGCATGTACACGGTACAAACATAATGGGGACCTGCTAGTAAAAACATTGCTCCAAATCACTCGTAGTGGTCTCAAACTCAACAGGGAACATTTAACAAGACAGGAAAGAAAAAATATTGGTGTTACATTAAATGCTTCTTTCCTCTGGCTTTCTTAAATATTAGTTTTTTTAAACAATGGCACAGTTAATGGTGATATCTAGATAACTCTTAATCTTTAAGCACGCTTTCCACCATGTCTGCATGTTCCTTGGCGACCCTTCTGCATTACTGAAGAACTACATTGCTCAAGAATGATTAATTGTTGTCAATAAATGATTGCATTTTTTGTTGTTGTGTGTATATTTGATAAAACCTTGCCAGTCATAAGATAAGATAAGATGAACTTTTAAGGGAGGGAAATTCGGGATTCATGTGAAGTTATTTATCCACAGAGTGCCTAAAACCCAATTAGCTGTTGTAAAATCACTGTAAATCACAGCCTCATGTGTCTCATTGCTTAAATGGAGTTTAGTTACTTACAGTCGTCAATTAATTTGAGTCGTTTAGAAAGGCCTTTAACTCTACAGGTTTTTAAATGTACAAAACTTTTTACCGGCACCGTCATGAAGGACGGCAACAGTGAAACCCACTCAACAGTGTGTAAAGCAGAGTTTTGAGCTAAATCACTGTTTGTAGACATAATATAACCTGTGACAAAGGGTCTGGAGTTTGCTGTCAAAAATGGCCATAATCCAAAAAAGGTTGGGAATTGGTGGTATAAGACACAGCTGCGCAATGGACAGATAGAAAGTATGATGGAAATCGCCTGCCTCAGTCCTCAGCAGGCAGTACTCACAGTGGAGCAGTTAAATCTTGAAGTCAACAGAGGACAGAAATGAGCATGTGTCCTGTTAGTATGAGAGCTCACACTGAGACAAACGAGAGATAAGACACACAGATGCCTTAAACACCCTGAAGTTAACCAGAAAAGCTTTCAGTGTACATATCAAACAAGCTCCCCAAAACAAAATCCAGCCAGCTCCTGTTACGTAATCTAACAAACAATCAGTGAGCTAGCGCGTCCCACAGAGAGGAGAAAGTGTGAGAGAAGGAGAAGGAAGAGAGGAAAAGGCAAAAAAATAAATGAAAGTCAGGTTGTCCTGACTGATGATGTGATGCTAAACAGGGGAGCTTTTTTCTAACAATTAAAGAGCAGGGGCTTATTGATTTTCAATGGTGCTCTCGAGTGACTTGCTGGCTGTCACAATGAGGCCTGGGGTAAGGTGACCATGTCTCTGCTCAACGTGATAAACCTTGCATGTCATCAGGTAGGGAGGACGCGGTGTCCCCCTTCCCCACCCCACCCTGCCTCACGGACTGCCGCTACAGCATTTGTCATGATGCGATGTGGAATTATGGGGCGCTTCATTTAGTAATGAAGTCACCGAGGAGCTGGCGAGTGCAGCCGAAACATACCAAAACAGGAGAAAGTGAGTCAAAGTTAAGAACATTTGAGTACAAACATTTAAATTTCACGTGCTACAAACACCAATTCTACATCTGCAATATAAATTTTCTCCAGACAACACCGGCCAGCAAGGCAATCATGTAACTCAATGTGCAGCTTTACGGGCATTATGGGAAGTGGCGGCAACCTAGATGAGGGGTCAACTCCAGTCTTACTCCCGTGATAAACAACCATAAATCAGAAGACGAACTGTCACTCGGGTAGATCCATCATGGGCCAACCCGCGGCGCCTAACATGTGCACACACACACACACACACACACACACACACACACACACACACACACACACACACACACACACACACACACACACACACACACACACACACACACACAAACGCATGTACCATGGCGAGGAAAATAGAGAAAAGACCCATGCAGATTGATTGGCTCTTTTAAATGAGTGGCAGTGGGGTTATGTTGATCGATTCCATGGATAATTGACTGATTCTAGTGTTGTTAGAAGTGGAGGAACGACTACATGTCAACGCTGTGATGTGACGCAGCCCGCGGGCATCTTAAGTTATAGACGTGGCTGAGAAAGGATATTGATATCATGCAAAGAAATTCCTCCGATTTCGCTTCGTCTTCACAGATCTTTGGACTGTGTTATACAGGTCTAGCAGGCAGATTAAGGCAAAAGGTCATCATGTGCTAGCCAGAAACACTTGATGCTACAGGAAGTACGGTTGTACTGCAATCAGAATTTTTTTGATTTGACTCGGATTGGTCTGTTCAATACAGAGATTCGACTACTCGTTCTTTTTTTTTTTCTTCATATCGACGATGTGGCAATCAGAAAATCATTGTCCACAGTTTCAGTGATGATTTCGACCACATTAGCATGCGGTCCACCACAGTTTCATAATGAACTGAAAATATGACAAAGAGCTATGGTGCGGTGTGACTGGCTCTCAGTTTGGAAAGACCCGGGGTGAAGGTGGTCCGACGCGCCGGCCTTGAGCTTTACAGCACCCCTCACCTGGATCTCGAGGCTTCCCGGGGCTGTGGTTCTGAGGGACGGGCACGCCGTCTGCCCTCAGTGCGTCAGGTATCTGCGGAGATGTCGGCCCCATCTCATTTACCATGCTTGGGTGTGACTATTTTGCTGTGTCGTCAACGTTCATATCTATACAATCAATGTGTCTAAAATTAATTTGTTTACAAGAGCACAAAGTTTTCACAGATCTAAACACTAACAAAAAAAAAAAAAAAAAAAACGATGGCTCGACTTCAAAAATTTCAAGTTGACTGAGTTGTCACTGATGACGATTCCACTCATCCACCCTGACAGGAAGCCATGGAAAACTTGGAAATTTGGAAAATACCAATTGCTGAAATTCACAAGATAGAGGCACATCCCATACTAAAATGATATAGTTTGCTATATTTAATTTTGACTCCTGGCTGAAATGTGTGCTGCATATAATATCCTTTTTTATTGTTGCTTGGAATAAAAATTGATTGGAATATTTATGGTTGAGAATTCAGCCAAATGGAGAGACCTCTCGCCTAATATTCCCACACCTCCACCCGCAAGTCGTCATTCTCTCAAGCCTAGACCAATCGATGAATTAGCAGTAGTCTGGGAATTGCTGTGTCGCAAAGTGGGAAGGTTTCCAAATACAGCTGTTGAGAGTTGTCAGTTGGCAGCAGAAAAACTGCAAATGCAAATTCAAGATTATGACTTTTCAATAGATCTACGAGAAGATAAAAGACAGAAAAAGGTCCATAAAATGCCAAATCACTTCTGAGTGAAGGACCCCTCCCCTATGGTAAGATTCAGACAGATTTATTATGCGGAGAGGTGGCCACTGAGTGGAGGAAAGGACACTGATGCATAGAATGCAAAGCGGCTTTTAATTATTCTTGGGAAAAGAGCACAAGCCCTTGGCTTGTTTACTACTTTACCGGAAACGGCTTATGATTGCTTTGTAATTATCTCCTTGATAATGTAAAATTTACCCCCCACCTCCTTTCCGTCCAGTCATTTCAATAGAACACTATGCAAAAGTGATCAAGCATTCTTCATTTAGCCCAAATGTTTTAACTTTTATTTGGGGGAGGTGGAGGGAGGGCTAATAGATTATGGGTAATGAAGCAGCTCCAGCAGTAACACAAATAGGACTTGTTGTGAAAGACACAGGCTGAGGCACGCCTGTGCCGTGATAATCAGTCTCTCTTTTGTCTCATGATAAGCTGAGAGCCTAACCTTCACCCAAAGAGCGCATCATTTCCCCGATGTGAGACTTAATGAGACATTAGCCATACTAACAAATGGTGGACGAGAAAGTGAAAGTGACTTTCCAGGTAAAGGCCGTTTGCCTGACCGTAATCAGTCCCCAAGTGCAGCTAAAAGATGGAAACAACTCGGAGTCTCCGTCTCAACAGCTTGCTGTGGCTTTTATGACGGGCCTCCCAGGGCCAATCGAAAGTCATGTAACATCTTTAAGAGAACAGGTAATCTGCTTTTGTTGTCGGCTAGTTTGCTGTGATACAGGCAATGCAGTTTGTCCATTGTTGGCTTGTAATTCTGTTTGGGTGTAGAGGCACAGAGCTGAAAAAAACAATTGCCTGTCAGCTTGGGTGTGTATGTGAGAGCTTTTTTATTGTATTGAGAGTCATCTAATATAGAAATAATTCAAACTTGTATAGGCCTCAAAAGCAATACAGTGCATTGCTACCATGAAGTATGGAATTTGCAATGCATTTAAATCCAATTTTGGATCACATCAATATGCATCTGGCATTATTGAGACAGTAAATTGTGCATTAAAATACTTTTTCTTTTGTGCTGCACAGAGTGGTTTGGAGATATGGGACCAAAGACACAGTGGTGGATGGATAAAGAAAGGAAGTGACGAGCCGACGCGTGAAGGGGCCCTGTTCCCCCGCCGGGCCTCCCAGCTCAATTAGCTCAGCTCATCCCGGCTTTCTGCTGATGGGGAAAATCAGCTGTACCATACAGTCCAGGGAGTCTAGCCTGTTAGTGAGTGAATGAGTGACTCAGGGTGCACATTATGCGTCTGTTCATGTCTCACATGCAGATTTTGCATTTGTGTATCTGAGTGTGTATGTGTGGGCTGTCTCATCTCAGTTAGACTGGGAGCCCCACAGTGCTCTCTGTATCAAACACCTGAACCAATTAGGCTACACTCTGAAAAAAAAAAAATCCCTAAAGCCACTTACAGTAATGTCATAAACAGTCATGCAAAACTTGAAGTTATAAGAGAAGTTTGTCTGGATTCACTTAAGATAAAAAAAAAAGATGAACTGGAGAGAGACCAAGACTTAAAAAGTCTGAGTTATGGATTATGAAACTCCCGCCAGAGACTAGAAAGGTTATATTTCTAACACTTCTTTTTGCCAACAACTCTAGGCTAAGAAAGAAACTTCCTCATGTCTAAATTTTGAACACAGCACCAAAAAAAAAAAAAAAAAAAAAAAAGATTAAAACTTTCTCTACTCCTATGGCAATCAAACTCTGAATGTGTAGTGTTGTCCATAGTGTGAAGGTACTGTTGGTGGTCTGCATGTGAGATGTAGTGCATAAATCATGAAGATGGCCCCTGGATGTGCTTTCAGGATGTCCTAAAGAAAAGGAAAAAAGGACAAGGTCTGAAGGAAGCAGGCCGTTGCTATATGGCAGTGTTTGGAGGCAGGGGCGGGGACTGTTTCAGAGACGTGATGCCCGTGTGTGTCTCAAAGGCAAAGTGAGATGGTAAAGAGCACTGGAAAAAGCGTGACTGAAATTGCCTGGCCAGCACAACTCAAGGCCACAGTCTATTTAATCATTGAATAAGGACAGTTCCAAAAAAAGGCAGCGTAATATTCCTGCATCATTCCCCGCCTCACTTGACACGTGACCCACAGACTCTTTATGACACACAATACAATTACCTGACACCAAACAATCCCATCCCATCCACTGTGGCAACTCTTCCCAGAAATTAATACACCTCTCACACATGCTCAGACTTCCTTAAAATCTAGCCAAGGGTGCTGCAGTGCGCCAAGTAACTAGCTAAACAAACAAAGTAAATACACTGATTGTGTCAATGATAACATCCAAGGCGAAATGAAAGGATGAAGGTCAGTAATTGAGAGAAGGTGGAGAGATAGAAGCGTGGTGTGGTTTGTTTTTCTCCTGGCAGGGGTCCATCTGGGCACGTGCGGCTGGCTCCGGGGCGGTGTAGGAGCACGTCTGTGCAGAGGTTAAGAAAAGCAATTAATCCACAGCGGAGATAATCAAAGGAACCTCCCCCTCCAGACACCTAGGTGGGGGAGGAAAAGAGAGAGAGAGGGGGGAGAGAGAAACAGAGAGGCAGACAGAGAGGGAGATGGGAAAATACTTGTTTACAGGCACTGCTGGTGCGATCAAAAGCACAGGGGTTCAGCTCTGCCACCGGGGCCCTCCGTTTCAGGTGGAATTGATAACACTTTAGATGTACAATTCAATGTTTGTGAGAGTACTTTTACCTCCCGGTGAGAAGGCAAGGATTTTTCACAGTCTAAGCTGCATTTCCTTTCATCTCAGATTTTGCAAGGTATCAACAGATTGTCAATGGTGAGGAAGACATTTTCCCACACATAATCAAAGAATGCAGTCTGGAGTGCCTGCACTACCCCTGCTATGACGTGGATTCTGCTAGCACTAACGGCGCTCCGATCGATCGTTATCGGCCAATATTCGTTCGAAATAGTTTGATAGGTGGTCTCTATAAAGGCAGAGAAAATCAGACGAGGTGACGCAAGACAATGTATCTCCACGTGCCGCGAAAATAGCTTCACCAGAGTTGCGAGTTGTGTCTCTGAACATCCTTTTACACAGTCTGTTCAACTTTGAACTGTTGCACCATTGATCCACCATGATTCCGCCTCACTGTTCTGTATAAAAGGTGCAGACACCAAGTGGGGGGGCGTCGTCGCTCTGCCACTAAGCCGGCAGCAGAGGTACGCACAGAGCCGAATCAACGTCTGCGTGAAAGGAACAGTCTGCATGTCGGGACGACACGCACCCATATACTAGACGCCGACGCTGTTGTGTCACACGTCACGTCATGCTATCTAAAATGTGGGGCAGCAGCATTATGCTGCCTTTGTTTGGTTCAGAGTAAACCACAAAAGCAGGTGTAAGGATTTAATGCAATTTAGTGACATTTACAGCAGTATCTCTGCATAAAAAGGGCTTACAATCTGAGAGTCCCTCAGAGAGAGGGAGAGGAATACGTTGCACGCATTGCCTGCCAACAAGCAAACAACTTGTCAATTCATGATAGTTTTGCATTTCTTAATTTAATATCTAATATACAGTACAATGTTAAGAATATCCAGAGCTATATAACTTTACCAACTCTAGTTATCATCTGAACAGAAAACAGCAGGCCAGGAGGCAAATTAGTGTTTTCATTAAACTGTGGTCTACTATTAACTATGAGGTAGCGTGTAATTCATGGTTTGTGTTAAGCTAGCCACGTGCAAAACATGAAGTCTGACCAGGGCCTTAGACAGCACAGTGTGAGACGCCGTAAAAACATTAATATCTCTGGAAACATATTGTGATTATATTAGTTTATCTGTGAAACAAGCAGCTTACAAGAACATGATAAAGACTGAAGATGAAGCTGAAAGATATGCCGTCAAAAAGCATCAACACTATCTCTTTTTCCTCTCTCAACCGATACAGTATTTGGCCGCGGTTGTGGAGTATAAAAGCTTTGCCTGCTGGAGAGCTTTAAAATTAGTCGTGTCATTAGTTAAATCTAATGCATAGCTCCACGGGGAATCAGAGCTTGCTCCCTCTGGTGGTTCACATCTCCCTTTGGGATTGAAATAAAGTGTGCTGTGGGTACATCTCTGTCACCAAACCTGCTTTAGTCTCTGCTAAAAGACCTTACCATGTTGCTATGATGTTGCAATTTAAATTTTTATTCATCATTTTCACATCTGTGTTTATAAGACGTAATCCTCTGTATTGGTACCCATGTAAACCTTCAAACAATACCGTACACTGTAACTGCCCAAATGTAGCTATATGATCCATTTAAAGTATGTAAACATCTTGCAGCAAAAACTGGCAGACGGTTAGCAGGTCAGCGGTGAGTAAGTGGCGGCACTTTCACAAAGTCTTGATTAGATAATTACCCATCCATATCTTGGCAATATGCTGCGATGGAACAACATGCTTCTCATTAAACTGCCGACAGGCCCTGCTCCTGTGGGTTGCTATCACACACAACCAAGGTGTTCAGCAGGCACACACTTGTTGATTAAAAAAAAAAAAAAAAGATGTGCCAATGTGGAAATTAGATATACTACTCTGGGGGTAGTTGTGAGGTGGGAGTAGTTCTAGGTACACAGAGCGGATCATGGACTGAAACCATGACAAGTTAGTGAGTTTCTGGAACAGGTAATAAGGCTTCTTTCCAGTTTCACCTCAAGTTGTACCATACATTATATGGAATAGACTATATCACATCTTAAAAAACATTACAAAGCTCATACTCACTTGTGCCACTTCTTACCACTTAATCATGACATCCTACATAGCAGCAGACTCAAATTAACAATTAATCTTACTTTAATCTCCTGTCAATCAATGTGAAGCACATTCTTGACTTAAAAATAAAACATAATCTACCTTTCTGCTGTGTCTGTGATATGAAAAGCATACACCAAAAAAACTACCATATTTCAGTGTTTTACCCCTATCTCCACTAAATCCATTCAGGCTACTGACTCATTACGCTGAAAAAGAAAAGACTTGCATAGATCAAATACTGTACATATGTGAGCGCACAAAGGAGCTTTCATTTAACCAAGCCACTGAGTGAGTAGTAACTTGAGCCTTGCTGTGATGAAACATGCTGTAGGCAGAAGCAGACATTAAAAAAAAAAAATGCATTAGTCCTTACTGCTTCCGAGAGCACGCTGTGTTACCTGCAGCTTTTTGAAAACGTCTTGAATGATAGGCCTCACCCTTTAGAGCTGGACTGCCAAGTGCTGCCGCGCTTTTTTGTCGAGACAAACTGAATACATTGCTTTTGAAGCGCGGGGATTGGAGCTTGGAATTCTAAAAAGACATGCACAAAATGTGTGATGAAACTTTCAGCACCATGGACAGCAGCCCTAGAGAAGCCCGGCGAAGGAGGGGGGGTTGAGTGGGATGCAGAGTGGAAAAAGAAAGAGATGGAGTAAACTGAGACGCAGTGAGTTCATTTGATAATTAAGCAAAGACATCATCTTCCCCACCCCGTGAATTTCAGCTACCCCCATGTCTGCTCTTTCAAAAGTGGAGGCCTTTACCCCAAAACACACACACACACACACACACACACACACACACACACACACACACACACACACACACACACACACACACACACACACACACACACACACACACACACACACACACCCCTACGGCAGCTTTTCCACAGTTTTTCCCCGTCTCTGTGTCTTAGGCTGAATAATGCAGGGCCTTTACCCAGCGCTCAAGCATGAGTGGATAATCTGGCCACAAGGACAGGCTGTGTCAACATTCCCTTTACTTCCTTATTTATTTATTTACCCACCCGCCGTAGGACTTGGGGAGGGCGAGGGAGGATACGTGCATGGCTAACAACATACTGGCCGAGCAGATGACCTGCTTTCAGAGGGTTCGCTTCTTTTTTTTTTTTTTTTTTTTTTTTTTTTTTTTGGGTTTTGCCAGGACAAACTTCTACGGGGAAGAGTGTGGACTGTACCAAACTGAATATGGGACATTACACACAAGCTTTTTTTGTTCCAATTAACCATATGACACAGAAGTGTAGGGTCACCTGCAACATAGCAGTTATTCCCAGAGCAACAGCCTAAACTGTACACTGCACTGCTACATTCACAGCTATAGCATTACTGATAACTTCATACTCGCTTGCTCCCCCTCTGTCACTTGACTGCACACTAATGTTAAGCCGCACATGGCAGATACCAGCATTACCGATACATCAGTGGGATGAGAAAAGATCATGTGGCTATGTACTGCTATTGTAGTTTTGTGAAGACTAAACCAAAACACTCAGTCACCATCTTTCTAAGCTCAGCTGCCTGTTTCACCATAGAGACTGACCACAGAGACACTGGTGGCGTGTGCAATACAGCATCAAAGCACAGCATCTGTATTTATGACAGTAATAACAATCATACCAACAGGGTTTCGAAATATCCAGGTATAGTGAAATACGTACCTACTATGTCAGAAAATCTTAAATATGGTCAACACAGTTTCACAGAAAAACTTCTGAGGTCATGTTGAGAAATTTCCTTTTCAATGAATTCCACTATCTTGAACAGTAAAGTTGAATTGACTTCAAACTGCTTGCTTTGCCCGACCAACAGTCCAAACCCAAATATATTCAATTTACAGTGATATATAACAGAGAATGAGCAAATACTCACTTTTGAGAAGATGATGAAGCCCGTCTCTGGTATCTTTGCTTGATAATTGACTTGAGATGACTTGATTAAAATTATTGGCGATTCACTTTGTTTTGTTCAGCTGATTAGTAAATTGACTATTTCTTTCAGCACTCCAGAAAAGTATGAAATGCTGCCAAGTTTATAGTTGAAAGCACATTTTCAAATGTCCACATTTTAAAAGGGCCTAAATGCAAGATTGGTGCCTGAGCATTTCTCAACATGGCGACAGTTGAGCCGGCAGCTTGCAGCTAACAGTGCAAACAGCAAATAATGCATATTGCCAAGAAGTGAAAGTCAATTGTTCCGTTCCATCACAACATCAGCGCTCTGCAGCAAAGCTACGCTTCCGCCATTTTGGACTGAAAGCAACTAGCGGACACCAGTAAACTTCCACTTAAAAAGTGTTGTGCAGAGCCGGGCCGGCTATGTCAACAAAGCAAGAAGACAGTTTACAACACACTGAAAATTCTTACGAAGAGTAAACTGTTTATCCTCTGTATCTTTACATAGCAAATCTTCAAGAATCATGTAAAATTATGAACTTTAAATTTTCAACCCTCTGTTCAAGTTGAACACAAGGGATGGGCGGCTAAAATCTGCGCTCGCATTGTGGATTTAAGTGTCTTAAGTGCTCCCAATTGATTTGCCAAAATCCATTTTGCAGCAGAAACTGCTGAGGCTTAATTGTTGCACATTTAAAAATGCCATTCACAATCATGTTTGGGGTGGCTTTTGTTTTCTGTGCCTAAATAACTGTAACAATATGACTCTTAGAACAGCCAATCGCAAGCTCTGGCTTTAAGAGCCTAATCCTCTTTAATTTGTGATTACTTGTCATTCAAAAAACGGTGGCCCACTAAACCACAGGAGGATTATTGTTTAAAAGTCTTCCTCTGCTGTATTGCAACCTGGATACTGATAACAAAATAATAAATACCTTGTATATACAGTATATATATCATGAGCTCTCATGGTGGCATTCAAGTAAATTACCATAAAAATCACTGTACAAATATTTTGGCATCAATCATCGAGCATAAATTGCTAAATAGCTGGGAGCCCTCTTAGCATTCGGAGAATGATTTCATTGGCATTCTTGTGGCAGATGACTTCAGCCTCACACGTTCCTCATACAAATTAGAATGTGTGAATTAAGAGGGATTTCATACAGCATGATAAGTGTATTTTAAAGGCAGAACTGATTAAGCTTGAGGGAAGAGGGAGGAATTAGGTAATTATCTGAAAAACAGACACCTCTGCTGTGTGAGGGAACAGGTCCAACACTCCAGGATCTATTCTCTACAACAAACTCAGACCGCTCCAAGTTTGCATTACCTGATTTCAACATCTACCTGGCAACCTGTAAGGATCTCGGGACACACGGATACGAAACACACTCTTTCATATCTGTGTCCTGAGATCTATATGGGTTGCCAGGTAGGTGCTGAAATTGGGCAATGTTAATGCAAACACCTACCTGATTTCAGCACCTACCTGACAACCCATATGGCTCCAAGGACACGCATATGTAAGTGTGTGACTTTCATATCTGTTTGTCCTGGGATCCACATGGGTTGCCATGTAGGTTTTGAAATTTTTGTTAATGCAAACAGCTGCCTCATTTCAACACCTACCTGGCAACCCATATGGATCTCAGGACACAGTGATATGAAAGAACATGTGTCTTTCATATCACTGTGTCCTGAAATGGGTTGCCAGGTAAGTATTGGAATCAGGTAAAGTTAATGCAAACACCTACCTGGCAACCCCTATCAGGACACAGATGTGAAAGTATGTGTCTATCAAATTTCTGTCCTGAGATCCACATGGGCTGCCAGACAGGAACTGAAATTAAGGATTATTAATGTGAAAACCTACCTTGCAACCCGTATGCATCTCAGGACACACAGATATGAAAGAGCATGTGTTTTATGATCTCTACGTGAAGAGCATCACTCAGTCCAATACTGAACATGATGCAGTTCAGTTACTTCAAAGGAATGCTAAGTTTGTGTTTACCTCTAATTTATTTATAGAATTCCTGGCATAAGATTCATTTTGTCTACTAGGTTAATTTATTATTGATTTCAAGGGCAGGATGTTTGAGCCCTTGCAGAGAGCTGTGGAAGTTCGGCAAGGCAACCTCTCAGAGAAGTAGTTTGGGGACATTAGTGGGCGACTTTCCCATTTAATTGGAACTGTAATGTCAAGCAGCAAAAGTGAAAATACAAGAAATGGGACGAAGATTAAGTTTAGTGAAGTTACCTCGTGTGCTGACTCACTCGAGATACAACTTATTTGAGTATTAGAGCATATTCGTAATAACAGTGGTGTCATTTTTGCCAGCGGTATGTTGGAGAGTCGTGTCCTACCTGCTCGTAGCAGTTCTCCCAGGTGAGGTTCAGGAGGCAGGAGGAGAACAGCTCATCTTCGGATCGGGCATAACCGTCCATGGTGTGCACCAGCCGTCTCGGTTGGAGGAGATGTTACGTTGCAAACGATTTCTTTTATTTGTTTTTTGGTCTTTTATTTGTCTTCCCTCGACGAGCGTCTCCTTCCGCGTGTCTCTGCCCCGCTCGCTTCTCCGTCCGGCGCCGTGGAAAGAAGCTGTCAACCGATCCAGCGGCGGTGTGCTGGCTGCTGCTTCCCCCTGTCACGTGGGGTGGGCAGCTTCTCCCAAAAAACTGAGTGGGATGCTTTCGAGGGCGGTGTTTCCCAAAGCGGGGTCCGCGGACCGCGTGTCGATGCCAGCTGCAGGTTCAGCAGTGTCCCCAACGGGATACAGAATACTTTGATTTCACTGTAATGTCACTTTGAATGACAATCTGTCCTCGCTCGGTAGTTCATCCTGGTGAACACAACAAGCTAGTTAACAGTAGGTCTCTTAATTAAATGCACCTGATGCTCCATCTGCAATTAAGTCAGCTTCAATGGCTGCAGGTTAAAACGAGCTGTCCTGGACTGCTCTATAATCACTCCTTAGCTCAGAAACTCACTTCTCTGCTGCACTTAATAGTCTGTAGTCATGCAAAGACACTTTGGACAGTTTAAAGTCATTACCTGCCATTTAGCATTCTCATTGACCATGCCTCTGACCTGCAAATAGCATCAAATGTGCAGCAATGCATTGTGGGATTTCTAGCAACAAGTTGTTTACATGCAAGGGACACTAATTTTTAGGGCCCTTTCAGGTGTGTAGGCTTGAGTGAATTGGACAAACGGTGCCTTCAAATGGGGTCGTGTTTACGAGCTGCGTCCACATGAACGTGTCGTATTCACAAGCTCGTAAGTGGAAAGTTTCTGAAAGCTCCGAGTTGCGACATGTTTGTTGACGTTGTGAGAAATGGTGGAGCACGTGGAAGTTCATTTATTGGTGCATAATAACAAAATTTTGCGCAGTATATTGTAATTTTAGTCAATTTTAGTTTTTAGAGGTATATATGTCTGAGGAGAATGTTGATATTCCCAACAACCTCATTGTTCTCCTCTGTCATGACTTTGCCTGCAATATGTTACCTGCTTGCTAGCTTGCTGACTTGTTAGCCTCGGTGGCTTCTAGACACGCAGAGTAAGGCAACGCATGTCGAGTTCACGACTTCCCCTGTTCTTCTTCAGCAGGCAGAATGTTTGTGGTATCACTGGACAAAATTTCCATTATAACCTTTCAACATATTGTAGTTCAAGTTTTGTGGGAGAAAACTAGACTTCTGCACCTCCTCATGGCTCTGTTTTCCGGCTTTAGAAAATCTATTATGTGACAAGAGACTTTGACCAATCACTGGTCATTTCAGAGAGACAGCGTTCCTATTGGCTGTTCATTCAACAGAGGCGAGAAAAAGCTATTACAGTAACAGAATAGTGATTCATATTTGATCAGCACTGCCTTGTCTGACCATTTGATCAGAGTTTACGAGTGATTGACAGCTGCTCAAAGATGGCAGGCTCCAGCTCGGCTCTGATTGGTTGTTGTCCTCCTGTCTGTGAAATCTTGCAGATGCCATTAGGTGCACCGGTAGGATACAGAGGTATGTGATTTTTACTTCAGATTACCTGTCTCATGCACTACTGTCAGAATATAGTGCCTTTTTTTTTTTTTTTTTACATCATATTTGCTCCAACCTGCCTACTGCAGCTTTAATATATTTTTAACCAAACTGGAAGGAAAGGTGTACAACAAAATTGCAAAACAATCAGCTCTGAAATTACAAATGATGCATCTGTGTGAAAGAAACAGTACACAGTCACTTTAAATGGTTTCAAGTTTATTTGAAAGTGACAAAGGAATACACCAACAATTTAAATGCAGTGCCTACACAAGCATGGTACACCCACATGGGTACTTTCTCAGTACTGTGTGGCCAGGTGCCCTGTTTTTGACTGACATCTTCCTCACTCTCCTGTTGCACCTGTTGCTGTGGGGCAACACCTTCATCGTAGACTGGTGACATTATGCAGTTCCCTGCATAACTCTGCCTCGCTTCAGCCTGAGCAGAGCTCTAATCAGATACAATAAGTAGGTTAAAAAAAACTACATAATGTGCAGGGAATTTAGTTAGGATGACATACTGAAATTAAAGTTAAAATGTTAGATCTATAATTCTTTCAAGGTGTATGCTAAAACTTCGGATCACTTCTTGAAACCCACTTTTACCTAATACCTCCTCTAACTTTACTGCCTTATTTGACAGCACAAAATACAACACAGCCCATCGCACCAGAGATACACGTAGCCAGCAGCTAATTAGCATCAGATTATTCCCAAATCAGGCGCCACCGAAATAGAGAAATACAAAGAACAGGAATTAATTAAATCAATTAGTGACAGACTAATGTCAGAGCAAAGGTCAGGAATAAAATAATTTTCCATGTAAATGCACCAACTGCAGGTTAAAACAAAACCTTTGCTGACCACCTACATACAGTATGTGTACAATGTGCAGTTGGTCAGTTGTGCTATTCGTCCCCCACATGATACTAAGACTTTAATGCTGCTTCGAAAGATGAGCCCTGCTGGTTTTATTGTCCGTGTAGCCTTCAGGAGGCTGATTTACATGTGAGCCACCAGGTGAATGCAGTAAACTAGTTGCTGGGGTAGAAAAGCAGCAGTACTCTGGAGCCTGCTGTAATAGAGGAGCTGTCTGTCTGTCCATATTTGAGCAGGACAGAGGCGTCTCAAATACAGGAAAGTGCTTTCCAATCTAACATTTCTACGCAGTTTGCATTTGAATCGAGAGTTCAGTTGTACCTGGTCTACATGTCCACACAATCTGACTGGAACTAGACATTAAACAGATGGTCCCTATAAGCACTATACGTAGATGTGGGTCTACTTTACCCACAGTGTTGTAAAAGTAAATACGAAACTTAAAAGCAACACATTCTAACATGTAAAACTAAATGAAATAATATGTTTTAAACACACACAAAAGCGCTTCTTTAGGTTCAACAAAACTACAACTTCTTTAGGTTCAGGCAACAAAAAAATTTAGGGAAAAACAAACACGGCCTTCATCCCATGTGGTGTTTCAGGCCGTCTATACTACAGCGCCTGACTTCCACTTCTGCTCCTTTCATAATACTACAGCTGCTAGAGGTTGTCGTCATCTGCTTTTATTCCTTCTTTCGGTGATCTACCATGTGAATAGATGATTAAAAACCTATTGTTGGGTGTAGTCGGCCTCTACTCACCTACAGCTATGGCACTTTTAGCGACCAATATTGCCTATTTAATAGCCTGACAAGTCTAATTGACATGTCAATATACAAATTTTTAAGATACAAAAAACATCATAAGTGACGCAAATTCAAAAGCTGCAGTTTCAAAAGTATCATGCCAAACATTTTGAGTTTTATTAATTCACTAGATTGATACTGTCATGAAAGGTTGCCATAAAATGACTCTTATATTACTGTTATGCCGTTACAGTACCTCACACTTTGCAGTAGCTTACAGTATGCAATGAGGGGTAAGGAGTGTCCCTGTACAGTATATAAACCTACTGAAGTATTATAGACACATCATTTGTTTCACAGAAGAGGAAAAAAAATTTTTGCAACATGTTTACAATGAGTAAGCCTTTTAAATTTTGCTTTGAACATAACGTTTGATTGTGTTTTAATTGTTTTATTAGTCATATAGACTGTGATAGACTGTGATGTGCAAGTTTTAATCAAGCCCATAATGATGGATTTGAAATGAAAAGCCTGCCTGATATAAATTAAATCATACTCATACAGCTTTAGACAAAAAAAAACAGCAGTTTAAGTACAATATGTCAACCATTAGAATAATTGTAAAGTATTGTGGGAAAACAGAACAAAACCAGTACAGAATTTGTTATCCACGTGCAGCCATGCTGAGCACAGGAAATCTTTCAGCTCGCTGCGAACTGCAGAGCTCATTTGGAGAGCTGTCTTTTAGCACGCTATTTATTGTGATGTGAGACCCGCGCAGTTAGATGGGGCCTTTTTGTTCATCAGCTTTCTTTGCTGGGCCTCCTTGTTTGATCAGACGTGTTTTGCCACGCATGATCTACACCCGTTTGAAGTGTGGTCAATTGGCACAGCCGCTGTGCATTTTCTTTTCTTTTTTTTTTTCCAGGAGACATTGTCAAGAATTCACTGCAGTAGTGAGAGTATAGAAAGACAGAATGACAGTGAATGTCCTCCATGGTGATTGACCATAACACACCCTACATACATCCAGTTAATTCTCACGAGGCTTGTTAGCGGTGTCAATACTGCAAACTGTGGAATACAAATACATTAAATTGCCTTTGAATAGCAATAAAAAAGGATTTTGAGCTTTCTGTGACAGCTGCAGGTCTGAGTGATTTTACAATTTTTAACTATTGAGTTGCACATTTTCATAAAAGTGCACGACTGGGGGGAAAATGTGGTAAACCAAGTCAGTGCCTTGAAAGAAAGCAAGGCCTGATCTGGAGGAAGAGAAAAAGAATGATGCAAGCAAAATGAAGAGCTGTTTGTTCTTTAGCCTTATCTGTCACCATCAACCATAATCTGTCCTGTGCTGTAGATTAATTTAAAGATTATGGAGTGCCATACATTTTTGCACAGTGCAGGGGAGTGCCAAGGCACAAGAGAAATCACAATTCGCGTAGCCGGCTCCGTTCTGAATATATGGCACAGCTCAGCTTGTTTGTGTACTTGTGCCTGCATTCTCTGCATTTCTTCTTCTGCCCAGCGACACATGAAAGCTTTTCACAGAATCAAATCAACAGCCCGAGATAATTCAGTGTGACAATATAACAATTGTGTTAGTGTGATCTTATGTGGGGATATTTCTAGCGTTCACACACATCTCGTGAAGGCTGCGGCAGGGAAATTGGGTGAAAGTTCAGGACGGCCACCAATCCGGCTGCGTTGAGGGGGAAATAAATGAGGTCAAATCAAATGTTGTTTCCCTCCTCCGCCGACAGGTAGTGGCTGCGCTATTTCTGCACAGGTGCCTTCAGTAGTTGCGTGATTCATTTCAAACTGGCAGCCCATTTTAAACATGCAGTCTACATGCCACATCTCCCCTACATAACCAATTTATCAAGCCTAACCCGGCGGTACGTGCATATACTCCCATATCACAGAGAAGGCTGGAAAGCAACTGTCATAGATGGCATGATTGAATTGTTCCCTTGCACTGTCACCAGAGGGGCTATTACTTCAAATTAGCATACAAATTCAAACCAGGACAGATGGATTTGTCACATTCCAGTCGCCATCTTCCTGGAAGATTGGCTGTGCTTGTGCTGCGTGATGGAGATAAGACACCTGTCTCGGCTCCGATTGGTGGCTGCGTCGGTGGGGGGAAAGGACCGGCGTGGGATGGGAGGAGGACCGGGGGTGGATGGATTTCCTGAAACGCTGAGGTGTTCTGCAATAAACTTCCCTACCCACGGTCTCAAATGATGATGAGGCACCATACTGGACTCTGTGGGTGGCGGGAGATTGAGCTGTAGCGAGGTGGTGATTCACACTGTTTGGAAACACGCTGAACAATACCTGTCTGTTATTTGTTTGTGTTTGCTACTTTCTGTTGAGTTACTGTCATGAAATGGCCTCTAACATCAGCCCAGGGTGCAAGGATGGGTTTGTTATGAACAGAAGCGTGAGGAAATGTATAGCGTATCCTTGACCTCGAATAAGTTTTCACCTCGAACAGCTAAACAAAAACATAAACTCCAAATCTCATTCCAGGTCTGTCTCAATTCACTGTATAACGCACAAAAAGTAGGACTGGTGCACCCTCAAATCAGACACTAACTTGGAGACGTTATGATTTTCATTTGTAATTATGGCAGTCTGAATCAATGGGAGGTATTGAGCATGAAAAACTGTTCTGAACTCAGGATCAATTCCATATAATTTCCAGATCAGCTCAAACTAATGGGTTTTCTATTGGCTTCACTTTGGAGAGAGAGAGACTAATCTCTCCGGCACCATTTTGTGGTTCTGTGTATGTTCCAGAGCAAAAGGCCATCCACTTAAAAACTTTGTCTCCCAACAGTCCAAAAAATATTAAAGCACACATGGTAATTTCCTGACTTAGCATATTACACAATCTGCGGGCTTAATTTAAAACTCCCTTAGCAGGTCTAGTATCTCAGCCTGCCTACTTCCAGACACTACAGAGATTGTGAAAAACGCTTACTGGTTCATTTCTGCCTCTATCCTCAGGTCAATGTTATGTATATTCCCTTACAATTGATGTAAAGTTCAGATGGAGTACAGAGGAAGGCACGGTTATGCTATCATAAAGGCTACCTGAACACAAAGAAATCTGAATTAGAAGCAGTTAAAGAAATTGCTTTTTAAGAAACCTATGAACACAAAATGAGGTCTCTGATTTGCATTTGTCGTTGGACAAGGTACAGCTCAAACTCAGTTTATAAAAGAATAATACAGGCCTACATTTTTCATCCTTCTTCCACATAATCGTCTATCTACCTTGACATGTAACAAGCACAGCTGAAACAATAAGCCAATTAATCGATCAGCAGAAAAATTAATTGACTCCAACTATTCTGATTAATCATTTTAGTCATTTTTCAATCAAACATTTGTCAGATGCAGTTCATCAAATGGGAACATTTGCCATGTTTTTCTGTCTTACATAGTGAGCTGAATATCTTTAGGTTTTGGGCCACTGGTCGGACAAAACAAGACAGTTAAATTAACACTGTCAGCTGCATGATAGCTAGTAAAAAAATAAATACATACAAATAAAAAATGATGCAGCAAAACCAGCGATCATCTTTTTAATTCCATACCTTCATCTACCACCAGTTTGGTTAGAGATTTGAATGCATTATTATGCAAGTAATGGCTAATGTAGCCTGAGCTGCTAGCCTCAATAGAGATAATGAAAAGGTTGCAGGGGTCATTTCTTTTCCAACTCCACAACCCCTGATTTTTTATTTTCAAACTTGTAGTCTTCAACCCCAGCTGACGCTGACTCAAGTGACATCACTTGAGGCAATTTATCAGACTCTGTGCAGTTATAGCACCACAAAAGCCTTTTATAAAAGTTTTGCACATTAATAGACTTTGACATGTAAAGTCAGCCGAGGTCTTTTTTAAATTATTCACAAAACTAATGAAGCTAATGCGTAAGTTCATTCAGGAAGACCTTCTACTCTCGCTCATTCATCCTTCCGAGTCCCTTCTCATAGGCCCTCACTCCATCAGCTGATTATAGTGTTCCACTCTGCTCTGCCAATAATAACCTACCACCACCTCCTCTCTAAACCAATCACACAGTGTGCCAAGGTTTTTAAACTGCTCTCCTCTGCGCTGCTTTCAGCTGTCATTTCAGCACGACCGATGCAGCGATATAAAGAAGAAAATTATTGCTTACCTTCCGCGAAGTCCGTCGCAATTTCACATGTCCGACTCAGACTTAGATCCCTGGCTGGAAGAGCCAGATCCTGGTCCAGACGCCCCATTCGTGATCGCGTCCTCTCCACCAGGCGGAAAACGGAGAAGCAGCCGCTTAGCCTGCAGTCTCTGGCTAGTTCCATCCGCAGCATTGTTCTCGCCTCCAGTCTCTCGAGCCGCTTCAGCTCCCTCACCTCAACCAGCAGCCTTCACAGCCATTCAAGCCTCCATGCGGCAGCCCGTATTGCCACTATGCCAGCCCTCTACTTCGGCAACTGCGGAGGCCGTTCAACACTCCTTGGCCTCTGCCGTCCCAGCTCCGCCGCTAGGTAGGCAGTACATTCCTCTTGCAGCAAACATCTCCCCTCGCCTCAGGTCTAAAATCCTACAAGGTAAGGACATCAATCTCATCTCCATTCTGCTGCCGTCTTCGGAGTGCGATAAATCCGTAGCCGCCGGACCCGACATAACGGCCGTCTTTAAATCTTCAGACCCACGACTTAACAGAGACTTGTCCATCGGGCAGTTTCTCGTCGCATTTAGCGTTTACCGTGACGTTATCTGCTCGGTCTACCCCGAGAGGAGACCCGAACTGGACACGTACATGATCATCATCGGCGACCTCCACCTCAAATACGGAAAAAATATTTTCTATCAGTATCATAAAGCCTTCGCCACCAAAGCCGCTCTGTATATCACCCAGTACAACCTACGCCTGGACTGGTCCGTGATTGACACTGAGATTCTGCTCCTGATAGCCGGCGGTGCACAAGCACTATCATGCTCCACATGCGGGAATTCAGGCCACACCGCCTCCCTATGCCCATCCGTGCCTTTCCAAATCTCGAAACCCGGGACTTTTACGCACGACGCGCAGCAGTCCCATCCTCAAGGTGAACGTATTCTTTTCGACGCGGCCGGGCGAAAGGTGCATTTCTCAAACAACATCCAAATATGCAATAACTTCAACGAAAGTGTCTGTACACACGCTTCTTGTCGTTTCCTCCACATCTGCAGCAATTGCAGGGATGCACATCCCCGCTCGGTCTGCCCACGGCGCATCCGGTCCAAACTGCCTCCTCAGCAGAGGAACCAACATGGCTCAAAAACATTTTGAACGAGCATCCTTCAACTCCAATAAACTTAGACTCACTGGCATATGAGCTGTGTTCTCACCCTGATTCAGTGTTTGTTGACCATCTCCTCACGGGATTGTCCCAAGGTTTTCGGGTCGGGGTCCTCTCTCTTCCTTCGACAACTTACGTAGCAAAAAATCTCCACTCTGCCTTAAACGATCCACAAACAGTCTCTCAGCTCCTGGAGAAGGAGTTAAATAATAAATACATAATCGGCCCCTTTAAGTCCTCTCCATTTCAAGTGTTCCGAGTGAATCCCATAGGCATTGCTACCAGAAAATACTCAGGAAAAAAGAGACTAATATTCGATCTTTCTGCACCGCGCTCTGGCTCTTTTGCAAGCGTAAATAGCCTCATCCCACTCGAACCGTTTTCTCTCTATTACGCATCGGTTGACAACGCCATAAAGTTAATTAAAGTGGCCGGGCAAGGCGCCCGGCTATCCAAAGCCGACATCATAGACGCATTCAAAATAGTACCAATCCATCCGTCTCAGTGGCACTTGTTCGGAGTCAGGTGGGACTCAAAATACTATTTCGGTGTACGCCTGTCATTCGGGTGCAGGAGCAGCCCCTCAATATTTAACCAAATATCGGAAGCACTCTGCTGGATACTACTCAATCGAGTAAAAATCCCCTCCGTTCTACACCTCCTGGATGACTTCCTCCTAATAGACGCTCCTCAAGACAGGCGCGGCTCATCTCTGGAGAAATTAAAACATTGTTTTAGCTCTCTCGGTATTCCCCTGTCAGAGGAAAAAACAGCAGGTCCAGACACACGGCTGGAATTCTTGGGCATCACGCTGGACTCCGTCGACATGAAAGCGTCACTCCCGACCGAGAAACTGCAGCGCATCAGGGACATTACAAAGTCTTTCTGCGCGTCCGAGACTATAACTAAGCAGCAGATGCTCTCGCTCCTCGGGCATCTCAATTTCGCCATGCGCGTAATCCCTCAAGGGCGCTCCTTCATTTCCAGGCTTCTGGACATGGCGCATTCAGTGACCCACCTGCACGACCGCATTTCACTGGACGAAGGGTGCCGCTCGGATTTAAAATTCTGGTCCCTTCTCCTCGACGACTGGAACGGTGTCACCTTCTTTTACGATGAGCTTTCCCACTCCTCCGACGCTTTAAATTTTTTCACCGACGCAGCGCCATCAGTGGGTTTTGGGGGCTTCTATGAAGGCGAGTGGTTCGCAAGCCGCTGGCCGCCCGGTTTCCATCACCTCTCTCCTTCCTCTGCGCTCCACGAAATCTATCCAGTCGCCGTTGCCTGCCACGTGTGGGGTCAGCACTGGAAGCGCAAGCGCATCACGGTTCTCTGCGACAATCAGGCAGTCGTCAGCATCATTAACAGAGGGCGCGCCGCATCTAAAGATATCATGCCGTTCATGAGAAGCATCACGTGGTCCTCAGTCCGACACAACTTCATAATCAAAGCTCGCCACGTGCCCGGCCACGCAAATCTAATAGCCGACTCGCTCTCTCGCTTTAAATTTCAGACCTTCCGGAGCATCTGCCCCAATGCCAGCCCAGCACCAGTTACTGTTCCTCCTTTCCAAACCATAGCGCTTTACTGAGTCAGAGTCCGTTATCCCAGTACCTAGCCTCAGCCCGCCATTACATGAGAAACGGTCTAGCCGCGTCCACTCTAAAAAGTTATGATTCGGCATGGAGTACTTTTGCCATATTCTGCATGTCTGTTGGGGTCCCTCTAAAACCTGTGTTAATTAATACAGTGTGTGCTTTCATTTGTTACTGCACCGATGTCCGTTTCTTTAAATTACATTATATTAGGGGGTTGCTGGCAGGTATCCAATTTAGCATCAGATGCTATGATCCCTCATTCCCTAGTTTATTCTCCAATCCTGCCATCAAATTAGTCCTCAAAGGCATCTCCAAGGTTTCTCCGCCAGTGCCTGACCGCAGACAGCCAATCACCCTCTCCATTCTTCATAAAATGCTGACAAAACTCAGAGCCGGCATGTTCTCCCCCTATATTGACGCCCTGCTTGACACCGTTTTCCTCCTAGCTTTTTATGCTTTCCTCAGATGCGGAGAATTCACAACATCCTCAAAGTCTTTCAACCCGAACAGAGACATCACGCTCTCTGATTTAGTTTTTCATCCGACACACTACCGCCTATGCCTTAAGCACTCTAAATGCGGGGGCGAGTGTTCAGTAACAGTAGCTCGCCTGGACACCACATTCTGCCCCTTTAAGTCCATGATCAAATATCTTAGACTTAGACCCCATACCTTTCCTTCATCTCCTCTATTTCTAACCCCTGATAATCTTCCCCTTTCTAAATCTTGGTTCCTGCTTCATCTGGAGTCGATTCTCATAAAAATCGATTTATCCCCTCAGCATTATTCAGGGCATTCTTTTAGGATAGGTGCGGCAACATGCGCCGCAGCTCAAGGCATCTCCTCCACTATGCTCCAAAAAATGGGGCGTTGGTCCTCTTCTGCGTATTCCTCCTACGTGCGCCCAGACGTAGAAACCATTCTCAAGAATCAAAGAGCCCTGAAACCCTGACATGGTAAGTCATTCATATAGCTGGTGATGGTGTCCTCATTATCTGCACTAATCTGATTCCCCGCTCTCATCACCCTGATATTGTTGTTCCTTTCTCTATTCGGGTCGTCATGTCCATTTACACAGGTCGCCAAGGCCCATCTCATGGCTCTCATCACTCTTATACTGGCATGCTGTTCGCTTCCATGGTTCACTTTTGGTCTGACTCTAATATTCCACTCTTTATCTCGGTACTGGATCTTCTACATGGGTCGCAACACCCCTCTTCTCTCAGGTCGTGCAGGCCTCTCAGCACGGTCGCCGAGACCTCTATCCTCACGGGTCGCCGAGACCTCTCTTCAGGCAGGTCGCGCCGACCTCGCCCCTCTAAGGTCGCCGAGACCTCTATCCTCACGGGTCGCGCTGACCCTCACTGCACAGGTCGCCGAGACCTCTATCCACACGGGTCGCGCTGACCCTCACTGCACAGGTCGCCGAGACCTCTATCCTCACGGGTCGCGCTGACCCTCACGGCAGGTCGCCGAGACCTCCATCCTCACGGGTCACGCTGACCCTCACGGCAGGTCGCCGAGACCTCCGTCCTCACGGGTCGCGCTGACCCTCACTGCACAGGTCGCCGAGACCTCTATCCTCACGGGTCGCGCTGACCCTCACTGCACAGGTCGCCGAGGCCTCTATCCTCACGGGTCGCGCTGACCCTCACTGCACAGGTCGCCGAGACCTTTCTTCATGAGGGTCGCGCCGACCTCTCACTGCGCAGGTCGCCGAGACCTCTATTCCCATGGGTCGCTCTGACCCCTCTGCTCAGGTAGCCGAGACCGCTCTCCATACAGGTCGCGCTGACCTTCCACCAAAGGTCGTGCTTACTTCTCATCCCTCATTCTCAGGTCTGTATATTATAATTGATTTACTGCTATATTAACCTTCCCCTTTCATCCACATCAGATTTCGGAGATGCAGAGAAGGTACGTGTTCATTTGTTTATCACATGCTCTGAATTTTATTCTTTTATTTCTGTACTTTGGGGGAATTAAAGAACATTCTGCTATGCCATGATCATTCCCCACTAAGCCACGGCGGGTCTAATGCGCCAAAAGACGTTTCTTATCATAATGCTGTCTTGTTCTTTAATAAACAGTCATCCACTCAATGAGTCTCTCCTGATTGAAATGAAGCTAATGCGTAAGTTCATTCAGGAAGACCTTCTACTCTCGCTCATTCATCCTTCCGAGTCCCTTCTCATAGGCCCTCACTCCATCAGCTGATTATAGTGTTCCACTCTGCTCTGCCAATAATAACCTACCACCACCTCCTCTCTAAACCAATCACACAGTGTGCCAAGGTTTTTAAACTGCTCTCCTCTGCGCTGCTTTCAGCTGTCATTTCAGCACGACCGATGCAGCCCTCCTCCACCCCATCGCCTCCAACATTCATCACCTTCAATTACCCCAGCCGGCCGTCGCCTCCACCACCAGCCCCCATCGCTTCAGCCTCCAGTTACTCCAGCCCAAGCATCCATCGCCTCCAGCCCCATCGCCTCCAGCATCAGCACCCTCCATGCCTCCGGCAGTCATCGCCCCAGTTAGGATCTCTCCAGCCTCAATTCGTTGATGTGCGTGTTTTAAACACGGGACATCTATCGCACGTCCGCGCATCCTGAAGACGGACTCCTCTTTAGTTGCTCTTCCCGAGGTTTCTCCTCCTTCTTTTTCCTGATCAAGGTTTTGCGGGGAGTTTTTTCCTCATTCATCGCAAGAGTCGCAACGCAAGGACAGAGGGACGTCATCCACGTCCACACCGTAAAGCTTATAGAGATTACTTCCTGATGTTCAAACTGATTCGATTCACCTGACCTCACCAAACCACTTCAATACCACCATCACCAGCGTCTAGACCCGCAGGGGGAATTAAAGAACATTCTGCTATGCCATGATCATTCCCCACTAAGCCACGGCGGGTCTAATGCGCCAAAAGACGTTTCTTATCATAATGCTGTCTTGTTCTTTAATAAACAGTCATCCACTCAATGAGTCTCTCCTGATTGAAATTGTCATAGTAATCAGTCACAAAACTGCATGTACTTCTTTTAAATTGAAGGGCCTTAAGTGAGACAGGTTAAGCTTGGTTTATGCTTGCCGTAGTAGAAAATTACAACATCGCTGCTTTCGCGTGGTGCACGAAGGCTCTTCAAGTTGTCACGCTGCTCTGTCGTGCTTCTCTGAATTTTTCTAACTGCGTGCACTGCGCTTTTCATTTCAGCATGGATGCCTTTGAGGCCGAAGCAGGTTGGCCTGTACAGACACCTCTACAACTGTTCACTGAGAGACCCGAGGGACGGTCACGTGACATCAAATACTTGGACAGAAACAGGCAACATACTGGAGAAAGAAGAGGCTGCAGGCTGTGAAAGAACACGAGAGATCATTTTGTAAAAGCTAAAAAAGGTCTCACGGAAAGAGTGGAGACCCGAGGGGAAGCACTGAGAAACAGAAAGTAATTTTGACTTGGAGGTAAGCGACAGCAATAATTACAGTACACAAATGCAATGTTTGCCAGTGCGTCTGTGTTTACTACTGTTGCCAGGCAGCCTTCTTTCCTTTCTGGTATCACTCGTTGACTTCTTACTTATCCACAGAATATTTTGTTTGTACGTCCCCCGGCGTTTCGGAGCATATTGCAACGAACAACGCACTGAGCGTAAATGCTTCTGTGCATGCTTGTAGTGCCATCCATGGAGGCCTGTGCCACAGTGTGAACCCCAAATCTGTAATGCAGACTTTCCTTTCTGTTCAAAATTGTACGTCTCCAAGTCTGAGCAAAAAATGCCTGGGTGATGTCGCAAGTTATCTTCACAGACTTGACTATTAAGCGCTGCTCAGTACTAGTAAACTGACTACTGCCTATGAAATGGGTGGAGTGCACCTTTGAGACGTTGCAGGTTTCACCTTTAAAAGCAGAGTGATTATACATTTCAGAGAAAAACAAGGATTAGACTTAACACATACTGAACTGGCTGCTGTCAAGTAGCAGTAACCGGTCCTTACAGGTTTTCAGACCAGGATGCTCTGACCTGAGCTCAGGGATAGCCTCCCCCTCCATCCCGCCTCACCCCCTACAACTTCACCGGCCTCTCATGAGTCCGGTTTATCAGACTCTTCATGGAATTCACGCTCCGCCACTCGCAAGCAGCTTGTCTCGTTTAAGTTGTTGACCCACAGAAAGAGAGGGGAAAGTTTGTCCGAGCTCATCTAACTTTCCTTGTTGCTAAAAACTTCTTACACCACATTTTAAGACTAACCTGACAGTCGCAGTTTGACATAAGTAAAACTTAACACGCATTCAGGTTTTGTCACTGACCATTATTCTGGTTATTTTCTACATCACTGTGGCGCTTAGAATCCTTCTCCCAAACTGCAGGCTTTACCTTCCACATTAGCGAGGCGCTGACACAAAGCAGTACAGCCGGAGCAGGCTCCAGCACAGCAGGGATTTCACACTGATCTCCTTCCGAAACATTTGTAATTAACATCCCCCCTCACTCCCAACTGTTTCTGAAGCTATCAATATCCCAGTAAGAAGATTTAACTTCCCTGAAGAGCCAGGAAACGAGCTGGATTTGGCAGGTCAAAACGTGATCGTTCACGACGCGTGTGTGAGGGTTAAGCGAAAAGTTTATGCGCTGATTATCCTGTTATTTTAATGCTGACACTGGAAAAATGTTTTTATTACAAAGTCATTTTTATTAAGTTGCTCAGCGACAGGAAACGTGACCAAAGTGCCCCTCTTAGTATCTCCATGACATTATGCCTTCATCAAAATACAAATTATATTTGATCAAAAGCTTCCATGGACTTGTGCTGTTTCAGCAGTAGAAGCAGGACAACAACCAAGAATCCCGAGCTGTGACTCAGTATGAATGTCTTAAAGAGGAATGTTGAAATTTACATGAAATATCATGCTTTAACAGAAATGGCTAATGACTAAATGATAAATGATCATTTCCATTGATCATTTACTACCATTTCTGGTAGTGCTTAACCCTCTGGGCTTCAACAAGAATGACACTAGGTGGCCCTCAAAGGACACAATTCATCAATCATCATGAAAATACATTACACACAGTCAAAAAATGCTTGGTGGTGGAAATAATAATAATAATAATAAAAAAATAGACCAAATAAGTACAGGTTTTACTTTGTACAGATACTGAGGATGCCTTTGCAGCACATGCAAACCTTCTTAGTACTGAGTGTATTCCTTGGATGAGATTTTTGCAATGATACGCTCCAACTGTCTCTTTGCTTCACACTGGGGGAAGTTACTCATCTCATAGTACTGCGGGGCAATTTTCACCAGCCTAGGAAAGAAAGCAAGTAAACATTAGTCACAAAAATTGTCTTCAGTGCTTACTTGTGAGAGAACGCCGTTCTTCCATATTCACACGGTGACTGCCACCGCATGTTCAAGTTTGATACTTAATTGTACGAGGTACCAGAGGGGGGGAAGACAAACACAGGTAGTAGCCTTACTGCAGTACAAGCCTGCATGTTATTCATATTAGACCAAAGAAGTTAAGTAACATTTTTAGTTTGTGTGTGTGTTGGCTCTTCACACCGCAAGGGAAACAATAAATACAAGGGCAAAATGCTACTTTTAGCGTTAATTTAGCGTGCAACACACTGGCCACATCACATAGCACCACGTAACTGATGCCTGTGGTACACACTGGATGTGCTGTTATAATAAGTAGTTAGGCTATGGGGACCTTTGCAGCATGTCACACCTCTCTCTCTCCCCATGATTCCCGTCTCTCTCTACACTGTAAAATAAAGGGAAACATCAAAAAAAGGAAAAGTAGTCAGGGTGCAATAGCCAATTTGTGTAGATCCAGACAGCAAATGTGATAATCCAGCTGCTTTTCTGAAGCACGAATGATGCTAGCGGCACCCCCCAATCAACCAGCTACACGCACATGAACGTGACCCGAAGCTTAATTTTGTGCTTCAAATATATTCAAATATATCGTCTTCCTTTCCACACAAAAAAGTACAATGATAGCATGTTTGGCTCTAAGCACTGCCAAAACGCTGGAGACCTACACTCAACACTGTACCTGAACACAGCACACAACAGGTGTGGGTGTTGACGTGTCATACACTACAGGTATGTGCTGCCCATTAGGATATTTATACTAATACTGAGTGAATAGTGTAGGATTTGTATCTAATTCCAGAAGACTGAAATAGATTGGATTATAATTTTCAAAACTGTCCTCCCACAACATGCGTAACAGATGTACAAACACAGAAATACAAAAAGACACAAGCAATTCAAAAGAAAAATTCCTTGAAGCTATTTTGGGAAAAATAAATTAGATATGTTTTTCAACCAATACACAGGAACTGCAGACATAGAGAGGAATTATGTGAAGAAATCCACGGTATTTCACACAAAGACAGCCTTTGCATTTTGCAGTAGTCTGCTATACTATGAGTGTACATAAACAATGAAGTGATCATGTAAAAAAAAAAAAAAAAATTATTTATTAGCCAAACTTTTTGTCCTTTCAGTCACTTAAAAGGTTAAAAAAAGGTTTGAGTGCTTCTTGCAAATCTCCAGTACTTCAACCACCATTTGCAATTAAATGTAACATTTCTTTCTGATGATTATCTTTAAAACACATCATTCCTATTAAATATGTCGCTACAAATGAAACTTACCACTCTGGCTTGATGTCGGTACATGTACGGATGTAATTCTTGGTGGTGAGCACAAACTCGTTGTAAAGCACCCACTCCGGCTTGTGGTCCAGCACAGTGGAGGGGTGCAGCTGTACGACTTGGTTGTCCTTCACTGTCAGGTAATGGCCGGTGCGTTCCAGATGAGCGACCTGTTCGTATCAGGGGGAGAGAGGAGGGTCAGTGCCAGTAACCAACACTCTGAAACCCAGCTCACAGAGAGAGACAGAAACATTTATTGGTGCTTAATCTAATGCCTGTCTGTAATTTAACTGTACAGACCCGTCAGACCCGGCTGCTTCTGTATTTTGATAAAGAAGCAGCCCGACGCTGAAGACACACTTGTTTGTTACTGGGCAGTGAGTGATTTTTCTCTGCTTTGGAGATGCTAGGTAAAGCTGCTGTGGCTGTTGTGATTAACCAAGGCAATCAGTCTCAATAAAGGCCTTTCCCAACAAAGACATGATCTCACAAATGCTGCGAAAGCTCCAACATGAGCCGCAAATTTGTCTCAAAGATAAAGGTTAATGTTGACAAATATTTAAATATTAACACCATAATTCAACTTGTCAGGTCACTTGTTTCAGGTAGCCCTGAAAATGGCTCCTCACAAAATGCCATTTGTTTCTCTGAGCGAGGAGCAAACTGACTTGATTTCTTTTTATGTGTATAAAACAAAGCAGCTCTGTGTGTGTGTGTGTGTGTGTGTGTGTGTGTGTGTGTGTGTGTGTGTGTGTGTGTGTGTGTGTGTGTGTGTGTGTGTGTGTGTGTGTGTGTGTTCAAGGTGGTTATCCCTTACAATTAAGATCTCAGCTGCATTTTAAATCAGTATTGGGCTTTGAATAAAAATACTTTTCAAATGATCATCAAACTCAACAAGGGCAAACTTCAATGAGCAGTGAAGCTGGATATAAAGACTGAATTTGGACAAATCATAAACAAACGAAAAATAATAATGAGTCATTGATATAAGAAAAAAAAATGAAAACACAAAGACTAAATAGTTGAGGTTAAGAAGTTCAAAACTGCTATAGAATAACAGAAACACAATATGCTTCTATGAGCCAAGAAGTTCACCAGGAGACCCTGATGTGACTGACCTGCATGAAGAAGCCAGTGACCAGCGCGCGGCGGATGTTGGTGTAGTAGTCTCTGCTGTTAAACTCAGTGCTCCGCCGCGGCAGGTTGAAGCGGTCCATGATCCTGGACAGCTGCTGCCGTACGTTGTCTGCCGACATCAGCGAGCGGTAGTTGACAAAGTTCTCATAGCACCACTGAGTTGAGTCGTGGTCTGTGTGAGGGCAATTCAGGGTTAACGACAAGATAAATAATTGCTTTCTGAGGTCTCCGCTGGCTCAGTTTTAAAGCTAGAGTGAAGATTATATGAAGCTAGAATACCTAAAGAATCGAATATAGCTCTAGTTTGTCCTGACGGAGGTTAAAGAACACACCAAACTTGCACTAAATTTTGACCTCTGACCCCAAGATATGTAAATATAAATGTGTCTCTATGCATCAACCCTGTGATAGCCTGCCGACCTGTCCAGGTGTAACCCGCCATTTGCTCATTGTCAGCTGGGATGATCTCCAACTCCAACTCTAACCCCCCATTACAGATAATAAGTGACAGCCCTAAACATTGTTCTAGTAGACACTCCAAATACACATAATTGGTCCTCTTTAAAGAAACCAGTGTGCATGAAAGGGTCACTCACTTTGTTTAAAGGCGTGGTAGACATTGAGCAGCGTCATGTGGTCTCCGTCTATGTGGGCAAAGCGCATCTTGGACTCATCAGCCACCTTCTTAGCCTCCGTGGGTCGGACGAAGCACTGTGGGACTAAACAGGGTTGGTATAGGCCCCAACACAGCCGCCCATAGGGATAAGTTAAGCAAATCCCACAGAGAAGAACAAGGCCTCAGCTCAAGAGAGGCACAGAGCACTTCACAGGGCACACTGTATTGCGAAGTGTTTATCGTGGAAAAAGAAGAGGAGGAGGGTCAAAGACAAGGGGAGAAGGATGGGTTTATACAAGATATAACAAACATGTGACACCCATCTTCTAGATGTGACACTGAAGCAAGATAAATCAGTGTCGAAGAGTTCATCCAGAGGTCTCCGGTTCTGCCGTCTCCTCTCTGTGAACTTGTTCTGAGTTGCATTATGTCAAACCTGCTTAATTGTGGCTTTAATGGGTAAAATGCTGTGTTTATTGAGCCTCATGGTCGGCTGCTGTGGTGGCACCGTTCTCAGGTGTACTTTCGCTGCTTACTCTAATGAACTCAGCAAAAAAAAAAAAAACCCTGCCGTCCTGAAACACCTGCTTTAAGTGCACACCATGTCCAAACACCTAGTTAAATCCATTTCCTCCACTCTCAAAGACCCTCACGCTCCCTTCAAAGGCATCAAGATTCATCTCAATGAGCAGCATTCTGCTTTGGCAAGCCTAAAGTGCAATTACTGCTGTAGCATGCTGGTGCTGCTCCAGCTACACCTATACATTTTGTACAGACATGTATTCCCCCCCTTCTGCACAAGTAATAGCTGACACCACTGACTTTATCCCCTACTTGCCTTGTAGTTAACTTCAGTTTGTGCACTTATCCTGAGTGGTTTTCAAGTTCTCGGGTAGTGGAGTAAAATATGATAATGAGGGCAAAACTACAATAAAAAGAAGGGTCAAAAAATGCAAATACATAATTTAAGGGAAGAACCGGTGGTGTATATTTCCTTAACGCTCATTTCTGAGCACAGGAAATGAAAAGAGTAGCAGCTCAGACCCAAACAGCGGGCCAGCCCTGAGCATTACCTGACAACATGGCAGTGATGGAGAGGATCTCGTTGGAACAGTTGAATTCACAGCTGGCGATGACCATCTTGGCCAGCTGGGGGTCCAGGGGGAACTCTGCCATCATGGAGCCCAGCTCCGTCAGGTCACCATCGTCATTGAGCGCTGCCAGGTAGTTCAGCAACTCCAGGGCTCGCATCAGGGTCTCTGGGGCTGGAGAAGACAGAATGGGGAGAGAAATGGGCCATTTAATTGTTCCAGGCCCATGGGCAATACACACACAGATGACAGCAATAGTGCAATTTCCAAAACTGTCATTTTATCATCACAGCAAAACTTGAGAAAAACAATTTGGAGCATTTTCACTAATGTATGTCAGGATTGATTAATACTCAAAAGCGTTTTGAAGAAGGCACTTTGGGTTCAGGGTTATTATAATGGACAATTAATTGAAAAAAAATTATTGGCAGATTAACCAATCATGAAAATAATCTTTAGCTGCAGCCCTATTTAGATGTTTGCATCTTCAGTCACACTAAATAATACATTTGTCTACACTGGCATTAAACATTAGATCAAACTAAACTGTTAAGGATGGTCTGACACACTTTGCTGCTGAAATGAAAGATTTCTGTTCAATTTGACTGGTTGGGCATTTAAAAATTATGCTTCATTTCCTGTTTGTATCTTCAAAATATAATTAAATTGGCTTCAAGACTGAGGAATCTTAATTTTTTTAAAAACCTATCAAGTACATGTACTCTGAGTTTCTAAATGGTGGGAAAACATTCAGGGTAAACAAAAAAAACAAATGCTAATTGAGTTTTATTTTTAAATTTTGATTCAATGTTATATAGTTCAGCTGTTCTGGGCTAAAACTTGCTTGTTGGCTCAGTAAAGGAGGAGATCTCAACCTGAGCAACCAAACTGACATAAGAGGAGTCCCACGAAAAAAAGCAGATAAGACGATAGAGTTCCAGCACCTGCTGTACTCAGAACTTCAACAGAGGACAGATGTGAATTAAAGGTGCTAAATATGGGACTTGCCTCTCAACAGCTTTCAACATGACAGCCAGCCAGTGGCTTGCAGCTAACAGTGCTAACACAGCTAATAGTGCAAATAACCACGAAAGTGCTGACCGAGGTAACAGTGTTCACCTGAGGGAAACCCGGAGGGACCGATGACGCCATCGTTCAGGACGTCATTATGAGGGCAGTGCAATGCGGCGGCTATGAGCTAGCCAGTGGGGCATGCTCACATACGTAAACGTAATAACAGCGACCAACCCGGCTAGCTCAACAAAATAAGGTGAAGCACGTGCAGGGGAAAGTGACAAATACTGTAGTTGTTTGATGCTAAGTTAAAGCTCTGGATATTGAATAGAGCACCTTCAAACAGAGGCGTTTTAGTGGATGAGGTCAATCAAAATGAGAAGGCTCTCTGGGTGTGATGACCAGTGTTACGCTAGACAGCAACTTAGCGGAGAAGTAATCACAGCTGAGCTCATTTTTCATCCTCCACTCAGGCAACCCTAAACAACTAATGCAATTACAGGGGAACTTTCTACTTAATGCTTCAACACAAAAGGCTTCCACCGTTTGGTTAAAAGATTTTTTTCCTCCAGATGCAATTATTGACCTTTGGCTCCCGAGAGCTGAAGCCTAATGACCAGTTGCATGTTAACTGAAAATTAGCTTCAAGCTCCGGCTGCGGTGCTCGTTCACTTTCGTTTCTCTCAAGTGCTCCCCCAAAAATTCAATTTCAAAAAGCAGGGAGGCATTTTTTTTATGATTAACAAATATTGATTTGGGGCATCAAAGCTACTTTTTTCTATACAAAGTGAGCGCCGGCCACATTACTTACCACACCAATTGCTTGTGTGGAGCTAAACAAAAGGTGAAAGTCTGATTTCCAAGTACTGCTAGCATGATGAACCAGTGTGGAAATTCAATATATACACAACGCGGCTCATCAGAAAGTAAGTATTGACTGCCTCAACACACAAGAATCCGATATATTAACCAAGGGCCAAATCAATAAGACGAAAGGCTAAAGGTACATTAAACCACATTGGTTTCGAAAGGTACTTCTTTGGAAATGTCACCAGGCAAATGAATCCCACCCAGCCAAGTCCTTGTGTAAATCGCTACTGATTTCTTTTGGATTTTCCATTTGGTTGGCCGGCTCACGCTGTCCGCTCCTGTGTTTAGTGAGCGAGGAGCGAAGTGGGCAAAGAGAGAAATAAACTACATATTTGAGCATTCCACAGTAAAAGGAAAATCAAGGTTCCCATTGAGATTATGGACAAGCTGAAATGGAAAAAACCCACTGGCTTTTGGGGGTGATGTTGTTGATCATCAGGGAGACAATACCTAAATCAATTCCACTTGATTTGTGATATAAACATCACGGAACAACAATGAAAACATGTTGGCCTGGCATTACCACAATAAACACTACAGCCTCGAACGAGAGCTTTCGGACTGTGACAGTTACACCGTCTACCTATCCAGTAGGACTGTTTATTGGCAAGAATCTGGTGATACAAAACATCTCATGATACAGGGGTTATGATTCAATTAGGGCTGTCAAAGTTAACACGATAATAATGTGTTAACGCAAATTTGTTTTAATGCCACTAATCTTTTCAATGCATTAATACAACTTGCGATTAGGTTGTAGAGGGCTACGCTTTACCAAAGAGAGGACACTGGCATCATTAGAAACTAGAAAACCCATGTCAGGCAGGAGGTTCAATAACGCTCCAAACTTGCACAAAATTTTGTTGAGTTTAAGACTGACATGGCCATTTTTTAAAAGAGGTTCTTGACCTCTGACCTCCAGATATATGAATGTTAATTGGTTCTCTGGGTACCCACCAGTTTCCCCTTTACAGACATGCCCACTTTATGATAATCACATGCAGTTTGGGGCAAGTTATAGTCAAGTCAGCACACTGACACTCTGACAGCTGTTGTTGTCTGTTGGGTTGCAGTTTGCCATGTTATGATTTCAGCTGATTTTGTGTGGTAAATGCAGTACCTGTGAGGGTTTCTGGACAATATCTGTCATTGTTTTGTGTTGTTAATTGATTTCCAATAATACATAGATACATTTGCATGAAGCAAGCATATTTGCCTATTGCCATGAGTATACAATACTTGATAAATTTCCCTTTAAAGTACATTTTGAATAGTTAAAACTTTAGATTAAGGTGAGATGTGATTAACTGTGAATATAGAAAATCGTACAATTAAATATTAAATATTTAAATCATTATATCATCATTAAATATTTTAATCAAGTGACAGCCCTTGAGGCAATATATTGCAATTTTTTAAATCTAATTTCAGAAAAAGCGCCATAGCATAAAGAACACACCACCATATGCATAAAGTCAAATTAAAAAACTATATTTTTTATGCAATCAGAACAGTGGATCTGCATTTGCATTTAGCTCAGTCCCTTTAACATCCAGCATCATAACACTACTTTGAGAGGGCGCATATCTTTGCAAATGAAATTAAGTTTTGAGTGAGTTAATCTTTGCATGTAAACTACTTAAGTCTAGATACGGTATCACAAAATATAATATTGCAGTAACTGATATTTTCTTACACCCCTACTGTTCACTCATTTAGGATTAGAAACATGCCAAAAAATGATTAATAAAGCAGTTCAACCAACAACAAAAAAACTTGAACTATAAAAACTCGTAATTTTTCATCTATTTCTTGACTCTCCAGAGATGCTTCTCTGACCTGTCCATTTACTCTGAGGTGGGCCTTTGACACAACCCATCAAAACTGACTAGATGTTATAAAGCTCCTGTCCAGGAACTCTCACAGACTCGAGGTAGACTTCAACCAGTGAAAACAGAAACTAGCTCTGGCTTCCAGTGCACTCAGGAGCTAGTTAGGAGAAACCTTCTGCCATGAGTGGATCAAATAAATAAAAGATAATCCTCCCTTTTCCCTTCACCCCACTATTCCCAGTTAGACCCAGCAGACAAGGCCAATCCCATATGTTGACGCTTACCCTTGCGTTTTGTGAGAAATGTGGGGGTGGTGGTGGAGGTCAGTCACGTTTCACTGGAGGAATATAAAGGGAAGGCAATAGCCAAGGTGATAGTGCTGCTATTGATGTAACCAATTTCATTCTCAAAATGGCGTTTGCCACGGTGGACGGGGAGAGATGGGTTTAATCTCAGAGGTGAGATGAAAACTATATTATGGTGAGAAAAGGGGGGAGCGAGGGGGGAGGTTAAGGATAGGGAAAGGAGGGGTGGTCGCCGCGGGAACACGCACTCTCCTGGAGAACGCTGTAACTTGGCACCTCAACGAGACTCGGTCTGTTTTTTGGCCTAGATCCAGCACGATTCAACTGAACTTCAAACTGCACAACACTACTGTGTAATCCATGTCTGTCAGGGCTCTTATACTCAAATCTCCAAACATTCACTATGCAGTATTTGATATCTGCCAAGATCATTTTATCTTTGCTTTGTCGTTTTCCCCAAGCTCTCAAATGACACAACCAACCCAGATTTCAAACAACCACGGCTGAGCTAAATGCTGATTTTATAGCAGTTTGTAACTGTTCTTTCATATTCAGATGTCACTGATCAAAATCAAGATCTCAGTATCAACTGAGATTGAAGTTATAATCCTTCAGATTTCAGTCATGGTTAGTTTGGTGATACTGGGTCACTGGTGGCACAGCACGAGCAGTTTAAAACTACAGAGTCCTTTAATGGTTTGTAAACTAAAAACATCTGTTTTTGCCTTTGTATTTGTTAATATATACAAATTGTCTATAGTGTACATGCATGACTTGGTGAATAATCGGAAAATCTCAATAAAACTACAGAAAACAGTCACTAAGTAGCTACTTTGTACAGCTGCAACTTTATTTAATTTTAATTAATCGGTTGATTATTTTCTCTATTAATCGATTGTCTACAGAATGTCAGTAAATGGTGAAAAATGACAATCAGTATTAAGATGAAGTCCTCAAATGTCTTGTTTTCAAGACTCAAAGATATTCAGGTTACTGTCATAAAAGAGTAAAGAAACCAGAAAATATTCACATTTAAGAAGATGGAATCAGAGAGTTTTAATTTTTTTTCTTAGCTTGTCGATTAATCTCTTGATTGTTCTCTCTTTCTCAATTAGTTATGTTGTTGTCAACATAAAAAACACTGCCCACACAGTATAGAGGTGTCTTTATAAGCGCCCTCATACTAACCTGGTGGGTCCATGAAGTCAAAGTGCACCAGGTCGTCAATACCCAGTTTCTTCAACTGCAGCACCACAGAGCCCAGATTAGACCTCAGAATCTCCGGATACGTGTTGTCCTGTGCCAGTTGAGAGGTACAAGACAAATCCAAGCAACAATTCAAAATGAATTAGTCAGGGTGCTTATTATCTCCTCATGTGTCGCTCATGTCAACTTGAACAGACCGTGAGTCTCGGGCATTTGAAGGGCTATTTAACTTGTTTGAAAAATTCCCTTTGCCACTCAGCGTGACTAGAAAGAATTAGCCTGTTAGAGTGGAGAACTGGGCCTCCGCAGGTTCATTTGTCACAAGGTGGCTGTTTCGTTAGCATAGGTTCAGGTTATGAGGAAAGGTGGAGGCAGCATGGCTTAGCAAGTAGCTCTCGGAATTGTAATTCAGCTGAACTGGGAATCACGGATTCTAAGTGCAAATATTGCATAATAGAGAGCTTTTCCAGCTCAAGGGCTGCTTTGGGGGAATACAAAGTGCTCGTGGCATTGAAGACTGTGAGAATCAAACATCTCATAGAATTTCTAACCATTTTCAGATAGTTTCTTACCTGCATTTCTGTCTTGTAAGCTTTCTCTGTGTAAAGGCGGAAACACTTTCCTGGGCGTGTCCGTCCAGCGCGACCTGCCCTCTGCTGGGCCGAGGCCTTGCTGATGGCTGTAACCAACAGGGATTCCACTCTGATACGTGGGTTATACACCTGATAGGAAAGACAAATTTCAGGTAAATAAAAAAATTCTAACCAGATTGATGCAGATTATTTTAGGAGTTTAAAAAAAAAAAAACAGTTAAGCGCATACTAACACCCTCAATATACTATATACCAACACCATAATACACATATAATCTCTTTTTGCACCATGTGAATGACTTGGCTCCAGGCTGGTGAAATGTCAGAGGAATAAATAACTGGCTTTTCCATCTTTGCCGCTGTCAGGTGTGCACTGCTGTTTATCTGGGGATTCTCAGGCAACAGACGCAGATGATCGCGGCAGATAAAGAGTAGTGGGAGAAGATAGGTGGCGGGCAGAAGAGGGAAGCTAACCTTTTGCTTGGCAAATCCGGGATCAATTACAAACACAACGCCGTCGATGGTCAGGGACGTCTCGGCGATGTTTGTCGACACGACAACCTGTGGAAATGAGAACGGACGGGGTAAGAAATGATCCACCCGGGGTGATTGGAGGGACTGACGAGACCTCAGACTCAGGTGCTAGACTTCGCATTAAAATATTTTTAGTCAGTTGTACATAAGTTCATCACTTACGTAGGAAATCCAGCCAAACATGAAAGCATTAAAATATAGAGAACTCAACAATTTTCATTTATTAAGTTAGTTTCTTCTGAAGAATATAGAAATAAAACTGAATTTGATTTTTTTTTTTTTTTGAATTGCCATTCAAGTATTCGTATAGTAAAGTGCTTTGTACAATCACAAAGCTTTTCTACACTGAAGCAGTTCACAAAACATAATCCTTTTTAAGCATGAGTAAAGAAGAGACAAACAAGTGCAGATATCAGCTTTGCTTTAACATGAAAAATATTCCCTGATGTGTGCCAGTTGACTGAAGAAGCTTGTAGAGATGCCACTACAGTGCACAGCACACATGCTGCCTAATGCAACACGGGAGTACCACAACAGTTTCCGCAATCAAGTTCAATGTGCTTTCAACGTATTTGTGGAGAGAGCTGGCTTGGTGCTCAGTGTCCCATCCAAATGCATTACCTCTGGCCCTTTTTTGGGTTATGTGAATGCGTGTGAGTGAGGCTGGGGGTTGTGTCTGACTGTCCTCAGCATGCTAGTGGTTTTGTTGAGATGTCAGCTCCCCTCTCTTGGAAGAGTTTTTCAAAATCACAGAAAATCATTGATGTAATGGTTCCTCTTAGGTGGCCTGCTTTTTGCTCTACAATGGTTACTTCTTTCATCCAAGCACCTTTTCTTCCCGCACGTGACCAAAAAACTGTCAAGTTCGACTTAACATTTTCATTGGTCGCACTGGTGCGCCTGACATTTAGCAGGTCTGTCTCTGTGAGTATATGTGCGTGGCATTATTTATTTTCCCACTGGCCCATGGGAGGAGGTAAGGGCTCCACCACCTGTCTGCCCTGTCCCAGATAAAATGCCTAATCCTGACCTAACATCTTCTGTGGTCGCACCTAAATGAAAAACTGCACACCAGTGCAACCAATATAAAATCTGGAGCCCTGTGAGGGCTCTCTTATGTGAACTCTGCACGTCTCTCGAAATTTGAAAAACTGCTGTCTGCGGACTCTGCACAGCTCATTGTTGCTTATTGGCTGTTGCTGCATGCTACGTAATAATGGCTCCTCCAAAGTTGTGTTTCAACACAACCAGAGGTAAATGGCACAGTAAATGTTGGTCCTGTGCTCAGTTTGAAATCTAACTATAAAGCAAATTATCTCGGTCTGTCTGTCTGGGGCTATGTCCTTTGCGTACATCTGCTAAATATATTTCACCAGATTTTTGTGGGTTTCTTTCCCTCTCGTAAACAAGACTGTATTTCACCGGCGTTTCTGAACACGAGAAGCCAGACTTGGATGTGTTTTTCCTCGTAAACCAGAGCATATCTCCCTGGTGTTACTGAGCGTGAGTATCCAGACTTGGGTGTGTTTCTCCTCCTAAACCAGTGTATTTTACCGGTGTTTCGAGGGTGAAGCTGTTTGAATGAGCGGTTTTCAAGAAATTAGCAAGAATCAATACCGCAGACCACGCATTCTGATTGTTCTGGCATGTTTTGAACGGGCACTGCACTAGTATTTACAAAGTAATCGACAACGGTAAAAAATGTTCTAGTATTTCCCTTGTAGACTCACTATAATTTTTTGTCAGAGCTTTTGAGAATTGACAGTAATTTGTTTAGTTAGTTAGTTAGTAGTTATAATTAGTTTATTCCAGCATCTGGTACTGAAATGTGAAAATATGAAAATGTCTGTGTGCACATCCAGTCCTTACAAAAACTAGTGAGACAAGACATGGATGACTTTTTTCTCATTCACTGGGATAGAGAGCAGCAACTGTGGTGAGCAGATGGTTTGCATTGGAGATGGCTTTGCTATAGTGTGTAACTGAAAAGCAGAACACAGTCCTTCACACCAACCATGTGCTCAAAAGTGCTATATTGTTAAAGTAACGTGACATCATTTGGTGGTAGATTCTAAAAACCACCTAACAAGGCTGGTCCATCAAAGTTTCCAATGATTCCATACATTTTAAAGCCAGCTAACACACGCTACTGCAGTTATGATCACCTAATAATTTATAAGGCATGCAAAGGTGGTGTTCATACAGGAGGAGGATTATAGGACTACTCTCATACTCTCATACCAGGGTGGTATACATCAGACCGACAATACATCACCCAGAGTCGGCTCTCATGACCCCAACCCCCTTTGGGGGAAAACAATCCTGTGTGCCTTATAGACAGCAAAAAAAATTAAGAGAAGAAGTTGAAACATGCCTCCAAACTTTCACTCTAAACAGTTAACAGTGATAAAGGAGTTGCTGCATAGTTGGTCACACCAACAACAAATCTAAAAACGCTGATCTCTAATTTGTTCCCCTGCCACGTCCTAAAAAAGCTTTAATTGAGGGGCTTAATAGCTCCAAGCTATAGACCAGACAAGCGTTGCATCATCGCCTCCGTTTTGGGGAAGAGAAACTTGCTGTTACAGGAGAGAAAATTGAAAATGCTGAAAAGCTGTTGTGTCGCGGGTTAACCAAGGCTTTCACACTGAGATCTGAGGCACATACGGTACGTGAATATTCACTGCCAGTGTGGTAAATGTACTAAATGATGCTGGTGACAGTAACTAGCACAGCTAGTTAACATTAGCTTGAGTGGGAGGCTGCTGCAGTAATACAGTCATGCTTTTATGTTATAGCCACTGTGTTGGATGGGGGAAGACTGAAGGGACAAGACAGTGATCAGTCTTAATTTATTAAGGTATCGCTCATGCTCAGGTTCAGGAAAGGTCGCAAAATAATTAATAGGCAATGTGTATAAAAGAAACATTTGTTTAACAAGAGATGAATTCAGAGAAACTCAAAATAACAATCCATAATAGCAAATAGCATTGGAGTCTATGGGATCTTTAGTTTTCTAAACCCCTTCACTTTTTGCAAGTACCCGTATGTGCCGGTCTGATGTATGGGAGTTGAGTTACACATCAGTGAAGATGTCATTGTATCTTCACAGAGAGAAATTCTGCAAGAAGAGGAGACAAGTTGGAAAAACAAGTGAAATTAAAAGCTGCTTGGTTTGAAAGAATAAGGGGGGAAAGTAGGGAAACTGTGAACCTGCACCATCTCCCAGTCTCAGATCTTTTTCTATAACAATTATCCCCTATAGCAAGGCTGTCTATGAGAAATGACAGCTGAATCTGAGCAAAAAAAAAAAAAATCAAATGAGTCACATCACCCTATGGGTCTCTTGCTGTCAGCATATACACAAACAGTGGGAGGAGGGAAGGGGGGTGGGGGAGGAGACAGATTTGCAGCTGCTCTCATGCGAACCTTAACTGCCGCTAGGGCGAGTTCCCCTTATATAACGGTTCAAACAGACCGGACAGAGAGACCCTTTAGATTCATCGTAGCTCTCGAGACTGTGGTGGCCGTATCGTAGCCCACTCTACTGGCAACTGCCACTCCACTGTCAGAGCTTAATATACAAGTGGGTGTTTGGAAAAACGCCTCTCCACACTTCAGCTTCCCTTGCTCACTTGTTTAACATCTACCAAGACTGGAACACGCTGTAGGCTGACCTAAGCAGTCATTTGGTGGTTGCCGTCTGCTTTCTTTGGTAGTCCCCATGATGAAATGCCAAGCACAAAACCAAACAGTTCTCTGTAGTCTTTGCTGATACAGGTCCACACAACCAATTTTGCACACTTGACACACTTCCTTTGTGGCCGTGCTTCTTCAGCTGTCTTCAAGCTGTGAGCCTTACAGACTTTATAAATCCCACCTTTTAAGTGAGGATTTCTCTCGAGCCTGAGAATGCCTGACTGTTTAGTTATTAATGCCAGGGAGGGACTTTTTTTCCCTCCTCATTCAGCCCCTGACCTCGGGTAATTCACCTGTCGAAAGACATATTCCCCTTAGTATTCAAGCAGAGGAATGAAGAGATGGCAATAAACGGCCATATGAAACCGATCAGACAGCAGTATCTGGCAAATGGTTGGGTTGTTGTTTGTGTATTTCTTGGATGACTGGCTGTCTGGATCTGATTGACATGAGCACTCCATGACAAATGTGAGTTGTTTAATTTTGATAGACAACTGAAAATAACAATTATGGGAAGTCAATATTATAACCAGCTTAGCAGGAATACACCAAGACCAACTGCTTGGTTCAAAGGTATAAGATGCACATATAGCACATTTCTACAGTAGAAACATAAAGGAACCATCTGCTTAAGTTGGACATATACTTGCTTTTATCTATGCATTTGTATGCGTATGATGCTGCCTTTGTTTGGAGCGTTGGTTGTGTATGTAGCCAAATATTAACACAATGCGATTGTGAGATTAAAAAGCAAGTCCGTCCATCGGGGACGACTTCCTGCAACAGAATTTCTAATAAGCCTAAATCCAAGTTCCAAGTATTTCAGGGGTTGCTGCCTGGCAGTGCTGTCAATCATGATGGCTTGCGTCATCCATCACATTACATCACAGCAAAGATGACCAAAACAAATACAATGTTTACTATCATTTTACACCTGTATCTGCAACAAGACAACCAACAATAAAGAGCAACAATGAAAAACGCTTGAGGAGACCATCAGAAGCAAGCTTGAGTGTACGGCGCAAAATGAAAAGGTGTACTATAAGTTACGTTCTCACATAAATGTAAAAGAAAAACAGTATCACTTCTTCTTCCCACAGCCACTCACTTCAATTTCTTACCAAACTGCACAAAAAAATGACTAGTAGTTTCCGCTTTTGCCTTTTAAAGAGCACCTATTATGCTCAATTTCAGGTTCGTACTTGTATTTTGGGTTTCTACTTCAACATGTTTACATACTTTAATGTTCAAAATACACTTTACTTTTCTCATACCAGCTACACCATACCGCTGCACCTCTTTTCACCCTCTGTTATGACTGGACAACCAAACCAAACTCTTCAGACTAGGGATGTGACAGTGGGGAAACATTTCCCACCAGTTAATAGACTTGTGACACCAGAGTTAGTGATTACACCGAACATTTTACAAGAAAAGATGATGCTCAAATGAGTAGCGCGCTTTCTTTGATCGTTACTGTTGAGTGGTGGTGTGTCTGGCCTCTCCGGTCCAGCTTTCACTGTGAGGCCACAGGTTTCCACCTGGTGCCGCTACGCTTAATGCACTTAATGTAATTGGCATGTGCCCGACCACCATGCAACACCGGTAACACCAACTACCCGACAACAGGGGTGCCAAATTAGCCGTTATGCAAATGTGTTGCTTGGTGACATCAACACATTAGAGAAGAAAAGGCGGGAATTCAAGCAAGGCATTCCAGGCAGTTCAGGAGCAGTGTTTCTGCGGGGGAGCGTAACTTTCTTTGGCGTAGACTTTGGGCTTTACAACACTGCAGACCTTTAAGATGCATAAAAAACTACATAACACTCTAAAGGAAAGGGAAAAAGCACAAAAGTATAATAGGTCCCCTTTAAATGACATATATCTGAAATTTCCCAGACTATAAAATACAGTGAAACCTCAAGGAAAAGCCTGATACAAGAGACTCACAATGTTCCTAAAAGTTTCGTTTAAGTGAAGCCTCAAGAAACAGGTTAAGTTCCTGCAGTGGAAAAAGGCCATCAGTGCCCTGAAGATACAGAGGAATTTCATCTTTTTGACACCTATTAGCCACACTGTGGCAGTCTGAAATTAAATTGACTGCCCCCCCCACCAAAAATAAAAAATAAAAAAATAAAAAACAGAGAGAGATCATGACAGACACTATATGCCACCAACCAGCATCCCAGCAAGGAACAAAAGACATAGGATGCTTCAATGTCCGGGTTAACAAATGGACTAAGTGAGGTTGCCTACTGTCCTGCGTGTTGGGACACGGTCAGTGCTCCAACAGATGCCACACATGACAACCTCTCACATTTCATGATCATATGGGTGGCCTCATTGACTGCATTGATTCTGAAGGATTATCCAGGCTAGGGCCATTACACTGAACGCAGGCTGGCTCCTTCCAGTCTGTTGCTGCACTGGATAATCCTGGCTTCTTCATCAGTAATATCATTAGAGCATCATCTCTGCATGTTATTTCTGGGTTATTACCTGCAGGAGAGCAAGTACTATGGCTAACACGGGCCATCTTTCACATTCCCTGCTGGGAAACACAGCCTTGTTGACAAATAAAGCCTTCCCCTGACTGGGGAAAAGGAGAGCGTGCCATCAGCAGCGGCGATGCACCCACATTCAAAGCTCGTTGAAATGGATAGGCGGCAGAATCAAGAGTGACATTTGAGGGAATATTCCAAACGTGACAATGTTAAAAACAAACCTAACACTCATCACAGCACATTTGTTAGAGACAATCTTTGAGACGCTGCAAAGCAAAGTGAGATTATAGTCTTTGTTTGTAATTAGTCAATTGCTGCCTTGGCTCTAAATGATTAAACTGTTCAAAAATAGAAGATCAGTGGCTTTCCTGGAGAAATAGAGCAACGACGAGCTGGTGCTTTATGTTAATTGAAGGGTGCCTAATGCAGTCGTTAGCATGCGTAGCAGCAGACGTCGCAAACCTTTAATTCTGATCACTACTTCCTCTTGGGCTGGGTTGGATGACATCTCTGCTTTTTTTTCAAATGATGAGCTGCTCACTCAGTTTTAGAGGAGAAGCACATTTACTTCAAGCACAACAACTTCAGCCACCTCCAGCAATTCAACATGCACCTGACAAACTGGTCTTGTGGGAAAAGCAGCATCAACTGTCCAGTTTGGAAGCTAAAAGTGGTTGCTGGGTTGATAGTTCAGAGGTCACACATTCACCTTATTCCCTGTATTAACTTCAGTCATAGGAATCAGGAAGGAAAAGATGCTGCAAGATGTTCATCAAGAGGAATACCACTGTTATTCAGCAAGCCTGCTGCCAATAGAAAAATCATTTTCCTCCTATATCTATGGCATCAGGTCAATGTATGTGAACTTACAAGGTAATGCAGGTACCATTGCAAGAGCCAAGTGATATTCAAATCTGTCCCTATACAACCATGGCACTGTTTCATGTCAACATCTCTGGCAGACCCTGAGAATGATATTCTTAACTTTCGAAAAAAGATCTTATCCAATACTGGGTAATCAAACTACTAAGAATGCTGAGCCTCTTAAGCCTGTGCAGCAGACGCACACACATATACCAGTCAAGCAGAACGCTGGAAGAGATCAAACTATAAAACTGTAATAGTACTAGTGCGTCAAATGTTTGATCCAAACCTTGTAGGGTAAGTCTGTGCTACACTGGAAATGTAAACTTGATAACACACTTGATCCTTATTTTATGGTGTGTTAAATCATATTTAAAAAATTGTGATCAATTCACATTGCAAGGACTCTCATGTTCCCAAAATCCAGGTTAATTTCAGCTTTTTAAAAGTGCCCTATGTGATATCCAGAGCATTAATATAGCATTAATAAGTTAAGTGCTTTGTTAACATGCCACGCTGGCCATGCATGCCTTTTAGTACAGGTGAGCGTGCCCCACTGACAAGCTCACGGCCACCACTCTGCATTGCTCTCATATGGCAGTTACAGCTATCCCGACTGACGACTCTGTTGCGGAAGTGTAGCACCCACCTTCAGGTTCCCCTCCAGGTTAACACTGTTAGCTCTGTCAGCACTGTTTTCGTAGTTTTCACCATAGACTGTATATAAAGATGGACGACAGGACAGCTCCCCAAAAGTGAGGCTAAAACATCTTGATTCTGGTGGCTGGCTGCAGTACATGTCCTAAAGCCCAACCCCCCAATGTTAGCGGACTGGGTATGGGCCAAACGAAAATGTCAAAGTACACATGCAATAATTTTTTCCAAATTATCTGATAAGTTTGGTTTGAATTAATTATTCAATGCTAAAAAGGAGATGAGATGTCATGATTGATAGCTGTGAGTCTCTCTCGCTGACAAGCTGTGGCCATGCAGCTTGCAACTGGTTCAGGCGGCTGACCTTGATACCATAGCTCCACCGTCTGATCACTACTGCGCAGACTCTAGCTCCAAATCAATTCAAAATCTCAAGGTGGCAGGTCCTGTATCCAGGATATTTTGGCTTCATTACTGTACAGTGGGACAAAGTGGAGACGTGTCATCCATCTTTGGATACGGTCTATGGTTTTCACTGTTAGCATTGTTAGCTGCGAGCTGTGCGGAGGCAATACAAATGCTCCCAATCTTGCATTTAGCACCTTTAAAGTATCATAATGTGTTTAACTTTGACAGCCCATAAATATTTTCCCTGCTCATATGTCGGACTGATCTGCCTCAATTAGAGGGGTTGTAGCAATGAGTCATTCATCAACACCATCCCCTATCAGATGCTGGGGTTGAATGTTTGCTCATTCTCTGGCAGCGATGATATTCTGATGTTCTGTCAGATCCCTGGCCAACAGTGTGGCAGCGCAGGTGGTGCTGCTACTCTGGTGATGAGCCCAACTGAATAGAAACTGTCACACAACATGGAGGAATTGTCTTGTGTCTGTATCAATAAGAGGATCATCCCCCCTCTGAGATTAAGTGATTGAGGAGGAAGACGACTACGAGCAGCAAGGAAAATCTTGTTTTTGATCGGCTCACATAACTTGGCTTCAGACGGTGGAGGTCTTAGGCCTCCTCTCTGAGCAGCAGCGGGGCCTGTGCAAATGTAGTGGAAAGATAAAAATGACTGAGAATGCAGTGCTTTCCTCAGGCTCAGAGGGCGTGAGTAATACCCCAGTTATAATTTAGAGCAGAGAATCGCATGCTGACAAAAGCAGCATATGTTGTATGAGTCAGTTCTGCGCTAAAGCTGAGAAAGGGGAAAAAAAGTTTCAGTCCCTACCTTCCAGCTCTCTTCCTTTACCCACCTTATTCCCCATCTGGCCTTTCTACATCAACTACACTCATTTTCTCTTTCACTCACGCTCTCCCCGCATCAACTCCTCCCCCTCTAAGAGTGTTTTTATAGCAACAAGGCAGTTATACCTTCCTTCCGATGGCACCATTTGGTTTATTGGGTGGGGGTGGCTCAAAGATCCTCTGCTGCTGCTGCGGAGGCAGCGTGGAGTACAGTGGGATGATCTTGATATCGCCGACTTCAGGCCCCAGGTCATCGACCTCCCTCTTGATGCGCTTGCAGGCTTCATCAATTTCCTGAAAGATGCAAGTGCAACAGTTAATCGGGGCATCACCTGTGTACGTAAACAGCGCACATCAAACAGATTCAGAATGACACCTGGATGAACAATGGCGGCGAATGCAGATGATAGGAGAAGGCGGCCGGGGAAACCGTGCTACCCTGCTACAGTACATTTGTTCTAACTATCGCTCCATCTGACGGAGGAAATTAAACCTGGACCGCAGTATGCTTTGCCGAGCTCCCTGTGGCTCTGTTGTCAAATGCGGCAATCATGGAAAACATGGACGCGCACGCTCCGAAGGCGCACACACAGAGCCAGACAGACTCAAACGGGGTTCATTATTCCACAGTGCAGCATTGTAGAGGGGAATGTGAGATGAGACTGCAGCACTGATGCATAACCAGCGGCAAATCATGGCAGATCAGTTTAGTGAAGCTGAACGTTCTAGAGCCGGTGGGCTGGCAGACAGACAGAGGACCTGAGTAGCGCCAGGAATAAGAAAGCATGATAGTGAGCACAGGGCCCCTATTGGAATACACTATTAAATGTACTAAATACATAAATATTCCACAGGCAGCCCCTGCTTATAACTCATTAACATAGAAAATCTTGGTTTATATTACCTCCCTATATACACATTTTTAATCATCGAACTTGAAGGTCTTAAGTAATTTCTTGTATGGCCTAAAACAACATATATAACAGCACTTCATTTTCAAAGCAACTCCTGCTGTTAAGAACATTGCCTTTGTTTTGCTAACAACAATCATTTAAATCCTTATGAAGCAGCAGTTACTATACTGTATGTGTCACGTTACAGCCTATACTGTTGCACCACCTGCAGGCCCATGGGAGTAATGCAGCAGTTTTTCAAAGAGAGGAGTCAAAAGGTAATGATCAAAATGATTTCCCTGATGCTTATAGGCAGACAATGAGCTACATCAGAGCTCATCATGCACACCTGTTATTTAGTAAGTTGACAAAGCTTCTAAGGCATTTGCTTTTCTAAAAGCATACTATGCTGAAATTACTTTAAGCATGACTGAAGCAGACTTAATTCGTACCACGGCGTGAAGCCAGTAGCACTTGCCTTGACATGAGAAAGCACTGCAGTGATGTTTCCTGTTTTCCTTCTGGACTGCAAAAGTGTGTTATTAGCCCTGTTGTCCCCTTGTTCATCGCATTAAGTCGAACCCTGCTGATGGCCATGTGCCTCTTAATCAACACGCTGACAAGTGGAAAACGGTAAATCTGAATGGATTGGTAAAATTAGCCAGGGTATTAATAGCCTATCAAGCCTCTGGATGCAGCAGCTGCCATGGAGGAAAAAAAATGGACCTCTTTGCCAAAGTGCTGGAAGCAAGCTGGCTGTCTATCCCTTAGGGACATCAAGACAGAGTGTGTGTGTGCGTATGTGTGTCGGAGTGTGTACACACACACACATGGGGGGCAGTTGGCCAGTGTTGGGAACCTGTCCACCAGCTCTCCCTGCGACCCCAGAAGCAACAATCTACAGCCAAGCTAATAACCAACACATTTAGGCACTCCTCTTGACTAGCAAACAACCCCCTGCCAATCCCCATGTTTTGATGTTAGCTGCTGAGGGGGAAGCTTAAATATTAGGACTTATCTTTGCTCAACAGCTGTGATAAGTTTCGACTTTCTTGTTTGGAGTTGGTGCTTCAGTTTTATTTGTTCGTGGAAGCGAAATATCTGACAGAAAAAAAACTGTGGGGAAGAGAGGAAGAGGGTCCTGCGCATTTGCTTTCGTCTAAATTAAACAGTCAGATAAAAAGGGGCTACGGCTTTGCAATGGATCTGCCTCCCGATCATTAGTCTACATCAAAGTTGCTGGGAGACTGAAGAGGTTAAGAAGCGCTCGAGGGGCGTGCTGCAGCACCCTTTGAACACCCATCTCTGCCAGACCTACCACACATTAACTTCTTTAACCCAATTAGGAGGGGGTGATAATGAACTCACCGTGGGAGTGCTCTCAGTAATGCTTTAGCTTGACACAGTGCGGGAGGGGGAGGGTGGAATATAAATCAACAAATTAGATTTAACTGCATGAGAAATGTTCAACACATTGCCTGCAAATATCCCAGACTTTTCTTACACATTCACAGGAGTGACTATCGGTGTTTCTAGCCATGCGAGCAGCTGGGATACCGCTAAATCTAAAATCAATTACCAGCCCTCGAAGGAGACCACTTCAAACGCCGTGCCCTCCAATGACTTCATCCCCTTCGTAACAAGCCGCATATTGATCCTGCTTTGGCAAATGAAAACTGACGTAGGTGTACTGCCACAGTCAAGCCAATGTTGAGTGACAAATAATTACTGCTAATAAACAGCCTGTCACAAGATGTGATTGAGGAAGCCACAAAGACATTTTTTTTAAGATGTCTTGTGGAGATGAAAAATTGGTACTGGACATGTTGTACAGTCAAACATGTCATTTAAATCTCTCGAGCAATCTGTGCTGTGTTCACACGTTCTCCTATACAACCAGAAGTAAAGACATGGTCTCCAACACCATTTTGTCAGAGTGCTGAGAGAATAACCACAACAGCACAGGCACTGTTGGCTCTGACAGGTTTCTCCTGTCCAATGATCAGGACATTGAAACATTTGTTAGTGCTTTCCTATTGTGTGTGTGTGTGTGTGTGTCTATATATATATATGTGTGTATGTGTGTGTCTGTGTGTCTGTGTGTTCACCCTGCTGTGACCAAATTCATCATTTTGGGCATGAACCCTGCCCTCCATTACACATCAGTGGACAACATTTGCAGGGAGGAAAAAAAAATAATAAATGACTTAATTTCAGAGATTTGTAGGAAGGGCAGAATCTGGGTCACTCCTAGTTTTTTCCCCTTCGCTGTGCTGGTGGTTCCCATACAGGCACACTCACGTGCATTAACATCTATCAAACTGAGGATTAATAATTTCCTGTTAAGAGGGTGCATGAGTGTGTGCTCATGACTGTGAATGTGAGTAACTCATCTATGTAATTAGATTAATATGCACACTTTTAACTTTGGAGATGTATGAAATCTTTGCACAAGTTTATAACCTTGTTCGTTTGGATACAAGTAACAATATTATAAATGCACCCAGTGCTGAAATGATTATTCAACTAATCAACTGATTAGATGATATGATAAATATGATATATTTGTGTTTTGGACTGTTAGTCTGACAGAAAATACTGTTTGAAAATCTCATCTTGGGCTGTAGAAAATTGTGATGGCATAATCTTCGATAATCGATAATGAAAATAATTATTAGTCCCAGTCCTGCATGCGTCTGTACATATAATACAACTGTATAAAATTGTTTCCTGTTTATGAGAATGAAATTGGGGGGCGGCAGTAGCTCAGTCTGTAGGGAGTTGGTTTAGGAATCGGAGGGTCACTGGTTCAAGTCCCAACATGGACCAAGACCAACTGGTTGCTGGAGAGGTGCCAGTTTACCTCTTGGGCCGAGGTGCCCCTGAGCAAGGCACCAAACCCCCAACTGCTCGGGGCGCTTGTCAGGAGCAGCCCCCTCACTCTGACATCTCTCCATTAACGCATGTATGTGTACTGTGTGAAATTAACAACAGAGTGTAAAAACCGAATTTCCATACGGGGATTAATAAAGGTTCATCTTATCTTAGAATCACAAATAGAGATGCCCCGATCGATCTGCCACTGATCAAAACTGGCCGGGTTTCAGAAGGTTGATCATGACAGGTGATCGGCCGATCAGTCTCATGTTTCTGAATTTTTGCCAGTACCCTTCACACACGTGCCACATGAAAGACTTACATCCTAGCCACATGCACACAACACATTATCGATGTGGAAGTTCTTCAGTGACTGAAGAAGACATAAAGCTCACAATTTGTCACAACTCGAAGTCCAAAATATGCCATGGAGGAACAACTTTCAAAACATTTGGAACAACTACCTTAATCAGACAATTGCTGCTCAGAGTAATCCTTCAAGCTCTATTCAATAGAAATGTGTAATGGGCAAAAGGAAATTATAACGCTATTATAATATGTTCAAATGTAATTTTGTAAAATGTAGTTTTGGTGAGAAACGCAAATACAGTTGCTTGAAGGAGATGTTTTCACAGTAATATAAAATACATATTAGAGAGAGAAATTTGACCTGTTTAACTTCCAACACTAACTTTAAGCAGCTTTTAAAACATAACTACAACTACTAATGCCAAAAGTTTTTTCTAATCAAAACAAATATTAAAATATAAATACAATCATTTATTTACTTATCATTTGAATTGTGTGTTTTTTATGCTAATAGTCACTATAGATGACAAAAACAAAGTTAACATTTAGAATTTTTGTCTGAAAAACTTGTTGTCAATTATAGTTCTCAGCAAGAAAATCTGAATTGGCAGGTCAGACTTAAACACATCTTAAGCCAAGAAAATTGCAATCAGTGCATCTCTAATCACAAACCTGGCACTTGTAGAACAACAAAATCGCAATGAAGACGTTCGAAGTCATACCTCCTGTCCAGTGAGGAAGAGCAGCAGGTCCCCTTCATCCACCTCACACATGTGGATCTGGATCACCGTGCGGATGGCCGCCTCCAGGTAGTCACGCTCAGGTTCGGGCGTGTAGAAAATCTCCACAGGGTGCGTGCGTCCGGGAATGGTTAGCAGTGGGCAGTTATCAAAGTACACCTGGAACTTGCCGGCATCGAGCGTGGCGCTCATCACGATGACCTGGACAGAGAAGGGCATGGAAACAGGAGAGAGAAGTCTGTGAGGGACTAAGTATTCATAAAAGAAGTGAAAGGAAAGATAAAAATAAAATAAAAGTTAAGAGTGTAAATGACTGTAGTGATTATGGGAGTGAGCACTCAAGTGTAGAATGAGTTAACGTTTTATATGGCTTGATGATAATTGAGGATAAGCACACATACTAAGTGGATAAGGGTGCAACCAAATACAGAAAAGATGAAAAGTGCATAGATAACACTTTGAATTTAGGGTGAGGACTCTGGCACGAACTCAAGATGGTGTCTATAGTGTAGAACTTGGCATTATACTCCAAGTCAGTGACCTACACAGTGCTATGACAGTCCTTGTTCCTGATGTTGGGTACACAATGTTCTCGCCAGAGCCATTAGATAGAGCGCATTAGGATTCTGATGGGGAAATGCGTCTCCCATTTTCAATCTCAAACATTTTCAGGGGCCAGTGTCTCGGCATTTCGCTTTACGCTCTGCGAGACATCATAATTGCTCTTAATCAAGGCAAATTAAACTTTCAAATTTGGTAGGGATAGGGATGAAGGAGATAGAGGGGTGTGGGTGGATGATCATTCCCAACAACCTAGACCTCATTTAACAGTCCGCGAACAACAATCTAACCTTTGATTCCACGCTGACAAACAACTAGTCATTATCCATCTGCTTTATGAGAATGATGTCTGGCACAGTCTGCCAATAAAACTTCTGCCTGCCTGTACGCTCCCATCCACGCTCTGTACATTGCTGTTCTCCCCCCCTGGTCGATTGGCTTAAAATGGGGCTGACTCTGGGAGCAATCTCCACTAGTGCCGTGGTGCAGAATAGATGTGCATTTCTGAGCCCGGCGGTAACATTTCTCTTTGCTCAACAGATACACAGCTGTCAGACATGGGGACACTGTCAGGAGGAAATGTGACAAAAGGGAGGAGTGACAGAAGAGGGACTTAAACACTGGCTGTCACTGAATCTATCCTGCAGGAAGTCATGTTTAGGGTGTATTGAAGGCATTAAATGGGACATATTTGTGGAAACAAATCAGACTACTGTCAAGAGTACTTTCAACACTAAGTCTAGATATAAAAGTCAGCTTGATGTCCCAGAATAAAAAGAGAATGAAGGTGCTGGATGAATAGTCACATTAAGATTTGGGAACTTACATTACCTTTAAAATGAATCCGCCTACTACCAAAGGATTGCAATACCTTAACCTGAAACTAAGGACATAAAAGAAAGATGCTTGCTTTTCGAAATAATACACTGAATAATCTATTTTTACCTTAAGGTCAGCCCTCTGGCGGACCACCTCCTTGAGGACTCCCATGAGGATATCTGTAGCTAATGTGCGTTCGTGTGCCTCGTCCAAAATGATAACACCGTAGCGCTCCAGCAGAGGATCGTTCATGGCCTCCCGCAGCAACATTCCATCTGTCATGTACCTGCGTGAACAGAAGACGAACAGGCTTTATCAGCATATACAATGGCATTATCTGATTAAAACACTACTCAAAATTTGATTTGATTCGAGAAAATTCAAACCCATCCTTTGACGGCAGTCGGTCAAGCATCAGATGAGCTATGAGCTGTCTTTTCTGAACTGAAAAACTTTAGATTACTGTACTCAAGAAAATTAAAGTGCATAAGTTATGGCTGTTAGCTTTGACATGTTTTGAGCACCCTATTATTCTACTGAATTAATTGTAGATTGTCACTTGTACAAGGCTAGTGTTTAGCAAAGAGGCTCCTACTATTATCTACTAGGACTGTGTATTGACAAGAATCTGCTGATATGATACGTAACATGATATGGGGGTAACAATTTAATATATTGCGCTGTCTGAAGACTGTCTTTGTATAGACGTTTCATGTATACAAACTAGACCCCTGCAGAGTTCGCTGACCAGATACCATTATCACATGACGTGTTAGTATGAGATTTGTTTATTATTAACACCTGTTATGAAATGAGAAGCATTAGATCAGACATAAGTGTGATTTGAATTGGGGGGCCATATTCTGTTTGGTTGGTAAGAGCTCAAGTTACGTGAAACCCTGCTGACTTCTTCCTTCGCGATTCCTTAACAGATATAAATTATTGTAAAACTGGAGACTTGGATTTTGGTGTTGTTATGAGTACAGCCAGTCACACAGCAACTCTTTGTATGTCGGGCAGGTGAACATTAACATTAGACTGACGGCTCTATTAAATAGCGTGTTGTTGGATGATAGCCAACATTAGCGATTAACACTCAGCTTGCTGTAACCACCCGCTGCATTGCTAGCGCTAGTTGACTGGAATGCTTTTGCCAACCAGGCTGAGATCCACAATCTCCTTCTGTTTCAAAAAAAGTTATGTGAACCCCTCGGAATATTAAACATTTTCAATCCATCTTTTTTGCGATTGTTGCAGTTTGCCACACAACAAATCCTTGTCATCTCTGCTTTGGTGCTTAGCTCTGCTAGACACGCCGTGCTTTCTTAACACTAGCTGCGCATGCACATCTGTGATGACGTTGCACAGAAGCCCATCTATAAAGAACACACTAAAAATACACCATTTTAGAACAAGCAACAATAACACATTTGTACTGCACACAAAAAATGATTTTTTTTGCCCAAACTGCATGTGTTTATCATAAATTTGTAAAGGGGAGACCGGTGGATACCCATAGAACCCATTGACATTCACATATCTTGAGGTCAGAGGTCAAGAGACCCCTGTGAATATGGCCATGTCATTTTTTTCCTAGCCAAAATTTAGCGCAATTTTGGAGCGTTATTTAACCTCCTTTGTGACAAGCTAATATGACATGGTTGGTAACAATGGATTCATTAAGTTTTGATGTTTCATGTGAAGCCTTAAAACTGACCCCACTGCATTGGATTTTAAAGAGGGAAAAGAATTTTACACGACACATAATATTGCAAAACTCATGTGTACTGATATTTTCTTACACCCCTATTATCTACTTCTCCCAATACAAATGCAGGTTTGTCATTGGTTATTTTTAAAATAAAAAGAGAACCTATTTTTAACCAGCCGTCTTACTTGAGTAGCGTCTTGGCAGAGCTGCAGTCCTCAAACCTGATGGAGTAGCCCACCTCTTGGCCCAGCATGACATCCATCTCATCAGCGACCCTCTGGGCGACGCTCATGGCTGCTACCCTCCTGGGCTGGGTGCAGGCCACGGCTCTCTTTGTTCCCGGTATCGACCGCACCATGTCCACGCACCACTGAGGGATCTGGAAGACAGCAGACAAGTTTGTGTTTGAGCCAAAGAGACATGAATTCTTGAAATGAAAAAGCACACTAGGGAGTTGAATACAAGGTAGATGATGGAGGCCAGTCTAAAACAAATATTCTACGAAAATAAAAGATTTCATATCTCTACAGTGCATTACTACAGTTTACTATGTCCTGCAAAGCAAATAAAGTCATTTCTGTTAACATTTTCACTGACATGTTGCTTAGTGCTTAAAAACAGAAGCAGCTTGCTAAGAGAGTCTTACTTCAACTCTATTAAGCTTGAGGTTCGGATGACTGCCCTTCTGAGATGATTCAAGTCTTACCAGTCTTTGAAATGTCAACCAATAAGAAAAACAAAAAAAAATGCAGATGAAAGGTTTGCAACAGATAAACATTTCACAGACAGTATCAAGCTATGTTATTAGTACGTACAGGGCCTAACCCTAATCATCAGAATACATTTGGTGGAATACCTGTAAGCCACCTCAATTTACATAACTATAATTCAAGCTGCATTTGGAATAAAATATATTTTAAACCTTGTTTTCCCTGACAGTTGTGAGGAAGTCATTTTGCCTAAATACAATACTACACATTCTCTCTTTAATTTCAAGAAATATCATCAATAATCAAGCTTAAATGCATCAGTGATTGTTTTTCCTTCCATTTCAAGAGCAACAACCATGGACGGCTATGCTTAAATGTAGCCCCTACCTTGGTGAGCATGTTCTGCATGTGTGGAATACAACTGTTCTCCAGCATCATCAAGGCAGAACACACTGACAAGATTACAGCACTTCTTTTAAGAAGTGTTTGGAAGATAGTTTGTATACCCCTCAGGAGAGGGCTGAGGCTCAGCCAGTGATCTACTCTAATCTTCTCTCTTTCAAATTTTACAAACAGACAACCCAGCTCATTCAAGAACTTTAAGCAACCTTAACCACACACTGTGAATCAGCTCCACAGAGAAACAGTTTGAAATGTGCCATCTGTTCACTGTACTGTTTTTTGGTATTGTTATACCAATTCTATTACTGAATTTCAATTCAATTTGACACAGTCAATATCTTATCAAAAATAGTTTTTATGGGTAACTGTCAACAGTGGTGCAATCTTTATGCACTGGTTTCTGCCTTTTACCTGGGTGGTTTTTCCAGAGCCTGTCTCTCCCACCAGTACAAAAGACTGGTTACGCATCAGGATGTCAGTGAAGCGCTCTCTGTACTCCCACACAGGCAGCTGCAGCCGCTTTTTCAGGATCTCATAGTAGCGTGGCGTGTGTGGCAGGTTGGTGAAGGGGTTGATCTGCTGCTGAATGGGGGTTTGCTTCAGGAAGCCGCCACCACCGCCACCTACAGCCAGGTTGTTGGGTACAGCGGATGATTTCACATCTCTGTCCCTGTCACGGTCTCGGTCCCGGTCCCTGTCTCTCGACCGCTCGTCGCGGTCTCGGTCCCTGTCGCGGTCGCGCCTGTGAACGGAAGATGCACCAAGTTCAGATTTGATGAAGCACTACTGTGCAAAATTACAAAGTTAACTTCGAAACACAACAACTCTGAAATGCATGCACACCCCCACATACATAATATCCCCCCAGAAATGGTAAAGTAAACATAAAAAGCGCAACATAGAACAGACAGTGCAGCATGCAAAGGTCATGAACAAACTGACTGTCCACAATCAACAAGTTGGTTCTCCTATTGCAGAAAGATGAAGTTATTGATAACATTTTTATGCAGAATCGGGTGCTGACCAAAAGTATGACTTTTCTGGAAAAAAAATGACTGTGAATTAATCATTTTTTAAAAACTGGCTGGTCCAAAATGATTTTTTTTTTTTTTACATATCTGTGGAAGATATCTGACATTTGGTTCCCACTTCTAACAAGGCTTCTGAGCCAAAAGTAAAACAATGCTGGTATCATGTGGTATCTCTGGGTCATCAGTTACTGTGGAAAAATGGATAACGGATAAGTGCCTGGCAACGACTCGTTGTGAAGTGAATGCAATGGAATTGGGGAGGAAGAATGCAACATCTAGCAGCTAAATGTTAACAATAACCTTTGACCTTAACCTTTAATGGCTTCAGAACAGTATGTGAACCATTAATATCCTCACATTATTTGGAGAGACGGTCTGTAGCTCTGTGGCAAAACTAAGATGTGAATGTGATTCATGCTAAAATGATGTTACCTTGATCCAGCAGGGGAAAAAGCAAGTAATTTCTGACAGATTTCACTTTGAAAAACCACCAAGTCTTGACTTTTAAATTGATTCAATTATGTCTAACAATTCCTAATGAATATTTTACTGCTAATTACCATTCCGTTTTGTAAATGTGTCTATGACACTTGTGTACAGACAGAAATGAGCTGACAACAAAGGTTAAGCCAAACATGACTCCCAGAGAGGTGGGATGCATCATCTAATTAGAAACCCTGGATGTACGCATCTCCACCGGTCATGTCCTTGACTATGGGAAAGCTGCAGTGTGCACACTAGACGATGCTAGGCGCTATTATTTACACATAAATACAAAAGAATTTATCGTTCACATAATGCATACAATATCAATGCACCCCTTTGGATAACTCAAGTGTATTTTGCTTGACATTACCGTAAGGTCAAAACGACGTCAAATCCAGGGCAGAGACCCTCAACTGGTGACTTTGACAACAGACAAGCAGGGATGCTTCAATCTAACGTTAGATTCTCCAACTTCTGCAGGACTTGTCTTGATCTATATGAACGCTCAGTCCTTTAACACACCCAGGGAGAGCTTGGCTTTACAGCAAAAGTAAACTAGCACTACCCGGGACTGTATTATGAGACACAGCGGTGACATCTGACAGGGCATCTCATTTCCGCTAAACGGCTAACATTAGCACGGCTGGGGCTCCTGTGTGCAGCTTTCTATCTTCATTTTGCAGAGGCCATGGTGTAACAACCTAGAATACAATATAACATGTTGACTTTGTCTCATGGAATGTACGCCATTTCTATTTAAGACGTTTAACCAAGCACTAGCTAGCATGTAGCCACGTGCAGACCACAACAGGCTGGCTGTGTGCTAGTTAGCTAGCTAAGTTAGCTAACGTCACATGAGCCACTTAGCATAACCTTATCGTCCAATAACGACCCCATGCAGCTGCTGTTTATCCTATCGTTAGAAGAAGTGTGCATTTCCTACCCCCGCCGGTGCTAACTTACTCGCTACACTTGCGAGGAGTTTGCGTTAGCACGGCTAGTTAGCAACACAATAACAACAACAACAAACAGCCTGCAGCGATCACAAACACTGCAACAGAGAGGCACTTTTAGATATCGCTAACGCAACATACCCTTCAGATGATCTCTTTTTACCCTGCGAATAGTCATCACCTAAATCTAGACGATGTCGCTTGAACATCCTGCCACCGGTATCTGTCCAACCAGCGGCTTTAGCAGCTTATTATTCCACGCAGATTTTCCCCAAAACACCAGGAAAATGGCGACCGGAAGCTCTTACCTCATCATTATTATCCTTGACAAAATGATTCGAAAGCAGCGATTTACGGTGAGAGCCGCGAGCAGGTTGCGTGGAAAAGGTCCCGGCTTTACTGAGCCCTGCACATGATGCTGTCCACGAACTCCAACCGCGGTGCCTGCAGATACAATGCAGTGGTTTGGGGGATGCGGGGGAGGATGCGGGAGGTCTGCTGCCTATCGGTCGGGTCGGGATAATGTGCCCGGCAAACAACGCACACAGAGACGCTGCTGTCGCCTCGCCCCCTTCAGTCCACAGCTCCAGTCTCACTGCAGTACGAGCAGCTCTGTGTTTAGTCTCAAGCAACGGGGCAACCTCGGTGTTTTAAACCATAGCCATTAAATCAATTATTCTGAATCACAAAAGTAATTTAAATGCATCTCATATAACCACAGAAAGTAACTAAGTACATTTACTCTTAGTAGTGTACTTAAGTACAATTTTGAAACACTTGCACTATACTTGAGTAAATTTTTACTACTTTATTCTTCTGCTTCACTACATTTAAGAGGCAAATATACTCTGAAATATACTCTACTTTTTACTCTACATTTACGTGATTTTGTTACTTTGCAGGTTTATTCATACAAAATGTAATTCAACTGATAATTTATGACATATTGTTATAGCCTTATTAAATCACTCAGTAGTATATAAGCTCCTTTACCAGCTGCATGTGTGTGTGTGTGTGTGTGTGTGTGTATACACACAGTATATACAGTATATATATACACACACACACACAATATATATGGAAAATAGACACATACACTGTATATATTATTATTATTATTATTATATTTAAGTAAGTAAGATTTTTAATGCAGGTGTTTTACTTGTAACAAAGAGCTAGCTGAGCATTTCTTCCAGCACTGTTCCAACCATTATTTTATTTAAATAAATCTAGATATGCATTAAGTACAATTAATAGCCTATTGTAAATGTATAAGAACATGCAAAATAAATGAAATCAAAGAATATTACATTTTGAATGGTGTGATGAGATTTAATTCAAATGACTTCTGCTCTGCCTCTTCATTAATTTATTAATTTGCTTTCATTTGAAAGCTCGTTCCAGACTGCCTCCAGGCAGGATGTGTATTGGCCCTCAATTTTACTGTTATCAAACTACTGATGAGCCTAATAAATGTCATCACTCATCATCAGCACATACTGTACTTATGGGCCCTGTAGGTAATTTGTTCATTTTTAACAGGAGAGACCAACCCGTTTCGTTGGTCGTTGTCCTATATTCAGATTTGTACAAACTTCATTGCACCCTGTTTTTTTATGGTATTATTATACCAATTATATTGCTGAAGTTCAATTAAATTTAACACATTTTAGCATCCCCTGTCAATTGCTTGCTGTATGGGCAAACTGTCTATAACTACACCACCTCCTTGTTCCAAGGGGTGTTATCAACTATTTATACTGTATGTCGAAATTGGCAACTGCAGAAAGGCTAATGTTATATAGAAATACATAATCATGTGCTGAAATCATGACTTTTGAGACTTTCCCCTGACCACATAAAAGAAGTGTTTGTGACTGATGAATAGCATTTGTAGTGATGTATGGAGTTTTGTTAAGTACAGTGTTTATTTCATAGTTTATTTTTTGTTTTCAGATCATGCTAAATGCATTTTAAATCTCATAGGAAAAGTGACGAGCATGGACATTTTCAATTCTCAGCCCTTACTTAGAAGAGCTAGAAATCCTTCTTTCAACCTCTACAATTATAAAGTGATGAATAATCTGTCACTGAAGACAATCATTGCCATTGACGCAGGTAATTACACAGCCTGGACATTGCTAACAAGCTGCATAATGGCAAATGGCTCATTGCATATAGCTGGGGGATTGATGGTGATGGTTAAGGCGAAGTCAACGTTACAACAAAGTCATAATTCTCTAATATGCAAGGATAATTTAAAATACTGGGGCTTTTCCCCCACCTTTCTGTCTGTCTCACTTTTACAGGCTATTAAATAGCAGTCCAACTGTGTATGAAATAGCTCTGGCAAACGCAGCTGCAGAGCTGGCGGTGGACAATACGAATACTGGGGACTAATCATTTGGAATATTGCTACATGAAACTGTGATTGCCCGCTTTAAAGATCTGGACACAAAACAGGTTAAAATGTGGCATTAACTTACATCTGTCCAGAATAGAAAATATTCATATACTATATTACTATATTGGAAGGATGTTTTTATGTCCCTATCATACTCAAGTTTCATACAGTATTGGAGCATGACTGGATTAATGAACCACAGTCAAAATGTTCCTGATACTGATCACAGTCATTTTCAATAGTCAGTATTGAGTAACTGCCAACTAAATCCAACCCAATATCTGTTGCTGGAGCCAGTGTTTTTGTTAGTCCCTTCTGGGCTATGGTAGAAATACGGTGGTGCAACATGACGGACTCTGTGAAGAGGACCGGCTTCCTATGCAGATATGTATGCTCATTCTAAGTTAACGAAGAAGAAGAAGAAGATGAAGATCTACCTTTATTAGTCCCACAGTGGGGAAATTCAATTTACACTCTGTTTAACTCATACATGGTACATGCAGACCTGACACACACATACATGCATTAATGGAGAGGTGTCAGAGTGATGGGGCTGCTCCAGACAAGCGCCCCGAGCAGCTGGGGGTTTGGTGCCTTGCTCAGGGGCACCTCGGCAGTGCCCAAGAGGTAAACTGGCACCTCTCCAGCTACCAGTTCACACTCAGTTTTTGGTCCATGTCGGCACTTGAACCGGTGACCCTCCGGTTCCCAAGCCAACTCCCTACAGACTGAGCTACTGCCGCCCCCAAAACACCATTCGTAGTTTCAGGTGATTAATGAAAACATAGTTGTGAATATATATTCCATTTTTGTTAATAAATCTCCCGAACTTCTACACATATTTTTAAAGGGACACAAAATAATCACTGCAATAGCAACCACAAATGGATGCAAAACACCGGAGACAAACAGCTGCAAAACAACCACAAAGAGAAACATAACTGAAGATTGCTTCATTTTACCAACACCCAGAAGAAGTTCGGCCCAGCCCCGATTCTCCTGCTGGTTGGGGAAAGTAGCATCTGCAGCTGTTGCCCCATCACTGATATCACATCAGGTCCTGTCAGCTCTTATCACGCTGGCCCACCATCTCCTATCTTAATAGAGATCTGACTGTATGCCGTGGCGATGTGCTGACCCCCGGCGTGGCCTTTCTGCTTATCGGCCATCCACAACCTCACGCTCCTCCAACATCCTTTGACTTTGCCGGCCTTGTTTCCTAGCAGGGCCTTCGGAGTTGTTGTTGTAGCAGTTAGTTTCAGGTTTGCCTCTTAAAAATCTGGAAACTACAGAGATAGGTCACAGGGGATGAAGAACTATAGAGAGCAGCAGGCCAGCCAGTATTCTGTGGTCAAGGAAACTTTCATACTATTATGAGGGTTCCAGTGTATTTACAGTCTTTCTGTAATTTGAAATGGTCTCAGTCACTGGTTTCAAGTCTTCTTCAATACAGCATGATGTTCATTTAGTAAATTATGGTCCCATTTAGAGTCAAATAGACCACAAAGCAGGGGATGTTTTAGGGTGTGGCTACCTTGTGATTGACAAGTTGCTACCATGGTGTTGGAGTGTGTGGGAGTTGTCTGTGCTTTCGTCTTAGAAGTTTAACCCTTTCACGTTGTGTTTTTAATTCATGGGAGTTAATTATAACATTTTTGGTCACCTAAAAATGTCTTATTCGTTCAGTTGTACTTCCATTCTTTTGTGTCACTTCTGGTTTCAAAAAACCAAGATGGTGACAGCCAAATACCAAGATGTCGACAAACAAACTCGAGGCTTCAAAGGGCAGTCCACAAACCAATGGATATATCACTCTACTCATCTGAAGAAGCACGAAAATAAATATGTTTATTAACAAAATATTGAACTATTCCTTTAATTTAATTGTTCGAGTGTAAATAAGACATACAAATCAACCTAAATCATTCAAGAGGACAACATCACTATTTGTATATTCGGACTACATCTACATAGCCTTTATAAAGTGGAATAGTGATTTAGGCCTACGCAGTTTATCTATCTGCAACTGACTATTCATAGTTGAGAAAATGCACACAGAAATTGCAGAGATACCGACTCCATATGAGGGCAACCCGAGCAAATGATGCAGTTATGCATATCGTATCTCTGATACATTAGAATTATTAACTCCACAAGAAACAAGCGGGGGAAAGATGACTGACATGTTTTGCCTATTTTTTTCTTCTTCTCTTTCCTCTATTATCTCAGATAATAACAGCCTTGTCAGCAACCGAGCAGAAAGTTACACTCCTCAAATCGCAGCACCCGGGGAGCAAGCCTGCAGGGCTCTGCGAACTCAACTGTCTCAGAGGCAACGCATGATAAAACTCAAGTAAGCGTAAAAAAGCAAGGTGAGCGAGCAGTGGTGAGGCACGACTCATAAGGGCACTGACCATTACTGGAAGGGGCATCTGGTTGGTATAGTAATTAACCCTGCTGAGTGGTTGGCCTGGAAACTGCTGGCTCCACATGCCCCTGTCCACCTCCATCCCTCAAACCTTTGGAGGGCCCAAAGATGATGGGGTGTCAAATCCTCCCTGGTCACACTTATTAGAGCTGGTGAGCATCAGCATGACCCGGCTGGTCTCTCCCTCTATCCAGGCTCCAGAGTAAGATAAGTGGGGGAGGTGGCGCTAGGGATCATAACAAAGCAAGTGTGATAAGAGCAGTGGTAGATACGATATGGTACAACCCATCTCAACATCTAAAACATGAAAGGGTAGCAGCAAGGTACAAAGCTACAAAAATCATGTACACACATATAAATGATTCCTTCCTTGATCTCTCCTTGAAGCACAAACACAGAGAGGCAAACACACTCAGAAGTGATGGAAGCAGCACAGGGCCAATCAAAGCACTTCACAATGCACATTTTTACTTGTCCTCCAGTGGGGGGATGTCACTGTCACAGATAAGGGGTGAAGATTAGTTTTTGGCATGGGCTAGTTGCTGGTACCGTAGCCTTGTTTTATCTGTAGTGGTGATGATTGGCTACAACAGCACTCAACAATCTTCTTTTGCTCTCTGGGGTCTGGGGAGGCAGCCTGAATCTTTCAGCTGTGTGACAAGACCGAATGCTGGCCAATGAAATCCTGACAGGTAATGGTCAGAGGGGCAACGTTGCTGATGAATCCTTAGCAAGTACAAGCTCATGTAGTGTTTTTATGGTGGTTGTTTGTGTGGTTATATGAGGTTAAAGGAGAAATTTCTAACATTTAGGGGAATCTGTTCGCAGAAATGGAATATAATATTAATAAATCTTCTAAGTTTTCTTTAGTGTATAAACACCAGAAAATAACAGATGTGGTGTTTTTATTGCCTCAGAATGAACCATTTACGTCTACATATAGAATAGGTCCTCTCTTCAGGTTGTGTCTAGAAGGTAACCATACCCACAAATTGCGAAAGCTTGTAAAAATGCATTGCACTAGGTTTTCCATGAAATACAATGTAAAACCATTTGTTTATCAAGAAGAGCGAGGCTTTCATCCAAGAGGCCCTGTTCGTGTCCCATGCATTACCCTTTACTTTTACATTCCAGCTTTTCGTTTGTGTCCCGTAATTTAGTAGTTTTAAGCCCAACTATATAGTTTTTTTTTCCAAAACCAAATTAAGTGGTTTTGATGCCAAACCTAGACAAAACAGCAGTATGTGACGAGTTGGGATGAGAATGTGTTCCAAAGCCTTGCAGGGATCGGTCAACGTAATGGCTGATAGTTAAGGGAGGCAGAACAGATAAAAAATTTTTTTTGTCAACTTCAATCCATGTCATAAATCTAACCACCCCACATCTGTGACTCCTTCTTCAATAGTCACATCTTCCCTGAATAAGATGACGCATCTCACTACTGTGTTTCTCTTCTAACAGATGCAAAGCTCAGAAATTTCTCATGCAAAATTAAAAAAAAATGGTCAACAACTTTATGAGGAACCCGATGCAAGCTGGTGCTGGTGTCATCATGCAATTCCATTAGTTCAGACTCCATCTGGTTTATAAACTTAAACTCCTTGTATAAAAAAAAAAAAAAAAAAAAAAAAAGAAAAAAAGGCTCACTGCAGTGTGCCAAATCAGCTGCCTGGCACAGGGCAGACACTGGGTACATACCATGGCTCCATAGCTCCAATTCTTTCTCTCTCCTCGCCTCTATTTTGTGTCAGAGATTAAAAATAGCAAGCGGCCTTTTGCAGAATAAGCAGTTCATGGATTCTGGCTTTGACACTGTGTTTGCCTGGAGAGGCCAGCTGTCACCTGCATGCAGGAAGAGTACTGTAGGCCTCAACACTGATTCGCAACACACAGTGGGCTCCGGACTTTGGCTGTTAGACAAAACGGGTGCGTCTATGCATCCACTTTACAGTGCTGGAAAACCTTTGGTATCCATAATTATGTATTTTTAGGTTATACAGTCATACTAAGATGCTTCCTGTGCGTGTGTGTTTGTATACTTATGTACATTAAGATGAAAATAGCCATCTTTGACCCTAAACAGTGCGAAATGATATAAAACAAGTTTAAACATGGACACCCAAAATGAACATTTTTACAAAAGTTGATGTTAATTCAATTAAAATAAAATTTGAATAATGATTTTGATAATGATTTTAGACAACTCATTGTAGATTTGTGATGGCGGAACAATTCTCTCCAAAAGCTGGAAAGAAGAGAATCAAGTTAAACTGCTCTAATCTGTAAAACAATCAAAACAGAGAGACTGCTGCATTCAGAATTAATGAGAGACCAACCTTGTGAACACTAAAAGAAATTAGTCAGAGAGATATTTTGGTGGATATGGGCTCATTTTCTGGTTCAGAACATTAGTATCAAACAACCCTCGTCTGTGTGTGATAGCTCAAACAAATATGACGCCAAGTTCACAAAGTCAGCCTCTGTGTCAGAGTGTGAGTTTAAATCGGATGAAATTCTTCTAGCTCAAAGAGGGAGCCGATAGAAACATCAATCAAAAACGTTCAATCTCACTAGACCAGAGGTTCCTAACATACCCCAAACCATGCCAGATGAACTCAAGTACGCCTTCTTTGACAATGTTATAATAAAGGTGCTCTACACAATATCCAGAGCATTAATATAGCAGCAAACCATTATCTGCTATGTAAAGATATACAGTAGAGGACTGATGTCTACCTGAGCAGAGAATGAAGTCACTGTCCCGCTGTGTGTGCTGTAATTCAAGCTTCTCTGTGCTTTGTTGACATAGCTGGGCTGACCTCACATACATTTAGTGCACGTGAGCATGCTCCACTGCCTAGCTCACGCACTGCTCTCATACAGCAGTTACTGCTGATAACGCCATCCCGGCCGATGGGTTCTCATGTAAGCAGAGCACCCACCCTCCACTTCCCATTTAGGTCATCACTGTTAGCTCTGTAGTGATGCCTTTGTTTTCATTGCTAGCGCTGTTAGCACATATAGCTACGAGCTGCCGGCTCAGCTGTTGCCATGGTGAGAGCCATGTTGAGGCAACAGAAATGCTCCCAATCCCCCCCATTTAGCCTTTAAATATTTAGAAATTACAGTTGATAATCCTACAACTATAATCACCTGAAAATAAGAATCCTGTTTTTGTTAAATTAGAATGAGCCGTTTGTATCTACATACTGAGCAGGTCCTCTTCACAGAGCCGGACTCCGTGTTTCTATAGTACCCAGAATGAACAAACCAAACACTGGCTCTCGATAGGGCCATTCACGTTTTTGTGTCGGCCGCCGTAGTTGTCCTACACGCTTAGCACACTGGGGAAGTTTCAGTTGATTGCAGTATGCAACCTCACCACTAGATGGAGGCAGATCATACACACCGCACCTTTAATTCATTATATTTACTTTCCAAGAACAACCTGTGGTACAAGTACCCCTGGTTGGGAATCCCTGCATTAGACAAATGAGATATTTTTGTTGTGTATGTGCATGGGTCAGAAAAGACCAACTTTAAGACAGGTCATACTGCAGGTTTATGCATTTATATTAATAAATATCAGTAAATATTTCCACACATACAGTAAGGCACATGTAGTTTCATCCAAATATCAACTTCTAAATGAATATAAATAAGGAAAAATAAAAACATTTGATTAGTAAGATTAACCCATATAGACGAATAGACATCAACATCTCTAATATTAATATTATTCATTTACACATATATACATTCATTACAAGTTTTGGTAAGCCAATTTGGACCCCTTATGAGAGTCACAACAAAATGCAGCACTCAGTTTACTGGTATCCCTTAGGAAGAAGAAGAAAGCAAACAACTGGGATTATCTTATCGCAGGGGAAAGGAAGAAGGGAATATGGGGTACAGGAGTTGAAGCTGCCATATTTGTTGTTTTCCTAGCTAAACTTCCTGTAGGGCATGAAGTTTGCAACACCAGTGATTTCAAGATTGCTGATTCCTGCGCAGCAACAAGCCTGTCTAGATACACTTCCGGCTCCGTCAGCGGTGGCTGAAAAAGGGTTTTCTCCGATTTATCGACTGAAACAGAGCTGCGAGGTGGACGGGGCTAGTGAGCGGTGGACATGTTGTGCAAATGTAACTAGGTCTGATTAATGTAATAATCAATAAGAATGAGAAGGAATAAAATAAGTCTTCTCAACAGCATCTGATCATGCCAAGTTGTCACTATGACAGGTGTTACTGCGCAGATCCACGATGTCCCACCCCGCTGTATTTGACACCTCTGTGGACTGGTTCTCTGGAATTGATAATGAGGCTTCTACATGTTCAGGTTCAGTTACATGATTTGACCCATCGTCCTGGGATTCGCAAGGCTGATGACCCACCTCTGAATGATCGCCAGAGCCTTGTTTAATTGGAAGCCATGGAAGGTCTGATTCAGTGGACGTTACGCCCAGCGCCAGAGCTGCCTCTTCTCCTTCCTCCACCGTAGAACCCAGTTCCTCATCCTCGACTCCCTCCACCTCATGCCCCGCCTCTTCCACCGGACTCCGCCCGTCCTCCAGCTCTAAGGCGGCTCCATCTTCCGTCAGGGTCACCATTTCTCCCACTCTTCTGTCAATCCCATTCGTCTCCACCCCCACTAGAGGCTCCAGGCTGTCGAGCAGTGCAGGTGCGTCTTCCCCGCTGACGCCATCTGTGCCAAGGTCGCTGCCAGCAGTGTGGCATTCCCACGATGATTCATGTGAACTTCTGTTGTCTGACACAACTGGGAGAGGGGAGATGAGACAACTGGTCATTTTAATTACTCACTTGATCTAAGGCCATAGTTACACCAGAAAACAAGTACTTTTGCCCTGTGCTGTTCCTCTGAAGGAATTATGACACAAGATAGCCGCTGGTTTGAGTTCGCTGGCAACATTAGCATGATTAACTACCAAAAAGAGAGCTGCCAATAACAACAACAGCAACAATATTACCTACTACTGCAACTACTTTAACTCTGCCTTAGGGTTTAAACAATTATATTCATTGTTGATGAATCATTATTTTTTCAGTTAATTGATTAATTTAGTCTATGAAATGTGAAAATAGGGAAAAAATATCCATCTGGAACCTATAAACATTTGGCATTTTTGCTTGCTGTATAACTTCAAATTTGGGCCGTCAAAGTTAACGCGATAATAACTCATCAAAATTAATTTCTCCGATAGTTAAGTTCTATTATAAAAGAATACTACTAATGAAGAGCTCTAGCTGAGTGGCAGCATTTCATCCAGAGCTAACAATGTATATTCATATATATATATATATATATATGAAAAACACAAAAATTGATAGTTAGTTGGCAAGAACTGAGTTATTATCAAGTACAAAGAATTGAACTGATGTCACAGTAAGCAACTGAACAGCCAATCTAAACTAAGGATGCTGATAGACCAAGGCCTGTAATGTCATGCCAGCTGATTCCTTTATTATTTCTACTATATCTATTTTATGTGAGATAAATTAAAATACAATGAAAAAACACTTTCAAAATAAAACATAAGGAAAACTTTCCTCTTTTGGACAACTGTGTCAATGTAGAAAGTTATTTCAATTACTTATGTGACTGAAGTGCTTCCATGGCAACAGGCTAAATATAGCAACAGTGCCCCAGACAAGGGGACGCAAGACAAGTGTGACGCCCCGCATCTCAGCAATAGCAACAGCTTAGTTCTGCTCCTTTGCCAAAAAACTCTCTCACTTTGGGGATTACTGACCCATATTTGTGAATGTGCAGGCAAAAAGGTTAAAGACTGCACATAGAGTCCCCACCACCTTTTCTCTCACGCACACGCACACAAAAACACGCAGGAAGAAAGCAACATTACTTGAGCTGGCATCCATATTTATGGCCCCCCGTCCCCCACCCCCTTTTCAAAGGGAACACGGCAGAAGTTTCTGAATGTCAGCAGGCGAGAATTTGCTTCACATTTCCAAAATGCCATGGCATTTGGGCAGCTTGCACCAATGAGATGGGGAGAGGAGAGGAGGCGGGAAGGGAAAGGACTTAGGTTAAGCATGGAAGAAAGCAAGGATTGTTTAGCACGTGGTGGCTAATTACAGTGTTTATGCCGTTAGCTGTGGGTTCCCTTATCATTGGCTGTAGAAGATAGTCACGCAGAATTGCACACTTACCTTTGGGTGGCTGCACGTTTGGCTGAGATGTGGCAGGTGTTGGACGAAGCTCTGGTTGAAGATTTTCATTCAGGGTGATATTGTCTCGTGTCCCTATAAAACCACCATCAAAGAACAAATACTCCCTGTTACTTTCATATCCAAGTGACAGCAAAAAGGCAAAGTAACTGGTGATGAAGTTTTGGGCATGTTAGGCATGGATGGAGCTTGTCCAAGCACACGTGTGGCTCTGTGTTGTGTGTACAAACAAACACGCACGTATGCATTGCAGTGCTCACAGGAAGTGGCTTCAGTTCCCTATCATCTGTCTTCATTAGTGATGGCTGCACGCCTCTTAGGCTGACACCATATGCTACTTGTAGGAGACTGTGCACTATAAACCAGACATCACAAGACTGTACTCACATAGACACACGCATACACACAATCAGCCTTTGCCTTCACAGACACCCTGTGAATAGGCCTGTTTCTCTGACCATTCAAGTGTGAGGCACAAAAACAGGCAGAAGAATGAGAAAATGGATGACTGGGTGACACGATGCGTGAGAATCATGAATGGTGAACGGAGACCATATTGTTATGAATGCAGTCCATATTGTTATGGATGCTCAGTGGTGACACCGACGTGGGGATAGTGAGTGATGGCGTTGGGTGGGGGCTGTTTAGTTCCAGAGGCTTCGATATACCAACTGGAGAAAACAGAGTTGCTGGTCGTCTAAAAAGTTCTGTTACTTCTTTTACATAGACGGTGGTTTTAATCATTATGTTAGCTTGTTTTGATTGAAATGTCTCCACAACTATTAGATGGACTGCCAGGCAATTGGGTACACGCATTTGTGCACCCTCAGGATGAATCATAATAACTCTGGTGAACCCAGGTCAACATTTCAATTTGTCTAGTACTTTGGTTTATGACCAAATACCTGCAAAATTAATGACATTCCCATCAGCCTCAGCTGTACATTATGTTAATTGCTACTAAATGTTAGCAAGTTAACACTCTAAGTTACCAAGTTACGCAAGTTACCACTCTGGGGGCGGCAGTAGCTCAGTCCGTAAGGACTTGGGTTAGGATGTGGAGGTCACCGGTTAAATTCCCCCAACTGGTTGCTGGAGAGGTGCCAGTTTACCTCTTGGGCACTGCCGAGGTGCCCCTGAGCAAGGCACCAAATCCCCAACTTGTCAGGAGCAGCCCCCTCACTCTGACATCTCTCCATTGACACGTATATGTACTGTGTGAACAACAGAGTGTAAAACTGAATTTCCCCACTGTGGGACTAATAAAGGAATATCTTTCTTTCTTTCTTTCTTAACCCAAGATGGTGAATCTGGTAAACATTATGCTCAGCATCCTAGCATGACATTAACAGAGCCGCTAGCATGGAAGTAGACTCGTAGCCTTGTTTCTCTGACTCTAATCTAAATTTATTATTTCAAATAGTCACTTCTGATATTTGAGTGAGGTTATTTAATAGCTAATTTCAAATGAGTATTAGCAACAGGAGGCGGATGCTATCGATAGAATTTTTCTTCATGGCATGTGGATATTTATGTCCTATATAGTGAATTTTATGAAGCTGTTTACAGGTAGAATAACGAGATGGGAGTGTTTTTGGTTAATCCAATAAATCACATCCAAAAAAAATTGAGGTGTTGCATGACATTCATGAAACATCTCACTGACTTGCAACAATGCCCACACTGACCCAATACAACCAGAAATATCAATCAATCAAAATCAGTTAAAGGACCAGTGTGTAACATTTAGGGGGATCTATTGGGAGAAATGGAATATAATATTGATATGTATGTTTTCTTTAGCGTATAATCACCTGAAAATAAGAATTGTTGTGTTTTTGTTACCTTAGAACGAGCCATTTAAATCTTGTCATTAACATTATGAACATGTTGCACCGCCATGTTTCTACAGTAGCCCAGAACAGACAAACCAAACTGTTAATGTTCCTGCTAAATTAATAATAATGTTACTCGCTGCCATCACCGCCTCTCTCTCTCTCTCTTGCTTTACCAATCACTTCCCACGTATACACACACTTTAAGCATTCCACTCTTATAACAGCTTACTTATAACAAGAAAGGGCTGTTTGCATTTTGCTGCAATCCTACACACTTGGCACATGGGGGAAACAAGTTGTAATCTGCTACCTCACCCGCTAGACCTGTAATTTTTAAACTCTACACCTGTATCTGAACACCGTCTTTAACTTTTGAGAGGAGTTCTGCAGACTGTCTTTGAAAGCCAGTAACAAGGTGGTGTTGGTTACCGGTATGAAGAGTAGGGCCCAGACTGAGCACAGCAGTGTGTCTCCAGGAGCCAGGCAGCACTCAGAAGGAGGCAGGAGGCACCAGCGACATCCTTTAAACCTTACTGGCAGCTGCCTGTCCAGACATCTATCCATCTCCTTTTCACCATCATCACATACAAACAACATAATGTATATGTATTTGCACCCATCCTGCAAAGATAACAGGCTGTTCTGCATTATACGATACACAAACATACCAGATCGTATATCACAAATAAGGAGAGACAGAAAGACATGTCTGTCAAACAGTCATGCTGTTAAACCCTACACTGACATGCAGTGCTGTCTGGCTCTAGAGCATATGTGTCACAACTCAAGGCCCGTGGGCCAAATTAGGCCCACTACCTCATTTTATGTGGCCCGCGAGGGCTTGCAAAGAATATATTGTGCTTAATAAAGGTCGACCGATATGTTTTTTTTACAGAATCAGGATAGCCGATGGATGATATATGATGCTGATTTTTTTTTTTTTTTTTTTTGGGGGGGGGGGGGGGGGATAAGTTTGGCTGATTTTCTTTTTTTTTTTTTTCCAACTGATAAAATATAACAGCTTAACAATAACAAATTATACACAAAATTTCTCAACTTCAGTCAACATTTATTGAACAACACCTATGGTCTGTCTCTCAAATCCACATTTTGTGTCTGCACTGCAGTGCACTTCTATATTTTAGATAAAAATAATGTATAAACTAAATATCGAATGCACGGTGCAGTGGTTAGTGCTCTCGCCTCAGAGCAAGAGTGTCACAGGTTTGAATCCGGCTTCGGACTCTGTGTGGAGTTTGCATGTTCTCTTAAAGTGGGTTTTCCAGGTTCTCCAGCTTCCTCCCACAGTCCAAAGACATGCAGGTTAAGTATTGCCCGTAGGTGTGACTGTGAGTGTGAATGGTTGTCTGTCTCTATGTGCCCTGTGATGGACTGGCGACCTGTCCAGGGTGAACCCCGCCATCACCCAATGCCAGCTGGGATCAGCTACAAGTACGTGAGCTCAAAAACTTGTTGGAGTGGGAAACAACACAGAGACTGCAGCTCAGCAATGAGGTGGAGAGGCTGAAGAAATCCAGCGCCCCGGAGACCTCCGCACAGCTGAGGACACAGGTTTACTTCAACAGGGAGCTGGTCAATAAGCTCAAGGCTGAGCAGAAGATCAGCCAGGGTCTTAGAGCTGAACTTACCCAGCTCAAACAATAGCGCCAGGGTGGGAGGCAGAAGGAGGCTCTTCTATAGCAGATTGAGGAGCTGAAGTCTCAACTGTCAACTAACAGCTCCTTGCAGGAGGAAGACAACATCCTGCAGGTGAAGAACAGCTCCCTGGAAGAGAAGAACCACATTCTGCAGGCGAAGAACAGCTTCCCACAAGAGGAATACAACACCCTGTGGGAGGAGAAAAGCCACCTGCAGGCAGAAAACCACATCCTGCAGATGAACAACAGCTCCCTGCAGGAGGAAAACACCACCCTGCAGAAGAAGAAAAATGGATCGTTGATGAAGCTGAAGACAAAGTTGAGGGACCAGATCTACGCCAACGAGAGGCTGGACATGCATTGACAAGCTGAGCAGCAAGTTAACAAGGGCCTCCGAACTGAGCTCAGTCAGCTCAAAGAGCATCAGGTCAACATTGGGGAGCAGGAGGCTCTTGAGAAGAAGGAGCTGGAACTGAAGGCTCAGCTGCAAAGGGTTGAGAACTACAGCGACTGTCACCTGATCAAGGTGAAGTTGCTCAACAAGCAACTGGAGACACAAAAGATCCAAAATGAGTCTCTTCAGGCAGAAGTGGAAAACCTGAAAGCAACACTTAGGCAGAGCCCCAGCAGTCAAAAAAGAAAAGAAAGGTGAAGTGAGTGGGAGCTGGACCACGTCCCTGAATAACACTTAATACTATATATATAAGAAAGAAAGTAAGAAACAAGCAAGATACAACACAGTAAAAAAATCGGAACTATATATACATTATATACAAATACTGCATCTAAAAATAGAACAGTAAATGGACTTGCATTTATACAACTAGTCCTCTGACTAGCAAAGCGCTTCACACTACATGTTAGCGTTCACATTCATACACTGCTATCAGAGGCTGATAAGGTGCCAACTTTGGCCATCAGGATCTGATCTAAATACTCATCCAGATCGATGGCCCGGCCTTTGGGAGCAATTTGGGGTTAAGTGTTTTGAGCAAGGACACATTGACTTGTGACCAGAGAAGCCGGCGATCGAACCACCAACCTTCTGATTGGTGGACGACCTGCTCTACCCTCTGAGCTTCAGCTGCCCCGAGAATCAATGTACACTGTACATTATTGACAATGACTATGACTTAACACAATTGCACAAGTGTAAAAATAACTATTGCACAATGACTGGAATGAAATCCCACCTGACAGTATTGCACAGAATGAGTTGAATATACAGTATTTATATAGTCTTATAATTACAACCATAATGCTGATGTGGCCCCTGCTCTAGAGTGACAAGGAAATGCCTTCTTCTTGACTGGAAAATGTCTGTCACTGGACCAAAACAAAGCTATACGGATGCATTCTGTATCCACCTCAATAGCTGATGCACACTGACAGGCTTTCACTTGCTGTGTTACATTTCAGCTTGCACTCATTCACAATGGGGGGGTGGACTGGTGGGGATCTATCAATCACAACTTTATCTGACTCACTGCGTCAATGTCACTGTTATTGTTTTTGGCTCTCTCTCATTCGGAGAAGACGTAGTCACCTCTAGTGTTCTCCGGGCCTCAGATAGGCAGCCAAGGCCCTCCATCCTATCCTGTTTGCCTTTAATATCCATCAGCCCAACTTCATATCACATCAAGGCCACAGACGCTCACATCTCTCTCTATATTTCTGTCTCCCTAACTGTGGTGGACAGCGCGGTCGTCAGGCACTCTGGGCATTCGCCTACAAATTCCCTAATAACGGCACATTCCCCTAAATGTGTTTGTAATGTGGGCAATCATTTTCAGTAATGGATGCTTGTCAGTTTTATGGCGGTGAGAATGACGGTCTCATGACAGGGCACCTCCATCCAGCCGCAGCCCCTCCACCTCTCAGTCTGGTTCATGTGCGGCACAACAGCTCCCTCCAGTGGGAAAAGCCGGGGAACTATTTTCTAGGTGGGCTGTCTTGTCTCTAGCTTGCATTTGGAATTAAACTGCAAATGTAGTTTGGGACACTATTTTTTGATGCAGCATATTTGGTAGATTATATTTTGATTTGGATTTGCTGCTCTGTAATAAGATTTGTTTAAAGGAGGGGAATAGCTAGTAGCTGTCTGCAAAATGTAAGGGCTGCTATGGATACATGTCAAAATATTTAATTCATAAGCATGGGTTTACTTCATAATGCATGGAAACAGGTGCATTATTAATAATAATAACAATAATAATAATAATAATAATAACAATAATAATAATAATAAAGCATTATATGTGTTTGAATACTAGTTTTAAATTACATTTTAAAAGTGAGTTTTTCTCTACTGTCTGCCAAGAATTTAAAAATTAATATCTGCAGATTTGAGAGCATATTTTGCAATTAATTTTCACTCTCGTATTCTAAAAACTTTGAATTGGTTTGAAGTCAATTCCCAGAAAAGTACTTGGTCTGTTAATCACTTCTAGTTCTCTTTTCTCTGACTACACAGTCTGCATCGTATATCACTATGTGACTATGACAGCCTTCAGTCCTGGTCTCACATGATTTATGATTCAAATTTGTGCCAGTGAAAATCTGAGCACATTTTAAAATGAACCCAAAAAACATTAGCGTTCTGCCTTAAAAAGGTCTCTCCTGCCCTTAAAGCATGCCCAACCCCAGCAGTCAGTGTGTGAATCAGTGTGTGATATCCAGGCAGCCAGCTCCAGTCTATGGTATCATGAACAGACACATGAGCGGGTGGTCAATGGAGTCAACACATTGTAAACGGTGGGCAGGAGGTGACACGCTTTCTGGGCGTCTGCCCAGATTTGTGTTGGCATGACATAGTGGAGGGCATGGATGGGCTAAGTGGGGCAGAAGGAATACATACTCCCAATTCCCACGGATATGCGGTAGGTCAAGCCTTAGACGCACCCAGAAAAGAGAGAAAGACACAGTTATCAACATAAAACCTCATTAATGTATTTAGATTAAAAAAAAAAGAGAGAAGGGGAGATCAGTACAAGCCAGTTTGCTAGCCAGAACAATTATAGAAATGTTTGTTTTTATAAATGATAAAACGACAATCAAGAGCAAGATGATTTATGTTAGGAAAAAATGTCATATTTCTATAGCAAATTCTGAACTAAAGGGACAGAAATGGCACAGTTTATCACAAGTTATCTGGCTGAAGCTGGTTAACCTTTTTCATTTTTACATTTACTTTATGTAAACATGCACACAGACACTCCCATAGTCACACCGTCATGTTTGTTAATGGTGTGGTACAGTTACAGGCAGTGCTCTGTACTACATTTATTTACATGTTGCCATGTGTAGCCAACATCCTGAATATCCACAGTGAATAAAACATACTAGGACATATTGGGTTTGGAGGTCATCCCTCAAGAAAATCTGAACTTTGCAATTTCACATAATTTTGGGACAATTATTATTACGATAGATAACCCCAAAAAGCTTTAAGATAAAACTTGCTGTTTCATTATATTAAATCATATTCTGTAAATCAAAAAAGCATTCAGACAATTTTTAAATAATATTTAACAATTCTAGTTGGTCAAAAAGTTTTGACAATTTTTTTTAATTTTGTCTACAAAAAGGATGTGTACATTGTATCGGCACAGCATCCTCATTCTCACCCTCCGTGTATCGGCTCGTCCAGCTGCTCTCCACATTGTTCTTATGTTTATATGGCTTATGAAGTGTTGCGTAAATACGCTGGCTCTGTGCCGCATTATCAGTTCTACTTAATTCATCATGATCTGCTGGAATAGAGAGAGCAGAAAAGAGTACCAGCAGCTTGTGAGAAGTGCTGGTGTGCAAGAAGAAGTCACGGTATGCCAAAGACTAAAATGAACAAGTGCCGGTACTATGTACCGGTGGGTACCCCCCCACTTTGAGCCTGGTTACAGGTTCTTTTTGTGTTCAGTACCAACCAGGCCAAAGCATATGAAGAAAGACTGATATAAAAGTAGATACATACAGAGGTTGAGACTGATGTCTGACTTCACAGTGAGGCATGTAAAGTATCAGGCTCACACTGGACTGTGATTTGTCAATTGTCATTTGAGCTGTGCATTTCTGGTCAACAAGTGATCCTGCTCCTCTGCTCTTTACTATAAAACTATTTATCTGCTTGTGTGTGTCTGCTTGTCTCGCTCTGTTTAGACACAAATGACACATTTGTGGAATAAGTAAATCATTTAAAGAACACAATCACAAACAGCACTAACATGATAAGTAAATATGGAAGAATTAAAAGTAGAAATTTCAACTGCAGGAGGAGGGAATCAGGAGAACTGAAACAGCAGGGAAAGAGGAGAGGGACGCCAAAAGCATGTGGGGATGCATGTCTTAACATTTCACTGAATCAGATCATTTATATAATATATATTATTTATATCACTTATAGTAGATTATCAGTGTGCTGTCTTGCCAGATTCAATAGAAAATAAAACAAAAGCCGGCCGCATAGCTCCATTGCACAGCGTGTCTTGAGTGAACAGCCCAACTGGTTTATACAGGCGCTAAAAGGACACGGGCAGTGCTTCTCTAAAAATCGCAGCACTTCCGTGTCCAGTGTGAACCCAGCATTTCTACGCATGCCATTGAAATACTGTGGTTATTACTCTGTATATGTTTAATAATTGGATTATGTTTGATATTAGATTAAAATATGGAGGAATCATTTGAGAACTTCAATAAGAGACATGTAACATGGTGCAGCTTAAATGTTTTTGGTCTTGAGACCCACCTGGAAGACTCCACAGCCCTGAAACCTCCAGTGTCTTCAGCTTCCTTTCCAAATCTGCAACTCTGTTTCCAAGGATCCTGCAGACCAAGTACGATGGTTCAGGTTACTTGGGACTGATGGGTACTGTGTGTGTGTTCATGTGTCACAGTTCAGTGTTTGCCTTGGAGGTGGAGGAGGATTCTCAGAACAGGTATGCAAACATAAGCGTGCCAAGAGGATGAAGTTTAAAGGTGAGCCATGTGGAAAAGATCCTTGCGGTCAGCAGAGGAGCAGGTGAGGGGTTCCTCCGACATCACTGCAATGTACTACCTCATTACCTGTTGGTGTGCCTCTGGTGCTGGATGACCAGGTTCTTCTCATGGATGGTCTCCAGCAGAGCCGTGGCCAGGGACTTGAGGTCAGAGATGGACTGAGGCGTGGCTGGCAGGCTGCAGCCCTGCTCTTCCAGGAGCATCTCTTGGACTAAAAAGGAGAGGGAGAGGGATTGAGAAAGCTATTTTGTTTTGAAACCAGATGTGTTAATGACTCCATCAATGAAAACACCCACAACCTGCCAAGAATGCACCAATAAAACTTGCACAAAACTTAAAAGAATATATAAAAAAGAGGGTGTTTTAGCATGAGACAAGGGAAAACAGCAAGACAGAGATGGAGAGTTAGAAACAGATGTCTACTAGTGACACTCTCCTAACTTTAACTTCGGAGCCCACTGTGCTGTTTCTGCCAGCAACTGTCAGTCATCTTGGCAGGCTCATTTCCCTGCCAGTGGTGCTCTCTGCCACTCGGAATACAATTAGTAACGCAGCTGGTGTCCAGGTGGCGGCTTGAAGGATCGGCAAAAAAGCAGTTATTAAATAATGCAATGAAACACGGTGAGGAAGCAAAGGATCAGTTGAGAGAGTTTCTGATCAAAAAGTGCTTTAAATGCCATAAAACAGAGGTGAAGGACAACATTTTACTGGCCTTCAACACTTCCCAGATCAGCTGCTCTGGAGTCTACTCATGTCAGAGTTTCAAAGTGAGCTGAACAGTATGTGTTTTCACCTTGTTTGGCTGAGAGGACTCCAGTGAGGGGACTGCTGTTTGATTTCCCATATGTGCTGGAGTTTTTCCTCCTCTCAAGAGCCGTCTGTGGGAGGGGAGAAACAAGGGGATAAAGCTCGCCCCCACCATGTTTGATGAACACTTTAAAAACAAGTTTTACTTTCAATGCATATGTATGAGACTACAAATTTTGTGAAGACAGATGAATGGATTTATAAAGCCCCAGAATCAAAAGGCATTCCATCTGTACCTTGTACTTCATAATGTTGGATTTTAACAGGTTCACCTCCTCTTGTAGTTGGCTGAAACGCTCATGCAGATACCTACAGCACAGTAACAATGATCACAATCATAATCAGAATTGCCAAAGCACATAAAACAATCACTATGTTTTAGAGAGCTCCAGGGATGATGTATTTTTGTAGGTCAACCAGAAAGTCAGCATCACCCAGGTTCCCTTGACAAAAAGCCAAAGAGATTTTTCCACTGGGTTTTGGATTATTGTAGAAAATAAACTCGAGCACACATTTATGATCAGCAAGATAATCTTCACAAATGAAGACCATTTTTATGATTTTTGAAGTCTGAATGCAATTGCCAGAAGTAAAAAAAAAAAAAAAAAACTAACGTTAGGTTATAAACGAACTAAAACCACTGTCGTACGAGCGGAGTATACACAACGAGACTGGAACAGTGGACGAGTTGGTGTGATGTCATTTAGTAGTCTCATTTAGCTACTTGTTAGCAACTGCCTTTTTTAAGACCCATAAAGGCTTCAAAATTCACAAGTGAGGTATTTACTAATTTTATGTTGTAGAACAAAAGTTTAAAATGTCTTAAGCATTTGTTAAGCAGAGACCTTATTTCAGCCATCCACCCATTCAAAAAATCCACTGACTTCCACATGAGGGAGCCAGAAGTGCTAAAATGCTGGTTTAAAGGTATAATACGTAACATTTGTTGGTTGCCGTTTGTAAACACATATTCGAAGTTGGCCCCTCCTCCTCAGCTCAATGGGGGGAGGGAGGAAAAGAGAGAGAGAGAGAGAGAGAGAGGGGGGGAGAGGGGGGGGGGGGGGGGTGGGTGTATTAAAAGAGGGGAGGGAGGGGGGGGGGGGGGGGAGGAGAAAGGAAAAAAGAAAAAAAAAAAAAAAAAAAAAAAATTTTTTTTTTTTTTTTTGTTTTTTTTTTATAAAAAAAAATTAATATGTATGATTTAAAAGGAGGGGGGGAATTGTTTGTTTTAAAAAAAAAAAAAATAAAAAAAAAAAAAAAAAATAATTAAAAAAAAAAAAAAAATTAATCTAAAAAAAAAATGTGATTTGAAGAGGGGGGGGGGGGGGGGGGGTAGGGGGAGGGGGGGGGGAGGGGGGAGGGGGGGGGGGGGGGGGGGGAAGGGGGGGGGAGGGGGGGGGGTGAGGGGGGGGGGGGGGGGAGAGGGGGGGGGAGAAAAGGGAGGAAAAAAAAAAAAAATATAATATAATATAAAAAATAAATAGGGAGAAGGACAGCCAAAACTAGAAGTGGATTGTACATGAAACAATGTGACCATTAGAGGTAGTCCTGTGTACCAGCTTTTCTTTATCCCCCTTGCCTGTTCTCCATGCAGAGGGCATCCACATCAATGATGCGCGCCTCTCGGTTGCCCAAGACATGGTTGAGCTCCATGTTGAGTCGGTAGGCCTTCTCCCTGAACACACTACGCTCCGCCTTCACATCCTGCAGCTCGTCCGTCAGAGCCTTCATGCTGTGCTCCATCTCCTCCATCTAGAAAAAAGGCAGCCAGGCAACAACTGTTTGTAACAGAAGCCAATGAGAGATATTTTGCAACTCAGTGCATTCACTGTTTTCAGCAATCAGCAACTTAAGAACTCCTCACTGTGAAACCACGTCTGCTGTTTTCAACCGAGTGAATGCCTCCATTAAAGCAGATAGAAGATAAGTGCCTTGCTCAAGAACACTTTGATGGCAGGTTCAAAGCAGCTGAAATTCACGATGGACTTATCCACAATATTAGTCCCTTTTTGACCTAAAATCTCCAGGAACTATGAAGTGACAGCAACTAAACTCAGAAACCAAACCAGGAACTAAGTGTCTCTTTTTTGTGCACACCCGTTTGATTTTCTATAGTATCTAAATTACAGTAAAGATCAGACAAAATTGTCCAATAACAGATAAAAAGCATTTATCATTATCATCATGATGTTATGCCCACATCTTTTCCAAATTGCTGAGGCACTAAATTTAGCCCCTTATCCTCCCAGTAAGGTAGCGTTCTTTAAGCTGTATTTCCACCAAGTAGTTCCTGGTAACTTTAGTCCTGGGACTACTTTTCAAAGAACTAAAAGCCCTTCCCTCAGCCCACTGTGTTTCAATAGCGTCTTTAGTTTCTAAAGACCTACGAAGGTTAGGCAGGTTCGTCTACTGACGTATAAAAAAGCAACATGACAAGGGACGAGGGCTGCTGGTGGTCACAGAGGTAAACACACTCTGCATTCTGAAAATAAAACTAAGAGCATCCGTCTCCACAGTAAATCATATGTTGAGTGTTTGATGGTTATTTTTTTGTGCTTTAGAACATAACGCCCTGAAACAACCAGTAAAAGCATCATTCACAGCATCGCCACGCTGTCTGTTTGTTCTACCGCTCACCTCTCAGCTAACTTGCAGGATCTTTCTCTATTTTTACTTTACTTTTAATGTTATCAAACAAAGAAAAATGTTCCCCATACTAAAATGGTCCTAAATTAATACAAGAGTACGTCCTTACTGAAGGATATGAAGCGGTACACAAGTTGAAGCTGCAGTGCTGTGTGTGTGTGTGTTGGTCATCCCTGCAAACTCCACCCCAGACAGTACTAACCCCTGACCAGGGCTTTTAATTTGCAGTCCTGCAGTCTAAACACAAAGAGTTGCTCAAAGGTTTCCTAGTTCTGAAGGAAAGGTCCTGTGGTTGAAAAGGGGCTTCAGTTACAAAAATGGTTCCTTAATCCCCAAAAAAGTCTCTAGTGGCGGATTTAGAAAAAGCATTTTGACTTTCTTTCTGAGACGCTGAGACTATTTTGTACCTGTATATCTGTACATCTGCATAAGTGGCTAAATTTTAGTATCTTTTCTTAGTTTTGGATGGTGATTTTATGGGGGGAAAAGGAAATGTATCTACCTGTAGCCCTGCTCTCTCAAGTTGGTGAACTAGATCCTCACGTTCATGGGCGGGGAAATGGCGCGCCCCCACCTCCTCATCCCCCAGCCTCTGTCGAGTAATGGTCATCCTCAGGAGCTGCAGGAAAAACAAAAAAACCCGTAAAATTGACCACTTCGCTCTAACACATCTAGTCATGCACTGGATCGAGTGAGGTGTCACGTTATATGAGCACCATTTAAACTGTGTATAAATCTGTGTGTGCTGCTACTGGTAACCTCACCTTGTTATCCCCCTGGGCCTCCGTAAGTCTCTGATTCAGCTCCTTCACCTCCTCGGCGAGCTGCTTCGCTCGTTCCCTCGAGTCTCTCAACAGCTGAGCCAGGTTCACCTGAGGAGAAGGTGAAGACGGTCGCATACACAGGAACAACTTTTAACATACAGACTGTGGAACTGTTTTTGAATGGGTTGTGCATCAAACACATCAGACATAGGACTAAATTATATTCTAAATAATCACTATCAGAACAAAAAAACTCTGTCTATTCCTCATCAAAACCACAGGTTAAGTATTAATTTCAAAACAGACTTTAATTGATCACATATTTTTTTCTATAACCACATTTGAAGAACCATTATTTATTGTACTGTATCTAAAAAGGAATGCAGTGTGCATATCAGGATTATCCTTTCCACAATAATGTTTTCTTGCTGTTTGTCCTCTAAACCCTCCTTTTTAGGGCTGCAACTAATGATTACTTTCATTGTACATTAATCTGTTTTTATTTTCTCAAATAATCAATTAATTGTTTGATATATAAAACATCAGAAATGGTGATAAATGTCAATCAGGGTTCCCAAACCCCAAAATGATGTCCTCAAATGTCTTGCTTTGTCCGCAACTCAAAGATACTCAGTCTACTGTCATAGAGGAGTACAGAAAGCAAAACATTCACAATTAATAAGCTGGAATCACCTAAAAAAACAATTAACCAATTATCAGAGTAGCTGGTGATTAATTCAATAGTTGACAACTAATTCATTTGTTGTAGCTCTACTCCTTTTTATAATGCTATTCTGCAATTATCTGGTAAAGGGTGCATGTTTTTATTGTGGACGTGTCACATTAGAAGTCTGCAAGCTGTGTGAGCATGTGATCTGTATTTGTTTGGTGTTATGAGATTGTTTGTTCTGTTTTTCATGTGATCTCATGTCGTAGAGGTTATCCTTACCGAGATAAATCAACATAGCAAAAAGGGAGAGAGCAGTTTGATTCAACCTCATCATGCTGATTTGCAATGTAACATAATGAAGGGAAATACTTTTAGTATTAGTGGCAGAAATTAAGTCTTTGGAATCAACCACAACTTACTTGATTGCGTTTTTCTGGTGGCAAAGAGGGATCGCCGTCCTAAAGTATGAAAAGAGGTACATGATCAAAAAATTCCTCAAACAAAATGATCAAATATTACATTATGCATACTGTGAAGCAATATCATTTAATTGACTGACTGCTTTGTCAGAGAGTACTTGTAAACCAGAAAAGCACTCGGAGAGCGCAGACCTCTACCATCTGGATCAGATCTGGATCAGCCTTTGGGGTTTGATAGAAGTACACATTGTAAATCCCTGAGTAAAATTTCATGAGCTTTGGGCAACAATTACCAGAGATATTGAGAAACAATTTTTTGGGTCCCATTTATCCCAATGTTAACGAAAATTTCAAGTGATCCAGAATCCAGGATTTCTTCCGGATCACCCCCAAAATTAAATCAGTTCTTCCTTTTCACATTTTCGACACACCCTGAAAATTTTATCAAAATCCGTCCATAAGTTTTTGAGTTATCTTGAACACAGACAGACAAACAAACAAACAGAGAGACAGATAAACGCCGGCAAAAACATAACCTCCTTGGCAGAGGTAATAAACAGACAATAGTGTGCACACGGACAAATCAACGTCACCTTGAAGGTTTCAAGCACTCACAATGAGTTCCCTGTACTTTTTCTTGAGTCCCTGGTGGCGCTCCCTCAGCTGGTTGGCCATCAGTTTGTACTGATCTCTTTCCTGCTGACAGGTATCCAGCTCCTTGGACAGAATGAGCAGGGCCTCTTTCTTACTCTCCAGCTTGCGCTTACACACCAGGAACTACACCAAACGCCGCACACGAGGTGAAAACAGAGAGCAGTGGTATTATGAGATGCATTACTGTGGAAAGGATACAGTTATTGTAAGTCATATAGCTCTGTGTTAGTTCCAGGACCAGAGGTTTAAACCTGTATCCATTTATCATAACACCTACTGTATCATCCAGCTTGTTCTTAGCTTTATAATTTCCTACAGGCCCTACTCTGGAATAGAAATGGTCAAATTACTTAACTGTGCAAATGATACCAACCCCGGCCAGTTCCCTACAGGTGGAAAAACACACACTGGAGCAGAGTGTTAAATGTGTAGATAAGACAGAGCAGAAAGGAACAGTAAACCTTGATAGGTGTCAGACCAGCTCATAACCAAATTAAATAGCAGCTGCTACCAAAGAGCTGACTGTGCACTATTAGTGGAAAGCCTGTATTATGGTTTGTATTGTGCTATTCCCAAATGTAAAGTTGTAACTAATAATTAATAAATCTGACAATTATTTTCTCACTCAATGGATTGTTCATTCGGCCTATAAAACAAATGAAAATAGTGAGCAACACTGATAATGGTTTTCTAAATAAAACTCAGGGTGATATCACATTAGTTGTTTTCCCTACCCACTCCAAAACCTTAATATATGCAGTTTACACATAAACATAAGACAAGGAAAGCAGCAAATCCTTTAATTGTTGGGGCTTATGGGTCTCTCTGCACTAAACCTGCAGTAGGCAGAAAGTTTTGGGCATCAAAGGGTAAAAATCCCATAATATACTGTAAAGTTATTATAATTCAAGTGTTTTGAGAGAAAACTAGACTTCTGCTCCTCCTCATGGCTCTGTTTTCAGGGTTTAGAAAATCTAGACCATGACGGGAGACTTTGGCCAATCACAGGTCATTTCAGAGAGAGTTCCTCAACGGAGGCATCACTTGGAAACTCAGATCAAACAGTCAAACTAGGCAGCGCGGATCAAATATGAATCAGTATTCTGTTACTGTAATGCCTATTTCTTGCCTCAAATGTCTTCAGAAATATCTTGTAGTCACTGTTTGGCTGGTGGGCGGTGCTTAGCATTTAATGGACGGATCTCAACATGGCTGCGGGGTCACAAACTTTCTCATTTTACAGATAAACAGTACACTACAAGATGTTTCTGAAAACATTTGAGGTGACAAATAAGCATTACAGTAACAGAATGATTGGTTATTTTCCTCCAGTCTGTGAGATCTTGCAGATGCCCCGGAGGATCATGACTGTTTGTCAGATTACCCGTCTCATGCACTACTGTCAGGATATAGTGACTGTTTTATTTTTATTTTTTTTTTAACATTTGCGTCAATGCATTTGCAGCCAACATTTAGGCCTATATCTATCTAATATATCCCTACATGTCCAGGCTTAGTCAGCAGGTTTGAACACATTTATTCTAGCGATGTTAAGTGAATGCAGTCCCACAGGTGACTTACATGTGGTCTATATAGCGCCATGTGTGTATAAGAAGGTGGGCAGGATGTCACTGTATCTCTAACCCACAGCCTCGGAGTGTGATGCTGTCGGCCTGACAGAATAGCATGCTAGCTTACCTCTTCAGTCAGTTTTGAGCCTACCTAGCTAAAGACTAACAAGCTATGTGACGTTAAACAGCTGCATAAACGGCTCTGTGATGACAAGACACCGACGCTCGTTCCATATGGACCGGGGAGCTTCTCTGAAATCAGTCCGTCTCTGCAACAGCTGTTCACGGTCTTCGCCACTCACTCACCTCGCTGACGAGCCCCTGCCAGTCACTCTCACTCCTCTTAGAAGACTGCATTATCCGAAATATCTTCACAAAATGACGACACAGGCAGGCTGACTCTGCTGCTCCGTCCGAGCTGCCTCTCCTCCGTTTGTTTATCCTGCAACGTCACTTTTTAATTTGGCTCTGCTGTCAAGTCAAGCGGAGTGAGACTAGAAAAGACTTCCGGTGTCAAAACGGAAATTGAACGAGGCTTCCTTCGCAATAAAAGGACGATGCTTTTTTTTTTTTAACCATAGCACAAACATAACAAAAAAAACATATGTTAACGTATTTATTAAGAGATGGTACTCAAGTTTAGATTTACAGAATATTTTGAGAATAATCTAAAACCAATATACCTTAAACAGAAATAATAAAAAGAGAATCAGTATGTCATAAAGGTGGCATATTCCATTATGTTTGGCAAATTTTGCAGTGCCATTCATTTAAATTGCCATTGCATAACTTTCAAAACATATTTTCCAAATCATATTTAATGAAACTAACAAACTCAGAAGTCTAAACTGGCTCTTATCATTAGGTGCAAAGATCTAAATGTAAAATAATCATCATTCAGTATTCCCACAAAACAGACTATATGCCCAACCTCTTTGTTCCTCTCATAATTGTTCGAATTGAAATTGTAAAACTTCTGAGAGGCAATGAGAACATGTAAAGGCCAATGGGCTGAATAAAAGCAGGTCAAACAAAGTGAAATTATGGACACATAAAAGAATAAAAGAGTTGTGTCATAAAAACTATAGCATTGAAAATATGTCAGGAATAAAAATTAAAATAAATTTCAAGGTTTCAAGGGAAGTCACAACTACAGCCATCAGATAAATGTAGCAAAATCAAAGTAGAATGGTCCCTTATAATGATAATGGTCGAGCAAAAATAAAAAAATATACCAAAGTGAAGAGAAAGCCCATTAAAAAATTGTACTACAGTACAGCATCTAAAATCTACTCCCCAGCCTTTGGAAAATAGTTACGATGCTCAAAACATCTGCAAAGCCTTACAGGCGTATTTCACAGATGACATTTTATCACAGAAGGAAAAGCACAGGTGTAAATAATAAAATGAATGATGATTGGATTCCATTTACTTGCTTTAGTTTCAGGGTCCTGGCATTCTTCATGCAGGCTCACATGGCTAACTTGAGTACTAGAATATAGCAAAGCCATCTGTAATGTTATTAGTAACACCTGTGCTTTTCCTTTATGATAACTTTGATGATGTCAAGACATATTAGACTTCCTTTTGTGCAGTCTTGTTACCTAGTGTTGCTAAAGCCTTACTATGAAATCGGGGCTGGGTATGATAACTATTAAAAAACACATCAGAACTGTTTGCATTTGCTTTTCCTCTGACTGCTTACAATACTCTAAATTCATTTCTCAAGTCAATCCTTGTTGAAGTCGACTTCACGTAAAGTCACTGGGTTGAGACTCTTGAACTGGGACACCCAGATGCTCATCAGGGCTGATGGACAGCCTTGTAAGGCTGGTGCTGATGTCTTCTCTTCTAAACATCTCCTTCAATGGCGTCTCTAAATTCCACCCTTGGGTCTTAGCAAACTTGTAAGCACATCCAAAGAGGTCAGGAAATATCGTCATCACATCAATGTGGGCTGCATCCTTTGCACTGTAAACAAAACAGGGCATTTTATTATATTCTGAATCAAATGTAGTGTCATGGCATTACTCTCTTAATCTAACTGCAAAAAATACTTTGTCAAGATGGCTTAGTTATTTAAAACTGTATTTCAGGGTGGATATACAGTAAGTGCATAGTATCAGCAAGCTGTTGAATGTAAAAAAATACAATATTCTTAAGACTTATGTGTTGTTGTTTTTTGTATTATGTGAAGATTTCCTTTTTCAAGGCCCTGTATCCCTTTCACTCACTAGTGCACATGTAGGTTTCGTATGAAGCGCAGTAATCCCAGTGTGTTGTCTGGGTAGGCTTTGTTCTTGGCATCCATCTTCTGGACCAACTCTGGTGGAAACTTCAACACCAAAAATAATTACTCATACATTAAAATTACAAGAATCTGAGTGTTGCAGTTGTTAGGTTGCAGTCACCTTATTTTTCCACTGTTTGAAGGATCCCTCCTTGGCACATTCTTCCAGTGAACAAATCAGTTCCTGCTCAGCCTTTCGACAGTTTGCCACCTCCTCCCTGTTGCCAATGTTTTTCAAGTATTCAACTTTCCTGAAAAATAATAATAATAATAATAAGAAAAAATATTTTAGGATACATCAATTACAGCATAAACAGAACCTTGAAAAAGTATCACAGGATGCTGATTGAAAATGTTAGAGATGGAAACTGACCATTTGCTAAACCCCTCACAACAGTTGTCCAATCGCAGCAGCCCTAAGGCTGCATTCACACCAGATCAGGCGGTGTGACCAAAATGTGAGTTCTTCCATTCATTTTGAACCGGAGCTGTGGCCGCTGCAAGGGGGCCGAAAAAAGGCAGTACGTAGCCGGCAATCCAGAACTGTACAATCCAGTTAGAAGGGAACAAGCTTGGCTTGGGAATTGGAGGGTCACTGCTTCAAGTCCCAACATGGACCAAAAACTGAGTGTGAACTGGTAGCTGGAGAGGTGTAAGTTTACCTCTTGGGCACTGCCGAGGTGCCCTTGAGCAAGGCACCAAATCCCCAGCTGCTCGGGGCGCTTGTCAGGAGCAGCCCCCTCACTCTGACATCTCTACATTAATGCATGTATATAGGTCCTGGTTGTGCATTTGTGTATTTCAGGTCTGTGTGTACTGTGTTAAAATTAACAACAGAGTGTAAAAATTGAATTTCCCACCAGGGATTAATAAAGGTTAATCTTATCTTATCTTAAGTGCCTCATCCAGACCTCTGCACAACCTTGAGGATAATTATTACAGTTGCTGATCTGGTGTGAATGCAGCCTGAGCAGGCAAGACAGGCCTGGTATACTTTGGATTTCTTCACATACCAAAGCAGCGGGCATGATTGATACTCAGGAACACAACATCAAATGTTACCATGCTAACATGTTAAACTAGGACCAGGATACTAGGAGACCACAAAGACATGTTTTTGGAGATCTCTGAGGCAGTGGGATGCAGCCAGGATAAAGCTATAATAACAGACTCAAGTCTGCTTGTGGCTATTCAGAATAGGTACAAACACATTTCATCCCTAACAAAAAACATCATCTTGTTGGTGGGGCTACGTGGTCAGAGGATTATTATAAAAACAATGACTGAGATCGTTGAATCAGGTAACGATGACTTTAAATTTGGATTCATCAATCTGTCAAGCATTTCTCACTTACGTTTCAGGGGACCAGAAGAAGGGATGACTCAAGCATTCCTCCACTTGAGGTCTGTTTTTTGGTTCTTCATTGATCATCCACTCAATGAGATCCTTTGCCACCACATCTTCAACATGGTCCAGACTGTACTTCCCTTCATGAATGTTGCACTCACATTTAAAGGATTTGTCGCCAAAAGGATGGTGTCCTCCAGAGAGGATATAATAACTGAGCATCCCTGCCACCTTTAGAATGAACAGAACATTTTAGCAATTGAGAAAGTACTTTTCACCAAGTTGTCAATTAAGTTTGTTAAGCAGAAAAACTGACCTGTATATCAGTGTTTGACTTGTATGGTATGTCGCCTTCTTCTGCTAAAGTTTCCTTGGCCATCCAGCATTTTGTTCCTGCACTGCTTGTACGATAAGTTGTTTGGCCTTTGGGTAACCGTCTACTTATGCCAAAATCAGCTAATCTTGCCCTCCCGTTAACATCTGCAGGACAAATCAGGTACACAGACTCATGCATGGTAATTACAAATTCAAATATTGGTTTTGTTTTGGAATTTCAGACAGTGAATTCCATCATTTCAGTATATTTTTAACTTGTCTTACCAATCAAAACATTCTGCGGTTTAAGATCCCGGTGGAGAATTGGAGGACTTTGACAATGGAGCACCTTTAAACTGTCGAGAACCTGATAGACAAGTTTCTTCATCAGGAGACCACCGTCATTACTTATGATGTATTCATCCAAGGTGTATTCACAAAGCTGAAGACCAAGATATCCAAAGTTCTCATCCTCCGCTCCATCAACATATCGTACAATAGATGGATGATCAAGCTCTGGAAGTCGTAGAAATCCTTCCTCATTCTTCAGCGCCTGATAGTTGCATTTAGACATTCTCTTAATGGCAACTTCGGTGCCATCATCTCTCAGCCCCAAGAAGACTTCAGTACCATCGCTTCCCTTCGCTATGCGGAATTCTGCGTCATTCACATAAATCAGACTTCCGATTCTGTTTACTTTACTTTCATCAGTGCTCAGGAGCTTCTCTAGTTTCCCTCTCCACTTCTTGCTGATTTGTAGCCATTTGTGAGTTTCTGATGATGTAGTGGCGTTGCAGTGGAATGGCGTCATATTTGAAGTTGACTCCACAGCAGAAACTGCTGTTAGATCAGTGCACACTTCATCATTTGGATCTTCTTGCTTTTCTGACTGTTCCTTCTTTTTTTTTTCTTCCTTTTCTTCTTTTTCCTGGATTCAGGTAAGGCAGCAACATCCTCACATTCTGAGTTTGGTTTGCTGAAATGATGCTTCAGTCGCCTGAGCGCTTCTTTCAGCTTGTCATTCATTTTCATATCTGCAGATGTCAGTATGTCCTCAGGAACTGAAGTTATCCCCACAGACGTAAAGATGTTGGCTGCATGTTCAACTGAAAGCAAGTTCGCAAAAATGCCATACGTGTAGACTCTAATGTCAGAGGAGCGCGGGTCCGTTACAAAAAGAACAACTGTCTTGCATAACTTCTCACTAAAGTTGGGATCCCAGCCATTTGTTCCTTTTGTTTTCTGTGTTATCACATATAGAGTTTGCAAAACAGCTAGACATATCTCAGGTTTCTCTTTTGAAAAAAGCTGATTCAGTAGTTGGGGAATTATAGCCAAGGCTTGCGCATTTGGTATGTCTTCCATTGTGCAGAAAACTGCATATAAACTAACAATAGCCAGAATTACATGTTGCTGGGGAATGTTTGGAAAGCGACTGACGGCACCTGCAATGTAGGAGTTCAGATTTCCTGTGTCTTTCAGCCATTGGATACTTCCCTGGCGGTATTTTTCTGGATCTGACCCATATACATCAAACATAGACACATTAAAAAGTATTTCAATCATGGTCAAATGGGTCTGAGGATCCTCCTGCAACATGCGGCTGTCAAAGGTTTTGAACACTTCTTCAGGTGGACCACCTAATTGCACAGCAATTACCATATCCAAAAAATATCTGATTTTGGAGCAAAGCTCATCTCCTTTTGTTGCAAGGTTATGAATCTTCTGAGATATTTCTTTATTGTGAATAATATGTTCAGGATCAGTATGAGGTAACAGTGTTATCTTTGCACCAGCAGAAATGAGAGCTTTCAAGACATCATCCCTGTCGTTGATGGCAGCAGTTTGCAGCGGTGTGAATCGCTGTATGGGATTCCATCCATTTGGGTTAGCTTTTGCTTCAAGCAGCTTCTTCACAAAAAAGAGTGGCGCTTTGGATAGTGAGACATAATGCAAAGGTGTAAAGCCATTTCGGGAAGCCTTGTTAGGGTCTACACCCTGATGCAAAAGGTATGTAAAAATATCCCTGTTGTGATTTACAACAGCAGCAATCAGTGGGGTTATATAGTCATTCCTCTCTCTGCATGGGTAAGCTTCATTGATGTTGTTGTCCTTTAGCAATTTTTTGAGCTTCTTAGCGTTGTTGTTAATAATACATTGTATTATAGGATGTGTTTCTGTTGGGGCGACTGACACTTGTAATTGTGTGGCTAGATGGATAGATGTGAAGATACTCATTTCTACACTTCAGAGTACCTGGGAAAAAGACAAAATTATGATGTTACAGCTACACATCCCACAAACCCTTCAGCCAAGTACTGACATGTAGGTGAAATGATTTCATTCTGCAATTTAAAATCTCTACGATATTAACTGCATTTGCTCAGATCTGCAACCGGTTGAGTAGTAAATTAATTTCAACACAAATATGATGTGAAGAGTGAGCACTGGTGCTATTGCTATTTTTCAAAATATATACATTTGTTATACATGGCTTGTTAATGCACAAAGATTGCCACACCCTGCCCTGACTGACTAGTTTAGACTTTGAACTTCCTCATTCAGGCCAGAAACCAGAATTGAATGTTGAATGTACACAGCTGTGAAATGCCTTTTAATAATATTTTATCATAATAGGTACAAGGATGACATATCTAAATACTGTATGTTACTAATCAAACTGTCATATGAACGGCCATAACAATGGATTATAAATAATTAGGAATACAAGAAGAACTATGAGTGTGCTTTTCTTAAGCAAGCACATTATTTTACAGTACAGTTTCTAAGATAACCATTAGAGGATTATAGGAAAATTAACTTACAATGTCGGCATGGATTGTCCTCTGTAGTATATCAAATCATGCTGTGCTCTTTCTGTATTTCTTCCCTGATCCTGCCTCTCTTGCTCCTCCCACACACAACTAACAGTTGCTTGGAGAGATAGGCTGGGTATCTACAGTAGAAGGGGGGGATACAAGAGTATCTCTGAACATTACATTGTTCTCTGACTCCATAGTCACTTTAATCCAAATGTGAAAAGATCTGAGCTGATAACCATGTTGATATGCTCACCTGAGTCTAATCCATATTTTCATTCACAGTTAATGTTTTCCGTATTTACGCAACTAAATACCAGTCAAGGATAAGACAGTAAGTACAGAAAGTAAAAGCCAGGCCTAACTATTAAGGAAAGTGATTTAAAGGATAGTTTGCACATTAACCATACAGAGATTTACATTGGATTTCTATTTGTTTTGTTATACTGCCATTAGAAAACACAATTTTATGAAGATCTGCTATTTTCTAGATTGATTTAAATGTGTAAAACACAAGAATATATTTTTTGATAAATGTGTATATTTCAGTATTTATTTTACTTAATTATGTCCCCACCCTACTTCTGAAAACAAAACCTACGCCCTTGTCTGTTCATGATAGATAACACAGAAAAGCTGCTGACAGGGAGAAAAATTGATAAAGGCTCAATGTCCAAAGCATGTATAATTCAGCTGTGGAGGGACGCTTTCCAGGGGGCTGTGACACTCTGATGGAACTGTCCGTCAAACCAACACAGCCAAACTAAGCGCATAAAATGTGGATATGAAGTCTTCTGAGTTGGCAGGGTATCAGCTGATTTCTGAAGAGGAAAAGCTAAAAAGCATTGAACCTTCACCAGGTGGCCAACTTAGTTAAATATCAGTGAAGGAAGGGGCCATTTTAATAACTCCAAACACATGATAAGTTGATTGGTAAGCCCACACAGCTACCTAACACAATAAACCTGTAGATTTATGATGCTACAGGCTGTTTTTTACAGTGCTCATTTGCACTGTAGTGTGTGTCAAATTGTGAGCTGGGGCTTCATATGAAACCTCACTTTGAATTGCATCTTGGAGAATGGTGACATCGTAGTGCATGTATTGATAAATGCAGTTTGGTGCTGAGCAGGTAGTGTTTAGTTTTAGAGCTTGTTCACTGAAAAATCCTGTTGCAGCTGGAAGCAACACTGATGCAGGCAGTGAGACTGAATCTGAACAGTAAAGCTGCAACCCATAAAACCAAAACACAGAGCAGACAGGTGCTAAAAAACTCCATAGAAATGAGAGGGACTGCAGTTGTTTCATAAGTTACTATGTGTGCGTTATTATAATTGACCCCCTTCACATTAGCAAACTCATTTGAGACATCAATATGATAAATAAAAAGATGCTGCACCTTTAAGATCCTAATGGTCTTTGTTAAGGCAGTAAAAGAAACTTCCCCTTATAGCCTCCAGATCAATGAATGGTAAAACACTATCATACTTTTACACATTTATTTTGATACTCAAATGATTAAATTTACAATATATTTTGAGAGTAACATTCAATATGCTTAAAACAAAATTATACAAAAGAATCTGCATGTTGCAAAGCTTGCATATTCCATTATGTTTTTCTTTTAAATTGCAATACCATTCACTTAATGAGCAGAAGTACTTTAGACTTCTGAGTTTGTTAGGTTCATCTAAAAAGAAGTTGGCAAACACCCTTTTTTGAATGTCATGCTCTTGCAAGCTGTTATCTTTTAGGAGTAAGTGCAAAGATCCGTTCCGGGTTTTGTGAGACAAATAGGTAGTGGCATTGCAATCCATGTTTTATGTACATTTTGTAGCTTGTAAGTCAACATTCAGTATTAGTAAGAACAAAGTGACAGACGGAAAAAGCCTCTCAACTTGAGTGAATATATTTACAAACAAATTATGTGTGTTTTTCAAATTTATGTATGCATGTATGCTGACTTCTGTGGTAAGGAGCCTTTTTTAATTTAAAAAAGTTAAATTATGTCAGTAGTCCAACAACTAGTGTTATTTTTTTCCAAACTTAATTTCCCTGACATCACCTAAATACTAAACTCTGGACTAAAAGGTTATTCCATTAACATGTTTGTCTGAAAAGGCATTAGCTATATCCATTCCTGAATATTTCACCTCCAAAAACAACAAACCACTTCTTAAATTTTTACTGTACGCAATATAATCTATAGCACCTACAGTAACATTTTCCACTTAACAACTACGCTCTAAGGGCTGGGGTCTCAGCTAAGATAATTAAAGGTTTGTGCTTTCAAGACATTCCCTGTATGCAAAAAGCAAAGGGGTGTGATACTTCGTCACAGCCAGAGGGAGGCACTGTGGGCCCATCAGAACACAGAACCCCAGTGCTGATAAGGCAACAAACTGTACATCACCACACGGTATGAGGACATGAGTTAAGTGGCACATAGATGAGCAACCACACCTGTAACATGCCCCAAATGGGAACAAAATAAAATGACTAATATGATTATTCTCTCAGGTCCTGGTGTATATTTTTTTGGGGGGTATAAAAGCACAGGGGACATGTAATCAAAAGCTACATCCTAATAGATCAAATTATATTTCAGATCTTTCCACCCTCATGTCAGGTGGATTTTTAGGAAAATACCAGCCTCCTTTTACAATTGTCCACCCTCGTGACTCCTCCTCTCAGTCTGTGAAATGGTGGGCTCTCTGAAAGTGTGAGACACCATGAGAGCAGATAACAGGACAAGGCCACAAAACTAAAATGATTCCAAACACCACTTGACCCAGCTCTCATTCGGGACAGAAACATATGGAGGAATTGATATTTGACAGTTTATTAAGTCTGTTCCGGTCCTTTCTTTTCCTTTCACAAAATCTTTTTAGTGGAAGACGTTCGATTGCAGGAGGGGCAGTAAAGCACAGCCCCTCACAAGCTCAAGTCAATGATGATGTGCTCAAAGATCTGTGTGTTTCCCTTGAAGCTAGAGGTGAAGATGAAGTCCCTGCGGTCAGTGGAAACCACAGTAAAGGACCGTGGTGCCTGGATATACACCTCCTTGAAGCGGTCAAAGAGTTTGTTCTCATCATCCCACAGGTAGATCTGCGAGAAGGTGTAATCACTTCCCAGGGCCAGGTAGTAACGGTCTTTGAAAGAGAACGGCTGTAGAATCATGGAGCCTCGTGAGGGCAAGGCCTGGATCTCTGCAAACTGTTTGGCACCCCAACGTAGAATTTTGGAGTCGCCAATATATCGTGTCATAGCCAAGTAGAGTTCCTCCTTGATCCGGAAGTGCTTTACAGCTACAACATCCTCCATGTTGGGGATCTCGCCCTGCAGGACAAACTTCTGGTTGCTCCGGCTCCACTGGTAGATCACAGGCACCTGTGAGCGGCTTGCCAAGATAAGGTGGGCCTTTCCATCCAAGTCCAAGAACTCTGCATCTGTGTCACGGTACCACTCATGCAGGGACTGGTATGAATAAAAGCCCTTATCGTTCCACTTGTAGAGGGTGGACAGGCCCGCTTTTGAGCTGTCAGCAATCAAAAAGAACCAGTCAGCGCCTATCTGGAATGCCTCAATGTCATTGGGTTTGGAGATCTTGGACACCTCAATGTCCTGGAACTTGCTGAACCTGCTTTGGTCTTCATCAAACTTGTATATGTGGGAACCACCAAAGAGCTGGGCCACAATGACAAACACCTGGTCCTGGATGACAACTGACTTGCACCCCACAATGGACTGACCTGTAAGGAAGGGAAAAAGAAATAAACAGGCCAATAACACGAGTGTAAAACTTAACCAGGTTATTCTGAGACAGTTTGTTAAGGAATTGCCGTACCTGTGATGTTATCGTAAGTCCTGAAGTTCATTTCTATGTGGTCCCATTGGAAAACCATACAACTCTCTGCGCTGGGAGCAGCAATAGTCACATAGACATCATTCTTAAAGCTGAATGTGTCAACAGACAGAGACTCAGATGCAACAGACTGATGGAGGATGAAATCTGTGGAAAGGCACATTCTCAATTGAAATTCTCCACAAACTAACACAGTTCTAAAAGAAGAAAAAAATTATATATGGGCTAAACCGAGAAAACTACACGTTTTCCTTTTCTTTACACTTCATTGGGTGACCCGGTTGAGTTGCCTGAAACTGATGCCAGCTAGAACAGAGACAAGGCCAGCTGGCTCAGGTGTTTCTCACCCGTGGAGATGCATTCGTTGTGCAGGCTGGTCATATCATTGAGGCGTTTGTCCTTCATGTCCTCCGGTCCAGCACACACGACATCCGACACTGTGGCATTGGTGTTCTTCAACCACGTCATCAGCCACTTGGCACGGCAGTCACACTCGAAGGCATTGCCTCGCAGGTCCCTGCAGAATAGGAGTACCGCATGTCATTGCAGATAAACAAAGCAGACAAGCTACAAGGACCTTAGAAGAAAATATGCATGGGACCAAGGATACATTTTGGATACAAATCATGAAGACGAAAATAAACTACATTGTACTATTTACCTAAAACTTTTAACTGAGGGGCAAACTTACAGTTCTATCAGTGAATCCAAGTCAATGAAGAGGTCTCTGGGCAATGCTTTAATGTTGTTGTTTGCCAAAGACCTAGAAACATCAGCAATGAATCAATATAGAAAATTGCACACATTAAGAATATCATAACTCCATTATAAGAAAATGGAAAATCATGATTCACATATATTGTGCAGCAGTCAAAGAAATATTTAAAGGTCTGGACAAGTCTGACATAAAAAAAAAAATATCAATCTTATATATCTCCATTAAAGTTTGATACTATTACCCTTAATCCTAATAAAATAGTGATTTATTAGCATTACTTAAAATGGTCTAGTTGCTCCATATTAAAAATCACTTCAGCAAATTAAAAATTAAACTAGCAATTAACTACTAATTAAATTTAGCAGTGTTTGGTCATGATTGTAAAGGCTGGAACATACAAGTGAGTCAAGTCCCTGAGTCCTCTGAAGGCATATTTGGCTGCAGTCTCTATCTTATTACTCTCAATGAACCTGTGGAAAATAACAACCAAACATGTTGGATTTAGTAATAACAGAACATGTAGTCATAAACATGCAACAATTACTGGAAAATTTCAGTTCAATCGGGCTTGAGGATTGTAATAAACTCTGACACATACAATATTTTCCAAAATGCCAGCAACAATACTAATACAGATTTGTATTATTTTTTGGGGAGGAATTGGTTGTGTGCAAATCTTTTGTGGTACAAATTGAAGCACTAGGGGGCGCACAGTCAATACTTTCCTGCCTCATGCACTTTTTGAAAGACTAATATCCAACCACATACAGTAACCTCATGCCCATAACAAAACCCTCTAGACCACTTTTATTACGTTAGATTAAAGTGTGCCATTTAATCTAGTTACACCTGATTAAACTAATGTTGTACACATGTTATGTAGCCAATTTTAGTTATAGCACAGATGTACTGAATGCAGTTGCACTACTTTGATTTAAAAAGGAAGAAAGAAATAGAGGAACTTACAGATACTCCAGATGTGGAAGGCCTGAGAATGCATCATCCCTCACAGTTGTAAGAGAATTGGAATTCAAAAGCCTGTAATTAATAATAAACAACACATTAACAGATGCTGCCAGCACAACTGTTTCATGCCTCTGTCTGTCTGAAAAACAGATGAATTTTTTCAGACTAATTTCATATTCAGTAATCAAAATCGACCCAAATGGTGCCCAGTTCGTAATGCAAACACCCGTTAAATCAAGAATGGGAGGAGTAATTATATCACTATAGTTTATTATTGGCCTCTATCACCTTTATCAGTACACACAGTATTGGAAGATGTTAAGAAAAAACACATTTTATCAAACAAAATGTAGGCAAAAACAGGGTTCCCTGTCACACAGAGGAGTAAACCACATATAGTTTCATTGCACTATATCAAGATGTAGGCGAACACATGTAAAAGACAGTCATATTGTGAAAACTGACAGATTTTAAGGGGCATTTAAAAAAGGACACTAAGCTGACAGCATCTGTGCTATGTAGCTCCTCATGTGTGTTATGACTTTGGTTTGTCTGCCACACCTTCGCCTCTGCTGGCATTACAGCTATCACTATCGTGGGGCAACAAAGCACATTGATGGCCTCTAAAATCTGGCATGGACTGCACTGAAAGCTCTCCAGGTGTCCTTTTAAAACCTGCCCTGTTAATTACTTTAACACACCAGACTTTAAATATGATTTATCTGTATTAAAGTAATGCACAATACAATGTTACTGGACATACAATATGTGTATTTCAGTAGCATAAAATGCTTGATTAATTAATGCTATTACATGCCAGTATCATAGTTGTTAGATTATAGTGTAATGAAGGTAGGTTATAATTGTGTGTATTGCAGCTTTAGACTGTCAGATCTCTACCTAGGCTGCACAGCCTGATGCATTTGTCATATTTAACACCCATATTAAAGATATATTTAAGTTTTCAAAGTCACCAAATTGTTGAAATCAATATGCCTGCATAGTTTTGTCCTACTAAGAGCATTTGCTCCAAGATAAGGGCTACTCCTAAAATCTTATAGGTTCATACAGAGGAATGATGTGCAGTTGAAGTACTCTTACAGTAGCTGGAGGGATGGCATGTGAGCAAACATTGCCTCTTTGACCTCGGAGAAAGTCCCATTGACGATACTCCTGAAAGGAAGAGGCATACAACAGTTATAACGCCAGCAAAACCAATCAGATGCTGAAAAGTGATCAATCAGAGAAGACAGAAAGGACTGCATTGCCTTTCAATATCACATTTTATTAAGATGGTGCACATTATATAAAATACAGCGATGTATAACTGGAATATAACTTAATAAGCCTATATTGCTGCATATTACTCACGCATGTTTAGTGAAAACATCATATATAGAGCTACTCACAAAGAACTGATGTCGTTGGGGCTAATCCTTGGGACATAGGAGGACCCGACGCAAATGATGGACTCCCTGGAGCAGCTGCATGTTGAAGGACATCGGAAAACCTTCTTCAAATGACCCGGTTGAGACAGGAAGCAGAGCGACACAGAAAACAATGCCCAAATGTTGAGACTTGTTGGCAGCATCTTTCTTGCCGGGCTCGCATGTGTGAGGTTTCGCTGAGAGCACCGATCGAGGCAGATGGCACCGCGCGTTTCCACCCTGCACCATGAAATGCTGCACTGGCTCCCTGACATCAGCAAATCAGCTGCAGCTCCCCTCCGTCCACTTTAATTATTTATTAAGCCGCGGCTCCAGTCGGAGAAGTGTTGGTTAAACAACCATGCACCATACATCGAGAAAATAAGGCGGCCACGGATGATCTGGTAACCTGAACGCCTCACATACTGTTAAGGCTGCTTTAAAAGGAGCGCTTCAAACATGGCTGTTTTTTTATAGATAGGTGGCATTTATCCAAATTTAATTTAATTACATTGGCAGATATATCAATCACGCATCTATGGACTTACAAAATAAACGCTGAAAGACGGCAAATATTTACATTGATAGCTATTTTGACATTTGTCACGTATTAGCAGTGATTTATAATGATGGTTTGTTAAAACATTTACAATCAAATACATCATGTGAAAGTCTCTTTATGAAAGGAAGTGATATATTGTTGCTAAGGGAGATTTTCCTACAGTAAAGTGTCCAGTACCCCTCCTCCATACAGAGACTCAGAGGCGCATAACTGCAGCACCATGGACAGCGCCTCTGCTCGGCTGGTCTTCTGGACATCTGATGGCTGCATGTATAAGCAGCCAAAGGATTCACGGTGGATGCAGTAGCCTCTACTGTATGTAGGGACACCTGAATCAGCATAAGGTAGGGGAACAGCTAGAAGTGGGATTTTGGACTTGAATGACAGAAGAAAACCCTTCAATTGTATTCACAATGAAAAACTAAACAGAAGTGCTTCACCAGTGGGATTCACGGTGGAGTGCTAGACCCAAAGTCCAATGAGCATAATAATGTGATAGGTTAGCACATCCCCACATTTTAAAATCAAGGACAAAGCATTTCACTTGTTTAACTGGCTCACATCACAATACACATCTATGCAACGTAACCACACTTTTGCACTAAATAAAAGATATTCATAAAGATTATAGTGTCTGTACTGGTGTGTTTAATGGTTTTAGCCTATTTGCATTTGATGAGAGTGAATGCATAGATGGATTGGGTTTGCATTTTCGTGTCATGTCTCAGGACAGGATGCATCAAACTCACATAAATAAATAAATGCTGCAAAATCAGCACACCTTCATTGCCTACCTGCAATAACATTCAAAGGAATAAATATACAAATTGCCTTCTTTTTCAAGCGTTGGAGAGCAAACTAAGTCCAACAAGACCACAGACAAGACCGACATGGTCTTTGTTTTAATTTAAGGTCAGTTATGTTCTGCATTTAATATAACTTGTCTTGTCTGCAAAAAAAAAAAAAAAAAAAACAATAAAAAGATTTCGAAAAAACTGACATCCTTATATTATCATAGTATGTATGACACAAAAGAAAATGTGACTCACCTCAGTTCTGTTTTCCTTTTAAATATTTATGAATCTGCCAGAACCCAGAGGAGGAATACTGGTTCATCTACCTGAGGATCTTTGGCTGCTACATAAGCGAGATGTAACGTGTTTTCATTTTTATTTTTACATCTTCTTTTATTCATTTGCATTTTATCAAGGGCGCAGACAACAAGAAGAAAGCTGGCATTGATTCTGTTTCCTTGCATCTTCAGTGCTCTATTCTCCACTTCTTTTTTTGCTTCCATCTCAGCTTACTTTCTATTATTTCACCCCTTTTTATATTTTATAAATACTAGTTTTTTGATTTGTTAAACTTTAAAAAAAATATTCCTATTACATATGTTTTGCAGATTGAATGAACAACTGAGTATAGATAGGTTAAATCCTTGTACCTGATTGGTCATTCCTGCATACATATTTAATCAGAATCTGACTGTTGCCTTGATGGCAGCAGCAGGTCAGCCCTGATATACCAGCCAGGAGCAATGTCCCTACTAATCCATGACATTGTTAGTTTGGTAACAGGTCTGTTTATCTGTGGCCCTGGTTGTGCCACTCTGGCTCTCCATCATCACTGAGCTGTACCTGGCAGCAGCTGAGAGGGGCTATTTGTCATCCAGCAGCATCCCTGGGGTACTTGGACTTATGATTGAATGTGTGGAGTGCAGATTTAGGAGGAATATTTTTAAAGGCAGTCTATTCTGGTGAGGAGGGATGAAGGAAAGCAATCATTACGGTTTAAATGAAACAAAAGGCTGAGATTTAGACTTAACACTTAATGCTGAGGATAAACTAACTTACTTGGGTCATAATGTGGCCTATTTTCCCCATAATCTTTACAGTTTGATTTACCTGAGCTGTTTCCATATTGGAATGCTTGACACTGGATTGCCTAAAAAAGGACTGTAATGCTGTGAGCAAGTTTCTCAGTGGCAGCCCTTTTCTGATTTAAACACTGCAGCAGACGTGATCAATGTTGGGGGGGGGGGGGGGGGGGGGGGGTTACAATTGGCCAGCACAAAAAATGTGGGTCTGACTCTCAATCCCCACAGCAGCTCTGCAATCTCAGCAAAATTTTGGAAACCTTGCAAACTGGTGACAAGCGATGGAGAGAAGAAAAAGACAAAAAAAAAAAAAAAAAAACAGCAACAGCGCTGTATATGTAAGTCAAATGTACCGTTTCCAATTCAGTTGAATAACCTACAGCCGTGATTTCTTAATTCTGACAGAAAGCGATGCAACATTTGCCACCGCAAAAGAAGCCAACATTTAGTAAATAGTTGTTTTGAAAGAGCCACTTCTGCTTTTCAGAGTGCTGCACTGTACCGGAGCCGTCACAGTGTTTTTCCATTATATTTTGTTAATGGTTCAGTACAGCCTGGGAACAGTGAAAATGTGCTGATACAGCACCTTCATCTATCCGACTCCAGTACACTTTTAAACGCTGCTTGGGTGGACTGGCTCTGCTGTTGCTATTGCTACACATGCAAACCAACATGTGCTGACTGTACACTTTGCTAAACCCAAGCACACCTGGGCCCAGCATATACGCAGCAACTATGGCAGCTGGTACATCCAGTTCTGATGCGTACATGAGTGTTTGAACTACCAGAACATGCCTCAAGCTTTCAAATAGAAATCAACCTAATCTGCAGCAGATGAAGGTGGTGCCACAGGAAGGACTTGGACAGCATACTATCGAAATATAGATTAGTAGGAGTCTATTTTTGTGCCTCAGGGCACTAACTGCTCTGCTTCCTAATGACTGAGATTGGAGAGCAGAGGGAATAAGACAACAGACTTAAGAAAACCTGATTAAAGATCAATTCTCCTGGTGAAGCTCTGACTGAAATTCAGCCTATGCTGCGTAACAGTAAAATACAGCATAACAGTTAACTACATCTCTCTTACATTGTTAATGCTACATACAGAATAGGTTCAGTGAACATTTCCTTCACTAAACAGACGGGTGATCTATGTTTAGTGTACGTAATTGATTATCTGTTCCTTGCAATTGCTTCCACAACCTGAAAGTAAATGATCTCATCCAATACACTGACTTCAAATGGAGATAATGGATCAACGGCTTTTGTATCACATTACATCACACTGCAGAAGATATGGCACAACATACTAAAGCAATATTGTTTCATATATCAATGAGTAGAAGCCTAATGTATCCCAAAAAGGAATGCACTAGGGCTGTCAATCAATTAAAATATTTAATCTTATCTGTTCAAAATGTACCTCAAAGGGAGATTTGTCAAGTATTTAATAGTCTTATCAACATGGTAGTTGGCAAATGTGCTGCTTTATGCAAATGTTTGCACATATTTATTACTGGAAATCAAGCAACATAAAACAATGATTAATATTGTCCAGAAACCCTCACAGGTACTGCATTTAGCATAAAAAAATATGCTCTAATTCTAACATGGTAAGCTGCAGCCCAACAGGCAACAACAGCTGTCAGTGTGTCAGGCAGACTGGTGGGTACCCATAGAATCCATTTTCATTCACATATCTGGAGGTCAAGGGACCCCTTTGAAAATGGCCAGGACAGTTTTTCCTTTATATTATGATATTATGAGATTCCTTGGGTTTTCTAGTTTAATATGGTGCCAGTATCTTCACTCTAGCTTTAAAACTGAAACTCAAAAATCAGTGGCGTTAAAACAATTTTGCTTTAAGAGGAATCACAGTTAATTACATTCCAGCACTGTTTTCAAGCTGGCTTCTTTCTTGAATATTTCATCCCATAACTGCTCTGTGGAGTAATATTATGGAGCTTAATGAAGAGAGATAACACACAGGATGTACAGGCCATTGTAAAGAGTTGATCCATAATCTATTTTGTGTCCAAACTCCTTAATACAGTAAAGCATTTCCAATAATACAAGTCTTTGCAGACGCTTTGGTCTAACTTCGGATCAGCAGCGAACCATATACTCCCGAGAAGCATTTGTATGCAGCTTGTGTCCTTAGAATATCTACTAATTAGCACACCTTCACAGAGGAGGGAATTAATCAGTGACATCAGCATGTGTCATTTTTGTTTGTAATGAACACCTGCACCTGGTTTCATCGCCAGCTGTTGCTGCTGAGCTCAAGGTTTTGACCTTATTACAATGTCTGGATTGATAATCCATCAGCAAGTGCCAGTGTCAAAACACATACACACACACACTCTCAGTTCAAATCAGGGTAAGAGGGAAGTGCAGGCAGATGACTCAAACTAAGTAGAAATCACTGTTTTTTTCTTTCAGCTCAGTCATTCTCCAGTACTGTCCTCCTGGCACTGTGGGAGTACTGGGCAACCACTTTTTGACGCACTTCCCTCTTTCTTCAGGGTCTTCAGGCACTTGTCAAGCCTTTTGATGCACAGTGTCACATCTTCACGAGTGATGCCCACAGCTGAGGCAGCATTAAGGTAAGGGCAGGGGTACGCCTCAGAGTGAGACATGAAGCCGCGGAACGTGTGCCCGCTTATGGTCTGCTCCTTGCCCAGTGGTATTACCCTAGAAACATGAATGAAAGAGGCACGAGGCAGTGTGGTATTATCAACGTAGTGCAACCTTAAAGTATTTCAGAGGTGAACATTTGTGAGAAACTGCTTTGAGCTGTAGGTAGTTTCAAACTCTGCAATATTGCTTGATATTATTTACATATTTCAAATTCACATTATTAAAAAAACACTATTTGTCCCTGAAGAGAAAATTGCAGAGGCACGTAGAGCAGTTCAGTAACACAACAAAAGAAAAAATTTAAAAATTAAGTAAAAATGCAAGGATAATCTGTACTCAATGCAAAAATAATACACATGCTGCTGAAATTTGGCAGGGTTTCATCACCGTCAGCACACTTTAATGTGAAATCCATTACTGGCTAGCTATTAGGACGATGGGTACTAGAGAGACCATTATGGTAGCATCATAATAAGTATGTAGATCTCTGTTAACATGTTTAAAAGCTCACTGTTGATGTGACAAAAGCCAGCTACCTAGCACAGTATTCATGGTCTGCACTGAAAATACTTCGAAACATCAGCTTGCATCAAATCCTGCAATAAAGTCTAAGATCAATGTGTGTCATTGAAACATAAATCTTAAAAGTCAATGCATCTTATTACGTATGCGACTGAGGTACAAGGACAAAAGATTTGAGTAAGTGCTGCACTCTGACCATGGGAAAATGCTCACATACTCCCATCAGAAAACTCACAAAATATCAGAAATCAAGAGGAAGGAAGTGTGGAGGCTGTTTCTTTGATACTTTAACATTAAAATCTCAGCATCACAAAACAAGCATGACATAATGACATAAATAAATCATTCACAATATTTAAAATATTTAGATGCTCCTATATTTGTTTAAAACGCACTGAAGGGAAAAACTGGAGAAAAAAAATTGGTATTTGGTATTTTTGCAGCCATAAAGTAGAAGGCAACAATGAAGGATTGGCAAATCCTCCTCCGTCCTGCTAAGAAATAGCACTACCAGTGGAAGCGAGAGCACGGTTTGTGCCTGTGATCTCTGTGGAGACAACACTGCTGGTGGGTCGTAATGGAAACACATTGTTAAATTAGGAGGCAGCCCTCGTAGGATGGGCAGTCTCATCATCTAAAGTAGTTTCCGCTCCACCAGATTCAGCAGATCCATTTGGCTGATTGCTGACTTCCACTGGACGTTTTGTTTGGCAACGCGCAGCACATCCCGACATTTGAGGATGCAGACAAACCTTTTTTTTTTTTTGACTTTTGTAACAAATGGGATCACTCCCCAGCACACACGCACACACTCTTGATTCCCATCCCCTCCCCATGTTTCCATTTCAGGCTTCCATACCTGGCTCCTGACACTTGCCGGGTGAACAACATGGAGCCCAGCTGAGTCACCGCCTTGTCGCTCTCGGCCTGGAGACCATCCAGAGACATGGCTGGAGGAGAGAGGTGCCACACCCAACACACATATGCACAGTTGATTAGATTGAATATCCAGGATTTAAGAAATGTACAAATATAGGGTCAAAAATTAGGCTTTCACCACTCAAAATCAACCAAAGCACTTGGACAAAATACAAAGTCTGCTGGTCTGTAGCCAGCACATAGAGCTTACCCAGTGAAATGGGGTTATGTGGGGTGTGAAGCAATCTCTCCCCATGTGCAGAGGCTAGACTCTTCAGCTCCTGAGCCAGGAACAAATAAATCTCCTGCAGGACATGCAGACACAGAGAAGGGGCATGGAGAGACAGAACTAGAGGGAGCAGGGGCCATAAGAAAGAACTATAAATAGCAGCACAATGCTCCTTTCACACTCTGCTACAGTGTTTTTTTTTTTTTAGCAGCAGCAGCCTTGTTTTTTTTTTTTTTTTCTTTTTCGCAAATCAAGCAAATCTACTTGCAAGCAGACCGGTCAATGTCTAAACCCCTCCCTTCCCCCTTTACTCATTTTCCTGACTGTGTGCAAGCAGTGTGTCGACTTCCTCTCCCTCTAAGGCCAGGATCTTCACTCACATCGCACATGCACCTCTGGGATCGATTAGAGAGGCAGGGGAGGAGGAACATGTGCTTTTATCCTGACATTTTAACATCAACATGTTTAAAATATGCTGACAAAGTGCATTTGTTTCAGAGTCTCAAAAGCAGTGTGTGGAGCACTCTGAATAAGGGCAATGCACACAGATGATCTGAAGCTCCACAACAAATCACTGTTTTTCTTGCTGGCTACCAGCAGCAGGATCTGCTCTCTGCAACAGAGTGTGTGAGTGTCTACTGCGTACACTGCTGACTCATACTTTCCTAATTTGAAAACATCAAGGAGGAAAATATTTTCTCTGTCATGAGTCAAACACAAACAGACTTTCGATGATGTCAAGTGTCTCTAAGTGTTCCTTGTTCTCTAATAACAATGGATGACTTGAGACGAGGGGTGCAAGTGGTGGAGAGAGTGCTCGGCTACGACTCTGCAGACAATAAGTGCGTGTGTGTGAAGACTTAACCCCATCCTAACCAAAAAAAAAACAAAGAACCCCACACATTATCTGCTGGTTTTGTGATATCTAGACATTTTTAAAAATGGTTACAAGAGGCTGTAAATGAATCTCAACAGATGAAATGTCTGAATTATTTAAAGCTTTTGAACCCGTGGGGGATGTGAGGAAATCACTCAGATGTGCAGACACTATGGAAAACTGGTCCTGTACATTAATTATGTATAATGTGGACCAAGAGAAATCAATAAACCTTGATGGCGTCGGGTCATGTGAGAGGCCAGAGGTATTTCCTAATTGTATATTTCTGCAATGTAGTATTGATATTATATGTCATCCCTTAAGTATATTATTTTTAGGTTTAGGTCCAGTTGGTGATTATGCCGTTTATTCTTATGTATTAGTAGAGCATGTCAAACTGTCTGAGGTCCCTTCTGAAAAATGTCCTCCTCCAGCTTTTGAAGATTAATTTATTTCTGTATCTTCCCGAGGTCTGAACACCAACAGACACACATTACAGTCCAGTACATTTACAGTACATTTGTGCCAGAGCAGTTTGGAGGTGTGAGAATGCTGCAGTGCCTATACCATCTGAAGAGGGGGATGCTGCATTGTGAGCAAGTCTGCTTTAAACCAGGGAGCCACCAGGGGATGTTTTCTGAAACTTCTGGATCAATTTTATCTTCCTATAGCACACTCCTTCCTCTACAAAGCTCATTGCAACACGCACGCACATGCACACTCACACTCGGCATGTGAGCCACTGCAATTCAATACAAGTTATGCAAGCTGTTCTTTTCAGTCTTCGGGGGGAAAACGTTGACACAGCACGCACAGAAAGATATTCAGACTGACACTGCTGCAGTGTTTTTATACTAATCCATATTGTTCTTATCAAACCATCTGGAAGCATCCTGCAGATATTACACCCTACCTGAAGTACGTGACAAACTGTATCTGGCTTTATAAAGTGATGTGTGCTCTCACCTTTCTTTCTGACAGGAGTTTCTTGTAGCCGTTGGATCCCAGAGTCAGAAGGGTAATGAGGACGTCAAGGGAAGGTGAAGCTGATGCTCGACCTGGACAAAAGAAGGCCAACAAGTGACTTTCTTTGTTTTGCAGCAACAGAAACTAGATAGAATCTACTGTGTGTAAACGTAATTACAGGTATAAATATCCACTCCTTTTTTAAAAAGGAGGTTAAGGTGAAGCATTTCATGTATATCTATGGTATATCAGGTATCAGTTTTTTATCCTGCTCAGAACTGTCCTGATGAAGAAGAAAAACTGAAACTGTATCGCTATGGATGACGGGCTGATGTCAGGGCTGGGTATCAAATCTATGACTGGAAACTGATCGAAATGTGTTTGTAGCACTGGATATGGTTTTACAGTAGTTTCATTTGTTTTAGTTAGTCAGCTATATTAACTTAGAGGTGTAACTGTGTAGGAATGGTCATAATGTTTAATGTCTTTGTGCTACTTAAGTGAAGTGATTCTCTCACAGGACCGTCTCCTGGAACATCAAGTCTGTTCAGTATCTGCGGTTCAATGTCATGTTGACGGAGTTGACAGAAATTCATGCTATCTCCTTTTGTCAGTTCTGATATATTATAGCTAAGACTATGCCTGAAATGAATTTACTTTCGTTTTAATTTTTTTTTTTACCCAGGCAATATAGCTTCAGTTCAGTTTTTCTTAAACAGATATTTTTTATTTAGTTTCAGTTTCCTAAAAATATTAGCCTGTTGGAAACTTTCAAGCAATACCTGTCCTTAATGATACACTCACAATATTAGTGAAAAGCAATTTATGTACTAAGAAGCACTGAAAACAAATAAGCTGTGTTCATTAAAACACACAGCACTGAAAATCTAAAGACTTTACAGACTATGGCAGTATCTAGAGATGTAGATCAATGAGTTGTCAAATATTAAATTAATCAGCAGCTATTTTGATATTCGATTAATCAGTTTGAGTCATTTTTAAAGAAAAATGGGTAAAGAAAAAGGGTAAATTCTCTGTTAGCTTCTTAAATGTTAATATTTTCTGGTTTCTTTATTACTCTATCACTGGATAATTTTTGGACAAAACAAGGCATTTGAAGATGTCATCTTTGGCTTTGGGAAACACTAATCAACACTTTTCACCATTTTTGGATAGATCAAACAACTAATTGATTGAACAAGAAAATAATCATTAGTTGCAGCCCCGCAGTATTGTTACATTAATACTTAACTGCCATGATGACTATATCATTACTTGGTTCATATCACTAACTTCATCATATTTTTCAGTTGTAGATGTAAAGTGCTGGTCATTAGCATGTAAACATAAAAAAGCCATAGTATTGTTAATACCGTTAAGTTAATACTCACCTGGGTACATCTGGCTTATCTCCTGTATGAACGACTCATCAAAACCTGCGATAACGGCGCCACCTACTGGAACCATAAAGTTCTTGTCCAAGCTCTGCACAAACGCATCAATTCTTCCAACACGAGCCCCCTGAAAGAAAGACAGGCGTGGAGAAACACACCACCATATCTGTCAACAATCTGATGACACTGAAGACGCTCACAAATCATATATTTGTACCCAAGAGGTGATCTCCAGTTCAATTACAAGTGAAGACAAGCACACTGCTTCAAAAATTCAACGGAGAGGTACCAACCTGTTGTATAAGGTGCATGCATTTGGATGACTGTACTCCGTACGCATTGTTAACTATGTGGGGAATGTTATGTTTGGCACACACAGTGGCCAGCTCCTCAAGCCTACAAGACAAGATAATAATGAATGATTAACTTCATTTAAATTTATAAATCAGCTACTTTGACGTCTAAAAAAATCCTACAAGGGGGGATAAGTGAAATATTATTTTACCTGTCAGGGACCCGTGGGGCAAAGCAGGACGTTGTTGAATGAACACACAGGATGTTCTCGGGTCCGAGCTCCTCGATCTTGTGCTCAACTGTTTCCAAGTCTGTTCGCAACTCATCGCCCTCGAGAACATTCTCCACCACCACCGGTTCAAAACCTGATGAAACAGTCAGATTTGAGAGAGGACAGTGAAAGCCCTCAGGTGTCATTGTATGTGTTTCTATGAGGAAGAAGAGCGCACTTCTAACTAGCTAGCATAGGGGTGAAAATGCAAACAGAAATCATCCCATAATTAGTCAACAGACACTTTACATGAAATATTCCCCCACTAGTATCTGCTGCCGTATTTCTAACACCAACGTAGTCTGTGAACAGGCTGTGGAGGTGACAGGGTAACGGATATTGCTGTCATCATCACCTGCTGTGATCATAGCTTTGAAACAGGACTTCTGGTCGATGCGAGGCCAAATGATGCAGCGAGCTTTGGGTCTTCGATGACGAAGGGCCAGGAAGCACAAAGTCAAGCTCATTCCTGTTGCCATGGGGACTACAAAGCAGCTCGCCACGCTCCGGACACCTGTGATCCAGAAGAAACAAAGCATGCTGATATTTGTTACCATTTACACCTACAAATAAAAATCTGAATCAAAAAGGGGCACGCCCCCAATTTCACACATAAAGTTCAGTGTACTTCTAGTGTGGAGTTAGAAAGAAGTGGACATTTTGGAAGGTCTACTGAAAAATGCCATTGCCGTTGCACTACGGCGAATGTAGGATCCAGCATTTTTGGAACCTCATCCATACCAGGGACTAAAAGTCGGGATATTTTTTTCACAGTCTGTTGTGAGTTCCCCAACTTTATGGAAGTGCAATAATAAATCTCTGGAGGGACCACTTAAGATTAATATTTCTAACTCTCTAACCTAACCCTCAGCACATCAGTGGCTAAAAAGCAGAGGTTGATCGTTAGTGGATTTTTAAAGGCTGATATAAAAATGTTAGTTTGGAGGAAGAAAAGGCAGACATCTGATTAACTGGCCGATACCTTCTTTACTTCTGCAGCAGCCTTGTCGGCTACTTTTGCATACATCATTTTTAATAAATCCGTTTTTTTGCCAAGAGAATATCCTGATTTGAAGGATTGCGTCATTTGATTTATTGCAACGGGTGATGTGCTGTTCTGTGGCTTACAGTATTACTGGCCATGATTATTTCTGTTGCGCGTCTCGTTCATTGTTTAATGCAACCCTTTCAAACCATTCATGTAGATCATGGAGTATTCATGGAGTAAAGAGGATGCTCAAGTGTGAAATTTCATTTCATGAACGGATGGTTACATTACTGGATTATTTGGAAGAGAGAATGCCAAACTGGTACAGTAAGCAAGTTAAAGTAACAGTGAATGACCTCTTTTCCTCCCTGTCTTTATCTGATACAAAGAGCTGATAGTACTGCATTATACATTTGAAAGAAAGACTTTTTTTTTTTTTTTTTTTTTGCTTTAATTTTTTTAAAAAACCCTCAAAAAAAAAAAGTGATGAATGTCGTGGGGAGAAGGGGGGTGGCGGGGCAATCAGGGGCTATTATTCCCAAAAAAAATAATATTTTAAAAAATTTCTTAGGGGTAAAAATAAATCAGAAAAATTTATAAATATACAGTTTGAAAACTAACAAAAATACTTGGCACAAATATTGAATGTTCTTGCAAAGTACATGATGTCCTCAGTTTGAATGATGAGCTATACACACCTGAGAGCTTCAAGATGTCCAACACAACTGAATTGGTCAGCTTGTTAAGCAGACTGGATCCTGCAGCTTTGGGCTGAATAGCAGCAATGTCACCTGACCGACCTATGCCATGGATCAACCTGCATAAAACAGCTGAATGTCACAACAGGAGCCATTAAACAACTTCCTAAACCTGAAGTATCCAGATCTACTGTTTCACTGGTCACTAGTCAAGACTTGCATTGCTAAAACTTCTGAATATACTTCAGTACTATGCTGAATAGAGCTTGGCCGTTATATCAATATGGGCAATTTTTTTACTTATCGTAGATAAATCAGTTTTAGTGTTTATGTTGACTAGAACGAAGACCTTGATTTAATATATTCTTTCACACTTTTACGCTAAAATACATAATTTAGTTACAATTCACACAAATTCATGGGATCCATATCAAAAATGCTCAAATGTGTGGCTGGTAAAGTAAAAATAAATCTACCATGGTTAGGCTAAAATACATATTTCTGCTGCTCCCATCCACAGCTGCTTGCCGTCAGAGAGCCCTTTCTAACGGGGAACTGAAGCTGTTATATCACTCTATTCAAAGCCACCAGACTCCATTGACAACTGAGTAATTTTACAGAGCACAACAGTATACATATAACTCCACTTCAGAAACTCCAAACTAACCCTTTCAGTTATTTCCAGACTTAGCACAGCTAACGTTGACTTAGCTAATGCTAGTGTTCACATTATTCATAAGCTTATTGATTAGCTTAGTAACCTCTGTCACTGCTTTTAGCTGACGGCTAAGTGGTTGTTTCCATTTGAAAACCTCAGAAAAGAATGCAGGTTAAGTCAACCTTTAATAAAATGCCAATCTTTAGATTGGACACAACATAATGCAGAGTGACTCCACTCAGACGTTATGAAGTTAATGTCAAACTTGAACCTGTAATGTCGTCTTGCGACAAGGCTGGATGCCACCCGGCCTTCCCTCTCTCCTACCCCACAGTTGCCGAGGAAGTTATTGCTGTCCATCACAGCCAGCTCATTGAGGAAGAGCTCTATGGTGCTCTCACTCCAGCCGTCCTCTGGACACTTACCCTGCAACGAACACAACACGAAAAGTGGATGAATCTACAGTCAGTGACATTAGTGACTGCGAGGAAACACAAAGGCAGCTGTAGACCTTACCTGCTCCAGTAAGTGTCTGATGAGCTGCTCATGGCCACGACGCGCCTGGCTCCCCTGTCGAATGTAAGAGGTTGACACTATCTTCTCACACAAACTGAAGTTTTCACTGTTCATCTCTGTGAAACAAAACAGCTTCATAACATTAGATGACAACTCTCAGGCATACAGTATATGTGAATATTTCAAACAAAATACTTTTTTTTCAGTTCAAAGCCTATAACTGTTTAAAATAAGAAGGTTAAAGTAAAACAATTATATAAAAAAAATCACATCCAAGATAATATATCATAATCCTTTATTAGTCCCACAGCAAGGAATTTTGCAGTATACCAGAGAGCTTATCACAGATATATCTTATTGGCATAAACTGCATGTTGGCCAATAAGTACCAAGAAATTGTAGTACCAAAATAGCAAAGACAAGTTTACTTTTCAGCTGTCCTACTTAGTGTACTTTGTTCATAATTCTTTAATAAATTGAAAAGGACCCTTATAAGAATGCTTACTTACTTTGTTTATGTAAAAACGTATATCAGCCAATATACAGGGGGTATAGCTCAGTGGTAGGGCATTTGACTGCAGATCAAGAGGTCCCCAGTTCAACTCTGGGTGCCCCCTACCTTGCAGCCTGTGCAGCTACATTTATGGGGCGGCAGTAGCTCAGTCTGTAGGGAGTTGGCTTGGGAACCGGAGGGTCACCGGTTCAAGTCCCGTCATGGACCAAGAACTGAGTGTGAACTGGTAGCTGGAGAGGTGCCAGTTTACCTCTTGGGCACTGCCGAGGTGCCCCTGAGCAAGGCACCAAACCCCCAACTGCTCGGGGCGCTTGTCAGGAGCAGCCCCCTCACTCTGACATCTCTTCATTGTTGCATGTTTGTGCATGTGTGTGTTCAGGTCTGCATGTACCGTGTATAAGTTAACAACAGAGTGAAAAACTTGAATTTCCCCTCGTGGGACTAATAAAGGACTATCTTCTTCTTCTTCTTATATTGTTATCAGGTTTACTTCAAAGGCTCTACTTTCCTGATCTTAAGAACAAGACTGGGACAAATAAAAAAAAATCTGATTGTGTACATTGTGATTTTAAAAATCACAAAAAGACCACACTGAACAACTTATTAGATTGTCCATAAAGATCAGTTTAGTGGAGTCATGAGGAGTAGAAGATGTTTTTGGTTGCATTATGGGAAATGTAGGACCCAGATATTTTGGAGCTTGCACAGTCAAGATATCTTAATCTCTGCTGCTTTGAATTAAACATTTTTTGAGATATATTTTTAATGTTTCCTATGAGTGCCCCAACTTTCTGAAAGTCCAAAAATAAACAGCTGGAGTTTATCTCTATCATTCATTCATTCATTTATTTATTCATTCATTCCATCGCTGAACCCTGAACAGACATGTCTGCTATGACACACCCAAATTAAAAATGTCTGCAGTCTGCATGAACATGAATATTGTGGGAAATAACCTTATGCGTTACAAGAGACGAAAGATCTAAGCTAAGAAATAGAAAATCAACACTTAGAATGGCATTTCCACCCAATTCATTGCAAACCAGGGCACTCTCAGTCTTGTAGTCTGCTAACCTCATTTCCTTAGCGAAGGTTTAAAAGCAGAACATCAAAAAGAACAGGAAGCTTCGTGTTATACCAGCGTTAAACAACCACAAAATATGTAAATATGTTAATAAGTGCTAAAAGTTAGCCATAAGCATGGTTACACTTTGATGACCTGCTCCCTGCAAAGCTAGCAAAGCTGCTAGCAGCTGCTAAGCTAAGATTTTTTACGCGAGGAGCAGCTTCAACGGGGCTACTCTGGCACATGACAGGTATTATATCTTCTTACCTCACAGGGACTCCTCGCTTTTCAAGTTTTCAAGCCAACAATCCGTCATCAAACTATCAACAGGCACTTGAATCATAGACGGGGGCGGAAGTAGCATGGACGGATAAGCAACGTCACTTCCTCTTGTTATACTTCTTCTTCTTCTGTGGATTTTAGGGGCAGCTTGCATGCTCAGTCTTACTATACTGCCATCTCCTGGAGTTAGTTAACTCCTACACCTACACTGAAGACGTCAGTAGACAGATTTGTAAGATTTTTCTAATCAGTCATGGAGAAACATCTTCACTCCAAGCATGTTCTTTAATCCCGCTGCTGTTAATCCTGTTCTTTTCATTATTTCCTCCTCTTTTCTATCTCTCTATGTTGAACTGAATGTAAATGTCTTTCCCTCATGACCCTGGTTGCACTTTTTGGGGTTGGGTGTCTATCTTCACAACTTTACAGATTCATCCAGTAGTTGATAGGAGCTGTGTTCATGCTCCCTAAGCACAGTAGCATTCCTCCGACCTCAACTTGTACCATACACCCATACACTGAAAACTACAAATTATTTTTCATTAGTTTATATATTATAATAGTGCCCCATTTTCTGCTCTACATTATATTTACTGTCTCTCCATGGTACTGCCTTCCTCTGTTTTTTTTTTTGCCTTGATTCTGAGGGATGGATATCAGGTCAACTTCAGTCACTGATGCATGTATGTCTGGTTTATATAAGACTGGATAATGTCATCACCACAAGGGTTAGTCTACAATAATTTACATCCGCTAGTTCTTTCCTTTCAACCATGATTCAGCCATGATTCCCGAAACATTACCTCACAAGGCCACATGACCTCGGAGAGCTGATCATATGAACATTTTCAGTGTTCATCATGTTGTACAGAAGGGTCCCTTTACAGGAAAATGTTATCGTTTTGATGTACTTCTTTTCATTTTCATTATTTTTATGTAATTATTATTAATTATTATATTGCTGCAAAAATAAATACATTCCCATTTTAAATTTAGAAAAAAAATGCATTTAATTGTTTTTTCACCAGAAGCCAATGGCAATAATTAATGAATAAATCAAGAAAAATCCCACATCAAAAATATTTCAATATAATTTATAAATATATGAGCGTCAAGTATAATTTTGGAGGTGGACTGAAAGGAAAAAAAAAAGAACTGTACACACATTAATTAGCTCATATTTTGTAAAAGTTATGTTTTTATTAATGAGTTAATTTGGTTTAATTTTTTTACAGCACCATATTTAATTGCACTACCACATACATATATGTACACACACTATTAGACATTCAGAAACTTTTTCACAAAACATAACATTCACTTCACTTTAATTAAATTGATTAGAACTATTTGTAATATTAGGAGAACCATTGCAAGGCTAAATTACTTACTGGGTTGATAGTATGAGGAACAACAATAATGTACTTCTATAGTGTGGCTTAACAAGGGGCAAATGTGCAGGGTAGTGGTGGAAGTATATTATATCTAACGTGAAAGAAGCAAAAAGTACTATGTTACAATAAATATCCTGTATTCAGAATTTAACTTACATAAAATACATAAGTACCATCACAAACTTGTACTTTAAGTATTGAAAGTAAAAGTGAACATTATGCAGAATGACCCCTTTCTGGATGTTACATTATTTTAAACATGTAACTGGATTAATATAACTTGTATGTGTGTGCAACATTTTAATGTATGAACTGGTCAAGGTGAAGCACATTTTAATGATTTAATTTACTGCTGGGTACATCTAAAATCTAAAACAATGTATCATATCTTTTAAATGTACCATATGTTTCAAAATATTTTTAGAAAAAAACAGTAAAATATGCAAGTGTAGGGCAGTAAAAGGCCCATATTTCTCTCTGACATGGTGTGGAAAGAAAGAGCATAAAATGGAAATACTCTAGTAGCAGTACATCAAAGTTGCCCTTAAATATAGTACTTGAGTAAATGCATTTGCTTACTTTGCATTACTGGATAAGGGTTACAGAGTATTTTGTTGTGTATTTCATTGTATTATGTTCTGAAAAAAGCCTTTGGCAGCCTTCAGCGTTCATAAATCATGAATTGTCATTTTGTCTTATTTTGCTATTATTATGCTGACAGCAACATATGTGAGAACACATGGCTGGGAAATATGGCAATAACAATATCTGTATATCAGGATATATCACATATCACTCATATCACACAAGTTTAAAAATATCAAAATACTGTTACATTCACTGTTTAGCATTGCATCAGGGGAAAAAAGCCATGCGCATGCGTATAGCAAATACTAATTTTCTCAGAGGTACAATTTGTTTAGAATAATTAATTTAGCAACATCATTAAAAATACATATTCCACTGAAATTCAAAAGACAAGTCTGTTAACTTAATATGTGGAAAAACATGAGAATACATAAAAAAGGAAAGGTCACAGAATAGTTTTGGGGGCTACTTACTTTAAAATAATACCGAAAATAAATCATATAATAATAAAAATATATAATAACCAATTTGCCTCAAAGCCCACAACCACGGTCAAAAAATGTTTTTTTCTCACACTGATACAGATTAAAGTTATTGCAACTATAGACAATATTGCTAATCCTTTACATTCAATTACATTTATCACATATGCACAGAATTCAAAATGGCCACAGTTTAACAGTGAAACCACTAAAAAGCAAACTTTCTGGGAGATTTCTCAGTGTAAACAGATACAGTTACATCCACGGAGACCTTGAAACAAATCCTCAGTTGTTATCTTTTTTGTTTGTTTTGCTTTTGCTGCAAAGGGGAGAGAAAGATGGCAATATGATGGCATAGCAGGGCTTTCAACTCAACAGCTATGCCAACATCTTGCCTTCCTTCCTGGACCCAGGTTTAAATAGAGGCTGGGTGGTACAGTCCATTCAGGAGCGCGTGAAACGTGGAGTGGCTGAAACGCAGAGCCAAACAGACCCACGTTGATCCAACAGGTTTGTGCGTAATGAAGGATTCCACCTTATAATAACTTGGTATTACTGTAGGTTTGGTGTCACAATGACTAGATCATGAAAAAGAAACAACAACGAGCATAAAACGTCACCAAAACTTCAATTAGGCAAAAAAAAAAAAAAAAGAAAACGCAAGAACCAAGATGGTTCCACTTTATAGTCAAAAGAGAAACATGTTAAGAAAGTAATTGTAGGCTTGTTCCCTCCTGCCTGCCTTTAATCCTCACACCTACCTGTTGAGGTGTGTTACAGTGAAACTCCCATTTCATCCAGCTCTCCCTCGGTCCTGGTCCCAGATCCATGTGTGTTGGCACCAGGAGTCAGCAGGGTAAAAGTAGTTCTGAGGGTGGGGGAGATAAGTCGGCTCTCCGCTCCGCCGCCCACTTCTGTGACAGCAGCCAGGGCTCAGTGGATGACTATCGCGGTTCACAGTGCAGTAGGTGTGTTTGGTGTTGACGTGACTTCCTGCACCTTTGGGCGCTGACTAGGAATCCAATTGGCCTAATTAGCAGGGGGACACCCTTCACACTGATCAGTCCAAACCGGTTTGAATCTCCCAAAATCAAATGTAATTCTTTAGAAAAGCATCTTTGTAAAATGGAAAACTAGCCAATAAATATTTCTATATCCTACTACAACTTTTGGATATCACTATCAGGACATTAAAGGACTATTACACCATCTGGAGTTCATTTAAACGATCACTGAAGGAACTGTTGTTTAATTCAACAGAAGTATTATAAAAAACTACTGACTGAGTTTACAATTGCTATCTCCTGGTGCCGAAACACTTCTTCTGTTCACATACACACTAAATGTGCGACGTCCATGTGGCCAAATGGTAAAGTCCCATTCCCAGTTTACCAAAACTTGCTGATCCACAGACGCAAAATAAACCATGACTGCAGAATCTGGTTCATTAATGAATCACACAGAATGATTCAAAAGCTGTCTAGACCAGAAAGTGATGGCTACTCAGAACAGGAAACATTGACCTTCGTTAATCATCAGGTCTTCCATGCAAACAGCGTGGATGCTGCTTTTGTGAGTGCCACTCAGATATATAGTATACTATATATATTAGTATTAATTCATATTTACAAACTATAAGCTCTTAAAGAAGATTAACACTGAATGTTGTTCAGAACTGACTCATGATGATGAGCAGTCAACAGTCAGAGGAGCATGTGTCCTTCCAGCCGAGGTGGGAAGTAACTAAGTACATTTACTTAGGTGATTACGGTGATTAATAAAGATTCATCTTATCTTATCTTATCTTCAGAGTGCTTTCAGCATCACATATAACATCTCTGTTCATTGTCTTGAACTACATATGTACGTATATATTTGCATTGTCTCAGTTCAAGTTTGAGTTTTAGCAGTCTAGTTTTTTTTTAATTTATTTAGGAGAGATTTGCTCATGTTAACTAATATTTTTTGGACTGTCTTAGATATAGCCATCATCATTGGAATAACGTACAAACTTTGAAAATGGGTGTAGTTCCCCTTTAAGTCCACATTTGAGGTTCTTTACTTGATTATTGCCATTTTATGTCACTCTCCACATTTCAGAGAAAAGTATTGCACTTTTTTATTCCACCACATTGACACCTTTTGTTACTAGTTACTTTTCAGATTAATATTCACACACACACACACACACACACACACACACACACACACACACACACACACACACACACACACACACACTTACAAAGCAGCCCTTTCTCATGGTTGAGATGTTTATGAGTCATTAGCATTTCCCAATAAATTTCCTACATGGTTTAATACATATTTGAGGTTCAGATGGTTAAGATTATCCATTATTTCACAAAGGAGACAAAAATTGGAGAAATGTTTGAAAAATTATGACACACTTGTGTATCAGAAATTAAGTTTTTTTGTCTCTTTTCCAACCTCATTAATCGTCTCACATTGTCTGAGATGATTCTGTGACCCACTGGTTTAAATTAGTGTATACGGTAAAACTAACTCAGCTACAACAGTAAAATGCTGTTTAGACTTCGATGTATCAGCCATCTTGTTTTACTGACACTAATATAAACCATTTTTTTCTGCAAAATATGTACTTTTACTTATACTTTAAGTGCATTGCATGCACCAAATATGAAATACTACTTTCAATGCAGGACTTCTACTTTGAAAGGAGTGTGTTTACATTGTTGTAGTGGTACTTTTACTTAAATAAAGGATCAGAATACCCCTTCTACCACAGTTGCTCAAGACTGCAGTAGCCAGCTTAATTTTTCCTTCTAACTTAAAATATAATCTTCTTCACTGCATGCTTTTAAAGCTGCAGTACATCACTGAAGACAATTTTGCTCCCTTAGTTTAAGTTTTTGGGAAAGAGTTCTTCACACTCACCAATCGGACTGTTTTGTGCAGTCTTTAAGTCCGCATGTCAAACTGTCGTATGAGTAGATATTCAGTGCACAAATATAAGCTGATGAACAAGTCATGATTCTTTCCTTTCAAATCAATTTGACAGTCCTAAAGTTGACTTTAGCACCTTTGGCATTGATGAGTCATTTCCGAAGGTGTCGACACCGCCACGCCTGTCCACTCCCACAGAGCAAATACTTTAAAGTAAAAGGACAATTACAGGACCTGACAGGGTTAAGATTTCCATTACGTACAGTAACCATTTGTTTATCATGGTTACCACATTGTGTATAGAAATTGAAGGTTGTAAATTTAATTTGACATTTATTGAAACAGGTAGGCCTGTTGAGGGATAGCAAGACAGCAGTACTGGTTATAACATGGAAATTACAGTTAAATGTCTAAGTTGTGTACCACTTGACACCTGAGATATCATTAACTTAATAACTGATAAATATCACCAGGTGGCTTTTTTAAAACTGATGTTTTATAATAAAAAAAAAATTTAGGAATCTAAAAGCAATCGTATTGATAAGAAAAAGTATAAATGACAAAGAAGTTATAGACTAAACAAAATGCAAGCAACACATATAAACACATACTGTAAATACACTCTTATAACGATGAAGGAATCCTCAAGTGTAAAAGTGTGCCTATCGTAGTGATACAGTATATTAATCAAAGGTGTCACGCTTGTAAACGTGAACTTTTACTTATATTCCTTTTTTTTTGCTAATCTAAAATATCAAATTAAGGCCTTGTATCCCTATAAGCATTAAAATGTGTTAACTTTTTATTTCTTACATTTATTTAATATTTATTTTACTAGGTGGAAGTATACAACTTGGAACAACGCAGCATTTATAGCCTAGTTTGCACATGCCCACATGAGCCTTTATACAAATGCACACAAGTCAATAATAATATACAGAACAGCTACAGTGATGCAATAAAATTACGTTAAGATTCAAAGACAAGCACCAGATAATTTATGACAACATGACTCATCCCTTTTAACAGTAAAAAGTGTTTCAACTTGAGGTTAAAGTGACCTTCTGTGACCTTTTAACTTGAAGGTTGTGACTTTTGAACTGTTCATTTCTTGTTTGTTTTGAAAGATCAGCTCAGAGAGGTTCAGGCAGACTCCTTTACTTTCTCCTTATTTGGTGCTATTCCACTGTTTCTGACTCACTTAAAAATGTCACAATGGCACATAAAAGCATGTATGGCTATTATTGTCCATTTCTGTCTTGCAAACCAAAACCATGTCTCAGACGATTCGCAAGCTGAATCACATTGCCACATGTGCAACTACAATTCAAATCAACAGACCCTCTTGTGAGTCATTGCATGGTCTCAAGTCCACTGAGTCTAGCCCCCCCCCTTTTTTTTTTTTTTTTTTAAAGAGTCATGAAAATAACTCCTCACATGAATCCCCAAAAAACAACCAAACAGGGCACTTTTGGTGATGACTCGCCTGTGTCTGAGATATTTTGAATCTATTCCCTCCGTCTACCTCAGACAAGCTTGGAGCAGGATCGAGTGAGTGTGCAGGATTTGGCCTGGAGCCTCCTCTGGGACATTTTTTTTGCTGAGTCAAATGCAAGCACACCCTGTAACAGCGAGCAGATGAAGTCACTGAGCAAAGTCTGGCCGATAGTAAGCTGACTCTGTGAACAAGCCGCCCTCGGTGCTACTAACCTTGCCCTCAGAAGCATGTGGAGTTTATTAACTGCTGGCGAATGACTTAGAAAGTGAGTTGGTATGTCGTAAAATGTGAGCTGGAAGAGGGAAAATCCCAACCGACTCTGCCAGTGTGGCAATTGACTCACAAATTTTAAATTTTGCAGTCAGCTCGGTGAATGAGCCTGAACGAAGCCCCTGAAGTAATAGGCCATGTTCTTAAATCTCAGGCTGCACTCTGCGTGTAAGAGCTGCATAATGTTACACAATATTATGAATGTGTCTGATATCAAGTTGCGTGTTACAAGTGTCTTTTCTTTAGTTTGTGTGCTTCTCTGAAGAGAAGTCCCCTCCTTCTAAATTCACCTGAATTGGCTTTTACGTGACTTGTGCCATCAACGTACTTCATGTAAACAAGAAAGTGTCTCTGGTATTTATGGTAATAAATTATGTATATAGTACAGTTCAGTGGCATTCTGGGGCCAAAGTATGACAGACTGTAAAAAGTATGAAATTACTATTTAACTATTTACCAAAAGCAAAATAAATAAATAAATAATAAAACTGTAGATAAAACAATATTGTTTGAGATTTAAAGAAATATCTTTCTTTAGATTTCTGGGTGTTTCATCAGTGTGTCAGATTTACTGTATATCTACTGCAGGTTATTATAACTACTATACATATAAAGGGAATAGACACTTGTAAAAAAAAGTGACTCTCACTGTATTTTGTCATAACCTTTTTTAGATATTATGCAACAATTACTGAAAACAAAAGTAGAGAAATGAAAATGTAACGACCACACTTAAGACAAACGACAGAAAATAAAAGTATACAAACATCCCAGTTTAACACCAGTGAGGAAATAATACTTTTAAACCCACAAATCTTAATGGGACAGTCTTAAGAAAATAAAGGTGTAAATAAAACATAAAGAAGATGAGATCTGAAGTAGAAATAAATAATTGACATTAGTACAAATAGCGATTAACAAAATGCTAACATACATTACATTCAGGGAGACACTAAATCATACTAAATTAAAGTCCTTCTGACTTTTGTTTTTAAGTATAAATAACTAATAATAAAAATAAAAAAATGTAAGTTAAGATAAGTAAGTTAAAGAAAATATAGATATTAATATTTCTATATATTTGCAGTTTAATCTTAACTAAGTAAATATATTAATATAACTAAAGTTAAGTAAGTTAAAAGAAATTATAGACGTTAATACATCATATTATATATGTATATATCTATTTATTTTTATATTTATACATATGGATATATTTGTAATTTGATCTTTATATTTTCTTTTAACTTTTGTTATCATTCTAACTAATTTTTTTTTCAAAATTTTCACTTTCAATAATTGAATGTGGTTCCATTTTAAATGGTTATTTGGCCACAAATATAAAACTTTTGTTGAACTTCAAAATATCATTTACTGCTCTATATGTACTGTCTACCTTATGCCACTGGTAGTATTTATGAACTGTACTGCCCATGTGACATTCATGAAAAATACTAAAAATACTCTAATAAACTGACTTTCAAATAAGCCCTTCTTTACATTACTACATCAGATGTATTATTGTGTTTTCCAAACCAAAGTGTCGCATCTATTCAGAAAAAAATAAATAAATAAAAAAGAGTGGTATCCATGATTTTGAAACTAAATGCGTGACTAAGTAGTGGTGATTAAAACAGCTCCTCTCTAGGAGAAAGCTGATGCTGCATTTCTACACACTCACACTGGAAGTTGGGTAAGTGAACATTACAGTGTAAATTACCTCAGTGATGATTCGGCTTGAATCATCATGTAATTCATCACAGTAGAGGGTCATATGCTTGATCAGCTTCCAGTGAATGGTGCAAGGAAGCAGTCACTGGGTTTCTATCATACAATCTGGGAAACACGCTTCTGAGGAAAATCAGAGGCTGGCCACAGAGTGTAGCTCCCAGTTGTTTAAAAGAGAAAATCAGTAAAAGTTGATAGGTACACTGTGTGGGTCTGTTGGAAAATTGGAAAAAATGGAAATATCAAAATTTATATGACATGCTCCAGTTAGTACGCCATAATGCTGGATCTCAGATGCTCCCATGTGTATAAAAATGTTTAATATGCCTTGCTATGAGGACATATCTTAGATGATTTAGCAGGGAAGGGGATTTCTGTGTCTTAGAAAGGATTATTACCACAAACACCACAAATAATGCGTTGGCATGCTTACCACCATCAATGTTTTATCAACCTTACCTTGAGGAATCTCATGCATGTCTTATCAAGTTCAGAAATTCAAACTCTTATCTTGTCTCACCCCCCCAACCAACCCACGGTTTTGAGTGTCAAATTTCTTCTTTTTTTTTTTAAAAAAACAATCTTATATAGGCCTATGTGTCCTGATGGGATAGCCTGCTGGTTTAAACGTCATCCCACAGAGGTCGTTTAAGGGCTTTAATTAGGGGCTGCCCTTGGGTGACCTTGGGACTTAAGTTGGCCTCCAACCTAAGCTATTTAGAGCTCCATGTTGCACAGTAGTGTCCCCCTTTCAATTATGCCCCCTCTGCTCCTTGAGAAACAGTGGTATGAGCGATGAATGGTGGTGAAAATCTATTTGTTGTAGGTTAACTCAGAGCCTGACATACTGACTCATGGTTCATGTTTTCACACATTTACTCTACAACACCACCACCAGTCCATCAAGATCATTTTTGTAAAAACAAAACAGAGCTTGACATTCAAAGTCTTCCTGGGGGGAACTAACACTTTTGATGTTTGACTCATGTCTATTTCCAGATAAAGGATATAAATATGGAAATACTTGGAAAACTGTGAGACACGATTCTAAGGAAAGACAAAAGAGATAAATTTCAGTAGAAACTTTTGAAATGGCTGCAGGACAATTTAGGTGGGCGGACTCTCAGGACTGCATCAAAGTGATGATTACATTTGTGTGATTTATTACATTGAAGAGTCAGGGTTTGATCACAGGAGGGCGCCCTATTCCACAACTTGTCCTCACATGCAGGAAGGCGCTAAACGTATGGTATGGCCTTGTTTAAAGGTGATTTTTCCAGTATTTCGCAGTGCTGATTGTTACTTGAGGCTACGTTCATGCAAAAATGAATGCAAAAAATCTTGTGTTTCATTTGCAAGCTTCTCAGTGTTTGTGGGTTCCTGAAATATTCTCACAAAGTCGACGGCAAACAATGGGGAAGTGTCAAAGAAGCTTGCAGGTCGACAAACAATGGGGTTATTCATTTGACATCTGCAGGAAGTGTTTAGAGTCTTTTTGATGGATAATTCAGAAGACAAACGCTTCCATAAAAATTTGGTAGGCCAGGTGTGCATCCTCAGACACATTTTTGCATGTTTTAAAAGATGCTCAAAAGCATCCACAGTTCATGTATGTGGGAATTAACCTTTTCAGTTAATGTGCAACATATTCAGAGTTATTACTAGCGATCAGAACATATACTATTACATTAAATGCTGCAGTACATGGAAAGGGGAACTTCAGATATTTAGTATTGCACTTCTACAAAGCTGGGGGACTCAGATACAGGTTAAAATAAAGGAGGCTGGGATATCACAACTTATTTTGTAGTGTGGGTCAAACTCCAAAAACACAGGATCCAACATTTCCCATAATGCAACTAAAATACCATCTTTCATTCGTCCCCACTGCCTCCTAAATATCCAATTCTTTCAAACCCTCATTTTAAAATTTGTTGCAGGAATTTTTTATAATTTTAATAATATGTTATTCCTATGGTATTAGGCAGTCCAAAGATATTAGTAAACATGATCAGCTCTTTCCAAAACCCCAAAACTACAGGACCTGCTCCATAGACAATAAATAGGGAGAGATGTTATAGAAGACAATGAGAGCACCCAAGAGGATGTTCAACACTGTGACAACACTGTAGCAGAATAATGCTCATTTGGTATATAAAAAAATATATACTTTGTGGGTCCACAAAACTGTTTTCACGAGCTGAGTAGTAGCAACCAGGATGAGCAAACTGAACTTCATGGGGAAAATTAGTGGAGCGCCCCTTTAATTCACATCCAAATGTAAAAGCCTTACAGGAAACCTCTTGTGAATTTCCCCACTGTGGGACCAAAAAAAGGAATATCTTATCTTATCTTATCTTATCTTAACTGGAACATTTTTAGTACAACCACAACTTGTTTACCACTATAGCACAGCTCAAAATTGTGAGATGAAGGCACAATAGTGGTCCATAAGAGTTAAAGTATAAGGCCCTTAATTTACCTTTTTTTTTTTTTTTTTTTTTTAGCATTTATAAGCTATAATGTGGTTATAAGGACCGGTTTATTAATGTTTCTACAACTATAACTCACCCATGTCAAACGTGTTTATCACATGTGGATGATTTACAGTTTCATTTGTACATTTTACACAGTATGAAATAGCAGTAATCGCGTCTAATTAATGACATAATTACATATATTAACAAATAAGTTATATTTGTTGACAATTTCACAATGGTGTGTTTTAAACCACGTATCACTGCTACTGACAGTAATGTAAAACCAGCAAATGCATTGTTGCATATTTGAATTATCTTTATTTGTTTTATCATATACTTTGTGTTTTTACATAAAGAGACATATTTCTTTTACACATATAGATTATATGGTTAATTTGTATCTGTATATATGTACACCTTAAATAAATCTTACATTAACACCAAGAAAATAAAACATTTACAGTGCAAGAATGTTCATTAGTGGCCAACTTTCACGGTCGCTTGTCCTGGTAAACCACAATCAATGCCAAGCTCACATGCTAAACCAGTCTGCCTTTTGAGTTTTTTCTTTTTTGTCTTATCTCTCACCATTCTTGCTCTCACATAAAAACACTGTGGGGACTTTGGAGAAAGAACAAAATAATTGTGACAGGAGGGGTTTTTGCAATGAAAGTGCACAGGTACAGTATGCACATACGAGAATAGCGATAGCAAATTATCTCTTGACCTTTTAAATCAGTAGTTAGACATTTTCAGAAATACACATATCCACCTTCATGTCGAAAGTTAGACGAGAAGATTGATACCACACTTTATATGTTTTGTATAGTAAATATGAAGCTGCCACATGCAAACAGTTAGCTTAGCTTAGCATTAAGACTGGAAACAGCTAGTTTGACCTGCAGATAACCCCATGTCAAACCACAGCTTGTCATTTCTGCACTGTTTTTTGAATGGATTAAAAGATACTGTATAATGTGTTAGTCAGTGAGAGTTGCTTGACAGCAGATTTTGTTACCTTTGGACAGAGCCAGGCTAGCTAGGTTCCAGTTTATGTGCTAAGATAAGCTAAGCAGGCGCTGGCTCTCGCTTTGTGTTAACTGCACTGAAATGAAAGTGGGGATCCATCTTCTTCTTCATCTAACTCTTGGCAAGAAAGCCAAGAAAGTGCATTTTCCAAAATGTCCAACTGCTGCTTTAAAGAGAAGGGGCAAGTAGAAACTAAAGGTGAGGTGTGATCAAGTTAACAAGAGTGTGTGGGCGCTCTCTGAGGGAAGAGTTTAATGGCAACTCTGTGCAGCAGAATTTCACAAAGTACATGAGTCATCATAGAGGCCTTAAATTGACTCTTTGAATCTGGGTTGTAGAAATGTTCAAGGAGATATGCTACAGGAGAGCACGCACACAGTTTAACATATGAGTTTGGTTGATACAGGGATCATATTTTCTTTAGCTTTTATCTTTGCCAAATGTCAGAAAACATAGTTGCAACATCACTAAGTCCTATTGATGAATTCGAGGAAGCAAAATGGCATTTAAAGCTCTCGGATTCTTACCAGACCCTGAACAGGCATGTTTACAGCGCGACAAATGCTAATGAGATGTTGAGTAGTCTAAAAATAAATGCTGTTGAGTTGTCTTTTTGCTCAATAATACTACCGTACTTAAGGGCCTTCAGCATATCATTTTCCAAAAAAAGAAAATAAATATAATACATGTGTGAACCAATTGGGTTCTTGCAAAAAGAAAAAAAAAACAGGAGAGCATATTTACAAAGTAAAACCAATAAGTTCTTGGTGTTTCTTTCTGAATGGATGCATAAAAGTGAACATACTGTATATAGTTGGTCTAAGCTCAGCTGTACAGTCAGTGGGTAACCAGCCCAAATTCCTCACATGCATTTTTCCTCACACATTCAAAGAATCTATTTACTAATATTTTACAGTTACTACGCTGCTGTACAGAGGCTGTGTTGAGGTAAAGCGGGTCTTTCTGGCCAGCTCTAACAGGAAGGGGTCAGCTTTAGGGGAAATGGTCGCCCACTTTTTCTATCGTGGGGTGTGGGGACACATCGGACAGGAAGGACAGACGCATGGGAGGGATGGGATGCGATTCTCAACGACGACACAAACGGTATATTGCTGTTAAATTTGTGATTTCCACATTCTATGTAGCTTAAGGACAAACTGTGATTATGATTTCTATTTCCAGTATAAAACACAGTTTGGTGTATATTTTCTCTTTGCAGTTAGTTGCAAAATACTGGTAGTATAACCTCTAGTCATAGATAAATATAAGGAATGGTCATTGTGTGATGACTTCAAATGCAGATTGCACACATGCACACAAAAGCACCTTTGATTAGAAAAGAAATTGCACAAGTTCGATAGATATCATTGACCATACATGTCGACACTTTCTACATAGAGACTGAGCACTGGTTTGCATTAAGAAGTTATGAAACATGTTTGGAAAAGTATACATTTTGGTATACAACTTCTTAAGTGTTGATTGGTATTATTCACCTCCAGGTGTTTATTTTTACATGCAGTTGAGTCCTTGAAACTACGATCCCAAGAGCTTGACTAGCCGGTGAGTTGAGCCCAGTTCTACTGTGAACAAAGCACTACACATTGACTAATCTAAATCAACCATGACGCTTAAACACTGTTAAGTTTTTTTTTTCAAATGCATTATTTTGACATTGACTTTGTTACTGAACTTTAATGAGCCTAAAGTACTCATGCCTTTTTTTTTCAACCAGTGAAAGATATTGAAGACTAGCATATATTTTAAGAGGCTAAACTTCAATTAATTTTTTCTTGCCTTTGTCAGTCGGTGCGTGTAAAGCATGAAAAGTTCTGCACAATCAGAACGTGTGTTCAGTGGAAAAAGAGGAGCAGATTGTCAAGATGGCTCTACATTAACTAATACTGCTACAGTACATCTAATGCTACTTCTATATCTTTCATGAAAATTAATCTGAAAAATTAAAAAAAATCCTCTGAAGAGACATTCAGTGGTGAAGAATGACATCCGGCAGGGGAGAGGGGAAGCTTAAACTCCTCATAGAGACTGAGCGCATGATGGATTTGCAAGTAAGAAAATAAAAGAGGAGAAGTTTGTCGCCTGGCAAGAGTGTTTCGTCCCTCGTTGCTCAGGTGCGAAACCCACAGGAGAGTCTTTTTCGCTCAATACCATCAAACGGGAAATGCGTTTTCGCCCACACAGTCTGCTGTTTCCTCATCCACAAATTCACTCTTTGGCGACAGCGTCTTCTCTTCTGAAATATGTGTTCAAATAGGCTCACAATTTCAGCTAAGCCACTGCATTTATTATGAAATACAGCGCATGTCCATTTTTTTCCACCCCTTTAGTTCACAGGAGGTCAATCTCCTCAACCTACCAGGCGTGGTGTGATTCCAGCTCATCTCGTGACACTAATGGCATGCATAATGCTTCTATATTTGGCTGATACACCCATAACCCCCCCCCCCACCACCACCACCTGCCAATTAAATAATAATAATAATAATAATAATAATAAATAAATAAAAATCCACTCAGGTTAGGCCTACGCTAAACCAGCCAAGCCAAAGTCTTGTGCCCTTGTTGGTTTAACATCTCCCTGCCACCTGCTGACTGAAAATATCAGATTTTTTTCAGATTTTTATGTTCTCTTGTCCAGTCCTCTTTATTTTTCTTTTATTCCAGGGGTAAAGAATCACAAGAGTCGGGTGAGAGCCACGGGAAACAAGAAGGATGGTTGTGTCAGCGACGGTTGTGGCGGTGACGAGGGAGAGGAAAACGGGTCCCCAGAGGTCCTCAGACGGACACCGGACAGGTTATGACCTTATCCTCCAGCATGACGCTGACCACCAGGAAGACGAAATACAGCATGAACATGATGAAGCCGAGCAGCTTGCTCATACGCCACTTGCAGGCAGCGATGGAGATGATGACGAAGAGGAGCATGATGAAGAGGAGCACTATGGCGCAGAAGAGGCCGTTGGAGCTGACTTGCACTGGTTTCATGCCGCTGAAAAGGGACCATAGGAGCCAGGGGAACGGCAGTCTGCCAACACACAATCACACGTTACAGTGATTTAGCCATTACCCTTCATGTAATTAAACTCAACAATTCATGACTCAAACCAAGTTTAAAGTGATATCCTAGCTACAAAGAGTGCCTAATATGAGGCAAGTTTGTAAGGCAACATGAGACTTTTTTCTGGTCATGACTTGTCTTCCTGCTGATATCAGGTTGCACACATTCAGCAGAACAGAACGTAATGTGCACATAGATAATATGACACTCAGTGCAGCACAATGTGACAACAATACATATGAAACAAAACCAAATTAAAGAGCAACTTGGCAGCAGCAGAAAATCTTGCTGCAGCGATAGAAGCGGGATTTATAGTTGTGTTATGCACTTAGCCACCATATCTATGCTGTTGTTATATCATCACATCATGTCAGTCATATACTGTGAGAAATATAATCAAAGCACAATGCGCCCTGATTATGTGGGATACATCAGTGTAGTGGTGCAGCTTTGCTATCAGCGGGTGAAATCTGATGAACTATAAATCTAAAACTATGCTATGGGTGTCTTTGGCGGGACTACCGTTAACCCCTTGTGTCTCAAGTGTAAGGCAAGCTGAAGACATGTACTCTACAACCATAAAGGGTTCTCCAGCTTGTCTTCATGGTAATTAGGCGATAATTACCATGTAATGTAGTCAAGTAATGTATTTGAAGTTTCATTGAGATTACTGCCGAATTACCCCAATATTTACCGGAAAATTCTTTAGTCATACAGCATACATGGTTGATGGTATACTAACACAATTATCAGCATAAGTAAGTAAAACATGTCTTGATTTCATATGTTATCAGCTGAAACATTGCTTCCACTTGATAGGTATCATTGCATATTAATGTTCCCTGCACATTCGTGGCCTGAACAGTGTGCAATGCCCAATAGTCAAAATCCTGAATACTTGAAAGTTGGATATATTTAGACGTCTGGATCTGGGTATACCAAGGCAACATAACTAACTTTATGGCACAGCAAAACACACTTCCGACTAGGACTGGGCAAAATATATATCAGTATCATATCTATAGCACTGGGGCTGCACGGTGGTGTAGTGGTTAGCGCTGTCGCCTCACAGCAAGAGGGTCGCAGGTTCGATTCCAGCTTGCGGCTCTTCTGTGTGGAGTTTGCATGTTCTCCCCGTGTAAGCGTGGGTTTTCTCCGGGTACTCCGGCTTCCTCCCACCATCCAAAGACATGCTGTTTAGGTTAATTGATGACTCTAAAATTGCCCGTAGGTGTGGATGTGAGCGTGAATGGTTGTCTGTCTATATGTTGTCTGTCTCTATGTGCCCTGCGATGGACTGGCGACCTGTCCAGGGTGTACCCCGCCTTCGCCCTATGGCAGCTGGGATCGGCTCCAGCCCCCCCGCGACCCCTAACGGGATAAGCGGTTGACGATGGATGGATGGATGGATCTATAGCACTATATGAGATAAGATATCATGTTAGATTTTAGATATTGTCATAAAAGTGCTATCTTTAGCTGGTTTTAAAGGATGCATTACAGTAAAGCGATGTAATATTCTGAACTCATGCTGTTCTACTGTTATGCTGTTTTACTCACTTGGTCATCATACCCACCCACATTACTGCTGATTATGTAGCAAAAATATTTTGTAAAAGCAGCAATAGGCAACCCTACAATACTGTCGCATAATTATTTTCATGATATTTGGTAAAAATGTTATGATATTTGATTATCTCCTTATTGCCCAGCCCTACTTCTGATTGCACCCATCAGTGACCCTTTGTGCTGTCAAAGGTGAAACTCACATTTCACACATAAAACTCAACTGCAGACTGCGTTTACACTTTGTGTAATTTAGGAAATCAAGCTCCAATGTTTCTAACTATTCTGACAGTGTGCAAAGCAGACGTTACAAGGAAAAAAAAAAGTAAAGACAAAAACTTGAGGAGAAAAATACAGATTCATCCATCAGACAAACATTGTATCATTAAATGTCACAGGATATAATATTACAGTATCCTGTATAATATGCAAAACCATGCACAGACTCCCATCATGCTCGGTTGGCCTACCCAACAGTAATGTCGAAGATGTTGGAGCCTACTGAGCTGGATACAGCCATATCACCCAGCCCCTTGCGTGCCACAATAACACTGGTGATGAGGTCAGGGATGGAGGTTCCAGCTGCTAATATAGTCAGGCCCATAATCTCCTCTGTAATCCCAATGGTCTCTCCAACCTGCAAAAAAAAAAAAAAAAAAAAAAGAAGAAGAAAAAAGGAAACTAAGCTGTGGGGTATATAAAACCTAATCTTTTGCTCTGATTATTTTTAATTTCCTCGTGATGCTTGAGAGCTGATGGAGGTGACAAAACTTTGGCTCTGACAATCTCTTTGTTGTGAATAAGACAGCTGTGATTATCTATGAGTGGGTGTATTATAGAAAATGGTTTCACTTTAAATGTCAAACATGGGAAATGGAGAGAAAAGACAGCTGCGTCGTGCCCTTGTTTTTTGTTTTTTTTGACAAGGATTATGCTTACGTCAGGATTTTACAGTGTTCTGGGAATGCTGTCATTTTTACAATGTCATGTTGTAGGGAGAAAGCAAGTCTTTGGGATCTGTGTACCTGGTGAGCCCACCACACCATTAGGTAGGAGAAGCCTGCGATCCAGGCGATGGCACCCAGGAAGGTGATGGGGAAGAACTTCTTTGACGTCTGAAAGACGAAGAAGAGGAGATAGCGAATGGTGAATATACCAGCAAAAAAGGACTGTACACTTATCCATCTGAAACCAATGACACTGTTGTTTCAAATGATTTGAGCATGAGAACTCCGTGTCGCGCACCGCCTTCCTGACATCAGGCAGGGTTAGCCACAGGGGGAGGACAATAGGCATGATTAAGAGGTAGGTGAAGCGCTTGCGGTTAGACTCGGGCCAGGACAGGCTCAGAGGCTGGTCCTCCTCCTCCTCGTCCTCAGCCTGAAAGGAGACAACAGAAAGAGGGAAAGGATTTACAGGTTAGAAAACATTCAACAGAATGGGTTATACCCCTGTCACCTTTGGGGGTCCACATACCATAATCACTTGGTGTTTAATTTAGTGAATATCCACCCGTGTCAATTGTTCAGGAATTAAAAGTGTATTATTGCTCACTATAAGCATCAAATGGGGGTCAGAAGGGGCCTACTATGCCTACTATGTTGTAAATGTGAAAGGGAAGCTTCAAAACAACAAGCTCTATCATGTAAAACTGAATGAAACTGTGCCATAGAAAACACTGATAACATCCAGCAACTACATGTTGCATTCCCCTCCCACGTTCCATCGTATTTACTTCAGAACAAGTCGTTGCCTGTAATAAAGTATCAATTTTAGCCATTTATCTGTTTTTTCCCACACTAACTGACAACCCAGAGATTCCACATAATACCAACAGTGTTTTACTATTGGCTCAAAGGCCTTGTTAGAAGTGGGAACCACAGAGATAAACATTCACTTTAGACCCACAAGAATTTCAAAAATTAATCACAATCATATTTTTTTCAGGAAAAGCCATATTTTTATTCAGCACCTTTCTAAAGGCCCTGTGGGTGTATTATTACTATTATTTTAATATTTGTCTACATGAAAATGTTATCAATACAAACTTTAAGTTTAGGGAAAAAGATTGTGTTTTGACTTAACATCCCAATCTCCTGGGTGAAAGCCTTGTGTTTTGTGTCTCATATCAGGGCCCTCCTGAGCCACTTCTATGAGGCTTAAAACCACTGATAACGCCCGTTTTAATGACGGAATAACAGTCAAACCAGCTGAAATATCAGGTAAATATGAGGCAAACAGCACACTGAGTTGAGTCATGCTGTGTTCCTAAAGGGATTTCGGAAAAAGAAATCATCACAATCTCCTGTCTCCTTTAGCTTGATAACTTGTCTCATTGGGATACGCCTCTCCATAGCAACTATCCAGAGAGGTAGGCAGCACTCTCTCAACACAAGCACTTCAAGAGGGAAAAGACAACACAGAGGTCTGCAGAAATTGATGGCAGGACCTGGAAGTGCATGTGCCTTTGCTCCGCAGTGACCTTAAGACAGAGGAGTCTGATGGCTGTGATTTGGGAGATTGCACCGAGCCTGAAGGGGCTCTGCCTCTCCAGCCATCAGGGGCTCATCACCGCTGACTGCTAATGCCGGCTGCACCGGCGCACCCCTGGGGTCTGATTGGACCTGCCACTGGAATGCCAAGTGAGCCAAAGACTGTCACCTCTCTGCGGATCAGCATCAAATAAGCTGTCACTGTCTGAAGACAGCACATACTGAGGCACTTGCGAGAAACACAACTAAATCATCTTTTCATTCACTGCATTAACCCAACTTGTCTGTTCAGCTTTTGTGCCTGCTGCTGTAACTCTCAGTTAATCATTCTGGTACTTGCAAACTTTAATGGTACAACAACAAATCCTTCTGAGAGAGGAAACATGTCTTGGGTCCCTTTGTATCCAATTATATAGGATGCTGAGGAGCCGTTGGGACCTGCAGGGAACAGGTCCACAAATGCAGATCTGAGCAGAACACACTGATGACCGAGAATTTGTCTCTTGCTCTTTTGAGAGTAACGTTAACACAGGAAGTAAAGGGTGCAAAAGACAGACATGGCAGATGCTGATAACAAATGTTGCTCAGTAAATAAGAATTGTTTCAATAATTTCAGCCTTAACAGCATCACATCAGCTAAGCGAGAGAGCGGAGAGCGAAGCAGAAATCTTTAAAGATGGCTACTGCAGAATCATGAACCATATGGAGCTTATCCTGCTGTGACAGCTACTGCTGTTGAGTATTGCCTGGTAACCTTGGTAATCAGAGCTGCCAAACAAAAGGCAGCGCCTGCATCACTTACGCTCAGCATTCTGATTTCTCCTCCTCTCCATATCCAGATGGCTGCATTGTTGCCTGTTAAAAGGCCTAAAACCAAAAAACCCGAGGCTTCAGAAAGACCCAATTCTGAAGCCAATCCACTACTTTTCATAGATGTAACGATATGAGAGATTTTTATCAGTGCTACTATGTATTGACTGCTGTGTTTGTAGGATAATAATAGCAGCTTCTTCGTAGCAGGAAGTGTTGCATTGCCCTTCAGCTCTTTCAAGGATATGTTGACTGCAGGTGACTGTTTCTGGCTGACACTGCACACTGCGAGTCTGTCATTCATCTATTTATGCTTTACTTGCTTTCTCTGCTAAAATACCCCATAGAGATGGTGCTCCCTTCTCCAAGTTGGTTTCCAAATGCCAGCTCCTCGGGGGCCTTTCCTGCCTTGTGGTGCCTCAGTTGGCAACACTGCCAACTCCGAGCTTAAAGGCACTGACTTTTACCAGGCACCGCAGAGCAGCGAGGGGAGGCGTGACATTTGCTATTTTTTTTTCTTCCTGGAGGGAAGCATGTGCGCTGGCACCTGGTGGGAGGCAACAAAGCTACAAGAGTTGAAACGGTCACAAAAAGTGTAAGCGCAGCTGTAAAAAGGGTGCATCCTGATGCAATTGCGTGACTTTGTTGCTACAACTTTTAGCATTATGGAGCGGACAGAACGCAGTCATCTATCTGAAATTACTTCTATCTTTTCTTACACCTGTCTAATATGTTTATGGTAATCACAAAGCACAGGTGTAATCTGACAAACAAAAGCTATGCTCGTTTGTTTAATAGTTTGACTATTAAAAGTGTCCCATTTTTCACACGGGTGATTCATGTTTTTGGAACATAACTCTTTATTGGTGCAGTACTGTAACAGCTGCCGTGGTGTGAATATCGGCATCTGCTTTTGACACAGAGGCTCCATCTGGATATGAAATTCTCATATTGTTTAGCAAAAAAGGAAAGCGAACAGATATTCAAATCTGGTGTTACTTCCTTCCTGAAACCCATGATACACATTTTTTTTCAAATCATTTTAGTTGCGATAGAGGAGGTGGGATGAGTCACTAATTCCTTTTGGTTATGGTTTTCTTCAGTTTTCCAGTATGTTATTTAAAGAAGTGATTACAGGAGCTTTACGCTCTCATGAATATTCAAAATATGTGCTGAAAGTAGAAAATCCTGAATATATTTTTTACAGAAAGACAATTTGCTGTGAGTCATATCCTGATCACTATTTATCTTTTTAAGAAAAAAAGCACAATAAAATCAGAAGCAGATGAATGTATAGTACATACTGCGTATGTACATAATCTGAGTGTAACGCTCAAAGGATGATGCTCTCTCAATCTGCTGCAGGTTTTAATTTGACCTTAACTATCTTTATTCCCCACTCTTGGTTGCCACGGCATCCAGGAGGAATTGAACAATTAGTATGACGGGGCCTCTGGTGGCATATGACGGTGTGAGCTGTTTCCAGCTACTTCCTGGTTGACACAGACAAATGCACCGTGGGACAAACCTCTAAAATTAACAGCATGTGGGATTTTGACATGCCAACAAGCATCCAGATCTCCCAAATTCAGTGAATTACCACCTGAAATATTCAATATTCATATATCAGGTTTTCTGACTTCACCTCAAGGCTGATCTTGAGTCTTACGTTGTCCTCACGTAGGCTCCACTTTTATAGCCGCAACTATCTTCAGCTTCAGGGGAGTGATGACAGTTTTATCTGTACAGGCTATTATTAACCCAAGACAGAGAGATCAATCGGAGAACAACTCGGTGCTGTGGAATAGATCAATACACACATGGTCATGTTGCAAATAGGGTCTCATCTTAAAGCAGTTTCTTGTGCAGTCTATTCTGAGAGCATCCTCTATGATTCCACACCGGTCTGTATTTATAAAGTACTGTATCGTACCTTGGAGGAATTCTGTATGTCAAAGTGCTGCAGGATCTATTTCTTAGGTGCAGAAAGACATATTTCTATTTATTCTATTTATTTCATATTATTCACTTCATATACTGTACTATAAAGGGTTTCTCAAATGTATTACTCAAAGGTCTGCATCGAATTTTTATTCAAGGTCAGAGGTCTGGAATGATTGGCAATAACAAAATAACATCGTAATGTACTATATTCGTACACAAGTAAAGATTGAAATCATTAGGATTTTAATGATATAAGCCTTCATTTCTTATCAATATGCTTATCAGTGCTTTTTCAATAATAATAGAAATGTACCTATTAATATATTATTTTAAAAATTAATTCAGAGCAAGATCAGATTTATATTTTAAGTAAGGGATCATGTACAGCGAGCTGGTAATTGTTGTGACAGAAACCCCGACAGGGCGATGCCGCCCCTGGTGGTGTCTCATCACCCTGAAGGGGTTTATTTCACAACAAAGACCCACTAGCTGTACATTATCATACTTATTACACGGCTACAAACTTCAATCAATCAATCAATAATCTGACACAAAAACAATCCGCCAGAGTCCGACCTCAGAACTGTACCCATAGCAACGGTCTGCTATACATAGCATTGATCTCCTATGAAGACATAACAGACTGCAGAATACCATGATTGACCAAGAATCAAGTATTTAGCACAGCCATGTAATAAATATAATATTGTCTGTAGAGCATCAACAGTAATGTTTAAAAATTCACTACTACTGCAACTGCTACTTTAATACCGGGTCGTGGTACCCATCCCTGTGAGCTATACGGGCTGGGTCCAGATTGACTTGACCTTGGTCTGGACTTGGAGGAGCCCTGCTGTATACTAAAGCAGAGTTATTCAAAGACTGGGCTTTGATTCAAAGGAGGATTGTGCAAGATTCAAATCAAATCCCTATAGTTTTGTGGAATTAGTTTTAGGCCTTGAGTGGGTGTGTACAGCGGAGATTTGAAAACAATTATATTAGAGAAAATGACTTATCTGAAATATCTCAGCCCCCAAATCCAAGTTAAAAATACAACTTCTTTTTAGCAGGATTCAGCCTGTCTTGGGGTTACTCTTGGTCAATGAAAAAGGCGAGAATGCAGCAGGATGAGCGACACACCCGTCTCCTCCGCCTGCTTCCCTCTCAGTGTGCGACTTTGAATCGCTGTCCTTTTGCCCCAGGACCGTCTGCTGGCCCGGCGGGCCGCTGCGTACCACCATCATCGCTCATGCCAGTGCAACTGCTGCAGGTGCCATTCTGAGGTGTGTGTGTGTGTGTGTGTGTGTGTGTCAACGCATGTGTGCTACTGTGTTCAGTTCAAGCACCCAGCGGCGGGGAGCAGCAGGTGAGTGAGGAGTGTGATTACAGAACTCAGTGGGACTAGGCGGGTCTTTGGCAGGTCTGGCTGAAGATGGAGGAACTCGCCTGAGTGCATGCTGGGAAATTACCAGCAGTGGTGACATGTGCCATAGTCAATGCAACCTTTGCATCAATCACTCTCAAGGTGGAACACAGGCACACGTGAGAGCCGTAAAGTAGCCACAAATGTGCCTCTAACTTTGATATCTGTCTCTAAGTTTTGCTGCCTTTTCATAACACGACCCAGTTAGTTGGACAGGAGATATTTTTTTTGGAGTTTGGTAAAACGCACTGCAGTTTCTTCCTGTTGTCGTCGCTTACCGTCTCCCCCTCTTGACCTGCAGTTCCGTTCATGGGTGGCGTCACTTCCACTTCCACGCTGGAGCTGTTGGGAAGGTTCTTATCTGTGGGAGGTTTAAAGTATAATTAAGGTGAGAAACATTTAGAGAGACTAAAGCTGGCATCGCCTCAAATCGGCATCACAGCGTTAGTTGCGTGTGACATAGAGAGAGGTGTGAGACAGCTGTAGTTAACCCCTTCACCCCAGTCATCTTTTCTTCCCCTCAACCAGAGGCAAACACTGTACGTTACACTTCACTACATTTATTTGACAACTACTTCAATAAGCAAGAACCAGTGAATGTTAGTTATTTTTTATTAAGTAAATTAATCAATTAGTTGTATATTGTATATCTTTAATGACACAATTTCAAATGAGTATATAAGAATTCCATCATGTACTGCATATAAATTTTGCTCGATTAATATTTTATTTGTATTTAGCTACAAATCAAAGACAGTGAGGTAAATCCTAATAAGAATTACAGATTAATTTGGAGATTAATTTCAATATTGATTGCAATGATCAAAGAGTGTTGTGCATTTCAGCCTATGTCTGCGTATGAAAAACAAGTGCATGTCTGAGGCTGTTACTAACATCTGTCTCCCTCATCGTATCCTGGTGGCTGATGTGTCACCATTTCATCTGAGGCCAGACTTACTTAACAGCCCTTATTAAAATACAAAGAGCCGAAAGCCACGTAATCAGATGATAAAACTATAATTGCTGCGGAAATTGCTTTAATCCAAGTGTGGTTGTGACACAATTAGAAGGATTCTCAGATAATGTGACTTGATAGCGCTGTCGTCCAACGCGTGACATCACTCCCTAGCTTGGATGCTGTGATATGACAGATAAAGACGGGAATCTAATCACATGTATCAAACATTGAACTACGCTCACGGTAAATCTTTTACAACAGACGCTAATTTAAGATAGGAAGTATGCTGTGATGACTACCAGTCATGCATTTTGATTAACATGGTAATATGTTAATGTGGCGCTGTTAGCATAATTTTACCCTGCTGATAAACATCTCTGCCTCCCTTTGATTCTGCTGCTTTGACTACACTGTGGCCATGAAAGTGCATCCTCTGGCCTCCTGTTTATCCTTTGGTCCGATGCTCTTTGAAGCGAGAAACACATAAATTACACTTGGCAGTGACTGTGATTGATTTAAATACTGCTTGAAGACAACATTCGCAATCAATTTGGCAGTTCTTGATAATGTCATGCTTGTTTAACATCGGATGTGACGCTCATTAACTATTTCAGTGGGCAATCCTGATGACTAATATATGCCGGGTAATGCCTATTCAGAAAGTTTTAGCAAAAGCAAAGTGAATAATCAGCTAATATCTAATTAAAATATTAGCTTGACAGTTTGTGAAATATGCTGATCCCTGTTCTTGCCAGGAGCTAGATGAGATAATTGATGTCGCTCTCAGTAAATTTGACGCTACAGCTAGTTAGCTGAGCTTAACACAGAGACTGGGATCTGTGCAATCACACCATGTTGTTTTTACACCTTAGTTTTTATATAGAATGATGATATAACATGTTAACTGATGATCGTTAAAGGTGCTGGTATTCACATTTTGTTACCTTTGGACAGAGCCAGGCTAGCTGAATGCTAGAAAGTGAATATATGTAAAGTGCATATATGTATATATATTCACCCAAAATGTTGAACTATTTCCGTAACATCCATAACAACAAGGAACATGGCAGAGCTTTTTACCTGAACGGCTTGCTACTCCATTGGCTTTCTCACTGTCCTCCACTTGGCATTTCTTTTTAGCGATCTTGTGAAGGATGGACGCCTTCTCTCGAAATTTACCTGCAACAGAATTGCCACAATGGTTAAAACATAGAGCAGAGCTGCGTACCGCACCATCTTCAAAGCCTCTTGTCCTCATCCCAGTCAGAGCTCCTTTGTTGTCACCTTTGACCCCAGACGGGTCAATTTTCAAAAGCACAGTGCACACAAGGCGGTGGCTTCACACAAAACTGCCGTTTAAACAACATTGAGAGTCAATATGACATAGCATATCATATACTGATGATCCTGCAATGTCCTGGTCCTTGATGGAGGCAAAGCCAGCAGGGAGAGAGAATCTCTTGTGAAGATATTTGTCTTGTGGAGGTCAGACTCACTCTTGTTCACTTCAGCTCTCAGATCAGAAACTGAAAGCAACCAAAGGTTCAGCTGGGGACAGCATCATCGCATATCAGAAGTATCAGATGTATAGGTTTAGGACATTGTATTCAAGTATTTAAACAGGAAGCCCTTGATTTTATCATTATTAAAGTTACTTGTATTGAAGTGACCCTTGATTACAAGTCCAGTAGCTGTGTGCAAAGCCTCAGACAAAAAAAAAAAAAATAAAAAATACTGTAGCACGCAATAGACTAGAAGAATCTGCTAGTTGGAGAATTCAATCATTAATATTGTTGCTGATAACATGTATTGATTCAATAACACTGGAAAAATGATGCTGCGATGCAGTGGACTGAATTAAAACCAGTCATCAATTGAACAGCATGACCTTGTGGCTTGCATAAGATGGCTCACGCAAGGCAATTCTGCCCATGTTGTGATGGCGAGCAATGACTAGAACTCACCCAACGACACACACACACACACACACGAAACAATGCAGTACTCAGACGAGAAGAAATATGACACCAAATGCCCAAACGTCATGTAGGTTTTTATGTTCCCATGTAAATATTTGATGGCTATGCAAGAAATGTTGTCTCATGTATCACATTCTTTTGGTGTAAAACCTTTTGTGTGTCATTGAGCAGTGATGTATCCATATTTAATTTCACTGACTTCCTGTGTGTGTCGGTTTTTGCATGCATTTCCTGCCTACTCCCAATCAGCCCTCTGTAATCAATGTGAAAGATTTTTTTTTTTTAATTTTAAGAGGGCATGGCTGATTTGTCAGTGCTTGACACAGTGACGCGTCGATACATACTCCACCCAACCATGTCAACACTGTCTGTGACCTTCTGGCAAAATCATTAACCACCACGAAGTCACCGCCGGCCTTCTTCCCGTCTCCTCTATCTCGTTCTACATTTCTCCATCGCTCTGCTTTTTCTTGCTCATCTGTCTTTTCTAAACACCGTCTTTCTCTCACTTTGTCTTTTCATCATTTGGCAATGCACAGCCCCTCCCGTCTCTCTCTCTCTTTCAGACACACATGTGCACGACATACGCGCACACATACTGAACATTTTCACAAGACAGTCCACACATTCCACAGCCTTAACATCACTCACCTTAGGCGGTCATTGTCAGTGGGTTGTGTATAGCAGTGAGGGTGCATTTGTGTGCATGTTTATACAGATGTGGGTGTCAGATCATGGTCTCTGCTTGAGGAAACAAGTCGCAGGGTTGGGCTTTTCAAGGGAAAACCACTCTGGCATGAGGTTTCAGTGCCAGTTGCGAAACAATTTCTACAAAGACGTATAAAGGCAGAGAGCATTTACTACAGAAGACGGAGGTGGGAAGCAGAGAAATGTTTAAAGTCATCAGACTGGTTAGCAAAATGCATAACAGATTGAAAGTTGTAAGGCCTTCTTTTTGTGCCTTTTTACACTAACAATTTCTGTCTTTATATACTATATACTGTACATGATAGACTGGAAGTCCTGTCTAAATTTTCACCAATTTTTTGCTGCATTAAAAAAGATTGAACTGTAATTCCTGTCAGTTTTGAAGTTTTTACCAAGTTGCTGGGTAAAATTTATTATTTTAAAAATAAATAACAATTCAGTGAATGTATATCTATGCACTTTTTTCATTTTGCTGTACAAAGATAAGAAAGCAATGTTCAAGTCAGATACCCAAAGTCCAGGTATCAGTATCAGTGTTGTGACTGAATATGTTGGATCGCGCATCCCTTATCTAAATGCAGATACTGCTTTTAGATAATTCCCATAGAATGGGAGGCGGAAATGCATGATCTACCAATAAAATTGTTTTCTCAGCTTCCTTGTCTATCTTATTTTTGACTAAACAAATGATTATGTAGCCTACGTTCTTTGGATACAGGAAAGAAATCAACTCAGAGTAACTAACTAACTGAATTACCAAGATGTCATTAAAATGGCTACCTTTCATTAAAAGGCAACAATTAAGTAACTTAATGCTGTATTCACATGGAATCAGGTAAGGCCAGCAGAGAATACCAGCAACGTTAACGGTAGACCGCTTTTAACCCTATTACCGTCTTCTGTGATGGAATTTACAACCGGATGTTATGTTGCGCCTTCACACCGGAGAAAGTTGTTAAAGTTTGCAATAGAATATTAAAATAAAACTGCATTTTATAGCCACATGTATTAGAATAATTACATAAAATAGTACACATGAAATAGTTGTATTTAATAAATTTAATTGCATCACCATAGCAACATATTGGCATGGGTGTTTTGTTTTGCCAAAGGGGTCCATCTGCCTGATTCCATGTGAATGCAGCATTAGTTTTAGCTTTAGCTTATCCTAGCTATGTCTATCTCACTAACTACCTTTCACAAAATCTCTTTTCACAGAAATTATACATTTCTATGGCATAGTCATTTTTAAAGGGCAAGTGTGTAGGATTTACTATTAGCAGAAATGGAATATAATATGCATAAGTATGTTTTCTTTAGTGTATAATCACCTAAAACTAGGAATCTTGTTTTCGTTGGCTTAGAATGAGTCCTTCATATCTACATAGGGAGCGGGTCCTCTTCATACTCCGTCATGTTTCTACAGTAGCTTAGAACAGACAAACCAAACACTGGCTCTAGAGATGGCCTTTGCATTTTAATGTCACCTGGAAGCCACCGTAGTTCTCCGACATGCATGGAAAGTGAGTGGAGGGGTATTCACTTGTTTGCAATCTGTAACCTCGCCACTAGATCCTACACACTGGATCTTTAAACTCATGTCAAAAATATATAGTTACTGCATTTTGCCTTTGGGTTTGGTTTTCAGTTTCACTTATGTTTCAGCTCAAAGGGCAAACAACTAGGAAATATGACAGCTGCAATTTGCATGATGACAAAGCAATAGCAGAGAGAATAATAGAGAATAACCTAGTCCAGCGCCATAGCTGTCGTTGCACAGCCGCTCATTTTCCCTGTCAGCTCTGTCTGTTACGCAACCGCTGGGTGCATGAGTCACTCCGGTTTGCCAAATTCAGCAACGTACGTTTTATATGTGTGCATCCGCTGCTGGTGCAAGTGGAACCTCCAAGTGAGCGCTGAGGCGTGGATGGTGTATTTCTCAGCGGAGGAGATGGGTAACAGGGCCAAAGAAAGAAGAAGAAAAGAAAGGAAAGAAAACTGTATGCCTTGTGTTTCAAGGGGATGATGTGCATTTGTGTCTGTGGTTTGAACTACTCATAATGAATGTCTTAAAATCTGACCAAGAATCCAAAGAAGAAGCAGTGGCTTTCTCACAGAATCAAACATGGTAAACAACATATGACTGCAAGTTTCTTTAAAATGTCCTTTATAGAATAAAGATCCATAGAAGCACTACACACAGTAATACACAATATGTACAGTATGTACATATTCTCTGGACAGAAAAAAAGGCAAAAATAAAAATGAGAATAAAAAGCGTTTTTTTTTTTTAAATAAATAATGGTATGACCATGATTTGCACTTATGTCAGTAAAATCTCAGAGAGGTTGTCAAATAAAAAAAATAAATAAATTAAAAAAAAAAAGTGAAAACTGTATGTCGCAAGCAAACAAAAATGGGGTTGGAGGTGCTGTTTCGTGATTAAGATGGAGGTAAAACCAAGAGGGATGACAGAAGCTGACTCAAAGAATCAAGTGAAAACTTTCAGGCTTACCTTCCTCAGTCATTGAGTGATAATATTTTAGTTTCCCATAAGTCCCAAGCTCTACAACATCACAGCAAAAGACAAGGGTAAGGCAACGGACACACAGAGAAAAGGAAAAGAGTGAACATGACAGAACAAGACTCACACGGGCACAAGGAGTAGCATACAGAAAGACAAAGTCTCTCATCACTGCAGAGGTGCAAAACAAAGCGGCATGGGTTGAATTACAAATAAAATACATTAAAGTATTACAGTAACTGGTAAAGAGCCTGCCAGGTTAGATAGCTATTGGAGAAAATTTGCAAGAGAAAGGGAGGGGGAGGGGGCTGACAATATACTAGAAAAAAATAAGAGGTTCATACAATGATATAATATTAAAAAGCAAACAGAACAGGAAAGTCAGAAGAGAATTTACTGGGTCAACATGCAACAAAAAGATGAGTCCTCCTCTCCTCTGCACACAAGCTTATTCAAAGGCTTGATGATTCGGCAATTTATTTCCACAATGAAACCCAAACAATTAATTTGATTCCCTTACTGTAGCAGTTCTTCAGGCTACAATAAATACACGATCAGCACATCTACATGATGAATTAGCTGGGAATTCAAACCTGCAGCAATGGCTGAACTTGAAGCAGCAAACAGAAGAAACTGGACCACGAGGCTCTACCTCCCACACTGCACAGCTTGGAGCTGTTCTGCCTGTTTCAACAACAATAACTACGAGGTTGAGGATTTAATTTTTAGTGCAGAAGTGAGAAAATATTCTCACTCAACTCAGCTTTATATAACTGGATGGACCTCGCTGATAACATAACTTTTCATCTCTAAAGCCATTCTTGGTAACTTCCTGTCTATCTACTTGCTCCTAGATCAGGGTTGTCAAACTCATTTATGTTCAGGGGCCACATACAGTCAGACAATAAAACCACTGCATGATAACATATATAAAACAACACCTCCAAATGTCCCCTTTCTGTTAGTGTAAAGAGGAATTAGAGGTATCTGAAAATGATCACAATTAATGAAAAATCCAGCCCAAAATACAAATAAAAGTGCATTTAACTGCCAAATTGGAATTAGTTATTCATTCTGATTTAAAAAGTCATAAATTCAAATTAATATCTCATAACTTTGGCTTACTATGTCAACATTTGGACATTACTTAAAATCTGGACTTAATTCTCATAAAAAGTCATATATGTGACAAAATATCTCAAAATCCAGCCTCAAAAAATGAAAATCTTTCACATTAAATATACAGAGCTATGAGTCGTATCTTTTAAGTTTGATTCACCAAGTTTGTCTAAAATTTGACTTAACTAATCCTAAATTTGACTTAACATCTCATCATATTGGCTATTTGTCAAAATTCTGACTCATTTTATTAATAACACCATATTATTAATAACACCAAATGCCACATTCAAAACATGTTTCCTGAAAGATATGACTGTTTTAAATAGTTAAGCTCTTGCCTTTATACCTCTACACCTCTTAGTTGAGTCTATGTTAACTATTTGCCACCTTATATCAAGAGACTATAGGTTATATAAAGGTTAATGTTACTGTGAGGAACTTTTAACTGGTTATGAAACAGTCTGAAACCACTGGCAAGAAGATCAGCCATTTCTATATAGTTATTGTTAATGCTTGTCATTCGTGCCAGGGTGCTGGATTCTGCGCAAAATCATACAAAATCCTATAAAATCCTATAAAATCGTACAGGTTCACCAGAAACTCTTTCAGCTCAGACTCCAGCTCAGATTGCAGTCGGAGCTGTAGCGGGAGGTGGAGAGCTTCGCTCCTGGCAGCAGCAGCTCCTCCTCCAGCCAGGAGCAGAGTTTCGCCTCGCTGCTCCGCCTGTCCCCGCTGGGAACCAACAGCGACAGGGAAGGGAAGCACAGGAGAACCAGAACCAGGAGAATGCAGGGTAGACTGTCAGAAAATGACAGGTTTTTTTAAAGGGACTCTGGTGCTCACAAACACTACTGCTTTTGTCCACAGGGACCGCCAAAATCAACACAAAATTAAAGTTCCTCATAGTAGCTTTAAGTACATTAAATACTGCATATTTTTGTGGTAAACTGACCAATTGACTCTTTACTCAGCACATATTTTCTACATGTGGTAGGTGTACAGTACAGTAAGTAACGCATTATGCACACACCCACAAACCCACATGCATTCACACTAATGTTCAACAGTGGCCGACCACTCCACTCACATGTGAGAGGATTATGGTGAGCATCTCAAGCCAAATGCTAGACTTGGCAAGCCTGAAAACACAATCTAACGAAATGAAAACACATCCTATTGCAGAGTGTCTTGCTCGTCTGCTGCACTCCCAGACAAGTGCCTCAATCCCATATGATTAGGAGATTCGGGTTTGAAGTGCACCATCACTGTAAGGCCGTACTCTGACTGAGGCTGCTCTGAGGGCAATTAACCCGCAACACAATCACTCGTCTGTTTGCTCTCTGCAACCAGAGACAGAGAGGGAGGCTTGTTGTTGTTTACCAGGGGCCTTCTTGTCCTTGCGGTGTGACCTCTAAACCTCTGGTGAGTGTGTGTGCGTGTGTGTGCATGCCCGCTCTGTCTGCTGGGGGTTGGGGTGTCAGGGAAATTCACAGTCTGTGCTGAAGCAAAAAGGCTTTTAACATTGATTCTTTCACCCACCCGGCACAGGGTGAGCTCAGAAGGGGCGGGAGGGGGTGGACATGTGAGCATGAGTGTGTGTGTGTGTGTGTGTGTGTGTGTGTGTTGGAGGGATGATGGGTTGATAGGTGCTGGTTGACTGGCCACGGTTGCATAACACACTGGAGGTACGATTATGACTGTACATTCTTTCTGAATTCAAATATCAGCACTAAACATATGAAAAAGAAATAGGTGTGCTTCAACAAAAACATATCTCTGCCTCATTATATCGCAAATATTTTTTAGTACATTTTGCAATACACATGGAAATGCTACCATTGCAAACATAGGCCTATGTGATCTTGGTGATGGGTTAAAGTGTAATCAGTTGCTAAAATAATTTGGAAGAACCGTGTTAAGAAATCAATAAAAACCTTCAACAGAATGTCAATATTTTAAATCGGCATAAATGATACGTATATTTCCATTGAACAAGGGGTGGTCAGCGACACTGAATGCGTTATTGAACCATGTGATCAATGGGGCCCTGGGTCACCACACAGACAGTGCTGCTGGCGGTGGGGGAACAGCGGTATGGGGCAAAGTGAAATTGAATGGATTAACCTCCCATATTAAATGGCTATTAAAATAATGGAAAGTCATAGCATTAAAAAAATCAGACCCTCATGTAATTTAGGTTTCCTTTTCCTTAATTGTGTCCTTGTTTTTGTATTTGTTTCATCCTATTTGGGTATAAAATACTTGCTTACTGCTTCTATGTCTGCATCGAAAACTTCCAATACAACAGCTTGCCACATTGTCTCACCAGTTCACCAAACGTACTGTCTGCCAACATGGGTGCACCATGGTTTACCCAAATGACCTTGTCCTCTCTGTGCTCGGCCTGCGGAGGACTTGGCACGACGTCTGCTCAATAACATGTCAACAAAGATGTCCAGGGCCACATTGGCATTGTTGAGCGATCTTTCCAGTCTATCTCGGCAAGATAATGATCTGCAGTAAAGTGTCTGATGAGATTGCCGATCTATGCCGCTATATTTATGGCACTACATCATCGCAGACTGTGTAAACAGTGTAAACAGGGGGAGATGGTCAGATATTTGAAATAAACAAGGCCAAATATCCAATCTAGCTTAGTACTGGTGGATTATTGCTTAAAATGTGTTCGGCTGTTAATCAATTAAAATATTTATTTTTTTCCCTTAAAGTGATATTTAAGTTTTTAATACTCTTTGTCAACACAGGAGTGGGAAAATATGCTTGCTTTAAGTAAGTGCTTGTATATTTTTATTATTGGAATTCAATTAACACAAAACAATGACAGAGATTGTCCAGAAAGACTAGCATAAAAATTAAAAAATGAGAATAAAAAATATGTTCAAATCATAACATTGCAAACTGCAGCCCAACAAGCAAAACAGCTGTCAGTGTCGGTGTGCTGCCTTGACTATGATTGCCCCAAACTGTATGTGATTATCATAAAGTGGGCATGTCTGTCAAGGGGAGACTCGTGGGTACCCAGAGAACCCATTTTGATATCCTGAGATCAGAGGTCAAGGGACCCCTTTGAAAATGTCCATGATAGTTCGTACTTGCCAAAATTTAGTGCAAGTTTAGAGCGTTAACCTCCTTACCGACAAGCTAGTATGACATGGTTGGTTGCAATGGATTCCTTAGGTTGTCTAGTTTCATTACTCCACTCTAGCTTTAACACTGAGCTCGCTGCAGTTGATTATGTTAATGTTTTTAAAAAATTAATGATGTTAAAATAACATATTATCGCGTTAACTTTGACTGCCCTAAAATGTATGCATTCATACATTCGCCACTACTGTATGGTGTGCGGTTATAAACAAGCACCCATCTTCTTAAATACAGAGGTCAACAACATGCACAGACTCGCCACCAGAGTTCAAAACTCAGGGTGATAAATCTTATTGAGGGACCTGAGCCGAAGGCGTGCACGCAGCCTGAATTCTGAGTGCTGTTTTGGGAGGCTTGTTGCAGCCATCCACCGAGAGCTCAGACAGCCGAGTGAGAGCCACTCTGCCCTTCTCCCTCCCCGTCGCTCTTTGTAGTTCAATATTTGATGCCAGTCCTAAGTGATATTGTTTGTAGCTCCGTGCTGATGGAAAAAAAAAAGAGATGTGGGCGCTTGTGCCGGGAACTAACTGTACCAGACTATTACAGTGTTCTCTGCAATGAAAAACATGCAGGATTAGAGGTCTATTATTAAACTTAAGGACATTTGCGATAACGAGAACAAAAAGCTGTTGATCTGAATGCTAAATAATTTACTGTAACTCTCAAGGAGCATGTAAATGCTTAAATCGATAACAGTTTGGTGGGAACAGCTAATTGTCAAAGAGCGGGACTAATTCTAGTCCGCTGCAATTAATTGCTTTTATTAACGACTGGAAAAACAGCTGCCGACTTTTCTCCATTTGCTCAATACACAAATTCATGAACGAAGCACAACATTGTCAAGTGAACATGAATCTCCAACCTCTTCCTAGACCATATTTAGCTAAATGTCTGCAGGGTAAAAACCTTCACCAACCAGCAGCTTAAGGACAACGTGGACAGGAAAAATCACTCCCTTTGGACGTCCGCCTGTCCCACAAAGATCAATAATACAAAAGGGGTTCATAAGAGGAGAGAGAGGATTAGGGACAATGGGGGGAAACAATGCAGAAATGGTCACCAGGGAGAAAACATCCACAGAAGAGAATGAGATATTTGAAGGAGAGAGTCTGCAGGGATGGACAGTACAGAATTGACATACAGCACAGCGGCGCTGGGGAAATGTAGGGGACACTTCGGGCAAGAGAGTTGCCTCCAGGCTGTTGGAATGAGAACAAACATATTTGTTTTTTGGGAAGGGGAGATACAGAAATTAGAGTAGTAACTCACCAGAGTCAGCAAATTCTGACGGGACAGTAGAAGGGAGAGAGATAGGAAGACATAAACAGAGACAAGATAAATCCAGGTGATATTTAGTGTGATGGCACACATTAAATCATATCCCAAGATATATTCCAAGATGAGAGGCAATAGTCCATTATATTGTGCTAGTTAGTTGGTTTCTTGCGGTGAGTTAGACGGGAAGTTTGACCCATTCTCATATCTGTACGGCAAGTGGCTTAGTTTAGCTTAGCTTAGCACAAAAACTGGAAATGGATGGAAACAGATAGCCTGGTTCTGTCTAAAAGTAATACACCTGCCACCTCTAAAGCTCACTGATATATTTTGCTTATTGAGACCATACAAAAAACAAAGTATGAAAAGGAAGTTATGATGGACTGCCAGTAAAATCAAACAAGCTCAGCTTAGCATAAAGATAACACAATTTGACATTTTTTGTCATTTTTTAAACAAGTTATAAAGAGTTAATTAGTTGGATTTTGAGTTATTTGTCTTAACTTCAGAAAAAGCTAGCTGTTTCCCTGTTTCCAGTCTTTATACAAAGCTAAGCTAACCACCACCTGGCTCGAGCTTCACATTTAACAGACAGATATTGAGAGTGATATCAATCTCCTTATCTAACTCTCGGGAATAAAGCGAATAAGCGCATTTCCCACACATACATGAATGCCCACACACACATGAATGCCCACACACTTGTTCACAGACACCCAGAAACATTAACCATTAAGATTTTTGAATTTCTTAGTATTATGTTTATAACCAACATGTGGCCTTGTTTGTAGCAATAAAACCTCCTTTAAGGTATCACTGCCAGTCACTCAGACAATGTTGTTGTTAGGAGGAAAGGAGCAATAAAGTGAGTGTTTAAGTCAGGAAAAAACCCATAAACACACACACGCACAAACACACACACTAACACACACTTCTAGTGTAACTAGTTTTCAGCACTAGCAAAACAACCTCAGACTTTCCTTCGGCTGGGAATCGTGGACGACTTTATTTCGAGAAACGTCTATAAAAAATATATGGATGGAGCACTGCCAGCCCCCCAACCCCCCCTCCCTTCTGGTCCCACTGAGCTACACTTAAAGCCTAAGAGCACTCAAGGAAAAGCAGCACAGCCTCCGTCTTAGATGGATGAACACAGGGTCACTCATTTCTGTATGGGGCCGACCTTTATTGGGCCCTTACAGTAAATTTGGATCAATGGAATTGTTTAACACACTAAACGAACGCATGATGAGTACATACTAAAATGTACCTGTGACCAGTATCGCCATTATGTGTTCGCTGGATGTGTGAAAACTTTCAACATTTGACATGGAAATTTCAAATAATCAGTGCTGCTTTTGTTCTCTCGAGTAATTCATTAAATCCTTGTGTCCTGTCACACTGTAGTTGTTGCTTCAGTGCATTTATTTCCAGTCAGTAACTTGCCAAAAGATTTATCAGTCAAATCTGGTTGGACTTCTATGGAGAATTTCACTGTGTGACCATTTTACATCCACTATTAAGCAACAAACACACAGTAAATTCACTGTGATGTTACTTTTTAGACACTTTGTAGTGATTTAGATCCAACTTTTGCATGTACAACCCAGTCAATTAATCTTCATGCTGTCAAACAAGCAGTAAATATTTCAGTCTACCATCATTAGTGTATGTTAGATGCCTTTCATTAAAAGACCGACCAAATGACAAATGGCTCTACAACGAGTAGCAGGGTGGAGTATGCATAACCCTCTCTTGTACATATATGACCAGCCATACAGACTTCTATTCCTTCAGCCGGCTGAGATTTACATTTTAATCACTCAGATGGAAAGATGAATACACTCAGAAACAGGACGCCTTGGCCTCGCAATGAGTTGATGCATGTTAATGGGCACTTTAAGGCCCGTCTCGGCACAGCTTATTAATCTTTTCTGAGCTGACTCATTCTGGTTCTGGCTTTCAAGGAATGTAAAGTCATTTTCGGAGAATGCTGAAATGCCTCCTAACTACGTAGCTAATGCAATCACATCCATCCAGAGGGGAAATATTTACTCAGATCATTGTTTTATGCTTATAAATGGCTCTCTGGCCTTGTTCTGTGTGGTCTTTTGTTTCTGTAGTAATACTGATAATGATACTTTTAATCAAACAACATATACCGTACATACACTTCTAGGCAAATACAGGAAAAGGGGAATAAAAAACACAGGAATTAAGATTCAACTTTCACTTACAAAAAAGTCGCTCTATTGACAAATTATCCAAACCCCCGTTGCCTGTTTGCTCCCATTAATGTGAATTTTTCTCTCCCTTCATGTCTTCGTGGTGGGCTGAGAATGGAATGACACTGCACCTCCCCCGGCGTATTAACATATTCATCCCCTGCGTCGAGCACTGACACTGCCGTTTTACATTTCCTTTAGCTAAGCTAATAGGCCTTGATCTTGGATTAAAGGAAAATGATCTTCCACCTCGGCTGTACTCTGACACGGAACCAAGCTCGCCTTGTCTTGTACGGACTATTTTTAAAAAGAGATCCAGGCATATAGTAGACCAGGGGTATATTCTATGATGGAGACAGTGGATTTGAAGAGGTACATAACATGGGGTAATTGTGTATGGATGAAATCCAATATGTTTTAATTGGACTGTGGACTGAATTGCCAAAAGCACCATATGGATGCTCGGTTCTGTTATTCGTAGCCAAGAATGTGAGCTCAAGTTCATGATATGAACATCTTTGTTGGGCTCATTATATAGTTTTCTGCCAGTAAAATTATAATATAAAACAGGATTTAGGTGATTTTAAAAGAAAAAGACAAGAATGATGACAAGTTCACAAAAAAAGTAGAAATACACAGATAGAAAATTACAGAGAACACAGAACACCTGTGCTAAATATCCTGGGTGTTAGATGTGAAATTCGTCATTGAAGAGTTTTCTATGTGCAGTCTGTCTGTCTGTCTTACCTTCACTTAAAGGGTCCAGTGTGTGAATCATCAGCTGGAAAATGCTGTTCCTCATCAAGCTGTTGTGCAGGGAGGCGGAACTACCCCCCCTCTGAAGCCGAGGCCTGGCCTGTGAGGGGACAAACAAGGTGTCAATCAAATATCCCTCTGCTTGAGTCTGCTTGGTTTCCTACTAGCAAACTAACTCTAGCTGCTTATTTCTGTCATAAAGCACATATGCTGATATTAACATCAGTCTATCAATTGTAAGCACTTTACTAGAGCCATTTCTAATCCCAGCTGTTTGGAATATGATTCCCTATAATCCTCTTTTGCATAAAACCCCTCAGCAGAACCTGCAACCCAGTAAAACTACCATAAAGTGCTTCGGCCTCTGAAAAATATAAGACTGAGACAGGCATTCACAGTTTAAGTGGCGTATGAATTCTTCCCTCCGAAACAACCCTCGCCAAGGTCACTCCAGCAGTTGAAGCCGAACTTGAGAACTGGCACTGTTGCAGGCGGCAGCTGTTTGGAACGTGTCCGCCTTAGGCTGCCCACAGGTGATGCGTAGGCACAGGAGGTGTCAGGTGAGGCCCATATGGGTGCGAGCGGGAGGCAAGGGAGACGCGTAGACTGGCAGGGCTCGCGTAAGATGTGGCTTCTCGGTGTGACCCTGAAGATTCTCCTTCTGCTGTTTTATCTGCTTCCTTTATAACCCGGATAAAAACTTAACACTCTGGTGTGCTTTTCGGATTAAAAGCATTAAAACAGTCTTAGGTTTCTGAAACACACACTCTGTCCTCGTTTGTCTTTTGCATGCTGCGTATACAAAATGCAATTGTTGTAAAAATAATCTTTTAAAAAAAGGCCTCCGAAAACAGACGGTGCTACTCTGTGCACACAGGGAGGCTGAAGGTTAGAGATAACGGTACACATCTCTTGCTCACAGTATGGTGGGAGAAACAAGTTACGCTACTACATCTACACAGAAACAGAGACAAACACAGAAGCAGACGGGGAAGAGTGTCAATCCGACAGGACCTACCGACAACTTGCTCTCATCTTCTGGCGTCCCAGGAATCGCCTTCTCATCCAACACAGAGGGAAGAAGAAGTAAAAGGGGGGAGAGAAAGAGAAAACAGGACATAGATGTGAAGCATGCCTCACACAACAACACAGACGAGATGAAAGGACGATAGGGAGAGACATTACAGCACAGTTACAGTGATGGAAATGACTGACTGTGATGTAAGTGGACAAGACTTGAGGGACAGATTCCTCCCCACCGCTGTGCCTTCCTACTGACTCAGTCGCAAGCTGAGCAAGATGAGACTGTCTACCTGAATTCCCTCGAAATTCACTCAAAAACATTTCGTGAGTGAAGGATATCAGCTTGTATCAGACTTTCTCGCATACCTTGGTACTCACTGTGAAAGTGAGAGTGAAGTAAAGGACGAAACTTTTCAAATGAAAAGAAATAAAAACAGAAAACAGTTTGACATTTCGGTAAACACACTTCACATTCTTGCCAAGAACTTACTTCTGTAACCAGAGGAGTCGCCTCCTGCTGGCTATTAGAAAGAATGCAAATTTAAGGCACTTCCACATTGGCTTCACTTTTCAAAACTAGAGGTTTCCGCCTGGTTCAAAGGAACCAAAATCTACCCACTAATAGCTCACTAATCAACACATATTTTGTTCGAATACTGGTCTAATTAAAGTCTAGTCTTGACCCAATTGGTCTAAAAACTTTGTTTTGCAGGTTCAGCGCTGCCAGTTTGAATTTGGTACCTCTGAGAGTGGGCATGTGCCAGATCACACCAAAGTGACTCCAGTCTTTTAACAATCACTCAATTCTCTGCCATCACTCTCAGCGGGCCTATCTGGCATGCGCAGTATACTGTAACATCTATTTTTGAAACAAAAGCCTTTCACCAACTGCCTGACTGAACTGCATTCACTTCATCTCCAAGTGTGTTTGTGTGTGAAGTAACAGTCGCTAAAGGCCTCTGTTTCTAGGAACAAACACAAAGCTTTTGTTCAGATCTTAGCAGATCAAGGCTTTGTTTCACAGCCTACACACTTTTCAGACAGAAATGTTGAAATGTGAAATGTGGAGGCACTGGTGTGTGTTGATAAAAGTGCACAATGCCAAATGAAACGCAGAAAATTATCCAGTTTGATCTTAAAGAGGGTTTAAAAATTCAGGGCAAACGTACACATTTTAAGACAGACAAGGCCTTGAGGCTCGTCAACGCAGTGATTCATTTGCATGCTAAATGATGCTGCGCTGCACTGAATATCAAATCTCTTGATAACGGTGCAGGAAAGAGGGGTGTGGTGTCAACTCTGGTTCATGAGGTGAAAGCTTATGTGGGTGTTAGCATTTGACAAGACAGATTTCTGGATTTAAAAAGATGATTTAAAACTTTTAAAGAGGACCTACAGTATAATGCTTATTTTCAGGTGCAGACTTGTACTTTGGGTTTCTACTAGAACATGTTTTAATTTTCCCATACTGTCTGCTCTGACTGGTCAGCTGGCCCACTCTGCTGTGATTGGTCAACCAAACTTAACCCTTCAGATTCCACTCCAGCTCCGCTCTAACTAGCTTTGATTGAGGGCGTGCCAAACTGTCCGCTAGGTTGGTATTATGTAAATGTGTTACTTAGTGACATCACCATGTTACAGAAGCAAAGGCGGGACTTCAGTCAAGGCGTTTCAGGCAGTTCAGGAGCAGTGTTTCTGTGGGATGGGTGGACTTTGGGCATTACAACTTTGCAGACCTTTTACATGTGCAAAAAAAAAAAAATGAAAAAACTATAACACACTAAAGGAGAGAGAAAAAGCATAAAAGCATAATAGGGCCCCTTTAACTTGAAAAAAAAAATTAACAGGAGCTGGTTTCATTTTGAGACAAATCCACTACTACAGCTACTGTGAATGTCAGTGCCCACTGTGTCCCACTGTTTCTGTTTAACAGCCCATAATTTACCAAACATTAGGTTTTCTGTATTGCTGCAGAAATGAGGGAGCTGAAATTAAACATTTGCCAAAAAAAAAAACAAAAATGAGCAGAAACTGAGCTAATCCTGAGATTTTCCACAGAGCTATTCAACTATAACTTAATTTTTTCCCCATTTCATATCTTCAGGGTAATTCCCTGCACACTCTAGGTATAATTATTCTATTTAACTCCCTATCACCCTCCTCAAAGGCAAAGTCAGGGGGGTTAGGAGAGAACAGGTGAATGTGCCAGATAGAGATTATGCCGTGGGTCGCTCATTAAGCCAGTGTTAAATATTATGACTAATAATCACATAGGGAGATTAGTATGTTCTCTGGAGTTTGTGTGTTCTCTAATACCGGCGGCTCTGCTTTCCAGTTCTTACGTAATGATAATGTCACATCAGGATCCTTTCTTGGAAGCGGATCAGCTGAGGGAGATAACTGTCCCTCTGCAGCTGCATGCATGTAACGCCGTGTTACGGAGAATTATCGATGGGAGAGTGTGACATCATGCAAAAGTACTTCCGCTTTCACCACTCAAATTGCCCACAGCTTAAAGGAGGGGACTTTCGGAGGAATCAGCATGTCGGTGAAATGCTGAAAGCAGAGCTGGAAATCCTGACTTTCGAAACATCAGCGGCGGATTATAGGTCTTCTCATAAGCAATTGGAGCACACAAAAGGAGTCTATTTCTGGATGAATTTGCATTTTCTTATGCTTCGACAGCCAAGCCGAGTTTGATTAAATCCATCATAGCTGCGCTTGATCCTTCAAATCCTTAATATACTCCTTAATATAGCCTGGATATACAATGAACTGTGATAACAATCAGCATTACATTTTATAAATCTTATGAGCCACTTTCCATATCACTTCTCCCATTTAATTTCCTTTTTAGTGCTGCTTGGTTTTCTGACAGTTTGCAGGGACTCTAAATGTGGATCACATGAATGCAGGGAGCATCATTGGGTGATACTGTTTCTCAGTGTTACACTTGGTGTGACTGTCGTTATACAACATATCCTCATGCAACCTTTCATTTGACTTCTTACGAAAAGTTATTCCTCATTTTTCATGCGTTTTCCTATGAATGTCTCACAACAGGTGACACATATTTCCACGTATGGTTTGGGTTAAAATAATCAGAAGTAGCATAACTTAGTACAAATGTTGTACTAATGTGACAAATCAAGGTTGACTTCTGGTTTTACATGGGGTACGAACAGTGGTCTCCTGGGCCAAAGTCTGCTGCTTCTTTACACAGCTATCCACCCCAGCCTTCTCCCTACGTGACGTTTGTTGCTAGTTATAGTTCCTCGTTCAGGATAGGTTCAATTTTGTGGGATATATCCAACTAACAGTGCATTACTTTTCGCAGGTATAGCTACAAACAATGTATGAGAACAGCCTGCATTATCATACGCCATTTAGCACATACAATTACTGCACTCAATGAATCATCTTATAAATACTGTGAGAATTGGACAAGGAAATTCCTGAATGTGATGTAGAAACTATGAAAACATCTTCTAACACCAACAGTTTATGCAGTGTCTTAACTAAGTTAATACAATAGAGGCTCTAAACTAATATCAGCGCTTAGCTACAAAGACTGGCTGACTGGATTCAGCTTCCAAACCATAATCATACTTTTCATAACCATTGCGGAAATCAGTACCAACTTTTAATGATTAAAGGAACACCTCGACAATCTGGGAAATATGCTTTTTGTTGAGTGCACACTCACGTCTGTATGCTAATTATTAAGCTATTTTAACTATTTAACAAACAGGCCCTTAACATTGTATTTAACAGTTGTCACACTTATGTGAAGAATGTGCACAAGCCAAGATTTAAGCCAGACAGACGGGCGTATTGAGATAAAAGTTACATTACAGTAGATCTGACATTTCTTGCGTGATAAATTTGTACATATTGAAAGTGCAGTAGATGTGGATATGCTATAAATAAAGCATCAGGGAGCGTGTGCATGTAGAGATATGTGACAAGCAGACTGCCTGGCTTGTTGAGCAAACTTGCAAAGTGGAAATCTTGCACAGCTCCAGGCGTTTCCCTGCACGTGCTTACTGTAGGCAGGCTGTCTGTCAGAGCATGACAGAACACCCTTCGAGATTTGCCCATCTAGATTCATCGTGTTAGAGCTAAACTGTTGAGCTGCACAACTCTCTATCTCCCCCCTTCCCGTTTTGCCTGGAGACGATAATGATGATCTTCAAGGAAAAGAGGGAAAAGATGCACAACAAGTCAAGAAGTCATCCACTTGCTAATTAGTAACCCCTTCATTTTTCTAACAAGCAGAACTAATTACAGGAGCTGCCACAACGCTGATTTCCCACAAGCCAATGCTCACCAGGACTAAGACAAAATTGCTTCCTACTACTCCCCTCCCTCCCATGAACCAATCAGACTCACACTTTAGGGAGACAAATAAGGGAACAAAAACTGCAGTGTCATGTTTGCAAGTGAATGTAATCATCCAAAGCTGGGTGTGATCAGGAAGTATTTTCCCTACCAGTACTCCATGTGCTTGTAGTGTACTGTGAAGTCAGTTTGCTTGTATTACTGAATCCTGGTGTCCAAAAAGTGATTTATTCTCCAGTTTAAATTTAGGTTGTACATGTGCAACATAATGTTGTAGTTGAGTTAATACAAGGGGTAGAATAACGACCTCTTGCAAACCTGATCAAATGTGTAGTTTGTCGTTCCCGTGAGATCAGAGCTGGTTTTGATCTGCAGTTGCAGTAAACAATGAAAGGCTGAACAGGGTTCTTTGTTTATTCTTGTTTGCCGAACAAAAGTTTCTTCCAGGAGTCTGCATTTATATTCTGCTGCGTGTCCACAGTGCACCTGCTGCAGCACTGTCTGCCCCAGATTTTTTTTTTTTTTCTTTTTAGCTTACCTTTCCTGTTTATCTGCATGGCCTGAGAGTTTCTGATGAAGTTATTTCATGTCTTTTGTTTGGGTTCAGCCATTCTAGTACTGGTCCTACTGTCTGACAGACATTTTACAGAGACAAGTGGTTCCCAATGGGGGCAGCCAGACCAAACTCAATCGTTGACTGTGGGCCAAATCTAGTTGCCCTGAGGCAACTGGCCAGTCCTGCTTTTTTCCAGGTATTGGTTATACACTGTAGCATGCACAGTACTTTCCAGTTTTCCTAGTATTGATGTAGCATTCTAGATTAATCTACCTTCCATTGATGATGTATTCCTATCTACGAACATCAATGAATAACTATGAGTTTGATTTTCTTCTCTGTCTCTCAGTGTACCGCTAGCTAGTACGAATTCTCAGTATTTATGTATCATGCACAGATGACGTTATGGATAACTTCACGTTAGAATACGCTGTACCAAGATGGGACGACAAAAACAGAGCCAGCAGAAACTGAGAGGTAGATGCATCTGTGCTCCAGCTGCCCACCAACGTAAACTGAAACCAACATGCAGTGCTATGCTGTATTAAGTTCACCCAGATTCTGGGATCGTTGTCAATGTTATGAGTGAAAAGGAGCTCACCCGTAACATGATGTGGAGCACAAGATAACAGCTAAGTAAACATGCTTGCTCTGCAACCTGGGCTAGTTCAGACACTTCCCAAACCTAATATGCATCCTAGCATGCAAACTATAGTGTTGACAGGATCTCTGAACAGCTTATCTCTTTGTCAATACAAATGGAAGCAGAAGCTTGTACTTTTAATGTACTGAATGGTCTTGATATGCACAAACTTTACAGTGAAGTTTTACTTTGTGTGTGTTCTCTAACTAGTAGACCTACTTATCTGCCAGATTTATTTGTAATGTCTCCAAGTCTCTAAGTCCAAAGATCCAGCTAAAGCAGCTACAATGGCCATTGTTTTCGGGCTGATGGACTGTCGGATAAATGGGCTTCTTTCGATCCAACAGGACTTTTTTGGACTATTAGTGTTCTGAAATAACAATGGGCTGTCCCCTTCTCAACACCCAATAATGTACGACAAACATTACAACCTCAACAACCAAACAATGAACAATATACCCACCCAGCAGCTGGGATACGATGAAGATGGTACTGTAGCTGACATAAACTTGCTAACTCCATATTTTGGTCAACAGCTAATGTTATCATTAGCAACAAATTTGGGGTCTGATTAGTTTATGTATTGTGAAGTAAACATTATCCCCTTAGACATTCTCTGTGTTTTCGTTTTGTAGTATGGACACAGCTCTATTTAGGAGAAAACTCATGACCTCACTGATGAAAAAGGAACATAGCAGTGTGCATAATTCGCTCTGGAACCAGTGAGCAAAGTTGCCAATGAGGATAATATGTACATGGATTTTCCATATTCCCACATGGCTTTTACACAGTGCTCTGGTGATGAACGGCTTAAAGGCTGGTCAACAAATCCCAGTAGAAGAACACCACCAGTTAGTCCATCACTCAATATTTTATGATTTCCCCAGCTTGTCTGCAGCCCCAGGCCCATTCATTCCCTATATAAATCCTTGAAAATTACACATACTATATAGTTTGACATTATAAAAAGGCTCAATATTTTTTTTAAAAAAGGACTATTTTCAACTGCGGATTAATACACATTTGGTGTTCTTTTGAAACTTTACAATAACAGGACAGTGTATGTGGGATTGAGTAAAAAAAATAGTGTCCACATTTGAAGAAATGAAGGAAATGTCACCCAGTGCCATAGATGTACTCTTTTATTAATTTATTTTATATATTTATTATTACTTTAGAAAACACAGAGCTCTGTAGCACAGAGAAGTGAAATATCAAGCTATGGATACGTTCATTTTTTGTGGGATTTGTTGGCAATAAGAAAAATATACAATAACACCAGACATATCCTTTAATTTAAATCCAACTTAAATGTTAATAAACAATACCCACATCATTAATAGAGTCTATTTTGTGGTTTCTATGCTGCAGCTACTACTTTATGGCACCTTATTTTTACATAATCCTGACCGGTGACTTGTCTTGTTGCTTTGTTGCATTGTCAGCAGGTTTGCAGACAGTCACCTCCTAGCTGAGGCAAAGTGCACACACATTAGACCTTTATCTAGAAGAGGAGGTGGAAGTATGCAGAGGAAGCTTCCTGCTCGCCAGTCAGGTCAGTCAGTCACATTTAGAGATGGGGTAATATGCTGATAGAGCTGTTTCAGGTCACCTTGGTGGGATGGGTGGGGGTTGGGCTGGGTTGAGGGGCATGCATCATTCTTCCATCAGTGATGGACATAAGAAGCGGTAACCCTCTCAGTCAAAAACAGAGGAGGAGAGGCTTTAAGCAGATTCGCTGAGCACCAGAGCATTTTCTAATTAGCTCATTAGAGACTGTCTGATTGCAATCACTTCCATTTTAAGAGTTTACTCTCTTAAATTTGGTTTAAAATTCTCTGTGATGTCAGGTCTGTCTGCAGCTGTGAGATCCACCCACAAGCGCTCGCTATGGATTCCACAAATTACAGGTATTACATGAGCAACAACTCTCGGAGCTGATGTACAATGTTGAGCTTCTGTAGCTTAGCGAGGCTGATGTTGAGGGTCAAACATCCCCGCAAGGAAGGGGTTAAGTACGTAGGGCCCCGCCAGTCGTTGGCCACCTCTGACCGTATGCACGGCTTCCGTCTCGCTGGGTCGTGTGTGTCATTTCATACACCAGCAAGACAGGGATCTCAGTGTCCTTCACATGATGCTTTTACAGTGCAGTTACATTAGCTAATTCGACCCCGTTTTCAAAAATAGCCATTGATCAATAAGGCTTTCAGTTTCTTGCAAGCCTCGACGTTTCACCTTCAAGCTCTCCCTTGGAAAAAAAACAGTCTCTCATTTCAAGATTTCCAGAATTTCTTTGCATCAGGGGGCCGACATTAATAAATCTGGAAATACGTGTGCCTCCACTTTCATGACCTTGAGTTACTGTCTTAAACAGACAAGGGTCATACATGTGTGAAGATCACCATTCATCCAACGTAAATAATTAAATGGAACGTAGATTTATGGTCCCTAAAACTTTATCAGCTCATACAGTATCACATCTGGTGATTGGAGTACCTGCTAATCTCCAGAGCTAAAATTACCATACGGTCCAAACAATGGACAAATCAAACAGAAATGGCCTCTAATGAAGACAGCAGTTAAAGCTGGAGCCATAGCTGTTCAGACTGTCTAGCTCACATTAGAATACACTCCCATTAAGCATTAAAGACTAACAGCTCAATGATCTGGGCCTATTGAGATCCACCCCTTTACATGGGCCATAAATTGTGGCGGCTTTGAATGATCCAGCAATTTGCATCCACGCCAGATCCCCAGTGCTGGATTAAGGTAGGTAGGTAGGAAGACTTGGGTTTTGTCTCTTTAAACCTTCTCCTTGTTTCGGAGATACTTAAAGTGTGAAGAGTGTTATGAGGAGGAGGAGTTGTAATAATGGCATGACTCATACGTGTCACCAAAGACTGAACAAAAAGCACAAATGAAGACTTAGCAACAAGGGTGTGATAGGCTTTTTACGGCAGATCGCATTCGGCTTATTGCTGCATTACCGACTCTGTTTCGAGCTATTCACAAGGTATTAAGGGTAGCCCTTGATGCCTAGAGTAATGGTGAAAATTGACACCACTATATTTCACATAAAAACACCATCAGAAGATGAAGATTGAAGGTGAGGCTGAAAGAAAAGAAATGGAGTACAGCATTGCAACCACTAATATCTAAACATGCTGAAGACCAGTGAAGTTGTGAGGGTGCTGTCCATGGTGCTGCACCGAGAGACTGGTTTCAGTGCGACTGAAAATAAAAATGTAGGCTGTGATGAACTGCAGCTAGCTTGTCTTTACATTTACTCACTGGGTTTATGAACCTGGGATCTACTGCTGTGTAGAGCTGCAGCAACTAATCAATTATTTGTTAACTATTAAATGAATCGCCAACTGTTTTGAGAAACAATTAATAGATTCAAGTATTTATAAAGGGGGAAAAAAGTCAAAATTTCTTAATTTTCTGATTTGAGTTGTGTTGGATGTCATTTTGGGAAACACTGATCATCTTTTTTTGTGCACATTATATGCTAACAAAGACAAATTGGAGATTTTTTTTGTACATGAACTTGGAGGCCATTGATACCAGGGGGCAAGTGCATGTTTCCTTTTGTTGTGTAAACATCACTGAAGAGGCCCGACTCACAATGGCTCTACTTTGCATGTATAATGATATTTTTTTGGGCAAAAATAACAAGCTCCATTGTTTTGTTTTTTAAGGCAGACTACATTGTGCTTTTGATAATTACACAGACACTGGGTGGGTGACAGGGTGACCTTCTAACCATTCACAACACTGAGGAGCCAGTGAAGAGCCAGCATCCACTCGGATAAGAATGGAGGGGGAAGCCAAATAGTACAATAACTAATCGAGGATGAAATAAAAAGCAGCCGTCAGCACCTGTGATGCAAATGAGAACTTTGCTTGTACGACTATTACTACTGAATGCAATTAAATTAAATTCAGGCAAAAGCGTGGAGCCAGCAAGGGACAGCGACGCTGCTAAGAGAGCTCGCAGAATAATTGTAGACAACAGAAGAGAGACGGTGAAAGAAGCAACTCTAGCTCAATAGCCTTCCTAAAACCCGACACTGCGTGTTTTGATTAGCCTGTCACTTTATTCTGAACGATACCTTTATCTCTATTGACTGGTCTAACTGCCCAACAATACGGTAAAACCTCCAAAAGAGCAAAACTAATTACTGGCTCTACAGTAGCGCCCCCCCCCCCCTTAGACAAGGAGCCACAGCTGGAACGGATGATAAAACTTGGACTCCTCATCGTCATGGTGAGATCAAAGTTGCAAGCTTTCTATTTTTATATTATTGGACTCTGGCTCTGTTGTCAAGCGCCAAAACGATTCTGTATCTCCCTGGGAGAAGGTATACTGAATGTACATGTGGGTATACAACCTTAAAACTATGTATAAAGACTGACAGCTCAGTTCACTTCTTTACAGATCACTTTGTGTCAAACCAGCAATAGAACTATTTCTGACATGTTAAACTATTCGCTATAGAGCGCTTCTATTTTGTTGTTTCTACCTCAGTAACCCACACAAGCTTTATCGCCTTCTACCCATTCATCATTCAGTTTAAACCAAGGTCACTCCTACAACTTTCCTTTTAAAAGGATACAAACATGAATACTTTTACGGCTTTCTCAGAAATACACAGTGCAAATCAAGGACAAGGGCACATACTGCACAAATGATACTGCAAAAATATTTTTTTTTCAGTTTCATACAAGTTTTTTTCACAGTAGCCAACAGTCTGTACATACCTACAAATAAAAGTGAGGCTAATGTTTCTGGTATTAGTTTTTTTGTAAGCACAAATGGGTATTTCAACAGCATTTCCTAGAAATAAACTTGACAACTGCTTTTAGCAAAATCCATTCAGGCCCAAAGGGATGATCTGAAATGGGTGCAGTTTATAATTTGGTAGGCGTTCAGCAGTGCACATCTGGATTTGGCTTAAAATTAGGTAGACATCCGTCATATTGGGAGATAATCCAAAGAATGCGTCACACAGGGCTAAAATAAACAGCTAGAGACGGAGTTCATGCAGTGCAGCCTGGTGTTATAGTGTATAGTGTGTTGGGAGTTCACTTGGATTGGACTGGATATTTCTTTAAATAGCGATATACTGTATATATAACTATACAGGGAGGTGTGCAGCATCAGCACTGGTGCCCCGATGTCTAAACTCACAGGGAGGAAACAGTCTGCTCCCTGCACAGAACCCGCTTTGTAAGTGATCTTTGAAGCACATCCTGATGGAAGATCTCGCCTCTGTGACGCTATTTATAGCTTAGTAATACATCAGAGGTCGCACCTTCCATCTCAGCAGAACCAACATCTGCCTCGATACGCACTGGCTTATCCAACACTGATGGTAGCTGGCATCTTACATTGTGGTTGGATGTAGAATTTTAATTTAGACTCTAATTTTCAAGCTCCATTAATTGAAAAAAAGTAGATTTTTCTCATGTTTGAGTCACTTAAAATTATTTCTTAATCACTTATTCTACTCATTCTTATATGGACATCACACTCATAAATTTGAACTATAAAATTTAGCTTAAGTATATATTGAAATATGTTATTCACTGTTCAACAACCAGTAGTTTGTGATATGATGTCAGATGCTGCCATGTTAAAATGACCGAATGGCTTCATTATCATCACTGACAAAGTCTGACTTTTGGTGCGTCACAATGATAGTAACAAGTAGAAGGGGGCTCCTCCGTCTTTCATAAAACCATAGTGCAACAAAGTGCTGGCTAATCTGATCTGCTGGAGCCAGTATGTTCAAAAACAGCCAGTCAGTCCATCAGGCAAACAATGAGAGGCGACAAGATAACAAGATAAGGCAGGGCTGGCCTGGTGAGGTGGTCCTGAGGAGGGGGCGGGCATGCATGTGATGAAAGACCTTACTAATGCCGTTCACAGACCGAACGAGCATGCACTGCTGCACTTAATGAATCTGACTTTATGCCATTTGAGGCCTAAACTGTGCTCTTTAAAAGAGGTTTAGAAAGTGTAAAATCTATTACAACAGCAATAAAAAGACAAAGTGTTACAGATTGGAATGGGAAATGCTACTTTTCTTACTCACTCAATGTGGAGTGTAGTTAAGATGCCAGCATTGATTGGCTTACTGGTAGCACACACTGTTGCTTTTCCACTGAAAAAATAGCAGAAGCAGAGAAAACCTGATATAGTAACATTCATACTCCTCCATCTTGCGTTGCCACAGTCGCCCAAGCTTGTGAGGCAAAAGTAGGAGCCTGTAGCTCTATTGTGACCTTGAAATGTGTCTCTGCAGTCTGTGTAGTAAGGATTTACTGAGTGTGTGGGTGTGAGATGAAAAGGCATCATATGTCGGTGACCATACTACAAGTCAACTCCTGTTCTGTTAAGTCACTGACAACACCACCAGACTAAGAAGCTTAACTGTAAGATGAACATGCAACAATTAAAAGCAGTGATACAGTGAAGCGACGCCATCTTTGACTTAACCCCTGTAGCTCACAGGGCCAAGATGTGTGACATGTAGTCTCCCTTTGGCACTAATGCAGAGGGGAGACTGACATGACAGATGTGTCAGAATGACAGTAGCACGCTACATATACTGCAGTCAAGCACATCGGGCAAACTAGGATCTCAAGAAATCTCATCAAAACTGAACATTTGAAGCTTCACAAATGTAGTATTTTTAGCAGGGATACTGCATTGGATTACATTACACTGCAGAGTTTTGTAGACAAGCCACTTGCCACAATAGCCCTGTACTCTGGATGTATACAAATCTGTTGTTTTTCAATATAATTATTCTAAATTAGTATTTGTCAATGTTATCTCAGGCTTCTGGGTGGTTTTAAATGAATGAAGGAAACAGTCACGTGTCAATCCCCAAAGACGCATCCTGATTACAAACAGGCTTGTTAAAAGGAGATGAGAGCAGGGAAAATAAGCCAGGCTGCAGGGTTCATAGGAGTGGTGGCAGGAGTGGAAACCCAAGTCGCTGGGCTGAGGCAGAGTGTTGTGAGATTAACCAGCAGCTAAGCACTCATTAGGTAAACAAAGGTATTACGCACCAATCAGGACACAACTAATAGGTAAGTACATCCGTCCCACATCTGTTTGGGTCAAAGGTGAACAAATGAAATCACATGTCACAACTGAACTGACACCTCTGAAGTGGGATTACATTGGTTTATTAAAATTCATTGATAATTTCTACCAATTTTGAGTTAAAGCTGCTATTATCAATATTTCTATACTGACAATGTATCACAACTATGTGTAATCGCCTGACTCTATTGTTCCCTGAGTTTTAGCATCTTTCAGATCATTGTTTTGGTTATATGGCCCATAAATCCCCTTCGGGGATTAATAAAGTTCATCTTATCTTATCTTATCTTATAAACTTTATTGTATGGTTCAGTCTGACCACGTTCGTAGTAGGGATGTCATGATACCAATACCAGTGAAAAACAATAAATTAATTCTGCAAGCAGCAATGAACAAGCCCTCTCACCTTCCCACACATCGGGGGGTATAGTGAAATGCCGGCGGACATGGCAAGACACAGTGAAACCAGAACTTTGCTAAGTGTAATAATGCCTGCCACAAGAGTCTGTGGCAAACCGTCCATGACTTCTGAGGGGGCGGAGAACATTGTCACTAATGAAAGAGGATCTCCCCACTGAGTCAAATGATGCCCCCCACAAGAGTCCACAACAAACAGTTCATGTGTTATGAAAGTGGGTATGGGTAATGTGTAGGGAGCAGGAATAACCTTCACCAATGAAACAGGAACTCTCTGCTGACCTCAGGCCTGGACCGTCATCATGGCTAAGAAATTTGGAGCACATTTGACAAAGTACACTGAAGTTACAACAACCTCCTTTCATGGCGAATCACGCCAATTGGCCACCATGCTACGGCAACGCCATTCAATGGAAACACACAATCATCACAATAATGCACCATCAAGATCTTGAAATTTAGCAACTAGCGGTGAACGTACTGGAATATTTGGCTTAAGATTCAGATATTTCTCTCAGGGTTGGAGAATAAAGCAGAGCTTAAAGAAAAGTTAATATTGTTAATACTGTATTCCTCTGTCTGCCTGAATATACCCGTATTCATCCTCTGTCTGAAATGCTCTGTTTTAGCACCTGTCTCTTTAAGCCCTCCTAATGAAAAAGCCCAGTCTGCTCTGATTGGTCAGCGTTTTCCAGTCTTCTGAATCTGCGCCATCTTTGCAGCATCACTGTAGCGAGGACTCACTGGGTGTGTCAACACAGAGTTTAGCGGCAACTATACAGTTGTAACATCACAATCTTACAGAAGTTCTGACGGTTCATTTTAAACGGATATTGATATTTTACAGTATTACTATAGCACCTAGAACTGCTTTCTAATCAAATAGACATGAGAAATCTCATTTTCCACAATATGGGACCTTTAAAAGGTGATTATATGTCAATATGGTGTTGAGAGCCTGTTTCCCCTGCTCCCAAGTGGCCAGTTCTCAGCACAGTTTGGTGGTGTTTTTAGCAGTGCAAGTACATTTTGCTGAGGTTTGTGTCAAGTTGTCATCATCAGTGGTACTAAGCGCTTATAAAGGATTTAAAAACTGCAGGCGCAACAAAGATTTACGAAAATAACGTAAAAGAATCCACCCGCTGTCACTCCACAAACTATACCATATGATGTGTTAGACTCTGGCTCTTAAAACCACCAACCAAGTTCGTAATCTTGGAGTGTTAATAGACTCAGATCTGACTTTTAACAGCCATATCAAAGCTGTCACCAAAACAGCTTTTTAGCAACTCAAAAACATCAACAGAATTAAAGTTTTGTCTCCCAGAAAGACGAGGAGAAACTCATCCATGCGTTCATCTCTAGTAGACTGGATTACCGTAATGGTCTTTTAACAGAACTTCCCAAAAAGAGCATTAAACAGCTACAGCTCATCCAGAACGCTGCTGCTAGAGTTTTAACCAGGACTAACAGATCTGAACACATCACGCCAGTTTAACATCTGTACACTGGTTTCCAGTCAGTAACAGAGTAAATTTTAAAACCTTACTGATTGTTTACAAATCCCACGAACAGTTTAGACATCTGTCATATGTTCAGAGAATATAGACCAAGCAGGGCTCTTAGATCCAAGGACTCAGGGCAGCTAATCCAAGCCAGAGTCCCGACTAAACATGGAGAAGTAGCATTTAGCTGTTATGCTGCAACCAAGTGAAACAAACTGCCAATGGAGATTAAACTTTCACCAAATGTAGATACCTTTAAATCCAGGTTAAAAACATTTCTTTTCTCATGCGCCTATGCATGAAATCTGCATGGTGTCTTTTAAATTATCTGGACTGTTGCTTGTTTTTAATAGGATTTTTGCAATGTTTTAACACGATTTTGTTCTTTTATGTACTTTTTAATGCTTCATCTGCACCCCATTGTAATGCTTTTAATGTTTTATGTAAAGTACTTTGAATTGTCTTGTACGTGAAGTGTGCTATACAAATAAACTTGCATTGCCTTGCCTTGAACAAACTCCCTCCTATCTGTCTAAAACTTAAAGTGCTGAAAGGAAATGGCCTTTGCTCTCATATCTGGTTGTTATTTCACATCAGTCTAAGTGCATGGCATTATGAAGCATTTATGGTTGTGTTAACTGGATTGAGAGATTATTGCAGATTACATCTGATGAGGCTGACCATTGACCTGCGGTAAAACAATGGCTTTAAATAGACCTCACAACCACGCTGAGATGTGATAGTTCGGTTTGTGCAGTATTGATTATGTTACACCATCGGCTAAAAAAGAATGACACCTCTGATCTGTCAAGTGATCGAACAGCGAGTCCTCACCATTTTATGCTCTGCCTGGGAGCGAAAGCACTACTTTCAAGAACATGAGAGAAACAAAAGCCAGCTATTATTTTGTTACCGGGAGCAGAGCAAGCAAGTTTTACAAAGGAAACTCTTTAAGTCATTAAAAAAAAAAAAAAAAAAAAAAGAAAGGAGAAGGCAGTACAAGCAGATCCTGCAGTAAGATGAAAAGCAGTGGTCGCAGACGGTACAAAATTGACTGATGAATGCTAAATACAGAGCATCACACTGCTGTCCGATTGAATTGGACATGGTATTTACAGCATACAGTGTATTGCTGATGGCCTACTGCTAATTACCAACACACTTTTATTCTTAGGGTGACACCATAACACCACTTCTCAGTTGCTTTGTTTCTGTCTATGGCAGCAATGTAGCACACAATGGGAAAGTCCTAATGTCATAATGCATGAAATAATCTCAGGGAGGCCCATTTTAATCAAGTGTTTAGTTCAAGGGCATGGTGTCAAATACTTTACACCTGAACGGTGCTGTATGGATGATTAAGGACACCTTGGAGCTCAGTCATGACAGTGAAATGATTAACTTTATATATATATATATATATATATATATATAAAAAGCTCTCAGTTCATGCTGTGAATGTCACTTAAAAATAGCACAAAAACCAGACCCTCAATCATATTTTACAGGACACTTGACCTTGCTTTCCTGTTTCACTCTCCATTACTCATGTATGAATTTATACGCACACAGACACACACACATACATACATACACACACACACACACACACACATCTGCTAAATTGCCAATTAAATCTCAGAATAACAGGTGTCTTAAAATACACACGTCCCCAAGAGTCAAAGCTTGATTAAAAAAGGATGTTTAGATGATTATAGTCTAATAATATTTGTGTCTTTCTAGTCCTATTAACCCTGTAGTCCTAGACCACAAAATAAGAGGTTAAATCACCATATTTAGCAAAATAAAAGCTTTATGCAGTATTTTGTATGTTTAATTTATTCTATGATGTACTGTATGTTCAAAGTAAGGTGCTGAGAGATTCTTACCCACAATGCAAGAGAGGGGAGGGGCTAAATCTGCTGTAAGCTTCGCAGCAGACGAGAAATGATGGTGGGGTTTGATCAACTCGTCTGTCTCGCACTATTTCATCCCCCCATCAAAAGTTGTTTTTCAATGCACACACACGGTTCTGTTGGCCCAAAGTACCCAAAATCCATTGCAGCTCAAGGTCACCTGAGTCTTCTCTGGCTCTCAGCCAGTGCAACATCAGTTCTCACTCTTTTCTTGTACAGAGGCTCTAAATCAAAGTGGCAGAATATGCGCTATAGAAAGCAACTTGCTTTTTAAATGAAGAGAGGTATTACTTTGAGCATTTTAGTTTACAAATCATATAGTGATGTCAGCTTCTTCGAGAGTTTTCCTCCCACTACAGTGTGGTACCTGCTGTTTAAATATCTTTATGTACTTAGAATAAATCCCGATTTAATTAAAGCTTTACAATGCAACTTTCACAAAATTTCATTTCCATCTCATGTCACAAAGAAATCTAAATCCGTCTGGATAATCTCTACACCGGTATCAAATTGCACTGCAGTGTCTTTTGCCCTCAAGTGTCATTGAGGGGTAAATGTTATGTGAAGTAATGCAATAATTTCTATGTTTTTTGTTCATGGATTCACTGTTTATGCTATTGAGAAAAAATTTAAATATTACACTGAATGACACATGACGAATGTCATCTGAGAGAAAATATGGTGGAAAGCACAAAACAAACCCGACTACCGCAGCAACCCTGAAGCCATTTACTGCATGTGGTTGGCATGCTGTATGTGGTCTACATGTTTACACAACTAAATACAGTACTGTTGTGGGAAATCTTTACTAGGAAAACAAATAGCCAAGGGATTTGTTTGTCAGACCCGGACACAATTTGTAGAGCTTAACCCAGAATTACACATTTGACTGTGTTTTATTAATCCCACAGTGGAATACTGTATGCCAGCCCTGCACAGCGTCGCTCTTGCATAACAGTCAGTTTAATTGTTGAAAGTGCTGTTTCTGTTACTCCAAAGTAATGAACATGTACTCCATAAGTCAGTCTAATAAAACATATGTTTGCCATTGCTTGCTGCATACTGATGATCTAAAGAGTGTGGGACATCTGTGAGACATTGCTCTCATTTGAAACTGCTCATTAGGTTGATGAGAACAATAAAAAAGATGAATGGAATTAAAAGCAGTGAGCCTTAATCCATTAAAATAACAAATGCATGATATGTGCAAGAAAATGGGTTTGTGTGTTCCTATGGCAGAGGAGACATGGAAGAGCATTTCTATCTGACAAAATACTAAAACTCATCACTTCACACCTACTGTAACTTCATAGTCTGACATTTCATGTATTTTCAGAGAAAATGGTGGTGAGGGGACGTGGCACAAAAAGTAATATGGATCAGGAAACCAACTCACCTTGGGCTGCACTTCTACTTCTACCACTTGGTTCTTGTTCATGCAATTTTTCACGAAGCTCTCGACTGTGCTGTTGCACTTCATGAAGATCACGTAGGCGGCATAGGCTGAAAGCAGTGCGATACTTTCCCACATGGAGATGAAGTTATCCAGGAAGAATATGATGAGCATGATCAGGTCCAGGATGTAGAAGGAGACGTCGCGGAAGAGCGGCCACCATGTCAAGTTGAGGATCTCCTTGGAGAAGATGGCGCACATCCCTATCACGAAGAGGATGTTGAAAACGGCCGAGCCTACGATGGTCCCAATGCCCACGTTACTGTGAGAGATGAAGACGCCGATAATGGAAGTGAAGAGCTCCGGAGCTGAGCCGCCCGCAGCCATGAACGTGGCACCTGCTACATCGTCCGAGATGGTCAGCTTCTCCGTGATGACCGTCAGCGCTGGGACAAAGAACTCATCGCACACTATGGCTAAAGCAATGAACATGTAGATCATGCCGAACATGTGGAGGACCACTGCTCCTTTGCGCCTCTCCTCTAGGGAGAAAAGGTCGGGCGGGTACTCGCCCTTGCTCTCGTTGCTATCTGCTGTAGATTTCATGGCTATTGGCATGTCGGCTGAGACATTGGGGTCCCTCTGGTGTTGGGTAAAAAGTAGAGTCCTGTGGGGGGCCGACTGGTGGAGACTCTCCTGGTGGAGCACTGGCTCAGAGAAACCCCCCGAGCTCCAGGTCAAGGCACTGAAGGAGACGGCACTTATGGCCACCAGGCTGAGCACGAACCCCAAGATTCGAACCGGCCTCAGCTTTTTCCGCAGACACCGGTGGGCCTGCCGCTTACAGGCAGCGCCTGACGTGAGCCTTCTCTCTAGCGAATCCATGCAGGGTTGATCTGAACCCATGTCTGGGCAGCTCATTGGTGTCCTCACTCTCGATAGCTGGGTAGGAAGAGGGAAGAGCGGGGAGCAGGTTTTACCGGAGATGATGCATGGCTTTGTCTTCGGTTTTCAAATGAGTTGAAGAGATTGTAGGTACTTTCCAGGGTCTGGTTTGCCAAATGATGTCTTCATATTAGCCTCTGCTGGACAATGTCAACAGAATGAAGTAAATTAATTACTGAACGAAGAAAGAAAGTGTAAAGTTAACATCAAAATGCAATCAGTTTGGATATTGAGTAAACGTTTATTTTAAAGATTCTGTTGAAATAGTTTGATGCTACAAAGTTAAACGAGACACAGGACTAAATTAGTTGATTCATTGATTACTTAATAATCAAAAACTTAATCTTCTCTATCATGTAAAAACATTGATTAATACAGATTCTCAGGTGCGCTTTCGCTGCTTTTTTCTTTTAATATTGTAAACAGAATAACTGTGTAGAACAATTTTGACCTTAACACTAAAGAATTGAATAAACAGTGTATATATAATAATACTCCTGACAACTGCCAAACAAGCTACTGTAGATATTCAGAAATTACAATCAAGCATTCAAACAGAAAATCCACAGTTGCAATGCTATGCAGTGAAATACTCACCTTAAAACGCATAACTAATGCATTTCTTTAGTTTCAAAATCATCCCATTGTCTCACTGCACTCTGAAATAAATCTCTATAATTAAGACAAAGTATATATTTCTGAAAGATGAATCAAGATTTTACAGCAAGTTTGAATATTTCCCTGTGATTTAAGTGAGACTGGTCATTATGTGGCTTCAGTACACTTACATAATGCCTCAAGTGTATTTACATATAATAATTCACAATTTCAACAAATTCAAACCGCAAACAGAAAGAAAAACTTACATGTGCTCATGATGCTGATGTTTTAACTGTGTTTTTAATTGTGGCAACTTGCAATGAAACCTGCTGTGGTTACCTGGGGAATTATCACGAAACGTGAAGGCCGACGGTTTACGGACATCACTTGGCTGCAGTCAGAGAAAACGGTAAACGCTATGACGCTGCTGCTGCTCAGGTAAAAGCATAAAAACACACACACATACTGTCCTGTTTGACTTTTCAACGATGCACACAGCGTGCTAGAGATATGGCAGTTCCACTGACAACTCTTCTCCCTGTCTGCCCTTCAATAATGCCTTCGCCCTTTCAGCCGGAGCATCATCTCCGACCACAACAAGCCCATCATTAGTTCCCCTGGCGAGGCGCATGACGCGTGGAGAGGATGCAGACAGCGGTGTGCCTTACCTTTGACAGAGGCGAGAAAACAGCCGCACGGCACAGCAGCAGGTTGAAATTAAATCCTCTCCGGTGCCCTCTTGCTCTCATTGAGCAAAAATGTGACCGGTGTCCGCTCTCCGACGACAGAGGAGGAGCTTTGGAGAAGCGAAAAAAATCGCTTTCCAACTGCGCGCACCTCTCTCCCTCACAGCAGCAGCATCCCTCCCGTCTCGGATGAAAGGAGAAAAAAAATCACCCGATCGAAAAATACCTTGCTAATGTAGCAGAATATTGTGCAGGGCTGGGCTGACCACGTGAACCGCTTGGTGTATTAATAAAACCAGGTAAGCGGCAGACAGCGCATCCTTCCCTGCTCGCTTCACGCGGTGGGGGCTTTGGTGATGTTGCATTTTGAGGGAGGAGTTGCCGTGGTTACACAGCAAAGGTTGTATTTCCACTGATTTATTATTTTTATTATTATCATTCCTCTGATGACAGAACAGGTGGGTGCGCTTCGGCTCAGTTGCAGATTTATGTGCAGGCTGCGCCTGAGGTCATTTCAAGGTTATATGTAAGGGTGGATCCCTTTCTCAAAGATAACACGTGCAACCTAAGGTGCGGCATCATTGATTTTTCCCTCCACATACAAATTACTCATCTTCTCACTCAAGACAGAGTATAATATTTCATTTTAAAGTTGTTTTTTTTTTTTACATTTTGGGATTTCTTTTCTTGCCATGAGTTTCATAAGAGGATTGGTACTACTGAGATATGTTCACCAGTTTTAACTCCTTTCTTTAGTCCGTTAAAAAAAGTGTTAAAATGACAATATTGGAGGGTTGTGTGAGGGACTATTTCTTGTCAGATGCAGTGACGTTCTTGAGTCTACCACAATTTTATTTGCAGAGTGTTTATTTGCACCTGGGTGAGAATAGTCACATGGCAGATATCCAGCTATTCACACTGGGCCAAGCTGCATATATTGCGTTATTTAACAATAGTTATCTAGCCAAATGTCTTTCTGCCACAAAGTCTTTTCTGTACAGTAGCTGTACAAAGAACTGAAAAAGAGAGTTGCCATGGACAAATGGGTCAAACTGAGGACTATCACCCCGGAGGCCAGAGATCAAATTCTATTAGATGGCCATTTTTAGACAGAGCAACAAAACTATTTGATTAGGTTAAGGAAAAATATACTTAGCATGTTAATTTGTGAGTATTAGAAGTGGTATAGTTGGATTTTGTCACCAGGTCCAGTCTTTATGCTACGCTAAGCTAACCGATGGCTTGCTCCAGCTTCACAGTGACTGAGGCAATTAAAAAAATATATCTTTAATATCTACTTTCTTTGTTTCCAATAACAACTGGGAGAGTAACCATTACAGGTGCAGCGTGTGGCATATGGTGAAGTCTAATGGTGAGGTTGCAGATTGCAACCAACTGAAACATCTCCTGTGTGCCAAGTGTGTAGAAAAACTAAGGTGTCTGATGCACAATGTGAAAATGCGAATGGCCCTATCTAGACAGTGTTCAGTTTGTCTGCTCTGGACTACTGTAGAAACATGACGGCCGGCTCCGTGAAGAGGACCAGCTCCGCATTTAGATATAAATGGCTCATTCTAACACAATGAAAACACAACAGTTCTTATTTTCAGGTGATTACACACTAAAAAAAACATATTTTGTTTTCCATAATGTATAGATCCTTCTAAATGCTACAAACTGTTCCTTTACAAAGGTCATGCATGCTTTATGTGCCACTTTGCTTCATTTTGAATATCTCAAAAAAATACCAAGCCTTCATCTGACATCATTCCTGCAGCCCCCTGGGTCGCAGTGTTTCCCCTTTGTGTCACATAAAGCCACCCAACCACTTAGCATTAGTCGACAGACCAAACCCTGTTGGACAGATGCAGACATGCAATCTCCACACAGTGTAACAAAGTACGTGTGACACTAATGGCCTGGTGCTGTATAATAAATCATGATTCACTGACCTCATTGATTGCCCCCTCTCCTCTGCTCTCATGTCCTCCTCACTGTAGCCGTCCCTTGTTACCTAACAGGAAACACAGAGGCCAACAGCATTGACTTGAGTTACCTCACATTATCAATAGTCAGATGCTTTGTGATGACTGTCCATTGCAGTTCATACTGGTCCAGAGTTTCCAAGCTAAATTAGCTGATTTTGGAGTATTTTGTTTTAAAAAACTCTAATTATTATCCACAAAAGTTCCTTTAAGCAGTATTTTGACAGGTTTCACATCAGACAGTGGTATTGATCTTCTTGTCCAGCAAGAAAGCAAATAAGCATATTTCCTAAAATGTTGAACTATTCCTTTAACCATGAAGCCTTAACCTCCATTGTGTAACTGGGCATCCTTGCCAACCAGTCCCACGTATTTCCAAGAACAAACTGGTGGCTCCCCCGTCAAACTGATTAAAATGAGGATTTGATTTATCAGTGAATAGACACATAAGCAGCATGGACAAACATGGACAACTCCCAGACTGGACAACAGCATGGTAACAACCTGTCAATCATAATGTAGCCACTCCCTAAAGCATCCCCTGCTTTATGGTCTATTTGACTCTAAATAAGACCATCATTTACTAAATGGAGACCATGTTGTATTGAAGAAGGCTTGAAACAAGCTATTGAGACCATAAACTCATGTTTACCATGTTCACTGAGGTAATAAATCAAGTGAGAAGTAAGGTTATTTTCTCATAGACTTCTATACAATCAGATTACTTTTTGCAACCAGAGAAGTCGCCCCCTGCTGGTTATTAGAAAGAATGCAAATTTATGGCACTTATGAATTGGCTTCACTTTTCAGACCGCGAGATTACTGACTGTTTCCAGGTTAGTTTGATGTTTTATAGACCAAATGAATAACAGATTATTAGAAAAATAATAGTAAGTTGATAATAGAAATATTCATAGCCATACTTGAATTTTAAGTTTTGAGCAAGACTGAAAAGACTGAAGAAGAAATGTTATTTTCATAAGCCTTTTAATCTCATTTGAGTTGTAAAAAAATTGCATTATCAAAGTTGGAATTCATTTCAGGTGTGGTGAGCTTTTGGATCCACCTGGCTTTATGGAAATGAGATAGTAAATTAAAAACATTAGTTTTATACCGACTCTACAGCACACAAGGGCTGTCACAACAGCTGATCCATTTGTTTAAAATGATACGCTTAGCTGTATGAGCACATGCATTTGATCAGTACACATCATCATTATAAAATGCACTCTGAGCTTGTGACCCCAGCTCTTCAAATCAGATCTGCCAATATTTTTGCCTATCAAATGAGATCCCATCCAGGACCTTGTCAGCTCTTTTTCAACAATGGCCCCCAGTGCACACGCAGCCTCTCCACCGCACCGACCGCTCCTGATCTGGCTGCATTTCCTGCATAAAAGTGATGACTGGTCACGAGTCATGTGGGTTGTGGTGGGGAGGAAGGGGTTTTGGAGGGGTGATGCATGGTGGCAGTTGTTTTGATTTGTCTGAAATCTGTCCTGTGACAAAACAACAGAAATTTCCGTGCTGGCCCTGCCCCCCACCCGGCTCACCCTCGCTCTGGCCCGGCAGCTAAATCCGAGCTTTTGTGTCCCACATAGTTGTATGGATTTGTCAGCAATGAGGCAGGGGCAGTGGGGGGTAGATAGGGTGATGATAACCAAGCAAGTTTTTCCGGTGAAGAGGAAAGGACAATTGACTGAAGCAAGGTATTGAATTGGCTCTATTAAACAAGTCATTTTTGTTAATGACTAACACCAAAAGCAGTTTGGTCCTGATGAGGAAAGCAGTGAAATTGGAGAGTCCCAAGATAAGCTTTTTCTAAGAGACTTGCTCTGGATTAGATGTTGAAAGCCTCATATTAGCAACCCCCCACCACTGCCACCAGCACAAGTCTGTACAAAGAGGCTTGGACAGACCACCTGCCCCTTAGGAAAATGTGGTCAGCAAAACAAAATGGGCACAGGCACCAATGATGCTCAGATAGTAAACAGCAAATCAATGAGGTTCTTAAAACAGCTGAGTAAATGTATTCCAAAAGACAAATGGTCTGCCTCAGAGTTATTACAACACAAAAGCAAGATTGTTCAAAGATAAAGTGGGAGAGACCATTTCAGCTGAAAATCAGGGGTGGATGGGAATATTCATTTTGGCAGCAGTAGCTCTAAAGAGATTAATGAATCGATAATCCACAGGCAGGTCTGATCACTAAGTGCTGGAGCTGATTAGATATGAGCCCACAAAGTTAGACCCTACTTTTACTCGTAGTCTGTGAAAACACATCAGCCAGGATTTTAGAAATACTGACGTCCAATCAGCTGCTCCAAACCCAGATCATTTTGAAGATAAATGTTATGTTACTCTGGATATGTCCCCATGTTTGAATCAATGAACTGTTTTACTGCATTTTTTTGTGAAATGTTGCATTTATTGTTTCAGAATATTGTTGTAAACAGTCTCTCTTTGTGATGGTCAAAACGTCCTCTCTACTCTGTCAGAAACCAATACAAGGATGCTAAACTTGAAATAGTTGAAAACTTGATTGCTTGCATGCCTTTTGTATCAACAGTATTGACTCAGTGTTTGACTGTCAAACTACATTATGTATTAGCATAGAATACATTATCTAAAGTAGATTTCTCTGCTGAGGTCATGGGCTTAGCTGTTGTAAAAATCAAATCAATCTTTGCCTTTTGTGACCTTACAGCATTTAACTATTGCAGGACAATGCCACAGACGGACAAACAGCACATGAGAGTTGTATTGATCTGCTCGCTCCATCCTTCATTTCATATTACTAAAAGCAGGAGGGACAGCATGTGCAGTGTCGCCCTATGACCTTTAGTAGCTGAATATGGTGTTTAATATTTCATGGCTTGATATCCATGAGGTATGGCCACAAAGCAATGATCAGTTTGTTTTGGCGTAGGCAAACTCACGTGAAGGTTCAGGCGAACAACAGCCTGTCACTGGCTGGAGCACATTTTCTTTGGTTTTTATCTGTCATTGAGAAGTCTGATGTGAAGGAGGACAGCATTGATACAGGATGTGTGCTGCATTATAAGGTTAATCCTTGTGTCAACAGCCACACAGCTGGGCTGACCCGCTGGGTTGCAGGGATGACGTTTCAGGGATAGGGGGAGTTGAAAAATCATAGCTGCCAGTCTGGTTACGACAAAGTAGTGAGCTTGGGCAAAAACCAGATAACTGGAAAAAAAAAAAAAAGTTGAAAAATATTTCATGCTCTGATGTCATTAGGAAGGCGAAAGCAGAGCTGTAATCCTATTTTAATCGCAGTGGATTTATTAAACAGGAGCAGCAGGTTTAAATCTCAGCAGATTACACAGAAGGCCCAAGGAGATGTGGAGAGGGGGGGTCGGAGAGGCTTGCATAATCAAGTGCACTTAAGGTGATATGGTTCATCTTTGACGATCATTTGAGAGGGAGGTTCACGGGTGTCAGCGGACTCCTTCAGATGTGAGGTCAGATGGCTGAATAAACTTTTCAAAGTATCTACCCGTCATGAATTTATTGCTATTTTGCTCGTTTAAGATCTAAATTAAATATTTCATTGAGATGTCTTAGAATAATTACTTCTGACAAGATTAAGACAGACTTGCCTGCAGATGTTACTAATTATTTGGACTTTGGTGTGTGTGTGTGTGTGTGGGGTGGGGTCCTCAGTGTCCTTTGGAGTCGGCACAAATCTCCTTGGCACCCTTTGTAAAAGATTCTCATGAAGAACGGGTGAATCCCAGGTCGCCACACATCTGGACTTAATCAAATCAATCCCTGAACAGAACATGCAGAACAAGCTTCGACCTCTAGCAGGTCAGCAGAAATAAAACATTTCCTATCAAAAAAACAACAGGTATCTGGGGATGCTTGCCATTAATGCTTGTCATACATTCACACAAAAATGATTACAATTTCCTGCTTGTGTGTGACTCAATTTAACAGACTTTACTCAAAGACTGGGTGGAGACCCACAGGTGGGTTGCAGGAGATTTTATTAAGGTTGCCAGATAAATTTGCAGAATTTCTTCCATTGTCCTCTATTTAAGATTTGTATCTGCAGTACACATTTGGGCTGCGCAGAGTAGGCGTAATAGTGTTTCCTTTAATCCTGCCTGAAATGACTCTGGATTTAGCTATTAGTGCATTTTACATCTTATCATCAAAAAGTCATCTGCTGAGTCACAGACATCTCTTTCCCAATGTAAATCTATGGGAATCAGTCTCTCCGGGCCCAATGGTGTCACATGATGAACATAAAAGCTGTAGTACCACAGCTTGGCCACTATAAAAATGTGTTTCACAGCCTGGTGCTCTTCCTGGGGCTTGCTACAAAAGTCACTGAGTGATCAAGTCAGACAACTGGTCGGTTGAATGTTGGAGTTTCCTCACTAGCAGTTGCTCTTTCAAAATGCAAAGATGGAGAGCAGTCCGTTATGTAAACAAGCCCGTCCAGCGTGACGTGTCCAGCTCACAAAACGAAAAATGTTTTCAGAAGTAAATTTTGTTGGATTGTTTAGACAGTGGACTAACAGGGTGCCATGTTCTTACCTGTTTGAAATGGCAAGCAGAAAACCAGGGACCAAACAGGTGCTTTCCTCAATAGGGTACGTCTTCACTTGAATGGCCAGTTGAGTGGAGCAGCGCGTCCCCTAGTGTCTTTTCCAGACCTGGTGGACAAAACACAGCTGGATTTAACATTATAGACATGACCACTGACTATTTTTATAGCAATTTAGCCACAAATTCACAGACTGACTATGCAAAGTGCAGCCATGTACTCCTTTTTAATTGAGTCTTTTTCTGATTGTAGCTTAGTTAGCCTGTTAACTCCACCTAAATGCATTCATTTGGTCTCAAGTATTTAACATATTCATATGTTGTGATTTATCAAACTTACATTTCTTCAAAACGGCAATATATCTATTGAAAATAATATAAGATGATGTGGAAATGGCAGTAAAAATAGTCAGGAACGTTCACATTAATTTGCTCTTCTCACTATTTATGCATAAGGCCCATTGTGAACTGGGTCGCAATGGTTTGTAATTTTTAAATAGTGGATCCCCAGAAAAAAAGTTTGAGAAGCACTGCTGTAGACTAGGTTGTCTCCCACAGAACAAAATATGTGAATGTTGCACCCGACTGCCCCAAATTAAGGCACCAATTGTAAGAGATTAGAGACAGCAAATTTACTGTACGTATTAAAATCTTAGAATTCATTCGATTGCAAAATATTCCCAGGTGTAATGATTAATCTACAAACAACAGTGCAAAATAATGATCTTGTCATTGTCAAAAACCAGATCCAGCCCATATGGAGTTCTTACTAAGTTGAGCATTAAAGCAGACAGTTAGTTTCATGCCCTCAAACTGGATGTGGAACGTGCCAGCACGCTGTACAGAGCCTTGTGTTGTCAATGAACTTTGCCTTTGGCAAATGCTTCGACTAAAAAGGATGCCAAGCTCACCATCTGTTGGCTGAGCTTGGCAAATGTCTGTTTGTGACACAGCACCTCGTTGATAGGGAGCCATTTTGAGCTCTTTCTCTCATTTTTAGAGCGACGGTGTTGCTGCAGATTCTAGTACCTGGATATTAGTTGACGTCAAACACAGTTCAACAAAGATTCTTTGGTAAAGTCATAACTCTCTAAGTGAACTCCTATTTTGAGAATATATTAGATTTTGGGACTTTCTTGAAGGCAGTGGTTAGCACTGTTGCCTCACAGTGAGAGGGTCACAGGTTCAAATCCGGCTTGGGGCTCCCTGTGTCGAGTTTGCATGTTCTCCTCATGTTAGCATGAGTTTTCTCCAGTTTCTCTGGCTTCCTCCCACAGTCTCAAGAGTGGTGAACGGTTGTCTGTCTCTATGTGTCAGCACTGCGATGGACTGGCAACCTGTCCAGGGTGAACCCTGCCTTCGCCCAATGTCAGCCTAATGGGATAAGCAGTTGCAGATGGATGGACTTTGATTAAACTGTGTCTACAGACAGATGAAAGACCACTAACAATTTAAATTATGAAACAAAACAGAAAATGTTTCCATGATTATGTTTACAATTAAAGAGAATTAGCTTGGGCATTTGCTTCAACATGTGTATGTATTAAAATACTCTTGGATATTTGCATCCTAGTCATGGACAAACTTCCCAATGCCTCCCTTAAATATGAGATATCTTAAACTAGCATAACACTGGTGCCATCTACTGTACAATCCATGCATTGACTTTACATTAAATTGCTTTTGGTTCACTCACATTGCTCGTTGGTTAAAGTTCCTGTTGAGGATTTGGATGAATAAACTCTTGATAGGCCTTGTTTCATTGTGAACATTTTGACTTGCCAAGCAGGAAAAACACAGGTGCAGCTCATCACATTAACAAGAATTGAGGTGTGCCAGTAAGCTGTGTCAGCAGGCAAGTGATTACAGAACTTAAAAGTAAAAATAAGGCGGCTATTGTTAACATTATTGGGTACACCTGTGCTTTCCTGTTGGGACATGTCAAAATGAACTGTGAAAGGGCCCAAAGTTTTAAATTAAAGAGGTCTTAAACTCAGCCTCTCAGCCAAAAGTGTTGCTTTGAGAATATTTAAAAGTTCTCGTATATATTGAAACAGTTTTCAAGAGTGAATGGTGTAATTGTGTTAATTGGTCACCTCTCCTTAGTAAGATGTATCACTAAGAGAATATATTATTACACTATTATTAAGAGACTACCTTCATAGTAGATTAGGTGTGTGTTATCTACGATTTTTTATTTTTATTTTTTTTAATCATTCACGTCATATTTGTTCGTTTTTATAGCCGACCAAATATAGGGAAACGGGGTGTTTAATTGTTGCAGCCCAGTCTAAGTTATTTAAAAATAATTGAGGTAATTGGTTAACGCAAGTTTAAAAATTAATCTCATTAACGTTTTCGTATATCTAACAAGAATATCATTACATATACTCAATTTAGCTTATCTCAGCATGTATATGTAGTAACAACATAACACCAGCAGGGGGCAGAATAACCATACACCAGTCCTAAAAGAGCCGGGGAACTTTAACCTGTTACACCCGCCTTGCTCCTTCCTCTTCCGGTTACGGCGATAGCAGGTATGGCGGCCCCCTGCTTTACTCTGAAACATTATGATTTTATAATCCGCTGTAATCCTACATTATAAAAGCAAATGTGGCTGATTTCATGTAAAGACGATAATATGAACAACTGTTTGTTTCAAATTGTGTGATCATTCTATTAATTTATGGTTTCTGTGAGATAATATAAAGAGGCCGTTCCTGGGTCTCTCAGGCCGCTGTCTAAAGACTGAACTGAATGTGGTGGTCTCCGTATTACAGAATTGCGCTGGACATATGTTTTCATATCGAGTTTAACTATAGATGATCTTAAGTAACGTCCGCTGGATTGAGCTAATTCGGCTAATGTGTTGTAAACTAGTGTAAATGAAAGCCGGTGTCAGCAACGTCCTGAGCCGTAACATCGGCAGCCCGGCTAGCAGGATTAGCATGCTAGCATCATGTTCCACAATTAACTGAGTTTTGTCTGTTTCTAGCTTCAACATGGTGCAGCGCCTGACTTACCGTCGTAGGTTGTCCTACAATACCGCCTCCAACAAAACCAGACTGTAAGTGAACTCTCTAAAGCTGTAATACGTGTTTAGTCGTCTGCATTGGACGCTGACAAACATAATTGCATCTGAGGTTATGACCAGCTGTGGAATTGATTTATTGTTGTCCCTGCGCTGTTCTGCAGGTCCCGGACACCCGGTAACCGCATTGTGTACCTGTACACCAAGAAGGTCGGCAAAGCTCCGAAGTCGGCATGTGGCATCTGCCCAGGAAGACTGCGTGGAGTGAGTAAAGTTGTATTTTGGTGAAGGCTCTTTGTTTTTCCCCAGTAAGCTGGATGTGTGCGCTGGATGTCCTGAGTAAAGAGGTGCATGCATTTGAGCTCTGTATGTCCCACATGTGGCTGATTTTACTGACATCAATTTAAATAATCATCAGTAATATAGTTTGCTCTTCTCGGATCAATAACTATGCAACAACACCACAACTATGTGTGGGACTAACGTGGAAATTGTTTCCTCTTGCTGTTCTGAATAAATCTTTAAGTTTAATGTGCATTGAATGCGATCCGGTTGGATACTGAATAAGCATCAACAAGCTCCCTTGACTTGAAGTTTAGCATAAATGCTGGCCTTCTCTTGTAAGCATAATGGTGCAAAAACAGAAATACTGATACTCAAACGCATGTGAAAAATCAGCAGTTTTTCAAGATTCAAAGTATTTATTGTCATATGCACAGAAAAACGAGTTTCCCTGCCCAATGAAATTCTCACTTTGCTGCCCACACTTAATTTTAGAAAATACAACAAAGAAAGATAGTTAAGGGAAAAAAAATAAAACATGATGCGAAACTATACTATAAATATTTAACAGAGAGCAGCATGTGATGTAATTAATAATATGAATGAACAATGTGCAAATTGCGTGTGTGCAATCTATATGAGGTAGTCCATGATTGAAACTCCTGTCAGCTGTTCAGGAGTCTGATGGCAGTTGGAAAGGAGTTCTTAAATCTGAAAGTCCTGCATTTCACACTTCTGTACTTTCGGCCTGAGGGCAGCTGTGTGAACAGTCCTTGCCGGGGGTGGGTGGGGTCCCTGAGGATGGGGGCAGCTCTACTCTGGACCCTGCAGTGGTAGATGCTCTACAGAGAGGACAGTGGAGTCCTGGTGATCTTCTCAGAAGTCTTCACCACTCTCTGCAGGCGTTTGCGGTCCATAGCAGTTGTGCTGCTGTATTAGCTTGTGCATGTGGTGTTCATAAACAACGTTTAGCGATCATTTTGATGTTTGAAGTTGAACTAGACAGATACAGAAACATTTTCTGTCTCGCTTTGCATATTGAAAGTCAGGAGTAATACATTTGGCCGAAGCCATTTAGCAACATTTCCCCTAACAAAATGATTATAATTCATTTTACAACAAATGAATGAGGATGCCTTCTTTATTGGGGTTTGTGCTTCTGTGGACTGAAATCAGATGCCCCAAATAAGTGATTTTAACAAAGTGTTTTGCAAACACTGTGGGCATTTGTCAGTACTTTTCATTAGAAACAGATGATAGATAATGGCTGTTACAATGCTAGTTCACATGCTCTTGTTAGAAACAATTGACCTGGACAGGTATTTTACTTTCTGAAGATGCACTTAGTGAGCTAAAATTTGGGAATTAATTTTGAAATTGGCATTAAATAGCAACCGAGGGTCACTATATGAATGGCAAAAAAATAAATTTAAGGGCTGGAGGTGTGCAGATATGGCATTTTGAGATTCATCTGAAAAGGACTTATGAAAACACTGTTCATTTTGTAAACGGGGAAAGGATTTTTAACAACTATTCAAGACACCAATTCATTTAGATGTCTTTGTTTGGAGGCTTATCAGCATTATGACTGGTTTTGGCAGGTTGGCTTTAGAGAGAGGTCTCCTGTTCAAACTAGTGGAGAACAGATTGCAAGCCTAATTGTGAACTTGTTCTTACCTCCAATATGTGAATACATAATCTTGTGCTTTTACACAGGTCCTTCCTTTATTGTCATGCCAGAAAGTCCATTCCCAAATGTAAAATTTCAGTGGAGTATTTTACACCTGTAAGCAAAAGAGCACACCAGAGTAAGAGGCATATTTTCTTGATCAGCTTGGTAATAGTGCTGATTTTAGGAATACAACAGTGTTAGTCAGTGTGGCACACTAAATTCTAAGAAAAAGTATTGCATTTGTGCATTACTCATATCCTCCCATCATCGTTTACTCTGTCATATCTAACGAGTGGTGCATTTTGGTTGTTTTCAAGCATGCAGACTGTGCATGCGCTACTGCATTTGTGGTGTGATTTAAGTTCTCATTGTGGTTTTGTTCTGTCTTGTAGATCCGGGCTGTTAGACCTCAGGTTCTGATGAGGCTCTCCAAGACCAAGAAGCACGTCAGCAGGGCCTACGGAGGCTCCATGTGCGCAAAGTGTGTGCGTGACAGGTAAGAGAAGCGTTTCCCTGCATCGTCTGATCTTCTTAATGAGTCTGTTACAAGTTGTCACCACTACTTCTCATGACAGTTAAGTGAAAACATGGAAGAGAGAATGAGTTCAGTTTCTGAAAACGTTAATGTGAGTTTTGATTGGCTAATGCATCATCTAAATTGTCCCTTTTGCTTTTATTCTCAGGATCAAGCGTGCTTTCCTGATTGAGGAGCAGAAGATCGTCGTCAAGGTGCTCAAGGCGCAGGCACAGAGCCAGAAATCTAAGTAAAATGTGTATTTGTATTGCCACAATAAAAAATGACAAACAAATCCATTTTCTGTTGTGATTTGCGGAGTCTTGATGTATTTAATTGAAAAGGTAGGAAATATGTACGTATGTCTGGGTTTGTTATCTGTTAAATTAGGATTAATTGAAGTGTTGAATAAATGCCAGAACTACCATTTGTAAATGTTAGGATTGTAAGAAAATTATGATTTCACCTTTTTAAATTAAGTTTTACAATCAGACATGTAATGGCCTACAGTTTAAAATTTTTAATCTCATTCGGGGGGTTTTGACCATGACAGCCTTTACATTTTTTTAAAATTATGTCAAGGGAAAATGAAAACCTGTGTCAAATGGACATTGTGAAGTTTGAATGGAACCCTTAAAAAAGGGATCCCACAAAAATGTGGTTCCCTAATGCACCATCCTATAACCAAATATTTGTATGTTGTGATGTTGGGAAGAATCAGCTCTGATTTGAATTAGGATAAATTATTCATCCTGATGAGTATAAGATATTTTACTCATGCGTACAGGGGAGCATAGCTGCTGAAAATAAGATGCAAGCTACTTTAAATCTGATAAAGGAACACATTATATACTGTATTAAAAAGAATATTTACACGTGTTAGACTGGACCAAGAGTGGAATTTATTAAACTGGTTAAACAAAGTTAATGTCTCTTACAGGAAATTTTTATATTAAGAGGAAAACAATGACAGATTTTTTCCAAGCTGAATTATTGTCTGTCTGTATCGTATATAGATTACGCCCCCTAGTGTTCAGTTCAAGGAAGCGCATCTCTAAAGGATGGGTAGAAATGCCACTGCAGTTATGGGAAAGAAGTTAATTTGATTTTTTTCCTGGGATATATTTTTGTTTAAAAGAGGTACACCACACTAATAAAAACGCTTAATAACACTGTGAGTATAAACCTATAACGTTAAATCCATGATATATAAACGCGTTGTAGGAAAGGACGTACAGAAATATGTACTTCCGGTACACGTCAACATAGTCGCTGCGCAGGCGCAGACGGATCTCGACTAGCGACAGCAGCTGTTCTGCAGCGATAGGCACTTTCTTTCTAAATCATGGAGACATTATACAGTATACCGTTTGCTTTGCTGGAATGCCCAAACATAAAACTGAAGAAGCCATCGTGGTTGCATATGCCGTCGGCTATGACTGTGTATGCGGTCGTTATCGTGTCCTACTTTCTCATCACAGGAGGTAAATGGATCTGCTAAGCTAAAAAAGCCCGCTAGCTTGTTAGCATTAAAGCTGGCAGCATTGGCAAAACAGTTAAAGCTCATTCGTGTGCGGTTGAAATAATTACTTACTGTATATTGTAGGCTTTGGTTGCACTTGTATAACAGCTTGCTAACGATAACGCAGTTAACACAACGTTAATGGACGAGTACGCCAAATGTAGTTAAGCTAGCACCATAATGCCTGTCGGTCTATGTGACATTCAAAAGTAGTTGTAATCTATATATGTTGTAGTTACATTACTGATGAAAATGTCAATTTTTCAGGCAGATTTAGTAACGTTACCTCTATTGTTTTTAACATGATCAGATTGCTTATTATTAATGCTGCTCAGACTAAGTTTGTTTTATGGTTGTTTTAAGGTCTGATTTATTTCTACATTATAGGTATCATCTACGATGTTATCGTAGAGCCACCAAGTGTGGGTTCAATGACCGATGAACATGGACACCAGCGACCAGTTGCCTTTTTGGCATACAGGTATGTCAATGAAAACAATGTGAGCATCTCAACAAACTACAACTACAGCAAGGAGCCAGCAGGTGATGGCCATGCCATATTTAAGCCTCAGTAAATTACACATAGCTAATGTAAGTGCATTTGTTTTTTTAGAGTAAATGGCCAGTACATTATGGAAGGACTGGCTTCCAGTTTCCTCTTCACAATGGGAGGCCTGGGCTTCATAATCCTGGACCGCTCCAATGCACCAAACATTCCCAAACTCAACCGCTTCCTGCTGCTCTTCATCGGTTTTGTCAGCGTTCTCCTCAGCTTCTTCATGGCCAGAGTGTTCATGCGCATGAAGCTGCCGTAAGTCTAAGCATGTTTGAACAATGCCGATCCACTTGTGCAATATTTCTTAATCAAACACCAGCCTGCATCCTTATAAAGTCAATGATAGATGGTCTGCAATTCTGCTCTGAACTGACATTTGTTGTGTCAGTGTCTTAACTAATTCATTTTTTTTTTTCAGAGGATACCTCATGGGCTAAAGTCAAAAAGAGCACACTGATTTGGATGGACAGAGGACATCAAATGCATTGGAGCTAAAGTTATGGATACACGCAACCTTTGATATAATCAACAACCATTCAGGACTGAAAGCACTGACCTTGCTCAAGAAATTAGACCTGGCTGACACTGAGTCTCACACAGGCTCTGTCTCATTGGTGCTCACTGACTTCCTTCCCTCTCTTTCTCTACAAATTACCAAACAAAAGGATGCAGCAGAGGATCACATACTCACAGTTGCAGGCACACCATAATGACCAATTCTGTCAGGATATCCTCTTGGTATAGTGCATCTGTAGCAAACTTGAGAAATTCAGTTCACTAGGAGGTAGAAGTGCCATCATGCAGAAGGTGAAATTTGTCTTTGGCACTGGAGAAGAAAAAGGAAAGGAAGTTATTGAACACTGTTGGCATGCAGCCACTGATTTGGAATCAGCATTAGCACTGTGTGAATCATTTAGAGGGGAGTCTGAATGTTTAAATTGTACGTTTTTGTAAAGAAAAAAGCCTTGAACTTGTCACAGTTGCATTTTTGTACAAGGATGTGAAATAAATCTTCTTTTCAGAGCTCCTCGCAGTTGTTGTATATACTGTCATCATAAATACATTTAGAGTAATTTCTACATCAACATATTAAGAGCTACACTTGGCAAAGATGAAAATAAATATAAGGGCTGCTGAGTCAACACAATAACATGTTAACGCAAATTCATTTGAACACCACTGATTTCTTAAATGCATTAATGCAACTTGGAATCTTTCAATTCTATCGGGATCAGTTTTGAGCCAGAGTGAAGATACTGGTATCACTTGAAACTAGAAAACCTAAGAAATCCATTAGTAACAACCACATCGTAGTATCTTGTCATAAAGGAGGCTAAATAGAGGGGTCCCTTGACCTCTGACCTCAAGATACTGTATGTGAATGAAAATGGCTACCCACAAGTTTCCCCTTTATGGACATGCCCACTTTATGATAATCACATGCTGTTTGGGTCAAGTCATAGTCAAGTCAGCACACTGACACACTGACAGCCTGTTGGACTTGAGTTTGCCAAGGTATATTTTGATCAGATAAAAAATGTTATTTTGTGATTAATCACGATTAGCTATAGACAATCGTGATTAATCACAATTAAGTATTTTAATTGACCGACAGCCCTGATATATACACATTTTATGGCGTGTTTGCATATCCAGTATTTGTGAGATGTGAATTCCACACAAGCAATGAAGTTTGCCCTCCAGAAGGTGGCGTCACAGAGCTACCAGGCAGTAGTGTTTCCTCAACATTACCACATTGTACTGAGGTGTAACCTCCAGTAACAAGACAGTCATGATCATCAGATTGAGTCTTTTGACACTAATATGATTTCATAGAGATATATTAGTCATCAGTGAGTACAAAAGTTATTTAGTGCTCATGGTTATTGCTTCTTAAGTGAATGCCAAAGGTTTTAAGTTTTCACATTAGAAATAAATTACCAAGGACTGTTTCTAGTCTGTAATTCTCACCATAGATGAAAGTCAGACCTACCTCAGTTCTGTGTAGCCGTTACTATTTGGTTCAGCAGTGCATGTACTACACCCCATTACACACAGTGGAAGATGCCGAATCTGCTAAAAGCACCATCTGTTGATAATTGTGGCACCTCTTAAACCTGTGCTCTCAGAGAGGGAGGGGGTTTCTGTACTGTGAATGGTGATGAATCTTTGTTTTCCAGCTGTGTGGAGACACATTAAACAACATAGCTTTTGCTGAAATAGTGCATTAATACCTTAATATGACATGGCTGGTCACAGTTACTCATGTTTCTGAATTTTTTAGCTGTCTTTGTTTCTAGGCTATAATTCAGATCATTCAAGGCAGTTTAAGATACATCATCCCTCTTGTGACAATGCTACAATTTCAGAAGGTCAGAAATAATCAGATGAGAAAACAAGGCTTTGCTTATGTAAGTCTAAAGCAAGAATTTAATCCTCTGAGGTCTAAGCCATTTTTGCTATTTTTGGTCCACCTGGTCTCCTTTTGTAATAATTAATGACAATGTTAAGGTTTTGGTCACTAGGCCCTCATTAAATCAGTTGTTAACAGAGGGAAATACTTGAGCTTATAATGACCTCAAATGGAGCACACCTGTGCTGTCATGCAAGTACATATGGGAAATGAAGTTCACAGCTGTAGCTCAAGTCCAAATACTAGTACATCACAGATACAGCTTGTAATATTGTAAATCATTTCCTAATGTAATCAGGAATTAAACTAAAATGGATTTACATATTAGAGGTAATAAAAAGGGAGGAGGTATTCCACAACCATCAGGAAAACAGCCATAAAGTATTGCTGTACCTTCAACCCTGACGCATCATGCTCTTACCAAAATATCTTATACTGCCGCTTAGTCCTCTCTGCCTTCATCTTATCAGTTGTTACCAGCAGCTCTTGAATTTGTCTACAAATTAGTTTTCCTATTTTAAGATGTAAGTACAAACCTTCAATGACAAAAAGTCAAACTGGGAGACATAAAATCATCCACATACAATTGGTCCAGTGATGATTTCCAAATTTCATCTTCAGCACATGATGGCAGCGTCTGAGTATTTTGTTCTTTGGGTTACCAGTGAACAACCAGTTGGTATTGTTCTATTTGGCTACTATACCTTGTGTACTGAATGGATGTTCTTTTGTTTAAGAACCCATTTTTTGTGGGTCTCCAGCTGCCACTGATGTACTATATCATTAATTATAGGAAGGACCCGGAGCACTCTAACATGCAAGTAAGAAATCACGAGTCTGTTAAGATGGAATAGCCTCTGGGAACATTTGTTAGCTTCAGACAGAATGGGATAAGATATGCTGTAGGCCTTTACTCAGTACAGCTAAAGTTTATTTTGCACTGTGTATTCCACATGCACTTGATTCAAACTGACCCTCCTAGAACAGTGATTCTCAAACTTTTCAAGTCATGACAAGCCAAAATAATCAGGCTGATGTTTACAACTCACCAGTTTAGCTTTAATTTGAACAGCTAGCACCTAGGTGGTCCCGTGACATTTTCTGACCCACCGGAAATGCTCCATCGGAGACTCATGTGGAGGCACAATGTACTTTGAGGCTCACAAACACACTCAATAAATCTATTTTGAGGCAAATTACATCACTGGTACAGGCTATGTAATGTAGAAAAAAAAAAAAAACAGTTCTCAGTCCATATGTTATTTTTTTTCTACAACCATCTGTTGACCCCAGGAAATTATCTCACAACCCCCAGGTTGAGAAGCGCTGTCCTAGAAGGCAGATGTCAGGGTCAGAACCCCCCCCCCCCAAATTCATCAGCAAAGTATCATACAGTATTTTATTCAATATTCAAAACATATTGATCATCACACAATGTGCAATGGTCTATGCAGGTACTCCACACTTTCATCACTGAAAGCAGTATTTTAATTTTAATGTCACTATTAAGACACTATCGTGTTTTGATATAATACCTATTGGTTTATTAACATTAGACATCCCTGAAAATCATGGTCAAGTGAATGTTGGCAGTAATTAAAATACAGTATAACGAGTATACAGGTTGTGCAGCATGGTAATTTCACAATTAGACTTTTTTTTGCACGAAAACAAAACCATTATAGACATATGCTGAACAAGTGGCTTGATTCCAAACTGTAATCTTAAAAATAATACCTGAGAACACACTGCAATCTCATATATACAGTATGTTATTACTGTAAAAACATTTTTCATTAGGTTTAATACTAAGGCACTTTTAGTATTACTTTTTTCCTCAGCATTTTGTCCCTTTAAAAGGTTATTGTGTCTGATCTATGAAAGAGATAAGGTGTTGTCATGTCACAGCTGTGACTGTGTTCGTAGGCAGCATTATGTCCTGAGGCGTTTGGTTTGTTGAGGAACTCCTCGACTGCTCCCTCTGTTGTGTGCTAACCCACTGTGACACTGGTGTCCATTTTCATCAGTTGGCAGCTTGAGATAAAACCATGAAGAGATGAAGTTGAATTGAAAAATCAGCAAGGTTGACAATTTAGAATCTGTTGCATATTCTCTTGGATGCTTGGGAGAGGATACGATTCATGCAAAAAGGTGTTTAAAATATGAAGCAGAGTCACGCTTACCTTCCTTTTAGTGCTTTCATTCTCTAAAGATTCGTTGTGCAACTTCAAGCCCAATGCTTCCTCAAGCTCTGGAAACACAGACACAATAACACACACCACTGAGAGCTGATTCAACAACCATAACACAACTTGATCCTTTTAAATAATGCACAAGCCAGAAAGACAACAGCATGCTCCACCGCCACCACCCCAGACAACACCACAGAGAATACAATGTGAAGTACCTGAGAGAATGTGGTCGATTTTCTCCACCACAAGGTCAGCGTCCTCCGTAGTGAAGCACATGGGGGGCTTAAATTTGAGCACATTGCGATGAGGTCCATCAGCACTAAGAAGGATGTACTGTTCCTTTAACCTGGGAGAAAACATTAGTTATTCTCCACTCTGTATCAGTTTCTAAGTTTAAACTAAGTGGCTGAGCGAGTTAAAATGCTGTTTCCACAGCAGACATTTTGACTACTCAGAGCAGGAAAAGCACAGGTGGAACTCGTAACATTAACGATGGCCGTGCTTCATGCAGGTATCCAGTAGTCGGCACACCTCAATGCATGCAGCCTTTATTCAAATTATTAATTACACTTGCGATTTTTCTCCTGCTGTGACAGCATTTTTTTCAACTTCAATGTTCCCTTTTTCAGGCACACCCTAATCACATTCACACAGTTGCACATTCACACCTGTAAGCTGCTCAGTGCAACCACAGTCTGTTGGCCACTGAGCAGCTTCACTGGAATGACTGGGGGTTAAGGACACCTCCACCACCACCACCACTGTTTCCACTTTCCCGACCCAGATTTATTCTGCTGATGTGGGGGACTGAACCAATAACCCTCCGTCAGTCTGTTGTAAAAAAAGTTCTATTGCAGTTTCAGGTGTATTAGTTGTTTTAAGCTGCTAAATGTGAGATTGGGAGCATTTCTACTGCCTCCACAAGGCTCTCAACATGTCATCGACTGAGCCAGCGGCTCATATGGATTTATTAAGAGGACTGGATACAGGACAGGAAGAAGTAATCAATCATTTTCAGAATGTTTGATGTCTTAATAATAATAAAAATGGCATAATATGCAACTACATATAACTAAATATCATGATTAGATAATGAGGAAGCTATGAAGAACTTTCAGATATAATACACAGGAGAGCATATGATTTTACTATTCAACTTTATTATTCAACCATAAATTGATAAGCCTATTGTGTGCTGTGAGGTACATGCTCCTCACAGTGGACCAAAGCTGTCATAACACCGATGGAGCTTTGTGTTTAGGATACAGCCTGTTTGCTTTAAATGCTGCGTACTATTTCTTTTCATTATTAATATGACATCAAACACTAAGTGTCACACATACACTTACTTATATATGACTTCTTGGGCTTCTGCTGTGGCAGGAGTAAGCTTCAACCTGTCCTTCACAAGCTCCACCCCAGCAAAGAGGCCACGACCCCTGCAGGATGTGACGCCACTTGGTTTAGACATCTCTACTCTGACGTATGTTTACTTCTCACAAATCTTACAAGTAGGCTATTTATAAGATGCTCTTGCACAGAAAGTCATTTTTTCCCAAAACCTGTTCTGGATCACAAAAATATACATCAAACTGAGCCTTTCAAGTTATAATCACCGGCTTTTTCATAATGGTTATCTTTACAATAGTGCAAGTTTTCAATAGTGGTTTGTTAGAACATACTGGCAGCTGTAAGTCCAAAATAAATGTTAGTCAAACACATATACAGTATATGTCACAGATTAACCACAATGTATGTGTTTGACTATCACTGACACAAATGTGTCACTGCAAGAACATATGTTGGCATGCACAGAACTAATCAGTTGTCTGTTTGTGTACCTGATATCACCAACCAATGGATGCTTCTCTTTCTGCTTCTCCAGTAGATTAGTCAGGTATCGCCCCACACGCAGCGCATTACCCTGCAGATCCTCTTTCGCAATCACGTCCATGACGGCCATACCGATGGCACACGACACTGGGTTACCGCCGAACTGAGAAATTCAAAACCGACACACAGAGGAAAAGATTCCACCGAGGTTACAGTAGGAAATCAGCTGATCATCAGTCTGTATACTGAGGTCAGAATATGATGCATTGAATACATAACAGAGTCAACATAGTGTTTTTGTTCATGCTAAACTAGACAACTAATTGATTCAACTCAACTATATCAGTATGTGACTGGAAAAGGTCCAAACTGCAGCAAAGTGGTATTACTCCTTTCACAGGAAATCTCTGTAATATGAGGACGTCATTAAAAATAAATAAATAACTGGCTTGGATGGAATGTATTTTTCCCCTATAATGTGGAAAACAGATGTGTCTATGCGCTTGGAAAGAACATCATGTCAAGGATGAGGTTGGGTCAGTGCCATTTCTGGTGAACGTGGAAGAAAAAGCAAAGATCATGTAATGTGTTCTTTACAATCCGCCTGAGTAATACACACAAATACTACATAATTTAAATGTGAAATATCGAAATATAATATATTGACAGTTATTTCAGTTTAAGTTTATTGGGAGTAACATCAGGTGTACAGTGTTTCTCTCCATCAGCTAAATTATATGACATCAATTTGTTTGATTTATGTAACGAGAAATGACCAATAACTAGCCAAATCTAACTATCTATGTAGTAGTGTATGTTTTCCATTTGAACATAGTAAAGTTTATCAGCCTATTTCGGGGGCTTCGGGGCAAACTTACCAAAATATGGAGGGACAATCATTTAAATTTGTGCTCTACTTGTATGTTTTTATATTGAAAATTTTGCAGAAGGTTGTTACAAAAGAAAATTGACCTTTTATTATATTACTTGCACAATTATTCATTGTTTTACGTAATGCTCTTACTGTATTGAAATACTCCATTCCAGATGACATGAAAGCCTCTGCCACCTCTTTAGTCGTGACAACACATGACATCGGGTGGCCGTTGCCGATAGGCTTTCCCATCGTGACAATGTCAGGCACAAAGTCCTCTCCCTGGAGCTGGAAGGCCCAGAAGTGGGAGCCAACACGTCCAAAGCCCACTTGGACTTCATCAGCGATGAAAATGCCCCCTGCCTTGCGGACATATCTGTGGAGGGGCAGAAAAACATCCACAGGTGTAGAGATAAACAGTAATTAGTTACTCATTCTCTTGATAAGGCATCCACTCACAGGCGCAACAACACAAGGCACTGGAGCACACTGGTTTGATCTAAGGGGAATATTCTTCAAGCATTGGTTTGCATCCAGTTAATCATTTCAGAACGACAACTCTGCCTATTTTGTGTTGGTGAACTGATTCTGAACAACAAATACTGAGCATGGACAAGATGAATCTCTGCAATAACTTGGGTACGTACTCTGCCACTCGCTGAAAGTAGCCCAAGGGGGGAATGACCTGCCCACCACAACTCTGTAATGACTCAGCGATAAAAGCAGCAATCTGCAACAAGAGAATAGTATCACATCCAATGAGAGACTGATTAACTGGGAAAAGAGGAGGAGTTCTGGCATCCTTGACCTGTAGATCTTTGTAAGTAGGCTGCTTCACTTTGCAGTTTGCAGTACACAAACGAGAGAGACAGTCATATAACATTTGGACAAACATTAATGTTACTGTAGGTCACTGTAGAGTAAAACAAAAACAGCCTTGCCAGTGTATTCACTTGAAAAAAAAAACACACAATTGTTATTGTCCTCCTTGTGGTGTTTGGTGTCCTCCTGTAGCCGTGTATCTGCACAAACATCCGCTGGAAACTGCTAAAGCCATTCTGTATAATCCCTGGGCCGTCCTTCTCGCCACGAGAAGCAGAGTTGGGTCGAACTTTTCAACATACAATTAAGGGCCAACAAGCTTGGACAGTAAGAGTTCTTGTGAGCTGGGATTTGACCCTAAAAGAGTGCTTGGCCTGAACCTGGAAAAAGGAAAGGAAAAGGGAAAGGTAGAAAGTCTAAGTATTCATCAATAAAAGGGCAAACTAGGCCAGTGTAAAAAGTAAAAGTAAGGAATAAAAATCTATATATATATATATTTTATTATAAATACATTACAGCTGTCAATCAATTAAAATATTGCATTGCAATTAATTGCATGATTGTCCACAGTTAATCATGATTAATCGCAAATTAATCACATTTTTTATCTGTTCAAAATGTACCTTAAAGAGATTTGTCAAGTACTTTCTTATCAACATGGAAGTGGGCAAATATGTTTGCTTTATGCAAATGCATATATATATTTACTACTGGAAATCAGTTAACAGCACAAAACAATGACAATTTGCATTTAGCGTAAAAAAAAATATGCTCAAATCATAACATAGCAAACTCAAGTCCAGCAGCTGTCAGTGTGTCAGTGTGTTGACTTTATTATGATTATGACTTGCCCCAAACTGCATGTGATTATCATAAAGTGGGCATGTCTGTAAAGGGGAGGCTCGTGGGTACCCATAGAGCCCATTTACATTCATATATCTTGGGGTCAGAGGTCAAGGGACCCCTTTGAAAATGGTCATGCCAGTTTTTCCTCCACAAAAAAAAACTAACTGTTAAATGTTATTCTGAGGGTCTCGTGTCATTGCCATTTTCTTGCATGCTCAAACTAGCATGTTAGCATACTAGTTTTATAACACTGCATAAGGCTTTTTGATAACACTTTATATTAAGGTTCTTGTAATAAATGCATTAACATTAATATGTATCAATATGACTGTGTTAATAATACAAATAAATGCATAATGAAGCATGTATTAGTGTTAATAAGGTCAACCTCGCTTTAAGTAACACAACAGTATCAAAGACAAAACTTTACCTTGCCTCCCTTTTCATGGACTCTGTGTATCATATCTTTGACTTCATCTGCGTATCCTGTGGCAGGGTCAGGGTGGTCCGCCCTGTATTTGCCTCTGTACACATCTGGGCTGGGAGCCTGTGTGGGGGACGAGGCGCTGAGATGATTACTAAAGCAGATGCACAGGCAGCAGCTGCCTCCTAATTCTATAGTGTGGAGCACATTCACACACAAAAAGACGGCAGATAAAATACATGAAAATGTCAGTATTCGTTTTGTTACTATTTGACAGTAGTGTTGATGAACACATTTGTCATAATAGAGGAGATACTCAAGCTGAAAAAAAAATTAAAAAGAACTGTGGACGGCTGTGAGACTACTCCAGCAACATCTTGGAAAACAACGACGGAAAGAGTGGTTCGCGCTGTCACCTCACAGCAAGAGGGTCACAGGTTCGAATCTTGTGGTTGTGTGTGGAGTCTGCATGTTCTCCCCATGTTTGCGTGGATTTTCTCCGGGTGCTCCGGGTTCCTCCTACAGTCCAAAGACTAACTAAGGTTAACTGATGACTCTAAATTGCCCGTAGGTGTGAATGTGAGCGTGAATGGTTGTCTGTCTCTATGTGCCCTGCGATGGACTGGCGACCTGTCCAGGATGAACCCCGCCTTCGCCCAATGCCAGCTGGGATCAGCTCCAGCCCTCCTGCGACCTCTTACTGAATAAGCGGTTGGATGGACAGTATGACATACACATTTATGATATCTGCTGGAGCAAATCTTGTATATATAAATCTTGTATACACACGTAAGTACAGAATTTACATTTAACATTTTTGGTCTAATATACGTATATATGCTGAAATATTTCTGAAAAAATGTTATCTTCATGTTTCCCCTGGGCTGTGTGAAATGTAATGAAACTAGTGAATTACCAGCATTTGAACCATAACTTGATTCCTTAGTGTCTGTGATCATGAATCAAATAAACACAGGCCACACTTTGTAACACTAGAGCTGGCTATTCCACAAGCTGCCATATCAAACTAGAGACCATTTTGCCATAGGATTGCACCAAACAAACAAATCGAGCCAGGTATTTCCAACACCCTTATTCAGGCCAAAACCATCTTCGTCAGCCTGGTCTCAACTAGACATCTGTAAAGTTTCGTGACTGCATCTTGCTCGGTTGTCTGTCCACAGATAAACAGACAGACAGAAATAAACACTTGGCAAAGTACTCAAAACCACGTCTGTGGTAGTTCCAGTAGTAGCAGTTACAGTTGGTGTCTCTAGGAACACATTTTGCCGTGATGACTCACACACAGACCTGCAAGGCAAAAACAACACCAGTATCGCTGATCTGGCTGGTAACTACACCAAGGATATCAAGGAAGAGAGCAGAATGCTCACAAAACATCTTCAAAATAAAATAGACAACATCATACACTTAAAGAGGTACTCTAACAACTTTGTATTAAACGTCCGTGAAGTGGGGGCTTGACTTTCTGTCCCTAGTATGAGCAAAGACTGTATTAAATATTGCCAAGAAGTGAAAGTCAGTAGTTGTTTCTATTGCAACATCAGCACCAAGCAGCAAAGCTACGCTTCCACCATTTTGGACTGAAAGCAACTACCGGACGCCAATAAAAACATGTCTGCCTACAAAGTGTTGTACAAAAGTAAAACAAAATGATTACTATTCTATAGTCAAAATTAATGTCTCTACCGAAATGGCCTGTGTTGAACAATAAATATAATATAAATAGAAGCACCGTCTGTTGTCAAAAGAGTCACCAGAGTTTCGTCTCTTTACTTCTGTACCCTTCAATATGAGTCAAACGTAAAACCTACAACTCCCATAATGCAACTCAATAGCATGTTTTATATTATACCTTTCTTTTTTTTTCTTTCTTCTTCTTCTTCTAACTTTATATTAATATTATTTAGTCTAGTTAGTTAGTTGAACATGGTCTATCAACAAGAAAAGCTTTAGTGTTTAATGTAGGTTAATTAAACATCTAATAGAAAAAAAACAGGAACTAATTCAAAAACATCAACCAATTATTTAAATTTAGACACTGCAGAAATATGATTTGCTTATGAAAACAAAACAAAACATCCTGCTCTGTCTCATTCCAGAGGCACTCTTCAGGTTGCGCAGATAGTTGGAGACTACTGCCATGTTTACTGAATCGTCTTAACACGACATATGCTTCAAAGAAATAAAGCATTCAGTACCTCCAGTAGTTTCTCGCTGTAGGACTGGGCTATCTGGACAATAATATTCTGGTTTTTAGCTGTTTTGCCATTCCTCTCTCTGTCCTCCCCCCTGACACCAACAGTAGAATGCCTCCCTTTCAAAAGCACTTTGGTTACAACAACTTTCCCTCCACACAAATACACATGCATCCCCATACATGCAAAGGAGTGAACACTCGGCAGCCTGCCAAAACCCAGTAGTGCAAGTTGAGTCATCTTTTAATAGTGTGCAGGCTGGCAGAGAGAGAAGCACTCACCACATGGACAAATGGATTCTGCTCAGCATCTGACAGGTGGTGGAACTTATACGGACTGATGTCAATGAGCGATGAGACGTGGCCGTGATACGCACTGCAAACAAAGCAAACACAGGCCATGGGCCAAATCAGAAAGCTCTCTCAATTGCAATATCATGTGCAGTGTGCAAAACATGGATATGTGAAGACAGAAAGGACTCGGTGTCATCTACATACTTTAATTTTGCTCATCTGGCACTGTGTTTTCGAGCAATGATCGGGCACTTACTTCTCCAACGTGATGATATCTTTGTGGCCTGTGTACTGCCATGCTAGTCGGAGGGCCAGGTCATTGGCTTCAGAACTGAAGTTCAAAGGGGCAAGGGTTACTTTGAGTTACTCAGTCACCACAAAATACACAAGTTCAGCCATGGAAAACACAAGCGAGTGTTCTACTTCACATTACAAGGGCATAAGTGACATCTATTTATTAGTATTGGTAATAGAGGACCTGTAGATTGATTAGTACTAAAGCTGTACTACAGTTAGTTGTATTATAACATGGAATTTAAAATAACAAGTTAGCTACCTATGCCCGCTCTTGCATGTTCAGTATTTGCAATACAACAGAATTGGCAACCTGAGAGTGAATACATGGCCTACGCATTGACTCGTTTTCTTCTACACTACGGTCAAACATATGTACATTCAACCACAAGAGCATTAGTGAGGTGTTCCTGTTCATCCCTAAGGTGTTAGATGGGGTTGAGGTCAGAGCTCAGGCCGGGGCAAGTTCTTTCACACCAAACTCGGAAAACTATTCCAGTTGCATTGTCGTGTTGACACAAGAAAGGGCCTTCTCCAGAGAGGAATAGTGTCTTGTTGCTGTGCCCTGTAATATTTCCCCTAAGGGGAACTAAGGGGCCCATATTGCCATATAGTATATCTTTTCCCCCTTGTCTTCAGTGTGCAATCTGATTGCATGAGTGCACTTTTATTACAACTTAACACCACTGTTTAGCTTGTTTTATAGCTCTCTCTCAAAGCACCCATCCTTGACCAGATCATTTCTGTTCACACTGAAGAACACCTGCAAGTGGTGTAAATAAGCAACCAGTCTGGTCCAGTTTGATGATTAGTGTCATTTGTGTCATGGCTGGGAAAACTGGACTGGCGTTATATTTTGCTGAATTTCTTTTGTCCGTGGAAGTCTAGACACTCCTTAGGAATGCTGACCTGGAGAGTTCACTTTTAACTTTCAAATTTGTATTAAAAGGCTTTAAGTCCGTCATATCTCCATATTAATGTTCACGGAGTCCGCCATGTTGCACTTCCATGTTTCTACCAGAAACTGTATCTAAGAAGCAGATGTTGTCACAGTAACATCACATATTGGGTTGTGGATTGCCGTTTTGAAGTGACATTTTGGCTGTCGCCATCTTGTTTTTTACAACCAGAAGTGACACAAGAGGGTGGAGCTAAGTACAACTGAACAATGAATAAGCAAATTTTCAAGCGACCAAAAATGTTATAATTAACTCTCATGAAGTGAAAACACACCGTGAAAGGGTTAAAGTTCTAAGATGAAAACATGGACAACTCCCTGACAACGCCGCGGTAGCGACCTGTCAATCACAAGGTAACCACACCCTAAGGCATACCCAACTTTATGGTCTATCTGACTCGAAATGGGACCATAATTCACGAAATAAACATCATACTGTATTGAAGAAGACTTGAAACTGGTGATTGAGACCATAAACTCATGTTTACTGAGGTAATAAATGCAGTGTGAAGTAGGCTTGTTTTCTCATAAACTTCTATACAGGTAGACTTCTTTTTTGCAACCAGAGGAGTCGCCCCCTGCTGGCTACTAGAAAGAATGCAAGTTTATTGCATCGGCTTCACTTCTCAGACACTGTAGTTAACCAGAACGGACAAACCAAACACTGGCTCTAGTGACAGCCTTTCATGTTTTTGCGTTACCTAATGGCCGCCATATCTCTCCGACATGCTTGGAAAGGGAGGAGTGAGCGGAGGGGTATTCGGTTGGTAGCAATCTGCAACCTCGTAGGTGCCACTAAATCCCACACACTGCTCCTTTAAGTCAGCTAATGATCCCAAATCAACATAATGGTCAAACTTGAAAATCCAGATGAGCAGGAGACTGGTACAAGGAGGACAATCTCTACAAGTGTTTTCATTCCTTGTGTGTGTTAGATATGCCATCAGCACACGGTTCAAGTAAACAGATTTGAGACAAGCTAAGTGAATGGCAATATGTCAGTATACCCACATACCCAGAGTTGACAAAGTAGCACACAGACAGCTTGTCGGGCAGCGTGGCCTGCAGCCTCTGGGCGTACAGTACGAGATTGTCGTGCAAGAATCGCGAGTTGGTGTTGAGCAGTTCCATCTGCTGAGCTCCTGCCTTCACCACGTCCGGGTGACAGTGGCCCACTGCCAAACAGAAAAGAGGATGCACACAGGATTTGAACTGGCCCATAATAACATTGCTCCTTTAAATCAGTAATTTGAGGTCAAAACACACAACGACAAGCTGATATTAAAGGCATATAATTAGAGGCGTGAATGTGGTCAGCCAGGAGACATCACGTTATACATTCCTGCCTTTAGTCACTCACAATTAGGTGTACATTACAACTTCATAGAGCAGATCAGTTAGTTGCTTTGATGGCACATTTGAACGCCAGCCTAACATAATGTTCTTGCACTATATGTAGGAAAACAACTCTCTTACATTCTGCATTAAAATGGTATAAAAATACTATTTTTGAGTGCAACTGTGTTTACCATGAGCCACATTGTTGATGCAATCCAAGTAGCGCTGTCCCTTTTCATCATACATGTACTGTCCTTTAGCTTGCACAATCTTGATGGGGTCATGGCTGAAGAAAATCTTACAAGAGGGCCTGCAGAGGAGCTCATGTTAGTATTTCCACATGTGCAAAAATTTTTTTCTTCGCCCACTGGTTAAACAAGTTTTATCTTGCACTTCAACAACAAGCAACCACAAGCTGTACTATAATGTAGTGCACACAAAGGAACTACTGCTTAGCTATACTTATACTAGCAAATTAATACATTTAAAAGTTTGCTGTGGTGCACATTTTAGAAATTTCAAACTGCGCCTCTAGACGACAGTAACAGACTTGGTTTGCAGCTTGTGTTTTCACAATAAGAGTTCATTAACGACTGTCATCTTCATTGGAAGCTTGTAGCGTAAAATAACATGTAACTGATCTCACCCAACGTGCTTCTTCCTCAGCTCTATGGTCTTCTGTTTCTCAAGTGTTTCCGCAGACATCCTGACGTCCAGCTGGAGGACGACGCTCCTCTTTCCTCCCGCTGCCTCGACGATTAACTACATCTGCTGCTCGAGCACAAACATCCCGGCTGTAGCCTCACACACACACACACACACACACACACACACACACACATACTTATATATGTATATATACACACACACACACACACACACACACACACACACACACACACAGACGCACTCACGCGCGTACAGGAAGAAAGGCACAAACACACCCTTGCACGAGCCGCAGCGCGCGCCGCTCTCTCGCGCTGCCACCCAGACGGGAGGTTCCCTCTGACAGCGCGCAGGTGGCTCGAGCACGGTGACGTATCGCAGGTATGCTAATAAACTTAAACACCTGCTCTGGTTTGGTCCTTTGTTTTTGTTAAATAACAAAAAATAAATAAATAATGTTGATTTAATCTATGACTTGACTGATTGATTTTTTAAATCCCATTATCGTTGTCATAAAGTTTTACATTCATAAATGCAAATTTGTGAGTTGAACCTCATTTTAATGTTTTTAAGAAAGCAATAGCACTATATATTAAGGCAATATTTTCTGCAAAAACAGCACAAAAATTAAATAAAAAATTGAAATAAAAAATATTTATATTAACCCCTGGTGTGCTTTGTATTTTATATAACTTTTCAAAATGTATTTATTTTATTTTGTTTTTATTTATCCCTTTATTTCCTTTATATGTATTGTTTACCCATGTGTTGGCAAAAAAGACATGGACAGTACATTAAAGGGGAACTACACCCATTTCCAAAATTCATACATGTTACTTCTATGGTCTAACACAGTCCAAAAAATATTACTAAACATGAACAAGTCATCCAAATCCAAAAACTGGAGCACTAAAACTCAAACTGATGTCATAGGATATCTGTAAATCTGGAGCTGATGAGCTTTATAATCACCATCATTCATAAATGGTAAAATGACAATTGAATTTAGTGAAGTTGTTTTATTGTTAACAAAGACACAATAATTAATAATATTTGGTATTTACCAGTAATGCTATCATTTTATCATACATTTGTATTGTGTGAAATAATCTGTTTATAAAGTTAAAGTTACTGGTTACTTTACAAAACGTATATATTGTACATCCAAAATTTGATTTAAAAAAATTATTCAACGATGTAAAAAGCCCAAAAGTACAGATACTAGTTAAAAGAGCTCCACCTCGATCAACTACATTTTTAAAAAACTGCTTACACATTAAAGCATGAGCAATAATAATCCAATATAATTATAGTACAACTCTGACAGAAGTACATTAGCGTATATAAAGGTAGCCATTTTGCAATACTTGCACCCATTTTGTTCATATACTGAATATATACATTAGTTTCATGTATGTGTATGATTGTAATAAAGTTTTTATATGGTGTATATGTGCATAAGCAACATAACTGTAGCTAACACATTTAGCTACAGCTATTCTGATACTGAACATACTAGTATTCAGTGTACCTCGGGATATTGAGGACGATCAATAAAGGCAAGTCTACTGATTGATGTATTTGAAAGACTGTTTATTTGGCTCCAACAGTACAGTCATATGAAATGTCATTTTGAAATGTGTGAACACAAAGGTCGAAAGAAATGTCAATCAATCACGTGGGTAAAAAAAAAAGAGTAATACAAACACAGAACAGAAACTGAACATATGCCACAACCAAAAAAATGCAGTTTTAACTCAAAGCCACACTGTGGATTTTGCCTAGCATGTTTGCTCTTGCACCACGGCTGCATTTTATTTTGGAGAGTACTGTACTGTATGTGGCAATACACTTATTTCGGTAAGGCTGCAGTGTATTGAAGAGTTTCTGCTTAGAGATGGACGTGGCATTCATAATTATCCTGCACCAGCACTTTTTCATCTGAGAGGATCTGATGAGTGCAATGTATGGGTGTATGCTACTGTTTCCTCAGAGGAAGACTTGTCTCAGAGTATTACTGCAACAATGACAAATACGCAATGTGGCCTATGATTGCGTCAGTTTGGAGCCACCTCACCGCTCTGCTAATACTGATATGGCAATAAATGTTTGAAATATTTTGGCACTTCTGCAAATAGCAGAATAAACTAAATTTGAATACTTAACAAGTGCACACAACAATCAAACAAACAAAACCAATAAAAAAAACCAATAAAAAATAGCTGCACATGCTAAAGATACAGCAACTTGTGAGAACAAATACTCTAACAGAGGCTGGAAATCAAAACACAAAATAAAAATGCAAATAAAGTTGTAAATATTAAGTAATGGAAATAACACTTTGAAGCGAGTGACAGTATTTCAGGGAATATTTAAACCAATAAAAAAAATGAGATTTAATGAAAGGTCCATGTTTATATGTGTTTCTTTGTCTTCTGGTAAACAAACATTTTCTTTCCAGGTAGTGGTATACAGGGTAGCATGACTCAACAAACGGAGCTGTGATACTTCAGCCGCATTTGATGCTACGCACATTAACCAAAAGTATAAATTGCACTTCTTGTCAAATGAGCACACATTTTAACAGTACATTAATAATCCACTATACAAATATCAAACTACATTCAATGCAAAAAGAGAGAGAGAGAGAGAGAGAATAAGAGAGAGAGAAAGAGAAAGCGTGAGAACAAGCTGTGATATTTAACTGTATTGGCAGGGCCTGTCAACGTTCAGGCCATCAGTACTTTGTTGTTGTAATTAGCTTTATGACACACTAAATTAAATAAAAGCAGACGAACCATTGTAAGGCCTAAAATCTGAATTAAACACACAGTGAATACACACTGCTGTTTGTTTTTGTTTTTTTTGTAAATGACCACCTCCCTTCACACCGTCCATTTGCATAACTGTTAGTGATGCCTTCCTAAAATTCTTCATAATATCAAGAGAGATGCAGCAGACATCATAAGCCAAAACAACTCAAAGGAATGCTGTTTAGAACCAAAAATGCCTTCATTTCGGAAATTATATAGAAAAATAAATAACGTACCATGTAAAATATTGAGACAAGACACAAATATATGCACAGAAATAAAAGTTACATACATAAAACCCCAACAACAATAAAGAAACCTGTTGTGTAGTTCTTGCCACTGGTAGAGCGCATCAACGGAGCCGTTGTTGACCTGCTATCAGATAGCACCATTATAATCTATACAGATGTGCATCCATTCTTTATGACGACGAGATGAACTGTACAATCAAACGGAAACCATGTGGGAATAAATCGCCTTGAATCCACCTGTGGTTGCTGCTACGTCACAACAAAAATGTTGGTGTTTCACATCTGTCCTTACAGTAAATCATGCATATTTGTAATGTTAAAAAAAAGAGACATACTGTATCACCTTGCATAGCACCGACTATGTCAGAAGGCAATCTGAATAATGAAATATGACAAGATGAATGTTGAAAAATAAACCTATTGCTCCATCTGATAGGGAATGTGACATAACTGGCCACCAGTTAGACTGTGGGGTGTTAATGGAAGTTGAACTGTAGCTTTTCTTGCACTGTAATACACATTTTCCATTATGTTTAAGACAACACATGAGGTGTAAAAGAGCAGCAACTGAGATTGTTCTGATCAGCATAATCTGCCTTAATCGGACACGTGAAATACCAGCTACTGTATGCTCAGCTTGCTTAGTTAGAGCTGAATGAACCCCAACAATGCTTTATGCTTCTGATACACTTCCTCAAATCAACACTTATTTTCAATATTTAAGAAATCCATAAGTAATAAATTGTGTACATGCAGTGAATCGACAACATTGTACAACTAACATCCCATAAAACAAGTCCAGAATGAACAGGTAGCACATTTGTTACAATGCTGGATGAGCTTCTTCAAAAACCACGAGTAAGATCAGAGAAGGTGGATGCAATCATCTTACTGGTGAAGCTGTAACCTACATGCTATTTCAACATTTTGTAAGAATAATAAAAAATAAATCATATGAAAAACAGTGCACAATGTGTGTCTTTTCAATACTCTCACCAAGCAAAGCTTATCCTCCTGAAATAAACACCATTCCAATAATTCAAAATATGATATAAAGTTGTACATTTCTGATAAAGGAATGAATAAAAGCTTGAGGCACCAAAGGCTATTATACACAAAATATAAACATGTTAAAGAATGAGAGCAAAAATAAAAAATAAAAACATGATTGCATTCTGTTAACGCTCTCAGTAGATCATGAAGCGTCGCCTGTTAAGGAGAGGCAGACGCTCCGGCTGATCTCCATGGAGATCGATGAGCGACTCTCCTGCATGACCCCTTGTGTGTGTCGGGGAGGGGGGGTCCAATCTCAAATCCACGTGAGCCTGATTTCCTAACAGCGGCAGCCAGCCTGCTAAGTTCTCCCCTCCTGTCCGGAAATGCCACACTGATGATGACCATGATGCTGAGCCACATGAGTGCAACAGTGAAAACCTGCTGATATCATACCCATCTGCAGGCATCACCACAATAAAGCAACAATAACCAACAGCTTTACTTTCTGGGGGATTTTCAGGCTACCAGCCATGGCGTGACTCCCTTTGGGAAGATTAAAGGAAAGCAGAAATTACTAATTCAGAGCTCTGGGTTTTTATGTTAGTGTTTCTTTTCTGCAGAAGCCATGACGCAACCACAAAACAGTGACATGTATGTACAATACATATAAATATAGTTTCAGTATACTACTCATGCTTTTGCAGGGTTGGGGGTGCAATGTTCTGTTTGGCACAGTCCTTTTTTTTTTTTTTTTTTAGTCTTTTAGAAAATGGTGCTGCATGAATGGGCGGTGAGCTTGTTGAGACCAAACAACACAAAACATCTAGCGTTTGGTGTTAGAGAGCCAGTCCAGATCCTTCCTCCTCCTCCTCCTCCTCCTTCCACGTCTCCTCTCACCCCTGAATCTGGCCAGCTGCGACGCTCCAGTCTGAGCCATGCAAAGACTACAGAGGCAAGTTCTGCCGCCAGCCACGGATCTGGACTCCACCACGATGTGGATGTGAGAGAGCGGACACACACGGTTGTTTTGTTTTTTCCACACGGTGAGTAGAAGCAGCTTAGGGGCGTAAAACTCGGGACGGTTATCTCTTTTTGTATCATCATACACATAGACTTCTTTTCTTTTAGACATTTTTTTTTCCATTAAAAAAAAACTATAAATACCATAAAAGAAGCATTATTTACAAACTCCATGCGTTTCAGGTTAGAGTGATCACTGCAAGAAAAACACAGAAGAGAGAATGACATGAAGATGGACACATAGTTTCATGACTTGATTGTACAATCTGGTTTGGCACAGTGACAAGTTGTTACGGCTTATTTAACAGGAAAATCCATGCAAACATAGAGAAGCTGAAACCCACATGAAAAGAATGAACTGACAGAGTGAACAAAGTATTAGGAGCACTTTCTATGTCAGTAATTCCCAAATCTTATGTCATCACCCTAAAAAAAAAAAAAAAAACCTGCCCTTCAAATAAAATGATTCAGCATATTAAATGAGTTAGCCTCTTTTTTATTAAATCAACCTGCTTTAATTAATACAACTCATAAGTGCATGACATGCTTCCCTTTGCGTGGAGCAAGCGGGAGAGCAAACAGTTGTACAACCGCAGTGAAAATGTTGTTTTTGAAAGGCTAAATGCCGACAGACTGTTTATGGACTGAAGCAGATCTATTTTTTTCACAATACATTTTGACCTTTGCACTTTACACTTGGTCTAATTATACAAAAATACTGAGTTTAGACAGAATGTGGCCACTAAAAATGTGTCTTTTTAAATATCTTTATACAGAGACTTTTGTATAACTTAGCCAGTAAATGTGTTAGTATGATTTTTACTATTGATCCATCCATCCATTAATTATCTGTAACTGCTTATTCAGTTCGGGGTCACGACTGGAGCCGATCCCAGCAGACATTGGGCGAAGGTGGGGTACATCCTGGACAGTTTGCAAGACTTTCACAGGGCTGACACATAGAGAAAGGCAACCATTCACACTCACATTCACACCTACGGGAAATTGAGTGAACAATTAACCTGCATGTCTTTGTACTGTGGGAGGAAGCCAGAGAACCTGGAGAAAACCCACGCTAATATGGGGAGAGTATGCAAACTCCTCATTGAAGAGCCCTAACCCTGGGTTTGAACCTGGGACCATCTGTGAGGCTTTTAACTACAGATGAACACATTTAATTTTGACAACCTCAAACCAAATCCTTGAACCCTGTGATTTTTGGCACCCACCTGAGGGGGGACCAGACCCCAGGTTGGGAACCACTGTCCATATACAGAAGGCTGAAAAAATATTTTGCTTTAAAGCATTTTAGCTATGCTCCTTATATTTTGTTCACTCTGTAAATGTACTGAAGTTTGTCATATTACTCAAATATATACTTGTCTGACCTTCTGCCAGCATCCAGGCATTGGTAATCCATCTGGGCCCTGTTTAGAGAAGGGTAGCAGGGGAGAAAAAAACCCATGAGGACTGAAACATGGATGGGAGGTTTGATGTTGCAACCAATTAATAAGTCCAAATCACATAGATAATAGAGACAGAATAATAGCTACTTCTCTGAACCACATTCTGGCAAGAACAAACTGCCACAGACAGTAAAATCAAACCTGGCATTAAACCCCAAGCAAACTTAAGAGGAGCTACTGTGTGCACATTTTTAAAGGTCATACATGTTACTCCTATTGTCTAAGACACTCCAACAGCAAATCTCTCTAAAATCCAAAAGCTAGAGTGCTAAAACTCAAACTTGTGATGTCGTAAGGTATAAAGAAAGAACTGCTCCACAAACAGTTTAAGGGGAAAGATGTATGTAAGATGTACATAAGTCTATGGGTATATTTTTTTATTTCTGCACAATGACCACTACAGTAGAATAAAACTAATTTGGGTATAAAAAAACAACAGTCTGTGGCTCCTAGAATCAGCATCCCATTCATTTTGTACCCTACGATGTCACAATTTGAGTTTTAGCAGACTCTCCACCATATGAATTCTCGCAGACCATATGAACATATGAACATATGAATTCTGAAACTGCGCATATTTCCCCTTTAATTATACTTTTTCTTTTGTTTTTACATGATGATCACAAACTGACTGGTTAACATGAGCAACCTGTGTGCAGTTTACTGCAGTCTCACAGGATTAAAGATGTAGGATTTCTGGGTACTGAAGTCCTCAGAACTGAAATAGTTTGTTTCATGTGGAGCTTCACCCCCCATTGCATTAACTGAAGTGTTTGCATCGTTATGTTCTAGTTTCAGGAAGGAAATGCCATTTGGCAGACAACGCAAACTTTCTCTGACTTCATCTGATGTGAAATTTAATTTTTTAGAATCATCTATATTTGATAATCTCTACCATTTTCCATCCAACACATGGGCATATTAAGTGTTAAAATCATCATCATCATCATATATTACAAATAATCAAAATTGCAAGAGTGTATTCTCATTCATGCACATAATACACGGCAAAATATAGCTCATGCACATCAATATGTTGATGATTTCTGCTCTCTGATTTTATTATAGATGCCCCGCAGTTGAGTTTTACAACAGTGAGTTGCATTTAGGGACACTATAACAAAATCTTAAAACAAAGTTATTGCAGCTGATGATGCAACTTAATGAGATGACAATTGTGATACATGAATGTTTTCTTCCCTACTATACCTCATTTTCTTTCTACACACAGCATGCTTATTCAATGATTGTGGCTTTATAAAAATCAGTTCTCTTATACTGTAAAGGGATAGTTCAGGTGCTTTGAAGTAGGGTTGTATGAGGTTCTATCCATAGTCAGTGTATTACCTACAGTAGATGACGGTCAACACCATCCGAGCTTGGAGAAACAGACAAGAGTTGCAGCACGAGAGCAAAGCAATATACTGCTGTAGACGTGGGGGGGGGGGGGGCAACCTAAAAGAAAGGCTCACCTAAAGATTGTGCTTCTGTGCGATTTTTGTGAATCCAAACTAGCCAAAGTCACACAATGACACAAATGAACTGATCAAGGCAGTGGTAGATCAGCAACTCTCTGTCTTCTGCAAGGTAAAATTATTGTGTTTTTCAACAGAGTCTGGTTGCTTTGGCGAGAGCATAGATAACGGCTTCAGTTCCCTATCAAAAACATAGACTGCATAGCTGTCTCACGGCAAGGTAAAGCGGTGAAAATATTTTAAATATAGCGTACACTTAAACTAATTTTTTTTAAGTGGGCCTTTATTTTAGGTGGCTAAAATATGTTTTGTTGCTGGCCCCAACCACAGCAATACATTGCTTTGCTTCTGTGCCGTAACCCCACAATGCAACTTCAAAACACCCAAACTATCCCTTTAACAGCTGAACTTGGTGTAAGAGCTTCCATGCATTACACAGCATTATTTCAGAAGCAGAGACCATCCTAAAGATCATGGAAAAACATATTTCATTTTCTCATCTTGAAAAGGTCTGGAGCAATAACCTATTGTTGTTCCCCTGTCGTCATGGTCTGGCCCAATTGGTACAAATACAGGAAGGGGAAAAGGGGGAGTTAACAGAGTAGAGGAGGGGTCCATGTGCCGGTAGCATGGGCATCAGTCTGTGTTAGCGTCAGGTTAAAAGGTAACTAGTCCATGGAGGAATCAGCAGGAAGGAAACAGGATTTAAGCAGAACTTTTTTTCCAGTTTTAATCGAGGGAATGGATGTTCAGTTAGAGGGATAGATTTAAGTATCATTTATGTCAATAATCATACATTTCTATTGTATATTTCACTTGTAATGATGTGTATTACCTAGAAAAGGCTGCTTGCGGTCAGGAAGTTAGTATTATGAAGGTATACGTTGGTGCATGTTGGTTTTTAACAATTCATAAATCAAAAATGTAGTTGTGACTAAAATATGGTGTGTTCATGCCTGTCAAGCTCTCAGGTCATGCATGGATTTAGTTTCAGTGATGACTGAAGGTGAGCGGCATGCATGGGTAAGATGAGGAAAAAGAGCAATACTGTACCAATTGGCATGGGGCATCCAGCCCGTCCAGACCTGGCTGCCCTGGTTCCCCCTTTTCACCCTTAAATCCCCGGAAACCCTGTTTGCAAAGATGACCTAGGAGTGTTACTGGGAGAAAGGTGGGTAACCCTTAACCCCTGCATCCATCCACAACCATGGACACGAGGGGGGCGGAGGGAGGAGCTGCCCTGTGAGCTTGCTGATACCACAATCCAGCCCAATATCATATCTTTTTCAGCATTTAATAGTTTTGTGTCTGAATGGCAGAGTTACAGGAGAGTAATGGACTCTGTGTTTCGGGTTGATGTGGTGGAAGCTGGGTATCTGTTTAGCCAACAGAGCGCTCATCCTTTTTCGGGACAACTGCTGGTCTATGTGGCTGGGGAGGCGATTTCCAGCTTAGGACATACCAATGGGCAGGGTGCATCTAATCCAGGGGCACCCTGTTCTCCTTTCTCGCCCTTAGGCCCTTTTTTGCCCTTCTTTCCCTTCTCCCCCTGTGAATACAACGTTTTGGTGAAGTTAGCATCATTTTTTTCACATTTGGGACAGCACTGATATTAGGAGGGGTGTGATTAAAAAGGGAGGCTATGGCTCACAAAGGAGAAAGACACATGGTCAGCGTTAGATAGGAGGAGATACCTATTCTAATAACATTCCTTTAGACAGGAAGACAAAAAAGGGGAACATTACAAAAGAAAGGAGTCGAAAACAGAGCTGACTGCCAAAAGGGGTGTCAAGGGCACAAAGGATGAGAAAGAGTAGCAGGAAAAAAAAAAAACCTCCAGAGAGACAGAATTAAATCTACTGCACATTGAAAAAGTTCAAACTGTATCCCTTCATATTAAGGTTGGAGCTAGTCCTCTTATGTCAGACAATACTTGTATGACTGAATCACAAAACTGAATTCAAAAAGAGGATATTTGAATTGATATAAAAGAAGCTTGAAGGTATATCAGAAGTACATTTTTTTAACTAAACTTCCAGCCAGAATGAGAGGAAATGTGGAAATTCTGGTACATTATGAATTTTCTGCAGATTTTACAGTGCTGTATTGTGTGAATTGAATACGTAGTACTCATAACTCACAATTAACAGTGCTATCATAGTGCGTGTTTATTGTGTTTTTTTTTTTTTTTCAAAAGAAGCATTTTCCTTGACCATCAATCATATTCTGTCATCCATAACCTTCCAGATTCAGTGTTGAAAGCTGTTGCTTAACACCTGGAACAGAAGCAATGCTAGGATCTATTCTGATGGAAAACAGTTGGTAAATACAGAGATTGACATCAAAACAGCAAATGCAAATTGTGTTAATCTTTAAGGAATGGGATACAGTTTCTCAAAGACATCAAACATCTAAGAAACATATTAAAAGTATTAAAAAATGTGGAAAGATACAGATTAAGCACTGAAAGTTAGAAACTACTGTATACACAAGCAAGGGAGAGGCTATCAACAGGCTCAGGAAGTCATGGCAGTGACTTATTTTAAGTATGTTCATGCATGGAAACAACATAGATAAAACAAATGTGAATTTGAAGAGCCTGTTGTCAATGGACTTGTGTTGTTGAAATCCCTTTTTTTGATGCCTCAGAATGAGATTTGACTTGTGATTTTGAGAAATGAGATGACAAATCATTCAAAAGTGGAAAACAAAAGTTTGAGAGGACTGGAGATGATATTTCAATGCAAAGGATATTCTACTTTGTATGGACCTGTTATCCAATCATTTAGTTAAAAAGCTGTAATGCTACACTGTACTGTATATCTGTATGTATAATATAAGGAATCAATTAGAAAGCATAATATATATTTTAATGCAAAATTCCTTTCAACCACTCTATTCCTACCAACAACCATATACACGTCCTTTGATCAGGGATTTAACGATAATACTAAACTAAACTTATTAAAAGTAGCTATATAAAATACCTTGATATTTCCTGTCGCTGTCCATTGACATCAGTCCTCTGTTATGTGTTAACAAGCCATAACATCCTGTCTACATCTACCTTTTCTCCTCTTTCCCCATCGTCGCCTTTTTCTCCCCTTAAGCCCGGCAACCCCTGTAAGAGTACAACTCCACTTTATTACTCTGGCTTTACTATGCAAAGACAAAAGAGAGTGTTGTCATCCTGACAAAGCTGGAGAAAACACATCAGGATCAAACTAAAAAAAAAAAGAGAGAAAATGGAGGGATGTGTGACAGGAATATGCATATTATGTACAATATGTAGCTGGCTTTAAAATATAGAAAAAGGTCACACAGAAGGGAAAAGCTGCACACAAAAAACAAGCTTAACACATTCTGGCACAGGGGCTGTGTTCGAAATTGCATTTTAACATACTCATACAAACATACTCATACTTACACACTGCATTCTAATGTACTGCATACTAACACATTACATACTAACATACTACAAACTAACATACTGGATACGAACATCCTGCATACTAACATACTGCATACTAATATAATGGATACTAACATCCTGCATACTAACATCCTGCATACTAACATACTGCACACTAACACTCAAACTAACACATTGCATACTAACAAACTGCATACTAACATCCTGCATACTAACATACTGCATAATAACATACTACATACTAACATACTGCATAATAACGTACTACAAACTAACATACTGGATCCAAACATCCTGCATACTAACATACTGCAAACTAACATACTACATACTAACATGCTGCATATGAACATCTTGCATCCTAACATACCACATGTCTTTAATCTAGCATATGTCAAGACATTACTTGTGTGCATAAAATCCACATACATCCACAAAGCATACTCAATTTTACATCATACTTAGTATGAATAATATGTTAGTATGCAATTTCAAACACAGCCAAGGTCTTACCTTGAGTAGGGACAAACTACTCAACCATGATTGATTAGCTAATTCGCAGTAGGTGCAGAGATACACAAAGTAATCCACTACCTGTACTATCTGTCACTATATGCTGAGTATGAAGAAATAATGAAGTAATGTGATGCATGCTGGGATACTGTTATTTATGATTTGTGCATTTAGTAGACCTTTGAATCAGTTGGATTGTGGAAATGTACTAACTTCAGCTACAGATTATATTCCTGGGTTACCTTTACTTTTTACATAGTATTGCTTATAAGCTTGGGAATATGTGATACAGTACTTGTGGGATGAGGTTTACAATAAAATGGGCTGAGTTGTTGCATACAGTGAGTTGTGTATGTGGGTTGGGTGTCTGTGGATATGAAGTGTTGCACCTAATGCTAATTATACAATCATTGATGATAGAGGTCAAATCTTGTTCAGCTTGGTTTTCGATGCTAAAAGCCTATTTATGTATTCAAAAGCTTTTTTTATTGCCATACATCCCTATACTGGAGGAAGCATTCACTGTCACATCACTATTGCTGAGACTTCTCTCTCTGCCTTCAGAGAAAACTGAGGAAACAAAGTTGAAGAGACTTACATCCAAGCCTGGTGTTCCAGCGGATCCCTGCAAATAAAGAATATTAGTTGTACAGTATCATCATTAAATGGTTGACTTTCACAAATGCTGACATTTTTATGCATCTAACTCTCTCAATGAAACCTTGCACAAATATACATCATATTTGTTCAATAAATGTGGCCAATTTGAGCAGCAAGAGACCATATTCAACTTCATCAAAGAAGGTGGAGGTGTTATTGAACATAGTGTGGAGGTCTGTAGTTTTCACCACTGCAACATGTGGTACACAGGGGGGTTACTACTGGGCATAAGCTGTTGTTTTCAATGTGTGAAAAGTGAACACAAACATGATGTGGAAAGCCACATTTTCAGTGTATTGAAGTGGCATTGTCACCTAGAATGGCCTCTCAAAACCAGAATACCAGAGCACCTCCAACCAACACGAATGCACCATGCTCACTCAAGCGTTTCAAGATATCGCATCACATGTACATTATTTGATATAATAATTATCTGACATTAAAAAACTGCCAACTAAACTTTACTCATCCCGAAATAAAGATAGTTTCTTCAACATGATATCAAACTTACAGGTAGTCCATAAGGTCCCCTTGGTCCTGGCTCGCCTGCTGGTCCTCTTTCACCCTAATACAAATGAATCAGTGCTGTAGTCACATGAAATACACATAAAACAGCTAAAATTAAAGTTCAAATGTAACATATCATCAGTGAGATAAATGTTGATCTTACTATGTCACCCTTCGGCCCAGCTGGACCAGCTGGACCCGCAGGCCCATCCATGCCCTGCAAAGAGTAGCGTTGCCATGGTGAGTGAGGTATTTCAAAATAAACTTGGTTTTCCAGACAAATACCAGATGGAAAGCAAAAACTATGTCCACATTTGTACAATGTTCCCATCTGGTTTGACCTAGAACCGGCACACAGAGCTGCTGCTAGTAAACGTGCATTGGCCACAAAGGACATTTACAACACTGCTGACACAGTTAATGTATGAGTGTGTGTTAATGCTGAGTTAATGCAACACGGGACAAAACAAGAGCCTGCTGCTGGAACAGCTTTCTGTATGGTCACTATCCTGAGAATTAAACTCAGTGTGGCATGAGACCTATCTAAGATGTAAACATCTAGCTAAAGTTTATACAACTTTCTTTTCAGTCACGGTGAAATACAGTAATTTGGGGTGACGGTGGTAACAACTTTGAGGAAAACGGGGTGGAGACTGTATGGAGGGTGACAGGGAGAGAAGTAGGCAGAAGTTGGGTGGTGAAGCCTCTTGGTCACGTGACACTCACCCTAATTCCGGGCTTGCCGTCCAAGCCGGAGGCTCCCTGCGTGGTTATGGAGGTATGAGTGACATGAACAAGGCGGGATTAGTACCAGATGAACACTGTTATTAGGACAGGTTGATGGCAGGGTTTACAACAACTAAATTACACTGAGTGTTACAGGGAGGTTGGCAAAATAGTCAGCCCAGGCAAATGAACATGAGGACAGGAAATGGAGAAGGCCCACACACACACACACACACACACACACACACACACACACACACACACACACACACACACACACACACACACACACACACACACACACACACACACACACACACACACACACCAGCACACACAAACAAACACTCAAATATATGCATGAACAATAAGAAATCAGACAGGGCTAAAATACAAATCATAATTTCCATGGATATCTGAGAACATAAAGGACAAGGCTTTGTGGTTGGAGATATCCCATGGTGCACTGCTGTACTCACAGGTAGACCCAGTGGTCCACGGTCCCCTTTGTGTCCTGACTCCCCTCGGATACCCTTCAGACCATGCAAACCAGGTTCTCCCTAAACAAAAAACAAAGGAAACAAGTGAAGTTGGTGAACATGGCACAGTTTCTGAACCTGTGCCCACTTCTTGTGTGTCATACACATGGTTGAGCAGCCTGCTCTTCTAAAAATTACATTCCCAGACAATGAAACTCCATTGTGAATTATGTTTGGAGGGAAACCTATGCTTTTGCTGATTAAGGTTGTTTTTGACGCATCACAAATATGTTTGTAATGATTGTCTGCATAATGAGGAGGCTGGGGGTTGGATTTCACCCAGGACACCAGTATTCATGCTCCATGTGAAACTAGAATTCATTAGTTTAATTATTATGTTTTTTACTATTTGTGTGTTCTTTCAATTTTGTTGTCATTTAAAGCCTAAACAAGTAGCTTTGTTGCCTAAATTTAAAGTAGTTTTGTTGCATTTTTTGTTTTGTAATGTTGTTGTTTTGAAATGTAATTGAGAATACAGCTTAGTTATATGACAACGTAATTTTGTAGGAGACAAAGCAGAGTTCACTGCAATTTTAATGTAAATGTGATGTAAAAAAATAGAATAACGTCTTCTTGGCTCGCTCTTCTGGTTCATCCGGCTTTACACAAGCTGACAAAAAGGCCAAATAAAAGTTAATGAAAAGCACTTGCTGCAGTGCAAGTTTCTACAAGAAACAGTGATGATGCATCAGTGACCAAAGTGAGTGTAATAAATGGCACATTTATGAAGATTCACACTTCACAGGAACATGGGATTACAGTTTTTTGCAATAAACATTATATTTTAGGAAAAAACAGTAGTCCCATGTACCCAAATACTAGATATAGTCTGATAAGAAAATGACTGTAACTCAGACACTAAAAGGAGCACAATTAAATATAAAGCATATTAAAATAGAATAATAAAATAATTAAAGTGTGATTTTTCATGTTACCTAAAGGCTGTTGCCCAAAGTATGGCTGTACCAAATTTCAAGACTTTTGACCAATCAGAGCAAATGTTGGGGCATTTTTTTTCCTTATCATACTAAATATACTTTTGGGGCACAAATGGGTTGACTGATGTGTCTGAGGAGGCACAACTACATACACAAATATACAAATATTAAATAGAAAGGTATTACAATTTCACTTGATTCTCATCAGAGAGTCATGTCAGGACTAGAAGAAAACTCCCTGTCTTGGTTTAATTACAGTCACAACAACCTGAACGTTATACATGCACTTTTGCTTTCTTGTTGTGATTTACCTTTGGTCCGGGGAAACCATGGGGGCCCTGAAAACAGTGCAACATATTAGTTTGTAGTTGGTGTTAAAATCAAGAACATACAGTATTTCTTATTTCATATAACTAAACCAAGCTTTTTTAGTCTTTCTAATCTGTCCTCCTTATCCTTCTTGTCCAAATCAAAGTAAACTAGAATGGCACTCGGAGAGTGCAGACCTCCCTCCCAAGACAACGGCGAGTACGATTGCTCCCCCCTCTCCGTTCAGCTTGCGCCATCATCCACAAGTATTTTTGTTTATGTTCAGATCAGCTGTACATCGTGGAGCATCATAAAACATTTCATTCAAACTGGACAGAAACAAAATAAAGCTCCCCTGAACCATGGTTGTTATTCTTTCCAATAAGCACCAAATGTGCTTTGGTCAAATTCAACTCTAATTTCATCGAGTTTGATGTGAAAATATGACAACTCTACAGTTGTCCCTAACAGTTACACTGCGCATGTGTTATACCCAGTGGTCTTAATGTTATGGCTGATCGGAATCCTTTAAAAAATTCCTGAATCCGGATCATGATCCGGATCGCCACCAAAATGTTATGGATAGTTCATTGTGCCTCACCCCTCCTGCTAACAAACAGATGAATCAACGCTGGTGAAAACATAACCTCCTCGGCCTTGGCAGAGGTTATCACCTGCTGTTGAAGATGTGCAGACAAGATGGGACAAGTAGAACAAGTGCAGTGCTGTGAAGTTTCCACAGTGGTATTGCCCAGTCCTCAGCCTTGTGTTTTCTTTTTCTGCTGATCCTAGGTGACATACTACAAGTAAATACTGCTGTGGAGCTGTGGAGCTATACTGAACTACAAACACTGGGCTGGAAGACGATCTATAACCAGCACCAGTTTGTTGGGTGGAGAATGTGTCTTTTACTGTTTTGTCTTTTAGCCATTAAAGTTGATCGGGTCTGAGAATACAGTTAGAGGTTACATGAGGTTAGTACGCAATGGGAAATAATAAACTTGCATGTTAAACCAGAATTTGGACTTGTTGCAACATGAACCAGTACTGTACATGTTTTTGTGTGGGTTACTGTGATCAGTCTATAACTCCAACTATGTGTTTTTGACTGGTTGTGGCTTGTTCCTAAGGAGGAGAGAGCTTTTACAGTATGTGTTGACCCACTGTAAAGCACCTCATGACATTTATTATATATTATATATATATATAATTATATATATATTATCAGTTCTTCAGATTGCCGTATGTGCTACCATGTTGTGAGTGTGGTCATGAATGGCATGTATTAAGTCCATGTTCCCAGTTTTATATTATGTGATTAATTAAGTTTTGTTCCAAAGAACAGTGATGAGACTTTTTTTTAGAAACACTCACCATGGGTCCTGGGGGTCCATGGGGCCCTGGTGCCCCTGGACTGCCGATGATCTGCGAATATTAGATATTTTACCTCCAAATCATGATTCTACAATAAATCATTCTGACTGCATGAGTAGAACTCGTAACTGTATCTAATTTTGCAGTGCGCAGCATCTTTAATGCTTGAGTATGTTTATGGCCAGTCATAATCTTTAATGTGACTTACTGAAGAACCTTGAGGACCTGGTAGACCTGGATCTCCCTTATCCCCTTTTACACCATTGACACCCTGAGGAACAAAAGTTTAATGAGATGCGTGGTTTCTGTCTAATAAAAGGGTTCTGACGACCATAAACTGACATTTTTCAGAGGCTTGGTCTTAGTTTAGACATATCTGTAGATTCTTACAGGTAAGCCGGGTAAACCAGTCGCTCCTTTGTCCCCTGAAGCTCCAGGCATTCCCATGTCTCCTTTGGAACCTTTGTAGCCCTGAGCGGGGAAGGCAAACATGTAAACATACAGTATAAATAGGAAATATTTCAATTATTTACCCTGTGGATATTTATGCAAATACATTTTGTATACAGTAACAAACACTAAGCTGTATAAAAAGTCTTAAAGGGATAGTTCAGGTGTTTTAAAGTGGAGTTGTATGAGGTACTTATCTACTTGGTCTACAGTAGATAACAGTCAGCACACCCTCAGCTTGGAGAAACAGACAGGAGAGACACCGGAACAAAGCAATACACTGCTGTAAACGGGGACGGCAGAAAATTGTATTTTAGTCACCTAAAAAAACATTATCCGTTTAAGTTATCTTGCCATTAGACAGCCTTTTCCTTCTCCTGTCTGATGGGGAACTGAACTGAAAGTGAAACTTGTCTCTGCCAGCAGGCACAAATGACAAAAACACTAAAGATAAATTTCACTTTCAGTTCAGTTCGCCGTCAGAAAATATCCTGAATACAGTGTGCACTTAAATAGATATCAATTTTTTTTTAAGCGAGCCTTTCTCTGTCATCTACTGCAATTAACACACCTCATACAAGCCCATTTCAAAACATCCAGACTATCCCTTTAAGTCTCCATTAGGTCTTCTTATTCCTCTGAGATAATCCTCAGTTAAAAGCCTCATCGATCAACCAATTCAAAATTGAACTAATCCATAAATGATTATACATAATGAACTCACTCTTTCACCATCAAGTCCAGGAAGACCAGGCATACCACGATCCCCCTGGGAGAGGACAAACACACAAAGCAGGTTTTGCAATGGCTCGGGCAGTAAAAGATTGTGACTTGTTGGTTGAGATTTACACATGTAAAGAAAACATTCAGCACTGTAGGTGTGATTACTAAAGCAGAAGCAGTGGAGTTTACCTTTATACCCTCTGGTCCAATTGGCCCGGGAGGTCCAGGTGGACCCTGAACAGAAAGAGACACACAGGAGACAACTCAATTAGATTTGTAGTTTCAACTGTGGGAATATACTTTTGATTGGGGTTGATTGACTTGTTGTTTGAATACAAAGGACTACAGTTCATCAGTGGAACTGAGCATCACAATGAAATGACCAGCAAACAGCACAAAAGATGTTAGCAGTCAGTTATGAACTGAAAGACATGCCAAAGTCAAAAATATGTTAGCTACAACATATGGATAAAAAATTATTATCATTAACATATGAGTGAGTTACATATTCTGTTGCTTCTTTCATGATCATGTCAGAATTAAAACATTAATTTCATTCAATTTGAAGCAATAATTTTGCGACGACGGAAGACATTCATTTTGTGTCTTTATGAGATTGAGTGGTAGCTTCAGAATGAGGGATAAATAACAGAAAAATTCAACTGTAAATTGAGTTTTGGTAAATGAGGACGATTTTTCAACATTTCAGTTCTATAATGTTGCTTTTATCACTCTGGAATACCAACTTTAGTGCAACCATCACACAGTAAGGAACAATGGGAGAGGAATTGTAAGAAATGTAAAAAAGATGAATTATAAGAAACTGAAAAAACAGAGACCATTTTCAATGCAGGGTCTGAAGATCAGGTAATTATGCAGGACCCAACTTAAGGTCTTATCATATCAGTCAACATTATGCTCTGTGCAGATATGTTATTAAAATTCACACAAACCAGGGCCTTAGTGTTGTGGGGCCCGCTTTGCTGCTTGGCAATCTAGCCTCAACTATAATAACGACTGCTATGTGCTTGTTATGATTTTGACCAAAAGGCAACTGTGTACATTTTGGAAAACCTGTTTTTAAATATCTTCTCATGATGTTGTTTTACTGACATTCAGGGAGACAACCAGCGACTCAGAAAGCCTGTAGCGTTGATCATACAGAAGCATAAACGCAGCGCTGAAAATTGTTTCAGTCAGTGTTAAGAAAACATGTTGCTGGGCGAGGCGGCACAAATACAACAAGGCGGTGCAAACCAGGGTTGGGATTGGGTTGGGCCCATGCGAGGACAAAGATGAATCACTTATGGAGACAACACAATACAAAGAATACACAGAGCCTAATTACCGTTACTGTAATAGTGGTAATCTTCTGCAGGGGGCCAAAGGAGCGGTAATGGGCAGGAGGTGAGAGATAAGATTACACAGGTCATACAGGAAAGAAACCTTTGTGTCAGCACGTTTTGGAACAGATATACCCTCAAAATTAATTATTTATTAAAGAACAGATGCTTATCTGTAGAGGACATATCCTGAATAGTGTAAGGGGATTGCACTTTAATTTAAGGATCCCATTTCTTTTTTTTTCCATTCAGCTTATAGTGGAGTTAAAACATACAAATATGTCAAATTACAGCATAATTTGCACCTGTTTCTTTTACAAAATATAAAATATGTGTATGTACCCTCAGTATGGTTAAGTATTTAACATGAGGCAAAACTGTGTGCTGAATTTCACTGTGTTGCCTACTTTTGCAGAGGTAGGTCTGTCTGAAGCGACAAAAATGCCAGAAATGCTGAGTGACGACTTGTCTAACCTGTAAAGCCTCCTGAATGTTTCCATTGTAGTCGATGATTTCAGTGGCTCCTTGGTCTCCTTTCTGCCCAGGTGGGCCCTGCACATTATTGACATCCAGAAACACATTTCAGTACAGGTTCTTTTCTACTGCTGCAGTCCCAGTTCATACATACCATGAGAGACATTTTAGACCAATATCAATAAGCCTAAGCTTTTCCAAAACATGCTCATGTTTGACTGCTGCCTCCTAGTGGTTAGCAATGTGCAGTGTAGTATATTATGAGAAATTTAAGTTTTTAATAATCAGCATGCAACACCATGAATTATTCAGGAAAGGGGATAATAAATGCATTTATCCTCTTTACTATATTTGCTTACCTTTGGGCCAAAAGGTCCCATGTCTCCTTTATCTCCAGTCTCCCCCTAATGAGAGAAGACAAACAAAAATAATAAAAGAACTGCTTTAAATATTATTACTATAATGTCCATAGAGGAAAGCTATAATGTGGAATATATTTTGCAATCTCTATCTTATTATTATTATTATTATTATTATTATTATTATTATTATTATTATGGTGGAACAAGTTCTAGTATTGTGAAACACAATATAGTATTACATATACGGAATACTGCTATATATGACTTTTTCATTCTTCATCATGTGTATTATTTTCAGGACCTGCACATGCTGCTGACTATTTTTGCATTGCGGACCCCTGGTACACACACAAGTTCAATAACACCAATAAATATATTAACTAGGGGTGTAAGAAATTATTTAAAATACGGAATATTGCAATATTATGCTTTGTGACAATGTATTGATTCTCAAAAACACTACAGATTTTTAATTAATAGTTTACATGTAGACTCAATATTTTATATGCACCCTCTCAAACTAGTGCTAGGATGTTGGATGCTACAGGGACTGTGATAAATGCAAATGCATTTCCCACTGATTGCATTAAAAAGATGTTGCTCAGATTTTATGCACCTGGTAGTGTCCTTTATAGTATGACAGTTTTCTTAAAATTAGACTTTTCAAAAAAAATCGCAATATGGCACCTTGTTTACAGTATCACGATATATCGCAATATAATGAATCAGAAATCCTCTATCATGATGCCTATCTATTGTGAGATTTGTGTCAATAAACAGCCCTAATATCAATATTACTGTTATTATGAATGACTCTTAACCTCAACCAACACTGAATTCTCTGAACTTGCAAAACTGCAGCTATAAAGGATTGCATCTGCTTACGGTTTGTCTGCAGGGCTTGACGTCATGATTGATATAAGACATTTACACAGCAACAGTGGTGACTAAAAAAAACACTGAATGGTGGAAATCCAAGATCTGGATCACCTGCAAGATCTAATTGAAGGATCAGCTAATTAAGGTGCCATGTTCAAGAAATTTAAAGAAAACATATCTTCCACTCACCTTTGACCCCTTAAGACCAGGTGCACCAGCCTCTCCTTGTGAACCCTGTGGTGAGTAAGAAAACACAGATGACAAAAGACTCACGAGGGACACCATGAAAAAGACAAGCTAAGTACTTGGGATATAAACATGAAATTGAAAAACATAAACTCTCTTCATGGTTCCAATCCAAATTCATCATAAAAAATGCAATTTAAGCATGCATATCTCACAAAGGAAACATCATCAACCTCTCGCACTCCTCCCGAGAGAGCAACACAGGCAGCTTCAGTGACATAACCAGCTTTTAATATGCCATAGCTGCCGAGCAATGGAGAGAGTGTTTATTTGAACTCTGGCATTGATAAAGGAGGGGTTTCACTTTTGGGGGTTTCTAATAGGATGTGAACCAGATCTGTAGGTCGTCTAAGTTTAGACTGGAGCTTAAGCTACCTGCTGGGTCAGTGCCAGACATAAACAATGGTAAACTCATTTATATTTGGTTTACTTTAGGCAGACTCCGGGGAAAACCTTGAACTTATTACATGCTGTAATGGTTTAGCCAGCTCTCTGTGTTAACACAACTGAATATTTGATGAATTGAACGAGCCCTCGCTTTGGGAATGCATTCTACTTTTTCTCTTAAAACTCTGGGAACTTTATAGTGTGTGCTTAAACCAGCAAGGCTCTAGATGGCAGCAAAAATCTAGGAATTATGGGTAACAAGACAGTTGTGAACAAGCAGGGAACTTTTAAATACAAATGGCTGAATGATCCAGTTTTTCACATAATTCGTGCCATTTGTGGTTGCACTTGAATAACTGACCTTTGGTCCAAGGGGTCCAGTTTCTCCTCTTTCACCCTTTCCTTGTGGCCCGTGGTCGCCTTTCTCACCCTATGCAGACAAAAGAACAAACAACAAGTTACCTCTGTTCTCCTGCAAGCTGTATTTGTCACAGAGATGTGCTGATCAAGGCCCGAGCTGCAGTGCATCTTCTGACAGAACATCAGGCATGAACTTCAATTTCATTAATGTCATGCAGTATTGACGTGACAGGAATCTACAATAAGAGCTACCCGCCCCTCTCAGGAGTTTGCTTACTAGACAGTTTTACATGACGAATCGTAGATATTTATGCTGAGTCAGCACAATCTGCCTCCCAGTAGATCGTGACCTTTGGTGAGGTGAAATGTTACATACATATCTGCATCAAGATGTCTTAGTCCTGAGGTTGAATATGTTAAGAAACTACTTTGTTGTACAGCTGTGTGCATTTTCTCTCATTGTGAAGTGACTTAACATAGCCAGTAGAGGGGGGTGTGGTGTAACTCAAGGCCTCATACTCCGTTAAGTATATCTGATACTTAAACCAGCGGTGAGTAGAATTGGAGCAAAACTAAAATGTATTTTTTATAAAACGGTCACTATATCCTGTAGTAGTGCATGAGACAGGTAACTGATCAAACAGCCAGACTAGGCAGCTCTGATCAAATATGAATCAATAACCTGTTACTGTAATGCCTATTTCTCACCTCAAATATAAGATAAGATAAAGATATTCCTTTATTAGTCCCACAGCGGAGAATTCTCATTTTACAGTTAAACAGTACACTACAAGATGTTTCTGATGCAAGAAATATGCACTACAGCAACAGAATATTGATTAATATTTGATCAGCGCTGCCTAGTTTATACATTTGATTGGAGTTTGCGAGTGACTAACAGCTGCCTCCCTTGAATGACCTGCGACTGGCCAAAGTCTCTCATCACGAGCTAGATTTTTTTAAAGGCTGAAAACAGAGCCACGAGGAGGTGCAGAAGTCTAGCTCTCTCTCAGAACACTTGAATTACAATATGCAGAAAGGTTATTATGGGTTTTTTTGCCCAATGATGCCAAAAATATTCTGCCAACTGCAGGTTTAAAACCAAGTGCGACACAACCATTATTCAGCAGTGTTGAGTTAATTAGTTTTTTTTTTTTTCCTTCAAATTAATGATAACTTAATGACACAAATAAAACAGCAGACTTTTAATTTGAGTATTCTCTTGGGTGAGCAGGCCTGAACATACAATAAGGACAAAGATCAGATTTGCTGCATTGCTCCTCCTTTTCAGCACTACAATGACATTTGATTAAGCAATACCAAAAAGAAAGATGACAATCCAAGACTAATAGATCTTGATTATCAATGCACCGCAATGCAACAGCCTGATGCAAAAGGACAAGGTGAACATTAATTCTAGTGTGTCTGGATTATCACCGCTGGCTGGCTCCACGGTGTGATAATGTCACGACTCAGAGGGAGCGGTGAGGATTAGCTCATTCTGACCACTTCCAATTGACATTTTGAAGAAACAGAGGCTTAATCACCTGAGTAAAGTGATAATAATGGATAATGAGACCAATAAACCAGAGGAAATTACTGATCTCTGTGACGACCACACTGACGGGATGTGATGAAAAGCTGTCAGCTACTGCAGTTTGTTAACATTGATTTGAAATATGCACTGTGTTGCTCTCAGATTGTGATAAATAAGATTACTGTAATTACTGCGGAAAGTCACCCACCTTGGTTCCAGGCAGTCCTGGAAGCCCTGGCTCTCCCTGGGGACCAAGGAATCCAGGCTCACCCTGATAAAAAAAGAAGAAGTAAATATTACTTATTTTGCCTTGGGGCATCTTTGGTTTAACCTGCTGCTAATGAGCGCGGAACACATTCACAAGCATGGCCAAACATATTCAAATGACAGGCATGCATACAAACACACTCAGGGACGCATGCGTAAATCACACACACACGGACACAAATTATCAGTGACTTGTTAATTAATCCCCTGGTTTCACATACATTAATAAGTCCCTCTTATGAGCCTTAATAGATGTTACAACTGACCTTGTTAGAAACTCATCAGAAGCGCTCTGCTCAAGTATGTGCAAAAACCAGGCTCTCTGAAGGAGCATTCACATTTTTTTGCATTTGCACTTATGAGGAGTGAGCTTCCAGTATGAGGTGTGATGCTTGATTTGATTTACATCACATTTGATTGTGAAATAACGTAACTGCTATACCATCTGCAACCGGAGCTCCCACCTACTTGTAGTTGAGGCCCTCTGGAAACCTTTTGGAGAGGTAATAGACACTTGCCTCTCATACTTTTAAACTTTTGATTGGATAAAGCAGCCAAGAATGCGGAGCAGAAGCAGAACAAAGTGCAAGCCGAGCTGAGAACCCAAGAGTGCTACGTTAGCAAAATATTGTTAGAAACCATCAAGCATTCAGGTCTCTTAAGTAAAAACAGGAGTATATAAAATGTAAAATGAAAAGGCTTTTTTTTTTTTTTACAAGGCCAGCAAATATAACAAGCACACAAAAAAGAGAAAAACGAAACGGCAACAAGCGTCATCTCATCATGCCCGTGTGAGCATTCCTTGCATTCAAGCTATATCTCAAGCTAATGATCCTGAGAAACATTGAGGTGGTTGTATTATGTTCCTCTTGTTTCACCATCTGCTGTTTGTTTTTATGATAAACAAGCAAGCGCTTTAACTAAACCAAGAAAAGCCTAATTTGAAATATTCTAAATCAAATACTTCTCCTTAATGAGCAGTCGTTTTGACACATTTTTCAGCGAGTCTTTTGATGCCACTTCCAGGAAGTAGACTGAAGTTGTGTTGCCAGGGATGCAGCGTTCCAATCATTAATTCATAGGCCTCTACGCTATTCACAAAACTTAATGAGACACTTTTCTTCTGGCAGATCAAAAGCATTGACTGTTTGGCCTTGTCAAGTTTGCCTGAGCGCCTTACTTTTCACTGCACTGAGAGTACAGGTATTACTGTGCGTCTGCTACTCGAGCAGATGGAAGCTTGCAGTCTAGGTACAAATCCCCACACAGCAGGAAAAGCAAGAGTACGAGACCTTAATGTGTCATGCATGAGGCATGACGATAGGTCGGCTGAGTTTTGCTCTGAATGGGCTGGAGAGGATGGACAGGGACAACACCGGGGGAATGACTGGGGATAAAAACAGCGAAGCATTTACCTTTATCCCTGGGAGTCCAGGCAGCCCTGGAAGTCCTGGCTCTCCCTACACAGGAAGAGTGTGACATGTTACAGCCGAGCCAAGCTAAGCTGAGTCAAGCCTCATTTGTAGGCTCTTTGGGGTTCTATTAGCTTTCATTTTCTGTTTGTGTTTTCTCTGGCTATCAAGCTGCTGCAATTCTGAAAAGTGGTCTGCTATCCGTACAGTAAGTGTATGTTGACTGTCGTTTGCTTGTGGTATAAGCACTAAGGAGAAGGTACTGCACATGCACTTTCAAACCAACTCATGCAGCCGTGGCTTGACAGCGTGATTAGTGCTTGTTATAACACTCACAAAGTGCAATGGAGTTTTATTTTTATGATTTTATTGGTTTGGGCAGGTGTGAAAAGTTCTTGGTTCTTGGAAGGAAAAACTGTCAGATACTTTGGATTAAAGTTGCGAAAGCTGTTTGAGAGAGCTGCCGTGGCTTCAAGGTCGTTAAGAGTCTGGCGGGTGTCGAGCGTTGGCCTATTTCTCCGTTACCAAGGTCGGGTCACTGTCAAGTTGAGAACTCCAAACTCCCATTATATGCATGTTTGAATAAGTCATTTGATTCAACTGTGGAAAAATCAGAGGTCAAGTCTCTTGTGAGGCGTCTGCGGGGCTTTCAAAACAAAATGTCTGACTCTGGATAATTTAACGCTCTACTAAGACCATTGTATTTATGGCATATGAAAAGAAATGATTAGCGCCGCACGAGAATGATCAACTGTAATGTCCCTCAAGGGATCAGAGAGGGCTGTAAATTTCCATTGTGGCTAATGAAAGCATTGTAAAACTAATGAATAAAAGTCTTTCTTGTGAACTGCTACTTCACCAACACTTGACTGCCATCCAATGGCAATATCTAATGGGGAACAACAACTCAAATTCATTGTGACCATTTTGATGAAAAATTTGTAAGTGTGTCAGCACAAGCAGAACGGCTGCAAAATGAGAGATAAGATAAAGCAGTTAAAAAATTAGTTAGGCTTCGAGTGTCATCTTTGCAGCACAGCAGAAAAAAAAGACATTTGCTAAAAGCCCCTCAGTTTGTCTGGAACCAGTTTGTCGAAACAGAGAAAAGAGAGGGGGAATTAATGGGGCGCAGCATTTGGGATTAAAAAGAGTAATTAGATGGGGTACTGGTGCAATGTTGGCAGAAGTCTGGTCAAGGGACAAGTAATGGCTTTTATTTTGCAGGAAAACAGCTCCTCTTCTGCTGCATGCTTGTTTATTAGTTTCTCATCAGCATCTGTTCAGATTTCCTTGGAAAGTGTGTCAAACACTAGAATAAAAGCTGGCTGGGAGAGAGAGGTCATACTAACACCTGATGGTTTAAGACTCTGTCGAGCACAGGTAACAATAAAACACAGAAAATCCATCCAAAAGGTTTAGTATATCCAGAGGTGTTAGTGTACCTGGGACCTGACGCTGGTTCAAAACAAGCACCAAGCCAAAGTAAATGAAAAATAAGTCAGAGCACTGTGAGCTTAAGTTCAAGTGTCAGGTTCTGCTCAGTGAGCTCCCCATGTACAACCGTCATTCACACTTCAAACAGTGAAGTTCAGCTGAGCTTGGAATGCTCTTATCAAAACTATTTATCTTGCACAACAGACTAGAGCTTCACCTTTTACATTAAAGCTTGTTTAGAGGTATTCATTCACAGTGATGAAAGATTGAGGAATATATTGAGAATATTTTGTTACTGCATAAACCTATTAACACTAACAAAAACAATATTTTCAACGAAATATATCTTACTGTTAGTCCATATGATTAAAGCTATGCCATACCATCACTGCTACATCTATTTCTATAGTGTATCTGTGTCGCAAAGTGCAGTTATTACCTTTAGTCCACTTCGTCCAGGCTCTCCAGGTTCACCCTGTAATACATGCAAAAAGTTTTCTTTTCAACGGCTTCATTTCTGGATTGGGTTGCCCCAGCTAGTTAAAAATAGAGCAACTAGCTCCTTTCAATTAATGATTAAGCTAACATTACCTTACATGAACTGACGCCATTTAGACTAACGTTAATGGTATTTTTTAGATGCAACTTGACAAAAGGTTATGTCATGATTTAACAGTATTTTGACCAAGTATCAGATCAGATACTGTACCTCAATCATCCAAGGCCAATGCTTTACCTTCACCGTGTGAGAGTTTGTGAGATACCATCTAGACATAACCCTCTAAATAGGTCATATGTAGGCAAGCTAAAGTTGTTTTGGAGTAGGTTCAGTTAGCTAGGCGAACAGACAGTTCCACCTGTATATCTAGTAACAACTAATGTCTATGTAAGTAGGTAGTATGTGTAGTGCAAACCTTGTGAAATTTGAAAAAGAAAAACTTAATTGGGAGCATATCTATGTTCCCAGGGTTCTATGCTGCCAGGGTCCTATGTTCCCCAGCCCAATATCCTCTTAATATTTATGTTAGCAATGTTTATTGCCTAGGTCAATATATGTTTCTTGGTCAGTACCTTGAAATCACCCACCTACAGCTACAAGGCTACTAATGTTATACTCCTTGAAGCCTATATCCTCAAAATTGTGGGCATATTTCTTGATGTTAGACATTGATACCTCCACCAGTCAATAGCCCTTACCAGTCTCTTACAAAGTTAGCTTATATCAAGAATATAGGATCCTGGGGAGATGTGGATAACCCCTTTTAATTTAGTGACACTTAAATTTCCACTTAATAAATTACTATCTAATGAGGATCAAGAAACAGACATTTAGCATTAGCTCATCTCTCACCTTGATGCCTGCTGCCGAAGAGCCTGCATCTCCCTAAAAGACAGAAAAAAAATTAGAAAGGTACAGAAACCGTCCAAAAGTGACAGAGGTTATTACAAGACTGCATGTGGCTTTTTGTACAGGAACAGACATTACTGTGCAATTACAGTGACAATAATGTGAAAAAAAGGCCTGTTTTACTGAACAATGCAGAACATAATTTCACCACCGCTGCATTTGTTGAGTTGTCTAGATAAATGTGAACTCCAATTAGACAGATGACTGTCTGTTATTCTAAGTAGCGTTCAGACTGAATGCACCCTCTCACAAAAGCTTGAGACAGCATTTTTATAACTACAGTGCCGGGAATCATTTCATTGTTTTTACACTGTCAGAGTGCAGCTGCATACTGGTGATGACGTGAAATCTAACACTATATGGCAGAAAACCGTAAAGGAGCAAGGGGTTTGAAAGATATACTGTACTAACGGCAACAATTTAAATTTTCAGGTAGGGTACTGAACTGGAAGGAGGCAGAGCTACTTATATCACATTTTTCCAGCGAAGTCATCCAAACAGCCAGAACCCAGGCCTTTTCCTTTGCACTGCATTACTACTGCAGCATACAGTAAAAACATACATAAAACAAGGGGCCAATAAGCGTAATTATGGGCGGTTGGTGGGAAAAGGGAGTGGGGAGCAGGAGACTGGGTCTTTAGCTCTGGTGTGGACTATGTGGTTTCACTACACATACGCCTTGCGCTCAGAAGTTGCTGAAGGAATGCCTCTCGCCCTCAGCTTTTTATGGGAGTCATTATGATGCATAGCACACAAGGCATGTTTAATTGCGGCATTTTTTTTTTTTTTTTTTTGCAGACAATAAACTGTTACTGTTTACAGCTGGGCTTTGTTGCATACTGAAGTGTGCCCCTATCCATATCTTAAAAGTTATCATTCATATTTTTATAAGGGCATTTCCTTATATATTTTATTGGGGAAGATGAATGAAAGGCTCTCCCATGATTTTACATGATAAATTAAAATGGTTTTGGTCAAATACTAAAGAAACAACATGGATGTCTTGTTGCGGTTGACCTAAAAATTATAATAAAACAGGAAACGTTATCCAGAGAGAGGCCCATTATTCGGACTTTTTTGTATCTTGGTTGAGTAATTGTTTCAACAAAACAAACATCAAAGTCTGAGCTGGTTTACACCTGTTGCTGTTTGGCAGGGATAGATATGTAAGAATACCTCACATCTGTACTTAATTGTTATAACTTGTAGAAAAAGAACCTACTTTAGCTTGTAATAAAGCTATAGGGACTATATGTAAGCAGGATTTTTTTTTCCCCATAATTAATCTCAGCAGGATGAGACCATAAGGAGCTAATTTGTGGAAAACAAGAATTTACAGCGCAGTTGACACATTTCTAATTAAAAAACCACCATGACCCATGTGAAAACAAGTATCAGAGGATGCTACACATGCAATTAACACTTCACCCCCCCTCCCACCCCCCGCTGTTGAACTGATAAACCCCACTGACGTTTTCTGTCATGACAGAGCTAACACCAAGCTCAAAAACCAAGTGAGAGTTTTCACCAGTTTATTCCAAATGAGATGGAAAAAGTGGTGAAGTTGGGAGGTGAGCTGAGGTGTGGCACAGAGCGCTGAAATGTCCCAATTGGGCCAATTACCATGGTGAGACTGCAGCCTGTGATTTAACCACAGAGCAGAGGGGGACGGAGAGCTGTCACCACAGCCCCACTTCATTATAGGCACCCAGAACTGTCGCTGCATATTGGCATTTAAGAGATAATAGCATGAAGATCTTATAATGTATAAATCAGGCTGTTTTCCAGCTGTTTGCTTCGAGAGAGGGAATAAGATGGGGAGGATTAATCAGCAAGCAATGAAGCTGGAGCAGAGTTGTGACAAATGTCACCATTAAATGTCACCACAGTCCTGAAAACATGACTCCCACTTCAAATTACGTTCATTAGCAAAGATGACCAAATTTAGCTAAATATCGACTTTAGTCGGTGAGTTATATATTGTATGTGAGGCAACACAGATTATGATTGGCTCCCAGGGCAGAAAGGCCCCTGCCAACAGCTGAAACGTAGCCAGTTCACAAGAGCTTGGACCGGATCTTGGGATTCAAAAATTATACCAACCACTGTGCCACACCGGCCGGAGCCAAGAGCTCAGCCTGGAAGTTCCCAAAAGTAATTCAAGAGTTTGCTTGGGTTTGTTTTCTTTAAACCTTTAAAAGAACGTTCCCATCTCTGAGGTTTAACTTTCTCAACGAGAGGAGTCACAGTTAATTTCACACCTAGTTAAATACTTAGGCAGAAAGCATCAGAGGTAAATGGTTTAGAACTAAAGCTTTTAACTGCGTGATGATGATGAGGCCAGAGATGGACATGCAGAGGATGTTGGAAATATTTCTCGTCACAGTTGATGATTGCTTATGAAAGCAGCACAGCAGATACATACAGTGAATGTATACTATAACGAGTGGTGGAAAGTTGCAGTGTATTTACTAAAATAAGATACCTGCTACTTTATACTCCAGTACATTTATTTGATTTGTATATCAAGACCGACATCCAAAGAATATGATCTTAGCAAATATGATGCATTTAAATATCTTGTTGTTTAGCACATTATGACAGTTTTATTAAACACGGCTTCATTTAGGAATATGCACAATGTGAGCACATTATAAACTAACATTAAGTGGCCCTGCTACAAGATACAGCCACAGAGATTAAATAATAATGCAGGACCTTAGACTGTATTCTATTTTAGTGGTACAAGCATCTCGAAAGCTCACTAATTAACACATATTTTTGTTCAACCCGTACAAAAACAGAAGTGTAAAAAACAACAATTGTTGCTGTTTCCATGGTGTCATGTGCCGGACTATTTCTTGGCAAGTGCCAGTTGCCAGGCAACCCTTGGATACTCCAGGAAGTCACTGGTCCCAGCCAAGAAATAGTTGGACAAATAGCCAACCATAAAATAACGAATTATCGGGTTACTTAACGAGCTTCAGAGGCGTAGATTTTTTTTTTTTTTACTTTTGGACAGAGCTAACCTAGAGGTTTTCCTATTTCCAGTCTTTATACTTATGCTACCTTCAAACAGGGTTGTGTTTGCCGTGTTCACATCCATATGAAGGCCCCCCCCCCCAAAAAAAAAAAGAAAGCAAGAAGGCAAGAAAACTAGTTAAACTACTCCTTGGAATAATTTTGCAATAAAGGGTATTATTGATAACATTCAGCCACTAAATGTCACATTCTCCCTCCCCCATTCCATTGCATTGACTTCACAACAATTGGTTGCCAAGCACTTAATGTCAAACGGGGCCCCATAGGTATTTAAGTAAAAAGTACTGACATAATAAAATAATATAATGCATAACGAGTACTTTTATACAGTATTTATGTACTTTTACCTAATTAAATCTTGAATTCAGGACTTTTACTTGCAGTAGAGTACTTTTACACTGAAGTATTACTTAGGTAAAGTATTTGAGTACTTCATCGACCACTGACAACAAATGTACAGAACATCCAACAACAGTGTCATACTCCAGGTGTTCTCTCATCTAAAGCAAAAAACTTCATTGTTTTGACATTCATGATGCAGAGAGTAACAGATTGCGTCTTTCAGGAAGTGAGTGAAAGAGATTTCAACTTGTCTTTAAGAGTGAGCGTGCATGTAACAGAGCGTACATGTCCTGTCATTTATTCTCTTTCACACACTGCAGATCACCCGCCGTCAAAACAGTCTCCCTTTGTATGATGCAAGGCCTGGTCCGACGGCTCGCGCTGCCGTTTCCCTCCCTCTCTGCACTCCCTGAGGCCTCTCTGCTCACCATACCGAAGCTTCCACTGCCTCACCTCTCACCCCGTGTTACCACAGTTTCCCCGCGGTGCGCGCTGTGTATTGTTAACTTTGGCATCTTCAGCGAGGAAGACTGAAGATGCTCTCCCTCCTCTGTTTCCTCTTCCGCCATGTGAAACAATAATACCAGGTGGAGCAATTGATCAGATGCACTGCTCTGATGACAGGAGGCTCAGTTTGCAGAGTGACATGTAGTTTTCTCCTCTATCTTATCCTGACATTTTTTCACTTGCACTCAAACATCATTCCTTGGTGTATCTGACATCTGTTAAATGAATCTAGATGTATATATCTGGATTGAAACACAATTATTCTCACCATATGTTGTGCTCACTATTACTACATCCTGACATTGATGATCTGAGAGGATGAGGTAATCCTATCCATACTAATGACAAAAATCCTCATCATTTCCAGGTCTTTACACTACCTTCTGTCTCATTTTATTGCAAAATATGTGAATGTGATCTTGGAGGATGAATTGCAGGTGACTGGCTACAGAAGTCTGAATTCCCTCGGTGCTCAATTCCACTTTTTCCTTTTCACTCCTGCAGAGAAAAAAATCAATTTTTTCTCGCTTTTACTGCGTTGAGGTAGAGCAGATCAAAGCAGTGCTTGAGCTGCAAAGTTTTATCGCCCTCCACTTTCCTTTTTGTTCACTCGTTTTCCACAGATGATATCCTGCATCTGTTTCCCTCAAATGGTGTCTTTTTGGCAGCCACGTTCGGCAGTCTTTTAAAAACCAGAGTACCCATAAAGTGAGAAGTTATCAAAGTTGTTCGCCGCTGAACAGCAATAAATTGGCAGTGACATTTTGAGTACACTGCTTCTGGTCCGATGCTGGTCTATCAGTTGTATTTTCTTCTTATACCTAAGTCTGTATTTCTAGCAAAAAGCAGCATTTACAGTGTGTCTGCTGTCAGTTCTTAGCATCTGTGTTATCATTTTTTGGCAACTTTGAGAAAAATCATTATCTTTTCCCAGCAGTGTGAGCGATTTTTGCGTTGGCCGAATCCACATTTTCAAAGAATTTCGTCAACTCCAATCCATAATTGTTTGGTTTCTGAAATGCTTAAAAACAAGTTTGACAGATAAAGAGGCCCAAATCTTGTCATGAGGTCACCCAACACAAATAAGGCTGTGACCTATTTTCATAAATGCTAATTTAACAAAATAATAACAGCAAAAGAAGCATGACAAGTCCTGGATAGGATGAATAATCTGCCTCTGGACATGATGCCAATGTACTAACACAAAACAACACAAAAAAATTTCCCGAAAACAAAAGCTCTTTGGACAGAATCATGAATCTATTACTTTAGCTCTGAACAATCTGTCCAACAGAGCTCCAGCGCCTTTTGTTGTAAATGGATCCCAACTTGACAAGCTGTCTTGATGATAAATGGTCCCAAATTAAAGCGGGAGCCACCCGACCAGAAAATGTAGCGTCAGCATAGCATGGCAATTAAGTCCACATTAAGCACAAAGGACGCATCAAGTGCCAGGATGATTGCTGTTGTGCAGCCTCAACTACAGCTGATGGCACTTGACCTGAGCTACCTCTGCTGCTGCTGCTGCTCTCCACAGGTCTCCTCTCAGATGGCTAACATTAACTCTTTTTTATGTTTTCCGGTCAAAGCCAGACTCTTTCTTTCTCTGTGCAGCTTGCACGACATAAACAAAGAGACGGAGAGGTAAAGAGGAATGTACATACCTTCTCTCCTATATCACCTTTCGGACCGTCTTCGCCCATATCGCCCTGTGATGAAACAACATCATATTCAGCCTATTGATCGCAAGAATGTGTCAATGATAAAATTTATGAGACAGCTGCGAATCTAAAGAAAAAGATATTAAACATGATCGCCGGATTGTTTAAACATGCATAACACACAGTTGGACTTTGACAATTGTTCTTATTCTGTGACTGACTGCAGTGTAAAACAGTGTAATGGATGCTTGGAGAAAAAGCCCAGAACAGTGTAGCAAAGACAAAGTGCCATTACTGTACATGTTAAACTGACTTTGGTCGCTAACTGAGTCATCACACATGGTTCAAATATGATTTCAGGTGACGTAATACACTCCATGGGGCATTGCAGAGGTCCTAAACCCCTGGCATCAACTGTAAGGAACTTCACTTCTAAACTCACAACTTTTCCATCACAGTTGTATGAAAAAGATTAAACGTCAGGGTTGTTTTTAGATCGACACAACGGATGGCATTGTCGGTTTAGTCCAGACTGAAATATCTCAACAATGGATGGATTGCCATGAAACTTTGTACAGACACTCATGGTTCCCAGGCAATTGATCCTAATGACTTCTGACATTTGTGGATTACCATGAAATGTGATACATACATTCATGTCCACCTCATAATGAATCGAATGATGTTGGTGATCCTTTTACTGTTCCTCTAGCACATCATCAGGTCAACGTTTTTTATTTCAATCTTGTCATTTATGACCTAATGAAAAACTGCAGAGCTAATTCCAGTCAGGCTAGAGGTTGATCGATAGTGGATTTCTACAGTACGATATAATAATAACAGCCCATTAATTGGCCAATATTAAGCATAAATCACATGCACACAGACATTTTCAGCAAAAGTGACCACAAATGATCAGACAAATGGCCCACGGTTGTGTTAGGCACTAAAGGCTAGCAAAATTATAACAACCCCGCTTCCTAGATAAACAGAGACAGCATGCTTTCGAGAGAGCAACAGTCTTCAGTCCAATACATTAATAATGCAACACTATAACCAACAACCTTATCATGCTCGTAATTTATGAATAAAGCGATCTTATATAAAGTTAACATTCATTTAAATATATCAGCCCAGTTTTCCAGCTTTGTAAAAATGTCCTGTCGTCGACCTCTAGGCCATCAGCCTCACCTGTACTTTGATTGTAATGCTAACTGGCTACTGTGCTTACATGTTAAACTAAGATGGTGAACATGGTAAGATTTATACCTGCTTAAAATCAGCATGGTAGCATGCTTATGTTAGCATTTAGCTCAAAGCACTCCTGTGCAACAGCCTACAGTTGATAGATTACTGATCATTGCAGCGTCAGGACTCCAGTAGATTTTATCTCAAGAACATTATAGCCTAATATGTTCCTAATTTGAAGGTGAGCAAATCCAAGGATTTAAAATAAAGGGCTGTGTCCTTGTGGAGGATATTATCCTCATGATGTCAGAAGTTCAAGAAAATGAGCCTACTGTAATAAGCTCTGTGCTTCTCAAACAATCACTTTTTATCTGTGAAAGGCTGGCACTGCTTTCTTGAATTTGTCTTCTGGCTCTTTAGTCACTAAGCAAAGCCAAAAACAATAGTTTATGTTAACATATTTGGCTTCACTCAAAATAAAAGCTCATAGTTCTTTGGAGTGAATTTCAGTGCTGTCTTTGGCAGTCTTCTAACTGTCTTTCACTTTTCATAAACCCACATGGTTTTAAATCAGAGCCTAATCGATTGTGAATCATACAATGAATAGCAATTCCAAGGATTTGAAAGTAAAGGTTGTGTCCTTGTGGAGAGTATTAAAAAGCAACTACAAGAAAAGTCAGTTTAGATGCATTGTCATTTTTCCATCTGTTTATCAATTGAAAGTTAAAATGACAAATATCATCAAGGCAGATTTAAAAAAAAAAAAAAAAAAAAAACTTGCTTTGGCGCTTTACTGAAAACACAAAGCCAAAAACAAGTGTTGACAGATCTTAAAAGTTTGTGGTATTTTAAAGCTGCGATTCCCAACTTGAGGAGAGGGACTCAATATGATTAGAAAGATTGGACACGCAATATTTTAAAAAATCCAATACAGCAATAGGTTAGTCTAATATTTTGCTTTTTTTTTTTTACTATGAAATATTGGATAGTTTTCCTATTTCATGCATGTAAAAAATCATCACATTAATTATCACAGAAGATAAAATCACTCTTTGGTTACAACCTGCGACAAGGCCAATGAATGACGACATAGTTTTATTTTAACCTGATTGACCTGAATGGACGCCAAAACAATCTGCTCTAGATGCAGTTTCTATAAACATGCATTGAGTCAGTATTTGCATCCATTCTTCACAGACCAGCCATGATGCATGTTTCCGTGGTCATTTGACTAGTACGAAAGAAAATGGCTGTAAAGAGTGGTTGCAGTTATCAGTGTAGCATTAAAGCATGGCAGAATTTGCAAGCTAGCTAACCAGCCAGCTCTTCTCTAGTTGGTTAGCTAATTCCACCAACAACCAAACAAAGTTGTCACTCATCTAGTGACAGCAATGTGCTTTCCTGTGACAAGAGTGTGTGGATGAAGTTAAATTTTACTCATTTATGTTTTTACCAAAGAAAGCATATTGCCAAGAAGTGAAAGTCAATTGTTCGTCCTGTTGCGACATCAGCACCCAGCAGCAAAGCTACGCCAGTTAGAACTGAATGCAACAACCAGATGCCAGTTAAACATCTGCCAAAGTGCCATACAAAAGTAAAACAAAATTATTTCTGTCCTATCGTGATATTCTACCAAAATGGCCTGTGTTCAACAATAACATATCATGAATTCAATGAGAATTTTCAGTCCAAAATGGCAGTGAAAAACACTGGAGTTTCATCCCTTTGCTCCGATCATCTTTCACTCTCTGTGCTTTTTATATCTGCTCCACAGATGCAATGGCAACGGTACACAGAAAAATGGCTGCCACTCTGACCGTCCTTGCTTTGAATGAGAATGTCTGTTCTACTCCTGTTTTATTTCTATGGGAATAAGTCTCTGATTTGAAGAAAAACTCAGAACAACAGCTGAGAACGAGAGTCTGAAGGCCAGCTCGTGGTCGATAAAGAACACTGAGTCATCACCTCCGTCCCCATCTTGTGTGACTCTTGACTCAGTCAGTGTTCGCACCTCCCACCCGCTGCCGTACAATAGCAAATAAAGGGCACCATTAGAGTTAGGGAATGGAGAGAATAAGGCTGATTTTCCTCACTGAGGCTATTGTGTGGGTTCAGTATTTTGGGTTCCTCCAAGGCCTGCAATAGGAGAAATTGTGTTCAATTTTGTGACTCACTGAATCACTGAGTCACTGATGGCCAAATCTCAGAAGGGTGTCACCTTTGAAAAAAACAAGCTGGAGTTGTGTGAAATAAAGACAGAGCCGCCGTCTAACACATGGCGGGATATAAAGACTGATGCTAACAATAATGTTTGGTGATCTGAATTAGCGCTTTACCTTTTCACCTCGCTCTCCCATTTCACCCTGTTGGGAAAGAAAGCAGAGTATTAAACACAGAAAAGCTCAGAGGGAGTTGGGTTCAGTTGGGGAATTATTGCAGCCACTAAGGTTCAGATAATATCTGGGGTTAAATTCATGTTAGATTATGGATTTTCTCTTGTGTTATGGCTGCTCTTTCCCCAGACAGACCCTTGAGCATCAACTTTTTGAAGCATTTTTTTTTTTTAATTTGCCATAGTCATACTGAAAGTTGTCAGTATTAACAGACCAGATACATACAGCAATATTTCACCATGATTTCAATTAATTATATGTAGGTTCAACTATCAGATTCAATTACACTCATGGATATCTGCTAAGAAAATGTTGTTATTCATGTATTGGTAAATAGGGATCATGTGAACATGACATCCAACAAAGATGAATGGAAATATAAGTATACATGTTTTCTAAAGAAGAACGAAAAACAATATGTATAAAAATATATCGTATAATGAAAAAAATGGTATTAAAATGGCAAAAAAGTCCCCAAAAAGAGAATGTGTCTTTGATGGCAAATGATGAAAAATGATGACTTCAACACAACACATATAAAATAAATGATCGCCATGAATTTACAAGAATTAGAGCACACCTTGGCTCCGGGGACACCGTCCAATCCTGGGATGCCAACATCCCCCTATGGACAGCATAACATACACACAGTGGCTGTATTCAGTGTGCTGTTTCAGCAATGTGAACTCTGATTTGAGGTCAGGAGATACAAAAAGCTTCACATTTTCTTCATTATATAAAGATAACCTCTAACCTTAAGCTTGTGTCATCACTGGACAGGTGTTATGCATTTGCAAGACTGTTGATTAAGGAGTATAGGATATTTGTGTAGAGGTAGTGTATTTTACTACAGTGTATTGCAAGGTATAAACTCTCCCGTAAAGCCACGACTGAATAAATTCCTTAAAATTCCAAAAACTGCAAACTAAATCTGAAAGTAGAGGATTAACAGGCTGATTAAAAGCTTAATTATGTCTGGTTTAGTTCTAAACATGAGCAAAAGAGGAAAGTCAAGTCCATCTGATGAATGGCAGCTCACTCTTAGTGTGAGTCTACATACCTGTTCTCTGAGAAACCAACCTCAATCCATCTGTTGCCAAAAACAATTAACCTCCTGACCTTTACAAAGCCACCACATCATTAGCTGCTATTTTTCAACACAGACAGACAACTTGAACTGGATGACATTGATTAATGCAGCCAGAATGGAAAATAAAGTAACTAATTATTTAAATTAAAGTGAACCTATTACGCTTTTGTGCCTTTTCCTTTTCATTAGTGTTATATGTGTTTTTGTGCATGTAAAAAGTTTGAAAAGCCCAAAGTCCACACCAAACCCCCTGAGCTGCCTGAAACACCTCGTCTGAAATCCCGCCTTTTCACCCATTAACACATTTCCCTAATACCTGCCTAGCGGCTACTTTTGCACTCCCTCAGACAAAGCTAGTTAGAGCGGAGCTAGAGCAGAATCTGAAGAGTTTGGTTCAGTTGACCAATCACCACAGAGTGGGCCAGCTGACCAATGTTTTTTGAACATTAAGCATGTAAACATATTCTAGTAGAAACCCAAAATACAAGTATGCACCTGAAGATAAGTATAACAGATCTTATTTAAAATACATGTCAAAGTGCTGCTCAATACTGGCCATCTTGTTGAGAAAACTTGGTTTCTGATCTTTATTTCATTTTGGTACCAAACATCGCTTATTTTTCTCTCTGATTGTTTTCATTATTCCCCACAATGCTTTGTTTTCATGAAGCATTGTGGGAACATCCGTGTGTATGTTTTGTGTATAGGGAGTATCCCCTCAGCTACACACTAGTGGTGAAACTTATAAATACGGGAATCATGTGTCATCTATCAGTCCACATATGGGAGTCATTGACATAATGATGATGATATATTGCCATAATGATGATGGAGTCTGATTAAAAACTCCTAAACTGGGGTTGATAAGGTTTGCATTAGTAATTGTCCCTTTTTAGAGGATTTCTATGTCAGATCAATATGATGTCTGCCAGTCAACCTGCCACTGCTGGCAGAGCAGCCTTTAGTGCTTTAGACTTCAACTTTCTGCATGAGTGACAGTTACATACCATAACAGATTCTCTTTTATAACTGCACTGCACAGCATTGGAGTTCTATTTCATGCTGGCAAACCCCGCTCCTTACACAAGTATGGAATTAGGCCTTCAGCTTGTGCCGTCTCCAGAGTCGGTATGGCTTCCACTCTGGTTTCTATTACAGCCATGCGTGCCTCTCCGCTCATATCTTTATAAATGCATGCTTGAGATTAGAAAGGTGGCGCCTCTCAAATCATCTTCACATTCATTCTCATCACTCAGACCGTTGTTTGCTCTGGAATAAACACACTTTTCCACCTCACACAGCCCCCCATTGTGAAACACCTGCACTGTGTCTTCTTTATGCGGTTTGAGAATGAAATGCAGAAATGAGCTGAGAGTGTGAGCAGATTCACAGGCAGCGGCACTTTGTGGTTAAAACTTGAGGATGCAGCCCAGGGGGATTTCTCCCAAATAGGATAGCGGTTTGAAATTGTCAGAATGCATGGCAGAACTTTTTTAATATGAAAAGTGCAACACATGGCCAAAAAGACTAATGAAAACTCTAAGTGTGTTACAGGCAGTCTTTTGAAGATAAAATACTTTCAGGTGTGGAGTATAATATTTTGTGAGGGAAGCGTTATGCCAAATTTACTACTAACTGAGTCTTGAAACTTGTTTTTGCAAATCCTCCTGTTTCATTTTAAAATGATTATCTGGATTTTTCACATTTTTCTGTGAAAAATAAAATTTTACAGTTGACTGAGATTAAATGACTCGTTAATAAAGACTATTCTACACTACTCTAAACACAAGTAAACAACCAAAAAGAAGGGTAGCATGTAGAAATGTGTACCACATCATCAGCTGCATTGTTTGCACATCTTTACATGAGCAACCTCACCTTCAGTCCATCAACACCTGGGATGCCAGGAGGCCCGAGTGAACCCTGAGAAATAAACACAAAGGCCTTTAGGTGTTTCATTACATTCAACAATCACACTGTTGCAAAGAAAGTGAGAACAAGCGAGTTATGGTTAGCAACATTTAAAATACACGTATGACAATTTACTTTCTACAATGGCTAAATGATCTTCCTGAGGACCCAGCACCGCAAAGATAGAAGAGATAGAGTCATACATTGTTCATCAACGTCGACACACACCAGACACAAGCAGGCGTTGGATTAAAACCAGACCTGTCTATTGTTCCCATCCCCACCATTCACCACATACACCCGGTGTGTGCTGACCTTACAAAAACCAGGCCAGAATAAATATTGCATGTCATATTTTAAGATCTGCAAAGTTACAGTCGACGCAGGCAGAGGGCAAGAATAACTCTGTTGAGAAGGAAGAGAAAGTTAATAAAAGGCTTATATGCACAGCATACTGTACTTTAACTCTTATGTTTGTATGTACTCCTTTAATATACTTAAATCAGGTGATTTAGACTCTGAGGTCGTACTAAACTTGTTTTAATGAACTCTCTTTAAGTTTCTTCATAATAAAAATGACTTACTGTTAGCATAATCACATTTATAGATGGATCAGAGATGAGTGAAAACAATGGTACATAGACTCATTTTTCATATATCCAAAATAAAACATGGAGGGAAGGAGTATGGGTCATGTTACAGTGTAAAAGTAAATAAAATATATTACTATAAGTTCAAATATATGTTTCACGTTTCGCTTTAGTGACACCAAATCAATCAGCGAGGTGATGAAACTTGAATAACTGTCGACGTGGCCCCTCTGCTAAACGCAGCACTCCACCAGCAGCAGATCTAATTGAGTAGCCTCTGGGCCTGGCTTATGAGTCATTAACACGGCGGTGTGTCATCATTGACCCCCTCCGCACACCCCCTCCCACGCCGACGGGAGGCCTTGCCGACAGATGACAGCGCAGACAGGAAGTGTCTGATTGGGTTACACTGAACAAACACTGGCAGCTACCTGATGGCTGGATATGGCTTACATCTGTTCTCCACATCAGCGCCGCCAGGGACCGGCGGCCTGCAGCGCAGCACTTAGCTCCGGGTTCTCTGTTCTCTGTCTGGTGTTGTTCGAGCCTTAACCCTCCTCTTGGCTATTTACTTGCCCCGACTGTGGCCCTGCATCACTAATCTCCAAGTAAACATACTCAACACTGAGCAGCCAGTTGTGACCAGTTACCATCAAATCCAAAACATTATTCTATTTCTAAAGAAATTCTCCTTTGGTTTACATTAAAATTTGAACCTTTTTAGTGTGAAATGTGTTTTAGATGTAGATAACTAAGTTAGAGAATCTCATTTTATTTCATTTAAAAGAAATGTCAGTGTAACAACTGGACTTACCTTCTGCCCTTGTGGCCCCTCAGGTCCCTATAAATGAGAAGAGAGACAAAGAGAGAGAGAGTGGAAGAGAAACAGAACAAAAAAAGAGCCCATGTTAGATGAAATAACATGATTTCCACGGCCAACACAGTCACAGCGGAGAGACTGGCAAGGCTTCTGGATGGATTCCATACAGTGAGCACACACCCTACAGGCAGAGCCGAATCACAATCAATCCCTTGTTTCGTTCTTTGACAAAGAATGAAAATCACTCTCTGTGCCTGTCTTTTCATTGAGCTTCACCATAAACATGAATCTCTAATGAGACATTGAATAAAAACACTTTTATGGTTTTATCTTTAATGTTGATCGCGTTCTTTCATTCGTTTTAGCGACTGTAAAAACTGGTTTGGCCATTTTCACATTCTGAAAGCCAACACATAGAGATGTTCATTACCTAAATGGGCCAATAGTTGGAAAGCTTTGCAAAGCTAATAAGTTAAACAGGGCGCCACATCTCTAACTGAGATTTAACTCAGTGATAGATGTGTCTGGGAGGACAGTTGCTATTTTCAACCTGCTTTACCACAGTGATACTGGAGGCCAGAACCTGTCTGCAGGACTGCTTTATGACTCCACTATTGAAAGTTAGTTTCTTCACAAGACTCAGAACTATTGCAGTACCCACAGCAGTTCATCAACACCTTCACGGCTGGCTGTTATGACACCTCGCACTCGCCAACATTTTTCTCACCGTCAGCACAGGATCGACAGCGAGTGGTGCTATTTGGCTCATCGCTCTCAGTTGAGTTGAGGCCAGGCGGACCTTACACCCCACGAGCTCTCTACAACAACCTTGCTTTACTAATGTTGATGCAGTATAATTGGCACAACCTAAGATTGGGTCCCCTGATGAGTGTGAAAGCTTTGAGTAAAGTAGCCAGCGAGGACACACTCAGGTCGAAAAGCTTAACTGTCAGTGCAAATTTCTGTGACAAACACGTGGAGGTTGGTGGTGGCCAACTTGTGCCATGTGGCCAAAGCACCAACAGATGCTTTGCTTCGCTAAAAGGACCATAATAACAGCCAGTTTTCTGTTTGTTCGATCTTTCCATATCTCGTTTGGTTTTTGCTGATGAAACAAGGTGATCACCGAGTAACTGAAAAACTTTCCCCATTCTGAATTTCCATTTCAAGTTCTCACATTTGCAGAAATGGCCCACACAGTTGCAGCTCATTTATTGTGCATTCCATCTGCACTTATAACAAAAACCTCAATGAACAACTTTCATATCCCAACCGACCCAGAGAAAGGTTTTCCTTCCCGCTCGTCTTTAAAAGCTTTTGTTGGCGATCCTCAGCAGGGTTTGGTAAACATCTTTATGACCCACTAGGTATGTGAGAGCATGTGCCACTCGCCTGAGCGCTAATTAGCTTGGCTACATCTGAGAGCACTCAGGAGTTATTGGCTGAAAAGGAGATTTTTCACAAAGTCAAGGCCCACTTGAGGAAGTCTTGGTCCTGGGTCTTTTGTTCTCAACTTTGGGCCCTGCCATCACTAGAAAATTAAAATGGAGAATAATCCAAACATTTTCATTAAAAATGGCCATTTTTTTTCCAACTAATGATAGCACATGCTCAGCATATCGCACCTTAGCTGCCTCATTTAACATTTATAAAAGAAAAGAATCCATAAATGTGCAATATCAACAGGACGCCTATTGAAGTCGAGCATCCGAGCGCGAATACAAAGCGCTGAATGTTCGGTGCTTTCATTCATGACTCGGAAATGACAAAACAATTCCCACAGGTCAATTCCCACACTCAGTCTGCAGTTGAATCCTCCGCCACTTGAAGAACTTCCAGAGTTTGCATTTCTCGCTCAGCACTCACAGGAAAAATAGTTTGGCTGATCAAAGAACAGAAAAGCTTCATGTTTGGAGCTTTGGAGAGCTTCGGTTCAAAGTCTCTGTTCCACTCACACCAGATATTTGAAAAAGCTTTACAATATATTGGTGCTTACATTAAATTAAGGTACTTCAAACAAAAAAATATTTTTTGACAATATTGTCTTAAGTTTGGGCTATGTAGCATAACATTGTTCTTACAACCATCACTGTAGAGACTGTGGACATGCATGCTTTAGTTAAACTGCATACATGACACGACCTTTCAATCACACTAGCTTTACTGCTACTACTTAACTAAACAGAAGCTTTGCAGCAAGAGTATGGCACATATAGACCACCCAATCAACCTAAAATATTAACCAAGAAGTAGGTCTGAAATGCATTGTATACCCTTGTCTCTCATTGGATCCCAGTTTCCAGTGGAGTGTGTGTCTATGTTATCCAAAATAACCACAGCGTTATGCTAACCTATAGGCAGGGTTAGTTATCATTAAGGTACCCGTGGTTATGTCCATGGTAATACTTCCGGGACTCTGATAAATGGCATATTACACATTGCACATTTTTTGTTTTTTAAAGCTGAATCGGATATACTTTAGACTAATTATTTACAGCGGCAGGGACGGTTTGTAGGATTTGGTGGCATCTAGTGGCTACTCTACTCACTCCCCCTTTCAAAGAACCATGTACCAGGGACCATGTAAAAAAAACATTATTCATAGTGTTGCAGATAATGATTACTTTCACTGATAATTAATTACTCAATGAACCATTTGTTCTGTTAAGATGTCTGACCAACAGTCCAAAGATAAAACAGAGAAAAGACAAAAAATCCTCACACTGCAGAGAATGAATGAAGAATGAATGAAGAATGGGACTGTATGACAATAAGACCCACATTGTATAAATAATTTTCCTTTAAGAATAAACAGATTTGTTCCACAAAAAAAGCTTCATGCCTACTGATGGCAACATTTGCCACAACATTGTTTGAGTCCACCGAGCATGTCCTAAACCATTTACTCACATCTTTGTTCCTCATGTTTGGCTTCATATTCAAAGGAAACTTAGTCAAGGACACGAAAATATTAGAGGTATGTCCTCATTATACTGGCTTATTAAGTCAATTAGATCCCTGCATGCATGCCTGTTGTGCATTTAAACAAATAAGGTGAGTCACTGGTGCATTGTGGGTAGCTATGGAATGAAAAGGAGGAGCGGCGAAATTCTGCAGCAAAATAACACCAAAATGCAGACAGAGGAGTTTTTTTCATTTACGGAGGGAACACCACATACAATACACAACTAGTTTTCTTATTTAGTCTGTTTGAAGTGAAATCAAGTCCCAAATGAAAACTGTGTGCAAGGCTGCGAGCCACCTTTAGAGAGCTGAAGACCCCGTTCATTTACCCCAGAGAGACCTTATGGCACTGATGGTTTTGAATTGAGTCCTGAAAATATTTCCTTTTTCTTCTTCTTTTTCTTCCTCCCACCTCCCCCCGTCCTCCTCGTTGCTCCATGAGAGCTTAATCCTCCTAACCAGCACCATATGTCCTGGAAGGCTGCTGGAAAACTCTGGAATCTACTTTTGCCTCTTTAACAATAGCATATACATCAAAAAACGCTGAGCTGTGTCAAGTGGGCGCTAGCTCCATAGAGCACCGTAAAAGAAGCAAAAGTTGGTCAAGGATCGACCTCGAAATCCCTACTTTGAGTTGACTTGTCCAGATCTCAAAGTGCAGATCAAAGATTAGCCATTCAGCTTTCTGTGGAGCCTATCGGTCTAGTTGCTTATGCACATCTAATTCATATTGATTTTCAAAGGCCAGTCAAGGGTGTGGACTGGTGTTTTGTTCCTGAAATTCTTTTTATTTCTTCTCCAGAGGTTTAACAGCCCAAATTATCATTTCAAATATCAAATATCATTTTCGCTCTAATCCATTATCTTATCTTAGCAAACGTGCTGTTGGCTGGAAACAGAAGCTCTGAAACTGGGTTTGAGCGGCATGTCACATCACATGTTTTTACTACCTCTGGGACATGCTCATCTCATGCTGCTTTACGGGGGGGGGGGGGACGGATTTCCAAATGATGACATTTTTCCTTGTTAAAAGTACATTAGTGTCAAGCTGTATACTCGTGAAATAGTACGCCTTATTTCAAGAATTACAGTGAGCAACAGCGCTTATTTTTTATTCAAAGCTGTGCGCGAGGCCTCTGAGCTCATTTTGAATGGAATTCCCCATTCATCTTTTGGAGAAATACTCCAGCTGCTGTCAAGACTGGTTGTATAAGCACTGGAGACTTATGGGAGCACACCTGGGACCACTGGGAAATCGATTGCAAATTTTACATTCATGACACTCTTTCAAAACAAAACTGTGCTCCTTTTACAGCTGAGCACAAGGGGAGATAATGGGTGAAATGTATAATTAAAGCCAACAAAAGCTGAAAACTTAGCAAGATAAAAGGGGAAAGAGCGTGAAGATTAAAGCGTGTTAAGTGACCTATAAATGATAAGCAATTTTAGCTTTAAACTCCTCTCTAGTTAATATGTCTCTCTCGCCATTTAAGTCTCGCCGCCCTTTATTTTCTTTGTCCATTTCTTTCCAATCCACCAACTTTTTCCACACCATGGAATGGGTCAGAGATGGAATCAGAGATGAAAGCGCTTGATAGCACCTCCTCTGTCAGCTTCACTTACTTTCTCCTGCACTTGTGAAAACTGACATCACCGGGAGTTTTTCGCATGTCACGTTTTCCGTCTTTGCTTTCCCTGGAATTTGGCTTGACCTATTCAACGTAGCTTTTATGAGGAAACTTTAATCAAATGCTTTATTTGCTGAACACCACAAGTGGTATCCAGTTGCTGTTACTGGAACAGCTTGTCCCTACTGTGGGAGGGTTTTTTTGTGAGAAAACAAACGTTTTTGCAGGGTATCGTAAAATGTGTCATTAATATTGACCATATTACCCTCAAACCTTATGAATATCTCGTAAATTAAATGCACTTTTAAAATACATCCTAAGTGGCATGATTGCTTTTGTAGTTAAAAACACAAAATTAGAATGAATAAACTTTGTGGAAGAGCAAAATTAAAATAAACATAGTGTTTTTATAATGTCACAGCTACTTGGTTAGCAAATCAAACACATGCAACGAAAAGAAATGACAATATCATAAAAATAGAACGAGTAGAGTGGACATTGAACTGTTTTCTACGGTCATTTGACGTAGAAAATAAATTGGTGTTAGTTTTCATGGTGACAACAAATGTTTGTAGGGCCATAATGTATTGAGTGGACGCAGCTCCACGGAGACGGATGGCTGGCTAGTTAGATATCTTGTTCTTCTCCAGAGCAGAGGGCAGTGAGACAGAGGGAACCAGCGCTGTCTTGCTGTAAGTCGGTTTAGTTTAGCTTACAAGGAAGTTATCCTGCTAACGTGACTCATAAAAATGGCCTCTTTTCTGACCATCCTTCTACATTAATTTGAATGGTAATGTCCGTTCTACTCCTATTCTATTTCTATGGATATCTACTTCCAACAGGCTGTTAGATTAGCTTAACATAAGGACTGAAAATAGAGGTAAACCTGGCCTAGCCAGGCTCTGTACAAAGACATCAAAATCCACCTACCAGCACCTCTGAAGCTCACTACTTAATACGTCATATCTTATTTATTTCATTTAAAAACTGAAGTGTGAAAACAACAGACAGAAAACGTTTGTGCTTACCATGACTCCTGCTTCTCCAGGCAGCCCTGGATCACCCTATATAAATAAAAAAACGCCAGTTAATGGAAGAGGAGTGGGCCAAGTCGTCTTTGAAAAGTTGAGAATACGCATGGACTTTTAAAATGATCATAAACAGCATTCTGAGTTAAACAAGTTAAATATTCTGGTGGAAAAGTACAGCATTTTCCACAATATAGTTGAGCCACTATGGTGCATCGGGGGCCGGGTTGCCAAACAGCGCTCAGCATTGTTCTGCTCAAATACCAAGTTGGCTGGGAGGCATTTCATCATGCTGTGGCACCTGTACCCTTCCCTGTCTCTGTCCAACAACCTCGTTCTAGTCTCTGCTTTCCATTCAGGCCTGGCTCTTGGATGTTCCTGCAGTTCTTGGGGTAGAAAAGAGACATAAGCCACGGCCAGATTTCTATGCCAAAGCCACGCTTCAACATTATTCCATTTTTGCCTCTGTGACAGTTACAAGGCAATTTTTGTCACCCTCCTTCTGAGGGATTCACGGCAGCAGAAATAAATCACAAGAAATAAAGCACCCCAGCAAGTAATTTCTTGGAAAACTATTGCAACTGGAAGAAACTGAAAACAATAATCATCAAAAACTTGGAAAGAGGCAGATAAACAACACTTAATATTTTTGCACTCCCACTGTGAACTCTGCCAAGACAATAAAGATCAGCTGGAGCCCTCGGGAAGGTTTTACGGCTGAACATAATTGACAGGCCTTTTCTGTTTCTTCTTTCTCTCACATAAATTAATGTGATGCCAGTGACAGGCTTAAAGACATCGAGAATGTAACGTTATAATGAAAAACAACCAAATAAACATAAATCCATACAGTTAGGCGTTCTCTGAGGAGAATATTCATGTTTAGCTCAAGACATTAGGGCAATGAACTATAACGTAGTTTGTCTAGTCTTCATTAGAAATTTTTTCATGGGGATAAACCCTCCTGGCACTGGGTCAAAGTCAAACTGAATATGAGTACATAAAGAGCTGAACTTGTTTTACTCTTTATAGAAACAATGGAGTATTTTTTAAAGGGAAAATCCACTGGATTTTACTGATCTAATGCCATTTTAATAATAAACTGACTCCAAATCTACAGGTGAAAATCCATACTCACTGCTAGACCAGGTACACCTCTAGGCCCGTCTTTCCCCGTGTCCCCTGGAGGTCCCCTTGGCCCAGGAGGGCCCGGTGGCCCCGGAGGCCCAGGTGGTCCGGCTTGCCCTTGATCTCCCTGTACAGCAAAATAACACATTTCAACATCAGTACTCTGTGATATTGTTGGATCTACTGAGACTGGAGCCCCTGCAGTTAAATGATAATGAAAAGAGAGTAGTGGAATGATCTCGTGGGTGGCTATGGGCTGCCTCCATTCATAACATGGAGGACAGTTTGCATTTTGGGTCTTATGGCAGAAACTAGCAGACAAGATGGAGCTGAATGTATGTGATTTATAGCTGAAACAATAATCCCCTAAAATGCATGCATTCTTAAACGGACTTAATGAGCTGAATGAGGTTGTGCATCAGGCACCGACTAATCAGGGCAAAAATAGACTGAATATATGTGGTCCATTATTATACTGGATTATAAGAAAATATTCAGCAATCTAACTTGCAAGGAAAGTGCTTTAAGTAGAGCCAGAACAGTAATTCATTTTACCTTAATAAAACCTTGTTTTATAAAATGAAATTTCCATATTTCCCTTTAACAATAACAGTATGTAAAAAGACTACTTGTGACAGGTCTGTCTGAAGGTTTGCATGCAAACTGCAGAGAGCCCAGAGAGAAGTGATTCGGTGAGACTTGGCACGACAGAGAGTCGAGAGAGGACACAGCCACTACCTTAATGAGCCGCCGCTTTATGAGCTGCTGGTCAGCGGAAAGAAAGCCATGATTGATCTTAGGGAAGACCATCTGAGCAGGTGTGTGAGGTCAAGAGGTCGTAGGTCAGAGGTGAGAGAAGGTTGAAGGAGGATGAGGTCCCAGAAGAAGAAGGAGGAGGAGGAAGGCAAATGCAAAAAGAAACAGATTTTGTTAGAAAGGCCTGTGTTCATGAACCCCCGGTCCAGCGCCTTCGCAGATGGGGGGGAGAAATCCACACTTTTCCAACACGGAGGTAGTTTGCTACGGAAGTCTGGGCTTTTTTTTTTTTTTTTTTCCTTGGAGCCAGGACCCATAATTACCACCTCAGGGGTGCGAGGGCGCCACAGTGGGCTAGCAGTCCCCCGGAAAAATGGGAATTTCTCCTCCTCTGCAAAAGCACTGTCATCATCTTCATCGCGCCTTGCTGCAAAATCAGACCCCGGGAGCTGCACGCACTGAAAAACCAGCATGGTCGACCTTCTGAGTTGAGGTTGATTTCTAACCTTGTTCCTTTCAATGCATGCATTATTCTGCTAGTGTCCATTGGTATTAAGTGGCTTCATCCATCTCTTAAACAATCCCGAATCCCGAAGGCCAAATTGGTGGATTGACGGATTTGTGGTGAACCATGGGCATGAGCTTTAAAAAAACATTTTGCCACTTTTGGTTTATCATCGAGGATTCCTCTTGGAGTTCCTTCCATTCATTTTACCATCAATGGACACGAGCCAGACCATGTCTTCTTGTTCCACTCAGCTACACATTACTGGGTTGTAAAAGGCCACCTTTGCTTTCAATGGGGAACCTGGCATGTAATGTGGAACAGAGATCTCGAGTGACAGACTGGTAGCGGCGGTGGGGGAAGAGGATAGCAATTGACTGGCTGTGATTAATTAGACGGGGTTTTTCCTTGTGCCTAGTCTATCATCGGGGCTTTGAGTAAAAGCAGCCGACAGTGATTCATTTACTCCCAGTGTGTGCTGCGAAGGGGTCGGACTGAGCAGCTACAGGAGGCACCACCACCGACAAACCTTGACAGTCAGGATCTGATTGCTGTGCAAAGCAGCCAGCGTAGGGAGACCAGGCAATCCCTAAAGGGACAAACAGCAGAACATGGCACAACACACGCATGACACTCAAACACTGGGTGAACAACAACAGTTAAAGGAGGAAGAAGATAAGCATCCTACTTCGAAAATATCCTTACAAATTTATGAAATAAGCTGTTAAATATGTGAAATACTGTAACATACATTTGAGGGGTTTTCTTGAACATCAAATTTAACATCAAACAAACCATTTTTGGGGGGACCAGACATTTCAAATCAGACCTAAACAAGACATTTTATTTCAAACATTCACTATTTCAACAAGTCCAAGTTTACTCTCCACCACTGGTACCATGCTGTGCAGAATTCACGCTTCAATGTCATCGCTAAAGTAACCATTTCCTGTTGTTTTCTTCCAAATATACAGACTGAACATTTGTTGAGATGATTATCTTACAAAGGACATTGAGCTGTAACATGCTGGTAAATTGAGGAGCTGTATTGTTCGTAGAGTTTTGGGGGAAACATCAAGGGATTGAGATGTTCGCTGGAAATATAATCAAATGGTTACAAATTCCCTTGTCAACAATGGTCATGACAGATGTGATCCAGTCATGAAAAGTGAATAAAAGAAGAAAGCATCAGGCCTTCTCCTTTTTAAGAGGAGACAAGGGTTTATAGTTGGATGCTGGCTTTAATCTGAATCCAGAAACACTGACATGTTGTCAGCTAAACATGGTTTAGAATGTTCAAATAAATTCACTTTCATTGGCTATCAGTCACTTTGTGGGTACATAGTCCAGACTTAGATATATACATTTTTATTTCATTGCCCTGTCTTGCATGCCAACAAGGTCTTTTGTTAGTGATGAGTCTTTTTACAGGCATGTTGCAGTATAAATGTCCACTGAAACATGAATTGACCATTTGCAAACCTCTCCCTTGAACCATAACGTTGGACAGCAGGCCTGTCCAGCTTTGGTTCATGGGGCTATAATTAGAGGGTGTTGTCTTCTTTTCTAGCCTTTTCCAAAATTAAAAACACAACAAAGGCCACAATGCTTGAAAAATTGCACAAAAAAAAAAAAAAAAAAAAATCATGTGGTCACTGCACAGTACGACTCTGCACGACTCAACTCAACTCGCTTTTGGTACCAGGTATGCCGTGATTCCAGTGCGGGATAGTACTCTCTTAGTGTAGGTGGCATTATCAGATGATTAGCGTCGCTACAGCGCATGGAACTACCATGACATCATCTTCAATGGGATACTCGCTGAATCGTTTCAACGCCAGCCGGAGGATCGACACTTTGTCATCTGCACGCCGTGGTGTGCGGAGTAGTTTTGCAAGCTGCTGTTTTTTGTTTTTTTTTTTAAATTGCAGTCCCTAGTGATGGTAGCTTGGCTATTAAAAAATGGCAGGTTTATGCAGGGTGTCCCATGCCCTGCCAGTGATGATTCTCTTTGATCAATCAATGGTCTGCAGTGTTTTAACTCCACCATTTAGTTTCAGCTCATCTCGCTTGGAACCTCGAACTTAAGGTGGCTGTCAAGAATGGAGCGGCTGTCTTGGTACCATCCACTCCTTATTCTAATGGAAACGCCAAAATAACCGTTCTAATGTGGAATGAGCTGAACTGGACTCCTAGTTTGAAACATGCCAAGTGTAAACTACATTATGGGCTGTGCAAAAAGGGAAAGCTTGATGAGTGCTGCAACTTAGTTAACTTCGACTGAATCTAATTGTCTTTAGCTTTAATATAAAATATAGAGAAGAACATGTAAATATTGTACCACCTTGGTTGTACAATTGCACATTCTTGTGTTTATGTTTATGCTGCACATTTTACTTCACCATAAATAACCAACCTGGATCAGCTGATGACCATATTTCTGAAAGGCTGGCACACGAGTATAAACATGCCCTGTAAGAGCTCAGTCTCCCTCTATATTCAAGTTTAAGATAAAATCTGGCCTACCCAAACATGGCTTTGGTGCCATCCCTCTGGTTTTCCAAAGATAATTCAAAAAGCATGGCTCATTAGGAATATGGCTTTCAAGACAGGCGGGTTTAATTCGGCCCGGCAGCAGAGCAGAGCAATACTCTTATACACAACAGACATGCTGTGTGTAACTGGGATGGAAGCGCAAATACTTCTCAAATTATTTACAACCTCAAACATCTTGGGTACAAAGACAAAAACCAAGAACTGGATTACTGGTCAGAGGGGAACACAGAGTCCAGGCATGAAAATGCAGCATGGTGCATGTGCAGGCTGGGTTGCATCCTTTTTGCTTTTACACTAATTTTTATATATACGCTACGGGAGAAACAACCTTACTGACAAATAGGTGTTTGAAATGTGTAAAAAATAAATAAATGATTATCAAACCAAAAAGCGTCGTCCTCTGCAGAAGGTGAAAGAATAGCTCGACTAGGTGTGGGTTAGTGCTCACGCAGCATTGCCTCTGCGCTGACGTCTATGTGTGAGAATGATAATGACATGGCGGTTGACAAGAGAATCCTAACCATTCACAGATTGCTTTGTTTTGCTTTTCTCCTCCAAAACGGATGTTGGTTATTTGGTGAGGAGGAGCTCTAGTGCTATGTATTTGCCTGCAGCGACATGACTGCAACTGTAGTAAACAAAAAGCCAGATATGAGGACAATCAGTAACAGCCGTCGTAGGACACTGGCCAGAAACAGCATCTCCCCGACCACACCAAATACATAAAACATCCCGAGCAAATACAGGCTGAGGCATTTTCTGAATAGCTGTATGTGGAGTGGATTACCAGTTCTGTGTACAGATGGCTTTAATACATTTAGGAGAGGAATAATACATTCATTTGAAGCCTCAAATTTGGCATCAATATGATACATCAAATGTTAAAATTAATTTTAAGGCTTCTTAGTTCATGTGCAAACAGTCGACTGTAAAACACTTCTTGTTCATGACTGAAAAGTAAAATCCCAGAAATTACATAATCACAGTCTCTTTATTTTGGATGAACATTGGTCAAATCCCACAATGTAAGAAGTCCAGTTTCTTTTTGTGAAATCTCAGGAATGTTTCCTCTAGCTGACCCAGGAACTCACCAACCTTTGCCTGACACCTGTAGCTAGATCCAGCCCTCAGAGAAAAAGACCACACACCTTTCTTGGTGACACACAGTAACTCCTGTTAACTACATCGCACCAGTGGAGGTCCAACAGTGGCCACACATTTGTTTGTCAAAACTGGCCAATTTATTATTTGCTGCTTGGTTAACCTTTGGTGTTTGGATGTGGCCTTTGACCTTTAAAGGCCGACAAATGGCTGACCCTGACATGTGGGGAACAGGCAGCGGAAGTGTGTGTATGTGTGTGTGTGTGTGTGTGTGTGTGTGTGTGTGTGTGTGTGTGTGTGTGTGTGTGTGAGGAAATTCTGCTGGCCATGTGGCAATGCTCACGCTATCATTGGACGTACACTTCTAACACTATTAACATGTAAACACAAACAGCCTGTCCTTTAAATGGCTCTGAATTTTAACGTGTTTAGATGTGATGAAATCTGGTAGACGGTGGTGTGCAGAGGACATATTTATAAATGATAAACTGACTGCAAACTAAACTTGGTTAATAGTTATTTTACTGTTAACATACAGAGAAATATAATTTATTATGTTAATATTTAATAGTAATGCTATAATTTATGTTATTTTAACAGTTTATTATTGTGCATGTTATAACACTATATATAAGTATTTGTTAATGATTACAAAATCAGTTTAAGAAATTGTTTGTAAAACATTTATAAACAGAGCGATAGATTTAGAGATAGTTAGAGGTCTATAAAGATTATTTGGTAAAGTGATTATAATAGCCATCCAAATAATGTTTATAGACCTTTTACTATCTCTAAACCTATCTTTTTACTTTGTAAGACATGTATATACATTATATTCATAAATAATTAATACTTTGTCAATGGCTAATAATTGGTTACTGGTCCATTTATCTACATATTGTTTACAGATGTTTTACAAATTATTTCTTAAAAGATGACAAATCATTTGGTAATGATTAACAAATGCTTAATATATAAAATAGAATGTAATAGATAGTGTACTAATGTTATTAGAATTAAATTGCTATGATCTCCTATCAGCTATGATACAACTCATTATTTCATATTACACAAACTAACTTAACTTACTAAATTAATTATCAATTTACCAATTATCAATTATGCTTATTATAAATTGTTACCGTGCTCCGTTGTTTACATGTACCTTCATATGGGTTTAATAGCTTCTCTGCTCACAGTCAATACTGGTCATGAAATGATCTTAATGTGCAGCCTGAGAGACTCAAGGTCAGGCAACACTTGTCCTGTGATGCCTTTCATTTATTAAGGAAATCTCTCCAATACTGTTCCACTACATTTACCTACTAATCTAATGTGCAAAGTCAATATGCCATTCTGGAGAGGTAATATAATTTGCTGGTGACCTAGACTGCTTTCATGCCCCTGTAGTCCTACATATGTGATTGTGACTGTGTGCTAATTTGTACCTGTTAGGGGACAATTTTGCTGTAATTGGAAATTAATGAAAAGCTTTCTTGAAGTGGACAGTTTATGTATTTACTCTGCAAGACAAATAGGTCCTGGCTGGTCCATGTTACAACTCTGTCAGCCACACCGCTGTTTCCAACTTGTAAATCATTTCACTGATAGAGACAGATGACTCCATTTCCCAGGTTAAAAGGGTACAAATTATGAGCGAAACCTGAGAAATTCTATCCGAAACTGCAATAATTTACTCCAGTCATTTCGGCTAGAGAGCAAAGATATTTCTTGTCTGTCTGTTTGCAGTGGTTCAGCCTTTGCAAATATAATGATTATCCAATACTTTTTATGTCATTAAAATTAACCAAGGACATCACAGAGCTGGAAATATATTTGTAGAGCTTATAAAAGTGTGAAACCACTCAAGTGATCCATGATCTCTGTAAGCTTGGCTGTCATTTGAGAAGTGGCCATGTGAAACGTAAGATCACTTTGAGACCGCTAATCAAATTTCGCAAGGAAGGTCATTTGTATTGACTTCCAAATCATAAGAAATGCGGTTCTTTGGCATGCAAAACTGGCCTGGAGGAGATCTGACGAAGTTAATTGGCAAACTACTAACGTCTGGTTGGGCGCCAATACTGAATTGGGATCAGATCCGCTTGGGAGATGGCTGGTTCTGGTGACAAGACAAACCTCTGTGTTGTTGTGTTCTCTTGTCCTTGTGCTCTAACCTCTATGTGCTCTCTGCCCTCATGGAAATCAATTACAGGCTCCATACAATCTACTCTCGGTGATGACAGCAGATAGAAAGCAAATGTGTTCATGTGCACATGTGACCCCAGTTAATGCAATCTACTTTAAACAAACCTGAGCTGCTTTCCAAAGTAGGCTCATTTTTTAGCCATTATTTGAGAAAAATGAGCATGCACGCTTGCTGCTTGTTGGAGATAGATTAATTCATTTTTGAGTCCGTAGAGCACGGGAAAGCACTCACATCTTCATCATTTAGAAGCTGCACTTTTACAGAAATGTCAGACTACAGAGCTGGGAATGATTAAAGCTCTGAATACGCCATGTCACATCGAGGATTGAAGTGAATCACGAGTAATTACAGACACAAGAGCTTGTTGGCTTTTGATTGTAGCTGAGATTGAGCAGATATCTTCTGCTGATGGGCAAGAGCTTGTACTCATGTTCAATTTGAAGACAAGAGGCAAAGAAAAGGTCTCAAGAAGTGTATATCACCGCGAGGTATCTTGCACGTTTCGCCTGCCCATTCTTGATGTAGAAATAAGCAGTGCTGCAATGCTTGTTGTGTTTGGCCAGATGGGAAGAACACTATCCGAGGAATTTCATGCATCTCAAACCTTTTGCCCGCAATTCAGCTGGGGGAGACGAACACAGTCACATCTATCAGCTAATCACAAGAAGTCAAGAGTAAAACCACATACCCGTGGTCCCTGGTCGCCTTGATCCCCCTGCAGAAAGCAAGAAAAAGAATTTGTCTTGAAATGCAACACACACAGATACGAGTACAGTACTAATAATAAGCTGAGACTCACACCAAAATCATTGAGGCGTAATTCAGAACACACTGATAAAGAAAAATAATGCAGAAACCCTCAACTATTCATTGTGGTTGAGAGTAAAATCACTTATGATAACATGGACTGACGTGGACTGGGTATGAGAGAAGGAGAAAGAAAGACAGCTGTGGTGTGAGGTTTGGTGGGTTTGGTGAGGGGCTTGAGTGTGGGTGAACTGCGTTGCCAGGCCAGATTTTATGCCCCAGAGATCTTTGGCTTTCTGCCTTCATTGGGGGTAGATCTCTGTGGATGGAGCACATTCCTGATGGAGTAAACGTTTGGTTTTGAATCAACCTGCATGGTGAAGACTGTGGGTTTATCACATTAGAGTGAAACCAAACCAGAAGTACACTTTTGTTTGAAACAACTGAAAGGAAGACCAAAAGTTGGACGCTGAATTAGAACCGTAATCCCTCTAGAATCGGATAACTGAACACCTCTAAAACATCTCATCTGCGCTCTCCTGCTGGCCCAGTTACAATTAAGCCACAGCAGTAAAATGAGCTGGACGACTTATCACACATGGGTGGGAATTTTGCTCAAACAAACTTCATTGTAATGCCCAAGCAGTTTCAAATAAAACAGCTCTCGGAATATTTGTAATATTTCATTGGACATTCGTTCCAAAACCGGATTTAACGGGGAAGCAGTTGTGAGTGGCCACACTGATGCGTGCTATGTATTCGTCTTGGGTGGGAGAAATGCACACAGTTGTTTTGCATTTCATTAAACTGCAGATGAAATGCTTCACATGAGAGACATGAACACGCATCTAATCAGCAAGACTGGGTTATTGAGGACTATCATATCGGCTGCTCAATAGTCATCTAACTCTGGTTTTGTAAGCCCTCTTATGGGTTGCATTTTATGCTTTGTGAGGAACCAAATAAGAGATCACACTGTGTATTTATTACGTCGCTCAGCGCCAACAACCAGCATCATTCCATACCCCACATTACTAGAAATCATCTGGTACCAAAAGAGTGCGACGTGATGCAGATGACAACTGTGAACTGTTTGTCTGTGTTTGACTTTAGCTCTGGTTAGCACTCTCACGCTATTTTATTTTATGTCTTGAATTTTACAGTGCAAAAACTCCAATAATGGGTTATTGTCCAAGCTCACTTCATACAAAATATTAATAAATACTTAATCTATTCATTGATGGCTTGTAAAACAGAACAGTTCTTCCCCCAGTAGCATTTTATAAGTATGCACTTTCCATTATGAATGAATGGGGAAATGGGATTTTATCAACTTTGGTGTGAATCAAGGGATGACGTGGTTTTATTCTTTCAAAGCAAAGCCACAGGAACACATTTGTCCCAGAGTCCTGCAGACTTATAAAGAGACAATGTGGTTATTTTGCACGCCCTGCTGCTGTTTTATGGAGGAAGGCTCAGCGAGGCATTTAAGGGCTCCAACTTGGACTCTGGCTTTCAGTCATTAATGTCCTGTGCTGTGGATTTGTGAATGACAGGAGAATTTAAATACTCAGGATGACATGAATGGGAATTATTGCCACAAATGCAAAATGCCACTCTTCATGGACAAATTAACAGTGTGTAAAGCAATAACAAAGATTTATTTTATTGTCTTGACCTGCAAAAATGTGTGACGGGCTCGATATTAAAGGCTAAAATGTCACCTTTCGTAAAGTGGTTGTTAAGATATTGGGAAAAAAAACCTATTCACTTTCTTGCTGACAGTAAAGCAGATTTTGTTACCTTCAGACACAACCAGGCTAGCTGTTTCCCTCTGTTTCCAGTCTTTGTGCTAAGCCAATCTAACCTCTAGTTTCACATACAGAAACGAGAGTGGTATCAATTTTTAAACAAACTCTCAGCAAGAAAGCGAATATGAAATATTTCCTAAAATGTCGAACTACTGCTTTAAGTAGTGGAACAAAATATTGGAGTAAACAATATACCAATTAATATATCAGACTAAACATTAAAAATACCTCACCTTTTCACCCTTGGTACCTGGAGGGCCCTACAGAGAGAAAAAAAAGGTTGTTAAAATAGTTTTAAACAGAAGAAATGACAGTCAATTATTGATAATAATTCTGGTGCTATGGCACACTTGTTTGTAAAACTGTTGACAGGACATCTCAAACTCAAACACGGTTGATTATGACTTTTTCAGTTAAGATTCTTTGATCTATGGAGGTTTAAATTTGCAAAACTTTACTTTTTTTAAAAAAATCTGTGACATTATCACAATGTAAAGTCTATATTTTTGGCGTATTCACCGGGTGAGCAATTCTCATTGGACTGAATAGCACCATCTTGGGGTCTAGTATTCAGTTCTTATAATACAGCCATGGATATAATACACCACAACAGCTGTAAAACCAGGTGAACAATCATGTCAGCCAATAAACAAACTTGAACATCATGAACTTAGAGGGAGAAGGTGAAATCAAAAGATTAACAAAATTGAGTTTTGATGAAACTAACATTGTGCACTTTTTGACATCTCTTTCAACATTTGATTAAAATGCCCTGTCACAGACTGGGAACCGGTACATTATGTGTTGTAGACAGCAGGGCTTATACAAACATACAATTAAAACCAAAAACAGGCCCAAATCAAGTCCATGTTTACTTAGAGGATCACATCCAGCAATCTCCAACTAAGTACTGGCAAGCATGTTGTAAAAATGTGCCCTGAACAAGAGGAACACTTATTTTTTTTGTTTTACACAGCAGTTTTTTTGTGAGGCAGTTGTTGCATCCAACTTCTGTCAGTCAGCAAGCAGAGACTCCTGGGTGGGCTCTGTAATAGATCATGACTGCAATAGAGGATTTGACAATGAGGTGTGCATCCATATGCTGAAGCCTAATGAGCTTGGGCTCATAAACACTATTTTTATCATTCGAGTTGAAGGATGAAGCCCAGCATGTTGGGCTCTCTTTCTTCCTCTGAGGTCACACTTTTGGGAAAAGATCAGTGTCAGCAGAGTGACTAACTGACCACTCTGCCATGTATACTGATGCTAATCTGTATTTCACATACTGTATCTGTCAAATATATTTGTAAGATCAAAGCACTTTTTTACTGGAAGAAAAAAGTGAGATGTTAATATTGGAGAGCAGAACTGAATCATCTACAATCACTTCCAAGGTTTGGGGAAAATGTTCATCTCTTCTAACTTTGTCATTGATTTTGTAACTGCCAAAAAAATGTCACATAACGTACTCAGGTAAAAAGAACAAGTTGTTCAGCTGTCACTAATACAGCTATGGTAATAGCTCTGCAGTGGTTACTTTTCCGGCTAGTACCGGTCAAATGTGGGTTGCTTCCAAAGATATCAGACACACAGAGAAATGTCTGCTGACACTAATCCATAGATTGATGACAATAGTATGTTGGTCCAAAGACTCACAGGAACAGCCTCCAGTGACTCAGAATAGCAGCAGACAGGCTTCCACTGCACTGGCACTCAATAGCAGTCTAAAAGTGAAATGCTCCAGAGGTAGTCCAGCAGCTTCCCTCAGCCAAGTTCTACCACACTGCTCTGGGGGAAGTGAGTTGCAGCCTGCTCAGTGCCTTTGGACATTATTTTTAATGCACAGTTAACTATCCGTAACTTTTTGTTTATGTATAGTAGCACATGTGTTCCCAACTGGATCTGCTCTAGGCCCAGTTTGCCTTTGGTCATGAGGTTATGAACCTGCACTGCAAGCTAGTGCAGTGCATCATCCCATTTATTCAAATATGAGGCATTCACTTCAGCAAGCCCAGCCAAAAGCTGATGGGAAACGAAGCTTTAATACATACACATCTAAGGAGGTGGTCCTGCTGCTTACTTGTCTGGCCATACAAAGAGCCACAACACACTTGTAAACACAAAATGCGCCATTATGAAAACAATGTTTCCGATTGCGGTTCCCTGGGGGGAATAACAGAGGCAACAAATTGGAATCAAATGTGACTTTTACTTTTTACAATGTTGTAGATTCCAGAGAGGCTAAATACGTTTCCAGCATGTTCCTTAAAATGGAAGGCAGCTAGAGAAAATCAGTGCGGCCGTTTTGTTGTGAAGGAAAATTGCCTTTGGACAATAGGCTATTGACTAGCTGTTACTGCAAACATATGAATGGCTGTAACAAAGAAATACATAAATATACCCACTGCAGCTTTTTGCACAAGCCTGCTTAACGCACTCTGTCTGGCAATGAAAAATAGAAATAGTTGGCACATCAAATTACTGGGCTGAATGACTGAGTACCACAAGTTTGTGGAAAGAAATTAAAACTCGGCTTTATATGATTCAGCATTTATAGAAATCCAGACTGTTAGTGCAGCAACAGTGAAACTTGATCAAATCCATGTTGAACTTCCATAATAGGACAGAAAAGCATGTTTGTGAGGGAATAAATAAGGATCACCAGTGCTTTCTACAGGGGGGTCAGGTCTATTTCACAGCCCTATGCTCCCTCAGCATCATCCCATGCTAAAATCTGTCAATAACTTCTTGAGATATTGTGCTAACAATGTCCAATAACACACATTCTGGCTAGTACTTGTTGTCTTGTTTGCTGAGTTGATTAGGTTGGTATGAGGAGTGAGATTGGTTAGGGTTAGGGTAAGAGTATCAGCCAATCAGGGGCAGAGTAGGGCATCATTCTACATAATAATTGGCCATGCACTTCCGTTTGGTCTTTGGAATACTGGCCGTTTGTTTATGGTACAACTGGCTGTTGGACAAATGGGCTTTTGGTCCAATGGGACATTTTTCAGGCTATTAGAGTCATGTAACAATAGACTGTTGGAACAATGGCATGGCACCAGCAGAGATACCGATCTAAGGGAACATAGACACACTCCTTAGGCAAATAAGTTTGATAACTAAGTCGGTGGTTTCCAACCATTTTGATGTTTGCCCCCATGTCCGATGTGGTACCCCTTCCTCAACCCCGACATTTATTTCAACGAACAATTTGTCCATTGCATTTAGTCATCTATAATAAGGTTTTCATCCAGGTGACCATTTTTCGTGACCCATGTGTTATGCTTCACCTTGCAGTCAGCTGATCGTTCATGTTCTGTGTTCACAACATCAAGTCGTATTTACACTGTAGAAACAGAGGGGCCTGAATAAGCATCAGTATATAATGAATTGAGGTTAAAACGTGCTGAGTTCAGGTATCAAATTGTAATTTATATTATTTTATTTTTTTCTCAAATGACTCTCCCCACATACCTCGAACTAACAGCAGACATAACCCTTGGTTGTTAATTAGAGAACAAAGTAATGCTATCAGATATTTATATGACTAGTAATATACAGTACATTACATATGCTATCTTTGGAAACATCATATTTTGATAATCCTATCATGCCTGTTAAATGGTATCAATCAAATAAAAACTTGGTAACTGCACTCAGCAGCATTTACTGGTAGACTTTTAACATACCTAACCATATTTTGCACAAAAACCCTGTTCATTTAGCTCTTCCATCTGGTCGTAAAGCATGTGGAAATGATTTCGCTACACAGTCTGCACCTGCTCATTATACGACCCATCATTTGCACATCACTTGGACAGACAGCACCCACTGGAGCTTTTCAGGTTTAAGCCAGTACAGTGAAGGTCTTTTACGGAGACTATTAAGCAGCTCTCCTGCAAAGACTATTTCAAAAGGAGCGAACTGTACTACAGTAGAAGTGCAGCGGGTGTCTATTTGTCAAGCGGTCTCTGCAGCTTTGTGGTTTCAGCTCAGTCTGCCCTACGGAAGGCCTCTAATCAGCGCCTGTGTATGCTTTTCACATCTTTTTTTACTGCTTCTGCTCTGGCTCCTTTTCAAAAGCAGCCCTCCAGCAGGTGCTTCATGGCTCATCAGGCTGCTTCTGTTTGATCAAACTTGATCACTGTGTGTTACTTCGTTGAACATAATTAACCCTCTATAGTGCCTTCAACACCTCTATATTCAGATTACACTGGATTCATGAATGGCATACCTCAAAAACTGCATACTAATTTATAACATTCTTTAAAGGGATAGTTAGACATTTCGGGAAATACAGTTCATGTTCAGCAGCTGGTTGTCGAGCAGCTTGTTACCTTAGTTTAGCATAAGGATGGGAAATGGGTGAAACAGTGAGCCTGGCTCAGTAACCTTTTTCTCGCCAGGGCACAGTAAGGTCCTGGAGCCTTCTTGTCAGTATGACGTTGCTAGAAATCCAGTGGAGACCCGACGAAAGTTACTGCGCTAGTTCAAGAAATAGTATAATTTGTGGTTTTTACACTTTTTGTACAGATTTTTTGGACAGAGCCTGGCTAGCTCTTTCCCCTGTTTCCAATCATTATGCTAAGCTAAGCTAACTGGCTGCTTACTGTAACTGCATAAGTATTAGGGCTGCTCATTCTTAGCCAGCTAATCTGTCATTCTGGTCATAGTCCACTAAGATTTCATTAGTGGATTAGTCATTTTCTATGTTTTTTTTCATGCTGAATGATGATTTTCCAAGATTAGAAGAATTAAAGAGGTGCTTTTGTGTAATACATAGAGAACCTCAGTTTTATCAATTAAATCAATGAATTGATTAGTTTTCAAAATTGTACGCGTTAGTTGACTAAGAAATTCTGTGGGCGAGGACAGCCCTAACACCAACAGAGTGGTACCGATCTTCTCATGTAATGCTCAGCAAGAAAGCGAAAAACCTTATTTCCTAAAATGTGGAATTATTTCTTTAACAGATTTTTATATAGAAGCTAAAAACACTGCTGCTATAAATGTGTGCATTTTGGATGTGGTTATGAATTTCGTATACAGATTGTTTCCATGTTACTGTAGGGACTGGAACAATTATTTCAAAGAAGACTTCTTTAAAAGATTAGTCCCTGAGTAAGTGACTTGAAAAACACCAAATATGTCATATGTGTGGTGATGAATAGAATGCAGTTGCCCCAAAGCAAAAGTTCTTATTGAAAATGACACATATCACGTTGATGGTAAGCCCCACATCTTCTGCTGCTTAATGCTGGGCAAACTTATGTCAAACTTCCATCATGAGATGATTTGTAACAGAACATCCTGTGTGCATGATATTGTTGAGTTTATGGTGGACCACTGGATCAGGATTAAGCTTTTTCTATCCATAACATGTTTCGCCTCTCATTCTAAGCCAAACCATGACCACTGTCTCCTGCAATGGCCTGAATGAGCTGTTGGTATGAAAAAAAAGAGGAACCCCCCCTGCCACCTTTAAAAACCGAGCGGGGGAGAAATATGGAAAGGTCTGCGGGGAAATATAAAAAGGCAAAGGGAACTGGCGCCAAACCCGCAAGCAACATGAACGCTGCCATTCAAATCTGACAATGTAAGTTACTTCACTTCATATTTAAGAGCAAATGATGTTCAATAAAATGATCCTGGAACTGAGGTGCATTTCATATGTGGCTCCTGCAATGCTGATTATCAACATGTGAAAATATTGCACAACTATTTTCATGTTCTCTCTTGGACTGTCTTCAATTGTATGGACGTAGTATCAGAATTTCTAATCTGCTTTTTTTCTAATTTTTTTCTAATTTTAATCCCGAATTAAGTGCTTGTATTAGCTTCTGATTTTGACCTCTAACACATTCAAACCAATCTCACAGAAGGGTGTACAAATAGCACAACTTTACACAGACATTCTACATGTCATGCAGATGCATTTTACCTTTTTTGCGTGTCACTTGCACGGCACGCAACAAAAATACAATAGTGTTCACTCTAAGGTTTAGGGTCAAAAATGCACTAAGGTTTAGGAAAAATGTCACAGTTGAGCTTAGTAGTAAGTACGGAAAACGTGTTACAAATGTCACTAACACAACTTACAAAACACCGGTCTCCTGGTTAAAAGTTGTGTGTTTGTTGCAATATAAATTAATTCCCTGCCACCTGTTTCTTGCTATTCTGCTGTTTGTGAAAGTTGGTGGCGGTTTTCTGTCTGCTTACCAAAAACCTCCACTGTGTCAAACTTAAACTCAAGGCCTCTTGCTCAACTCATGTATTATGGTTTCTTTCCACCCTGCAGCGCTGGTCAGCAGCTATTGGTAAGTATGGAGCTGAGTTTGGCATCAGATTTGATACCAAAAAATGTAATGGGATTACAATCAGATGTGTAATCTTTACAAAGATTGTTTGAAATTAGGACTGTCAAAGTTAACACCATATCGCATTCACACAAATTCGTTTTAATGCACTCATTTTTAAATATATTAAAGACATTTAGGTTTTAGAGGACTGTTTTAAAGCTAGAGCCATGACACTGGCATCATATGAAACTAGAAAACCTAAGGAATCCACTTGCCTTTTAAGGTACATTTTGAACAGATAAAAAATGTGTGATTAATCCTGATTAATTATGGATAATCATGCGATTAATCAAGATTACATATCTTAATCTATTGACAGGCCTATTTGAAATACATAAATATAAATTTTCATCATTATTCACAGGGTAAGGTGTTGTTGTCAAAGGCCTGATATCAAAGAGAAATATTTTAACCTACTACACACACTAAATATCCAGGCAAAGTTCACACTCACATGCTCAAACTTCTGTCAGCTTATTTCACAACCTTTCACATAGAAGTTAAGATACTGAATATCCATTCCTACTCTTCTATAATTTACTAAGATATGATGGATGAAAGCTTGACAGTGCTCGCCTGACTCTGCAGCGCGAGGCGAGAGGCTGGCTCGCATCCATTGCTTTAGCTGTTGTTGACATGAGCAAAGTAATTCTCGTGGGTTTGGCTGCGAGCTGCTGGTACAATCTTGTGAATCAATCTACCTAATCCAACTAGATACAAAAAAGTCAGGAACAGGGGATCTGCGTGTAACCTCTGTCTGGACTCGGCTGTATTAGTTTTCATCACAGTGACCTGTTAAATGTATCGAGGTCCAGATAATCAATCCATCAAACGGAGCTCATATCCTCATCGTAGGACCCGGGCCAACGGGGCTGGCAACGGTTGCTGTAGCCCGAACAGCCGACCACATGGATCCAATCATCTCACCCTGGAGCACTGGCATCTCAGAGAGCGAAGGGCCAACAACTACCGCTTTTACAACCTCTTCTTTACGGGCGTACGGTTTTCTCACACAGCTATACAATATTAATAAACATGTGTGTACACAGGAAGTTAGCAAAGCAAATCTGCAGGCACTAAGTGTTGACAGGGAATGAAGTTTAGAGGGGGGCAGGTGAGGAGTGCTGCTCACCACAAAAGTGGGAGGAGGGCCAGAGTAAAGGGTTTGAAAGGACTAAACCCCTATTTACGCACACAGTAAAGTGATGCATCAGGTTTGCCACACATTGAAACTAAAAGTTCAAAATCTAATTCAACATGACTGCTATCAATCTTAAGCATATTTCACAAATGGTGAACTTTTCCTTTAAAGCTACAGTCAGTAACTTTGAGCAAATATGATAAAAAGGTGTTTTTATACAACTGTCACTATATCCTCACAGTAGTGCAAGAGATAGATACTCCACTAAAAAAAATTGTGTTCTATTAGTGTTGTCAAAGTTAACGTGATGCAAATTCGCTTTAACGGCACTAATTTCTTTAGTGCATAAACGTAAATTTTTCAGTTTTAAAGCTAGAGTGAAGACACTGGTATATGAAACAAGGAGGTTAAATAATGCTCCAAACTTACACTAAATTTTGGAAAGGAAGGCCATTTTAAAGAGGTCCTTTGGCGTCTGACCTCCAGATATGTGAATGGGTTCTATGGGTACCCATGAGTCTCCCCACTTTATAATAATCACATGCAGTGTGGGCCAAGTCATAATCAAGTCAGCACACTGACATACTGCAACTGTTATTGAGCATATTTTTTTATGCTGAAGTCAGTTATTGATTTGAGCATATTGTTTATGCTAAATGCAGTACCAGTGAGGGTTTCTTGTCATTGTTTTGTGTTGTTGATTGAGTTCCAATAATAAACATATTACATAAATTTGCATAAAGCAAGCATATTTGCCCACTCCCATGTTGATAAGAGCATTAAATACAAGGTACATTTTGAACAGATAAAAGATGTGATTGGTTTTTCTGTGCTAAAATGGCTTTTGAAAGATTTAAACATACCCAAATGAAAACAACCAATCAGAGCTCAGGAGTCAAACACTGCTTGTGAAACTCGAGGACTACAATCAACCCTTCAGATTAGGCAGCAGTGATGAAATATGAATGAAGATTCTGTTACCATAATGCCTAATTCTTGCCTTGTGTTTTTGAAACATATTTCAGCGATCAGAGTTTGCGAGTTTTGCAAGCAGTGCTGACTCCTCAGCTCTGATTGGTTGTTTCCATTTGGGTGCAAAGTCCATCAGAAGGTCAGGAGAACACAGATTATCTGTCTCATGTACTACCGTCAGGATATTGTGACAGTTTTCTAAAAATAACTTTTTTTTTTAATGATATTTTCTCAAAGTTACTGCAGCTTTAAAAATTACCACCTACCAGCTATGAGATGTTTTTCAGAATGATTGTTTTTTCCATTTTGCACAGAAAATAATGTAGCATTCATTTTCCCAAAAACATTTCCCATAACCTCTCTACCCAGCAAAGTTGACATATCCAATCTGGATACAAAAATATCAATTCCACCAGTGGACATAGCGGTAAGGCAACTGCAAAATGCACATGGAGCCATTTGCAGCTAACGGCCTACTGTGGGCATCATTGGAAGTGAAATCTACTCAATTTCAAACATGCACAAATGTGGAACAGAGTAAAAGACTTCCAGTAAAAACATGTATCTATATGTACACCTTCATCTGTTAGCTCTGTATGGGAACCCTCAATCATATTACGGTGGGCCCCGGGGGAACTTTTTTTTTCAAGGCGGGAAACTAATGGAGGGCAGGGATATGAGTAATCAAGAGCAGAACGGGCAGGAACGGACGACCACAAGTGGCTGGTGCTCGTCGGGAGAATCTGGACGCAGAGGTTAGGCAGGGATAGGAAAACCACACTGGAAAACTGACTTGGGAATGGCATCTGGTTCCCATATTCGCAGTGTATCACAATTAGCCGGCATAAAATGACTTTAATGTGTGTGTATGTGTTAGGGAGCGTGTGTGCGTGTTTGTTGTTACGTGTTGGATGCTCTTGTGGGAGCAGGAAACTGAAACTGATAGTGTGACTGGTTATAGGTGTGTGTTGTGTAAGTACAATTCACAGCTTCAGCCAGGGAAGGACTCGTCATTCCTGAGGAGGGGAAACATTTAACCAGCTTTAACCAAATTGTATCCATAAAAAGCCATAAATCCAAAGCCTTTTTTCTGCACAATACCTAAGCAAATTTCTGACCCACAAAATTCTTGTCATGGATATGAAATGTTGAATAAGGGACAATGTTCCAGTTGGAAAAGGATTTATTTCACTTCTCCTGTTGATTCAATTAGAACCACATAGTGGCAGCTCTACATTTCTCATCATTTGATGTTCTGAGTTGGAGGAAAATTCCTCTCAGTCAAAAATCTGTCAAGCTACTTTTTTTAAAGCTGGAGTGCGGGATTGTCCATTACAAACGAGTTCACACAATGCTGATAAAGCCCATCTCTTCGCATGGTGACTTTCCCGTGCTGGCGCACCATATGTGATGCATTTTACTTTCCCAGTGGCCCAACATGTCTTTTGAGCAGACACAACTGTATTTTTATAAACTTATCTGATCTGCCCATAAAACAGGTAGATTGGCCCATTGCCACATAATTTTAACATTTCGTGTAATGCCGTGTTAAGAAGTCGTGGTCATTTCACATATTTCTGTGAGAGGTTGAACGTGTCAGTTTATATCAGTCTTGATGGGCTTAATGAATGAACAAATGAATAAATTATCTTTATTTGCATTAACCATCATAGTGGCATGTCTTGATAGCTCTTACAGTTAAGGTGTCAAATAAATAAAAAAAATAAGAAATAAGGTCTAATGACTATTAATTACAAAAGTCCTGATCAGTCAGGAATAGGCGTGGTTTTAAATATTATTAGGTATTTACAGACTGTGGGCTATGAGATGGAAAGACCATATAGCGACAGAGCAGCAGCTGGTTATGTGACGGAAAATCCTACGAAGCATCCAAGAAAAGTTTCTGGAGTTGATGAACAGACAAAATATAAGCTTGACGTCAAAGTTCTGCGCTCCAGCTTTAAACTGCGAGCATACTTTGCTAACCCTCCTAGCACGCTAAAGGTAATGACAGTCAATGTCCCCCTGTGAGTATTCAGCCTGCTCAGCCAGCCGACGTGCACAATTGACTGCTTCACATCACTGTGATTAAAGCTCACGGCTGGCCCGAGCGCTGCCTCGCCTCATCTGCTGACAGACAAGTACTGCTGATGGGCACGACATGAGCAGAGGACTGACATCTACAAAGGTCAAACTCTTAACATTGTCACATCCAGTGCCGGTAGGCCTCCTCGGGCACCAAATAAGCACTGTCGTATCAGATAGATCCACCTGCAGCTCTCGGTGAGCCTCTTCTGATGTGAAACTGTTAATGGCCATTTCCTGTTTTAAATTCACAACATGCAGTGTAGCAATAATTATAAATTAACACAACATCAGAGCATGCAGGGCCTCCTTCAACTCTAAACTCTTAACTAGAGTCTCACTTCAGATAAACTGCCGTCTTCTCCACTTCCGTAGGGCAAAAGTGATCAAAGTCCGACTGGAATATGTTTTATTAACAGGTGTGGAGCTGCGGTGCATAACAGATGAAGGATGAAGGGTTGAGGGCACCCGGGCTCCTCGGCTTCACCCACACATTGCCTCTAATCCACACAGCTGCATAATTCATACGTTGTGACAAATCATCCTCAACCTGCATCTCTGGAATCTCAGCTTGTGAAGCGGTGAGGTGGAAACTACTCATCAAATGCAGATACAGACGCAAACCAGCTTTTTTAACCTGACTTGCTAGAGCTCCTGTGCTGCAATGTAACTGGCCTGACCTGAGACTCCAGTGTGGTGCAGAGAGGCACGCTCAAGTGGGTTTGATATTTCCAACATTGTATCGTTTTCAAATAATTCCCCCTTCTTGCTAACCAGATTTCAAAGCATACTAGTTTCTTTCTCCATCTGTATAATCTTAATTTAGTGTGGCATCCAGTCTGTGCTTAAAAAAGTACAGTCGGCTGGTGGTGTTAGTGGGTGCTCTAGTACAGCCTCGGGGATGGTGTTTTATGCTTGATTGGTGCTAAATGGTGTGCACAAACACAGCGGTTGGTGCTTGGGATGGATGTTTTGACACGGAGCGCCCTTGAAGAGCTGCAGAAAGATGAGGAAAGATATTTTTTTTAATGTGAGAAGCGAAGACATAATTCTTGCCTCAGCTGTCATTTAACAGACTACTAACTCTGAGTTCAGTGGCAAGAAATACTGCGAAATACTGCAAAAGTTGATAATCACTTCAACCCATATCTATAACATGCCTCCTTTAACCCATTAACACTCCAAGTTGTTGGTCTTTCAGAGGTTATAGCGGGCTCAGAGTTAAAGCCAGAGTGAAGATAGTAGCATCATAAGAAGCTGGAAAACCTAGTGGTGCTAACCAGGTCATGCTAGTCATAAAGTTAAGCTAAATTTTGGTGAGGAAAACCTGGTGATTTTCAAAGGTGTCCCTTGACCTCTGACCTCAAGATATGTGAATGAAAATGGCTTCTATGGGTACCCATGAGTCTCCCCTTTACAGACATGCCCACTTTATGACAATCACATGTAGTTTGGGGCAGAAACAAAGCAGTTTTTGAATGCACTATAAATGCTTTTAATCTGCCAATACTAAAATGGTGATTTGAATATTTCTGCATACTGGGGTCCCTAAAAAGTCTTGGAATTACATAAACTAGGTATCATTGTAAAGCTGAGTCTCTTGTGGGTCCAATGAGCCCAGTTGTATTTATGTGTGATGACGTTAATCCCCATAGTGGCCATTTCACATTGTGAGGCTATTTTTAAAATTTGACCTCACTGTATAAAATGAGCTGTGGTGACTCTAGCAGTCTCTGTGGCGCAATCGGTTTGCGTGTTGGGTGTTAAACGGAAGGGTGGGGGTTTGGGGCCCCCCAGGGGGGGAAGTTTGGGGGGGGAGAATCAGTTTGTAAGGGGGTGGGGTTGGGAAAGGGGGGGTAACGGTTAAAGGAAAAAAAAAAAGAGTGAGAAGTGGTAGGGGGGGGGGCGAGTTTTTTTCTGGGGAGTGCTGAGGGGGGCCTGAGAAGAACACAACAAACCAACAACTGCTGGGGGCGTTTGTTGGGAGCACCCCCTCACTTTTAAATCTTTCCAATAATAAATGTATGTTTTTTTTATGTTTTTATTTAATAATTAAAAAAAAAAAAAAAAAAAAAAAGGGGAAAATTAATTTCCCCCAATGGGGAAATAATAAAGGTTTTTTTTTTTTTTTTTTTTTTTTTTTTTCTCTAGGATAATCACAGTCTCATGAAACTTTACAGCCACAAACTAGAGACCTAGAGCATTCAGAGGATGGATGTTTCTGGTAGATGGGGGGGGTTTGTGAGCAGTTTACACAACAAAAGTTCTCGCCATCCAATTGCCGAAAAATGCAATTCTTGCAGAAATCTCCAAATGTCAAAAGTCAAACCAAATCACAGCGTAGCTTTTCTATATTGTATGTTTCTTGTTCCTCAAGATGTTAGTGTCATAATGTGGTATTTTGGCAATTCTCGAGTGGCAAAAAAATGGTTAAATTTATCACCAAATCTGTGTAACAAATAGTATCAACATAACACTTGCTGCAACAATCATCATATATTTCTATCGTAATGTTTTAAGCCCTTATATATTTTCACAATTCTTGTAATTAATTAATTCATTTATTAATTCACTTCTATTTCTGATTTATGACAAGAACAACTTTACACAGTGCTGAGCTGCATCTCAAACTAATATTCACGGCCCCAGCTTGCAGATGATGTCCACTACTTCTATGTGACATCTACCGTTGACTTTTTATCTACCGCTGAACGTCCCCTGTCCCCCACCTCTACCCCTCTAAAAAAAAGAGAGAGAGAGCGGAATGATAAGGGGTTAATAAATGAAATTAAATCTATCTGGAAGACAAGAAGAAATACCCATCTGAACACAACTGACCCCGTGATCCCATGCAAAATTGACACAAGAGCCCATGCAGTGGAAAATAGGAAATGACAACAAAGTAAATCACTTTTCCATGTCTAAATCGCTGCTCACGAGCCGTGAATGAAGATCTTTCCTGATGAGTTCTGATTGAGGAGACCTATTTTTCTCTTTCTGTCTCTGCAACCACAGGTCCCTGTCCGCTCATCGGCGGCTGGGTAACGATTAAGTCACAGAGATCTGTAATGGCTTCAGCAGTGGTTGGCCCGTTTGGCTCGGAGCACTGTGTACAATTTACGCAGTGTTCCCGGAGTTACAGAGGGAGCTGCTGAATATTCACAGGGACGTGTCCACTGCCATCCCCCGGGTGGGCATACCAAATAACAAACCACATGAGATCACTTACTAGTGTCTCTTTTTTAAGAATGATTTTTTTTTTATTTCGGAAACAGACTATTGGGTGAGTCATTGTCAGATCATTACATTTTTTAGAGACTGTTTTTAGAAATGCAGTCACTCTTCTATATTGTTGGTCAGTACAGTAAATTACAGCCTTTTTGCTTAGTGCAGTATGGGTTCTTGCTTATCCAACAGTAAAACTAGGACCCCTACCAAACATTTACAGCACCTTCTGCTTCCTATAATGACTTCATCAGAGAGTGATTTGCTGGCCACAACTGGAGCATTGTCAGGTACTTACTGTTTGTGCACTGGATTTACTGCATCTCACCCAAAGGAACAATCCCCAAAGTACCAAAAAAAAACAAGTCCTCCCTTACATTTACTGGCAAAGCCAACATTTCAGAGACAATACTCTGCAGGCTTCAGTCGACTCGAGACATCTCACAGTATGATTTTATTTGTCAGATGTACGGCCTGGCAAGAGAGTCTGAGAAGTGAGACCACCTGCACTTACTTACATCCCAGAACCCCAGGAGCGAGTGTCTGAGAAGGCCCTGAGGATTAACTTACAACTTTTATAGCTCAGTCGGCACACGCTATTATACCTATTCAATCACACTTGCCTCCGGACTATAAATAATTTTAACAGCGCACACACCAACAGTGCCCGCTTGACCCGGTTATACGGCGAACTGTCACAATCCTCGGTGCTTATGTAAGTATGGGTCTGTCTTCATCTTTGGGGGAAACTCTGAAGTTTTCCATCTGTTAAGGGGAGTGGATCTGTGATCACCCAGCGGTGTAATGAGGTGAGATAATCTGTTCGTGTGCACGGAGTTGGCAGGGATGGAGGCTGGTAGCAAGGTTATTACAAACCAGACTGCCCAAATGACAGGGACAAGGGTCCCCATTAGGTGAAGGCAGGGATGAAGAGATTAGTTTAATAATATAGTCAGACTGTGTGGTACAACGGAGATTTCTGGTAGCTAATTTGTCACAATCAGATGTCTTTTACATCAGTTGTAAACAGTTTAATACTTTTTTTGTCTGCTTTACAGCTTACTTGTGGGGACATGCGCTTATTTTCAGGTTCATACACATGTTTTCTGATCTATGCAGCCCACAAAAAACTGACTGAGTTGTCTTATTTGACAGTTTTTTGTGCGCAAGCATTGAAAAGGAATAGTTCGACATTTTGGGAAATACACTTTTTCGCTTTCTTGCAAAGAGCATCTGCATATCAAAGCAGCCTCTTAATATAGCTTAGCATAGAGTGGTGCAGGGATGACGTATTTTTGTGAGTCATCCCAGAAGTTAGAATCGCACAGTCCCTCAACAAAAAGCCAACAGGATTTTTTTCACTGGGTTTTAGATTATTGCAGAAAAGAAGTTCCGTGGCAAACAAATATTTATGATACTTTGGTGTTTTGTTCTGTAAAATAATGTCCATAAATGAACAACACTTTTGTGATTCTCAAAGTGTAAATGCAATCGCCCGACATAAAAATTGTTGGGCTACAAACAAACTCCATCATGGTCGCACGAGTTTGATTATACACGTAGGCATGATGATGTTCAGTAGAATCATTTAGCCACTTGTAAGCTACCACCTTTCAGACCTTATTTCAGGTATCTAACTAAAAACCCATTAAAAAAACCCCACTGACTTCTACATGAGGGAACCAGAAGTGCTAAAATGCTAACCCATTTCTGATTTTTACACTTTATTCCTGCACCACTCTATAAAGACTAGAAAATAAGGGCAAACAGCTAGCCTGGCTCTGTCCAAAGATAACGAAATCCAATCCACCTATTGGTACCTTAAGAGCTCACTAATTAGCATATTATACCTCATTTGTTTAATCCATACAAAAATCATAATTTGTGGTTTTATGGACGTTTAGAGGAGCTGGTAGCCAGATTTGATTACTTTTGTTTCCTGTCCAGATGCTGGCTGTATCTTCATACAGATCTAAATCTCAGCATGACAGCAAATAAGTGTATTTCCCAAAATGTGACATTATGATTTTATGCTAATATTTCCCTTTCATGTAAATTGTTCCTGACTTCAAACAGTGTAGAAATATTAGCTGGACTGCATTCATGTAGTCATATTTTACTGTTGGGAGTTTTTACCTTCAAATGGCTATCACAGTTGGAGAAGATGTGAAGCAGGCATACTTACAGGAGGTCCTGAAAGAGAGAGGGGAAAAAAAGACTTAGTGTGTTTTCAATCAGCGATCAAACAGACTCAGATCATCAATGTTCCACTAAAACCACATATCCAAATATCTAGGATGGGAAATCAGGCTCAAGATTGCTGAGTTGTTTTTCTTTGGGAACGAACATTTCATGAAGATGCATCTCTGCCATGATGCGTTCACTGACTTATGCACCGACATTCTACTTCAGTATTACTCCCACCTGCATTTCTATCTACAGCATGGTAGAGAGCAATAGTGATTCCTATCTAGTTCCATGCAGTCGGGCCAACAATGGCCACCAGGCCTGGTGATCACATTTTACATTTGTAGTTGCTCTAATTTCAGTACTACACAGGGTTGTGAGCTTGTTAAAAAAATCCCCCCACGTTTTTGCGAGGTGACACTCGTCTTTTCCCCAATTACTGCTGCTCAAAGGCCCGTGTGCCAACGCACTTCTGGGCCCTGCAAATCATTTTAGGTCTTTGGGTTCTTATTAAAAAGGTACCCAGCTGCTTTAACCCTGAAAAAAATGGATTACTTCTTCTTTACAAGTCCTATGTCCTTGAACTGTTCTTCTTCATGACCAGGGGAAAGCGCAAATCATTCCAGCAGCTGGAGCATTTAAGGAGCCGTGTGTTTGAGGCTCGCTGGGCTGCACTTCTGTAGCGTTGTTTTATGGATCGTTGAGTTACAGTAGACCACTTAGCTTTTAATAAACCTGCTCCGCTGTGTGCTTTTTTTTTTTTTTTGACATGTCCCACTGTGTTGAATGGCCCTGTTCAAAGTTTTTAACTAGCAATTACAGAAAATCAAAGAAATTACGTGATAAAAATGTGCAATATGCAGCTGCAAAACACATAATTGCCACCTCAAGAGGTATGGCTTTTTAAACTTAATGGTTTTAGTTTGACCAAAAACATTACTGGATGAAATATAATGCATGTAAATTTAAATGGTCTGTGTTATAATGTTAAATAATCCACCTTCAAAGCTCACTTTACACTGAATATGTGATTACTAACAAACTAGTGAATGTCATTATTATGCTCCAGCACCACATAAAGGTTAGAGAGAAGCTGCAATGGGGCCTTCTATGTCAGTTTTTTTTTTTTAAGAGTCAGGCATTTATTGCAAAGAAAGAGCTACTTTTCTTCACTTTTCTTGACACTGATGCACCACTGTAACCTTAAAATGCTCAACCGGCACAATTTGAGCATCAATTCCTCCTTTTGTAAAGACAGGTTCATCAGTAAAAAGTGATGATTTTTCAGGTAAGGAAAATACAGGAGGAAACGTCTAACACTTTCCAGCATTGACCACCTTCTAGGACAGTTTGAGAGTGTTGCTTTCACTGCAACAAAAATCCTTAACTGTCATGCCACAATTTTCCTTTCCATATGTTAGCAGTAAATAAACAAGAGATCCTAATGAAGTGTCCCATTCATTTTTAATACATAGGTAAATATCACCCTGTCTTTTCCTATTTGTTCTCTCTGTTGGTTGCAGTCAAGTCTGGGCGAAAGCTTCCCTTTCGTCTTTGTAGATGAGCAAACTGCAAAATAACCTCGCCATAAATTTGTGGGGAAACTTGCTGCAGCTTACTTACTTTTGGTTAAAGCAAATCATGAATTAAATATGCTTTCCTTCAACATCAACCAGCGTTGTAAACATAAAAGAGGGAAGCTGGATTTGCAGAAGGCTTACAGTGCAGAATGCGGCACGCCGGTGCCTGTCAAGGTCGTGTAAATAATGGCTCCTAAATATTGTTCAGTTTTCCTCCTGTGGAACGGGTACACAGTTTGACACTGGGCTCCAATAATGCCGCACGGTGCCGTCAGATTTATGTTTTTTGAATGCTTCTGTGAGTTTTACACAGAATATTGTTTTTTTTAATGCTTGCCAACATATCCAAACAGTAAATGTAGCAGAAATAACTGAGCTATAATTGCATGCTGATATGCAGAATCACTTTTAGAGCATTTAAATTGGCCACATTTAAAATGACATTCTCTGTGCAGGGACTTCTAAAGTACTGCTTTTGGAAAGCCATTTAGATGCCATGAATATTTTTGTGGAAGCTGCACATAACTAGATAAAAAGCTGGTGCGAGCACTGTCATTAATCCTGACACTGACGGACCTTCTGCAGGCGGCCATGAGAGGTCGCTGTTTTCGATGATCTGTTTAAATCGATCTAAAATAAATATAGCTAGAGCATTCATTCTTTTTGCAGTGGAAGCCAATGCTTCTGTCTTTCACATTGTATGCTCGTGATGATTATTATTATTACTACTATTATACTCATTACATTACTTCACATGCAGAACGTAACTAAACACCTTTGCTCTCAAAAACTTAAAAATGTGTATCATCCAAATAACTCATGGAGTGTTAAACCTGCAGTGGGCAGAATGTTTTGGTGTCATGGGGCAAAAAATCCATAATAACCTTTCAGCGTATTGTAATTTAAGTGTTCTAAGAGAAAACTAGACCTCATGGCTCTGTTTTCAGGCTTTAAAAAATCTAGCTATGATGGGAGACTTTGACCAATCACAGGTCATTTCAGAGAGAAAGCTTTTCTATTGGCAGTTCATTAAACACAGGCAGCTGTCAATCACTCGCAAACTCCAGTCAAATGGTCAAACTCGGCAGCGCTGATCAAATATGAATCACTATTCTGTTGTTGTAATGTCTATTCACTGCAGAGTTCAAAGGGTTAATAAAAGAGTCTCTGGCAGGCGAGGCCCTCTTTCAGGTAGTCACGTCTGTCTGATTTGACAACATACTTCAGCCTTGTTTAGCACTGTAATTTGGGCTATTATACAGAATGGTAAGGACTGTCATCCAAATTGTTCCCTATTGTCTTCCCTTAGACCGCTGTGCCTCTCTAGTCCAGACACTGTGAGTGGCTTATGATTGCTCGCTTGTTTCCAATTGATTTGTCAAGAGGAAGCCACTCACATTCTCCACATTTGTTCTGGCTGACCAGAGAGAAAAAACCGTCTTTGCACAATGGTGCCATTTGAAATATGCTGGCATGATGGATGTTTATTTGAAAGTTGAGCGCTGTGTAAACAAAGGCTGGCGGTATTTTCAGATCTGCAGCCAACCAGAACATTGAACTGTTGTCTATCCGTCATTTGAGTTCTCTCTTTTTTTTTATCTTCCTTGGCCTCCAAGTCAGGCACTGGATTACTGTAGTATTATGTGAATCTTAAAAAAGAGGAAAGGCAGAAAGCCACTGATCCGCATCTCAAAATGCTGAACATGGCCACAACAGGATTCAAAATTCATTTGGCAAAATCAAAACAATGAAGGAAGTAACAGAATCGTTGATACTCAAATAACAACTGATTAGATTTGATTCCTGGGACTTTAAAAAGCAGCGGCTGGAGCTGTCTCCCCTCACAGACACAGTGTTTGTTTCTCAGGCTGTGAAACCAAACCGCTCCCTTATTACTCTCCCTCGCTTAAAATTGGGACCTTGCTTTGCCCCGTCTCTCTAATTTCTTTTTACAAGGGCAGTACTTTTGTTCCAAAGCACTGGCTGCGTGCGCTCTGCTGCAGCCAATGTTGCCACACTCCAGAGCCCATTATCACTTTCACTATCAGGTGAACAGAGCGTGGATGCAGCTCCTTGCCAAGTACAGTGCAATGCATGTTCTCGCTGCAAATTCAATTTGTTGGTGACGCGTCTGCGGGATTGTCGCCGCACGACGTGTCCTTCTCCTGGATACTCGAGGCCTCGGCTGCGCCAAGTTTGTTGAGTCAGCTCAGGAGAGAGTGTGTGGGAGGGAGGGAGGGGAGGTCGGAGAACGAACAACTTGTTGCTGAATTTGTGGAAGCACATAACTGTTATACACATATGCGGAACATAAAGCTGCAGTGGGAGGATTTGAGCAAATATCATCTAAAAAAGTTATTTTATACAACTGACAGCAGTGCATGAGACTGAAAAAATCAAGTGGCCCTGTGTCCTCCGGTGCTGCTCCTAATGGCATCTGCAAGATTTCACTGACCAGAGGAAAACAACCAATCAGAGCCGAGCTGGAGCCTGCTGTCTCTGAGCAGCTGTCAATCACTCACGACCTCTGATCAAACAATCAAACTACACAGCGCTGATCAAATATGAATCAATATTCTGTTACTGTAATGCCCATTCCTCGCACAAAATGTTTTCAGAAACATCTTGTAGATACTGTTTAGCTGTAAAATGAGAACGTTTGTGACCCAGCAGCAATGTCAGTTCGGGAAATACCAAGCACCGCAAAGCAAACTTTCTCATTTTACAGCTAAACAGTAACTACAAGATATTCTGACCACATTTGAGAAGAGATATAGGCATTACAGTAACAGAATATTAATTTCATTAGCGCACACTCACTCTCTGAAATGACATGTGATTTGCCAAAGTCTCCTGTCTAGGGCTGGATTTTTTAAAGCTTGAAGACAGAGCCATGAGGAGGTGCAGAAGTCACTTGAATAACAATATGCTGAAAGGTTATTTTGGAATTATTGCACAATGGCGCCAAAAACATTCTGCCTACTGCAGGTTTAAGTACATCATCATGTTATGGTTCAGCATATTAAACTGTCTCAAAACTTAGACACGAACGTCATCAGCTTCAACAAATTTGGGCATCACTTTCTCAAACTGCGCCATATCCCAGTTTTACTGTGAAAAATCTAGGGTTTCTATAGCAACTGAAGCCGAAACAATCCAAGCGAACACTGAAACCACCAGGCCACAAATTGCACATCTATAACCTATTTTGGCCTCCAAAGATATACAGTGTACTTTCACATGATTGTAACTGCAGTATGATTTGCTGATGTCCTCCTGAATTATTCCTTGAACGTTTCTGGATTGAGACATCAGTGATCTTTGGCCACACACACACACACACACAGAAACACACATACCAGGTTCTCCATTGCGGCCTCTTCTTCCTCGCTTTCCCGGAGGTCCTGCAAAAAAAGAAGAATATAATACAGTAATTTAATTGTCTTCTTGTTTGTATAAGTTTCATATTCTTCAAGTATTCTCCCAGTCTAACCACCCCACAGCAGGATGAGGAAGAGTCACTGAAAAATGTTGCCTTTGGACTACAGACACCTTAAAATCTCAAGGTTCATTAAGTATTTAGGCTCTCTTTATACATAACCTGAGGTGGAAAAAGGAAACACACCACAAAAGTGTGTTTCACGCTGTCAACAGTGGTTCTTTTTTCACAGTTTTTCCTTTCAGCACGGATGCCCTGGCTTTTAATTTGTTTATCTAGACGGTGTTTTCCTGTTTGCCATTTTCCTGTCAACACTATCAATCTGCGAAAGCACAGCTGGAGGACTAAAACAATTACACGCTTTGCCAGGTTTTACATGCTGAAGACTTGACTGGGTCGTATTGTATGCAGGTATAGTTCTCGGTTTGGAAACTGGGAGCATCTCTCCCAAAATGACCTCTTCCTCTCAGCAATACGTGCAGTCTTCTCCTGAGGTTGGCAGCTGGAAACTATTTTTCAGGCACTGGCATTTTGTTTGCTCTCAAAAAAAGTAAGTGCATTCACAATTTAGTCAAAGGGTAACACTATGACTTTTAGACTAGCTGGAAATTAAAAGTTGAGCTCTTGTGATTACACAGAAGCACATGGGGACTCCATTTGAAGAGGACTTGTCAACTTGCAGTGGAATGGATGATATCTAGGAAGGAAAATTGCTCTTTCCACTCAACATGTAAGGAGCTGTCAAGATTGGAAGTTAATGTAACCAAGAGGAACAATCTTCCCTGTCTGTTTCTGCATCGTAGAAAATATCCAGATCCAATTTCAGGCAGCAACAATGCTGTGAAGAGTAATTATGCAAATCGTTTTGAAGACTCTTTTGACCCCCATACCGCCATAGCATTTTGTCGTCATGTTAGAGGTTCAGAAATAATTACAGTAATGTAATGGGGTTGGTGAACGTTTTTGAACAGACTGCAATGCTCACCAATAATTGCCTGGGTGTCAAAAGCTGCTCCAAGGGATGACTTTGTGACATTGGGTTTTATCACCAGCTAAAAAAAATAGGACTAGAAGTACAAAACAACCATACTAATTACTTCCAACACCCAGCCTCTCTCTTTTTGTTTCAGTTCGTTATCTAATAAACCTTCCTGCTTCCTCTGTGAATACAGTCCTAAAACCCGGAAATGAGTTAGCATTTTTGCATTCCTGGTTCCCCTGTCTCAAAGTCAGTGGTTTCTCTTAATGTTTTTTTTTTTTTTTAAGTTAGATGCTTCAAATACGGTCTGTGGTTTCACAAGCTTAAGAGATTTTAACGGGTTGTAGTGTGATAAAATACCGGTACATGTGGAAATATCCCACATCACTCATGAATTTTGAAGCAATCACATGTCTTAAACTTGCAGCCACTGTGTAATTTGTTTACAGCCTGACGTTAGCTTTTCCTTCCTCATACCGACTCCGATACCTGAACCAATTCCAGCATGATTACAAATATATAATATATATATATATATATATATATATATATATATATATATATATATATATATATATATATATATATATATATATATATATATATATATATATATATATATATACACTACCTTTACTACTACTACCTACCTACTACCCTACCTTTGTTGTATGGCTTGGCTCAGGTTAAACTCTTTGTAAAACATGAACAAATACGCTGTTTCAGTGGACGGCTTGCATAATAATTTGTCCTGCAGCGTACTACTAGAGTACTGTCACCGCGTGAAACAGAAGCCTTACATACTGCACTCATCACTCAAGTGTTCATTTGTTAAGATTAGCCCGCTAAACAAAACATGTATGTATTATAAATGTATGTTTGCCACAGAGCTCATTTTCTGCAATATCCAAAACCCATTGGAAAAATCCCATTGGCTTCTAGTTGAGGGAACCAGTGCAATGCTAACTTCCTGGTTGGCCTACAAAAATACATCCTGCGTGCAGCACTCTGTAAGGAAGGGGAATAAAAGTAACAAAGAGTAAAATAAATAAGAATACTGCCGTGTACGCAATGTTTGGCTGATTTAGGACACTCCAGATGTGTTACTGTGGCGCAAAATGCAGGATTATGTTGCACAACTCTTAGTCCTCAATTTGATCCCACTGTTTGGCTCCACTTCAGCCTCCAGTCCTGCTCCTATTGGACTGTTTCCAGGATAATGTCAGACGCTGCCAGCGAAAGGTCCGGGCCCAGTTGAAAGTATGTAACCACAGGTGGAGTTTGACTCTCACTTTACAACGATTCACATCGACCCTGGTTTCTCCATAGGTTCATTTTTTAAGGCTTTAAAAGAAACAGACGGGGGTTTACTGCGCTTGGCAGCCACTTCATTATTGCTCACTTTGAAATGACACTTGACACCACTGAGAGGAATATTCTGTGTGACGATACGACATCCTCTTGATTTTGGTGGTGTATTTTTGACAGCTGCTGAGAACACGCTCCCCACATGGGAGCTGGTGGTCCAGATAAAATACCCAACATTATTTTCAGATATCATCATGGTTTACAATATTCATCACAATATTTTCATTCTGATTATGCACTGTAAGAAGAGATTGCCATACAAACCAACTGTAACATTGAAGATATTTGTAGACATATGCCAACAAAAACACTACACTGTTTCAGTTTGACAAAACACAAATGAAAGAATAACTCAGAGACTATCAGGACCAGTCAAAAGGAGTTTTCAGATGTTTTTTAATCAATTATGACAAAAAAAGAGAAGGGCTGAAGGTCTCTGGTCGTAAATAAAATGAATCAGACTCAAACTGGGTCTTGAAGTGCTGAGAGATCTTAAGCTGACTGTCAAGGCAAAACATCATTCTTGCTCAAAAACATTGTATTTGGCCAGCTCTTTTCTCACAGCATCCCAAGTACTGTCATGGAACAGTGGTTTCAGGAAAAAAAAAAAAAAAAAAAAAAAAAAAAAAAAACGTGGCTGGGAGTTTCATGATGAGGGTCAACAATTATGAACACTAAGAACTGTTGAAACCTTTTCACCCCTTTCAACAGCTTTTGAGTCTGAAAGTGAAATAAATCAAAGTGAACTTGATGTTCATTCAAATGTTTGGTCAGACAAAAGTTTGTGGTGAGACAAATGAAAATGGGCCCCTGTGGTGTCGTGTATTGTGTTTTTACATTGTGTTATTTGGTGGTTCTTGTATTTTAGAAAGTCAGCAGCAGAAAGACACTTTATAACACAGGACCAGAGCGAAAATGCATCAATATGAGTGCTGTTTGGCTTCACTTTTAGCCATGCTGGATGTGTGGCTGTATGGATGTCAGTCTACCACTTTGGTCCAGATTGAAATATCTCTACAACTACTGGAGGGATTGTCAAGGAATTTTGTACAGATATTCATGGTCCCCAGAGGATGAATCTAGCTGACTTGTTGATTCCTTGTTTTTTTCTTTACTGCCACCACAATATTTACATGTGGCTTTGAGTGAAATTGAACGGATTACCATGGAATTCAGCACAGTCTCCCTTAGTAGCTGTGTTTCCATCCAATTGTCAAGCACATTTTGAGCTAACTTTTAAAATGTCGCAAATAAAAGACATTTAAATTGGGCGTGTTTCCATCAACTGGTTTGAAGGGAATAAACTCGGGCGTAGTTTGATCAGAAGTTGGCGCTCTATGCTGCATGGCTGTAATCCGCCAGCAAACAAGCAGAAGTAGAGGTCGCTAAATGGAAACTTAACAAGTCAGAGAATAATTTAGAGAGGTCTTCAGGAATTACTTTCAGTTTTAATAGCTCTTTCAGGTCAGCTTGTATTGGCCATGTTTCATGCTGTCCTGAAGCCGAAGACAAGCATTCACACATTATGGGGATATCCAAGAAGATGCCGACAGCGCAAACAGCTGATTAGCCATACGAGTTAAATGTTCTCTACGTCAGAACTTCTGCAAAGGCGTTTCCATGTCACATTTAGTGCAGCAACTGTTTTTCAACAAAGACAAAACCCACCAAAACAGGATAACAACATTTTTTCAAAACTGATGAACTTTTTTATCTCTACATGATGACAATGATGATGATGATATCTGAACGCCTCAACCAGTACCATCACCAGGTCAAAATTCTAATTTGTCAAAATCTGTCCAAATACCCTTAGTAGTGAAATTCCCATCAGCCTCATCTGTACTTTGTGGTCAGTGCTAATTTGCAAATGCATGCTAATAAGCTAAACCTAAACTAAGATGGTGAACATGGTGAATATGTTAGAAATGTCAATGTATGCACTGCATGTTGATGACAGTATTCAACTCAAAGCACTACTATGTCTAATTACAGCCTAATTAGCTGCGACAATGGACACATACATTATGTGTCAACTTAAATTTAACTATGTTAAAATACAAATATGATACATGTAATAATTACATAAAGAGACTGCCTTCAAAGTCACATCTTACCAGTTCAACACTGCTAACACCAAATGGCACAAGACACTGGAATACACCATTATAAGCAGCCAAAGTTAGTGATTAATTTTACCGATGGATATACTGGCAAACTTCACAACACATCACTGGAATACTGACCAGTGAACATGTAAGACTGTTATACTGCCCATCAACAGTCGAGGTCATTCATATATATATATATATTTTGATCACATAAAAGTTGCCACATGGCTCAAATACAGTGAACCTTCTAACTTCTCAAACATCGTCATTGTATCTGTTAATATGATGGTAGCAGATTGTGATATGAGTGGCACTAGGTTAGCTGTGAGAGCAGCATGGAACCATCAGCGCAATGTTTTTGAGTCTCAAATTGATTCATATCCTGCTTTCTCAGGAACAGTAAAACAACACAAGATTTCTTGCAATACCACAGAATGCTTTTGCACAAAAATACTGATAGAAGTTGTCATTTTAATGCTATTTGGCAGAAAAGAATACCATGTAATTGGCAGGATTGTGAAACATGCTGTTTTTAAGCCATGGCTGTATTGTTTTTGAGTACTTTTGCTCATGTTGTTCATTACAACATTATTTCAAGTTACGGGCTGCTTGACATAATAAACTTCTTGTTTATACTTCATGCATTTGAGACACAGTTGCATTTTAATGCTACCCATCATCCATAAAATATTGATTGGCCCTGAACAGCTAACAGAACTGCACCTCTGCTCTATTTCTCTTTTTCCTCCAAATCAATCAGTTTCAAAGTGAACCAGACCCGGACTGACTCATTTACAAAACCAGCATTGTTTCAGAGCTTGATATACATAATCAGACCTCTCGCTGGTGCTCTCGCAAAGTAATACAGCTATTCCTCAGAATAAAAGTTATGCCAAAAATAGCAAACTGGGTACCAGCTCCAACCTCCAAAGTAAATCAGGTTTGAAGAGAATTGGCTTTGGACTTCTCAGCATGCTTTCTACAAGTGAGATATTGCTTGCATTGTTAAAATCGCCCATTTTCATTGGTCATTTTCAAAATTTGTGCATATTGTTCCTGTGGTCTAAGGCAGTCTATAGATATTAGGAAACATGAAAAACTCTCTCCATTAGCCTAAACTAGAATGCTAAACTCTAATTGGTGATCTCATCAAGTATAAAGTGTACACAGACAATGAAGAAAGTGGTGCAAGAAATGAATTAGCATTTCAGCACTTCCAGTTCCTTCATCTCAAAGTTAACACATTTTTTTAATGATTTTTGGTTAGATGTCTGAAATAAAGTCTGTGCTTAAAATATTTTAACATTTTGCTCTACAATATAAAATACATCAGTATACCCCACTCTCACATGTCTCCGCCGTTACAGCATCGCTGTGTATGCTTGCAACTGTGGTGTAGTTTGTTGATAGTCTAACATCAGCTTTTTAATTCAGGCAATTTCATTTATGCTTCAAAAATCATTAAAGTGGTCTTCAATGGTGAGATACATCATATGGAACAAAACACGTCAGCAAATGTTTGTTTTGTGCAGAGCTTATTTTCTGCAAAAATCCAAAAGCCAATGGAAAAATCCTATTGTTTTTTAGTCGAGGGAACCAGGACGTTCTTCCAGGTACGTCATCCCTGTAACACTCTATAGGGAAAGATGTTCTAGATGACACTGAAAGCACCTACTGTAGATTAATGTACTTAGTATATGGGAACATTTTCTGACTCACAACTAATAATAAAATAAAGTTCATTTGGGCATAAAAAAACGAAACAAAATGAAAACCAACATTCTGTAGGTCCTAAAATCAGCCTCCCATTCATCGTCTATGGAGCAGCTCCAGACTTTGTACCCTATGACATTATAAGTTTCAGACTTACCTGTCTGGTTTCTGACTTTGAGAGAGACTCACTCATGGTCACAAATATTGATTGAACTTTCTTAGGCAATGGAAAAAAACATATTGGAATTCTTAATTTAGGTGGCATTCCCCTTTAAAATTTGCTTTGATTCCCAGCTTGTTGTTTTCTCTTTGTGCAACTGAAATTAAATAATGAGAACAAGTAGACAGCAAACTTTTGTTTGTTGTTGAGTGATGATTCAAGTAAGTTAGGCTGCGCTTTCTACTGACAATGCAAGCAACACCTGCAGATCAACTTAGTGCTACACAAAGAAGGATTTCATGTTTGATTCACTACACATTTTCCACAGTTAATTCTAAAACCATTTCCTTGCTGTCATGCTAAATTGTAAACAGCCAGCCTACTTCATGGATACCAAAAGCGCTGCACGCTGACCTTACTGTTTATATACGAGTCATAAAAACACAATGTCTAGCATGACTGTTTGGGAGAAATGTCTTAGCGGTACAACAGTTCCAGTGCCAATGTTTTCAGAAACTGACATGAAATTGTTAAGCTGGCGTAAATTTGACACCTGGCGCCTTTGAATGATTTGGTTCTTAAAATGGCTTGCAGTCATTTTGGAGACGGCGTAACTGAGCAACATTGTTTTGTAGGCTTTCAGTTCCCAGTTGAAATGTGTGACAATGGTTTTGCCGTGATTGTCAGGTTCCATCATGGTGTAAAAGTACTGTAGTGTCCGCTTCATTATTGTGTTGGAAACCAACTCAATATCTTTGAAAAGAAATTTAAAACATTCTTAAAATGTCTGTCTTCAGTTTCACCACCGTCTGTCTGTATCAGGATTAAAGGATACAGTATGCTGGACCATCTCGAGGTGGCTCCCAACGAGGCTCAGAACTTGGATCTTTGGTTGACTGACATGTTCAGAATATTTCTCAAAAAATCTGATGATCAATGCCTTACAAGTATTCCAAGGATTTAAGAAGATTTAGTCAAATTGGACTTTAATGTAGTCCATTGAATCCCACAACATGGATGGATGAGTTTATTAAACCTGGCAACATTAGAGTATCCAGGTCAACAGAACTAAAGCTGCACAAAAGCTGGCTTTCTACCGTACAATCATTTGTTACTTTACAAGTACATTTTTGTGGAAACGTCTGGCAACGGGGACAACAATTTCAACCCAACATCCTTATTACTCTGCATGACAATGAATAAATCACTACATAAAATGATAATTCATGGAACACTGGGCCCACTGTCCAAGAGAAAAAAATGGAAATAGAACCACAATTTCACAATCAGCCTCATCCGTAAATGTCACCGCTTTCGTCATCTTCAAGGGGATGTGTATTGTTGTCAAGATATGAATTGCAAAATAAAACAGCTTATACAGAGAGCTACTCCGGCACAATGAATCTGGAATATGAGCACGTCTTCAACAGAATTATGAAGAGAAAATGTCAAGTCTGCAATTTTCCTCCCCTCAAGAGCTCATGGTAAAACCTGACAGAAAATAGTGAAGATTACTTTTAAATATTAATAATTTGTGTGTTCAGTGCAGAAGTTCAGTGGTTCATAACTTTTTTTTGTCAGACATACACCCACAATCCTGTCACAGTCGAAACTTAAGTACCCCTTCCTTGACACCGCCATTTCTTTCAACCATTCATGCATTACTTATAGCTATCTATCTGAACAATTTACTTTTAGCTATTTCACCATTTTTCCATGCCTTTTAGCTACTATTTCAACTGTTCATCACCTTTAAAGAGGACCTATTATGCTTATTTCCAGGTGCATACTTTGGGTTTCTAAATGCTTTAAGTTTCTGTCCGAACTCCTCCCAAAAAGCCCACTCTGCTCTGATTGGTCAGCTGGCCCAGTCTGTTGTGATTGGGCAACCGAACCAAACTCTTCGGACTCTGCTCCAGTTTGAGGGCGTGCCAAACTAGCCACTCGGCAGCTATTAGGCAAATGCGTCACTTGGCGACATCACCACGTTACAGTAGAAAAGCCGGGACTTCAAGCAAGGCGTTTGAGGTAATTCAGGAGCAGTGTTTCTGTGTTGACTCGGTGTTGACTTTTCGCTTTGTAACTTTGCAGATCTTTTACATGCACAAACAACTATATAACACACTAAAGGAAAGGGATAAAGCACAAAAGCATAAAAGGTCCCCTGTAACTGATTTAACTTTTTGATTGCTTGCTAACTATTTTTTATGCACTCTCAACAGGTGTTACAGCTGACTCCAATAATGCATTTTATTTTCTCAAATTAGTTGAGCTACTCCACAATATTTCCCCAGACCCCAAAACAACTGCAGACGTACCCCCTGAGGTACAAGTACCCATAGTTAGAAATCAGTACAACAGTTTAATCTTCTCTGTATGCACAAAAAAAGGTGGGTGCTCCTGTTTTAGCTCATTTATGTATAGTTTACAGAGCTACTCACCTGACCTCTGAGGTCTTTGAGGTTACAATCTTAACTTAAACTCCATCTGTGTGTCTCCAGCACAAACACCCAATTCAAAACTTTAGGAAGTCGGTCAGCAGATAACAGTGCGCGGAGATGAGGATCTGGACTGTGTCTCCATCAGATTCAAACTCATCAGTCATGGGTATTGTTGAGGGAAACAGGAAAGTACCCTTGAACTTGTTAGCCACCAAACTGGCTCCAGAAAGGAAGCCCTTGTGGTACTCTGACTGACCTTCTTAACTACTTTTACTAATCCTTTAACCTCCTCAAACCCTCTCAACTTAAGAGAGATGAGGAAACAAAAAGCAGAACAGAGTTTTTCATAAACAATGAGTTTCCAGTCCTGTGCTGGCACTTAAATGACCATATTGCTCTCTAAATGTTAGTAACATGACTGGCGGACTGCTGATCTAAAGTTCACTTGACCCTTTTAAGCTCTATATTCTTATTTACCACAAGAAAAGCATGAAAGCTATTTAACGGCTGTTACAACTTTGAAAGAGGTCAACTAAGGGTCCATACAAAGCACCCAAAAGCTGTTCTGATGCACATAACATTAAACGTTTGCCTCTGGTGGGATTTTTTTTTTTTTCCAAATGCAAACATGAGATATTTGTGATTCACTTCAGCTTCACATTGTGTCAGTGGAAGTTCAGCTCCTGGAAATTAGAGGTAACTTTCCACATTCCAGGAATCTGATACATGGAGCAGACTAACAGCATGGTTAGCATGTAATGTCAAGCAATTTCAAAGAGCAACCCTATTATCAACCTTGCTTAACAGCACTGTGGTTCTTTAACTGCCTTTAAATAGGAGCCATGCTGTTTGGATTATTTCCCCTGCAAGCAAAAAATAAATTGTGGATTATAACACGAAATAGTATAAAAGTGTGTTAACCTGTCAAAAGAGAGCTATGCTTCTAGCCTGTTGTGCTTGAGCAAGACTTTTGCATGTTCTGGTTTTCGGCAATGCAATATAAACACCAAATTTCTGCAGAGGAATTCAGGGGCTATTTTGATTTTCCCAGGATACACATTTGAATCCAAACTTCACCGAGAAAAACAATGTTCTAACGGGCATTTCACATTATTCCCTGATTCTGTGGCATATATCTTCATTATCCGTATTTCCAACTGCACTTAACTCCAATGCAACCATTTCCTGAATAAATATGATGATTAGAGCCATTTCCTAAATAATTCATCCCAATTATATTTAATCTCTTGCCCAGTAAAGAGGCCATTGTGTCTGATTTTTACATTTACTCATTGTACTCTTTTGGTGCACTTATTTTGTCACCACATACTATCTTCAGTATTCTCAACAGTGCAAACGCACACTGTGCCTACCCAGTTTAAATGCAGATTTTCCATTTTGTGAATACATGCAACGGGCTCCAACAGATTCCACAACTTTCTTAAAGAACATCCTTGTATTTAATAAATGCATTGTTATATGTAGTTCGACATGTGTTTACATTGCTACCCAAGAGAGTATGATTAGTTAGCTGGGGATTTACAGTGTGATTTATACAACAGCCGTAGAGCAAGACATCTCACTGATTAGGGGCTGAATAAAACCTAACGAACAGTCATGAGGGGTAATGAACAGTGACGCCTGCTCCACAAACTCTAATGAAACTCAGTTCTGCAGTTTTCAATTACAAGGCATCATGAAAACAGCGTTCTGATATAATCAAGAGTCCATGCCAGCGTTGTTATCATTATGTTACAGTTAAATTCTCAGCACCAGCAGGACACTTGTTAATGTCAGATAGTCCCAAGACACCACCCAACAGGAATCTGAAACTAATTACACGAAGCAGCATTCATTACGATGCAGAGAGAAGCAACTGATTAAAAAAAAAAAAAAAAAAAATTAATGACACATTACTTTCTGCGAGCGTGTTTGTGTGTGTGTGTATGCACAATAGTGGTCAGAGGATGTTATCAACTTGAAATGAATTCATCTTCTCCACCCATCCCTGATGGATACAGCAATTTGGTGCGTGTGTGTGAGTTTGTGTGCGTGTTGTCCTGCGCTGTGTTTGTCCAGATGCCAGTTATCAGTTCATTAAACCACGAGTCAATCCATTACGATGCAAGGAATTTGTCTGTCACTGCAGGCTCCATTAAAACTGAGTCAGGCAGATTGAGACTAGTATTAAAAATGCATTTTTCGCCACCGCACAGCCAGAGTAAAATAGACCCGCGTTGCACTGATTGCAGACAATCTGACTGTTTTTTGCACTTGAGAGTCTCTGCATTGATTGAGTAGTTACAGTCCTGCAGTGGACTTTTACACCTAAACAAAGGTACACAACCACTCATACACTCTTTACAGTTTCAGGGACTGAAAATCATTACAGAACAAGCAGCTCTCTAGTTCTTTGTCAAATGCACACACACATGCTCGTAGAAGACAAATGACATGAAAACGACTATGGCTGGCAGGCGCGCATGGATCATCTATGCTTTTGCTCGGTTCAGTGTCAAGGCTGGAACGCTCCTGAGGAGGAAGCGGGGCCTTTGAGAGAGCCTTTTCATCACCTTCAGAGATCAATGTGTTTTCCTCTGGCAACGAGCTGAGTGCTGGGATACTTGAGACCCACCCCGCGTGCTACACACTGCAATTATCCTCCCCGCAGTACTGACTGTGGTCGTGATGGAAGCAGAACACACTCCCTGATGAGGGGAGGTCAGTAATAAGCCAATCGATTGGCCAAGTCCCATCACTTTGTGCTGCGAGTTAAATTGGCATGGGCGGCCATTCTGACGGCTCTATCAAAAAGCTTAGGACGTTCCTAGTAACATAACGTACACTTGCATGCGAGGGAGTGTGATTTTTGGGTAACTTTGTAAACTTAAATTGAAATTTGAGACAATTTCATGTCTTGAAAATGAGAAAGGGAATCACAAGGATGAGACCAGCTCGGCTTGGCCAGGCTGAAGTGTAATCCACAGAGAAAATGAATGGTTTCTGTTGAGTGTTAACCAAATTATATCTTGGAAGACACTCATGCATGCACAGCAGCTTAGAAATCCACCAGATAAATAAAACTTAATTTGATTGTCATGACAAACTGGCCATCTAAAACCAACAGTCTGGTCACCTTGCATTGAACTACATCGTTCACAAACTGTGCTCCAAGTTGGGAGCATGTTAACTGACACATCAGCAACTGCCAGAAAGGCCTCAAGACAGGTGTGATTTGTGGAATCTGATTTGCACCAACATACATATTAAACACTGAGGACGGGCCAAGACCAAGAGTCAATTAATCCACTCAGCATATGCACACCGAGGGGAAAGCAACCTCAGCCTAACCTCGCATTGATTAGCTACAGTCAGTGACTGATTTAAGCTTCTGACCGGAGTACTCTGGTAGTCAATCAATATCTCTAATTAGACCTTGAAATACTGAGATGCAGATGCCGGCAAATGCTGTGCTTAAATTAGTACTTTAAGATAAACTCCTGTAAGTTGATTATCCCAGCTGGTAGAATCCTGATTTATCCTTTTGATAAGTGACTCAGTGGAAGAAGGTGAGGACACATGGACACGTGGCGAAACGACTCCTTCCTAGGGATCAGTAAACAGCTGCTTTTGAAGCCGATCAAGCCAATCAAGGGTGCGTTTGGCAAATACTGTACAACGCATACCGATGGTGACATGCGTAGTATCACATAGACCTGTGTGTGTGCCTTCCTCTGTGTGCGCTTGGGTTGCTGAAATAGTTGCGAGAGCATATCTGGTCAGTGGAAGAAATCGTGAACCGGGGATGCCAAAAGGCAAATGGGACATACAGTGCATGGTTAGCATCAAATGATCCTTCTCTTGTTCAAGTTCAAATGAAATACTTTATCTGTGTTTAAGGCTTCTGTGGCTATTGGATGTCACATTGAAATCATGTGTAACCCTATACCTGCTGCTAACGGATGACATGACTGCTGGCTGACCTTATCATCGCTAGGGGATGTGTGAGCCAGTATGCGCGGTGTGCGTATGTGTCTGCGGTGCGTGTGCGGATGGATTTAGAGACCCAGGGCTATATAACATAGACCACAGGGCCCCCAAACTGCTCAAGGACAGTCATCGTAGTTCCTCAACCGAGATGAAGTCACTGGAGGACAGCCAACTGAGCTCAAGTCAGAAATGGTATTACACTCTAACTATTTCAGTAGGCTGGCATACAGTACTCTCCAGCCAAATACTATCCACTAACACTGCTGGAGTACCTAAAGTAACTACACCTTTAAATATTTACATTATATCTGATGCTTCTTTGTGATTACCCAGAACAAATACCATGTATTTTCATATACTTTCTTCATGTATTTCGTGTAACTCCGTTTTCCATTCATACAGTGTATAATTGTGCAACATATTCCACGTTGTTCATGTTTGTGTTGCAATGATCCTTTTCCCGTATTGTAATCCCCAGTGTTTAATAATATGTACTGTTTACTGTTTATATATATTCATCAAAATTACAGAAAACATGAAAACATTTTCTCTCTTAACTCTAGTGGTATTGGCTTTATTTGAGTGTCTATAGGGAGAAGTGAATGAGTAAGGAAGTGATTTCAGACACAGCAATCAAATGGTACCCCACAATTTACAAAACTCTCGCGGTTATGGTTAAGATGGTTACGGTTAGGATAGGTCGTCGGGCAGCGAGTTTGTTGAGAGTTTTTGCAAGTTTTTGCAATTTGTGGTTTACCATCTAGACGCAACCCAGTTAAATCTGATCAAACCGCTACCAGAGTTTTTAAGTGTTAAAGGTGCAAAATTCGAAATTCTGAGCATATCTAGTGCCTCCGCATGGCTCTCAACATGGCTCACAGATAACTGTGTTAACAGCGCTAACAGTGCAAACAATGGCAACAGAGCTAACCGTGTGTACCTGAGGGGGAAACCAGAGGGTCGGCACTACGCTTCTGCGTCGGCTAGGACGGCATTATCAGTTGTAACCATGTGGTATGAGTGTGGTGTCGAGCGGCGGACATGAGCTAGCCAGTGGGGCATGCTCACATGCATTAACATGCACTAAAAGGCATGAACTCTGTGCTATGTTAACAAAGCACAGAGAAGCTCAGATCACAACACAGAAGGGAGAACTTCATTCTCTGCTCAGGTAGACATAACTCCACTATATCTTTACATAGTAAATACCTTTAATAAATGATGACTACGGATGTTTTTCTTTTGTTTACTTACTTAGTCATGAATATTTGATATTATTGTAAGCCAAGTTTCTGGTTCAGGGACTTCAAAGTATTGTTTTTAATGCACAAACCTCAATCACAACACCTAGACAAATAAAAATAAAAGATACCTGCATGGTAAGATACCACAAAAGCCTTTAGAAAGACCTTTGATCTAAACCAATGCTGAGACTAACCTGCAATTTCACTGGGGTTTCCATCCACTTTGATCGGTCCTCTATGGTTGTGAGTTGTTTTTTCTCTACGCTTAACTGTATTTGATCCCCACGGCTCTAAAGGGCTTCACTTTCACTATATCTTTCAACTTATCAGCCAGCCACGGTGGTCTGAGGCTGGTGTTTACTTGAGCATTGCATGACCTACGTTTATTCCTGCAACAGTTTGCGCACGCAAGCGTGACGGGTACAGGCTCTTATGTCATAGATACCCTATCTTGTCAACAGCGAAAAGGAAAATGTATGATAGAGAGGCTGCGATGAGGAGGGGGGCGGAAGAGAAGCTGGGAAGGAGATCTCTTAGTAGAATAGAGAGATGAAGGATTTAAGGACAAAATGGAAAGCAGAGAGTCTGGAGTGGAGTGTTTTCAGTCTGTAGCGTGAAGTTGTTGAATTCACTGTTCATATAAAACTCCTCAGTCAGGACAGATGTCACGGTTGTTACACTCAAGCAATGTACATTGGACACAAAATGACAGCAGAGGGATCTTTTTATCATTTCAGATGAAAGACAGAATGTAATTTAAGTCTGGAACTAGAATTCCATCAAAATGAAAATGCTCCACTGAGCTCTCAAAACTGCCCGCGCTAAAGACGAGTGCCAATTTAGCCCTCTGCTTGGCACAGGCCGCGAAAAAATACAATCCAATCTTTCCATTTAGCACTCCAGCGAATAGAATAATGGTGCAGTATATGTCACATCAGCTGTGGTATTATCTGTGGGTACAAAGAATACAGGGAGGCCTCATCTCACCACACCAGCGGGTGCTGACAAACTGAGATGGGAGGTTGATGCTCCAATAGCACAGGTAGGTGTAAAGTTACCACAAATGGCATCTGGATATCAGAATGACTAATCGCCTGCCTCTCACAAACCTATTTAACATGCACAATTGGTGAAAGTGCTGGCAGGATAATCATGATTCCCTGTAACCCTTTGTATGTCTGCATGCACTTGACTAAAATGCATCAGACATGAAGTCCGCCATCACAGATCCCTTAATGAGAATGATAAATATAACAGAATTTCATGGCTTCCCTGAATGTAAAAAATAAACCGAAAGCAGCGCAAATTAGCTCTGTGAGATGGCTGAATGCTGTGAGTGTCTCCTAGGCTTTCATGGGTCCTGAGTGGAAATGAAAATAAAGTGTCATCATCGGGCCGTCAGCCCTAGACACACAGAGAGTCAGCCAACTCCGAATTTATCTTCCCAATCCAGGAAACCCCTCTGCAATGTGCATCTCCTCCAGTTTCCAAGAGACATCTCCAAAACAACTAAATCAAAATGAAACACTCTTACTAGAAATGATTACAGACCACAAACTACAGCAATCTTGCCACTATGGACGTGCAATGATGGTGTGTAACAAACTATAGATCTATTAACAACACAATACAAGCAACTACAGAGCAAGTCTGAGTGGAAACGAAATGGTCACGAAAGCCAAAATTCCCTGCAAATGAACAAGGCTCCTGTTTTTCTAACTTCTGTCAATGTTTCCTTTCAAGCCACTGCACCTTCATTTATTTTTGTGAGCCGTTAATTCCCCTTAATGGGGGCATTTCTTTTTCATAAAGCAATCCCAGTTCCTAGCAGCACCTTTGTCCGGAGGTGAGTCATCGCCGACAACAAAAGGCTTTATATACTATACACACCTTGTTCATTTTTACTGTGGTACATGATGTAAAAGCAATTTTGCTGCATTCAGTCAGGGGAGCATTAGACACAGGTATAAAAGTGAATTCACTCCCCTTACCTTGTTGTTGAAACATTTATGCAGCATTTGTTCCATGGAAATTGCACAAAACTACAGACATTACGGCTCAGGCTACAAGTCAAGTGATTTACACTGAAAGTATCAGACCACCAGTTGTTAGTTTATGCAGTACATTCCCCTCTTTTCCCTCTTGGGGCAAAATAATTATTATCAAAGGAATAGTTCTACATTGAGGGAAATGTGCTTTTTTGCTTTCTTGCTGACAGACAGATGTGAGGTAAATGTAAAGTTACAGCCTGCAGTTGGTTAGCTTAGCATAAAGATTGGAAACAGCTAGTCTGGTTTTGTCCGAAGTTTAAAAAAAAATACACCTTCCGATACCTCTAAAACTTCAGAACGATGCCTACAGACTATTTATTGGCCAGGCACAACAACTGTGTTACTAACTGTGTTTTACCCCATACGGGACCTCGCTTGTCCTGTATTGACTGCTACTCTACTCTGATCTGCAGAGAGCATTCTTCCAGATCCTACACCTGATACAACAGCAGAAGCAGGTCATGTGTTGATCATGTCAAGAGTGAGATCATCTGTCATCCAGTCATCTTATGCACATCAGTATATAAGCCCCAATTCATGCAAATATAGACAAACCTGCAAAAAAAGTAAAGACTGTGGAGCTACAATTAACAATGGCAAGCCAAAGAGATGTGGGTAAAGGCCCTGACACACCAAGCTGATGGTCGGTAGTACGTGCTAACTGGACATCAGCTGTAGTCTTATGTGTTGTGTAACAAAAGCAAGCAACTGTCGGCCTTCATCACCGCTACTTCTTGCCGCTGATGTCAGTTTTGTGTGTCTGGACTTCTAAGTCTGTCGGCAGTGACTCAACAAAAGCCTTCAGTACTTTATGCCATCAGGAACTCTCAATTGGCCATGGAGGGAAGAATGACCTAACCCAGCATGCTTCCACCACGCTAGCTAAAAGGTGCAAGTAATACCAGTGCATTCTTCATGACATCTATACTGCAAAAAATTACAAAAATTGTGGCAAATGAAGCCTTATGTTTAAACAAGTACTCACCTACAATAAGAGTTTGTGAAGAAGATGCCCTTGTGAAGAATGACAGCTGAGATGAGTACAATGAATGTGTAAGGATCAAAGATTGTGCTGGATATTTTGGATGATCTGTCCCCTGACAAAAGGTGAACCTGCGTATTTCTCAGTTGCCACCGATGCCTCAAACAAGGGAAATAGAAAAAGACAGTGCTGAAACTGCAAATGGCATACATCAAGCTCTGATGAAGTGTCTGGAAAAGCATGAACTGGATATTAGACACAGCCACTATGGAGCAGATAATGCCAGTGTCAACACCATTCTGTTTACCAGATAATGAGCAGTGCCAAGAATCACAAGCTGAAAGCTAATTGCCCAGCGCACATTGCTCATATATAACACCTGCAAGCACACCTGCGACCAGCTGTCTGTGGATATTGAGTTACTTGTTTTACAGATCTACATGTCATGTAAGGACTTCTCTCTGGCTGTAAAAAAAGGACAAAAGACTGCTTGAATGAGTCAAGAGCAGCAAAAAATATCTCTGGAAAAATAGACTTGGTGAGTCATGATGCCCCTCTTACAGAAGGATATGTGAGCCGTATCAATCTTGCATCTGACTCTGCAAAAAAAGAGAATAAGTGCAAGTAAAACCATCAACAAAGACCGTGAACCACTGTGTCTGCTGCTTTCATGCTCTGAGAAATATCAAACGCAGGGCACACGCCACCATGCAAATATAATCAAAACATCTGGAAAGCCTAATGTAATATGAGATAAAGCATTAGTGTAATTGTATTAACCAAAATGTTTGGCACTAAATAAGACTGGGAGATACAAAAGTGACATGCTTGCATAAAAATACATAAAAGAATACATATGTGACAGCTGGGGGCTGGAGGACTTTTGCTGTGATTAACAAAGAAATACCAGACACGGTAACACAATGCCACATGAGAAATAACTGGGGGAGATGTTTCATGATCCCTTGAAGTTCCAAAGAAAAGACAACAAGGAGTGTTTTGAAAGCATTCAGGCAAAGTACCTCTGCTTCATGTTTCCTCCCCATGTGTCAGTCAAACTGACCAAGTCAAAGGTCAAAGGAAGAGGAGAAGGGGGGCTCATCCTCCTGGGACAATTTATAATCCTGACCTGTAGTTTCAGGTGGTTGGAGGGCCACAATAAAGCTGCTGGTGGGCCAAGCTCTTCATCAGTACACATTGTTCTTATTACGGGTTTGAACCTGAAGGGTTTTAGCAAAGAAGCCACAAATACCACAGTGCTAACAACTGGCCAACTCCTCAGCTCTAAGGCACTGGCTGCCTTGGAATAAACACCCCCCCCTTACAACATAGGTTTACCGTAATATATATGTTATATATAGTCATTATATAAGCAGTTTTTATAGTTTATTTTACAGGAGTATTGGGGAAAAGTGATGAAATGCAGGGTTGTGAGCAGAAAACTGTCAATTGAAATCTCCAGACAGTCTGTGAGAATACTGTAGGTGTGGAGAAAGTAAATGAGTATGTTCTCCCCTCCTTCACTGACTAATTTCAAAGTTCCCCATGAGCAAAGCACTTAACCCCCGACTGCTCAGGAGCCTGATAAAAGACTATGGCTTTACTGGGCAGCTCGTAGGTGAAGCAGACAAGTTGCTGACAAAGAGCAAGCATGCTCAGTCAGTTTCTATCTGGATAGGATACATTTATGAGTAAACTTCAGTCACCTGTACCTCCATAGTAAAGCAATAGTTCAGAGTTCAGGGAAATACACTTACTCTTGCCAAGAGTTACATGTATGTATGCTAAATGACATTAGTGCCAGCATCTACATTGATTAGCTTTGCATAAAGGCTAAAAACAGGGGGGGAGACTGTCTAAAGGTCAAAAAATCCACTTGCTCTGAGATTGTCACAACCCCCGCAAGCAGTTTTAACTGCAACTTTTTGCATTTTGATTTGCGTATAAATTAGTTTTGTATGAATTTTATTACTCTTAGACAGAGTCAGACTAGTGTTTTCCACTTATTTCCAATATTTAAGCCGTTTCAAGGCTAAGATAAGCAGTTAATGGCTGTAGCCTTTTATATACAGGATAAATATGAGAGCAGAATCAACCTTCTCATTCAGTTCTCAGCAAAAAAGCAAATGAGTGTATTTCCCAAATTGTGGAACTGTAGATTTAAAGGGGCATTTTGCAAGATTTAGCTAGATTGGAACCTGCTGAAGTTTCTCCCCTGTGCCAAGGATGTATGAGAAGTGCGGTGGTTAACGCGAATGGCCCCATCTAGAGTCAGTGTTTGGTTTGTCCATTGTCCGTGAAAAGGACAAGCTCCCTATATAGATATAAACGGCTCATTAAAAGGCAATGATAACACGGTTCTTTTTATTCAGGTGATTATAGACCAAAGAAAACATTCATATTATATTCTATTTCTGCCAATAGATCTCCCTAAATGCTGCACACAGTTCCTTTAAGTTAATAATCGCATGAATAAGGAACATGGCACAGTTACCACGGTTAAAGATGACATGAAATATTATTTCCAAATGTTGAACTCCCATACAAACATATTTCCAGTAAAACAGGATGTTTGGACAGGACATACCATGAGCGGGGAGGGCAAGGTGAGCCATGGTAAACATGGAAAGTGACTCAGAAGTCCTGGAAACCAGCCTGCATGATAATTTAGAGGACTACTTGCATCCTCATGATTCTCAGACTCCAGCTATTTCAGTAGGCAGTGTACAAAACCAGTAAGAGTGCAGGATGCAGCAGGGCCAAAGGAGGGGAGTCACTTTGTATTATGGACTACGTGTACATCAGGACATGGAAAATACATTTTCACAGTATTTGATCTTCACTTTTGCAGTTGTGTTTTAAAACAACCATAACCTCTCTGGTAAACTGCAGCATTTTAATGAGCTTGTGAATTAAAGAGCATTTAAAGTTTGGGGGTATAGGGAGCACCTTATTTGGCACAGGGTCCAGCTGGCAGCCATACAGAACAATCGGCCACGCACAAAATGAGATCCAGTGCAGAATCAAAGAGGTTATGTGAAATTTGCAGCCGTTTTAAATTATGCTGGACAATCATCTCCTCTTCTCCCTTAATGAGAGAGATTATAGGAGATCAAGCCTCTGAATCTATTCTGTTCCACCATAAATCATAAGAGGACATGCAAGATTCAATTAGTCCTGCTCGCTTAACCTTGGCAGCGCGGAAATTGCTAACCAAACCAAATACCCTGAGCTCAGTATGAGAGGTATTTACAAGAGAGATTCGAGGAGGTGGACTGTACCAGCAAATGGCAAACAAACTAAAAACCGTGGCCGAAAAGAAAGGAGTCAAGACTGTTATTAGATAAACAATGAACAAAACCAGCACTGCAGCGGAAGATCTTTTGGTTAAATGGCTTATGAGCAGAACCTGGATGCTATTTTCAGGCCACCCATTTGTTTAAGTCCAAGCCAAAGTAGAAATCCTTCAGCATACAATGCAGCTATTGAGTTCTGGGATGGGGCGGTGATAAAAATCTATTCTTATTTAGAGCTTGTGTGTGTGTGTGTGTGTCCACAAGGATCCAAGAACGCATTCTGTTATGGATTACCTTCACGGCATAACGAGCCGCCACACAAACAGAATATGAAGAAACGCAAGTTGTATTTGTACTTAAGCGCTGCATATTTAATGCTCTGGTTCATTATTATTCATCCAAATAAGGCTTTCATGTCTACAGAGCATTGGACATGTATCTTGCTGTCACCATTCACAAAGACTCTGTTTAATCAAACTACAAAGCTTCATTAAAAGACAGAACTGCGCCAGAGACGATGACATTGAGGAAACTTTTTGGGCAGAGATCAGATTTGGTTTTCTGACCAAATACAGTGACAAGTACTGTAACTGGCATCTCTTTTGAGTCTCCTGCAGTTCCAATTTCCAAACGCTAATGAAAATGGCATTAGACAGTAGCATATGCATGTTTCCTTATTTACAGTTGAGGGACCACTGGAACATCAACTAGACCACACACGTGACGTGCACGCACTTTCCACTCACAGAAAGTAAAAGGCCATTTGCTTTGAGCCTTTTAATAAAGAGGGACATCCTGAGAGATGCTATGATAGCAGATGACTCTTCGATGTCTACTCTTTGGAGCAGAGGAAATACATTTAGACTTTGGTTTGTGTTGACGGCTTTAATCTTGTTCTATCTAAAAGTATGCCTGTTTAAAAAAGATAGAAAAAAATTAGTATTGTTTGACTGAGATCAAATCGGTCAACCTTTAAGTAGAGCAGAGACAGAAAAGACAAACTTTGTCCTAATATTGGACACTCTTACAGGAAAAGTAGTAGGCTTTTTTTTCTGCCAACAGGACCTTGATTGTAGGTCTGCTGAAGTCAATTACTCATTCGAGTGGCAGCATGCTGTTCGCATTACAATTGCCATGTTATGCTGTTTATTGCTGCGCATGTTCCATGAGAACTCGTCAATGCCTTGCACTTGTGGGAAGCAGATGAAAGGCGACTCAATGTGTTACTGTACTGCTAAAGAGAGGTTGAATTATTCGAAGCCTGCATGTGAAGATGTTTCTGGTCCAAATTCAGCACCAAGCCATCCATGACAATTCTCTCTGAAATCTATCAGCCTCTGAAACGACGGGCATGCTGCATCTATTCGCCTTCCAACATGCCCAGTTCTCACGGCGCTTGTCATGCACAACAACTGCTTGTGCATGAGTGGTGTTGTCATGTGCTGCTTGGTTAACTGTCTGTGATGTTTTACATGTAACACCTACCCTGGCAGCCTGTGCTTTCCACAAACACGGCTGTATCAATCAACTGGGAAAGTGCCCGAATGGAGGCCCTCAGCAGCAATTTTGGTGGATCATTTTGTGCGTGCTAAGGCTGTTGTGATTTACGTAAACACTGAACACTTGCAGATGGGCATTATTAAAAACAGGTGAAGAAGATTTTAATCTAGTGGAACTTGAAAGTTCATGGCATACAGAATTATGTACTGGAGTTCAAAGATAAAATACTTATACTATACATTATTTCATCCCAGTTTGCCTTTCTTTTCTTTTTGGATTTATATTTTTTAATAGTACAAGTACAAATCAATTTGTGTTAGGGTCAGAATAAGTGAAATGTTTTTTAATTTTGATGGCAAAACTCCTTGATGCTAAGATTAGATTGGTGGTGGTATTCTTTAATTTTTTCATGAAAATAAATGTTATTTAAGGTCAACATTTCTTGCAATAGCCATTCAATGCATTTATATTCTGTAATTATTATGTAATCTATATGGAAGTTTTCATTGTTAGTGGCGCCAACATTCCTGTGATAGATTCAAATTGCACCTAAAATAGTCCAGCCCCTGTAGAACTGTAATTTGTCATTTTTACACTTTGGTTTTTATATGGATTAAACCAGCAAGATAACCGTAACCATCCCTAACTGGGACAAAGTGATTTAGATTGATTGGATGATTGAATCTTTCCTTCCGGATTTGCAACTTGATTGACGCACAGAGCGTCCGATCCGGGATCTCGTCTCTGGTACCGGGTCACGGGTCACCATACCTGCGTGGTCAAATGCACTTGCTCCGGCAAAACTCTAGCAAGCAAGGTGAGCTAGTTTGTCAGAGTAAGGTAGGGACCATAAAGATATTGAATGTCCCAATTAATCCTGTTGTGCAATATTGATGGTTACATCAATTTGTCACCTATGTGCATTGCTGCTGTCAATTTTAATGTGCAACACCATAGGTTACATTAGTTGCAGTTATGCAGTGTATGCCAAAATATATTGTATATATGAAGTGTAATCAGTATATATAGAAATAAATATATGGTTAGCATTTTTTAATGTAGGTAGATCTTTTTGACCTGGTCATTTTAAAAGCAGCTCACGAGCCGGAAAAGTGTGGGCACCCCTGCTTGGGGCGGAGTGCTAGTCTGTAGGGAGTTGGCTTGGGAACCGGAGGGTCACCGGTTCAAGTCCCGACATGGACCAAAAACTGAGTGTGAACTGGTGGGGCATTTTACAAAGGTGCCAGCTCAGGAGCCGCCCCCTCACTCTGACACCTCTCCATTGATGCATGTGTGTGTGTTTTAGGTCTGATGTACCATGTATGAGTTAAACAGAGTGTAAATTGAATTTCCCCATTGTGGGACTAATAAAGGTAGATCTTCTTCTTCTTCTTCTTCTTCTTCTTCTATTAGCTCCGTTTTGCAATCCTGCTGTAGAAATTTGATGCAGCTAATAGTTGGATTAGCATGTTATTCATAACCTGAAGGGAAGACAGACACCTTAATAACTTCAGCATGATTACTGGAAGTGCAACATTTCACCAAATCAAACCGATACAGCTGGCTTGAAGCCTTAAATACAGCTGCATTGATTCAGACAGCTTGAAATACGACAAGACTGGGAGGGAGTCACAGCTGAATGCATGCAGACGTTTCTCTATTGGAAATAAAATCCTAATATGACAGCCATACTTTGTTTTTATCTTTGTGCCTAATCACACCATTTACTGCAGGCTGTCAACAGGCTCCTCTCAGGTCGATAAATTTGTCTCCAACAGTGTTGTCAGTCCTTTGAATGTTTTTGTCACCCTAACAAATGCACACAAGCCAGAGAGGCTTGTGTGCATTTGTTAGGGTGCTTCAAAGTCAAACATGTTCATTGTTCTGATCAAATCTGATCAAATTATCACAACAGACAGGTAGAAAATCTTAAGCGAAGGCCCACGGGTCCTCTAATTGAGTTTGAAAACTTTCAGTGAAATCTCCAAATTGTAGCACTTGAGAAGAGAGTCTCTGATTCCCCTTTTCATCTGTAGACAGCATTAGCAAACATAAGAGGTGTCTACATGTTGTTCCATGCTGCAGCTGTGGCCAGAACCCATTACGATACCCACTGCATATATATGCATAGCAACAATGAACTATTAAAAAAACATGTCTGGTTCTGAGGAACTAATTTTGATAAATTGCTATCTGTTTTGTTACTGTTTGAATGTTACTAAATTGTAACACACCATATTGCATAAAAATGTCATCAAGCATCACATATATCTACCACACTTTACTGACCCTATGGGGAAACTAGCCTTGAATTCTCACTACTACTGATCCACCATATGCCTCGTTCTGCTCCATATAACTGGTATCACTTCTCCCTGCAGCTTGATCCACTATATTCAAAGGTTTTACCGTTTCCAATAAAGCTTGAGAAACTTTCTTGAGCTTTGGCCTTAGCCCAAGAGAAACGTTCTGTAATGCATGTACACAGTGGAAGCAGTGGGTGCCCCCCACACCCAACCCCATACCCTAGTTACAGATGGTGAGACCCCGGCTTGTCGGGCTCCCCTGTGCCAAAGCTCTGCCAGGGAGGCCCCTTTGATAATGAGCCTTACACACAATTTACAGCCACACTACAATAATCCTGCAACAATGGTTTCCACATAACTTTTGATTGAATGGGCCTTTATAGGCAGGACAAGGCTTGGACTGGGCTAATAAGTGGCTTTGCCAAGGTTTACCTCAGTGTTCTTTGAATGTGACACAATGCATATATCACAAAAGTTGACACAAGCGGCCACATATTATTATGACTTTGTTGACATGGATGTGCTTTTGATTATTCAATTTCATGTTATGGTCATTTCTATACAAGACAGAAAAGAGTAGTGTGATGTCATCTTTTGGTCTAAAAGTGATGTTTTGTTTTCTTGCAGAGAGTTAGATAAGAGGATCAATGAGAAGAAAACGTGAAGCTAGCTCCAGGAGACGGTTAGCTTAGCATAAAGACTAGAAACAGGGGGAAACGACTAGCCTGGATCTGTCTAAAGATAACAAAATCTGCTTTTCATTAGCAGAAGGGTGCCTGGCAACCAGTGGAGAGCTGCCAGAAGTCCTAGCACTTAACCACAGTAAAACCGGATCTTCTTTTTGCATTTTGGATCTTGTACGGCTTAAACATAAAAAGATATAACAACAATTACTGAGCTTGTGCAGGACTATTTCATATTAAGATACCTTTGGACAGAGCCAAGCTAGTTTATCCTCTTTGGGCTACGCTACACTAACCACCTGCTGCATCTTTTACAGTCGTACTTTTGTGTTTTTGTTTTTTTACATTGTACATTTTCTTACAGAATTTGTATGTAAAAGTACACATGCATATGTAGAATAAGTGTGAATTACGTTAAAATTACTAAATCTTTCCATTTTTTTCTGCTATTCCATTACAGAAATAAACAATTAGATTGCAGAAAGAAAGAAGAAAGAAAGCAAATAAGAGCACTTCCCGAGTGGTCGTACTACTACTTTGAAACGCTTTGAATTAGTGGCTCTGTTCCCAAAGCTTCTGATGGATAACACAGACAGCGAGATGTTTAATGGAAAGTCAGCCCTATGGTTTCTCTGACTCCTCACTGTTGTCTGTAGCTCCCTTTGCAGCATTGGAACTGTGAAAGCTGTTTCAAAGCACACAATAGTGCAATTGTTCAGCATTGTTGGACAATTGGTAAACAGCTCAGTTCTTATCCTGTCACATTACAAGATGTAGGACATGAGTGTGACGTTGCCAGAAGACATTACGCATGTAAAACTTTACCACAGAATGTAGGACTACACCCCCGGCATGAAAAGCCCCTTCACCCGTTGTTGTTGTGTGATTTGTGGAGTGGGTAGCTGGGGTTAGATCACTGGGCCCTGCTCTAGGTTGTGCCGGTGCCAGGCGTATGATGCAAAGGAAAAAGAAGCGCGGGCAGAAGAAGGGTGTGGGAATTCAGAGCTCTACATGAGTCTCCAACCTTAGCAACCTGTCTTTACTCAATGTTCGCCCCGACGACAGAGAGTGGTGTTGTGGAGTCACTGTGGAGAGACGGGAGAGGATGTAACTGGGTCTGTCTTTTATCACTGAGTGGCAACCTCTTGGGAAGGCTCTTCTTATTCTTTCAGGGCCACTTTATCACACAAGTATGAATTAAACATTCTAAAAACGGACAAATAGAAAGCAATTTCATTGGGATTATATTTGAAAAGCTCTTAACTCATCATATTTCTGAATAATGCTCTTTTTCAGTCATCAAGCCCTCTGATGACGCGCATTCATGAAAGCAGATGTCAGACAGCTGACATTTCCCACACCAGAGACCTTTCCCTCTACCCTCTAAATTTTCCCCCTGAAAATGCTTTGTTCCTGTCTTGTCCACTAATAGTTCAGCATATGCCAAATGGATAGACAGAAACCTCAAGTGCCTGTTTCTGGCCTACTTTTAAAGGCCCCTTTAGGGGTAATTGAACAGCAGTGGGTGATGTCCTGAGTGTATTTAGGGGAAGTTGGGCAGACAGGTGCTTCCCATGGTACAAAACGCACAACACCAGAGACCTGGAGTGAGGTTAGATGCTTCAGACAAGGTCACGAGCTGTTTTGACTTCACCACTCTGCTTTTCTGAAGTCTTTGGCAGGTGGTGACAGCTGCATGTAAGCAAAAGAGGTTTGAGCTTGGTTTCAAATCTCTCAGAGGCAGAGGGTGGGGGGAGACACCAACTTTTAGACAGACTGGACGCACATGTGATGATAATCTTCACCCTCGCTCACGTTCTTCATTCTCATAAAACCTATGGCTTCATCAAATTACTCCCATATATGACATCATTTTCCTTCCTCCTACCTTTTTCCTCCCCCACCACATCGTACACACTGCAAGACTTTAGACTACCTTAAATGAAATGATAAGTTTGCTCTTACTGACTTCTAAGAGTATCTTCTCTCAAACACTGACAGTTCCTGAACCATGGCAAATTTTAATGGATTTACTTGCTACAGCTACTAACGTAATTATAGCTGACCTCATAAAATAAGAAGGAAAAGTGTGCTATTAAAACCAAAGCCCTTAGAAATTAATTAATCCCCATTCTCTTAGCCCCTTTCACCCACCATATCCAAAGGTTTGATTACTAATTAAAAGGAAGTTGATGTAAAGAATTGTGCTAACGACTAAGCGTAGGTCATTTAAGTTTCATCAGGTCATTCAGAAACACGCCTATGAATTGCAGTTCATTATGTCTTTTAACTTCAAGTAAACTAAGCCATAATGTTGGCTAGCACTAGTCACAGACAATTATAAACAACTATTTATGCGAAGGGGTCGTTTAACACGGCAAGTCAGTTGCATGCCACATTTTCACTGGAGAAACTAGGCATCAATATCTTACTTTACCAAAGTTTGGAAGTAGGCTGATGTCTGAAATCCTATTCCTATTGCAGGAAATGCTAAACCTGCCTTGACATTTCAATTCTCCAGGGTAATTGCTGTATTTTGTCTTAGCCTTTTGCAGAGATAAGGCATGATCTTTCCTAGCTGAGGTAATAACATGCCAAATCATCCATCCTTTCCAATGCAACAAGAGAGACCTAAACTTAAGATGACATTATACCAAGGTTGTACATCATACCTTTGACAGCAATGGATTCTGAGGATGAATCAGCTATGAATTCCCTCTCTGGAGCACAATAAAGATGAGGTATCTCATTCTCCCCTTTTCCCAATACATAGACTAAAGTGTCTTTTTCAGCCAAACAGCACACTGGGGCAAAGGCTTATTAACGTGGACTGCTGGACGTGCTTGTTTTGTTGTTATTTCAGTTTGAATATTTCAGCTTGGGTGAATACAGAGCATGTACACAAATTGATGTTTGCCCTCTAGACTCCGACCTTGTCACTTCCTGCTAGCTTAGACCAAGCTCAGGAAAGTGGATATTAGAGCATGGTGATAATAAACTTCCCCATCAAATTGTATGAGATAAAATATGCGACCAGGCACTAGCCGTGAGGCCTGCAAACTAGCAGATTGACTCCATCTGCTGGGGGTAGTATCTTATGAGCCAAGATGAGAGATGATAAAAAAGAAGAGAAATTTAAGTCCAGCAACTCACCTGATATGCAGCTGCAAGCTAAAACATGTAATCTATGCAGCAGATAATTTTTCACTTGAGCATACTAAAATCACATACATCCATGGCTTAGAGCAAACTCATTTCTTCCTTATGATTTTGCCACATTAAACCATGTTTTGAAATATTTTTCTAATATTTCGCTGAATGTAAAGTATGTGGACTTTCTATCCTGTGGTGTGACAAAAGCTATGTTTCCCATGAAGCCTGTATGAAAAAAAATAAAGACTGTGTACAAAGGGAACAGTTATGTTTACATCTATAAAGCAAATATACCATATTACTCTCAACAAGAAACCTGATTACAGTGCAGCATTATGAAATCTCCCCTCCAAAACAACAGCATCATCACCACAACAGGTGAAAACAATTCAGTCTGTAGCTAAGTACGAACACAAATGTCATATTTACCCTCAATGGAAACAAACATCACGAAGCATCATAATGCCAAAACAACTGCTAGCAGCCAATGAATAATGACACAAGAGGTAAAACGTGGTCAATCAATCACAGGGTTGGCAGATCCATCCTCAGCTCCTGTCTTAAAGTGTCCTTGAGCAAGACACTGAAAACCAAACTGCTCCTGATGACCTTGCATGGCATTTCTGCTGCCATCCCTGTGCGTGAGTGGATGAATGAGAGGTGCTACACTTTAAAGCACTTTGGATAAATGTTCTGTATAAACGAAGCCCATTTACCACACACCACAAGCCTCTGTGAGACATCAATAAAACCAACATATCATGCATATCACTTGTTTCCCCACTTGTTTCCCCACTGTCAAACTACTGCGGAATTCCCCAAGGCTCCATTCTGGGTCTTCTTCTGTTTAACAGCTACATGCTTCCACTGGCTCAGACTGAATTCAGATGGAAAACAACAAAACATTATACCATAATTATGGAGACAACACACAAATTTACATAACCATATCACCAGGGGACTATGTTCTATGTTCCAATACAAGCGCATGAAACAAATCAGTTACTGGATGTGCCAGATTTTTTTTTTCAATGAAACAAAAAAAAAAAAAAAAAATGGAGGCATTTGTTTTTGGAGCCAAGGAGGAAGAATTAAAGGTCAGCGCTGAACTTCAGTCGGCATTGTTGAAAACCAGAGACCAAGCGAGAAATCTTGGTGCAGCCAGAGATTCAGACCTGAATTTCAACAGCCACATTAATACAAGTTGGCTTTCTATCACATTAAGAACAGACAGTATTAAGGATTAAAGGACTTATGTCTCTGCAGGATTTGGAAAAACTTGTCCATACATTTATCTTCAGTAAACTTGACTAGATGAGACTAGGAGAGTGGACCACATCACTCCAGTTATGGGTCTTTATATTGGTTTCCTGTCTGTTTAAGAATCAATAATAACTAAGCACTACTACTGTTGGTTTAAAAGCACTAAATGGCTAAGGGCCAAAATACATGTTGGATCTTCTGTTATATTATGAACCATCCAGACCTCTCAGGTCATCTGGACTGGTCTGTTGATGAGGCTGTTGGCTATTAAATAGGCGTTATCAGTCCCTATAAACCCCATAGATATGGTCAATAGGGGCCTACTACAACCATTAGTAGGTTTTATCATCTGTTCACATGGTATTACCCAGAAGACCGCAGTTTGCATCCAATGTGAAACCAACAATGTGTAGTTGCCTTTGTGTTAGTAGTTATTTTAAGCCAAAACATGTTTTTCCCTAAACTTAACTGTTTTTCTAAACCTAAAGAAGTTGTAGTTTCGTTGCCTAAACCTAAAGAAGCTTTTTGGTTTGTGTTCAAGACATAACATTTCATTCAGTTTTACAATATGTTACATGTCGCTTTTAAGTTTCACTTTCACTTTTACAATGCAGTAGGTGTAGTATTTCCCTATTTCCCCACATCTATGGTGCTCATAGGGACCAATAACACATATTTAATTGCTTGGTAACGCTTGCATCAGGTGCACTTTAGTCAAAACTAAAAATGAGGAAGCAGTGTTCAGTTTTTATGCATCCTATATCTGGAACAAAATCCCAGAAAACTGCAGGTCTGCTGCCACTTTTTCTTAAATTAAGGCAGAAGACTTTTCTGTTTGCTGCTGCCTTTTACTGTCATTCCTTACACTTACACTGTAGCTTTAATTCTTGTATTTTATACCTCTTTTTCTATTTTAGCTTGTATTTCTATTTCCTATTCTTTTAGACTGTTAATTGTATTTTGTATATGTCCTTTTAGAATTGCCTCAATGCTTTTGATGTTTTATGTGAAGCGCTTGTTGCCTTTTTGCTGAAATGTGCTATAGAAATAAACTTGCCTTGCCTTACTGAGTGAAGACAGTAATTCACAATTTTCACAGCAAGCGGCAAAGCTTAATTTGGTGAACTAGAGGCACCTTTCAGTGGAATAAATCCTTAAGATCTAGTCACCACAGTCCAGAGCCAGCTGTGGCCACAGACAAAAGAGCACCAGCTTCCACCTTGAAGTGGCATTTGTGGCCCAGTTGATAATGACAATCAGTGGTGAGTGGAGTTGCAGAGTTGCAGAATCCAGGCAGCAGTGGGAAGCCTGGACAAATATAAGCATTCTCCACCACGCTTGCCTATGGATGCTGTATGAGCACCGGTAGCGTTGGCTGAGCCATCAAATGCATCTGTAAGCTGCTCAAATTAACTTGCAATAACTACATGTAACATCTACCTGGGGCTTTTTAGGGCTTGAGGTCACAAAACGTACAAGTATTCAGAAGTATTCACCATAAAGGATCCTGAATACATTTTTCAGCAGCTCCTACTGACTGTTTTTCATGTTTTAAAAGATTAAAAAAGAGGAACAGAAACCAGACGGACAACTTTGTCAGCTGATCTTAAATGTAACTGTATATTAGTATCATTCAAATAACGCCTGGCAAATGTTGATTGCCAGAAAAGATTAAGAGTGTTCTGTCTACTGTACAGGAAGTTAATTAGTGTTGTTGTGTTAACACTGATATTGCAGGCTTGATTAAATCCAGGCATGATTATGTGTCTCAATTACAGCGAGGGGAAAACCACCAAAGACGTTCTCTCACATTTGGACCAGCAACCCCTGCCTTTCATCAGAATCACTAATTCAGAGAAATAAAAGGAAATGAGGCAGCGTCTTTAACAGTGATGATTGGGAAGTCGATGCAGTAGAAGAGAACATAGTTGTCTTTGTTCAAAGCTATGCATATGCTTCAAATTACAGCTTTGCTTTGATTAAAAAAAATGTTTTGGCATTTAGAAGTGCACTTTTTCATTGAGACCGTTCATGAACCAGATGCTTCTGTAAAGGATGAGACAACATATTGAAAGTGCAGTAATCCCCAAAACTGTTATTACTGTTATGTAAATGGTCATTGGGGCAGTAATTGTTTGTTTACCATATGTGATAGAAAAGCATGAGGACTCCCTGAGCCTGCCGCCCACAACAAACAGAAGATGGGGGATTTGAGAGGAGCAGCCTCAGAAGGGAAAAATCATTACCAACCCATGTCAGCCTCCAGGAAGAAGGGGACGGGTAAACAAGGGGGTCAGAGGGGATGCTGATTAGCCAGAGAGGATAAGTAAGGCCTTCTGTTGAAGGGAAGATGCTGCTGATGACATGAAGGATGGGTGATGGGTGAGTGAGATGGGAGGAAGCAGAGAAAAAGGATATACAGATACAGAAGACAGGTTCTCAGGTTCACAGCAAACACAATTTCTGAATACTGGAAAGATAGAGAGAAAAAACTGAGATTTGTCTGAAATTTACCGAATTCTTAAAGGTAAGCTTTCACAATAACAGATCTGAAACAACTTAACTAGATTTAGTAAAGTGTACCATGGCAACATATCCTCATATGACTGTTTGTATGATATCTTACAAAAAGTTGGTTCTCATTTTTCGCCTGTTCTCCTAAGAATGTCCAGCAATACAAGCAAACAGTGCACTTGCACAAGCCTGTGCAATGCAGAACATGCATCATTTGGTTAAGTTTAAGCAACAAAACTACTAAGACATACTTGGTTATGTTAAGGGAAAGGTCATGTTTTGGGTTAAAATAAATATGTGTTTGCTGCATAAAATGACAAATTTTTTCGTAACTTAGTGGTTGTAGTTGAAGGCCCTATCATGCTTTTTGCTATTTCCTTTTCCTTTTCCATTTTCCTTTAGTATTTCATATAGTTTTTTGTGCATGTTAATTAAAAAGCCCAAAGTCCATGTCAAAGGGAGTTACTCTCCCCAACAGAAACACTGCTCCTGAACTGCCTGAAGCACCTTGCTGGAAGTCCCGCCTCTTCTTCCATAACTTGGTGATGTCACCAAGACATTTGCATAATACCTGCCTAGCGGTTAATTTGGCACATCCAACTGGATGTTTCGAGAAGGGGTGAAAGAGGTGCTGCAGCACAGCTGGTATGAGAAAAATAAAGACCTTTTCTGAACCTTAAAGCATGTAAACATACGAACTGAAGTAAGTGATAAAAGTAAGGTAAAATATGTCAACGCTGACTTTTGGTTTCACACAAGACACAAGCAACGGCCTCCTGGGTGAAAGTCCTGTGTTTGTTTGATCCACCCATCCACCCCGACTTCCTCCCTACAAAGATTTATACTACGTCTGCATGTCTTGGCTCACAATTACATGGGTTACATACGAATTACAGTGCTTTACGAACACTGAATGAGAACAGACTGACCATGGTGATGTCGCCAACAACCCAATAATGTGGCCGACTTTGAGTTTTTGTGTCCGAGTCTGAGTAAAAGGGGAGAGACAGAGGGAGGCAGAGAGAAAAAGAGCAGTAGGGCTATAAATCTGGACAAAGCACTAAAGAGACAGCAGACAGAGGAAACAGGTCTGATGAAGCACCACATTAATGATCATTTCCCTATGAAAAGCAAACTAATTAGCTAATTACAACCTCCTGTTTGCCTCATACTTTTCCTTTTCCTGAAGAGCTACTCCGGTGATTTCTCTTCACCTGCTCCTTAAAACTTTACCAACCACTTAGCTTACACTGAACTGGGAATAGACCAAAAACATTACAACATACTTGGAAAACCACTGCCAAGAGGCACGAAATACCCCATTCCCACATACCCCTGAACTTTTTTACAATCTTACAAAAAGCTCCACAACATTATTCGATGAATCAGTGTAAAAGAGGAGATTTTTAAAGCCACAGTTTATCCAATTGAACACAAACCATCTCAATTTGTTGCACACTGTGTCGCTTGTTATGGAGCGGCATTATAATAACATGTGACGACATATCTGTTGAATTGAACATAAAATGTTTTGAGCAAAGCAGAGATTTCTGTAGGCGAGAGCTTATTCATTCTTTCAGGTTCTGCTAAGACATTTAGAACCAGACAGGTGAACCGAAACAAGGTCAATCGCGCAAAAGTTCCTAATTTGCTCACCACTCCAACGTGATAATTGTGGCAAAGAAAAATGTTTTGGCTGTGCAGTGCACGCCGATGTGCACTGAATAATTGCAGGAATCGCTTCCTCACACACACGAATAACACTCACGGAACTGTAGTAGTTAATTGGAGAGTTGACGTGTGTTTTCTTTGCAAAGTGAGAAGGGGTTTGGGAAATTATCGACAGGCAGGTCTGCTGGAGCGCAGATTGCCCCTGAGCACTCGGTTCCTGGCCCAGGGACTGCATGGGTGTCTACTTGAAATTCAGGGTAGTTTGCAGATCGTTAAGGTAATAGTCCTGAGTAACTACGCATCGTGTGGACAAGTGAGAGGAAACATGGATATATCTGTCTGTACAAATGGTAACTGGGACCAAATGAGCACTAGCGGAAAAGGCCACATTCCATACTTAAATTGGGGATTTCCAAGTCCAGAGAGGCATTCCAGCTTACTGCATAAGAAGTCACCTTGTGAGTAGCGGAAAGACTGTATGTAACATAAATTGGAAAAGTTGTACATTACCTAAATGTGAACTACACAGCCTGTGCATAATAGTAAAATGGAGCCAAAGTTTGTTTTACTGTATATTACCAACCCTGGAATAAACAGCCAAAAACCTGTCAGCTGCCAAACTTATGCATCATATTTTTGTCCATCTATCTTAATTAGCTGGGTTGTCAGATCATTTTACACTTGATTTGAGACCATAATGTTTGTATTTTAAAAAAGTAATAAGTAAAAGTGCCATTATTAGGGTTGTCAATTAAAACATATAATTGTGATTGTCCATAGTTTATCACAATTAATCTGTATCTAGCTTTAAAACTGAGCCTGCTCCAACCAAAAGCTTGTTTTCATGTGTCAAAGAAATTAGGGGCTGAAAAATTTGCCTTAACTTGTTATTATCGCATTAGATTTGACAGTAATTATATTACCCATTAATTACAAGGCAATTAAGTCAGACAATCTCATAAAGACACAAAAATGAAAAAGTCTTCAACAAACCGACACCAACACTGTCCTTAAAATGTCATAAAAGTCACCATGAATTTCACAAACACAGCACACATTTTTTGATCCAGTCTTACTAAACCAATCAGCCACCTGTACATTCCTAACTTTGACCGTGAATTGTTTACAGGTTACACTTTCAACAATTACCAAATAAGTCGGCTATTGTTAACCTAACTGACATTAGTGGCAAGGAGCCAGGCTGGGTGCATAAGCCTCAAATCACTCTGTGGTGACCCCTGGGACCCCTGGATAGGGCGCTATAATCTATCTCATATTCAGTCAATGAGACCATTAAACCCCAAAGAAGGAACACTGTTTTAAAGCAAGTGGAATCCTAAAAGGCAGTGACTTGGACAAATATTAATATTAATTAAATTTCTGTGCATATAATTGCAATAAATCTCTAAGTCTGTCCATAAATCTATGTGCTGAGGATGCTGTTGCATATGTAATATGGCCCCTGTATGCATATTAAGCTGGAGTCTGTAGTTGAACACCCATGAAAAAAGTCAGGAGCTTTTTCATAAAGTTTTCTTAAAGAAGAAATGCTGAGCTGAATAAAATGCGGCTGAGATCAGACAGGCAAGCAGGATTGAGGAAATGTGTTTGACATAAGAGGCAAGCCAGCTTTGACCCTTTTTAAATCAGACTGCTGATGCATAAAAAGATATGCACTGGGAGGTGGCGGCAGCAGGCAACTAAAAATTCCAACTCAGGACTCCAATATGGTTTGCAAAGCAGGTTCTTGTCTCGGGTGACAACTTCCACCTCGCACATTTAAAAGACTAAGGAAGTATACAGAGTCAATGGAAAGCACAAATAGAAACAGATTTGCTCCAGCAAATAGTTAGTAAGGAGCATTCCCTCGAGTTGAAAATGTTCAAACTTGAGCGTGAAAGTTCAGTGATCCAGTAAAGCAAAACCTGATCAGCTTTGGGATTTCCACCATGCACTGGTTGGAAATGTCTTTAAAAAATGGAGGACAACTGATAGCCACAGTTTGTGGTTTTCCAAACTGTATGAGTCCACTTTCTTAATGTATAAAAGTATGTAGCACCCCAATGCACAATAAGGGAAAGAAGCAGCTGAATAAAAAAGGTAAATCCTGCGAGATATAAATGTCTTTTTGGCCTAAACAACCAGAGGAAAAGCATGTCTTGATAAAAAAACGAATAGCAGCCAACAAATTTGGGGGGAAACATCTTCCAGCAATTACTGAATATATAATGTTTGAATTTGTGCTGAAATCTGCTTTGATTGTTGTCCATTATCAATATTTCCCTCACAACAAAAGCACCATGGTCATCATTTTTACTACCACAAACTGAAACAAGTCACGACTCGTATTGGAAAAGAAACTGATGTTATTACCCAACACTCCCTCATTGTCACCAGTAGGGTTCTACGACGCACGCCAATGATATCAGACATTTATATGTGTGTGTGAGAGAGAAAAGATCCGTCCAAGTTTCCATCTCCTGCTTGACAATATCACTGAAGCTCGTTGGACAACAATGATTGTTGTAAAAAGATATTTGCTGAATTTTAACTGGCCCCTTCTGAAGTGGCAAAGGTTACTGTAATGAAGGTGGGACGGTTTCTGAAGCGGCTGCTGGTACAAGTCATTAGAAGCCACATTTATAACTCAGCACCATTACCATTTTATTTTCCCTGTCAAGATTTATAAGAAAATTAATTTTGAGAAGTGTAATTGCTGGACAGTGCACTGTGTGGCTGTTGACTCTGGCCACAGAGGCAGAAATAATTGACATGTTCAAAGTTGACTATTTGAGCTGAGGGGTGTCCAAAGCGCCGTGTGCCAAGGCCGACCTCTGGCATTCAAACCCTGACATCTGGGCTTGATTCATCAAGGTATTTGCACCAACGTGCAACAATGTGCAAACAAATGTAATGAAAACAAGGCGCCCAAGAAAATGCTTTGCATGATGCACGGCCTACATGAAATAAATAAACAAACCAAATGGGGATACAACACGGCAATTTAGGGTCCTATTTTTAAATCCAGATGCTTGCGGCCTCAAAAACCAAGCCTTTAATGAGACTCGATGACAAGCGATGGAACGGGGTCAATTTGTGCTTTTGATTCACCAAAGCTTTGGCTCTTTCTGGAGCTCAACACAGGAGGGGGAATGGGGAGGAATCCAAGTTAACTAACTTTTTGGAGCTCTTTTTGCAACTTTTTTTTTTTTTTTTTTTGAAATTTCACAATTAAGGTTCAAAAGAAAGTCCTGTCCTCAGTATGCTGTATCTGTGCTGAACGTCAAAGGCACTAAATGTCTACTAATCATTAATACAGAGTAAGTCTAAATGGTTGCATATACATCCACACTATTACATCACTACAAATACTAATACTCCTCTAATATTGTAGTACTCGAACTGACAGCATCACCTTGAGGTACTGATTACCAGTATGAGGAAAAACTAACTGGGGCCCAACTGCTCGCTCCTTTCAAGCAGCTGCTCCCCGCTGCTTTCAAGCAATCTTTAGATGCAAAAGCAATAAGTAGTAATTGGCATTTACAGTGGCATATAACCAAGGTGGAACTAATTGAAACCCCTGCTTATTTGTTATTCTATTTATTTTAGTATTTCAAGTTTCATAGTATTAAGTGATTTTTATAGCCTATTGTGACCTGTTGCCTTTTGGGAAAGTGTTTGTTCAGTGTTTGTACAGTGTAATACACTACTAGCATATTAGTAGAGATTGTCAGCGTGCAGTCACATATGTTAATATGTGACTTTTACATTTTAATATAATTTTACAACCTGTAATTGCAATAACTGGCTTTAACCAAGCAGTGGTTGAAAGCCAGTTTCCTGGACTCTTAAAGATTAAGTTTGAGAAAATTATCATCAACTCCACTTTTAAACCTGAACATCTGTAAAAAATCATATCCAGTGTCTGTTGGATGGCTCAATGTGCCGTTTTTTTTTCCCCCGTCATTATTTCATTATGAGAGGGATGAGGGTCTCTTCTCTTCTTGAGTACAGTACAATTATTGCTGATGAAGTGAAATGCTGTCCTGTCACAAGCCTTTTACTTCTTTGACATGTTTTGGCATTTGGAAGAAGGGAGGAGTCTTTGGGATGTTACGAGAGGAGACCACACAGGGAAGTGTGAAGGAGGAGGTTATTAAGCAAAACAGAGGGGATTGATTTGCAGGCAAGCAACTACGATTCATTAGAAATATATGCAAAATATAAACATGTGGGCTCAGAAATGAAGCCAGCAGCATCCAAACACCATTTAAAAGAATAAACAGGTTTACTCACTTGATTAACCCTAAAACAGGTACTTTCCAACTAAAATGAAATTTTTCATTAACAGACTGTGAGACTATTTTAGCCCCTGTGGAGCCTAGCAGATGCCTCCAGGATAATTGTATAGCCTGAATAGAATGCACAAGGCTATAGTGTCTGGCACTGACACTTAGCACATGTGATGGCAGCCATGAGTGCCAACTGAAAGTCTTGCACTGCTGCGGGCGACGCAGCTCGGCACAAGAATGAACAGGCAGCACAAGCGTCAAGCTGTTCACTGACAGACCGATGCTATTTGGCTGTTAACAGGTCCCCAGCTGGTGTCTGCTGTGTGCGCTTTATGTGTTAGCCTGGTAGCATGCCACTGTTTTGGTCTGCGGATGTTCGCGGAGCATGTGTGCAGCATAGATGTTGGCATGAAAGTGCCAGAGGCCCCCCCGAACACAAGCTGCCACCAGAATAAAGAGGCAACAGCGAGCATTTATTTAGACAGCTTGTGTCTACGACAGGCGGAATGCAGACCACAAGCTCCGGGGCTGAAGTGAGTGAGAGGGCTCGTTTGCACACAAAAAGCCCTGTGCAGGGATTGGGTTACGACTAGATTAGAGTCTGGGACTGGTAGCAGCTTTGCCACTTTGCTGGTGGAGTTTTTCATGCTCCGATGCAGCTTCTACTTCTAAAATGTACATGAAAAGCACAAACTGATCCCTGGATAAAAGACAAATATGGTAACATGTTTACATAATTCTCACTGTCTTATTAGAGTTATTAGACAGATCTCTGGCTTTTGATTTCTTCGGATATATGTCTGTGGGAATCTGTAACTTTTTACAATGGATTATAGCGCGATTTTAGCACACAGGGAGAAAATGAAGTTGGGAAAGCCACTGAAGCATGTCTCCAGCAAGAGGACTTGCTTTCTCATCTCCAAGCGGGAATGGGTGGTGGGAATGAATGCCTGTGGTTTTGGTTTCATTGCCAAAACCTCCTTTGGTCACCAATATCGTTTAATGAATCACTTGGGGTTGCTTCAAATAAGAGTAGACGGGTCCTCGATGGCACCCCACTGAACTGGCTCCCCACCACTGATCATACACCATACCGCGTCTATGAACGCCAAATGAGAGACTGACGATGAGTCGCAATACTTCCAGTAACTGTTTCACATCATATATTTGTCCCATTATCTTCTCTGTAGCACTCTGTTATCAGCATGAGCACTGCGGTAACTCATGTTAGCACTGCTTTACTGATATGCCCCGCTAAATGAAAAACAAAGAGCCTCATATTTTGTGACAATAAAGCTCTAAAGTGTCCTACAAATGGCAGATTGACAAGCTGTGAAATCCACAAAGAGTGCAAGATGCAAGAATCCATGAATAAACTTCTCAAGATGGCAGCACTGCCGATATGAACATGCACATCATGTGCGGTGCGTAGTGCCAGAAGGGGCACAAACAGCTTGGCTATAACCACTGAGGTGTCACAGACCTTGTGGAAAACACAACTTTGGAGCTATATTTACCCCCTTTCCCAAAAAGTTAGCATGTTTGTTATCAATCGAGTCATCACAATCTCAAGATTCATATGATGACACTGTATGTACACGTTCTTAAAAAGTGAAACCCACAATGGCCGTTATGTTAATGTCAGTCAGATGATCCACCATCATTTTCAGAGGGTTCAAAATAGGCTAACCAAGGTAAACCAATGCATCATAGGTGCAGATATAATAATTTTTTGTTAAAAATCAAGGACATTATGGTAGCTATATTATCAGCAGGTTAAGAGGCGATGTCATTCATGTAGGCATAAAAATAATACTAAAAACCTACCAGCAGGAAGTGCTCTGCAAGTGCACACACAAAAAAAGAGTTGAGGGGCACCAGCTAAAATCATGCATAGGACACCAAGTACAGCGGACATGTTGGAGCTGCATTGTGGGAATAATTTACAAGTCAATTAGAAGGGGACGTTCCACCAAAACAATATTCTTAGGAGACAATTAATGTCAGAGCGTCTCGCTGCTAACAGAACCGTGACAGCTCTTCCTAATGAGCAGTTTATTCAAAATGCAATTAATTGACCACAAGTGGTGGAGATGGCTTTACTTTAATGACAGAGATCAGTATTTATTCAGAGTACATCAGTCAAGCGTCAACATCCTCAATCTTTTGAGGATTTGGTTTTAAAAACAAACTAACACAAACCTGCTGACAGGCCCCGTGTGTTGGAAGCAAACAATTATCCTTCAACATACCGTACCTTGTTTTTGCAAGCATGCCACATAACAAACTGACTTTAAAAATTGATGGCCTTTGTTCTGGAAGTGGCCGATTTGCTGACAGTGAACAATGAGTGAGAGAACTCTTCAATGCACAGTAGTGTTTCCAAGTTTTGGAGATGGTTCCAATTTTGGGTTGGTGGTTTTTTGTTAAGTTTGAAATACAGAGACGAGAGTGGAAGATGGGAACACTGTGTGTTCTGTCGGTGACAGAAACAAAACTGTGCTCTTGTACATACTGTACAGTAAGCATGAAATGGAGGGGTGCATCTGTCACAAAGAATTGTTTACTGTTTCCAACTATAGCAAAAATGACACCAGTTTGTACTATATTTAAACACAGTTAATTTAATTATTTTCTCTATGTAATTTGGTTGGTTTGATCAGCTCTGATTTCCACTACATGGCACACCATAGCACTTACATAAGAGCTAGAATATATCAAAACCATTCTCTGGACTGTTGGCAGTGACTATCAAAAGTGCTATCATTACTCTGTGACACTGGGGAGTCACTATAAGGTCCAATTCATTATTCTTGCCTCGTACTGGACCACAGTTATTTCACAGCCTCTTGTGTTGTTGCCAGGGGTATTTCATTAATGCCGGACAATGTTTCTGGGTAGACGCTTCACTAGCATCAAAAAGGGAAAGCAGGCAAGACCGTCTACAGTGGCTTTTCTCATCAAGATGAGCATTCCGATCATTAGGAATTTTGGGCGGCGTACTCCTTCTGATCATCTTCGGCTGGATTAATGTGAGGTGACAAAGCCCATCAGTTTGAACCTTTGCCCGTCTGCATGACTGCCCCCGGCTGGCAAATTGTGCTGCTGCTAATGAGCCAGAGCAGGCCCAAACCCAAGACCAAAATCATACTGAGCACACGCATTTCTTTTCAAGCTTCGCTTTTTGACCACAACATGATCCTCAAGAGACAAGTTCAGCAGGACATTCTGAAGAAAGACAGACACAAAGGTCTTTCTTTTTAAATGAAATACTGTAGGTTTCCTTTAGGAAAGTATGCAGGGGAATCTCACCAGTCTTTTATATTTTCTCAAAAATTGAGAGTTGAAAGGAAATAGAGATAGTGTATATTGCATAAATACAAATTCTAATGACTAATTACTAATTCTGGCTATGTTTTAAATATGTTGAATATTGATTATATTGAATATGTTTCAATATGTTCACACTGGAGAAACTGTAAAATGACATATACTTAAAAATTAAATCAAACCATAGACTGTATATAAGAAGTGAACATAGTCGCAGTCCTGGTTAGACTGACGTTTTGAAGCCTTTGAGATCGGCATTTTGGCCATTGCCATCTTGGCCTTTGGCAGTCGCCATTTTAGCTATTTTGAACCAAAAGTGACACGAGGGTGGAGCTAAGTACAACTGAACACTGAATAAGAAATTTATAGGTGAACAAAAAGGTTATAATTAACTTACATGCATGTGAAAGATTTAAAGATGTAAGCTGAAAACACAGACAACTCTAAAACCAGACAACAGCGTGGTAACGGCCTGTCCATCACAAGGTAGCGACACCCTAAAGCAAACCCTGTTTCATGGTATATTTGACTCGAAATGGGACCATAATTTACAAAATGAACATCACGCTGTATTGCCAGAGTTTGTACTAAAAAGGAGATATTATGCTAATTTTCAGGTTCATACTTGCAATATGAGTTTCTACTTGAACATGTTACATACTCTGAAGTTCAAAAAAGGCTTAATTTTCCTCATATCGGCCTTCAGAGTCCGCTCCAGCTCTCCTCTAACTAGCTTTGTTTGAGGGCGTGCCAAACTAGCCGCTAGGCAGGTATTATGCAAATATGTTACTTGGTGACATCACTACATTATGTAAGAAAAGGCGGGACTTCAAGTAGGGAGTTTCAGGCAGTTCAGGAGCAATGTTTCTGTTGGGGAGAGTAACTCCCTTTGGCTTTGTAAATTTTCAGACCTTTTACATGCACAAAAAACTATACATCACACTAAAGAACAGTAGAAAAGCACAGAAACGTAATAGATCCTCTTTAATACTGCCACATGACACATTTCTATGAAGGGAGAAATAACAGTACTGTTACAATACTCTGTAATTTTATGGTCATTTCTAAAAGCTTTCATAAGGAGATCTTAACAGTTTCTCTTCACTGATTTGCTAGAACTGGCACCATTTCTCCAATGGTTTCAATAGGCTTAGCTTGTTATGTGGGTGCTGACAATGCCAGAATTAATGACTCCAACTTCACCCATATTACTCTGTCATATGTCAACTATAAGTGGTTTCAGGCATGGAGAGAAGCCTTATAGGAAATAAGGACATGCCTGTGCTGAAGCAGGGAGAGAGTTGTGATTAGATTTGCTGAGGCACAGCCAGCTGCAGTCTGTCGGCCTGCCACCTATCCCAACAAGTCTCTGCTAGACAGAGAAAAGAAGTAGACAGTCCTCCTGTTCCTGCTCTTTGGAGTGGTCGCTTGTACCTGCCATCAGTGCTTTCCTAATGGAGTGGGACAGGGCCACAACAGGCAGTGCAGATTGGCCGATCTGAGTTGGGGGAAATATAACCAGCAGGAGTTCCCACCTAGCCTTCACCCATCTCAGGATCCAATTAAAGGATCACAAGGAAAAAAAGGCATCCTGGCAACAGGAGATGACAGCGCTGTTAATGTGCTCCAGCTTAATGTTTGGAGTCATTAAACTTGATGCTCGCTGTGCACTCTTTATTTCCATGTCTTATCTTATTTGTGTGCATGAATATCATTAACTAAATATATAATAAAGGCTTTTTATGATGGTGTTTGTTCATGTTTCCCAAGAATGACTGTGTCCAAAACAGAAAATACAGTAATTAGTGTTGAAACAATTCAGACATTTCTTGACCAAAATCACCAGGTTTCAATTTCTCATATGTGAGGATGTATTGCTTTTCTTATTGTAAATATCATTGTGAATTTAACAGATTTTGGTCTGTTAATCGGACAGCACAAGAAATTATACTATATATTTTGTTTTGTTTTTACATTCGAGACTGAACTAATTAAACAATTAATTGAAAACTAATTTTAAAAAAACCTTTCTCTCAAAGTCATATACATGTACTTTCTTTTTCAATTCCTATATTATCCAAAGTTAATGAAAGTATATGGTACTGTTTTTTACAGGAATAGTTGATGACTAGATGCAAAGATCAACAATGCATTAATATCTGTCTTTTAAATGTTATGCTGTAGCCTGGAGAGTTAGCTTAGCATTAAAAAAACTACTAATTTTTGCACTTTGTACAGATTAAACAAACAAGATATAACATGTTAATTAATTAGCTTTAGGTGTTAACCCCTAATTCCAGTCTACAAGCTATGCTAAGCTAACACCTCCTGACTTTAGCTTCATATTTAATGGACAGATCTGTGAGTGGTGTCAACTGTCACAAGAAAGAAAAAATGTTGAACTATTCCTTTAAAAATATGCTCCAATTTCATGACAACTTACACAATGCTTACTGTAAAGTGATGAGCTTGGAAAAAAAGTAAAGTAAAAGTGGGATATTAGTCCTGCTGAAATGTTGCTGCTCTCTACGCCTCTGTTTAGTCTGTACGTCTGTATTTTGTTACGCCGACCACAATCCTCTGTGTGAATACATGTCAGTATGAGAAAAACCTCTTGAGGATTATTCATTGCTTTTTCAGGGCGCAGCATGGAGAATTCATTTGTGCATGTACCTGACCTGTCAGGAGAAAGGCAAAAAGCATTTCTGGTGGGGTGTTACTGTACGTGATCATGAGCCATGTAAACAATCAGCAGCGTGATTTCTTTCCCTCTGAATAATCCATGAAGGCAAGTGGCTAGGAGACATTCATTAAAACATTTTTCTTTCTTCTGAACTGCTTCCGATACAACAGATCTGAGAGGACAGAGAGAATACTAACGACCGCATTTACCTTTTTATTTACATTAACCACCGCGAGCCTTGCTTTAATTTCAGCGAGGGAGAAAGCGAGGCCCTGGTAAGGGGGGTAAACTAATGAAACATTGATGGAGATAAAGGTTAACTGTTCTTCTCTGAGGGACTTTTGATGACTAATTCATTTGGCATACAGAACAGGCTGACACGGTGTGTCCCTTTGAAGGGGAAAGGGGAGCAGTTTTGTTCCTTGTAGACATATCAGACAGTAATTAGCAGATGAAAAAAAGTGCCCCCAAGACAGATGTCATGAGAAAACAGTGATTTTGTCATTTGGAGCCGAGTGGCATTTTGTTCTTTATGGATGGGGAGCAGGAGCTCATTAAGCAGACACATATTTTCCTCCTGGCTAGTAACTGAAATGATTTACCAGCCACCAAAGTCACATCTGTCACATTTACTGCACATGCCTGATAATTTGTAGAAATTATCCAAGTGTACAGTATGTGTATGTTGTTACCATAGGAATAGAATAACTACAAGCTCAATCAATATTCATGCCCTTTACTGAACTGTTAATTCGCTGATTGCACATCAAATACAGCATGTGATCGTCAAATTCACTCGTAAATCCCTCCATCATCATCTTAAAAATAACCTCTCCCAGGAAGGCACCTGACACGACAACTGTGTTTGATGGCGGGCCGTGGTATGCTGAAAGCTGGTCTAGCATGGGAGAGCAGCCAGCGCCGCCTCCCATTTCAAAGCCAAAAGGAGCCGATGGCCCGTTGTACTCACCGAGGCTATTTGAGAGAGTCGACCTCTGACCCCGTTGCCCACACCCTGATCACGTCCCACTGTGCGTGCTTTCAAGTGCTCGACCCTCTAACCCCTGCGCCGTGCCCTCGGCTTTCAGTGCGAAACGTGTATCGATTACCCAATTCCTCAGCTGAGCATCACTGGAGTTCTCTAAGAAGTGAGATTGGATTGCAACTTTATCTTACTTACAACATACTGTACATATCTGTATCTTAAAAACACTGAGATCATGTTGGTGTTTGCGTCCAAAATGTAGAGGCAATATTCATCAACATAAACCATCTCAGCTTTCTATCTTAAATCCCTTCTCCGCAGAGAATCAGAGGTTGTTTTAACCTTGGCCTCATTGCTCCAGTTATCCTCCCTCTGGCCTCACTAGCGAATGCATTAGTCAGTGGGTGCCAGGCATAGCTTTCTGTGCCAGTGGTATGACTTGCTTAGCCCACATAGGGCACCATCACTGGCTCCCCTCCTCACTGATTTACTGTTACATGAGCGTAATGAAGGCCCCAGCCCAACAGGTGGCATTATTTATAGTGAGCTAGATAAGGAAGGGGGCCAGGAATGAAGCAGGGAGAGGTCTTGATAGAAACTGGGAGAGGTAAGAAATACAAGTAATCAAAGGGGGGAGAGAATGGATGTGACAATGAGGCGGGGGAAACAGGGGGAAAGACAAAGAGGACATTGTAGGAATGATGATTGACGAGAGGAAAGCGTGTGGCGGCATGAGGTTGGGAAGTTTTGAGGAGCAGGCAACATGAGGTAAAGAAGGTTAAATCAGGGAAAAGGCATCATGGCGAGTGTGTGGATGGAGGGAAAACTGCTCTACTGCTCCCTCCATACCGCCGTTTGCTAATTAATCAAACACAAATTAGTCTGCTTTAACTGTATTGTCAAAATATCTAGGTATCAATGCCTATCAATACTGAACATATTTCAATACTCATTTCTGCAGTATCGATGCACACGTACCAGCTGCGCTTTCTCTCCGACAGTGAGTTCACATTGCCTCACTTAAACATGAATATTACACACTGTCTATGTAGGTGCAGGACCAGCAGGGGGCAACAAAACCACTCACTGAATTAGGTTTAGGAAAAACATCATGGTTGTGCTTAAAAGAAGTACCTAAACTAAGTACAATATGTACGGAAACAACATAAGTCCGGACAACATGCCACAAACATCACCAAAACATACGTCACAAAGATAACTTTCAACACAAAACACCAGTCCTGTGTTTGTTGGACCATCCACCTCCCATCCAGTATGCCATAAGTGGTCTTTCTCTCTTTTTATTCTGCATCACTAGCTCTGTGCGTTGTGGACACATTTACACTGCAGTCAGTACAGATGACATGACGTACAAATGACACAAGCAACGGCGCTCTTATTACACACATTTACGCTGCACATTATCATGTCCTTCATGCGCCTTTTTGTGTGACCGGGCTGCACTTGCATTTTGTATATTTTTTATACAATCGTGACATTTTTTTTTTTTAAAGCAGCCATTAAGCACAATATCCTCGATATATCAAAGTAAATGAGGGCATATCACAGTAAAATGGTTAAGCAGATTCATATGCATTACTCTAATCCACACTGTAATGACCATATCAAGCAGATTGATGAGCTTATATTTTGATAGCCCCAGTTGGTGTTGTTTGCTGCCTAAGATGGCTGCCAGGAACCCAGCAGTAAAGTCCACAGGATTAAAAGTCTTTTGAGAATTGATCCCTTAGTCTCTCTTGTCAACATTAAAGCAAACCCCCTCCTAAATATTGTCATTATCCATTTCTCAACTTGACTTTGTAGCCAAGATGGGTTTTTCCCCCTATCCCTTCCCTGTAGTGCTAAATAAGAAATACAGGTCATTAGTACATTGCTAAATCAACACTACAAAATATGTGCAAAATTTGAGGGGAATCCAATGTAACTGAGACTCTCCGCTTGTCATCTCTGCGTTGTTGCACTAATCGCGGTCTTTTATTGAAGAAAACATTCCTGCACCGCGGGGGGATGCAAACAGAGTTTGGTTGCGCCTAGTTTGTTCTCCAGTTGAAAACTGGGGTGCAAATTGCCGGTTACGCAACACAGAGATACAGAAGAGCTTAAAGGGGACTTAGGCTCATCATCACTGCAATGAGAGTACAAGGACTGAGAGAGAACAGGTATTTAAAACTGACGTGGAAAAACATGTTAAGGTCTGTGGTATCCTGACCACTTAAAAGCCTTATTTAGTGTCCTATCCTACTTTTAGCATAATACCCTTTAGGGTATTAGTGGCCTTTGATCTGAAATAATGTCTTTATTTGAATTACATATTAATTTACATAATGCTCTGCAAGCTGCTAGCTCAGCTTTCTGCTAAGTTCCAGTAAGAGTAGTAGAATGCAACATTTTCACATCTGAAACTTCTGCATTATGTCATGTATAATTTGTTGATTCATCATCTAAATATTGTTATGCATAAATACAAAAAGCTACCATTTGAATGATAGGGTACTGTAGTAGAGGTATTAAGTGATTTGACATACCTGAAGTCATTCAATCCAAGAAAAGCAGTTGGTTTTCCAGCCAAAGGGGACAAAGAGAAAGAGAGAGAGAGAGAGCAGAGTTAGCATTTTCACAAGGTTCAGTAAACGTATTTCATGGTGAGGCAACTTTGACATCACTTTAAAATCGATTTCTTCAATTCAGACCAGTGAGCGTGCAACTAAATGTCAGTTAAACATATACGTGACATACTTCAACTGTCAAGTTCAAGTGCGTGTAGGAACACATTGGCCTCCTACAAGATGCTATTTGAAGCAACTGGTCTAAAAACAGTCAAAACTATAGCGTCTCAGATGCCTTTCCAAAGAGAGGATTCACCAAAGCTAATGGAAAACACATGAATTCATCTTCATTGTTCATCACTTCTTTTTCTTCTTCTCCTCCAATTTATCACAGTTTGACATTTTCTGAATGCTGTCATAACGGATCAGGATTTCTTCCAAGTTAAATATGCAATTCACTCGTCGCTACAGTACGCATATGCAAACACTTGAGGAGGGAGGGACGGGGGCAAGTGGGCGGGTGTCAACTTCAGGATCTACTGTATTACCTGACTGAAAAAACTATCCGGATGGATTTGTTGAGCCTTTTTTCTTACTTGGCACTGACAGTGTGCATAAATATGGGATATTGACTAAACATATACAATCCCACAATCCTATCTGATGAGTACCAGACATACATGTAGGGCACAGACAGCGTTTTCCAGATTGAAATCTTCTCCCTGTTCAAAGAAGGCGCCAGAAATCACAGGGGGTGCGCCAGGATTTGTCTGCTCTGAGACTGTCAAAATCAGATTTGATAAAACTACAATCATAGCGCATTTACTGGATCACATATAAAAGTCTGTAAATTAAACGATAAAAGATTTTTTTGTGACTTTGTAGCAAAATCTAACAAAATATTGTGCTTCAGTCCATATTTGTTGGGATTTAGCCTTTCAAAAACAACATTTTCACTGCATTTAAAAAACCTATTTGCTCTCTCACCTGTTTTAACAGGGCGATCTAGCAGCAAAAACTATTGTGGCTCTAACATTATTATAATAAATTAAGTTGTTTTAAAAAGAGATCATATGTAGCTGCATTCGCTTGGTGAATCCATCAGGACGTCATCACTTTATTTATGTTGACGACACTGACGAGTTATATTTGTTAACACAAGTTGATTTAATTAAAAAAGGACATTTAATACATTGAATTACTTTACTCGAATTGAGGATTTTGTCTTTTTTTTTTTTTAAGGTGACGTCAACGGCGACTCAGCTTTTCTTAGAAGTGGCTTCATGGAAAACAGTTTGGTAATTACTAGACTGTGTGTTTCTGCTCATTACCTGCCTCACACTGTGAACGTTGAGAGGTGTGAGGACTGCATCAGATTCTTGGCTGTTCAAATTTTACACTCCTTGGACATTTGCTCATTTTGTGCTTTTATGTCCAATTTACAAATTATTCTGCCCTATTTAGCTTTAATTGTTTCATCTTTGTAAGTTTGTTCTTACAAAGCAAAAGCATGCTCTGAAATAAATGATTAGCTGGAGTATTTCCTCAGATCGCTGCAGTTTTCCAGTGGGCTGAGCAAGCTGATCGATCCTCATACTGCTGTGCTTTCATGAATCTATGGCCGTCTGGGGAAGCCAGCAGCCTCCATACAGATAGCTAGTCGTAGGCTTGGGTTAGGATGTGGAGGACCCGGGTTACCCATGGACCAAGACCAACTGGTTGCTGGAGAGGTGCAGTTTCCTCTTGGGCACTGCCGAGGTGCCCCTGGGCAAGGCACCAAACCCCCAACCGCTTGGGGGGGTTGGAGGGGAGCGCCCCATCACTCTGACATCTCTCCATTGAATGTTATGTTGTGTGAACTGTCTGTGTGAACAACAGAGTGTAAAACTGAATTTCCCCACTGTGGGACTAATAAAGGAATATCTTTCTTTCTTTTCTTTTCTTTTAATCTATACGTGCTACAGAATAAATGTTATTCTATGCATGAGTCGGGGTTAAAGACTGTGCTATGTCTCTGTGAGTTGGTTGTTAGATTGGCAGCAATGCAAAGAAACCAGTGCAGGTGATATCGGCGACGAAACAAACTGGAATAACTAAGCCAAGGGTGCCCAAACTTTTTAGGGCCCTTTACAGGCGAGAAAATCTTCCAATCGATTAAGCATATGCTTACAAACATTTGTACTTTAAACTAAAGTTTTAACCCTAAATACTTCAGAAATTAGCAGTATTATTGTATGTTAATACCACATCTATCCTTTTAAACAGAAGGTGATTTTATTCAAATTGCATTTGGACTCAGCAGGACAGCATCGATAGCCTATATTTCAAGTAACTGATCGTTCAGAAAATGAACAGTAGCAAGTCCTGATAAATCCAGATGTTTAAGCTTACCAGGCTGAAGCTGACTTCCAGTGCTTCAGCTTAAAAATAATGAACTTATTGCTTTGTGTCACAATCACATCACTTTCTATTGGCCCGAAGCTAACATGGGTGGGAGTAATGGACACATATGCTTTGTTTTATTGGTGCAAATTGTCCCCATCTGTAGACAAGGACAATTTTAGCATTTACAGCTAATTTTTTTGCCCTGACAGAGTGCCACGGACCCCACTTTGAGAATCATTGATCTTAGCCATCTGTCAGATTTATTCAGTCTATGCTCCTTGTCACACTCCTGTGTATTGATTAGGACTTTCAAACAATTAAAATGTTTAATCGCGATTAATCGCATGATGGTCCATAGTTGATCACAATTAATCGCAAATTAAAGACACGTTTTTTATCTGTTCAAAATGTATCTAAAAGGGAGATTTGTCACGTATTTTGTACTCTTATCAACATGGGAGTGGACAAATATGCTGCTTTATGCAAATGTGTGTATATTATTGTAAATCAATTAACAATAAAAAAAATTTAGCATAACATGAATAACTCAAGCCCAACAAGCAACAACAACCCCAAACTGCATGTGATTATCATTAAGTGGGTATGTTTGTAAAGGGAGACTCATGGATACCCAGAGAACCCATTTACATTCACATATCTTGAGGTCAGAGGTCAAGGGTTTGGTGCATTATTTAGCCTGTTTCACAACAAGCGAAAATCACTATTTGCGTTAATGTGCTAAAGAAATTTGTGCGGTGAAACAAATTTGCATTAAGCATTATTATTGCGTTTATTATTAACTTATTGCCAGCCTTAGATTGGTGAATACTTTATCTTAATACTTGTCATCCAAAGCCATCATCAGCTGCATCCCTTCTTTTAGCTTAGTGCTCTCTCAGTTCCTTAGTAAAAGTTGCTTTCAGTGTATTTGTAAATTTGTGACCCTCTTCTACTAATAAATAGTATTTTTTATGGTAGATTTCAGTGAACCGTGTTTAACATTAAACAGTGGTTTGCAGAAGGATCTGAGCACACATTCGTGACACTTGAGGTTTTATACAGCCAAGGAAGATATACAGGTATTTAATGCAATTTTTAAAGAAAGAGATCAAATTTCAGGCCTCTCCAACCCTCTGTTTGGATTTATGGGTTGGGATCAGATGAGTTATGCTATCGGTGGGCAGATACAGTAAAAGAAAAACCATCCACTTTTCAATTTAGCACAGATCAACTAACTGCAGCGGCGCTTTTGCTGTATATAAGTGTTTACACATTTCATATAAAGTTCAACTGTGCCAGATGCCTTTAAGAAGTACCATAAATCCCATGTTTGGATTCCTAATATTTTCTTGGGTTTATTATGACTAGTAAACCTGCCTCGCTCTGGATTTGTTAAAGAGCCTGTCGCTTTTTCCAAGCTCCAGGGTGCACGTGGCTCTGCACTCCATCTTCATTGAGTTTTGAGCATAGTCTGTGGTGAACAGCCAGGTCAAAGCCCGACTTTGACCTGATTATTCCTGCTTCTTTGTCTTACTTATGTGATGCATGGGATCCAGGAATCTAACCAATGCAGAAAACACTGATTAAATGCAAAATGTTAAGCAGAGCTGGAGTTTAAAAGCATCATTATTCCACTATGTAAGCTTGTTTGTGGTAGCTGGAGCTTGCCAAGGTTGTAATATTTCATATTTTCAAGAGTCTTTGAATTTCTTAATATCTTTTAAAAGAAAGTTCTTTAACAGATCTACCCAAATTCATGACATAACTTACAAAATGCTTGAATTTGTCCTTTAATTTAATAGAGTGCCATGTGAATTCCTGAATGTGCTGACATCCCATAGGACATCAAACTGTTTTAAGAAATATGAAAATCTTTTCCTATGCAATTCACTGCAATTCAGTTCAGTCACAGAATTTAGCACAGACACGCTGCTCTCTCTGGAGTTAATTATGACACTTTTCAGCAGACGACTACCACGGAGATTGCATTTGATCATGGCTGTCAGCCTCCTTTCCATCTGCAGGCGCAGAGAAAGTGATAACCTATAATAAAACCTGATGAATGAAAATCCTGTCCTCTCTCTCAGATAAATTCACAGCCCTTCCTTGGACCGAGTTGTAACATGGGTTTTAAACTGCCTGAGTCTCATGCTTGAGCGACTAACTCTCCACGCTAAGAGGACTTTCATCATGCTATGGTGACAGAGCCAGTAATTGGAGTGCCCTCTGCCTTAAAGCGCAAACCCACATGCTGCTGCTACAGTATACCACTTTGATTCACATCCCTTCATTACGCACAGACCCGCCCACCGTGGGTTAAATCTGTGGGTGCTGAAAAGTCATCTATCCTGATCAGTAGGGGAACTTGTGACAGATATCTCCACTGCTCCAGAATCTCAGTTATCTGAACTGGTTAAGGACAGGGTAAACAGGAGGAGTGGCTTGGTTAATCACATCTCCTCTTCTCTGTACCACTTTGGTGGGCCTTTTCGTTTCCCTTTTGATATTTTCATAAATCAGCATCAAGCAGGCTGGATGGGATAGAGAAGGAGAGATAGATCAAGTCAGAGAGTTTGGGACACCCGGGAGGGGAACAGCTGTCTTTGAGATTGCTCCAATGTGTGAGTGCAAGAGAAAGAATCCTTTTGTTTCCATGCGGTTATGCCGCTTCACCGCGGACCTTTCATCTGCACGGTGCAGACAAAGGCCCCATGCATCTCGGATGAAGCAGAAACCTCAGGAAGCGCATGCAGGAGGAGTAATGAGAAGGGAGGGAGAAAGCATAAACATGTTCCAGGAAGTGAAACTGCGTGTACACGGGGAGTGAAGTGGTTTTAACTAATGTCGATGCTGGACAGTGGTCTCCAGAAGGAGCCAGCGCATGGCTGAGCAATCTATGTATGGAGAGTATGGTCACACTGTAAGCAGTTACTAAATTAATTACTGTTGGAGCAGCACATTTGGGAATGGCTTATTCTTTTTAATGCTTTGTAGGGACATGACTAACAACAAGAGTCACTTCTCTGATGTGGAGACACTTCTGCTTTTGAGATAACATGATAATAAAATGTTAATGCAAATTTGATGAAACACTACTAATTTCTTTAATGCAACTTGTGAATTTTAGGTTGAAACAGTCTCAATTTTAAAGCTTGTGTGAAGATACTGTTATCATTAACTAAACAACCTGAGGAATCCATCGGTACCAAACATGTCATGCTAACCTGTCGGGAATGAAGCTAAATAAATAAAGCTCCAAACTTATGTTAAATTTTAGCAAGTAAAAACTGTCATGGCCATTTTCATAGAAGTCTGTTGACCTCTGACCTCAAGATATGTGACTGAAAATGGGTACTATGGGTACTAAGTGTCCCCTTTACAGACATGCCCTCTTTATGATAATCACATGCACTTTGGGGCAAGTCATAGACGAGTCAGCACACTGACACTGACAGCTGTTGTCTGTTGGGCTTCAGATTGCCATGTTGTGATCTAAGCAGATTTCTTGTGCTAAATGCAGTACCTGCCATTATTTTGTGTTGTTAACTGAACAATAAAAAACACAGTATACACATACGTTTGCATCAAGTAAGCATAATTGCCCACTCCCATGTTGATAAGAGTATTAAACAGTTGACAAATCTCCCTTTAAGGTACATTTTGAACAGATAAAATTGAAAAAGTGATTAATCGTGATTAACTATGGACAATCGTGATTAAATATTTGAATCGACTGACAGCTCTAATACTATTTTTTTTCTTTCTCAAAGCGTCCTCATGATGACACCTTCTTACTCCATCCCCTTTGTTTAATATTTGTTTCCCACTTTATTCTCCAGAACAGCTTTGGAAGAGGGAACTATTGAAGCCAAAAAATGTACCACTAAAAATAGATGGGTTTCATTTGGGAACTGCATTTTTTTGTCTATATTGTTGTTGCTCCAACACTACAGATAGAGTTACCCACTTCAACCATTGTCAGTGTTCTGGATGAGAGAGTGCACTATCCATTGTCTCTGTACGACCACAAACGCTGAAGGCCACTTCTGCAACTTTTATTTGCCATGCAGTACTATTAGTTTTAAAATTTGTGTTGTACCCACATGGTTGAACCATGCATTATACACAAAGTTACTGACATTTTATATTTTTTTTATAATGGTTTCTAAACACAGGACAGGATGGTGATGTGTGTGGCAATATATTTATGTCTGTGTGAGTGTGCGCGCATTTTTAATTTAATCTAAATTCATATAAACTGTCTGCTAACTAAATTCTAGCTCCATCTTGCAGTTGCTTTGGTATTTCAAGCCCATATGTTTTTGTTTTTTTTGTTTTGTTTTTCACTGTAAAAATTAGGGGCTAAAGGGTGAGCAGTTTTCCCTATTCCTTTGTAATTTAGTCAAAAAAGATCACATGCATCCTCAGATGTTTTTTGTGGTGAGGGGTTGTCACACTGATTATAATTTTACATCTCGATTTCAAGCTCTTTTTTCATCCAGCTGTTTTCATGCATATTCATACTAGGATGCTGCAAGACGTTGGTTTCTGACAACAAATGGTTAGAAGTCCTTTGCTCGTCAATGGAGGGGGGAGTAATGCGGGCCACCAGATGTTAGCTGCTGCATTGGTTGCTGAGGTTGTGGAGGATGAGTATAGACCAGGGGTCTGCAACCTGCGGCTCCGGAGCCGCATGCGGCTCTTCACCCTCATTGTAGCGGCTCCCTTTGGCCTTGAAAAAAAACCCGAACATAAATAAATGGTGTTTCTTCATTAATTTTTATTCATATAAAATATTACCATTATTAGTTTATTTTGTTGCGCAGTTATTTTGGAGTTTGACTTGATGCCATCTAATTTTAAAAGAGCTATTTTTAATTTATAATTTGTCAATGAACATATACGTCACATAACGTCATCAGCCTTCGCCTTTACCTGCTGGCAGCTTTTGTAGTGTGCGAACCCTGCAATAGCCTAACCATGAAAAAATCCCAAAAAAGAAGTTTTGGAAGAAAACAGAGAGTTTAATTCAGCGTGGACATATTCATTTGCCTTCATCGCCAATGACGCTGGCTTACCTTCGTGCTTGATATGTGGCAAGAAGATATCGAACAACAAAAAATGTAACGTTGAAAGACATTTTCAAAACAAGCACTCTGCATTCGCCGAAAAATACCCAATCGAAGATGAACGAAAGAGAGCAATTTTGGAACTGCTACGAAAAGCTGAAGAGAGCAAACTATCTTTCAAGAAGTGGATAACCACAGTTTTTTGTTTAGTTTACAAGCTCTGTTATTTTTTGCGGCTCCCGGCTATTTTTTTTTGGGTAGAAGAGGGGGCAAAATGGCTCTTTTGATAATAAAGGTTGCAGACCCCTGGTATAGACCATCCATGTGCCTTGCTGCTGAGCTGAGACACAACAGCCCAGGATTTCCTAACTGACTGCAAGTAAAAGGAAAACAAATGGGAGAGTGAGAGATAGCTATAGCATCAAATTGTTTTTCCGTATAAATTAAACAGCAATGCTGTCTTTTAGATGTACGCATACAATAAATTATTAAAAATGTCAACAACAAAACACTATAAATAAATATTTACGCTACAGACAAGTTTCCCTGCAAGGTTTCGAGAAACACTTTGATAGCCGACTGAGTCTGCATGGGAATGCAAGAAAATCCCTTCTCCAAGAAGTATTGTTTATTATCTTTTTATTGCTCTTGTCAAGCATCCACTTGTGTGGCACTTGGTGCTTTCTGGTTTTGTCAAAATAAACAAGTTTCTTCAAGGAAACCTTGGAAAGTGGCTTACTTCATCTTCTAAATAAAGAGCACTGTCGACATGTTTTTGTGTGTGTGTTTTCAAGGAAGTCTGTCTCTTCTTTCTCACAAATGAGCTCCCAGTGGAGCAGTGAATATGTTTGTGTGATGTGCTATATGACATATCATCATATATATTATCATATCATCAGACTTTAAGCACTTGATTAAAGACTTGTGAATTGTTTGGAGTTTTCAGACCACAAATTCCCAATTCCTCAACCTAATTTCCAGTTGGCAACTATTCTCAACAAAAAAAAACAACATAAACCTACTGTACGCTACCTGTCAATACAAAACAGATGACAAACATCAAAGTTAGTGACTAGCTAGAACATAATGGAGCATTTAGCAGCTAATGAAACAGATAGTTGGTGAAAAGTTGGAAATTAGGTTGGTGGAGACCAAAACTAAGCTAAAATGTCCAGAAATCCTACTCTTAATGAATGTTACTCTGTGTCTGCTAGATGTTGAAATAGGCAATTTGGTAAAACATTCACAATTACCTATGTTTATAGCTGCTCGCAAGTGGCCATTGCACCTTTAAAATTTAACATTAACAAAGAAAATGCATTTTTGGCAAATATGCCAATGAATTGTCTTACGAGGAGTTGTTTGAGGAAGACTGAGCATCGAGTTCATTTCTTTGTGTTCATATAGGCTAACGTTAGCTTAGCTAATGGCTTAAACACTGTGTAAATACATTTTTCAACAGCTCTAACCTTGTTGTATCTTGTAAGCTATCTGCTCAGCATGTGTAAATAGTGGTGCCTTCAATTGGGGTCATGTTTACCATGTTTATGAGAACATGAAGGAGGCATTCAAATGGGCCCAATGCATAAACACAGTAAACTCGACCCCATTTGAAGGCACCATCAGGCCACTTTGAAGGTTAGAAGGCACCTATGATGGAGCAAGGCTAGCTGTTCCCCACTGCCTCCAGTCTTTGTGCTATGCTACACGAAGCTAAGCATATTTTGGAACAATCTCCATGATAAACTCAATTGGAACTGATATTGATTTTCACATAACCCATAACTCCCATAAAATGGCAACATGCATATGGACCAGAATGTGAGTAGGCTATAACTTGAAGAAAGCACTGACATGTAGACGCTATGAATTAAACTAGCTTAATAATATAAATTAATATGCCTCCCTGAGGTAAATGGTTCCATTATATTTCGCTTGGGTGGCAGATATTAGTTTTTATACGGTAATCATCACAGTTAATCATAGGAGACACACTGCTACCTACGCATGTGGAAAACTGTTACATGAGCATGGGGCATTCAAGGACTTGGCTGATACTGACTTCAGTCTACTTTCTTCTACTTCACAAGGCTAAAGAGCATCTAAGAAAACTGGCAGTCAAAAAAGGAAGGAAATGAGACATATACTGCAATGTTCTTGCCAAGATAGTGGATGAAAGACACTGAAAGTTCCTCCAGCAAGTGAAATAAACCAAGCTAAGCACTTCATAAGGGGCAATAGACACTCAAGCCCTCATAGTCGCTAATGAATAGTGTGAATTATGGTGGCTATCAATAACTTAGATTCAAAAGAGAGTCACAGCCTTGACACAAGTCATTTCCACTCCAGAAATGCAAACACACAGCATTGTCATTTATTTCTGAGTATTCTCTCTATTGCAAACATTCTGTTTTGCTGAAATCAGCTGAGTTTAATGGGATAAATGATATGAATAAGGACCGGTGTGAAAAGTTTGCCTTTCTCCATTTTAACTAGGCCCCATTGCCGAAAATTAACAGTATTTTTGAGCCTGATGAATAATTAAATTCCAGATTTTCAGTGTATTTGATTATCAACTAAGGTGACACAAGCTTGTTTAGTTTGTTTGTTTTATGGGTTCATAGGCTTTTTGTTGTTGTTCTGCCTGGGATGTCGGGGTAGATCAGCTGCAGCAGCTCAGTCAACGGAAGTCCAAAAGGTATGCCTCATTGTGACATGCAATCATTCTATAATATTAGGTGTGCTCATTGGTATGGATGTCCATAGAGGTTCCCATAGATAGACTGAGATGTCAGCGGTAACTTAGAGATCTTGTATTAACAGTATGTTCATTATTCTGTGTGACTGGATGCTTGCATGGTTTAGCTCACTCTACACTTGTGTATCTGGGCAGGTGGTAGGTTCAAGTTAGTTGAGACTGAGAAGGTAAAATGCCTTCACTGGAATAAGGGGAGGGGAATATTAGTTGGCAGCTTGCTGTGCGGCTGCAGCTTTCTTACTTTTTTTTTTAGTTTAATTTAATTTTATTACATTTCCCAGGTTTCATTTTTGTCTTTTATTTCAGTTATTGTTAATAAATGCTTTCTTTTTATTTTTGGTGCTAATCGACCTGGCTCTTCAACATTCATTTTTAAAGTTTTCCAGTGCCAAACCACCTCACCTACCCTTTATATGGGGTGACGGCACTACACACGGAGTTTGGCTAGTTTTCCTCTTATTGCACACTAAAACTCTAAAAAAAAATAAAAATAATAACATAAAAAAACAAATTTGGCTCAACATTGTTGGATAATCATCTGTATCCCAAACACTAAAGCCACATACATTACACAGATATTACCTGGAGGTGTAGAGCTGCAACTAACAATTGTTTTCATTATCGATTTGATCAATCTTTAAGTCTATGAAATGCCAAGACTATTTTTTATACATGACCACCACAATTTCCCCTCCAAGTCCAAGGTGATATCTTTAGATTGCTTGTTTTAGTCCAACTAACACTCCAAAATCCAAAGGTATTCAATTCACTGAGATATAAAACAGAAAAAGCAGAAAATCACATTCACAAACACATTTGAGAAACTGGAACTAGTAAATTCTTGGTATGAAAAATGATGATCAAATAATTGCCCATTCATTTTCCTGACAGTCACTAATCAACTAATTGTTTCAGCTCTACGTGGCTGATATATTATGGAGTTGCTGCAGGAATGCAAATTGTCCCAAGTACCCTCACTACAACAAATAACTACACAAAATGATTTTGAGCCACTGCTGTGTCCCATCATGGTGCAAAAATGGCAAGAAGAGAGGACTACTAGCTCTAGATAGATGAACAGGCACACACAGGCATCTGCCACAGGTGAAACGTGTGAATGACTGCTGTGTTTTAGTGATAACAACCTTCTGTCATTCACAGATATATAGTTAGAGCGCTGTCTGCGCTCCAGACGTGTGTTCACAACACACTGGGCTGGGTCAGCTGTTGGTTCAGACATAGCACCTAAACCATAAAATACAGCACATCCCCATGTCTGTCACTGGCATAATAACGACTGGATTGGCACAACAGTGATCTGTACTCACTCTCACCATCTGTCCATGGCATGTCACAAGGGAAAGGCAATGCAACACAATAAAAATACCGAAAGAAGCATGCTTTCATATACATACTGCTAATTTTACGGAGATATTCGGGTGACCTAATTTGTGTGTAATGTATGACTCTTTCTATCTGTACTGACATTTTGTCCTTCGGGTATCAGGATCAACAAACTATGTACGGATTTATTTTGGTATGTATAGTGATGGTACAGAGAATTAAGTATTTAATTTGCCACTAAATAACAGGTGTGAATACTGGCTGACTCAGCCTCTGAAGCATCTTCCCTGATCTATTCCATAACTCTACCCTCTGATGTAGATCCAGAAACAGCACTTGAAGAGTAAATACATGCTGCAAACATAGTCAAGGTAACAGAATCACTTTGCCATAAATCAAACGAAGCAGCTCTCCTGAGGACTTGTATCCGTCAGTGTCAGCAAGGGCAGTGATGAAAAAGATCAGGAGCTCCGGTATCCTGATGTCGGGTAGAGTGTCGCGCTCAGCTGACACGTTTGTGACCTGAGTTCAGTTGTGACACTTGTGAGTAATGGCCCTGTCCTGGGAGTTTGGGTAATCCAGGGCGAGTTGGTTAGGACAAGAAGGGGAGATTTTCTGTCTGTTTCATGGCATTTATTGTGTGGTGGCGCAGAAATGCAAAGAGAAACAACTGTTCCAGTGTCAGATTTAAAACATGCTGGGATGAGCCCCCTGAGCCCTATATATGAGCAGCGGTTTGGGCAACAAAAGGGGCGTCGAAACAGCAAGGTAATGTTTGTGGTCAGGAGAAGAAATGTGGCTGTGCTTATGAACTGGCCATGTGGTAAGCAACTGGCAATTGAGGCCTGATGTTGACAACTCTGAGGGGTCTGAAATTGAAAACCTTGAGTTGTCAGTCAGTCCAACACTTGGCCTGAGGGTTGATGGCACAAAGTAGTGGTGGCTTGTTGCTTTATTTTCCTTTCAAAAGGACCCTTTTCCTGAATGTATTCAATGAACCAAGAGAAGGGATTTCTGTGCCTGTTTTGAGGCCATTTCGGGGACAGGGCTCTTTCAGCATCTTGCAAAATCCTATAAGATCTTGAGATTTCACACAGGAGAGTGATTGACATTACCTTATGGTACTACCCTTCTGAGTCACAGAGTCTTGAGAAATGCCCTGAAAAGAGGGACCAGAGTTTCATTTGGGTAGATTTCAGCTGGACAAGCAATGTGGCTCTTCCATTAATTGCCTCATTTACTGTGTGACACAAGACAAACTAGTTAAAGGCCTTCTGTGGTGCCCTGAGTCGATCGGGCAATTTCAATGTACTCAGTCAAACAGGGGCTAATTTCCTTACCATTAATCACAGCAGCCCTTCCACTGACAGATGGGAAGACTCGTACTGATCTTGGAGATTAATGTGACTGCCCGTACATTTCACAAGTTCGGTCGTGCACTCCGGTGGAAGCAGCCAGGTCAAACTATGGTCTACTTTTCCTTTTAATACTCTATACAGACTATTGCATGGTAAACCAAACAACAACATGTCAGCTCTGCAATGAACTAAAAACAAACCAGAGAAGCCCAAGCTTTGCAAGCAGGGCTAAGGGGAAAAATTGAACACTAAAACATGGCTTAAATCTGCACCGCTCATGAGCAGCACACTGATAATCTTGAAATGTAAAAGTAAGAATATTTTCTTTGGTCTCCAAAATGCTTCTTAATATGCCCGAGGAAATCAAAACACACCTCAGATATTGCTAAATTACATTTAACTAGAGCAAATAAAGAAAACGATATCACTTTTTTTGCAACTTGTTGGAGCGCCAACAAAAACTTATGTTGAGAGCCAAATTTGGCCCACAGGCCCCTCTTTGGGCAGCCTTAGACTCAACAAAAAATACTGTACTGCCAAACTAGACAGTCAAAAAAGTCCATTCCCTGAGAAACTCAGGCCAAAAAAGTGGAGTGACCATGATGGCAGATATTGACCTGGTTATGTTTGCTCTCACTGGGAATGAATGGCTGGACTGCTGACTATAGCTTCTGCGCCAGACATTTCAAACAGTGTGGAGTTACCAGCTGCTCTCGTACCTCAACGGCGACCAACTCCCCCTGCAGAGACATACACCAAATCTCAACTTCCCTATCAAATCCACCCCTTACACCATGCACACACTAACAACACTTGATACCGTGAGCTGCAAATACAGTGGATCAGGGCAGCCACAAATAACTCCACCAAAGTTGCGAGTGATTTCAGCAGACCCCCAAGACCACAGTGGCCACTTGTTCACTCTGAGCAGCATCTCCAGATGATAGGATTTGAGACAGACTGTCTCACAACGGTTGTGACGCCTCTTTAAGGGTCGGCTCTTCTTTCAATCTGACAATATGCATCGATAGCAATTTAATCCCTAACTTAAATTTAGGGGTCTCAGGATTACAGTACAGCCATCTTTTCTTAGCCTGTAGAAAAAGTGGGGAAAGTGCAGTTAAAGGCGTCAAATTTCACACAAAAATCTCCATTGGATTGTTATGAAAGTAGATGTTTCAGAAAGAATAGCAATGCTGATGGAGGACAATTACACAGTCTGACAATTTAATAAGACTAAAAGTCTACTGCCAGGCTAGCAGCTCTGCGAGGCTTTACTTAGGTATGGTCACCAGACATCCCAGTTTGTTTAGGATTGTCCCGTTTCAAGCTGGGTGTCCTGACGCCGACAAAGTCACTACCAATTTGTCAGTTTTCACCACAATTAAAGGAATAATAATAATATACTTTTTTCAGAGCTTCCATAGATGTTTATCATGTTCTGTCCCAGTATTATTACCAAACCCAACATAAAAACATAATGCACCACACATCTAAATTCATCACTGATTTATCTGTATGTGCGTCAATCAGTGTGTCAAGGCTGTTGCTATGATGATGGCAACTTTTTCCCGACAGAACCAGTCCGTACACTAATGGTTAGCTGTCATGACAACAAGAAAGGCAGTCTTTTCTAAAGAGCACCAGGAGGTTTACACCTTCCTTTGTAAAGTACCCAGCAACAAAAATGCCCTGTTCTGCACAAACTACAAAACTATATTTTTGGTCGCACATGGTGGAAATGCTGGTATCAAAGATCATATTAAAACGGACATATAGCAATATACAATAGCAGGCCTATGGTGCGTACATAAGCGCATACAAGAATGTGCAGTGCACCAAGTTTTGGACAAAAAAAAATTGTTGACATGAAGATGGTGCTAAAAGGAAAAGTCAGGAGATCACCAAAGTCATTGAGATTCATCCTGTGGGGACCATAAATGTCTGAATAAAATGTCACGTCCATCCCAACAATGTGGACCAAAGTGGTCCAACCAACCAACCGACCGACCGACTGGCCGACTGGCAGGGGGACATTGCTTTCCATGGAGCTATACCACTACAGTACCAGGGATAAAAACATCACAATTCTAACAGCTCATCATTTGAGTTGACTGTTAGACACTGTAAGAGACAGAAATGCTGGCACTGAAGCGAGCTGCCATTTGTAGTGACGGGCCCTCACAAAGGTCTCCCGCCGTGTGTCAACAAACATGCTGTCTCATGAAGATGACAAGGCCCCCATCAAACACACCCGCTCACAAAGGGATCTTTGGGATGCTGACAATGTTGGCCTTTGATTGAATGGGCATGGGTGCTTCAAAAGTCCTTCCAACACACACCCGCACTGGACCCCGAGCCCCAGCTCGTTGCCATGACGCTAAAAATACAAACCAAACAATGCCCAACAAGAGGGCCATCATAGACATTGACTCGAATTAAAACCAAATAAAAATGTACTTAATGAACTCTTATTAAAATGAATGTGATAGAGGACAGAGGAGGTGCAGGGGCTGTGGAGAAAATGCTGCATGAGGAAGCTAAGGCAATGAAAGTGAAGATGCAGGAGAGAGGCAAAAGAACATGAAACAAGAAAACAGTTCACTTGCAGTTTTGCTGTTTAATTTCAACCTCTATTAACTACAAGCTAATGGGAGATGCAATCTTGAAGTCTAAAATCACAAAAGGTTTGCTTCTTGGTCCACCAAGTTTATTTCCCACAAAAAGTTATTAGTTTTCACATATCCTGGGTCAATATGGCAGTGTGCAGGCAGACTGTGTGTTCACCTGGCAACTCCATTACTCTCCATGTTCAATAAACCTCTCGACACATCTTTTGAGAAAGCAGCAGCTACTGGAGTGTTCGGTAAAGACCCAATTCAGCAAGCACCTACACAAGAGGAACAACGAATCAGCACGCACTGTCCAAACTATTAAACGATGTAGAAAGAAATGCATGGGTTTTTGAATTTCCCAAATCCCTTGGGCGCCTTTAAAGATATATTCTATTCAAAACACTCTCCATCATGGTTTATATTTGATTTTGCATACACACATTTTCCAGCATTTTATGGGGCATCTCTTTCCAGGGGCGGAGTACCTTTGATTTGTGGCTTTCCTAACCTAGGCATAGTATCAATGCTTAGCTCCCCTCTGTCAAGACTTTTTGCTGCAGCTGAACATCAGGGTTGTGCCAGAGACACAATACACTCCTCAGGGCTTGGGCTTGAGCTCACTGTTGGCAGGGATTTGGTTTTGGACACTTTAACCTGCCAGCAAATCTGGGTGGGCAGCTGGTAGTAACCTGAGCTCCATCTGATCAACGCCAAGTTCTAACTCTGTGCTGTCCCTGGGGCACTATTTCTAACCTTACAGCCTGGTGCCCGACCTTACCACGACTGTCTACGCTTTAAAATGCCACACAAAGACCGCATTGAGTACCTCATGAAAATGTGATACTAGAATGTATTTCTCTTTGAATTTAGAACAACCAGCACTTTCTGGAGTTGCTCCAGTGTTTCCAGATAAAATATGTTTATTAGGCGCTTTGCATGATCAGGAACTATATGTAGTGGTATTTGAAAAACAGTGTAATATCTAAGTTTTGCTGGTAAAAAAAACCCCAAAACATTTATGCTTAAAAGAATTAAAGTCCACTGTGCTCCTGCGCATTTCACAGCAGCATTCGCTTTGTCTCTTGGCTCATGAAACCCAAAGACATTTAATGAAAATGGGCAGGTTATTCTCGCATCACTCTTGAATGATGAAACACTGTCTACCTACGTTAGATTTTCTTTCTTGGCCAAGATTGAAAGAGGAGTGGAAGAGTGAGCTGATCCAGCTCCCATTTAGGCATTTCCTTAAAAAGTAAGACTTAAGCCCTCACTCAGACTGTATTTTCTATGTGAAAACTGCTGTCTAAGTGAGATAGTATTTAAAGTATGTTAATTTTGATGTTGAAAAGTGTCTAATTCAACCTATAAAACTGTGCCAAATTATAGCAGCTTTCAATATACAGCACTAAAAAGCCTGTCGATCAAATTTGCTACGGCTGCATTAGCAGATATGACAAAGACTGGAAAACACCTAGAAACTTAAAGCAAAACTTTGACATTTTGGCAGATAGGCATATTTGCTGTCTTGTCAACTAACAATTACTTTCACTGTTGATAAATCTGTCAATTATTTCTTGATTAATGAATTAGTTGTTTGGTCTATGAAATGTAAAAAAAAAAAAAAAAAAATTTCCCAAAGCCCAAGATGATGTCCTCAAATGTCTTGATTTGTCCACAATTCAAAGATATTCAGTTTACTGTCATAGAGGAGTAAAGAAACCTGAAAATATTCACATTTAAAAAGTTGGAATCAAAGAATTATGACTTAAAAAAAAAAACAACTAGACAAAGATAATAAAAATAGCTGCTGATTAATCAATTAATCAATTAATCATTGCAGATCTAGCCAACAGTTAAATGATAAGATTCACAGCCTGGTTCTGTCCAACAACAATAGTACAACAATAATAATATCGAGAATATGCTCACAAATAAACCTGTTCAAAGCCACAACTTTTATACAGATAAAACAAACAGAATATCATGTGGTATTTTATTAACCTTAGACGTGCTGGTAGACAGTTTACCGTCTCATATATAACGGACAGACGGACAACACCTGTACGCAATTGATCTTTTCATTCACTTCGGCGTAAAAGCTAATAAGTGTAATTCCCAAATGTTGACTTATTCTTTTGAATATCACACACAAATCTAAACCCTCAAATGTAAACCCTCAACTTATTTGTCTTTCAGCTAATGTGTTTTGTTAAAATAAAGAAACCAAGAGGTTGTATGTGCTATATAGATTCAGCACTGGCTGGCAGCAGCGTACAGTATGAGGTAGTGTTCTGAGAAAGGGTGGAGGTATTCAAGGGTGCAATGTAGTCATAGACACAGCGGGCACTTTCTCTCCAGTTGCCTTTGGTATACAACTTTAAATCCAAGCACAACACCAAGCTGGTTCAAGAGTCAGAGCGTAGCTTTGTCCCGTCTCGGAGCACCAGTGTTTGCAGACAGGGCTGACTAATACCATCGGCGTCGATCTTATGTCATGATGACGAAAGGCTGAGACTTTGTTTATAACCAACCGGCCAGATTGATCTGACTGTGTTTACAATGTGCTTAGGGCTCCATAAGGAAAAATGTAAAACCCACCCAAACATGCTATGCTTAACCTAAGGATTTTACGGTAGGATATAAACTGGACCAGAATAAGGACATGCATTTCTCTGGTTCAAAGTTGACAGCATTCTCTTGTATTGGTGATATACTGTACATTTGTTGGGTCTCAAGCCAAGGTGTAAACAAGCACTTATCATTTTTATTTGGGGGATTAAGCACACGTGCATTATCCTTTTAAACCACAGGTCATATACCTGCCAAGCAACTGTCAACAGCTGCAAGGTGTTGTAAACTGCCAGGAGATTGATTTGGCAGTAGTGCACAGTTCAGACACCGAACCAGATTTCAATTATTAGTGCACCATGTTAAGTAACTGACTGCTGCTGTGGAGAGTGCAGCTGTTAAGTGCATGTAAATAAAACAATATCATTGGCATAGGCGTGCGCCCATGGGAAAATCATACTGTGATCCATAATGTGAATCATTCTGTGCCCGTTTTAGGAGCATAGTAATATTGTTAAGTAAAGATTATTAAAGGAACAGACACAATGTCAAAGAGTATGAATATGAGCTGATATAACTACAAATATTAAATAAAACATTTAACAGGCATTTTTTCCTTTAAAATATATCATTTCTGTCTATATAAAATGCATACACTGAGCACCTCACCTTCAGCATAATTGTCAAATTAACAGCCAAAATAAACAGATCACAGTTTAACTTGGATGACCCACTGATCGTGTGAAATGTTATGAAATATTGGGCTGTAATTCATACTGGACACTCGCAGACATGACTGTGGGTTTGCTAAAAAAAGGAAAGGTACGCAGCTACTGTTATGGCTCTTGTGTTCACAGCTGTCCATGCCTTGTTGGCAGACATTGACCTGTCCTCCCCTGTCTGAAAACTTAACAGGAGCTTCTCCGTACGTCTTTCTGAGGTTTAAAACTCATAATTGACAAATGTTAGTGCTACAAGACATGCAACTAAATTACTGACAACAATAGTGTCAGCCTTGTAAATGTTCAGGTTATTCAAACAGGCCTACTAATGAGAAAGAAAAAAACTTGTATATTCATGAATCTTGTAAAACCAAAATCTGCCATGTAGTGTTTTACTAACTAGACAGGTAACCTTCCTGCCAAAATAAATCAATGACTACCCTCATTAAACATAACCCATCTGCCTGCTTTGAAGGCATCTGAAAACTTAAAGTAGGTGCATACTCGCTGTACCTTTTCGTAAAACTGCTTCTTTAAACACCTTTGAGGTTATTTCCTAATCCTCACAGCCAAAATGCTTTGTTTCTATTCTGTGTGTGAAACTGAATGTGAGGAATCTAACTATGTATGTCACAAGCTTCCTAAAAGGTGTTTTTTCACAGTCGGATGAAGATACCTACATTGCTGAGGGAAATTTGGTGGGCAAGACAACCACAACTACGGGGGATTTCGGCATTGAGCCCAGTTGTTGTGGACTTTGGAGGGAGCTAAAGTGGGAACAGGTGCATGGCACTTGGACGCCTGCTGGACTGTGTGCAATTGAGAGCCCGCTTTAAGCTAAATACAACAAAAAGTATATGAGAGGCTAACTTCATGGAGGTGTGAGATGATGCCGAGATAAACAATTACTCTGCATGTGTTCAACTCATCAATCATCCTGATACATTTGGGATTTGAGCGAAAAGAGGATATCAGCTGCTAGCTTGAGTGTTGATCCTCAAATTCCAATAGCAGGTGTTGCTGAATGGCTCAGTATCCAGGGTTTTGTGGGTTCTTCACCACATGACATGTCCCCACACGGAAATGACCATGTTGTATGCATGTACAGCTGTTGCAAGTGGGGATGGATACAGAAATACCCATGCTTAACCTAGGGTACCAGTGTAGACAGGTTTTCTCATTGATCTGTCCCATTATCACCAATATTCCCTGCTGGCATCTATTGCAGAGGATGGATTTGCACAAAGTCGGCCTCTAGGGATCATGCATATAATCGACATAGCTATTATAGACCTAGACGCTTTGATACATTACTCTCTTTCCGGTTAGTCTGTCCAGTTAGCCTGGTGCTAGTAACAAGAACCTGATTAGTGCATACCGGAGTTACAGTCGTGTTCTCAGCGCTAAGCTACACACCATGAGTAAGCCCATTTACATGTTCCTAAAACTCTAGTATTACACTTCACTACATCAGATGCATAAAGCAGCTGCCTCACTGCAAAGTCTAACATGGGCCATATAGTCGGAGGGAAGCTGAAGACTCTGGGGTTTGAGTGTGTGGGTTCAGCGAACAAAAGAAGTATTGATTACACCACGCTGGGTTGTTTCTCCCCGAAGGTTGCTAATAGTTCCCACATTGTAAACATTTCAACACGACTTCATTCGAGGGGATGTTTCCCAGAAGAAGGGGCAACCATTGGCACCCATCAATCCCGTGGTACAAGAGTGTGTTTTGGTCTGACGGCGCTGGTAACTTAAGAGCGAGAGAAAGAGGATGGAGGGGGAGAGGATGGACTGCCGAGGAGGAAGAGAGTCTATGTCCCTGCAGCTACAGGGCACTGCACATGAACTGGTTCCCCAAGATTTACTAACTGTGTTGGAGGCCAAGGTTTGTACCACATACAGAAAAGAAAATATGCTCAAAAAAGGCAAACGTTCTATTTTGGTTTTGGGCAAAAAACTAAATAACACTTCATCTTCTATATAACCTATGACACTTATGTCTCTTGGCGTTTCTTGACGGAAACAGAAACACTGGCATCTTGTGGTAGTTTGCTTATTTAAAGGCCATTTGGAGAAACTATATATTGTGTGCAGCAGCCAGAACAATTCAAAATGCACGAAGAGCGAGTCGGTTTATTCAACACAGTCAGAAAGGTACACATTTGACATTGGTGTTTATTGAAATTACCTGGTGTGGAAAGTTGACCGGGGTTGTTTTCAGGATGTAAAGCCAGCTGGAGACTAATGTCCTACCGCACTATGTGACCTCACCAACACTCCAAGAAATGTAAAGGTTGGATTGTTGGGTATGCATCTCTTTCATCAAACCTTTTTTTGGAGCAGTGACTATAGCATGTGGGCTCTTGTTTAACAAGCACAGCAATTGTATAACTATCTGTTTTATATTGTACAGTGCAAATGCATCTTCTGTACAGCGTATTACAATGCAGAGACTGTGAATAGTATTGTTAAGATTTCTTTCAGCACGTCTCTCTGGGGCTTAAGTGTCGCAACAGATGTTACTATTTTAGTCTCAAGTGTTGTTCTGCTGCCTGCCTGACAATTCTGACGAGAGCTCCCTAAGGTCAAAGGCCTTGTCCGCTCTGAGGGCACCAGACTATAAACAAGTGAGTAGCCATTTCCCAACTTCCCCTTCTGTTTGTCAGCGCTGACGTCAGAGTGTGGGCATCTGTGGCATTTCCAAGAGAGTATTTGGAAAGGTGGCGATTGATAGATGAGCTTGGGGAGTCATCAAACGTGGCTTGGGCCATCTGTCTCTGAGCCTTGCCTGTGCCAGACAGCAGAGTCTGCCTGTCTGCGTGCCCACCCGCCCGCCTGCATGTCCAAGCTTTGGCAAATCTTGTCAATGCTGAGTGGCTGACGTGATGGCACGGTGTTGTATACAAGTGTGTGGTGACCAAAGGTCAGTGCAACCTGGAGCTCAGCCATCAGCCTACATTCACCATTCATTGTCAGCAATTAAACAACTTTACTGGTTAAAACACACTTAATTAATCAATATTGACAGAATAACCAATATAAATGCTACAATCACTGATAGGTGTCAGGTTTTAATCAGTTTTGGGAGTAACAGCATTTTAGGGTAAATCAGCAGTTCTATCTTTCATTTAATCTTTCACTTCACCTGCAATAAAAGCCCTGTTCTTACTTTTGGAGTGTCATTTGTACACTATATAGCCTGTATTGACTGCAGTGTAAACGTATCCACATAAATATACTACGCTCAGAGTTAGTGAGGTAAAATATAAACTGAGAAAGACTGCTTATGGTGGGTGGAAGGGGAGGTGAATGGGTCCAACAAACACAGGACTGTGTTTTACTTAGTTTACATACTAATCTTAAGTCCAACTATGATACTTTTCCTAAACCTTTTGTTGTCTAAACCCATACAAATAACACGCCTAAAATGACTTCTCATAACACGTGGAATGTCGTTGTAATGTCGTGCTATTTATATGCCTTCCCATGAGATTGTGTTGTTCAAACAGAAAGAGATGACCCACAGAACTATAAGTAGTACTCTGACCTCTGATTGACTATTTGACTTCATTTGTCAGCCCTGGTTGAGCATACAGAGCATCCATAAAAAAAATCTACATTTAGGGATCAGTACTCTGTTTTGTGTCCAATTTACAATAGCTGCCAAAACTCACAAGCCACTTCCACAAACCTGGTTATTAATCGCTCCATGCTGTTTCATGATGGTGAAATAAAACACCCAGACAGTATCCTGTAGCCAGTGGAGTAGAACCTCCAAGGATATGGAGATTCATTTCTTGGTTTTGGGGTGGTAAAAAAAAAATTAGCATGACATGAAAATCATTTGAAAAATCCTTAAGAAAAAACATAACATGATCCTGCAAGATTAGGACAGGAACAAGTTTAGCCAGTGCAAAAGTTGAGGTGGCACAGAAGTACTAATTGAGGCAGTCAGGCATTGCCAAAGCCACTTTGATATGGACCTCTGCACAGCTGCAACGCGAGTGGACTGTCAAAACGTCCTGAGCGAGCACAGGCATGATTGTTTGAGTGGAAGATGGACTAGAATATCTACACAGGATAGACTGAGGATTAAATTCTCCAAGGTGTTATATAAACTTCAATCTCTTGTTTCACAGGGACACAAATAAAAAGTGCTACACACACCCCCGGTTGTTGGTTTTCAATGCTTCTGAGCAGAGGGGGTGCATTGAGCATGCTTAGACACAAATAGGTGATGAGTCATTATTGGATTTTACAGCATGTATTGGGCTTGACTGATGATACAATAACAAGCAAAGCAGGACAAATGGAGGAACCACGCCATGCTGAAACATGGGCAATATTATGCACAATATGGTAGCCATATCCAATTGACACCCCTCGAGGGTAAACGCAGACAAAGAACAGAAGGAACACACGAGCCAGGCTTTTCGGCTCCCCCCTCCCTCTGTCATCTGTTTTGTGTTTCGCCGGCGCTGTCTTGGCTAAACAGCAGCAGCCGCGACAGGCCTTGCGGCAGAGCTCCAACACTCACCTTCTCTAATCCCCCCAGCACAGCCACCCTGGAAGTGCCGCAGACAGGCACCTGTCTGAGGGGATTCATGCAGTCTCGTCCATACGTTAGACCCCCAATAAGCCCTCATTACGCATAGATACAATCTCTGAATGTGGGAGTATTTCTGTAATAGTTCTATTAATTATGGCTGCGTTGATTTGCTTTGTTGCGTGATTAATCACTCCTTCTTCTTCTTTGAATAATTGGTTAATTTAGTCTAGAAAATAATCGAAAAATAGCCAAAACCCCCAAAAATATTACATTTACAGTGATATAATTCAGAACAACGATGAAAATCCTAATATCTTTGAAGCTGGAATAAGAGATAATTTGGTATTTGTTCTTAATACATAACTTAAAGATGGCCTGTGGAGTTATTGACCACCAGTTGCACTATGAAGCATCCCAAAGACTGTAAATATAGATGGACGATTCATCTCCACTGTACACTGTGAGGTTTTGATGAGATTTGCCAGAATGTGCGCAGTAGAGATAGGGGGACGAGAGCCGCGTTATCAAAGTCCAGCCCACACACCTTCCCAAGCCAATCATGTGCCACACCGCACTATGGCCACACCGAGAGCCACCAGCTGCTAAGTTAGCACCACAGTAGCTGTTAGGGTTATGGTTAGAGCTGGCTAGAAAGACAGCAACCAACCATAATATCTCTAGAACCACTTTGACGAAACAAACTGACACGGTTGTGGAAAGTTAAAGTTAAATCTCCTCTGTTGTACAATTTCTGAGTCTCTGGCTGCACTGTTTGTGTTTGTTAGACTTAGTATGAAACACTGAATGCAAACATTACTTGTGACTTTACAAGAAAACGCCACAAGCGGACATTTATGCAATCAATAGCTTATCAAAAAAACTAATAAAATGAAATGTCAGCACCACTCTGATACGTCCACATGAACAATTTTAGTTGACAAGAGAGTCAATGCACTTTCTCAAGCCCTGATAATTATAGTATCAATACATGCCTTGACTTTTGAAGACAACTTTTTACAGTGGGACTACATTCCAAGTACGAGCCATGGGCTTGTGTCAGCTTAGTGGACATCTAGCTCTACCACCATGTAATTTTAAGGAAAAGGTGTTGATCCTCCATCTTGGCAGCCATATAGATAACTGGACAAGTGCCACGCTAATCCTCCATTTAATGATTGCTAAAGTTTGTCCTTCTCTCCAGAGAGATCTAGTATTCTTTTTGCTGACCCAACAGACCAAAATTAAAATGGGATACTTAAATTAACTGTAAGCCTATAAAATAATACCTGCTTGATAAAATTTAAGTGCCTGACAAACCTTATCTCATCTATATCAGGAAATTACACACTGTGTAGTCATGGATAAAAGGTGTTCAAATTTGGATATGGACCATAAACAGCATATAAATATAAGGGGACCTAGTTTTTTTGTGCATAAAAAAGGTCTGCAAAGTTACAAAGCCCAAAGTCCACACCAAAGGGAGCTACTCTCCCTCACAGAAACACTGCTCATGAACTGCCTGAAATCATGCTTTTTCTCCTGTTATATATGGTGATGTCACCGAATATCACATTTGCATAACAGCTAACTTGGCAGAAGCTAGTTAGAGCGGAGCTGGAGCAGAATCTGAAGGGTTTGGTTCGGTTAACCAATCACAACAGAGAAGTTGAGGTGCTGCAGCACAGCTGGTATGAAAAATAGCTTTTTTGAACAGTAAAGCATGTAAACATGTTCTAGTAGAAACCCAAAATACAACTATGCACCTGAAAATAAGTATAATAGGTGCTTTTTAACTTAATTATAGCATAAAAACAACAGCTACTACAAATGTGGTTTAGTTCAATGCCTTCATATTCAAGCTTGAGTGAAGGAGCTCAATGAAAAGAAGCAGACTTTTTCAACACTTCCAGCTTAGTAATATAAAATAAAAATCTGTGAACCACAGCTTGAAGCCTCATAACCATCAGCCATTCCTTAAAGGAAGCTTCTGGCTCGCTATTATTTCAAAAAGTGTCATTTCTTTCCTGAACAGAGCCTCTGTTGTTTTCAGCGACATTGCATGGTGCTCCGCATTCACTTAATGAAGCATGCTGACTTCCTTACTCCCCAGTGTGCCTGCACGGCCTCTCGGAAGACTGTGGAGTGTGAGGAGGAAGGAAGGAGGCTATAAAAGGACACTAAAAGAGACTGCAACTGCAGGAGAGTCGGGCAAGCGGTGCCCTGCTCGGCTTGTTTACCGCCATCTCCCCGCTAATGTGGAGCCTTAAATGATCAAGTGTGGTTGATTTGCTTCGCATGCAAGAAGGTGTGTGAAAACCAATGTGGGACAAATTTTAAACTGGACCTCGCTGTGTCTCACCAAGTGTTAACCAAAGCCTGTGACACATGTGGTTTTGTTCACAATTGTACAACTGAGTAATGGCTTTCGAGAGCCTGTTTACTTTAGGAATCTGAGCTCTGCTACATTTTCCAACATACTCTAATCTTTTATCCCTTATGTGTAATCCTTTCTTACTGGTGTCTCTTTGCCTTTCTGGAGGCGTATTACCAACCAATCTGCGCCTCTTTTAGTAAATTTACAGAAACTCCCTCAGTGCAACTGAGGTTGTGTAAACCAAAAAAATAATCCACTGCGATGGTGTGTGATAGAGTCAAGACACGGCCTTGTCTCGGAGCCCCGTGAGAGGATGGTTTCAATGAGCAGACAGGAGCACGAGCAGCGGACCACATGAGAGAAGCAGTGATGGAAACCCCCTTTGCACACACTGCAAATCAAAGCAAAGACATGTAAGTGTTTTTCCACACACTTTCAAGACGGGGAGGGATGGTTCCAGACACCAGTGCAGTCTGGTCTCCGGTCAGTGTCTTGAAATTAAAAAGTGAGAAGTGTGATTTCTCACAGGAAACAGGTCAAGAAAAGAGGTGCTGTAAACAGAGCACTGCCATTGAAAGATATTCCTATAAGATTAAATATAGACTGACAGATGATTGAAGATAGACAAGAAGACTAGAAGTTTTATTTAAAAGAAGATGTAACAACTTAAACGAGCCTAAAAGGATCATTCTGATTTATCTCAAAGTTTTGCCATTCATTTCTATCAGTTGTGATGAAATTAGCTTGTAACTGCTAAAACATGAGAGCCTGCAACATCACTATAATGCCAGACAGGGTAAAAAAGAGGCAAGAAGCTGCACCCAACTGGACTGTTATCAGGCCTTTAAATGTGCATTATTGCCTGTTATAAGCATCATAGGTGTGGGTCAGTAGGGGCCTACTACGCTTAATATGTTGTAAACACTTTCAAACACATTGTAAAGCTGTATGAAACATTACATTTTGAACACAAACAAAACCACTTCTTTAGGTTTAGGCAACAAAACCACTTACTTACCTCACGTCCACTTTTATTCATCATAATTACTAGTTGTTAGATGGCGCTAACCTACCAGTGGGTGCAGCAGGGCCCTATTGACCCACATCTATGGTGCTGATAACCGCTGATAATGCCTATTTAATGGCCTGATAACTGTCTAATCGGCTGGAAAATCAGACCTCCAGCTGGCATATTTCACATTACGCAGTCATTTAACCCATTGTTCATGTAAAAATACTGACTAGTGCTGCTTTAAATGTTCTGTTCACCTCTGTTGTCATGAGAAAAGAAGGTAAAAATGTGGCTGAACTTGCTACTACCACAATATTTAAATTACATTACGAGGGCAACACACAATTTGTCCTAAATTCATAGCCAATACGGGAGTTTGTGCTAACCACAAAATATGACAAGTGCGTAACGCCAGTGCTACTGTTTTATATAGCATCCCCCGACATCTCCTGCATTCATGGACAAGCTTGCTTCTGTACAGCCTGGTTTTTGATACAAAAACAGGGCCGGCTTTGATACCGAGTGCAAATATTGACTTCTCCTGGACGACTTCGCCGCGGCCATGGGGTTGAAGGGACGCAGACCTCCCCTGCTCCCAGGGCCCTACTCCCCACACCTGCTGTGGTCGGCGGCCTTATTTACACCAGCACCAGTTGGAAACGTCAGTCCGAGATGCACAGGGTTCGTAGGTACACACATACACAGTGCGTACATATAGACAGCGACACACACTCTTCTCTGTTTCATCTCCAGCCCAGGGTTTCTGAGAGTCTGACAGGGGCTGCTTTCTTGGTCAGAACTAGGAGCCATGCCAACAGACTGTCTAACCTGAGCTTGAATTTCTATACGCACACACCTACACACACAACAGCCAAACAAGCTACAAGACCTAACTGACATATTCAATATTTTAAGACATCAATATTGGGCAAAAACCTGACCTGCTTCATCTCTACAGCAGTTTAGGGTTTCAGAGGCTTCTAATGGATGTGGCAAGTGCAGGTAAAATCCCAGCTAGCGAGACAATACCAATCATTAAGTCTCACTGGAGAGAAAACACACTAAATTACTCAGGATGAAAGCTCTGCAGGACTTTGACATTTTGTGACAGCAGATAAAACAGCGTACCATTTACCATCATCAAAGCATGCTCTACAGAGAAGGCACAGTAAACTCTCAGAGGGCCTGCTATTTTCATCAACCATTTAATGTGGCCTCCAAAGACATTTATATAATTTATCATTCCGAAGCGTCACAGAAAACCCTTTTGCAGAGAGCATGCTAAAAAACCCTGTTTGTTTCCTGTTTTTTTCCCTCCAACTTTGAAGCAAAAAATAAATAAATCTTTTTTTCTGTTTGATGAGGGATTCAGTGACCTGAACCTTCTCATGAGGGATCCGTATCAGCAGCGCACACACAGGCTGCTCCGCTTAAAACAAAGTGGGGTTTTTTTTGTTCCCACCAGTCTGTTTCTGTGCTCGTCACTGCTGCTTAATTTTGGTGACTTTTTTCTCTCGCCCAGTCAATAAATCAGGTCAATAGCTGTAGACCCCAAACAGCTTGCTTCCCCATGCTCCTCTCATTGGAAACTGCAGCGAGCCTTTGAGCAGGATAAAGAGGCGATTGGTAAAGGAAGGGATAAACGTCTCTGTGAGTCAGACATTGCTTGTAAAAGAAAGCTTTGCTCCTGGTTGTAATCAAACAGCGCGACAGGTCTTCTCTGCAGTGGCTGACAGTAGTGAAAGGGTGTCTGAGCATATAACTCTCGTCAATTAAAAAATATTTTTGCTATGGCTCGTTCTGAGCCAACATTGCAAGCGTGGGGAGATCTCATTTGAGGAGTGCAGCTAGGGGGAAGAAAAAAAACCCTGGCAGCCCGAGTGCAGACAGCAGCACAAAGAGGCGATTTGAGTGAACAATTATTAGGCCGCACCAGACTTGACTGGTTTGTGTGCACATGGGAAATTCTTTCGCACATGGCAATTAAACACGGGTGGGTTGGGAAGGGCCTTGAACATGACCCAATTTTGACATCAAGAGGTGGCAAGCAGCGCCTTGATGATGTTTAGGTGACTTTTGCGTAACCTGTTTTTACAAGCAATTTGCCTCATTTTCAGACTTATTACCCTTCCGTTTGGGCCTCTGTAGCATGGATGTAATACTCAGAATGTTATAACAAGTATTCTGCACAGAAACTCATATAATCTTTTATTCCCCCAGCACAATTAGTGGGTTCATTGTACAGGAACAGGATTTTCCACAAGTAACACAGTAACACATGTACGTAATGGATTTCATCTTATAAGCACACTGGTGGACGGGGGCTTTGGTGCCCCCATGTTTGAAAGAAACGCTGTTAATGAGCACTCTCGGATCCCCCTGTGATAGATAAATCATGATAAATGCCCTCTAGGATGCCCTTCCAGTGGAGAAAACATGAGAAAGTGCCCTCTGGGTGCCCTTCAAGTGGAGAAAACAAGTTGCAGTGTACTAATGGGTGACCTTCAATGGAGAGAACATGAAAAAGTGCCCTCTGGGTGCCCTTCTAGTTGAGAAAACATGATAATGTTTTCTCTAGGGTGCCCTTCCAATGGAGAAAGTCCTTGCTAGGGTGCTCTTCCAGTGGAGAAAACAAGTTGCAGTGCACTAATGGGTGCCCTTAAATGGAGAAAACATGATAAAGTGGGTTGCCTTAATATGGAGAAAATAGCCTTAAAAAGCAGAAAATGTGATGCTGTCCCAGCCTGAGTCCGCCATTGTATAAACGCATACTGTATACTGTTTTCTGTCCAATTTCCATTTGTTCAAATGGTAGTCTTAAAGGAATAGTTTAACATTTTGGGAACACAACTATAGTCCATTTGTCTTTTGCTGATGGTTTGTTGCAGCCCTTTTCATATGATGGCTTTCTTAGTATTTTAAGTATTTTAAGGATAAATTCATATTCATGTGTCAGAAATTTGTTTTGGATTTTGTCCAAAATTGCCTAATGTGCAATTGACCTCTATGTTTATTAGTCTTTAGCCATCTCCTCCTGCATTAGTTTTGTCCCTATGAGCTCCTTTATAGAATTTTACGGACCTTTTATGCTTGTTTTCAGATACATACTTGTATTTTGGGTTTGTACTAGAACATTTTAATGTTCAAAAAAATACCTTACTTTTGATTGACCCACTCTGTTGTGATTAGTAAAACCAAACCAAAGTCGTTGGACTCTCCAGCTCCATTCTAACTTGCTTTGTCTGAGGGTGTGCCAAACCGCTAGGCAAATAATATTATGCAAATGTCACTTGGTGACATCACCACTTAACGGAAGAAAAGGCAAGACTTCAATCAAGGCCTGTCAGTCAGTTCAGGACAGCGTTTCTGTTGGGGAGAGTAGCTTTCTTTGGTGTGGACTTTGGCCTTTGTAACTTTGCAGAACTTTTACAACCACAAAAACTATAGACTACACACTAAAGGAAAAAGTTCAAAAGCATAATAGGTCCTCTTTAACCATAACACACACAGCAATACAGAATAAAATAAAAGAATAAATACATTCTTTCCCCAGCTTTGTCAGATTGAAATTTGGTCTACGTTGAGCCCAAATTACACATCTCAAATTGACTGCTCTGACACCAGATCTGGCGAGGCATTAGCAGTCTTGGTGCGAATGAGGGAAGTCGTTTCTCCACTTCCTCTTGTGTTGACTTTGGCTGGCGTCCGCTAATCCGAGAACAGGCCGGAGGGGAGCACTCTACCTGGAGCAGAGTGTCGGCAAACTATAAAGAGAAAAATGTAGTATGAATCCATTTTTCTTCTCTTGTAAGCCTTCGAATGTTGCCCCTTTGCATTTGCGGCACATCTTAGTCTCTCAGTGTGCTATTCTTTCAAGCCAGCATGTAACCACAAATAAAAATTTATGTCCAAAAAGCTGTAAAATATTGAACCTCTGATCTCCATCCAGCTCTCTGCATATACTGAATGAAAGTACGCAGGCTATGCAGGCTTCTTCAAATTCAGCAAAGCTTACTAGTATAAACATTATGCCCAATGCAGCAGGGCAGTTTGCAACTTAAAACTCTACAGCTCTGACCTCTGTCAGCACTGCGCCCTGCCTCAGGCAGCACCTCTCTGGGGTAGCTTCATATCCGCCACTCTGACTCTGTCTTGCCACCACCAGTACAAACACAACCAAGAGGCCAAGATTTTAAGAAGTGGTGATGTGTTTCAGCCATCCTAGTGTATTCACTCTATGGTGAAAAGCCAAAAAACACTTTGCAATACTCTTTACTGAATATCCACGTCAGCGGGGATTTACTATCATTTCACTCACTTCATTCAACTCAGCAGCATTGTCCTAAGCTGCAACTGGATCTCGGGCGGGCAAGTTGGAGATTTATGGGTACGACATCCACAAGTAAGAGTGCCTGACCTCCTATGGGACTTTGGATTTCTTTGGTTTAAATCTTGAGTTGCACTGAGTTACGTCGTCTTATTCCCTGTTCTCACTCCGCTGAAAACCTACACCCTCATATTATTGGGACCTGACGTCTTGCAGTAATGCAGATGCTTCGCCAGCTGCTGCCAACTGACCTCCACCTCAAAAAGCCTCCAAGTTCATAGGTGGGATAGCCAATAGTGCATGAATAACTGCTTTAAGAATAACAAGTACACGATCGAGTCGATTACACTGGGGATTGACTGCAAACCCACACGTGCGCAAGACTTTCCCTCTCATTTATTATATCGCATGAAGGGAAAAAGCATGTTGAAGCTGACGGCGAATGCATGCTGAGGCTGAAATCCAATATTCAATTTGGGTGTCAGTATGTTTATGAAATGTCCTAAATTGATATTACACATGCATTTGGCACATGGGGAAAATAAACTAATCTGGTCACCATGTTACCCTGGGCATCATGGCAAGTTCAGACTACTGGCATGTCATATTTAATCAGCAGAACTGGACGTCACATCATGTCTCTTCTCTATCATTTTTTTTTCCTATGACTATTAAAGAAAACAGTGGCAGCAGAGGCAGGGAGAATGCTGGGAAGGTAATTTGTTTTGAAGGTCAAGGGCACGGTGATGGATCCTAACTCATCTTTTGCTGTTTAGTACAGAGGAAGCGATAATCTCTACCTGAAGCACTTAATCAGTCATGCTGACACTCAGTATTATCTGCTAAGAAGAAACTTTTTTTTTTCTTTCAGATTGACAAAAAGTGATAACCTTGACTACAAAACACCTCTAGATTCAGTCATAATCGCCCAGTGGTGTGATGTCTGTCATTTTCCCACCAGCTCTCATTGTGGTTTGCAGGGTTTCACTGCTGCAGCTTCACACGACCCATTCATCTGCACACAACCAGTTAAAAGACTTATGAGACAATAAACATTTACAGTGCGTTAAAAAACTAAGTAGCAGGGATGGCTCCAATTAAGCAACTGACTGCACAATTTATCTTTGTCCAACAACAAGAACCACTGAGGGCAATATGGTCATATATAGTAGGTCACAAACTATTTAAATCCATTTAAATCGTAGTCGATCATTATGATATATTTCAACACTTCATGTGAAGTATATGCATAGAATTTCCAGCATATGTTGACTTTAACCCGTGCATGCTACCTGAAGCACCCTGCAGCTAATGCAGCAGGTGATAAGTGATAAGTTTCTGTGTGAAACAGCATATGGACACTGCCAATCTTGCGAAGTGCAGTATGAGAAATCAAAACTGCAAATTGCAAAGCTGTGATAGTAGCGTGGCTCATGGGAGATGGCTCATTAACCTGGATCCAGACAAAGCCTTACAGGACGTCATGTTGATTGGTAGAGTGTGAAGGGGGTTATTACTGTAGAAGGAGCGCAACTGATTGCAACGTCTCAGTTCACAGCATCATCACCACTCAGGCTGTTCTCATATGAAAAGTAATGCACTGTAATTCATATGTATCTCATAGAATCGATTCACATGTAATCCATGTAATTGTGAACCAGGAAGAATAAAGAGCAATAAACGCTGCATAGCGAGGAGGTCCGGGTGGATGGGTGGGTCACAGAAATACTGGACTTTTGTCTGAGAGACTGATGATCATATCCTGTGTGAAACCAGCAGTCAACAGTGACTTGCCATGTAACTTCCATACTTAAGTTGCACCAGTTCTGGAGTTATTTTAATCCAAAACATGATATTTTCCTAAACCTAAATAGTTTTGTTGCCTATACCTAACCAAGTCAGTCTTTTCCTAAATCTAAGTAGTTTTGTTGCCTAAACCTACCAAGTTGATCTTTTTCTAAACCTAAGTACTTTGCTGCCTAAAACTAACCAAGTCTATCTTTTCCTTAACCTAAGTAGTTTTGTTGCCTAAACCTAACAAAGTAGTTTCCTGTAAAGACAGAAGTTTATTTTGAAAAGAATGTACACATCGTCATGTGCTGCTGAACGATCACAGCGAGACGCACAAAAAAAAATGAAAAATACGTTTTCGGAAGATATACATGAAGATACGTTGCACCACTGCATTACATTAATTTGGCACATGATTTGCCCAAAGAGATTTTTCCCATGATTAATGCATGCCGTGCTCCACTGCCTGAAGAAGACTACACTGTCAGCCACTATGTGCTATATGCTAAATATAAGGTTGAATCTAGATCAGTGCTATGACAAACTTCTCAAACAGAGCTCTAAACTTTCCAGAAACTTTGGGTGGGAGGTGTATTATCAGAAAATGTCCAGAGCTGACATTAAACAGTATAAAACAATATAAAAAAGTATATTTCCACAGTAAGGAAATTTGGGTCATGTCCTAAGAAATACATGAATATAAATGAACACATTAATGTAAGCACTAGAATGTAGAACACTTTAAAAAGGCAACTTCACTGACTTTTTTGAGTATGTGCATCATTTGGATGTTACGTTCAGCATAAATGATCATTATGCTGTTATGTTTGCAAGGAAAATGTATAAAATATGTATGAGCTATTCTGATTTACAATCTCATAACATTTCCACTCAGTATGCGTGATTCATTAAAACCTAACACACACCAGCGCATGAATGCACACAAGCAACTCATCGACCTCAGAGCTAACAGCATGAATCCAGATGAATGGCATTATCAAGTGAGATAATCTTTCTTCAGCAGTGTGCCATGGAACAGGGGAAAAACACCCTCAACTTTAAATCTGTAAAAGTATTTCAGCTCTTGTGACTATTTTTCTGTATTAACACAGCATACACACACTTATTTGAATTCAGCAGAACAACAAAGACCTTTCGCTGGTTCAGTTGACCTTTACTGTTTCTATTATGCCTGTCAAGCTTTTGGTTTTAAGCACTGCACATACATCACTTACAATGACAATGGTGGCAGATTTACCACTTGAAATTCATAGTAATTTTTGAGACAATGGCTCTTTGATTTCACAAGCTCTGTGTTGCTATTCAGTTTAAACTGAATAGCAACACAGAGTTTAGATTTATTGTTAATATTTTCGAACAATAATTGAATACTTAATACTTGAATACTAATTTAAACAATAATTTCACTTTTACAGGAGAAAAGACTTTGAGGGTGTGGACTAATTGCTGGATTTGCCATGTTCTGGACTTTTTTCTAATGAAACCCCAAAAATGATGTAGGCCTAGTTAGCTAGGTATTGAGCTAGTATCCAAATTACAGAAGGGTATGGACAGTCTGCCACATGCAGTCCTGGTTCTGGTTCTCCAGCGCCTCCCTTCTCTATAGCAGACCCAGCAATACAAGCTGGGCCTCCAGCAGCGTGAAGTCATTGTTGGCTCCCAGCGGGGACCAGCGGAGCAGTGAGGCGAAGCTCTGCTCTTAGCTCCGACTGAAGGTCGAAGGCGGCAGCGAGTTTGAGTCTGTGTCTGTCCAGAGGCCCGCTGGAGTCTGAGCTGAAGAAGTTTCTGGTGAACCTGTGTGCCATAAATCGTTTCGTCTAATTTTGCTGGGAATCTGACCCAATGACAGGCATTAGGAATAACAACAGTAAGTCGGCCATATAGAGGCATCAGAATTAAATTGAGACTGTTTCATGACCACTTAATCTATTGCTCTGTCTTATATATCACAAAGAAATCCAAACCTTGAAATGCTCGCTGTGCCTAATTACTGTTGCTAAGCTATGATTGTACAATCATTGTTCTGGGAAAGGGTCAATTATTTCATCAGTTTGTAATCTTACAGAGGCATAACCTAATTGCCACATATCAAACTAAGGACAGGCCAAAAGACTTAAATTTCTAAAAAGTTCTCAAACTTCAATAGCAGTCCACAACAGAACAGCAATGAAGTACTGTAAGCACAGTTCACATAGTTATTATACCACAGTGTCCCAAACCAATTGGCCACCTCCATCTAAGACCAGAAATTATACTAACCTATTTTCAGGCAGCCATAGCGAGCATCAGCACCGTTTATCAAGCTGTTGAAAATTACAATTTAACTAGCCGTCTAGCCTGCTTGGACCATATCAAATGACCGCTCAATTAAATTAAAGTGCATAGGGTTGCCTGTCTCACCACTGGGTTTTCCAGGCCTCAACTGTGGCTTGCACAGCTGTTTCTACCCTCTTCTTCATCAGATACAAGGGGTGGGGCCCCTGAGTGCAAGACTAGCTACACTACAACCAGACCATAAGGCAACTCTCTGCATATCGATCCATCTTCACTGACACAGACATGCGTATACATTACCAGGTACGCTAAATTGGCAAGTTGCCACTTCCCCAGGCGCTGTATTGTTTGTTTGAGCCAAATTAATTAATTGCATGTTCTAGATTAATTGCATGCTAAAGGGGAAAGAAAAGTATTCAAAAATACCTTTACATAAGCCTTAATTACAAAACAGCATTCCACATCATTTTTAACATCACAGCGTGTTGAGAAAATTGAGAATGAATGGCTTCAATCCATTTATGTCATGCGTTCGCCATCTCTTAATTTAGAAAATAAAATTAACCAAACCACAATATCATCTACAACGTTTGCCAGTGGTAATAGATCTAGCTACAAAAGCTGCAGTGAAGGACTGTCACGTCTGGCTGCATGTCTCTGTGGTACTGGTGTCTCTACATGTGTGTGAGTGGGATCATCTACGAGTGTGCATATTTTGTTGTGTCCACGGGTGTGCAGCAGCGTGTCTGTGAGTGCACATGGGCTCAAATGTTTGCTCGGTGTGTTTATTACCCTCTCAGATCTACAGCACGACTCGTATTTCATGTCACATTTAGCACAGCTTCGAGAAGGAAGAGCCGACTGGCGGAGTACACGTCCCCTGGTGAGCTGTTGTGAGGAGGGGGCATCGAACAAGCCCACAAATTCTCAAGCAAGACATTCTTGTATCTTAAACTGAACATGGAGGGGCACAGAGAAAGAGCAAGAGGGTCCTTGTAACTGACAAACACCTTGGACCCCAACGGTCTGAAGCAACTGTTTGGAACGTTTGGTTTTCTTTGAGTCCAACCTGTTGGTGGCGCCCCAGGGGAGTCTGGGAGCATGAATCATCTGGCCAGCCGCTGGGCAAACCCTGCTCGCCTCCATCACTTTTTCCACCTTGAGAAATCGCCTGAATCCCTGCTGTCTTTGGATAGCTTGAGGGATTGCCTGCTTGTTTTTGCTGAGACTAAATGGTTTGAAAATTGAAAAGAGAGCACTCCGAGGTGTTGGCTCTAATAAATGTTTTGCAAACACCATAAATAAATGCTCCAAAATGATAACTGCCAGTGCTGTTAGGTGTAGATTGACATATTTAGCTTTAAACCCTGGAGAGTAAAGAAAAGACAACACAAGAATTGCTATTTTGGACTTGTGGTTAGGGACTGAACCTAACATGTTAATATTATAAAGGTTTTGTGATTGAACGTTATCTCTGGCAAAGAGCTGGTCACTTCTTTCACTAGCGTATGCAGTCAACACAAGGCAGAGCTGATGCCTGGGTCCAGTTCACACATTCAATGCATCTGTTCAGTTAGTAGCTCATGGTTCAGAAATAGAGAAATGGCATGTCATCATGTGTTTGAGGAAAATGAAAATGAGCAATCGCTATTTTCATGAATTGATAGCAAAAGTTGTAAAAATGTATGTTAATAAATGTTTAAATTGGGATGCATCATTTGCTTTCCCTTGTAGTTAATATTTATTTAATGTTTACTAGAGATGGGATCACACTAGATGATGTGATGCCAGCTCGGACCTTCCCTACTTCTGGCACCCTTGCTCGGACCACATTCTTCTTCAAGGTCAGCCTTTAGTTTGATTTCAACTACACACCTTTAAAGTTTCAGAACTGCGTCTTGCACGGTTGAAATGCTATCGCAGTGACAAAATATGTCCACAGACAGACAGAAATAGAAACCAGAATCTGGCATAGTACTCAAAACCACCTCTGTGGTAGTTCTGGCTACTGTAGGTGACTCCAGGACCACAATTTGCCATGATGACTCACACACAGACTCCCACTAACAATACCAGTATCACTGTGGTGGATGGTAATAACACTTTGGAGGGTCTTTCTAATACAGGAAATATAAAGCTCCACCCCCACACTCCCTTCAAGGTTTAAACCCAAAATGAAAAAGAACTTGGTGTCAAGGTAAGCTTTTTTTGGACTTGAAATCTGAACATAACGTGGAGCAGCTCTAAGCTAATGCTGCCCTCCGTCTGTGGACTTGCACTAAATGATGCATATACACATATTAAACAAACAGAATCAGCAAACGCCATCCACGCATTGTTTTCAAAATTAAAGACATCTTTTTAGGGATGCCCATGAATGGTGGCGAGACCATATTAACCATAGTTTGCATGTCAGGCACACGTTGGCAAAATTACAGCTTCCTGCCGTGGCATGTCCCGATGCTTTTTTTTTTTTTTCCACGCCAGTCTGTTTTATTTGTAGTGCCTGTTTCTATTAGGCTGATGGAGTACAGAGCAGCAGCATCTGTGCCCCTAACCCCCCATCCTCCATGTCTGCTAGGGCTGAGAGGCCTGGGGCACAAAGCCACAGGCGGTGGGGGTGGGAGGGGTGTAGGGGAGCATGTGGGGGAACGCCTCAGGGGTTCCTAGTTTTCTCGTTGCTTGTTTGGAGCCCAGAATTTCCATGACACGGGTGAACGCTGGCATCGTTGTGCTTTACTGGTGATCTGAAATTGATGACAGACGCTGGAAAATCAGTCTTACATTGAAAACAAATGAAATAAAAATTGTTTCATGGAGACAGGCATCGAGGGCTTAATTGCGTTTTAAATCGGAGAGTATGTACAATGCAGTTTGCATTTGACATTTTGCTAGCATCATGTCAATAAAGCTAATACACGCTGGTAAAAGAAACAATATATTAGTGTCCAATGGTGGTTTCTTGTAAACAAACAAGTCAGCCCATTCATACCACAATAATGCTCAAGGTGTTTAGCATGTACGCCTATATTGATTTTTGCATGTCATTTGTACACCATGTATCCTGTACTGACTGCAATGTATACGCCACGTATATATATTAGGGTAAGAGTTGATGTATAAAAAGCAAGAATGGCCACTTAGGGTGGTCCGGTGGGGAGGTGGATGGGCACAACTAACACTAGACTTTTAACCAGCAGGCCCGTGTTCGAGACCATTGTTGACTGGTGTTTCGTTTTGTAAAGTTATGTTAGTGACGTTTGTCGTGACGGTTTTTATTGACATTCGTGATGTGTTTTCCGCAGTTGGGCTACATTGTTTCTGTATGTATGTTATTTAGTGTAGGTACTTGTTTTAAACCCAACCATGACGTTTTCCCCTAACCCTACCTAAGTGTTTTTCTTGCCTGAACCTAAGTTAGTTGGGTTTTGGCATACAAAGTGGCGTATAAATGACGAACTCATTACAAGCAGACCGTCTATGTAATGTTAGTGTATTTATACGCCTTCCCGTGAAACTAGGCCAGATAAGTTATGTTTGAATATCCACTCTTTAAAAGTGTGCATCACATCACCCAAACAAGATGAAGACAACAGGGAACCCCTCATACAAAAATAGCTCCATGACGCAACTAGAGGTCAAAAACCTCACAGGGAATCTTTAAGATGAGACATTTAAACATTTCAGTGGTTACTGCAGTCACAGAAATATCACCATATTGAACAGTAGGCCAGCTGTTCCACAAGGGTGTCACATCAGAAAAGGTTCCCCTTGTCTGTTAGACTCTTTGAATATTGGTGGGTCAGGGATAATATGTGGGCTTTTGAAGGGAAGGGTGAACTTAAGCCATCACAAAGGAGACTTTAGTGGAACTTTCAATCCCGTGTCAGAGGGCACCCAGCAGATGAGGCAGAGAGTTTGTGAGCCGTCTTTTGTGGAGGATTTGCCACCCAGCTCTGACAGAGGAGCACTGGATCCTGGAAGAAGGAGCATGAAAGGGAACCAACGGCACTGATTCCTCTTCCTGCACTGGAGGTTACAGGGCAATGGAAGGACGGGTAAGGTTGTATCACCACCACCAAAGGACCCTTCTTGCTAGTCCTGCTTCTGTGATTCTTCTTAATTCTTTTCCTCAATGTTTAAAACAACAAATTTGCTTCCGTACAAAATAAAAAGACATCTACATGAGGAAACACCAGCTGGGTGTATTGCAAAGAATCTGACCTTCCTTCAAACATCATGCCTCATAAGGACCAAGAAGTTTGAATGCAGCACATCCAACAGGAAAATCATTCAACTGTAACCAAACAACTTGACTGACATCCATTGACAAAGAGCTTATTGAATCTTCAAGGCACAAAACCACACTGGAATAATTTTGCTCCACCTCCAACAGTTTGAATCTCATTGTCCAACTTTATGCTTTGGTGATGCAGAAAGTGCAATCAACCCGAAAGGGAAAAAATTCATTCTCTCACAAACGCAGCCTGTATTTGGAGCAAAATGCATGTCAAATCAAAATGGGGAGACAATTCTTTTATTCATTTGCGGGGTGTGCCGTTATGTTGCGGTGACGGAAACCCCTTCATTTAGTTCCAAGTAGTAACCGTATAGAGCAGCCAAGACAGGATCTCCAAGCTTCCTACTTTATTCCACACAAAATGACGATTTGGAGGATCACCGCCAGGAAATGTTCAAGGACACATGAGACGAACCATTAGGCACGAGCGCTTTTCGATTCTCCTCCATTCCTTTGGCCCCATCCCCATTCTCCCAGCCTGAGGTACTTCAGTCTCCAGCAGAGTGCTGTTGTCCATCCATCCATTCATCATAGCTCATATAAAAATCACGTCCATTCAGAGTGTCGCCTCAGGTTAATGTATAGTAAAAAGGAGAAAAAAAAGTGTGCCACCCTTTCAAACCCCACAGTCATTCTCATTATAAGTGCTTTCAGCTGGCGTGCCTCATCATCTCCCATAAAAACCTGCTGTGTCAAAAGGTATAAAGAGACCATCTGTGCTATTTCCAGCATCCTGCCCTTTATAATAAACCTTGTGTGAGAATTGAAAATTAGAGCAAATGCACCACTTCTGATGATTCACCGTGATAAATCACGTCATGTTCATTTATCGGGAGCAATGTACAAATCGGAGCTGAATGAGTCGAGCTTTTCATGCACAAAACGATCCCTGCAAGATGTTATTCACTGAGCAGAGTACATTACGTTCATGATTTACATGTAGATACCCTGTTAAGCAATTTAGTAGCAATCAAAGTCATAATTGCCCATTCACCGTTGCCTCTGGGCAAAAGGCTTCCCAGGCTCCAGCTCTTGGCCTCACTTGCTCACAAAAGGCGGCATAACCTGACTCACCTAACCAAAAGCAGCTGGCTGCAGTGGCTACCTGGAAGTCTGCTTAGCTTTACCTAGCACTCAGTAATTACATGGCCATTAGGGCACCTCCCAGCATCAAACCACACAGAGGGCGAAATTCAAAAGCTGTCAGTGATTAATTACCAGTTGCCCACTGAGTTGAGGATATCGGAGGGGATTGGCACAACTGTAACTGTACCAGGCCGCTGGGATTACACACTTTGTGAGGCGGAAGGGGGGATCGGAGCCCAGCTTGGCCACGAAGAGTTGAAAAGGAGTGATTAGGTTCAGAATTTTTGTGGGCTGTGTGTGTGTAGCTTTGCCTCTGCTGAAGTGAATCAAATCTGAAATCTTTTATTTTGAAATCTTAAGACGTAACAGCAGCTGATTATGACCCCCTGCTGCCCCCACGCCTGTGACAACCAGCATGGGGGTGTTTGGTGGGGAAAAACAAAAGTCCGACACATCACAAGTTGTATGTTTTCCCAAGAGCACTTTGGCCGGTGTTTAGCTGCCAGGCTTTTTGAAGCGAGAAATGCTGCAGAGTGGGAAAAGGGGGATATAGGGGAAGGAGGTTTGAGGTGTATGGGTGAGTAAACAGGGAAAGAGCAAAAGCACCAGTGTTTGCTGACTGCACATTTTATTATAGTCCCATTAAACAACAGACCCTGCGTGGAATGCAGCTCCCAGGGGAGGAGAAGGTACACAAAAAAATGAAAAGCAAAACTACCTGCCAATGCTGAAACAATTATTAGGAGGAGACTCGCTTCATGGTGTGGCACGCTGAGTGGGTGTGACTTCAGACATTTCACACCAACCTGGTTTTCTTCTCCCCCTAGACTCAAGACTATTTACACCAAATGTATGGTGTAGAAACTGTTTTTCAAACTGACAAGGGTTCAGCATGAAAATGCAACACAGGCACTGTCCCTACTTAAAGGAGTACTCCACAAATTTAGCACTGAACTTCAATAAAATCAGACTCCAATAATGACAAAAATTATCAAAATCAATCGGCATTTTTATTCTGCATATTTCTCTTGTAAAATACTGCCGCAGACATTACCCACAGTGCAACTCAAATACTGACAGTTCAGTTGCCGACTAGAGTGTGTTATGCTGCATCGGAGCTGGCAATGACGTCACACCAGAGTTGATCGCATAGTACAAGTTGGAAAAAGTTAATTGAGTTTCCACCCAGGTAAGCAAAAAGAGTTGATAATAACAAATTACTCTGGTATTTTGCACATACAAAAAAGTAGCAACATGTCCACAGATAGAAGTTGGACGGTATAGACAGACAAATGTGCTTATAAACAGTATATCACTACAGTTGTGTTACTGTTGATGCATGGAGCAGCCATCTTGGATATTGAGTTTGTCCAACTTTTCGAGACGGATATCTGACTTCCAGGGGCGTTCCAGTTGAAATTTCCGACTGGGAACTCGGAAATTCCGACTCCCCAGTTAAAACTGAACACAGCATTATGCTAGTAACAGCTATCTAGCCTCGAGCAGCAAAATTAGTGGACTTCCTCCACTCAGCAACATGAAATATCAGTGACAAATTTTAAGACAATCCATCCAAACGCTGTTGAGATATTTTACTAAAAACCTAAAATGTCAACGTGCTGGTCGTGCTACAGGAAAAGTCAGGAGATCCCCAAAAGCATTCAAATTCATCATCAAAGTTTCATGGCCACCTATCTAATGGTTTATGAAATATTTCAGTCAAAAGCAGTGATCAGCCTCCGGGTCTGAAAAGTGAAACCAATGCTGAAGTGCCTGAAACTTGCATTCTTTCTAACAGCCAGCAGGAGGCGACTCCTATGGTTGCAAAAAGAAGTCTGATTGTATAGATGTCTATGAGAAAATGAGCCTACTTCTCACTTGATTTATTACCTCAGTGAACATTGTAAACATGAGTTTATGTTCTCAATCTCTAGTTTCAAGTCTTTTTCAATACAGCATGATGTTCATTTAGTAAATTATGGTCCAATTTACAGTCAGATAGACCATAAAACAGGAGAAGCTTTATGGTGTGGCTAACTTGTGATTGACAGGTTGCTACCATGGCGTTATCCAGTCTAGGAGTTGTCCGTGTTTTTGTCTTACAACTTAACCCTTTCACAGTGTTTTCAGTTCATGAAAGTTAACTATAAAATTTTTGGTTGTCTAAAAATGTGTCATTCACCGTTCAGTTGTACTTAGCCCCACCGTCTTGTGTCATTTCTAGTAGCAAAAAAACAAGATGGCGACTGCCAAAATACCAAACTCGAGGCTTCAAAACAGTAGTCCACAAACCAGTGGGTGACATCACTGTTCTTCCTCTTCCACTTCTTATATACAGTCTACGGTCTGGACCAAAGTGGTTGACTGCCCGACCAACACTGACATCCCTAGAGCCAAGAAGCTATTGTGGCCAGAAACAATCACAGCCAAAGTGTTTTAGTCACTCAGAAGCTAATAACTGAGTGCTAAATGACAGCAATGCCAGACACTGTTAGAATGACAAATGGCAAAGAGACGTCACCTTCGTTAATGAAGAATTACATCAGCATAAATGAAACATACTTCAGGTTCACCACAGACTTCCTCTGATAAAGGTGGAGATCGTAAAAACGTCCTATATGATTCAGAAAAAAAAAACAAAAAGCCCTGAAGCTATATGGACCATTGCTTTGTCTTTGCAACCACTCCATCTTCCCTGACAGCAATAAAGTGAAGACTGTGAAAAGCACATTACAGTCCTCCCCTCTAAGAAAAAAAAAGCCACATCTGAGCCATGGGCTGTCTCCTAGTCAGGAGAGAGGATAAATACTGAGTGAACCCATTCAGCATTCATATAAAGAGATTTGGCCCAAAAGAGCCGAGGCATTAACAAAGTATGTTGCATGTGTAATACACTTGCACTGCAGGAATGTTACAATATTAAATACACTACAGATTCTTCAAAGTATCCTAATGATATATGTATTTCTATGTAGCCATAGATTAAAAAAAACTATGGGACAAGCACTGGACACGAAAAAATGTAATCATAATTTCCAAGATGGAGCTTGGTGCCGCCTTGGCTTCAGGGTCGCTGCGCTTCATTTGATGTGAAATGTTTTCATTGTTTTATTTCTGCCCTTTACAGAGATGTGGTGGGAGAAAATAAATAGCAGACATACGATAGGGATCGAGAACAGAGAGCAGCGTGATTGTGAGAGTCTCATTATGGTTAATACTTCCAGTACTCGTGTCTCATTAATTCAGCCATTTCTACCCAGCACATGACTCACTCGCAATTGATGAACCACTTGTGAAAACTAAAAAATGTGGCACATTCATTTAGGATTATTACTTTCACCAGTCTCCTTTCACCTCTGCCTGATTATGATAGATGTAGTGATCCTTTTGTAGTGTTGCTCTATCTGGTTGGGGAATATTTTTGACACCCCTCCAGCAGACAGGTCAGAGGTCACCAACAGAACAATCCCTGGCCTTAGTACAGATTCAGCATCCTGCCTCAAGGACACTTCAGTCCTGCAGCACAGATGCTTTCCGACACCTGGATTGTCCATCCAAAAAAATCCAACCACAATACTGTTCTGCACACTGTCACATCTAAGACCTTTCCAGAGAGGTCACCTACAGTATGTCCACCCTTATTGTATTACATTCCCAGCTGGAGTTGACTTGAGGCTGTGATGTGGACACAGATGCCTCTGCATCAGACTTTAAGAAGTTGTGAAAACATGTCAGCTTTGTGCAGTATCCCATCTACCCAGGGCAGTGTATAGCTATACAGACAGCCAGAAACAAGCATTATGTTCACATGAGCCTCATTGAGAGCACATGTGTTACTACCATACAGAGTGATGTGTTATTAAAGGCAAGATATTGCACTTCATTCTGATTTCAAGGACTCCTTTTATCCAAACTGAGCAGGGCTGAGGATCCTGTTTGCTATTCTGAAAACTGATGCTGACCTTGTGGACATTTTTGTGGGGGTTGAATATTTCACATGGAAAAAAAAAAGCATAAAATGCTACAACAAACACTTCAAATATACTGTACATCTGGTGGAATCCTAAAGAAATTCACATATCTTTGCTATCCTATCCCTAAATGTCAACTTTTTATGAGCTAAACATTCCTGTTTTCAGCTTTGTAGCAACACACCATTAGGGCTTATTATAGAGCTGGATTATTCAGCTGTTAGATTTCTTTTGTTGTAATTTTTTACGATTTTTTCATGCTGAATGACTCATTTCCGAGAAACTTCTGAGCGCATCTCTGGTAAACACAAGATTTAAAGTTGTGCTTTTCTGTGATTTTTGTAGCAGATCTGTTGATTAAATCAAGTAATCAATTAGACAACAAAATCATGAATGTTAATTGATAAAGAATATCTTTGGTCGAGGTCAGCCCTAACATATGGGGTTTTTTAACGATTTATTTAGCTTCATTTTCCATCCATCCATCGTCAACCGCTTATCCCGTTAGGGGTCGCGGGGAGGCTGGAGCCGATCCCCAGCTAGCATAGGGCGAAGGCGGGGTTCACCCTGGACAGATCGCCAGTCCATCGCAGGGCACATAGAGACAGACAACATATAGACAGACAACCATTCACGCTCACATTCACACCTACGGGCAATTTAGAGTAATCAATTAACCTAAACAGCATGTCTTTGGACTGTGGGAGGAAGCCGGAGTACCTGGAGAAAACCCACGCTAACACGGGAAGAACATGCAAACTCCACACAGAAGAGTCCTAAGCCGGAATCGAACCTGCGACCCTCTTGCTGTGAGGCAACAGCGCTAACCACTGCACCACCGTGTAGCCCTAGCTTCATTTTAATCATCAAAATTTTCATTTAACAGACTATATGCTTTTGCTTTGACCTACACCAGACTGAAAGAAATGCTATAAAATACAATAAACTGAGATGATTCACTACCATAATCTGTTATATTCACAACCCTTAGTTGATATCTTACAGATGGAAAACGTTCTTAATCAACTACTTAAAACTATGCAACCATCTGAACTTTACATCCAAGTTTGAAACAAGTTCATGACGTGACAGTTCTGTATCCATATTGTCAAAAGCACCTGCAGGGTTCTTTATACCAAATCTTTTTGCTTTCTCACTGGAAGTGTCAATCATTCAGGAGCAGCACTGTGATATCTGACAACAATGCACAATAGTAAAACTTAAAAAGTCAGAAAAAATGTGATACTGCTGCTCAAACTGTGCATTATTCCCCCTAACATCCCCGAGCAGCATCTCTCACACTGGATGCACTGACTAACCTCATGCCAAAATGATCAGAATGCTGCTGACCTCACACTGGAGGAATAAATGTTTCCATCTACTGGTGGGAAATGTGAATTTCAACATTTTCTTTTTCCAAGTGTGCAGACAAGTCAAACAACCTTTCAGCACTTCTATGTATAGGCCGCTGTTAAATACCTCTCTTTCCTGTTAAGTGTGATGGCCAGTCAGCTGTCTACATCCTTCACAGCTGAGACCTCTCCCAACACAACATTATCAACAACACCATCCAGGCAAACTGTCATGTGTCATCAATGAAATAAACTACCTGTTCAGAAAAGCTGCCATTCATTCTCACATCAACTCTCGGTCTGAGTCACAAACAGGCTTCAAATCCAGCAGATAACCACATGTCCAGAATGCATTATGGGGAGAGGAAGTACTTTATTTACCTGGAGGGCAGTTGCATTCAGGTGCAGCTTGTCTGGCAGTCCGAATCTTGACAAAATGTTCATAGGAGCGCTGAAATTTTAAAAGACCAATTTCATTCATATGCACATGATGCGCTCAAAAAATTAAACTAGGGGACAATCGGTGTCAGTTTAAAAGGCAGTTTTAACAGGCGCAAGTGCCAATCTTACCTGAGAGAGCAGCTCATCCACTCTTTTTTCAACCAATGAATTTAAATCATCCATGGAGTAACCAGGGGCACGGATAAAGGTGCGCTCGCCATTCCCACTCTCCAAATCCACAACCCGGTTGTTAATATCAGCCGCGTTAATACTCAGGAGAATGCAGAAGGCGACGGACGCCACCGAGCATAAAGACCAGATGATGTTCGACACTGTTGTTGTGCGGCAATGTTGTCGCTTCGGTGCCGCCGCTTCTTTCTCCATTTTTCCCACGCACTTAGATGCTCCTCTCGATTCCGCGGTCTCCATTCAACTACGCGCGCTCGCTGGGAGCAAACTGCATCTGGCGCGCTAGTCACGAATTTGTGGCACACTGGTTCTTGCGCGTGTAAGTGCGCCTGCCTGGCAGCGTAAGCGGCGATCACGTACTTTGTGGTGACAGGGACGGATAATAGATGAGAGGAGCTGCACTCCAAGTCAACCTGCACTGGCTCCTGCAAACTTGTTGCGCCGAGACCCCTTTTGCACAGTTGCCTGCTGCAGAGGAAATTGCTATGATGCACAATAAAGTAGAAGGAGAGGCTGGATAAATCCAAGGCAGCGCGCATGCATTGGAGACAGCATTACCACTCGGAGCTTTTCCACGGTGCAGGCATGCTCCCCTTCGTTACGGCAACAACACGCCTCCAATCTGCCCCGACTGATTAACATAATTTATTGACACGCTCCTTTTGCGCTCTTACAGCCGAGCACAATTGACATTAAGTGCATTTATATTATATGCCTGTCAGATCTAAAGTTGTAGCTGCGTAAAAAGAAGATTGCTAGTTGTATTCTGTAAAAACAAATGTTTTACTGCAAGGGCACAGCAAGACAGCAAACATAATAAATCATTCATGGAATCATGGTGTTGTTTATACTTGAAGAACTGCATTTTCTGCTGCCGATGTGTGGCGACGTCAACATTGTTTTTGGACATTGCGCTGCGTAAAAACGCACGGAACTCTTGGAAGCTCTCTTTCCGGGGGTTAGGGGCGCTCTGAGTGCTGTGCCAACATGAGAAAAGTAGTCAATAAGATTATTATCTTATTGACTACTTGTGCTCAATAGACACCATGCAGAGAGATGGAAACCACAGAGCAGAGCAGCTCTAAAGCGGATATGCTGACGTTCAGTGCCCCACAGTCTGTGTTCCTTCTGTACTGCTGGATGCCTTGTGTTTCTGAGATGTTATATTTCGCGGATTTGGTTAAAACTGTGATTCATATCTCGTGATACTGTCCAAAAAAAATTTGGAAATGTGGGTAAAAAATGCTTATACAGATGGTCCTTGTGAGAAATTCATGCAGGGTTCCAATCTAACAAACTGACAGAAGTGAAGGATTTGTCTAAATATTTTTGCACTTTGCATCAACTCTAATCCACATTCATAATTGAGCAGCTTGTCTGAGTGGCACAATGATAATCTAATAGATTTATAGCATCAATAAAACAGCATTCCCCCTCTGTAGATGCATTTAATTTAAAGTGCAGACTTTTGCTATTAATCTGAGCTAGTTTTAAGCCAAATCGACATCTACCCCTCTCCACTGCTCACCACTTTCAAGATGCCAAAATGCATTCTGAGTGACACTGAACAGAGAAGTCATTTCTCATATGCAGTCAGAAATTCTTAATGGGGAATGACTTCAAATATCCATAAACCTCCCCAGACTTCTCATTTTGCGGTTCATCTTCCCAGCCTTTTTACATTTTATAGTTTTTCTGTGAAAATAAGATCTTCACTCCAAATCACTCAGAGAGAGTAGAGGACGAGTTATCAATGAGGATTTGACAGCATTTATCAGAACAGTTTGTCTATTTTAAATGTTCCTACATAACCAAGTACATTCTAGATTTATAAATGAGCTCTGAACAGTTCTACATTTCTAAACTTCAAGTTCGTGTCTGGCCTCTCATCTAATGCTCTCATGCAATAAAATCAGAAATTATGAGAGAGAATAATGTCTCTGGCATGCACTTTGGAACCAGTTAAACAATAAGTACTATGTCCACAAAAGTAAATACATCCATTCAGGAAAACTAATGTATTGCCTGCACTTTTTGTTTGTCCACAATGTCAGAAGCAAATTAACATCCTCAAGCACTAAATTCGTTAGTTGACAGTGACAGCGAGGCTCTGAAGTTGTTTTGTTGCATAATCTGCAGATTTGGAGGAGGGACAGCAGGAGATTTAGGGATGGCAAATGTACACAGGTGATTTTAAGTGTTCCTGATTAGGCCTCTTCAGGTGAAAGACTTCTTGATTGACCTCTCCCTCACTCACCTGTTGGGGCGAGACAACTTTCCCTTTCACAGTTCTTATTGGTAGATTGACTCCTCCTGCCTTATTAGAGGTCTAATCAGCCAGTACTGCAAACACTTGTGTAGGTCTAGAAGTGTAGTAAGCAGTTATTAAAAGCTACAAATGAACAGTCCTTGTATTTCACTTTGACTAGGTCAACTTTATAAATGTGACCCAATGTAATGTGCATTTGACATACAGGTACTCTGGACAAGTATTCATATCAAGGCCTGAGTTTGCAATTCCTATTTTCACAGTTTAACAACTCCTGTGTTTTCTTATTAATCACGTAATTAGTCATTTACAAAACTAATATATTAGTTTTCCTACAACTGGAAATCTATGAGGCCACTGGTATCACATGGTGTAAATATTGCTTCAGAGACTGTCAACAATACAATTTCCACAAGAAACACTAAATGTTTACCATTAGCAGTACAAAATACTGAAATGACAGTCAAAAGATATCGATAACTAGACATTTGGACCATCTTGTACAACCAGACATGGTCACTTTCCCTTCAAATATTATGATGCACAAATATAGAAGTACAAATTGTCAAGAGTTGGCAATTCTTTCAAAAAATATTAGAAGAAACTGTCTAATTTTAAAATTAGTTTTTTTCTGATCATTTATTTTCCTTATATTTCTGTGTATTTTGCCAAATCATGTTTTATACATTAGTTGTTTCTTTTCAAGGCAGCTCCATTGCATATTATCTGTTTTATTTCTGTTCTTTTTTATGCAGTTGTAGAAGCTATGAGCAAAAAATTACAAAAATAATAATAAAAAAGATCACTCAACTCTATTCTAAACTGACCTCAGATTGCGTCTACATTGCAAAATATTACTTAAAATATATATATATATATATATATATATATATATATATATATATATATATATATATATATATATATATATATATATATATATATATAAAAAACATAGGCATCAAGGGAATCTAATGTGGGCCTGGTAGTCTCTCTATACGTCTTTTTAAAGCTTTGGACGCCATCTAGTGGAAAAATATAGCAACGTCCTTAATGTTGCAGATTCCATCATCCATAATTTAACATTTGTGCGTCAGTGGGTGGCCAAATCCCCATGACAACATCCGTGTGTAGTTCACGAGGTCACAGCTTTCCTCTCTCTCTCTCTCTGACGTGACTACAAAGTGACAGATGGATCCTGCGACCGAGTCACGATGCAAAATGCACGACCCAACTGCACTTTGCATATTAAAAAAATAAAAATAAACAAAAATAACCGTGAAAAAGGCAGTAAAAGCAACATAATCTCACAGTGTTGCTCATGACACTATAACACCACAGCGAGGTTTGGAATCCTCTTTACGCACCAAAAAAGCGCATCATCCCTCTCGCAGCGTCCTCTCCTTGACAACCGGCCTGCATCACGCCCTAATCCACTGCTGTTTATTTTTAGAAACTCTCGGCCGCTGCGTGCGACTCTCGTTGAACACACACCCCGTGTTCCTCCGGTCAATAATTCATATGTAGGCCTGCAGCACGGAGTCACAGAGCAGCCTGCAACAACTCTGAGCCACAGGACGCCAAAAACGCACCGGTGCATCCCAAAACCACGAGGCAGCAGAACAACGTCAACCGACCAGCCACATCTACAATGTGAGGTCATATTTATACTGTTTTATTCATAGAAATATTGTGATTTTGGTTGGGCTTTCATAAATTATGATTAATACTAGATGATAGCCTGCTTGTATTCGTTTCAATATGTCCTTTATTTTCAGTGGAACCATCTGACCTGCTGTAGTTTTCTGACAAAAATGTTATGTTAAAATGTTAATCCAACAGAGATATTTTGCTTATTCTAAAACGATAACTATAGGCTACTACTATTTGATTATCTCTGTGAAGAAACATATTATCTCTGACAATACATGTGTTTTATTCAATTTTAGCTTGCTATGGTTAAAATGTATTTATTTATTAGCATACAACTTAATTTTGTTTTTATATTGCCTTGTTTTTCTTTTATGCTTTGTCTTAAAACTTCAGGAAGCAGAATGTTTTTTTGCATTTTATAAGAAAACTAGACTTCTGTACCGCCTCATGGCTCTGTTGACAGGCTTTACAGCGGTGCTTGGTAGCTCCTCAACAGATCTCAACATGGCCACCTGGTCACAAACTTGTTTTACAGCTAAACAGCACACTAGGAGAGAAATATCATTACAGTGATAGCATATTCATTCATATTCGACCGTTTGATCAGAGTCTGCCAGTGATTGACAGCTGTTCAGAAAGAGCAGGGCCCAGCTCAGATCTGATTGGTTGTTTTCATCCGGTCTGTGAAATCTTGCAGATGCCATCAGGAGCACCAGAGGACACAGAGGCACATGATTTTTTACCCGTCTCATGCGCTGCTGTCAAGATATAGTGACCTTTATATAAAGATAACTTTTTTAAAATCATATTTGCTCCATTTCTACCCACTGCAGCTTTAATGCCTTTATATGACTTATGTAGGTTAAAACACACTTGTCTTGTTGTTAAAGGTGTAAACTTACCTTAATGTCCACGCAGGAAGCGCTCTGGTTCTCACAGAGTCCGAAAACAGGCCGCCATGATGACCACAGAGTACCAGGAAAGGTTCCTTCCTCCTGGCTCCTACACAAATATATTCCTGACCTCAAAACAGAAAGGTCCATACCATCCACTGAAGGGGACGAGCACCACTTTAAGGTATGATCTTAAGTTTTTGGCTAGATGCATCTTAGTGAAACTAAGCGGTGAAAAGTTGCTCTCACCTTTAAGGACTTATGTTCCTGGTGGGTGGGGCAGAGTGAGGGCCAGGCTGTCCAGGTGTGGTGATGAAAGTTAGTCTGGGAATGAAGGAGTTTAACAGGACACAATAATTCAAGATGCGTGTTGAACATCACAAGAGCTACAGATTAACTTGTCTTTTTTTTAAATCAGTTTGGTTAACACATTATTCACACAGCATAAGGAGGATTTGTGGGGGTTAGGGGTTTAGAAACCTGTATAAAAAGCAAAAAATGGCAAATGTCATCATTTGTTAACATGTGTTACAGATCAGCCCATGTGGCCCACAAACATGCACCAAAGGCCCCACAGTCATCGATACAACCACCCAAAGTCCACCGGAGCTGCAGCAGCGCTCCACACAATCCTACATGCACTGCAGCAAACCAGATGGCATCCAAAATGGCGTACATATCGGTGTACAAAAGTGAGCAATCTGGGTCATAAAATGCAGAAATATAAAACAAATACACTGATCCTAATTCAAATCCACTCTTATTTTCAGACAGTTTCCAAGCATGGACAGCAAACAGGCAGAAGCCATATAAACTGGTTGACAGCTTGAAAGTCAATCAAGGATTAGTTGGCACAAATGGTACCTCCAAAGATGATCACTCCTCTGTTCAAGATGCAGCTAACTCAAAAGAAGAGCAAGAACCACAGCCTTTTGAAAGTGTCACCAGCTACAGATCCGACTATGTGACCCATCCGGTGCAGCCCAGGGCACGCAGGGAAAAGCCGGTGTACCAATCCAAAGGTCTGCCATTAGAGCCTGCTGTATCTTTGAAGGCAAAGCTACCTTGGGATGGAAACCAAGAACTGCTTGACCAAGACAGCAAATTATTTCAGCAATTCAAGACCTGGTGCCTTGAAAACAAGTCCCACGGCCGAGGCAAAGCCAGAGAATCCAGTCCACCAGCAGAACGCGACATCTTCCTCTCCACAACGCATGCAGACTACACGGCACACAAGTGCCAGCGCACCAAACCAGTCCTGCCATCTATGCAAACCACAGAGAAGAGCAAGGAGCCCTTTCAGGGAACGACTACCATGAAGGATGATTACAAAGCTTGGGACACACCGCGACGCTTCCCCTCTGTCCGTAAAGTCCACGACTTGCCGAAGAAATCCACCTTTTCACCGTGCATACCTAAGCCCGCTGAGAGCTGCAAAACAACCCTGAAGCCTTTGAGTCCTCATCCTAAACTGGATGAGACTGAAGTCTGTAATTACAGCTTTAATGCCACCAAGAAAACTCCTGCTGAGAATGGAACATTATCCAGCTTGGAAAGCATCTCCCCTGGGACTGAAAAATCCAAGATGGGCTGGACCTTCTCTTTGGACAGAGGAGTGACTAGACCTGATGGTGGAACTTGTGAGAAGGCCTCTGAGGACCATTTAATAAACAGCTGCCTGGCTTCTAGCAGAAGCTAAGCTTACCTCAGGTAGTTTCTACCTTTACAAGAATAAAAGCCATAAACTGAACTGAGATTATGTAATGGCAGCTATTTTTACACTATTAAGCATCTCACTGATTCTCCTCAGCACAACTCATTTTAAGCGTTATGTAATCTGCTTAACTGAGGGCATTTCATATTCCATTTGGGAAAACCATTTTCACAAGTTAAACAGCTAAATGCGGTCTATCATGACAACGAATGAATGGTGTGTAAATGTTTGCATGCCAGCCAGTGACTTTGCAGAAGCTGCATTCTTCCTGTTATGAAAAGCATTATTCCCTCACACAAACACTTTATAAAAAAACACAATTGTGACATAAATACCAAACAATAAATATTGCAATAATCCAATGACATTTTATTAAAAAAACAAAAAGCAAATATCCTCAAAAGGAAATGCTGTAACTTGTCTACATCTTAACTGGGAGAACTTTCAAATCAATCATATTTACATCATATACAGAATTTTTCTAAAAAAACAAAAACAAAAAAACTATCAATTAAAATGTTTGAGAAAACGGTCAGTAGAGAGGCTAAGTCCTTCCCGTTCTGGTGGACCACCATGGGACTTTATTTTGGAAAAAATAAGAACAGTAGACAACAGAGGGAGAAATATGTTTTTAATCCTGTTTGAATTGTGTCATGAATCACACATATGGTGTTTGGCAATTTAAAAGATAATCTGCAAGTCAAGAAAGTCAGTTTGTTGTACAACTGTTAAAGTATAAGACTGAAAATACGGAAGTGACACCTCTCGCTGAAGCTACGATGCCTGTGTTTTGTACTGAGATGAACTCACATGATCAATGGGCGAGTCGCTGGATAAAACACATCAGGTAAGAACATTCCATGTGTGTGGAACTTAGCTAAGTTAGCTAACTAGTGTTGGCGACGTATACTGTGTGAGAGGAGAGCTGTAGCTCACTGAGCGGCTTCACGCAAAACTAAAAGATATGACAATCCGCCACTTTCTTGACTTACAAAATGATATTTTAAATTGACAAACATGTAATTCCTGCCACAATTCATATGGGATCAAAAATTATTTGTCTCTAGCATTGACTACTGTAGATATCGGGTCTCCACTGGGTCCACCCACACAGAAGGGGACGGACTTTAGCTCTCTATATGCATAACAGCATACCACATTATCTCGGACGCTCCAGTGCAAACAAAAAATAAGGGGACATTTGAACTAGTTCACACTTTTTCAAGTTTCCATTCAGTTCTCATCCAGCTAAGTACGCATTAACATCACCTGTCCCCTACGAATCGCATCACGTAAAGTCCACATAATTAAACATGTATGGTTGTCAAAAACGAGCTTCAGTGGCGGTCAGTCCTCTTGGAAACGGATGTGCTTATTAGCCTCCTTGGCCCGGGCAAGGATGATTTTTTCGGCTTTGGATATGAGCTGAAGTGTGACAAGAAAATAAGAAATTAAATATGATAGCAAATAAACAAAAGGGAGGAGGCACTGCTTTTACTGTGGTGATGGTATGTGACTGTGTGTGCATATGACAAAATTATTCCAGGTATTAGTCTTTTATCAAAAAATGGATTCAGGATAATACTCCTCCATCCTTTGCGCTTTCTAAATATTTCCTTTTAAAACAGAGTATATGATATCTGTATTACAATGTCACAGCTAAAGATTTTACATCACTTTATCTAGATTTCTCATAATTTTGCTAACAGCTGATACAACTTAGTGTAAACGTTTTGTTTACATAATCAAAATGGCACAATCAATCATGTATTGCTGTGCACAGTAACATGTATGTATTTTTCTATTTAAATATTTAAAGAGTGACCTCACCTTCTCTGTACCCCGCTTCTTTTCCCTCGGACGATTCAGCTTGACTTGGCGGTCCACTAGGATCTTCTGCCAGTACCTTTGTTCATGGTCACCTTTAAAAGGCATTGAATAGAGATTTCTGATGTTAATTTATTACTCAGGACAAAAAATTCAATTAATTCTTAAGAACCCTTTTTGAAAAACAGAACTTTAAAAACGTGCTGATTGGCACTGTCCTGATAAATTATTTTCACCATAATCAATTATGAAAACCAGCCAGGAGAAGATCAGAGGTGCACATACTGTTAACTACTGTATGTAAAAGATAATGTGCAGCGAGCCGATCATTGTTGTGAAATAAACCCAGAGCAGGTGAAGTGGAGGGGTCTTGCATTGCCCTGAAGGGTTTTACCTCTCAACAATGACCTGCTACCTGTACATTATCCCACTTATTGCACAGCTACTTACTTAAGAAATCAATAATCTGACACAAAAATGGTCCGTCAGAGGCCTTGTTCAGAATTGGTCTGCTATAAAGAAATAACACCGTAGAATGCAGTGATTGCCCAATCAGAATTGAGTATTCAACAAAAAATGCGTAATAAGCACCAATAACTCTAGCTTGAAATAAAGAAATAAAAATTCATACCTGTGAGAATCTCGAGCTTCCAGCTGTGCTCTTTCTGTAGCTCTGCTTTAGCGTCGCCGACGGCTTTGGCGTCCTCTGGGGTGTGGAAACGGATGTGACCCTCGGCGTCTCCTTCCAAGGTGTCAATGTACGCCACTGGGGATATTTTGCACAGCACATCCTGCACAAAATAATCAAATAACAAGCACAAATAAAACTTAGATTAATAATTTAACAGATCTATGTAGAATGAGATTCCAGACAACCATGCTCCAAATATAGCTAAACAACGTGTAGGTCAGCTTCTTGTCAAGAAATTATTTCACAAATGAAAATATGGTATTAAAGGTACTAAATCAGGCGATAATGCTAACTGCCAGTAGGGCTGCAGAGTTCTGCTGTACCTTGATGAACTTCCTCCCTGGTAGCGGCTTGTTGTCTGTAATCTTCATGATGACACCACTGGTAAACTGAGGGCCTTGGTTAGTCTCTTTCTCACTTTTGTTCCTCTTCTCTGCTAGAAGAAACCCACAAACCAACATTTACTGCATGAAAAAGAACTGAACCATTCTTGCACATGAATTGTAACCAACAGCTGTAAAACCTTCTTGTGAGAAGATGTTCAATATTACGAGCAAGTCATCAATTAAGTTTGATACTGTGATGTTTATGCTGTTACACAGGTTGGACTGTCTTCATGTCATCGTCACTGATGCTACTGCATGTAAAGTGCATTAATTTAGCACTGAAATGTACCAGTTTTGTGAAAATTATGAAGCAGTTTTCAAGAAAACATATATGTTTTATATCATATTCACATCTTTTTGTTTTCAACACATGGAAATATTAAAATGGGTTCACTTCTGACTGCTAAAAAGAGGCAAATCACACCTGCATACGGCAATGATTTTAAATAACTATGTCTATTGTATGTCTATGCAACTGTTAAGCACCGCGTGTGTTCAATTTTAATTTTTCTGTTGTTTTTTTTAAACGCCCACTCAGCTGTTACCAAAAGCAGTGACGCAGGTTATCAAGGTAAGCTAATCAATAAGGTTATGAATAATGTGAACACTAGCTGAGGCCAAGTTCACTGCACTAAGTTTGGAAATAACTGAAAGGGTTATTTTGGATTATTTAAAGTAAGATTGTATGTATACTCCCATGTTCTATGAGGTAAAATTAGTGTTTGTGAATAGAGTCTTGTGGCTTTGAATACAGTGATATAATATTTTCAATTCCATGTCAAGGACAAAGTTGAAACGGCCAAAAAAAAAAAAAAAAATCAATATTAGTTTAATTGTAAGCTATATTTAAAATATTTTCATTAATATTAATGTTCAAATTTAAATATACAAGGAACACCACTGGGAGGCTACAGAATGATAAAAAAAAAAGAAATTAAAAAGGGGAGACAAAACTCACCGTTTCGATCTTGAGGATCATTGTCTGTCTCCAATAGACTCTTGTGCTCCTTAAGATCAATCTTGTTCATGCACTTCTTCAGGGACTTCATGCTGCGCTTCTGCAAGATCAGGTACTCATCCTTCAACACAAGCCAATCTTTCCTTGAAAGAGGAACAAAGTTATCCATCAGTGTGTTAAAATAATTTCAGTTCTGAAGGGGATTCAACTTATTAATTCATTCTTGCTGATACATAAGGAAAAAGGGATGTTGGGCTCTTACTTCGACAGAACCCGGAGTGGGATGACTTCTTCCCCGATTTTCAGTTTCTCCTTGTGTTTCTTTTTTCTCTTTCTCTTGGCTTTAATGGCTGAATCATCTCTGTTTTCTTTCCCTTCCTCAACACCTCTCTCTGATTCAGCTTTAGTGGGCGGATCTAAAAGGGGAATAACATGGTTAACACATCAGCTAACTTGTGGTTTTACTGCTGTACATACTCATCATCATACATCATATATTTTTAGATTGTGAAAGGAAAAAGCAAAAACAGTGGAAGGGGTAAACGGAGAGATATCTGACAATCTGATCCAGCAGATAGTGTGATCACTTACTAGTCTGTGTTGCATCTTTCTCCTTCTCTCCAGCTTCACTCTCACTTGTCTTCCTCATCTTAGATGGTACTTCACTTTCAGATGCTGCTGTCTGTGACCGTCGTCTTTTTTTCAGAGTGCCGGTGACTTCCGATTCAAAATCCTCTGCTGCTGAGCGCTTTCTCTTTTGCTCAGACGGCTCTGCTTCCATCACCTGCTCTTTGGCTTCTTCGGCAGCAGTCTGTACTGTGGCACCTTCTTTCTTTTTCTTCTTCTTTCGCTTTTTCTTCTCCTCTTCTTCACCTGTAGCACATGAATGCCAAGACACAGGGATCAAGGCAACAAATTGCACCAACTGCCTTTTTTCTTGACATTACGCCAACATTAGATTTCTCATGAGTCAGGAATTTTAAGTTTATAGGGGGTAGAGAGAAGCAGTGATGTAAAATAAATGCATTTTAATTCATTGTACCTGATGGTGGATTGTCAGCTGGCAGAGGAAGGGGCTTCCTATTTTTTGTTTTGGGGAAAATCCCTGGCTTCCTGGGAGCATCCTCAGGGGGGTTGTTGAGCATCTATTTAGAAAGATAAAAATGTTCCATGAGTTTTCTTCCAGCCAAACTCAACCACTGGGCTGCATGAATTATCAGGAAATGGTGAAATATTAATAACAAATCACCTCTATGGCTTTCTGTGCTTGTTCCTCAGTCTCAAACTCGACAAAAGCAAAACCCTTGGAGTCGCCAGAGGTCTTGTATCTGGGGATGCTAACATAAACCACATTCCCACATTTTGTGAACACCCTCTCTATCCAGCCATGTGTCACATCCTTGGGCAAAAGTTCCTTGTTGAAAAAAAAAAAATAAGAAAAATTACAGTTTAAGAGTGTTTCATTTCATTTTGGCACATAACCAGAAAATGAGTATGAGTCAGAAAAGAGCTCAATGTAAGGTGTATTTCCAGATTTGAGGAAACATCAATCTGTACACTCAAAGTAAATGTACATGCTGTACTACAATTGTTTATTTCTTTAAGTGTAGTCCAGACATTTTTAAGAAAAAAATAATTAAAATAAGACCATAAAACTCCATTTACCACGTAGACTGTGCGGTCGTCAACATCATTTGGTACGTCTCCAATTGGCAGCTGACGCCTTACTTTATTTCCCTCTAGATTAACCTGGAACAAAATGAAAACAGATTTGTGTTCATTAGCTGCCCTGTGTATCAGTGACAATGGGGCAGATCAATTAAATCTAATTCTATGTTCATATACTATATATATTATATTGTATACTGGAATTTTAATTCTTGTTGAAGTTTTGACCAATTTATTTCTGCATTAAAAAGATTTACAACTGAATAATAACTCCTGTTACTTTTGAAGATTTTGTTTTTTTCAATTTCTTATTTTGATAATAAATTCAATCAATCTATATTTCTGTATTCATGCGTTACATTTAGTTGTACTAAGTTCGGAAAGCAATGTTTAAGTCAAGCCCGATGATGCCTTACAGATAGAATGATCCCAGTCACTTCCACACCACTGTGTGTATATACAGTTTATTATTTAAACAAGGGTATCAAATCGGTACTCGGTATCAGTCAATACTCCAGGTATCACTATCGGGACTGAAAAAGTCCAATCGGTACATCCCTACAAAATATTAAAACATTTCTTCGAAAAAAATCATTGACAAGATTCACTTCAAAGTACCTCAACTACAGATGAATTTTTCAGCGCTCTGGCAATCAGCTTGGTGTCACTTGTCAGCTTCTTCATTCGATTGAAGCTTGCCAACACAGATATGTCAACATCTAAAAAGAAGTGACACATTTCATATAATGTTTAAGACAAAATCCTCTAGATGATGTGAATGTTGTACATTATTGATAGTGATAGTCCCTTACATCCGTCATCTGACTCATCGATGAGTTTTTTGAGAAAGCGGTCCTTGTGCAAGTTGACATCTCCGAACCAGAACTCCACTTGCTTCTTCACATCACCCAGCACCTGTTTGACACGGGACCTCTTCTTTTTCTCCGTCTCCGTGTTCTTACTGCTGGGTTCTGCTGTACCAGCATCACCGGGTCCCCTCTCTGTGTCAATCATCCTGTGGGTGAGACTACAGCACAAGCCAGTCACATGCAGTATTAGAAAACAGCACAGTAAATAAGCTTAACTGGGTCCATTTACGTATACTTTCATGTAAAGACTACATCAATGGACAGAAACAACGTGATATGTGACTGGATTTTGTCACACAAAGTCAAATGCAGAATCCACGAGTCAATGGTGAACACGCCCCTTTCATAATATCAACAGTTACAGTTAATAAGATTAAAGCTAGTTAGCTTCACATTTAGCAACTCTTAACTACGTTATCTGGGGTCTGCTTAGCTAACGTTAGCCAACTGTGTGTTAGCTATCGCTACCTTTAGCAAACAGTTGTTGAAGTTAATACATTAATTCGCGGGTTATCATATTTACAAAAATGCAGTCGTGCTCACTGCATTTCAAAATACGTTGAACTGATGGAATAATTTAAAGAACTCACTCAATTTTAGTTGAGAAAACAGTCTAGTTTGACGGGAAGCATGAACAAAAATAACATAAAACGGGTTAGCTCGCCGGCTAACTTCCCACGAACGGCATTACTTCGTTCAGTGTGATGTCGCAGGATAACCGCGTCATTTCATGGCAAACAGTTTAGACAACTTCCGGCACTATGCTTCAAAATAAAATGCAAAATATGTGTTGTATTCATTTCAGGTTTCAACATTTTATTGACAATTGTGTACAAGTTACAATAAATCTGATTGGCTTAAAAAACATTATAAATTATTAATAATAAAAATACATATATGCATTGCATAAATAACATCGGAATACACATGGAGTAGCTGCATGGACATTCGAAATCAAAATAAATATAAAACATCAATATCAAGTGTCTAAATAAACGTTTTTAATAGGTAATTGGAAATAGTCTAAAACGATTTTAAGTGCATGCGATTTTTTTTCGGAAGAGTACAAACCACATCCGAGCTTTGCTCAACCTGTTGGTAGATTTATTCCAAAGATAGAAAGTAACGTAACGTTAACAGACGCTAGAAACGGGCTTTACCCAGATTTACCTAGTTAATCTTATTTCATATTTATTATAACGTGTCTCATGGCCGGTTAGCTCAGTTGGTTAGAGCGTGGTGCTAATAACGCCAAGGTCGCGGGTTCGATCCCCGTACGGGCCATTACATGTTTTAGACATTTTGTTGTCGTCCACAGTCAATAACACCTAACAGACATCCGATATATGATATCTGGCTTATAATTCCAGGCTAATGTAGTCCTTTGTCTGTCAAAGGTCCAAAATGTCCTCAAACCTTTTGAGCTTCGTGCACGTCGTCCTGGCTGTGATAATTGCTTGTAGAAAATCTTCGCCCACTTGGTTTCAAAGCAGTGGACTGGTATGTTGCACACTCTGTGGAGCACTATCACTAACTTGTCGTTGCTACTGACCTCACACCTTTTGAAGACCCATTCCCCCCACGCTCCCCACACATGTGAAACTCACAGTTACGCTTTCTTGGGTGCAAAAGGACTCCGGATCTGTGTCGGCCATGTTGTTCCATATGGCTCTGTGCAGAAAGGAATCAACAGAGGCTTTTGAAAACGTATATTGTTAAATATGGAGTAGAATTTGGTGAAAAAACTCACACTCACACATGCAACTTTTGGGGTCAAGTCACTGAGAGACAGCCGACCTTTGTAGCTCACTCAGTTACCCTCCATCCTGTGAAAGGTAAGAGCAACAAATCCTGAACAACGTTTTAAATATTTTTCACATGAAAAAAATCAGCAAACCATCAAATATGGAAATATACCCAGCGTCATTATCCCAAACGTGACATACAATTTTTGATTCAAATGAGATTAATGTAATGTCTTCCTTTATGTCAACTGAGGAACAACAATCATTTGATAGTGCTCAATGAAACGCTGCTGTTTATATGAACGATGCACTGCTATTCTGAGTGACTCATGGCATTATGTACATCTTGTAAGTACCAGTGACATCACTGTGGTTTGAACTGCATACCTGCGGACTGAGGCTGATCTGTGTTGACATCTCCTTTGGAGGGTGTCTGCGCCTCTTGCTGATGATGACTGCTAACTGAGATACAAATCCTAACTGCTTCCTCGCCTTTGCATGCCAGGATATCCAACACCTTTCTCACTCTTACCCGGGGCCCCAGCTGACACAACACCTCCTCACGGTCATCACGAGTGAACACTTCCCGGCTAACTAAGATCTCCAGCAGAGAGTCAATCCGTCCTTCCAGTTCATCCACTAGGGAAACTCGCAGGACCCTGAGTGCTGTCAAACAAGAATCACAACCATCCTTTTCCACCATAACGAATCTGAAATAATCCTCCGCACAATTCAGAAAGGTCAGGTTATGATCTGCTGATGGTGCCAATTTGAATTATAGCATCTAGATTCATGCTGTAAATCAATCGTGGTTTAGAGGGATCCAGTGAATGCATATCCCTCTCCAAGAGCTGAGAAATCTGAATGCACTGTATGTTGTAAATAAAAAGAGGAAATAGAAAGAGGAACATTGAACACTGATGAGTTGTGTTGTAATGATGCAACAGCCTTGATTGTCTTGTTCTTCTGGTGAATGTAGAACCTCCCCTTACAGTACAGGTACAGTACTTTATGTCCCACAAAAATGTGAAGAGGGTGTGGATGAGTATGAGCATGGTCTAACAAAGCTAGTAAAAAAAGAGGCACTGTCTCAACTGTTCCAACCGACCCCACTCTCCCCTATAGGCCATCCATCGTCAACCGCTTATCCCGTTGGGGGTCGCGGGGGGGCTGGAGCCGATCCCAGCTGGCATTGGGCGAAGGCAGGGTTCACCCTGGACAGGTTGCCAGTCCATCGCAGGGCACATAGAGACAGACAACATATAGACAGACAACCATTCACACTCACATTCACACCTACGATTTAGAGTGATCAATTTAGAGTGATAAATTAACCTAAACAGCATATCTTTGGACGGTGGGAGAAAGCCGGAGTACCCAGAGAAAACTCACGTTTACACAGGAAGAACATGCAAACTCCACACAGAAGAGTCCCAAGCCCGGATTAGAACCTGCGACCCTCTTGCTGTGAGGCGACAGCGCTAACCACTGCACCACCGTGCAGCCGCCCTATAGGCCCACTTTCACAAATTTGATAGATAGATAATGCAGTCAGATTTTTATTTTTGTTACTAGAGAGAAAGTCACAACAAACAGATTATAAAAGGAATGTATTTAGATTTATTTAATGATAAACCAGGCAGAAAGCAACACATCAGTTCACCAGCAGAGGGTCCCCATTGCATGCAAATCAAATACCTAAAAAAAATAAAACGGTAGGGAAATGAATACTTAAAACCCACCCCTGTAGGTATTTACAAAACTATGCACAAGAACACAAACAAAAATAAATAGTTAAAAGGACAAATATCTACATAACTTTTTTCCTTTCACAAAGTCAAATAATCACACCTAGAAAGGCCAAATTTATCTGCTACGGTACGTGTTGCACTTGATGATGAAGCATTGTGGAACTGTCAAAAGTGCAAACCCTGCCTATCCAGCAAAAGCATGGTACATTAATGATGATCTTTATAACAGTTCCCTACTGTTTTAACCAATATCCAAATGTAACACATATTTACGTGTTAAATGTAACTGTTGTTTTCCTTAAATGTCACACTAAAGCAAAATCAGATTTGTTGGAGAGGATCTACACCTCACATTTAAATGTCACAAAGTGGTTAAGGGGCAAATAACATATCTTTCCTAGAAATAACAATATCACAAAACACAATATATAAACAATGAAACTTTACAAACTAAAAAAAAAACTCTACAAGCCATGTTCTTAACAAAGACTTAGATGAGTTGAGTGCAAAATAAGTGTCTCTTTTCCAAAAAATTGACTTGCTTCAGTCATACACCTCCATAGTGCAACCCATGCAAGATAAATCTTTAACATGTCCTACTTTTTTATTCCACTAAAAATGCAGTTACAACGCCTGCAATCTTAATTCTTTTCAAATGAAGTGACCAATCACTACGGTAAACACTTTCATTTCCCATGTGGCTGATACTAAAATGTACTGTATATCATTTATCCAATATGCATTATGCTGTTCAAATGAGTTTACCCATACCTCTATAATAAAAGCTCATTTAGCATCAAAACTATTTATCAACACTGTTTTGGAGACCATTGCAATAAACGCAAACACGCAGCTATCCAGTGGTTATCAAAAGCTCAGGGGTCTACCCAGAATCCCTGGGTATGAAGTCAATCAATGAAAAAATAGAGTATTAATTACATATTTGTGGTGGTGCAGCACCGTCGTTCCATTCTTTTAGGGAAACCCTGAATCTACACTAGAGGTTGTTCTGTATGAGTTCCCCTTTATGGAGCCATGCAGTCACCACAAGGTCTATTACTCACAACAGAAATGTATTTTTTTTTTTTTTTGCATAATTTAGAAAAGCTTCATGAGCATCAGATTTAAAAAAAAAAAAAAAAGAAAGAAGTAAAACTGAAGCCTTCATTAACAGACATGTCACTCCTCTCAAAACTTTCAAATTCAAACCCACACATGATATCTTTGAGGAAAGCAGATCACAACCACTCTACAGTAGGTATGACTATCCAAACACTCCTCCACACTCAGGAATCCCCACCCAAGACTGATCTTTGAAGACAGTCGTGTGGTGTGAGGATGGGACGTAGAGGTTTCAAGTCTCTGTTGGCTGTCTGAGCATCTTCCCTGACCTTTCCAGGTCATACATGGAACCTCGTCTCACGTCCCCGCCTCAGGTGTTTTGGCAGGAATGACAGCAGCGGTTCTTAAACTGGGGCAGCGGACAAAGCTCCAGCTGTCGAACCTTCTCGCAGTACCTCGTGCTGTCTCGACACTCTCCTGCTGGAACACACAGACGTTACAGTTTACTACAAATACCACAAGTCCTCCCAGAAATAAGAAGAGCTTTTAAAGGGATTGTCTGTGGATGGCTGGGATATTGGCTCTAGGAATACCTGATGCCGCACAGATTTTTACAGTACCACAAGCAAAATTCCTTTCACTTGTTTTCTATTAGGGCGCCAGCAGAAATTTTACAAACCAATGCTTCCAAACCTCAGTACAATAAAACTATGTGCATTATGGGCTGGGCCCGTTAAGGGAATGTAATATGATGGAGCTCCAATCTAAGTTATTCTTTCACTAGTTTATTTAGAGCAAGACATCAGAAACATGCCATTAATGTGATCATGCACCTGATTCGACTGTTATCACTACCACTAAATGTAAGCGTCATAGATATGGGTCAGTAGGGGCCTACTACGTTGTAAAAGTAGAAGCGAAACTTAAAAACAATACATTCAAACATGCTGTAAAACTGCAGGATATGTTTTGTTTTGAACACAAACTTAAACAGCTTCTTAAGGTTTAGGCAACAAAAGCACTCAGTTCATTTTAGGGGAAAAGATTGTGCATCCATCCAATATCGGTGACTGCTTATCCTGTTCAGGGATGCAACCCCGACCTCTACCCCATATGCAGTTTCACACTGTCTGTACTCCAGCACCCCACTTCTGCTTTTGCTCCTTACATTATGACTACGGTCACTAGAGGTCACCGTTGTCTTCTTTTGCTCCATTTTTCAGTGATCAACCATGTGAATAGATGATACAACCTACTAATGGGTGCAGCAGGTCCAAACTGACCACTTAAACCCACTGATAACACCCATTTATTAACCTGATAACAGTCTAATCAGCTGGATCATAGCAGGCTGGGACTGACAGCTAACTAGTACTGTAAATTTAGGAAATTTAACCATCAACACATGGACGTATGCAATATTGAAAATGCTATACAACATATAAGAAATTCAGGATCATTTTAAAGTCAAGATGTTATCACAATGAAGTAAGTCCTTGTCTCCGTTTTGCCATCAGCGCAACTTTTTCTCACCTCTGCCACAGGACAAAATATTGCATCGCTGCCAGCTGGGAGGGCGAGGCCTCCATGTGCAGTGATGTTCGCGCGTGGCCTTTCCACTTCGCCGGTGCACACAGGTCACCTGGCGTGACTGGAAACCGTGGCGACCGCAGGTGGCGGTGCACTGCGTCCACGGCCCTACACGCCAGTGAAGGGCACAGGCCTCTGAGGAGCAATTCTTCACGGAGCTGGGCCTACAAATACAAGCACATATAAAGAAAAGGGCCTAAAAGTTGTCGGAAATACTCTAGTGGATGGCTTTTTCACTAGAAAATAAAGCATCCCCTATTACTATTTATTGTACATCAACATCATATACCATCCGTTATGCAGTACATTTATTTTATGATATCTATTACCTTTGGACTCCACTGCACATCCTGTAGGGGACTTTGGTGGCATTTCTGTCTTGGCAGTAAACAAGGCGTTGCTGTGTGGCCAAACTGGGACCCACACATTGACCATGACACTGAAAGAGGAGATTCATTTCATTCATTTTTGCAAATTTGCGGGAAATTAATAATATACAAAGTGTTAACACAGAAAAAGGTGAGTTACGACAACAAATATGTGGAAGGATTAGCAGGGTGCGCCCCCTTTAAATAATTTGGCAAACAGTTACTCTGCAGTTGAGAAAATACCTCAAATTACTTGACTGAGAAATGGCACACTTTCTGAGGTAAATTGTGTTTTGCACAGTCCATGTAGACGTACTGAGGTGTGATTGTGGTCATTATAAAGAGACTCACTGCTCCCCAGATGGTAGTGGCCCATCTGGTACAGGGCAGCAAGTTGCATAGCCTGGTGTCAGAGGGTCTCCTCCCTGTGACAAAGCAGCGCTGGCTCTCCACCTCTCTTGATCTGCCCTCAGGACCCTTCATGCAGCGGACACTCCTGGTCTGGGACCCACCTCCGCAAGTGGCTGAGCATGGGGACCAAGAATCCACTCGCCACCTAATCGAAAACAGAGGAAAAGTGGACAATAACTTCAACTTTTTATGTTTACCAGAAAGTATCATGGATTGTTTGGGGCCCAAAAGTGCTAAAATATTCAAGTACTGTAAAGAAAATTGGAATGCAAGTAATGACACAACCGCTCTTCTCAAACATGACAAACGTAGTAGTAGCAAGGTACCTGGGGGGGCAGGCTTGTCCATGGCACAGCTCAGCTGACTGGCTGCTGTTAATCCTCTCAGAGTTTCTTCCTCTGCCAGCTGAAAATAGAATAAACACGCTATATTTTTGTGGTCTTGAATACTGCAGAAATTAAAATCTTTTAATCTGTACTGTACATTGTTGATAATTTCAGTGTCCTCTCTGTTAATGTGGTAGGATTTTAAAGCAATCATCTATCTATCTATCTATCTATCTATCTATCTATGGGACTAACTGTCGCAATGTATAGTCAGTAATATAGGCATCAGTCAGTTTTCTCAACAAGATGAAAATACAGAGGTAAAGGTGCACTAGGTAAGAAAGGTCCCACAGAACCCATTACCAAGAGGGTCATGATTCTTGGGCGTATACCTTAAGAAGTGCTGCTCTTGTTATTATCTCCGCCAGGCATAAAGTATGATTTATGCTTGCCGCATCTGCGAGGGTCACAAAGTGGCGTCACGCCATCAGACACGGCCCTCCGTGGGGGTCCCGTGTATCCCGTGTGTTTTCAACCGCGCACATCCAGATTTTTCTAACTACTTGGACGTGGATGAGCAGAGAAAACTGACAACTTTGAGGAGTAACCTGCACTGAGAATAAAAGATCCAAATGTTTCCTTGCCACGATTCCACATCAGCTCATGTCTGTGCGGCTGTTCTTGTGGAAAGCATAACTGAGGCTTAAGCCTGTGGGGAGATCATGTGTTTGGTTATGTGTGCGTGCCTGTCTGTCCACAGCTAATCTTGGACACTACTGGACCCATCAGCCTCATATTTATTGTGCTCCTTTATGACTGTTTGCTCAAGGACCTCTTGTGCTTGGGGTCATTCACACTTCAATAAAACATATTTTATTGACTGTTTTATACCATCACTGACTCTTCTTCTCTGGCCGGTAGTGGCCGCAAGTGATCAACAACTGCTTCAGTAGCAAAAGGCATTTCTGGCAACCAACTAGCCTGAAAACAAGCCTTACCTGCTCAAAAACTGACATCTATAAGAGTTTGGTCTCATTTTTAACTGTAATATTTATCTGCAGTTTAATGCCATACACAATATGTTATGATGCACTAAAGTTAGGCATGAGACAAGATAAATAAATCCCTGTATTTTGTTTAAATCTTCTTTGTTTTGGAGGAGAGAGCGAGACACTCCTTGCAGAGATCTACACCCTGCTGTGTGCACTTTTCTAGTTCAGAAATGAGACTTTCCAAGAACCTGGGAAAGAATTTTATTTTCAATTTCCCTTTCAAGGCATTAACAGTTCTTGGGATTGCATTCTCAAGATTCCCGAAGTGCATCCATTAGACACAACCTCAAACTGGATTTGAATTAAAAATATTTTTGGACATTTGGAGTTTGGACATTTTTCAGCACCTTTAATCCCCTTTATCCTCCGTTTAGATTAGGCGAATTGGGTGCACCCACTTAATCTTCTTTGAAACATCGCCTGGAATCTCTAATTGTTGTCATATGGGGAGGAAAAGTGGTGGAGCATCAGGAAACCCGGCAGCGGCTGTGCTTTGATGAGAAAACGCAGCGAGGTCGCGACTGATCAAGCTCCGAGGAGACGAATGACAGCGCCGCTCGGAGATGACCCAAGCTGTGGCACGAACCGGACATTCCCCATCACTGAGTCAGCCAGACGAGCCACCAGGGTTTGTAAAAGCTTACTGTATATCTGTTCTGCCTGTGTGTGTGCTTCCAGTTGAAAAGAACATTTCCCAGAATCTCTAAGGCTCCACCACAAAAGAACAACACAGATTACTATAAACTGGACTACATTAAAGTATATTAGCACAAATTCAACTTGACATTAGGTTAACACGGCCTCTATTGTTAAACAGCTCTAACTTCTTTTTTTACGGACATGAGAATGATATCTATTTTCTTATCTACTGTAACTCTCAGCACAAAATCATATAAGGGTATCATTTCTCTTATAATTTTCTCTTTTTCTCTCTTCAGATTAGTATCTAATTCACATTTATAACATGAAATGATGGGCAGCTGTAGCTCAGTCCTTAGGCTTGGAAACCGGTGGGTCGCCAGTTCAAGTCCCACATGGACTGAGTACTGAGTGTGAACTGGTAGCTGGAGAGGTGCCAGTTTGCCTCTGAGCTAAGTTTGCACTGCTGAGGTGCCATTGAGCAAGCCTCAAACTGCTCAGGGCACCTGTCAGAGGCGGCTTTCTCACTCTGACATCTCTCCATTGACTCATGTATATATGTCCTGTTTGCACATGTATGTATTTTGAGTTTGCTGTGTAAAAAATAACAACAGAGTTATTATTATTCAAACATGCTTGAAGCAAGATTCTGTCTTTGTGGATCTTACCTGTAATCTGCAGCCAAGATGAGAGAGATGCAGATCCAAGACGGTTCCTGGCAGTGCAGGTGTACAGACCCTCATCCACCTTGCTTGGAGACTGGATCCTCAGTGAGCCGGTGGACAACAGGCCTACTCTGCCAACACAAAGACAACACAAACACTGAATTAGCTACTTTCATATAACCAAATCTGCAGTTTTGTCGTTGCCTTATGCACATAAAAAGGTAGTTCTTACCTGCTGTTGTAGTGCAACTCTTTTCCATTCTTTGTCCATGTCAGGGATGGTTCAGGGTTCCCCAGTGTCTCACACCTCAGCTCCAAACTAGAAATGGGTTTCTGCAGGAAAACTGGCACTCCCACATGAACTACCATTTCAGAGTACGGCGCTACCCCGACCTTCCTGGGCCGTTGGATTATCACCGGGCTTCTTAGCCTGGAGGCGTGGGCTTTGATGTTCGGCTTATAAAGGAGGGGCCCTTGCGTGGAGGATTCTGCATTTTCTGTGGGATGAAGAGTAGACTCATTGGTTTCACCTTGTGTCATAGTGAGCTCACTGAGCAACTGTGCGATGAGTTGTTCCCCCCATGGTCCTCCGAGGCCTTCAGAGAGGTCGTGCATGATCTCATCTAGCCTGTGGGTATCGGCGGTGAGTACGAGCAGGCTTGAAATTTCTGAACTCGCCCTCTCGTCCTCCAGGGTTGACCTGTTCTTTTCACTGGAGTGTGTCTTATCAGAAGTGTCTTTCATATCTTGGAGAGAGCCTTTGAGTTCAAGCAAATGCTCAACAATGCTGTCATATTGGTTGAGGGAGATGGGCAGCTCCTGAAATCTTTCCCCTGTTGAGGCCACTTCTGGCTGTCCAACCTTTTGTTGTCCACCTGCCAGGAGCCATGATTCGGGAACAGAGAGCTTCTGCTTGCTGCCAATAATCTGTAGGACAAAATGTTCTTGTGTCTGGCCTGCGACACATGTGTATATCCCAGCGTCAGATGCACGAAGCTGTTGAATCTTCACATATCCTGGTGCTGTTATGGAGAGGTGTGGGAGGCCAACCAAGGGCTTCCCTTCCTTTAACCACCGGATGTGGCCCTTGCGGAAGTGGCGGGTTGGGCAGCGAAGGACCACAGTTGTCCAGGGGAGCAGGTAGGCATAGCCTCCCACGACCAACTGCAACTTTTTGCCCTTCCTCCACTGGATATACACCTTTTTCTGGGCCAGTATGGTGGGATCGGGCTTGACAGAGTCTGTGATGAAATTAACAGAACAGGTGAATGGCATAATTATTGTCTGTGCTATCCTTACTTCTTTTCATTTGTAATAGTTGTATAAATTGACACAACTTAGATAAATAATGTTTTTTCTTGCTTACTAACAAAACAAAGCAATACAAATAGAGCTGAACATACTCTCACAGAGCCTGAGGGAGCATGGCCGGATTTTGTTGGGCCGGGCCATCAGGGAACAGTTCTCAGGGTCTACGGTCCAATGTCCCCTGTCTTCCCCTTGTTTTCTGCAGACTGCCTGAAGTCTCTGAATCCCATTTCCACAAGTCACTGAACACTGGACAAATAAATTATATTGTAAGATATGAAAATGAGCCTGTCTACTGTATATATGGCATTACATTTTAATTCTGACCACTTTAAAGGGCGGGTCCATCTGCGTTCCTTTGTGTTTTTTCAAATGGAAATCCCTACTCAGCCGTTAGCAAAAAGCAGTGCAGTAGGTTACGTTACATTATGTTGCTGATCTATCGTTGCATCAGTTAGTTAGAGTTACTGTTTGACTTATCATTTACTTTTCATTCAAACTAATGTGGTGTCCACACAGCAGTACACTGCTTAGCTTCCAGGCCGGTACTCCTCACTGCTTCTCCAAACTGGAAGCATGCTTACTACCATCTAAATTACTGTATGCAATGTTAATATGCTGACTGTAAGGCTGCATATATCCTGTATAAGTAGCAGCATCATCCTGCAGAAACCTACATCAGATCATGTGAAGCTACAGAATGATATGAAGTCTAAAAATATAAAAAAAAAATAATGGACCTGCCCTTTAAAAAGGTAACTTGGTGGAAAGGTAAGGTAAAAAGATAACTTGGTGAGGAAAGCCTACCTGGGACCAGTCAGTTGTGACCCACTGAGGAGGGCACTCATGCTTGGCACAGATCTGCTGGTTTGCAGGGCTTTTGGAAGGGCAAAAGGTGTCAGGCAGCTCCAGGATGCTGCCATCTGCCAACCGCTGTTTGCACAGGACCTGCCTCCTTTGAAATCCACCACCACAGCTCTGGGAGCACTATAAAAACACAGAGGCGTCAGAGGTTACATTAGCAATATGTGCTTGGCCAGGCATTTACGGTGGTGAACTTCCTAAGTGAGAGCCTTTACCTGTCCCCAGTCCTGTGCGTCCCACATAGGAGGGCAGTCAAAGCGGTTGCATGCTTGGACAGGGCTGGGCTTTGGGCTCTGGCAGTCTTCGTCCCTCAAAACCTCAGTGCGGTTGCTGTCCCGAGAGGGCCGGTGAGCACATGCCACAGTGCGGGTCATCAGACCAACCCCACAGATAGCAGAGCATGAACTCCATTCTGCTGTTTCCCACCTGTGAACATAATGTTCATCACGTTAACTACATACAGGATAGTTTTGAATTTGAAGAGGACCTATTATGCTCGTTGTCGGGTGCATTTTGGGTTTGTACTAGAACATGTTTACATGCTTAAATGTTCAAAATATGCTGTGTTTTTCTCATAGCGGCTATGCTGCGGCAACTCTCTTCACCCTCAGTGTGAAATGCTGTGTTTGAGCTCCTGCTCTCCCTCCCAAAAAGCCCAGTCTGCTCTGATTGTTCCACCAAACCAAACTCTCGGGACTCCGCTCTAACTAGCTTTGTTTGACGGTGTGCCCAACTAGCCGCTAGGCAGGTATTATGGAAATGTGTTACTTGGTGACATCAACACCTTACGCAAGAAAGGCAGGACTTCAAGCAAGGCGTTTCAGGCAGTTTGGGAGTGTGTCTGTGGGAGAAAGTAACTCCCTTTAGCGTGGACTTTGTAATTTTACAGACTTTTTACATGCACAAAAAACTATACACACTAAGGGAAAAGGAAAAAGCACAAAGGCATAACAGGTCCTCCATTTTTCAGTCTCAACCTTTGCAATTCCTGTTAATCATCATACTTTATCTTCTGTGTACATGTATATGTAGCCCCATTATAAAACCTATAAAGGAGTGCAGTCAGGAGGAGTTCAGTCAGAGCGCTTGATGTTTTTACTTGATCCCATGAGAGGACACTCTTGCAGTCTTATGAATGTGTAAATTCATGAAAGTGAAATTCATGAAAGTGAATACGAGCGAAAACGAAAAGAGTGATTCATGAGGCCAGATCCTGGCAAAGAAACGTTAAATCTCCCACTAAATTTAGTGATATCTGAGAAATCCCTATGGCATAACTTCTTCACTTCAAAACTCTGTGCACCAATATTCATTTTGTTGTCCAACAGAATTTCATACAGGGGATGAATCAAAGCTTTCTGAACGCTTTTATCCCAATCTTGAAAATGATGTGTCATGTGTCAAACTCATCGCCATGCCTTTAAAGGCATCTAAAATGTTTGGCTTTGAACAACATGGCAGTGATTTTACTTCTTCCTTGACAGATTAGGTGATATTTCAAAACTTTTCATATTTACTCAAGGGTCCAGGGACTGAGGAGAATTGGGAATGAAGCTTGTTTCTGGACCGGTACTATACTCAAAGCCAAATCCTATGGCTGTTTCCCTTCAGAGGGAACAGTATCCAAAGAGTGTAGCTTAATACGGGAGGGTGAGGAGGCCTCAGGGAGGGAGTAAACGGCCAAAGGAAACAAGTCCAATACAGCGTTTGTTGTGCCTAAAAACAAAATTCAAGGCCTGGAAAAACAGGCGAGGGCAGTCTGCAAGCCTCTGAGTTCTTTGACAAAAGTGTGAGTGGTGGAACACCGACACTGTGCATGGTGTTAACTTTAAGCGTGTGGCCTACCGCAAAATCCACTCACTGTTTAGCCACGGCTCACCTATATTAAACATCATGCCATTGTGCTGCTTAACCATTCAGGTATTTCATTTTGATGAATTGTGCTCATTGGCCATCCACTATATTCCAAATTGATGCCCAATGGTTGGATAAACTAAAGAACTACAAAACTTGGACTAAAACTTTAGTTTAGTACATTCTTAAAGGGATAGTTCAGGTGTTTTGAAGTGGGGTTGTATGAGGTTCTTATTCACAGTCAGTGTATTGCCTACAGTAGATGGTTGTCGGCATGCCCCCAGTTGGGAGAAGCACACAGCCGAGTTACTGCACGGAACCAAAGAAATGTATTTCCGTGGACGGAGCTGGCCGCCAAACATACAGTATTTTAGCCTCCTAAAAGGAAGGCTCACCTAAAAAAAAAAAAAAATCAATATTACTTTAAGTGTACGCTATATTTAGAATATTTTCCCCCAGCTGACCTTGCCTTGAGGCAGCTATACAGTCTGTATTTCCGACAGGGAACGTCAGCTGTTATCTCTGCTCTCACCAAAGCAACAAAACAGCAGTTTTACCTTGCAGAACATGGGAGTTGCTGGTCTACCGCTTCCTTGATCGGTTTGTTTGTTTGGACTATTATGTGACTTCACCAACCCCCAATGTTCTGCGAGGTATAATACTGTTTTTTTTTAATGGAGTCTGGTGACTTTGGCAAGGGCATACATGGATATAACAGTTTCAGTTCCCCATTGGAAAGAGCTGACTGCTGGCAAGGTAAAGCAGTGAAAATATTCTAAATATCGTGTACACTTAAACTGTCAACATGTCAACTGTCACTGTAGGCAATACACTATGGATAAGTACTCATACAACCCCACATCAAAACACTTGAAATATCCCTTTAAATCAAAATGCTGTGACAGCAACCTTACTTATAACAGCACTAACATAGTTGCTTTTCAATAATTACAACTTGACATCTGGCAATGATATTCATGGTCCGGAAATGAATTACAATGATTTCAGTGACTGCTTCTGACTACCTCAAAATCATGTTCTTCTAATGTTTTTCTCCCAAAGCTAATGCAAGTTTTCCATGAAATTCCACTGTTCCCAGAAGATAACTCTTGACTTTTCCTCTGAGAGGTTCTTTCAACAAGAAATAGCAACCTCTAAAGGGTAGATCACCATTACATTTGTTGAGCACATTGCTGCTCCCCAGAGAATAAATCCCCATCCCATTTCGACACTCAATACCTTTTCCTTTCGAGTCACCCTAAGGTCAAAGTATCAACTTTGTGCATAGGATATTGAAAACTAATGAAAATCTGATTTTAAGTCAATCTTCCAATAACATTCATGATACCCAGAGGATGAATCTATATGTGTTTGATAATGGACATTTCTTCTTCTCTTCCACAGTCAGGCAAAAAAAAAAAAAATCAGTTTACAGAGACAAAATACCATTATCTAATGGACAGATTATTATGGCGGTTATTAAACACATTCATACTCCCCAGAGGATAGCCCGTTTTCATTTTGGACTCTTCATGAGGTTTCGTCATGCAACGCCTTGAGCCAAATGTCAATTTTGTACACAGTATATTTCATAATGTAGTGGGCAGATTGCCATGAAGTAAGGTAACTATATTCATGCTCTCAAGGGGATAACATTACACTGTTAATCCCTCTGATAATGTGGCAAATTTGTCACTATATGTCTGATCACTACTAAAGGTCATTCCTAGTATAAACAGAAGTTTTTTGTTGCAGTAGCTTCTTAAAAGGGAATACTAACTACAGCAGCAGTTCCACATTTCACAAAGCAGGTATCGCCACCACTGACACCTGGTCCTTGTTTAAAGTCTGATTCTGACCCGGTTCCACAAGTCGTCCCCCTGGATTGCTCTCACTGATACACCGATCCAGCTCTGTCATTCTGCTTCAGTATCATTTGGACCCAAGTGGCCGAGATAATGATTTAATTAGCTCGAGTGGTTTAAACTGAGAGAGGATAATGTCGAGGATTAGAGGGATTCCAATCTCTTTTGTACACAACCAGTGATTAATAGAGATTAATTGATTCAACTAGCGTGATGTGTGTTTTTTGATAGTAGAAAGTTAAGCAGTTCCAGGTGTAGAACTCGGTGATGCATAAGGGCTCTGGGAAATGGTACATTAATGTCCCAGCTCTCTTTAGTGCAAATTTTTGCTAGGTTACAGTCTTGGCAAACTAATGAACAGCAGAGCCAGAGTTCAGTCCTATTTTTAATTAATATTTTCTTCATGAATGCAGCCAAACCCTTTTTCCATTTCCTCCTCAGTTTTACTACATCCATCAATCAAGTCTATTTTAATGTTCATACACAAACCACTTCAAACAATGTCTAAATGATAATGATGTAGAGTACGTTTGTGTTTTGGCGTACCTGGGCGGGCAGGGCTGAGTCTTACAGTCCTGCAAGAGTTGCGGGGGCCGACGGGAGCTCACACACAGGCTCTGGTCTGCTGCCTCTCTGGTCTGCTTGTTCAGGCAGATGACCACGGCCTCCTGCACACCTGGGATCAGAAATCATCGAGCAATCACAAGGGATGTCCACAGAACAATGAGCAACTGTGCAGGGTTCAATAATAAGTGCTTTCAACTTTTTAAAGGGGACATATCATGAAAAACGTACTTTTCAGTGCCTGTGCACATACATTTGGGTATCTGGAGTGCCTACCAACCCACAAACTGTACAATAAGACAACCGAGTCAGTTTTTTGTGAGCTGCCTGGATCATAAAACATGTGATTCAACAAGCCATTCAGATCTGGCTCCCCTTCCTCTGTCACATTCAGGCTCATTAGAATATATCGCCCACAGCTTGAGAACTACCTTTGCAAAGGTGCACCATATTTTTCTAGTAAACCAATCAGAGCAGACCTTTTTCAGGAGGGATTCTTAAAGAGACAGGGGCTAAAATGGAGCATTTGAGAGAGAGAGAGAGAGAGAGGGTGAATACAGGTATATTCAGACAGTATGAGAAAAATAATGTTTTTTTTTTTTAACATTAGAGCATGTAAAAATGTTCTAGCAAAAACCCCAAATACAAGTAAGAACCTAAAAATGAGCATGATATGTCCCCTTTAGATGTTATATATTATACTTTCTGTAACCATATCTACTTGGAAAGAATGCCAAAAATGCAAACACATATTGTTCTTGTTAAACATAAACATGTTAAGCTCTTACCTATTATTATCACCCTCACATAGACATGAAGCGTAGAATATTGCAAGCAGACACCACAGTGAAGCTACCCAGATATAAGGCCTTTCAATGAAAGCAAGCAGTGTTTGTAGTTAATGGGGCACAGTGAACATCAAAACAGTACGGCCGCCTGCTTAAGTTCTGGCCTGAACTGCAGATAAACTTTAAGGGTGTGATGTCAGGTCACGGTAAAAGCAATGTAACATAAATCTCTGAGTCTGCTTCGAATGTTGGGGACAATAACAGCGAAGCAGACACTTCAAACGCCACGGTGGTGTGATGGTCCACAGGAGCGCAGCCCTCAGGGGTGTGTATGCGACATCTGATACCGCTCTGTAATCATCCCCGAATGAGAGTTTGTTGCATTTGGGTGAGCACACACACACACACACACACACACACACACACACACACACACACACACACACACACACAGACGTTGACGAAAAGCCTACGCCCTTGTGCAGAAATTAAGTTACTAGACAGACATTAACACACAGTTCAGACGTACAGGCTTGGATGTGGAGGTGGAGAGATTAAAGTAGGCCTCGACAAATGTTGGCAGGATGTTTAGGAAAGCTGTCTCTGACTGGCGCGGCGTTCACTGCCCTGTGAGAGTTGGTGACGTATGACCTTTAGGGTTAAACCATCCATTATCATCTAATATCGTATAACTTACTTCTACTTCAAAGCTCATACTGGCATGGCTTTAGTCATCCACTGACATAAGGTCACCTGTTCCTGCTGTTTTAATACAGAAACTGGGACAAATTCAGTGACACTGGCAGAGTGAGGTTCGTCTTCAAGATTTACAGTACTTTCAAATTACTGTAAGCAATATAATGTACTTGCCGTATATAAACAAAAAAAGTTAGTTAACAATGTCATTAGTTGCATCAGGATTTTTGAATCTGCTCTCTTATTTTTAGCCTCTCCACTCTAGCAGTGTGTCTTTAGGGATGGAAATGTCTGTCAGTCAGTGTCAGTTCCTGTCCTTTCTAGTTCTTTTTCTTTACTATCTCTTATTAAAGAGGACCTATTCATTATTATTTTCAGGTCCATACTTGTATTTTGGCTTTCTACTACAATAGGTACATGTAAAAATCCCCCTGCAACCGAACCAAACCCTCCGGACTCTGCTCCAGAAACACTAACTTTGTTTGAGGGCAGGCCAAACTAGGCACTAGGGATATATTATGCAAATGTGTTACTTGGTGACATCACCATGTTATGGAAGAAAAGGTAGGACCTCAAGCGAGGCGTTTCAGGTAATTCAGGAGCAGTGTTTCTGTGAGAGAAAGTAACTCCCTTTGGCGTGGACTTTTACAAAAAACTATACAACACTGTAAGGAAAAGGGAAAAAGCACAAAAGCATAATAGCTCTTCTTTATAGAGGTTAATAATGATCCATACCTCCCCCACAACTCTCCGAGCACTCTGTAAACCCCTCATACTCCCAGTCGTGCAGTTCTTCTCTTTCGGGTGTCTCCTCCTCTTCCTTGTCCTGCCCCTCCTTTTCGCTTTCTTTTCCTTGGCCCGAAACACCAGAGCAGGGAGTACGGTAGCAGGGCTGACTGGCAGCAGGTTTCACCCCCTCGCACTCATCATCGGGCAGGTCAGCAACAGTTTGGGAGAAGGACAGTAAGACCTGGCACTTGACGGCCCGTCGCTGGGTCCCGGCGCCACATGTTCTGCTGCAGGACTGCCAGGGACCAGGGATGAAACTGGAAAGTTTGAGAAAACAAAAACAGGGTGATTAATCGCTCAAATATAAACAATATGCTGTTAAGCATTTAGTTATTATACTTATGCAATACTTATGCAAACAGGCTTGGAAAGGTAGTTCCATTTTTTATTTGATAAGGACTCGAAACCAGCAGTGCTGACTTGAAAGTAGTTAGACAGAAAGTCACAGTTTTTAGTGCATGTCCCCTGTATAGTCTGCAGATCTGAGTCATTTACTGAGTATTTATGAAATCCAGCCCTGCTGTGGTGAACTGAACAGCTGTGATGCATTAGTATCTTGGATAAATGGCTTTCATGCGCATCCTTCCTCATCTTAAAGAATGGATCAGAGAAGGAAATACTTGTAGATCACTGGCGTTCATTCATGAATGCCTGACGGCCTGTCAAGGTTGGGTGAGCGTTAGAGCCCAGAAATTGAACTGTCATCCCCCTCCTCCATAGCTTTTGGAGTGTTACAGAAGTAATAAGAACTGGAAAGTGTGAGGCAGAGACACGGTTGAATCCCTCTTGATCTTCAGGTTGGCCAACATTAAAAGTGTAGTTCTTTGAAGGCTCAAGAAGGAGAAATCTACTTGATGCTCTGTTTTCCAGAATGTCCATAATGATTCAATGCTGCTCAGATCTGACTGGGTAGAGAGATGCTACAAATGTGATGATACTGTTTTATGTCACTCTTGTGTTCATTAAGTGCTTATGTAGCAGTGGGAGTATTCTCATTTTGGACTATGAAGATATAAAAGAGCAAAGAGCATTTGTACCACATGGTGCACCTCCTTTGCACAAGGGACTGTGTTCTCATGTGTACTCCAGTGTTCTCATTACACCAAGCTATGCACCTGATCATGATTCAAGTGTTTGGAAGCAGCCCAGATGTTTACAGCATTCAGCAGCTGTCCTCTTCAAGGCTGGAATCAGTAGTTGCTGCATTTGCATTGGAGCGCAGGGATAATCATGATGCGATGACTCTGCTGCAGATTGGTGGTTGCTCAGCTTATAAACAGTGTTAGTTTTGCACTTAACTTATTAGAACAATAGAGTACAATCTACCAGTACAATGAAATTACTACTGACATGCAGACAGTCAGAATCAGCCCAGAATGTCACTGTGTTATGATATGGTGTTGGAAAAAAGCCCTGAATAAACTACATTGTCAGGAACCTCTGGGTCTGAAAAGTGAAGCCAAAGCCGAAGTGCTGTAAACTTGCATTCTTTCTAATAACCAGCGAGTGCAAAAAAAAGTCTGATTGTATAGAAGTCTATGAGAAAATGAGCCTACTTCCCACTTGATGTATAACCTCAGTAAACATAGTAAACATGAGTTTATGAACATGATCGCTAGTTACAAGTCTTCTTCAATACAGCATGATGTTCATTTAGTAAATTATGATCCCATTTAGAGTCAAATAGGCCATACAGCAGATTATACCTTAGGACGTGGCTACTTTATGATTGACAGGTCACTACCGTGGTGTTGTCTGGTCTTGGTATTGTCCATGTTTTCATGTTATGCCTTTAACCCTTTCACAGTGTTTTCAGTTCATGAAATTTAATTGTAACATTTTGATTGCCTGAAAATGCCTTATTCAGCGTTTGGTTGTACTACACTCTTGTGGCACTTCTGGTTGCAAAACCCAAGAAGGCGATGACAAAAATGCCAAACTCAAGGCTTCAAAACCGTAGTCCACAAACCAATAGCTGATGTCATGTAGTCTATGGTAACTATGAATACTTTGAAATGAATGAAATCATTTGAATTGGCAAAGTACTTTCCACCATTACATCATAACGTAACTTGGCTCTGTAGCTTGCTTTGTGATTATAATTAAGTCTCTTCAGTGTTCAGTTTTTGGTATGGTGTTAAATGTAAAAAAAAAAAAGCCTATTTTTTGTGTTTCCTTCAAAATGGGGATTGATAGAAATATTGTTTCTTAACTTTTAAACTACCAAAGTAGCTTCCTACAGCACACATTATCAGTGTACATGTATCTCCTAGAGGTACCTACTAAAATGGAAACATGCACCAATGTGCAGCCTTCTTCATTGGTTAAACAGTCTGACCACAACACAGAAGCACCCTGCTGTTTTTATAAGATGCCTCAATAAAGAGCTCACAATTACAGCAATGCTGGTCCTTTATGAGGACTCAAGGACTCGTTGTGTTTTGGACAAACAGATGAATCACTGACAGTCAGACCTTGGATCACAAGCAACAAAGTCAACAAGTGAACCCGCAGAAATGTTTATCTTCATGCGTTGTTAAAGCACATCTGTCAGTTCAAAAACAAGCGTGATTTCATTCATGGACGGAAACAGCACGTTTTTGTGATATCCGCCAGAACCCTGAGTTAATCATATCAATTAAATGTGCATCAATGGAAATATTTTATTTACTCACAGTGGTGGTGAAGTAAAAAAAGCCACTTTGGCCAAGCTGTGGAACATATATGGGTTTAATTTTTCAAACCGCTGCACAGCAGTGGCTCAGGGCAGGCATAAGGCCTGGCAATGGAGGTGCAATAAGTCTAACACAGGAATTTCCTCTCACATCCGTAACCTGGCCTCATATGGTAGGCAGATATTGTTGTTGGCTTGTGAATGACTGCATATTATACACATATATTTATGTGCTTTTGGATGGAAGACATGTTTTTTTTTGGGAATAGAGCAAAATCATATGTTTTGGCATTTCTCTCTCTCCCTCCCACTCTCTCGCTCCAAAGATAAGTCACAGTAACAGATGTTTTGAACTGGCTAACATGGTCGCTAATACAAGTCATGCAAGACACTGGGTAGAGTCCAAACATTGTCCATCTTCAGAGGATGACCTTTACTAGCCAATGGATATGTGGGACAAGAACATCTGGAACATCTGATGCTTGCTGAGGTCATGCTGGTAGTCAGTGACTGAACAGTACGCTGGCTTCCAGAAAGATGTTTTTCCTCTTTAACCTTCAGCTTAACCTTTTACCTTATATAATCTCATACAGCGTATTTGTTACTGAGATATGACAGTACAAACCTTCACTGAAACAACACACATTTTGAAAAGTGCCAGGAAAAAAGGAGAGCAACAGATGCACATTTTGGCTTCAAATTCCTCTCCAGGTAAATGACCATTGACATGAACATAACCATGATACTGTGGTGGTTTCATGGCAGCACCAGGCCCTGTCTACTTCAGTTTCACCTCCACAAAAATCCTTCACTCTGGGTTGTGAAAATTGTTATAGAACATATGCAACCGGGGTCTCATTTTTCCTTCGTCGTCTTCTTCTTTTACCCCTGCAGTCATTTGTTTTCTGGGTTATGAGGTTTGAGAGTCATTTACAGCTTTAGCAGTTGCATCCTCCTGACTTATTTGTGCTATAAGGCCTAAAAACCTGTGATGGTTTCAACAGAGCATTCAGCTCTGGCCTCTATATTGCAGTTATACAAAACGGTTGTGGTGCAGAGTGCCAGTAAATAAAATTATACATACATAATTCAAAGTTTGAATGATTTTCAATAAAATTAGGCAGCAAATAAAAATATTTCTAAAGCATTGTGACCCCATTATAAGGATAGTTTGGGTGTTTTGAAGTGGGGCTGTATTAAGATAAGATGAGATAAGATGAACCTTTATTAATCCCCGTAGGGAAATTCAGTTTTTCACTCTGTTGTTAATTTCACACAGTACACATACATGCATTAATGGAGAGATGTCAGAGTGAGGGGGCTGCTCCTGACAAGCGCCCTGAGCAGTTGGGGGTTTGGTGCCTTGCTCAGGGGCACATCGGCAGTGCCCAAGAGGTAAACTGGCACCTCTCCAGCAACCAGTTGCTGGTCCATGTTGGGACTTGAACCGGTGACCCTCCGATTCCTAAACCTACTCCCTATGGACTGAGCTACTGCCGCCCTACCACACAGGAGAAAAGCAATGTACTGTTCTGGACGGGGCTGGAAGCAAAACACATTTCAGCCACCTAAAAGAAAGGCTCACCTAAAAAAAATCAATCAGTTTAAGTGTATGCTATTTTTAGAATATTTTCACCTATTTACTTTGCCATCAGACAGCTGTTTATGTTTCAGACAGGGAACTGAGGCAGTTATCTATGCTCTCGCCAAAGCAACCAGACTCCAGTGAAAATAACAGTAATTTTACCACACAGAACTTGAGGATTGCTGGTCTACCGCTGCCGTGATCACTTAGTTTGTTGTGTGTTATTGCGTGATTTAGAAAGGTTCAACAGTCACACAATAGCACAAACAAACTAACCAACTGAGGCAGTGTTAGACCAGCAACCCTTGTGTTCTGAGAGGTAAAATTACAGATTTTTTCAGCTGAGTCTAGTGACTTTGGCGATAGAGTCGGTTCCCTGTCGGAAAGGGCTGTCTTATGGCAAGGTAAAGTGGTAAAAATATTATAAATATAGCGTACACTTTACACATATTTTAGGTGGCTAAAACACGTTTTGCTGCTGGCCCCATCCACAGCAATACATTGCTTTGCTTCCGTGCTGGTACTCCTGTCTGTTTCTCCAAATTAGGTGTGTGCCGACCACCATCTACTGTCAGTAATACACTGATTAAGGACCTTATACAACCCCACTTCAAACACCCAAACTATCCCTTTAATATCCTTTTATGTACGCATGCATGCATATGTGGGTGTCCGGTACTCACGATGGTTCCTCAGTCACGCTGATCTCCTCCTCCAGCTCTATGGCCTGCTTATGCCACACAGGCTTTGCCTCAACTGGGAGTGTATCTACAGCAAATCACCATCAAAGGTTGAACATCACAAGAGACATTTTATTTTAGAAATAAGAACAAGTTTCTTGGTAGCAGACCAAATAAAACAATCTAACCCACCTATGGACTTATAACAGGGAACAGTCACCAGGCACTCCTCCTTGATGTGGGGTTTAGTGGTGGGGTTACAACCTCCAGCATGGAGTCCTCTGTGATCGATGCATAACACCACCCTGTATCGCAGACCCTGACCACAGGTCACCGTGCACTGGTGGGGACAGGACAGTTCAGGAGATATATAGTCTATATATTATGATTAAATAAGTCTCACATCTATGGTTACATCTCTTTGGGTTTGACAGAAAACTCTACACTCGAGGGAAGTAAAGAAAGAGACCTTCCCAAATCCCTGCAGCTCTCTGCTCAGGAGTGAACTTTGTGTATCCGCTGCCAAAGCAAGCATTTAACGTCAAGTTCACAAGGAAGAATGTGCTAGGTAAACAGCATCCTGGGTTTCTAGAGGGCCACAAATTTGACTCCCTGGGCCTCTGCTTGTGCCTGTAGAACTGGTGGGGCCGAAAAATCCCCCATGAGGAGGTTGTATGGGATATTTATGGTTAATGTAACAGCAGCTCTGCTGAATAAGTACGCTAACCAGGAGTGGTGGATGTGGATCTAGAATATGCACTACTGGGAAGTCCATATGTGATGTTGACTATTTGTATGGTTTGGATGGTGTGTTCAAGGGCACAGGTGGTGAAAGACACTCAAATTGAGGTCAGCAGTGCTACACTTACTCACACAGTAAGGTTGTGTTTTCATGTAAGCAGCTGCAAGTGTTCCTGTCATGTTGAAAATGTTGACTGATACCTGAGGAGGCGACAACATCACAGGTCAGGCTGTCTGCTGAGTATATTTTTGTTTCTCCCCAGGACAATTAACCATGCTTTTTTTAATGTCCTCTAACTCCACGGGTTGATTAAGACCTGCTGCGGTGATTCACAGGCTCAAAAGACATCTATTTACATTTGGTTACTGGGTGTTTTTAGCTGAACTTTCTCAAAATTTCTCAGGCTCAGTGTGGTATTTAAGATTTGTTTCAGGGCCTTACACTGACTTATTACATGGCTGTGTTGATTACTCAGTTCTGGCTGGTCGGTCAAGGCATAGCAACGGTCTGCTATAACAGACCATTGCAATGTATAGCAGACTGTTGCTATGGGCGCTTCCGATGTATCGTTTTTGTGTGAAATTATTGATTTCTTACAGAAGTAGCCATGTAATAAGTCGATAATGTACAGCTGGCGGGTCAATGTTGTGAAAGAAACCCTTCAGGGGGAGAGTGTGGCATCACCCTGTCTGGGTTTCTTCTGCAACAATGACCCATCAGCTGTTATTATCCCTTACTTAATACTGTGTAAAAATAATAACCCCTAAGAACACATAAAAAATAAAAGTGCACCTACAGGTGACCATTCCTGTGCCAGCCAGGTGGGGCAGTCAAAGGTGTTGCAGGGCTGCAGGATAGCCGTCTTCGGGGAATAGAGGCACTTCCATTCCTCCGTGGGAGTGATGGTTCCCTGCATGTCTTCCTCTACGCAGGACACCGAGCGGCTCTGGATGCCTCCGCCGCAGGAGGTGGAGCAGGCGGTCCAGGGACTGCTCTCCCAGCTGACATCACAGAAGGTTAGAAGTCACTCATGGAGATTTGATACGTGTCAGAATCAGTGTTGTTGTGTCACTAGTTCACCTCACAGTTGTGAGTACATACCGAGGCAGCGGGTGGTAGAGGTCATATGGCATAATTTGCTTGTAGCCGTCACTAAAAGGCAGAATCAATTAAGATGAGATGAGGATTTAGAGTTAAACAAACTGCTGTTGACAGATCATGGAGTTTAAATTGCTCTTAAATTTAAAAAGAGTTTTGTCCAGTCTTTAACCTGGCCAGGCAGGGCTCCATGTTGCACTCTTGGAGTTTGGGTTTAGGTTTGACATTCTCTGGGTAATAATGGCAATACTGATCCACAACCACCCGGCTGCTCCGAAGGTCAAAGCACTCTGCGGAGGTTAGCTGGTACCCTAGAGACAAAAAAAGTTAGTCGTCCCATAAGAAAAACTTTTTTTTTTATCAAAAAAATTTAGCAAAATGAATCATTTGTCAAAGATTTTAGCATTTAACTGCCACAGGAGAGACATTTTCAGCATCATGGCTTTGCAACCAGCGATGCAACATGTTTACCTCCACCACATGTGACGGAGCAAGGGAAGAAGTCGGTCTCTCTCCAGCGGTGGATGATGGGCTGGTAGTAGATGTACTGGACCACACTGTCCGCTCCGCTGGCAAACTGCACCTACGGAAACAGTAGCAGTGAATAGGCTGAGGAGATTATTCCACAGCAAGACTTTAATTTTATTATAATACGCTGTAAGGATGATGAATGCAACCTATAGACTGGCCATCACCCGCTGGTTAGTGGACTACAGCTCTGAAGCCTTGAGTTCGCATTTTGGCTGTCACCATCTTGGCTTTTTGCAACCAGAAGTGACACGAGAGGGACCATAATTTACTAAATGAACTACTACTACTACTACTTGAACTTGAAACTAGAGAATGATACCATAAACTTACAATGTTTACTGAGAAGTCAAGGGAGAAGTAGGCTCATTTTCAAATTGCTCCCTACTGGCCATTAGAAAGAATGCAAGTTTAAGGGACTTCAGCCTTGGCTTCACTTTTCGATATTGGAGGCTGCCACCTAATACAACCAAAATGATAATTTTGGGAAATGCACTTATTCGCTGTCTTGGAGAGTGACTCCCATGTCATTATATGTTTCCTGGGTGAGTAAATAAAACACTGTCAACACATAGCTGCAAGTTCTGGTTTAACTGAGCCTGTTTTAAATCACAGCTAAACTAGTCAGATGCTCTGTGAAACAGCAACAGCCTCCATTACCTGATATATAGCCTCATGGAGTATCAAGGTTTGTTGGTGTGGGTTTGTTTAGGAGTCTTTCTGCCCCCAGTGGCAAATGCAGCCACCATACGCAACTGGAAAATAACTGCATTTCACAGTAAAAAGTTTCAATTGGAAAATAAATGGTGTTTAATTGCCCAAGTGCCCATCATAGGAAGTTATGAATAATTTACTGCATAAGAGACACATCGTCTTTGCTTAGTTAAGATAAGGAATACAGACAGCATTTATAGAAAATAGGCCAGTTGTGTCACATGTGTAGTGTGTGTTTTGTTAAAGAAATTTTTTAACGTGTCATAAATATTTCAGCAACCATTTTTCTTCTAACCTCACGCCTCAACCAAACTGAAGAAATGCCCAAAGTCAGATTATACCTTCAACACATATAAATCAAACGCCGCTGCCACTCATTCACATTCATGGTGTTTACAGTGGAGAGACTGTCTGGCAACTTTTTAATATGATTTTCCATTTGTCCAAAACTTTTTTCCAGTGCTGCGATATGAATTGGCCGTCTGCCTCGTACCAGATTAGAAAATTATGCATTTATAGCTTCTCAGATTTCTGTCTCCTGAATTCCTATTTATTGTCCGATCCTGACTTGTGTGTTTATGAGGGAGGGAAGTTTTCACAGGCGTTTCCCAGCCCGCAGCCTGTATAGCTTTTAATGTCCACTCACTGGCCCTAGTCTGAGAATGTAAGTATGAGTGTGTATAAAAAATCCTATGCTCAACTACTGAATTTATGAACTAAATTTATGTTGTGTTATGTTTTAAAACATACTGTCAGTAAACCACATGTATTAAGATTCTTCTTCAAGGCCGGACATTCAACTATGAATCAAATACCAGTTTCATAAGTTGAAACTGAGAGTCGGGTGATAATTCACATTACACACAGCAAGCTCAGGCATTTTGAATATGAAAATACTGATTAGTGCAGCTTTATCAATACATTTAAAGAGGACCTATCTTGCTAATTTTCAGGTGCATACTTGGTTTTCTACTATAACGTGTTTACATGTTCAAATTACGCTACATTTTTCTCACACCGGCTGTGCTGCAGCGCCTCTTTTCACCCTCTGACTGAACCAAACTCTTCGAACTCGGCTCCAGCTAGCTTTGTTTGAGGACATGCCAAACTAGCCTCTGGGGAAAGTGTGTTACTTGGTGACATCATCACGTTACAGAGGAAAAGGCGGACTTCGGGCAGTTCGGGAACTCCCTCTGCTGTGTACTTTGTAACTTTGCTGACCTTTAATATGCACAAAAAACATATATAACACAGTACAGGAAAGGGAAAAGCAAAGAAGCATAATAAGTCCTCTTTAAGCGCTTACTTTCACTGTGAAGTCGGCTCCGAGGGGGCCGGTGATTCTCAGGACCTCCTTATCTGAAAGTTTCTGGTAGTCCAAGGTGGTGTTCTCAAGGTGGTACTGCCCTGATTTATCCAAGACCAGCTCACCTTTTACCCCTTGTAGAGTCTTACTCTCCACATCTGAGGAAGAAATGAAGTAAATCACTAGAGCACAATGGACACGTCATAGACAAGTCACAATATATACGTATAGTATTTAGCTTCTCTTTATATGATAAACTGTATAATAATCACCATTTCTTGTCTATGTTTTTCACCACTATTAAAATGAGACAGCACATAATAGGGGATTAAAGTGTCAAGATACTAACAGTGACTTTCATTTATCACAGCTCCTTTCGACACAGACCTTCAGTCAGATCCAGTTATATAAAGAACGCAGACGGGCTGCTGCGTCTGCAGATTCACATAGACTCCCTTTGGCACTGCCAGGAGGCTCATGTAGGTCTGCTAGCACATCAGCACCGCTGTGAGCTTTTCCACTGTTCAACCTCACTTCAACCTCGACCCAACAGGGCCTTGTGTGATTCCAACATTGACATTTAAAACAAAAACAACGGGGGAAACGCAGGAACAAGTAGCAGTCAACGTCTGCAGACAGATGGTTACAATTTAAGTGCCCTTGGCCAAAAAGAGGGGGAAATATTTAATGAAAAATCCGTCCATTCAGAAAAAGACGCTCTTTTGTCCTGGCTGGGGAAGCGATCTTTAAATTAACTAAGGAGCAAAGGATAGGTACAGTGATGGAACATTTGCTATTGATTTGATCCAGTGGGGAGTTTGATACCAGTACTTTGACAACAGTGATATTTGCTGGAAGCCTTACACCTTCTCAGAGCCAGGGCAAAGGGGAGAAATAAATACCTCTTATGGTTATTCTGTCCTGAGCCACTTTTAAAACCAGAGAGCCCAAAATTTAATATATTTTAGAAATAAAAGGTTAATTTGGGTGAGATGTTCATTAGAAAGGTCAAGCAAGTATAACATACGGAAAGAAAAAATATATCCTTTTTGAATCATGTCTTTAAAACACAACATGACCTGAAGTGCAGAATACTTGTGTTTAACGTGAAAGTATTTGGCAATAGAAAACACTGCCAAATATAAATATCATGTTCAACTGTTTTGGACGGAAGGGCACCCTGGACCTACCAGGACTTACACAAGTGATCCGGGCCTTTCAGGACGAGACGCACATGACGGCTCTTATAGGGGACGGCAACCACTGTGTCCTCAGCTTGAGGGAGAAAAACAGCATTGATCAATACTATAGGAATGTAATCAATATAATACAAATACAATCAGAACAGAGATTGATTTGATTTGAGTTATATAATACAAGACAGCACCCTTTGGTGAAACCTGAGACAGACGGAAGGTGATTCTTCTTAAAGGTACAGTGTATAGGATTTCGTGGTATCTAGGGGTGTGGTTGCAGATTGCAACCAACTGAGTACCCTCCACTCACTCCTCCCTTTCCAAGATTATGTTTAACATGAGCCAGTGAGTGTAAAACTGTGGTAACACCTCACTCAGAGGCCATCTATACCATAATAACACAACTGTAGGAGCAATGGAAGTCAGACGGTGATACCACGGTTTTTGCACTCTGTGGCTCACATTTCATAAGTATGTCGGAGAACTACGGTGGCCTTCAGGTCCAGAATCAGTGTTTGGTTTGTCCGTTCTGGGCCATTGTAGAAACATGGCAGTGCAACATGGTGGAATCTGTGAAGAGGATGCTGCCTATGTAGATATGAAGGGCTCACTCTAAGCTAACAAAAACATGTTTCTTAGTTTCAGGTGAATACACACTAATGAAAACTATTATAGTTATGATTATTATATTCCATTTCTGCTGATGGATTCTCAGAAATGCTACACACTCGCCCTTTAAAACAAATAATATGGTAATTCAGTTTCAACAAAAGAATTACATTACCAAACAAGCTAATAAGTTAGCTTTAAAGGGAAGCTCCAGTGTTTTTAGTAATATACTTCCAGAAAGTCAGGGGAAGATCCTACACTTCCCACAATGCAACTAAACAGCATCATTCATTCGGCCCTCCTTGCCTTATAAACACCTACCTCTTTCAAACTCAATGCCCCCATCATTATGACAATAACAGGGGTTATTATCTCAGACTTCACCAAATGATTGTATCATTCATTCACTCATTATCTGTAACTGCTTATCCCATTCAGGGTTGCGATGAAGCAGGAGCCAATCCCAGCTGACATTTAAATTAAACCAAAACTAAAGATTCTTTACTTTTTCCTGAAGCGTGCTGGGATTTGTAGTGTCCTCGCACCAGTCTACATGATGAGCCATCTCCATTGCAAACACCGCAGTTGTCCTCCTTTGCTGTGCTCCCCAACTCATGATCACAACCTACAATCTATAATACATAGACAATACATACTGTAAATATAAAAGAAACTCAAATTAAGATATTCTGCAAAACAATGAAAAGAAAAACAAAGAAAAATGGCAAAAGTCCCAGTAAATGTAATCATGTTGGCTTCTTTGACCTTTAAAACTGAATTTATCAAAGAAAATGTCAAACCATGTGAATGTTACAATAAGTTCTTCCATATTCATGCCAGATCCATTGTTTGTATTGTAAGATAACATGAAACACCCCATTTGAGTTGATCAAGGGTTTTTCCATCAAACATTATCTTCAGCCATCCGTAGTTGATTGATGGAGTTTTTCGCAATTTCTGTCGGTAAGACAAAACCAAAACCACAGTGTGATTCTAAGGATGTAAGAGAGCGTATTAAAATTTCTGCACTCATAATGCCTTGGGATGTAATTTCATTCAACCGGGAAAAAATGCATTGTAAAGTATTTCCTGGACTGTCAGTCAAAGGCCCGATCTCAAATATTATTCTCATTGAGGATTCATTTGTAAAGCAGATGGCATGACGTTAGCATCGTAAGTAAACCTACTCTGTGTAGGTTTACTTGGATTTATTTATTATTGGCTCCAAATGCACTGTAAGGCTATAACTTGTGATTCACTAAATATATTGTTTTAGAAAGAAATTCCCTCTTATGGGCTCAGATAAGATAAGATGAACCTTTACTAATCCCCGGAGGGAAATTCGGGTGTCATAGCAGCATCAACGCAGTACAGATAAATACAGTACAGTAAAAATTAAAAGAGAAGGTGCAATGAAGGAAAGAAGGTGCAATGAAGAGAATAAACAATAAAATAAGTAAGTAAGTAACAGTAATAAGTAAAGTGCATAATAGTCATAATAATAATGATTTTCTCAAATTAGAGGTTATGGGTCTGCACTTCCTTGGCTGAGGTTCACAATTTTGGGCAAAATATGCTTCCTTTTTAATTTAATTCGCTGATACTTTTTCAAAAATTTTCATAAAAATATAAATATGTCATTATCTCCATAGACATGTCTCAAATCACATTCTCAAAGGGTAGTATCTGCTAAAATCTGATGGTTTTATGTTCCAGTGAAAGCTTTTAATCCATCAAACTGCATAAATACTTCATATCCACTGCACATCTGTCCTGTGCAATTGATCACATTTATTGGTTTCTGAGCGGGACTCCATTATAGTGTAACTGCCACCACTGAAACATAAAGCTAAAGGAGTATGTTACTTTATCTCCATGATATTGGGAGTCTCTATCTCTATAGCTGTCATTTTAAAGATAGACAAATTAAAAGAAATAAATATGAAATCCTCAATGGCTGAAAACAATAAAGCTCTCGGATTCTTTGTCCTACCTGGCAGACTCCACTGATACACATGTCCAAGGACTCGGTGTAACAGCGTGTCCCATCCAGCACTTTGGGTGCCAGCTCCATCATAAGGCCAGAGCCCTTGGCTTTGCACTTGAGAGCGCAGGGGTTGTCCGGGTCATTGTACATCGGCAGCCACTCGTGGTACTGACCCTGGTATCGCACGTCTGCATGAGCTGAACACTGCTGGGCACGGAAATCACCGGCATCTGGAGGGCAATCCTGAGGTGCAAAAAAAATATTTAGCCAGTTTCTATAATTCATATTAAGCGTATCACTTTTGTAAATGTGTTTGTGGGAAGAGGATTGTTCCCACAAGACTATGATTGCTGAATGTCAACATCATCATATTAAATATTATCATATTAAATGAAAGCTGAACTAGTTTGATATCCCCCCCACAACTTCTCACTTTCTCTCCTAGATCACTAAATTGCACCCCTTAACCATAAACATTGGTAATATTTTCACAGTTCCACCACACTGAATTCTCAATCATAATTTGCTCAGTTTATTTCAATGAAAACACTTGAAAGCTCTATTGACATTTATTACATAAAGATGAGTTTGCCCAACTTACCACATTACTGCATGTGCGATATTTGATATTCTGCCCTTCGCAGGTCCTGCAGAAGAAAAAATGAACATGTGGGTGAACTGGCTTTGGGGGCGAATGATAAAACAAACCACAATGCACACCAATCATCTTCGCCCGAGGGAGCTGGTATTCAAACCGTTGACTCGTAACATTTTTTGAATTGCTGAGCGGCAATTAGAGCCTTTCAGTGATGATGTGGCAACCCGCTAACATGGGTGCTGTGTTGTGTTTGCAAAAGTTTCAAAGGACAGTTTGGGTGTTGTGAAGTGGGGTTGAGGTGGGGTACTTATCCATAGTCAGTGTATTACCTACAGTAGCCGGAGGACGGCACGCCTCCTGTTTGGAGAAGCAGACAGGAGGATGGATTTTAATTCATTTCAGCGTGTTGTGTGACTTTGGTTTGACCTTACCACAGTCACACAATAACACAAATGAAACTGAAATAGCAGTAGACCAGCAACTCTGCGAGGTAAAATTACTGTTTTTTTCAATGGAGTCTGGTTGCATTGGAGAGAGTGGCTTCAGTTCTGTATCAGAAAAATAGATATATATTCTAAATATAGTGTACACTTAAACTGCTATTGATTTTTTTTAGGTGGGCCTTTCTTTTAGGGGGCTAAAATACGTTTTGCTGCCAGTCCCGTCCACAGCAGTATTTTCCTTTACCTCCATGTGGATAAGCACCCCATACAAGCCCACTTCAAAACACCTACACATCCCTTTAACAGTCTAAGTCACACAATTTGACAATGCATAAATAGAAGTGTGTATGCTTGGTTTCAGAAGTGGGGGACACGAGGAAGCTACAAAGTGAATGCTATTTCTTGCATTTATATCAGTCTAGAAAATAACACACTGTGATGGAATTGAAACTGACATAACCTACTTGTAAAAGGAACGAAGAACAAAAAAATATGGATGAAACAGGAAAATTTAAAGATGAACTAGAGGAAGAAAAAAGGTAAAACAGTCCACTGGTGCTGAAAATATTAAAATATAATATACTGTCTTAGTGATCTGTAAAATGGTCTTTAAATAAACCAGTGCTTCATAAACCAACAGTACTGCACATACAGTAGTAAAGCAGACACAGTAGGGCCCTCCAAACTGTGTCTGCTGAACAGATTGGAGCAGTTTGCATCACAACTCTATGCATGACAGTCTGCAGGGTCTTTGCCCAAATCATGGAGCTAACCACTTATTGAAAATTAGGACTCCATTGTACTTTGATGCTGAGTGATGATAAACCATTGATGGTGACTGTGATAGGCCAATTATCCAAGACCCCAGTGGGAACTAATCAGAGGATACTCTTTTGAGTTTGGGAACTTAAGAGGAATTCCAGTGTTGCCGGCCCTTAGCTAATCTGGAATCATGATTGGAGGCAACATTGCAGAGTTTGGACTCATGGATAAGCGAGGGCTTGAGCATTTTTACAATATTATTCCAGAGTGGAAGGAGTGGATGTGAAGTGTGGGGCATGGCAAGAACATTAGACCCTCCAGACGGTCCACTCTGCCAAGCCAAACAGCAGGTCACGGGGTTGGACCCAAACAAGACACTTTCAAAGATAAAGAGTTGAAAGACAGGTAGCAAAGATCTGGATCAGTATATAAACTAAAGGTTAAAATAAAAGAGGCAAAGGGAATAAAATTAATTTCCCTTTTCATTTCCTCTTGACTTCCAAAACTACATAGTGGAGGCAGAGCAGAAGTAAGGTCGAGACTGGGGATTCATCATGGCATCATCATAGGTTCGGGAAAAATGACTAGCGCACATAACACATAACTCACAGACTATGACCCTGCTATTTGCTGCCAAATATACACAAAAGACACAACTACAGAGAATTTTCTCATCACTTAACTACACACAAGACTGTGCATAGAGTAAAACTACTACAAAAAAATAGACTCCAACCTATTATAACCATTAAATTAACTTCTTGAAATATTGGAATATGCAGTCACATTTGCTTGGCTCATAATGTCCATATATATATATATATATATATATATATATATATATATATATATATATATATATATATATATATATATATATATATATATACACATGTCATCAGCTCTTCTCATTAGATTGAAAGTAATTGCAACCAAGGCTCCATAACCTTTGCCACAATATTGATACTCTTGAGACAAGTGGGCACATAAAAATGTGGCTGAGTTTGTAATCGCTGAAATATGCTCTTGCTGTGAGCTCTGCTATTGATCAGTCTAGGAAATTGAGAGCAGACATCTAACAAGGGTAACATGAAGCCAATAATACTTTCCTTTGTCTACTAGTTTATTTCCTGTTGCAGTGTATGTGAATTACATCAGCTGATAGGGATTAAACATGGACCCAAGATGTTGTCTAGCAATGCAATTTCATTTAAACGGTCTGGAATTTGCTTGCATGGCAGCTCGATTTTCACAATGCCTCGTCAGACTTCGAGTAGCTTGTTTGTGTCCAGGAAGCCAGAGTACGGACCAATCAGAGGAGCTACTGGCAGCTACGGGCGTGGCTTAGGTGTGTTAGACTACACAAAGAGGAGACAGTTTGTCCTAAACAACAATTGCAGCTCTTCAAGAGGTAAATACTGCAACAGCATCCATTATAGCAGATCTGGAGAGTATTTATTCACTGAAAGAAGAGCAAAGAACGACACTGGAGACTTTTCTCAATGGAAAAGATGTTTTCGCTCTTCTCCCAACTGGCTTCAGCAAAACTTTGATTGACAGATGGTTCATCCAAGCCAAGTATTTTTGAAAACAGTTTTCAATGACGGTTTCTCAGATGGTTCATTGTAACAAACCATCTGGTGGGTCGGGTTTAGCATTGGCCAAGATTGTCATGAAATGTAGAACATATGTCCATGGTGCCCAGAGGATGAATCCTGTACTGATCCCCTGACTTTCCATCTAGCGCCACCAGCACATCAAAGTTTTCACTTATCCAGTGAAATATCTCCACATTTACAAGATGGATTGGACCAAAATTTCATACAGATATTGACAGTTCCCAGATGACATATCCTCGTGATGAGCTGACTTTCTAGAGCTGACATGAGATTTGGAGTGAAATATCTCAAGTATTAGATGGAATGAAAACTGGCACAGACGTCCCCATCAAATTGAATTTTAATAACTTAAATATATCCTCATACAGCCCGGTCACACGAAACGGCATATCGGCAATCTTTTCATTTCAAAATCTAAAATGAGTTTGGTTAAATAATCTGTACACAGCTTATTGTTGCTGATTCTGACATGGGCTCAGTGGCGCTGAAGAGAAGCTGGGTGTTTTTAGCACTGCACAGGCTACGCAGAGGGTGGTCCGCTATTATGTAAAGTCAAAGGCATAATCAAGGTGCCAGGCCTGAGTTAATTAGAGCAACTTAATTAGTCATTGCCTTGGAGAAAATTCACTTTTAACCACCACACCATTTAAAGATAGACTTAAACACAGCTGTGGCATGGGACTTTGGTGAAATTCCAAAATGCCACAGTCATTTAAAGGCCCTGCCTGTAATTTCTGCATATCTGTGACCCAATTAAAAGTAAAAACATCCTTATCAGCGGTGACGAGTTATTTACAACACTTACATACTTAAGTTGTTCCTTGCCCCGGCCCAGGACGGCTTATCTTTGTTTCCTGATCATGGAAGGGGGTGGATAACTCTTTCAATTATTTTAAGAAAGTCAAAATAAAGTCAAGGCTGGACTCTTTTTAGAAAAATAAATCACAAAAAAAGACTAATCTGAAGTTTTTTGCCAGCCACAAGCCTCATGAAAAATTGAGCATGCCATGACACCCAATCCATGTGTCCACACTTGCCTCAAATGCTGTTGTTAATGATGGAGATTGTGATCAAGTGAAGGGACTAATGAGGGCCCGGTGATCTATGTTTAGTCTGTACTTTGCATGTGCCCTTTTCGGAGGTTGTCTAACTCTTGTGCGTTTCTGCATTAGCCTATGTATACTTGTGTGTGTGTGTGTGTGTGTGTCTCTGTGTGTGTGTGTTTAAAGGTCAGAGAGTTGGAGTGGTTTGGAGGGTGTTGCAGGCCCGTTTCCAGCCTCTCTTTCCAAAGAGTCACACACACAAGGGGCCTTGTGCTGTGCTTTTTTAACGATGCCGTTTGATCTGCCACCCGGTTCCAGGCTACTGCTCCCTCATTCCCACGCAACAGCAAGGCTGAGGTGGGATGAGGTGGGACGAAGGGTCCTGCCATTTCCTCAAGAACCCCATACATAACCACTACCGCCAAAGGACGTACGAGTTTGTAAACATACATGTACGCATACACATGCACGCACTGCCTACATCCCACAAGGAGCTCAAACCCCAAACACCTCTTAACACGTCAATTGCTTTTACAGTCGGTAGCATTCTGAGGTGTGCCTGACCAAAATAATCTGGGCAACCGGAGAGAAATGGCTGCTGCTGATATCATTAAACGAACTCCTCAAAAAGCCATTGACCTCAGTGTTTACAGTGCGGCACATGGGGGGTCTGGCACTTGGAGTTTGAGGTTTTGACAGCCTTATGTTTTTCAGCCTGGCTTCCCAGCATCAGTGCAGACAGATTCATGGTTATGGCACGCTGGAAGCACCTTGGAGTACATCTCGGGTGGTGACCTCAGGTATGATCTGCCCTGTTTTGTCAAGTGGGTCTTTGGACAGTTGTAATGTTTTATGATCTCACTGGCTGCTCCTGGAGCTCCCCCTGAAGCCCCAAACAGTGAAACAGAGGGGACTTTGGCAGCAAAGCCCACTAGCTACATTTAGAGAGAGAGCAATACATTCAGGGAACTGTAAAATAGAGGAATGCAGTGAAGTCACCCAGCTGCTATTTCCCAGTCTATAAATGTGACAACATTTCTATGGAAAACATACCCTCTCATTCCCTCTTTCTCCCTTTTTTTGCTCCTTAAATCCATTTGTAATTGACCACTTTGCCCAGTGCACTTGGCCTCCAGCTTTAATCTTGAAGCCCACAGGGTTAGCTTGAAGCCTAACCAAGCGGGTGACTTTGGCACCATGATGAAAGGACCGACAGGTCCAAAGTGCAAGTTCCAGTTCGTCCCGAGGCTTAAGCCGAGATGATGAGCAGTGGGAACCCAACCAACTCACTGCTTACAGCGCCCAAACTCTATCACAGAAAATGGCTAGTAAAAGTGACATGCACTTTGGCAAGGGACATTGATTGTTATGCTTTCATTTGCGAGACAATATTACTGAAAATCAGATCCCCTTTGTCACTGATGAATTCAAGATTTCGGCTCACGTGGCCGTCTAGACAGTTTTAGGAGGTGGATGGGCAAATGATCTCAGCTGACCCCCCAGGGCTATTAAACAGTCACGTTACAGTCATATGTATTTTGAGCACTCCCATTACAGCCCATGGGAATGGAGCGATTGGTGAGATTTACTCACACTATTATAGACGTTGTCTGGATTTATTTGGCAGAACAGCCGTGAGCAACAGAAAAAGAGCCCCCACCGCCCCTTCACCCTCCTCCATCCCTCTCTTGAATCTTAAAGCCATGATATGGCACTTTAATGGAAACCAGTCCAACCCCAGTCAGGACTTTGCTCTATAAAAGAGGAGATTACCTCGGATAGTGTTTGAACACACGCTTACAAATTGTCCATGTGATGTTTCCATTTATCTGGAGGTCAGTGAGGTTCTGACTTGAAATTAAACATATTTACTGTACGTCCTCCTCTCCTGTGATGTAAGCATATCTTGAGACTGATTACATTGCATCATTCTGGGAGTACTGCACTCATAAATGTCAACGATTTTATGTCTCTGGTTCTCATAATTGCAATTTTCAGACTTGTGGAAGACAATTAGAAATGTTACCAGTAAAAGGAGAATCACTGAGGATACCTCAGCTGTAGTGTCCTGTATGTGATAAGGATCAAGGGGACGCCAACATAGGAGGGAAAAAAAATTTAAGGGGCAATTTTTTATGAATTATTCATAATTTTAAATCATTAATCAAAGATAATTAAGGCAGACATTGTTGAAATTAGTTGTAGCTTGTTTCTTAAGTTATTTTATGTACAGAAGTCCATGCTTCCCTTTCAGACCAACTCTGATCAATGCATCACAACAGATTTTGTGATGATAGGTTCAACTTGCAAAACAGTAGGTTTGGTCTTCAAATACATGTAGTAAATGCCCTTTTACTAAGCCATTATCAGGAACAAATATACATATTAAATCACAGTCGACTAATCAGTCGGTTTGGTCTTAGTCGACTAAGATTTCTTAAGTCGATATGTCATTTTTTATGATCTTTTTCATGCTGAATGATTTATTTAGAAATCTATGACCACATGTAAACACAAGATTTAAAATGGTGCTTTTGGGCGATTATTTATGGAGATTACAGATAACAGAAGAGTACAATCAACTAGCTGATTATTCAACAAAACCGTGTTAGACGACTAAGAATTTCGTTGATCAAGGACAGTCTTATATGGCTCAATCAAGCGTTCTGTCTTTTTATTTGTCTATTAGCTATTTTCCATGCAGCACCCCATGTCAAATGTGCAATGTTGTAGTTGTAGTCATTAGCATGTCAAATTCTGTATTACATCTTGCATTATACCAAAACATATGCATCATGGTTGCCCACTACATTGTCGATGTATCTAGTGACTGAGGCCGCCTTACTTGGAACTGAGGCATCGTCTGAGGGAGTAGGAGGCGCCTCCTCCACAGGTCCGGGAGCATTCGCTCCATGAGCCCCAGGCATCCCACAGAGTGTCCCTGTCCTCTTCTGACCGGGCCGTCCGTGAGCTCTACAAACCAGGAGAGGAAACATGACTTGCGCAGAAGTGAAGGAGGAAGTTTGTACATGCGAGTGATCTGTGATGGACATCCTTGAGCGGTTTCCAGTCCATCTGTTCAAACCAATGCTATGCTGTCTTTCTTTTATATTGTTTTTATCTCAATTTCTGCAGATCCCAACCAAACATTTAACATAATAAAACTGAGTTAGTTATGTTCTTATCTCCCTTTTGCACTGGAAGCAAAGCCTGTATGCATGGTCTGCAGCCATATGAGTTGTGGCCTCTTTGGTTTAAACAACTTCTCTTGCAGAGCTCACAAAAAAGCCAGAACTGCTAGTTGAGAGCCTGGACTAAATTCCAGGAGCTGCTGAAAATGAAACACAAGTGCATGTGACAGGATGAGAGGGGAAGTAATCAAAAGCTCTCGACTTTTGCCCCTTTGCATATCTCAAATGTTTGAGTCATCCTTTAGATTACGAACTGCTAGTCCTCTCTTAAACCTGGGGCCTCACTTGTGCGTCTCCCTCTGTTAATTGCATCGTGCTGGATTTTGGCAGCGGAGGTTGGGATATTACAGCGGAATCCAAAGTCAATATTATGAGAAGATGAATTTTGTGACTGCGAGGACAATGTGCATCTCAGTAGAGTGACAGCCAAAAAAAGATCCTCTCCGCCCCTCTATCTTTTAACTCCTCTTTGCCTGACAAAGCCTTTTGTATTTTCAGATTAGTTTTGACTGGATGGACTCACCTTGCTCTAAAGAAGGAATTTATTTGAAAGGCTGGCACTGTCATCTGACGTGGATCATCTACTGCTCCATATGAGTTATGTTTCTTTGTCTTGGCTTTACTCAGCAGCCTAGCTCTTCTCAATACCCTTTGCAGCTCTGACTGAATGAAGTTAGAGTTATAGGCTCCAATGGCGTGAAAAGGGAAATAGATTGCTTTAACTATCTAGAACAAGGACAGCTTAGCTCGGTGGAGGTATTCCACTCGAAAGCTGCCAGAAAAACTGGTTCTATACCTGTTGAATGGAAACCTGGAAAATGAAAAAAAGACTTAGAACTTGGAACCAACAGTGGGACAAATCATCCACCTCCTATGGCAGCAGGAATGCGGTTTAAGAGACTAGAGGTGCAAACACATTCAATAAAATAATCTGCCATTCAAAAGTGGCTGTGAGGCTGTGAAAAGGAATAGATGGATTTAAGAGAAAATTATCATTTCCACAATAACCTACACACGCAGGCAGTCTTTCTGATGTTGGTGAACCATGAAGGAATATTTAAAGATTGCAGAAATGCAGCTTTTGTGCATTTTAGACAGCCTCCCACCGCGGGATCTTTATGGCAGTTTGTGCTTGCACATCCCGCAGAGTTTTTTACAGTGACTTAAAAACCCCAAATCGTGCAGATTTGAAATGAAATGTGAGGCACAACAAGCCCACTTACCCAGTAACACATTGAGTAAGGCAGAGATCTTTATGTGTAGCACCTGCTCTTTCAAAGATTTAAGCTCACTGACCTGACAAATAGTTTACAGTGAACGTCCAGCCTTACATTTGAGATACACAGCCTTGAGATTTTAGAGGAAAAACTCAGGATATGCCAAGTTATTTTGACCTCTTTGGCCCCTTTCCCCCAACAGCATGGCATTGTGCTTCGTCTACAAAGATGAATGGATCTCACAGAGGAAAGCAGATACAAGGTAATAATACGGCCTTGATTATTTTCTCTGGGTCACGGGTGCAAAAACAGCCCGTGCTGTATGCTGCGGAGCGGGGGTGGCGGGTTCACATTATTAAAAGTGCGTGGGGACTGATATAAATGGCTGTCAGTGCTGATGACGCCTGAGGAACAGCAGAGGGGAATGGTGAGACCTAAACACGCAGCCAACGGAGCATGCAGCCAAACATATCGGCAACGGCACTATTTTCTGTGCGGGCCAACTATTCCAGTGTTTGGATCCACGGTAAATAAACACGGGCTGCGCTCTGGGCAGCCGGTTAGCACACTCCTTCTTTGAAAAGCAATCAGTGAATTTTGCACTCAATTACGGCTGGGAGCTGCTGCAAAGCCAAGAGAGCCGGAGGCATAACAAGGCTGGTGAAGAAAGAGGAGGGGAAGCAGATGAAGGGACGGAGGGATGGAGATGGAGATGGAGATGAGGAGGTTGTTTGGCTCACTGTGCTGCTATTGTTCTCAATGAAGGCGGAGGAGCACAAGGCTCCACTAGTCAGGACGGCTGTCCTGCTGGGATTTGGATCCAATAAGTAAAAGGATCAGATATCCACTTGGAGCCTTCCTAACCCACCACCGGTACGCGTCCCACCTCTCCTACTCTGAACCCTACAGGGTTTTATTCGCACCATTTACACAACAAAGCATTTAGACACATTTGTTCTCTGGCTCTTTTACTATGAGAAAAACAGAGCAAACATATGACCACAAAGGCCCCTGTGGCTGTCAATGTTTTCACATCAAGTCGGAGAGAGGAAATGAGCATATGATAAAAAGACCACTGATCTCCATATCATGTTATTCTGATGGACAGATTCTATTTAAGTCACCTGTCAGCAGCTGAGACTAAGGACATTTTCCTTGAAGATGGAAAACTCCTCGACAGAGGAAAGAAACCAGACTCTGGTGCCTTTTTTTCGCAGACTGTGTCAATATACACACGATGGCCTTTTCAGTCGGCAAGACATATGATATTTTGCACATCTGTTGAATCCCTTGTCGTCTGCTCCACGCCACACGGCACTGTGCTCGCCACCGTCACGCCACGAGCAACGCGGTCACTGTAATGTAACAGGGAGTCCTAACCTCAGACAAAACAGCTTTCTGACCTGTGTGTGCATGACAAGTCTACTTTTGTGATCAAAAAACACAGAGGGGACTTTTCAGCAGGAGGAAATAGGACAAGTCAGGTCACACTAAGTGCTTTGTTAAAGATGCTGAAAGGACTCCAGATCTGAAGAGTGCACTTCTACTGCAGGTTATCATAAAATACAAACCATACATGCATCAAGCAATCTATTAGAACACATTCCTTCTGGATGCCTTACTTGATGTGACAAGTATTTTATGAGGAAATAAAAAGCTAAGACACAACAACACAACAATTTTTTTTTCCAGCATAAAAATTGAGAAAAAAAAAGTAAACATTACAGTACCAGGATAAGAAGAGCGGTCACCAGTAGCTTGCAAGATATAAAATCTTGCTCCATGCCTTTTCAAAGTGTGTGTTTGTTTGTGTGTGATGCCCTCCTCTCTGGGTCACTCCTGTCTGTCTGCCTGCCGTCTCCTCTCTGACTTGCTCCCGTTCTTCCTTCAGGAGTAAGGGGAGGGAAGGAGGAAGGAGGACTGGGAGTGTGCGTGTGAATGTGTGTGTGTTTTTGCGTGAATGTGGGGGGAGTAATCGGGGTGGGGGGATCGGAGCCCCACGAGTCCTTCAGGTCTGGCACAGCAGCCAATCAATAAATGGGCCTCAGTCAAGCATGCTAGTTCAAACAAGGAGCTGGGCCAGCTGCAGCTTCACAACTTCACACATTTGTGTGTGTGTGTGTGTGTGTGTGTGTGTGTGTGTGAGGCGGTTGTAGAGTAGGAATAATGGCAGACAGACAACAATTGTAAACCAATTTTCTTCCCCCTTTGATTCTTTCCATTTCTTCGTCCGATATCTCAAATTTCTGCCTCTTATACTCCTCTTTTTTTCCTCCCTGCTTGCCTTTTCTCTCATTTTATTTCGCTCACGCCGCTGGTTCTCATTTCTTTTTAAGCCCTGGGCAGCTTTACTCCATCTGCTGCCACTGCTGTGTTTTTGGAAATGTCAAAAAATCTCAGTCATACAGAGCAAGCTAATCTACTGGCATGTTTTGGATCTGACAATGTTGTTTTATGACTATCTTTAGAAAAAAAAAACTAAAATTTCCATGCATGCACAGCCAACTCCAAACATATACCTTAACAAAACTGAGACATATTAAGGAGCACATGACTTCATGAACCTCCTGACTGTTTTCCTTTACAAGGAGTTATATGTGAGATCCCCATGTAAATCAGATGACATAGTCTGGTCACTGAGGCTATCGGGACAGACTTCTCAGCCATGGAGACTTTTTTTATGAGCTAAAGGTCTACTTCAATAGAGCCTTTCATAACATCTGGCAGTTTAAGCCAGTGAACATTTGCACCGTGGAGGTGGGGAACAAGCCAGGTGTCCCCTGGAGGGACAATACCTCTGGTTATAGAGGGAAAAACAACCAGTAAGATGGACAGCTCTTGGCGCAGAGGGACTATACTATACACTGAGTAACTTTCCAGTTTTAGCTTTTGAAATGGCAAGACGCAAAAACAAAAGGCTGGAAGTTAAAAAACATATAGGGCAGTTAAAGTGAGTGCCAAGCCAATGGTACCCCTTGATGTGACTTACAAGGTAGCAGGCGATCATTCAAGAATTCAACCCTGATGTTCCAAAGACAATAAAAACTCTGTGCCCTTCAAATCAAGACTTCAAATCCACCTCCCAATCAAACACCAAATCAAAAACCACATAATTGCTATCAATTAAGGCCATGAGGAATGTGCTGCACTCCAGAGCAAATAGTCAGCAACTCTAATCACAACATCAGAGCGGATGTCTCGACACTTAACCAGCACACACACACATTTTTCATACTTGAGTTATACACAGCAAACCAGTCTTGAAGTCTTAACTTGCTGCTGACAGTATGGGACTTGGCTTGTTTGACTTGGTAGTGGGGGGGATGTCTGTACATTCTGCGAACTGGGGAATTATCCAGATCCACATGCGCGCACACTCAGCGATCCACTTAAGGCTGGTGTACTTTGCGGTGCCAGTGGGGAGCTACGCGGACATGCACGTTTTCACAGGCCTGCACAGAAATCATACCCCCTTGCACCCTTAATCCATAACCTTCTGATATTTGCTTTCATAAGAAATCCTTCTCATATTTGCAAAATGTATGACTACAGAAAATAAACTGCGGCATCGATGGTGTGCCCAGAGTTTAAAACTAAACACCCAAGGAGGAAATTAATGTGTTTGACTGACACTCACTTGGAGCCAGTTCTCTACCACAACATTGCTGGAGGTGTCTCCTCACAGTTTAAACAATAATCCATGAAGACGACGGAGGTGAGAAAAAACGATATAGTGCATTGTTATTTTACACAAGAGCAGGCTTCGATATTAGGTTGCATGAGGGAAGCATGCAAGTGGTTTAGAAGATTAGAACGGAACGGATTGTCCACAGACAGACACTCACATACACTATTTTTGTAAATCTGACCATCATTTCAAACAGTTATGATAACACTGTACTCCCTACAGTAATTGCTGAGTTTTGGGAATACAGTAAAATCACTCCAACAGATAGAGACAAGATAGAGGTTACCTTGCACAAATTCTCACGATGCCACAAGATCACATGAAAATCACAGGATCCATCTTTTCAGGATTCAAGTAATGGATCTGCCAGATTACAGACCAGATCAGATGCCCGAACTACCTCAGCTGGTCCCTTTCGATGTGAAGAAGCAGCTCCTCCACCCTACAGAGGTTACTCATTTCGGCCGATGGTATCCGCAATCTCATTCTTTCAGTCACTACCAAAAGCTCACGATCATAGGTGAGGGTTGGAACGTAGATGGGCCGGTAAATTGAGAGCTTCGGTCTGGTACAGCACCCGCAGAACTGCCAACACTGCACCAAGCCTGTCCGTTGTCCATCTCCCACTCCATTTTACACTCACTTGTGAACAAGACCCAAGACACTTAAACTCATTTGCTTGGGGCAAAGATTCACTCCCTAATCCACCAGTTTCTGGCAGAGCACCATAGCCTCAGACTTGGAGGTACTGACTCTCATCCCAACCGCTTCACATGCTTCAGTTCACGGTACGATGAAGCCAACGGAACTACATCATCTGCAAAGAGCAGCTACTATAACTGTAAAACCTACATCATTGATTGGCTGCTCATGTTTCATGCCCCATCTGGCTTCATTTTTTGGCATTATCTTCCCAAGATCAAACACATTACAAACTTACTTTATACTTTTAAAAGGTATAAAGGACCACATTGTACCACAACATGCACCAAGAGCTCCAAGATGACACATATGTACAGGAGGTGAGGTTGCTCTCCAAAACATAAAGACCAAACATGAAGCTTTGCTCACATACTATCCCTAACATAAATCATTTTTGCTGCCCAAATGGAAAATAATGAAAGACATTAGCCTTCAACTGAAGACTATGATGTAGGAAATTGTACCATAGCTCAAAATCACCAGTCACATTGAACAACTGGCAACATAACTGTGGTAATTTTTTGAATATCATATATACATTGCTCATCCATATGTTTAAGTTAAATCACGGCAACTTCAACAAAATGAGTTGTTGTTGATTGGAGAGTTAAGCTAAATTTGCTTTAATGAGCATAAAGATGGAAAACCAACCAATCAGTATCACTGCAAGTCTGAAAACTGAGGAAAAACATACCAACATTGCTTCTTTTATCATTCACTGTTGGGTAAAATTACACTAGAAAAGTTCTCTCATGCAAAATAACACCTAAATTTAAACTGGCAGTGTTTTTTAGGTCTTGTAAAAGGTCACCAAGTAGGATTCCCAAGCAGCAGAAGTTTAACTGATCCTTTCCTCTACTCCTCTGTGGAGAAATGAACGGTCAAATTAAGAGATTGCCGTATTACGGGGTGATGACCTGAGTTAACAGGCCCACAGTTCTCAGAAAGAGAGACAAATGAAGCTAAAGTTACCAGGGACTGACATTAAGTTACACTCATGAGCCTGAACCCTCAGCTCCCACGAGGAGACTTAAATTGTTCAGGCGGGATAAATGGTAGCCTCCCACCACCCCCACAAATGGCGTATGTGCTCCAGGCATGATTTACACCAAAGCCATTGTTTAAAAAGCTTTCTGGGCCACAGTATAAAATGTTTTACCAGGACAGTGATTTTACGACATGCAGCTGAGAATCAACCACACTTCTCCATCCCCCAAAACCAGAGGATTAAAATAAAGATGTAATTCCCTGACAATCAGCTAAATCCAATTCAAGCCAGATGGGAGGTGAGCTGCAAAACAGCAACTCAAAGTAAGCAGTAGTACAGCTAAAACACATGCATTCAAATACTCCCTAAGTATTTTCTTTATTCTTCTTTGTCTTAAATGATTAGCATTACATTTTTTTCCCTTTCTCCCTTCTTTTTATGAACTACTAGATCATGGTTATTTATGACTATTTATTTGATATGGAACAGTGGTCAACAGAAATGCTGGGTCTTCAAGTGATATGAGCAATATCTGGTTTCAGTACTTGGTGGTACTCTGAAGATGACAGATTTACAGAACCATAAAGGCATCTTCTGAGGATACAGTATCATGGTCGAGGTGGGAGGAAGAACAGTAAAGCAAGCAAGGCCATTTGAGGGATAAATAATATGCTCAAGAGAAAGAGAAACACCAGCTTGGCCTTTAACGGACCCATCGCTGCTGGCATCCAGTCCAGCAGACCTTCGGACTGGAATTCCCTGCAGCTCTGTAGAGGAAGACATTTGTTCTGCCTGGATATTGGTCCCAGAACTTTTTACAGCATAAATGAAAATAAAATGATTTGTTTCTGAGGAAAGCAACTGCATAATAAGGACCTTTGTCAGCTTGCGAAGGCATGGGAATGTCAGGTGACGTCGTGTTGGATAGCTTCCCGATGGTAGTTTCAACATTTAAAATAGTGAATATATCTTACATCCGCTATTAAAACAGGGCAAAGAATATACAGCATGGTTAACAATGGCATCACTATATTAACATAAAAAATATAGAAAATATGAATTTTGAAGCTTTTACATGTCTTTAAAAAGGTTAAAAAGTGGCCAAATGAGACTACTAAATGTCACTGTTCGCCTTAGTGGTGGTGACAAAGCAGTTAAGTGCTAAAGAAAAGGTGAGTTCATCACCATAGATTCATGGGGAGCATAAATATCTGTACAAAATGGCAGTCCATTCAATACTTAATGAGACATCTCCAAAGTGGTGGACCAGCTGATCGACGGACTGATGTCTATAGATGGCCAGGTTAATAATGACGTAAATGATCGTAAATCATTAATATACAAATTAATTTTTTTATTGGTAATGAAGATGTCAATAAGAGCCACGACTGCTAATTTTAAAAAGCAACCCCAAATACTATAATATCTTTAAATATATATATTTTTAATCATTTACTGAACTCTTTATAGTGACATTTTGAATGAACCTGTAACCACAATCTGATTCCACCTGAGCAAACCTCTAAAACTCCCACAGTGTGGAGCAGGAATAGGGCACATAATTAAGAATCAGCAGTGACATTTACTGCTTCCTGAAACTGCGTTCATAGGTTCTCAGCACCAAGCTTTTCCCATTAGCACATCTAGGAGAGTTCATATGTTTTAGCAGCTTTCTGGTGATTGCACAGGCTAACTCTATCAAGGTCCCACTACACCAACACTCCCCACACCCCCTCAAAGGCCTCTCTCTTTGACCCAACCACGGCCACTGTGGCGTTTTAAAGAGGGTATGACAGGAGGGGATGGGTATAAATTAGCTATGTAAAGCTGCTGGAGTCGGCTAAACTGGCTCACCATGGTGGGCTGGAAGGAAACTGGGAGCGTGGGACCCGCATCCAGATCTGGGCAGACGCTAAGCACCACGGCTTATTTATGGACTCCTAGCCAGCATCAAGCTTGACTGATCCCCTGTGCTTCACAATGGAGACTATATTGCCATTGCCATCTGGATATTATAGCCTTTCAGAACCTTTTTCTGAAACTGTATTTCATTTTCTGAAAACTCAAACACAAATCAATAAAACTAGCTGAATTAAAGAGGCTATAATCAATATTTTTATGTTAAAAGTGGAGCATATGACAAACTTGTAGGTCAAAGGAGTCGCTCAAAGTGATGAACCCTCAGAGAGTTATGACCACTCTGTTCACCACCTGCCTCGAAACAGCAGTTAGCAACTAGTAAGTAAAAGAAAATCAAGCATTAGGAGCTGAGGAACCAAATAGTTCCCTTAGAAGTTGATGAAGACCAAAACTGGGCTAAAAAGGAGAGCCAAAAATTATTAATGCACCTTTAACATTGCCAAATTTTAATTTGAAAATCCCAAAATGTATTATTAAAAAAGTGATTCAGGGACTCTGGGGTTCCCTTGCTTAAATGACCTCACGTAATTGTGCCAGTTATTGAATTATCTATGTAAATAACAACAACATCGGACATCTTCTCTCTCCTGGTCCTCTGAAACTGAACAGAAGACATCACTGCTCCATCTGGGGCTGTTCACATTTGACACGCATCCCGGCCTTGTCGTCTCTTTCCCCCCTCTAAACTCCTTCCTGTCTGACTGACTAATTTGGTGTGGTTTCCTCATGCATTTCAGAATAAATCACTGTAATATTTCCTCTATGCTATTGAAGTCTGCGTCTATCTGGTGCCATAATGCTACAAGTTAGTGGCAGCAGCAGCTCTAACATGTGGGTCTTGAAATCAGTAAACACGAGTGTCAGTAATAAACAGCTTGATCTGTTTTATCCAACACTAAAAGTAGAGGATGTTGTTAGGGTGCTTAGTTTATCACTTGCTGACGTGCTGTTGTTCTTTCCAGACCAAAATGTCTGGGGAACAACAAAAGACATTAATGACAGGGATTAAAACTTGTCACAGCTCAAAGCTCAAAATTATGCAGCACTTTTGATTGTCGGGGTGATGATTGAATGCTTCAACCACTGTGGCAGCAATCAAAGTTTGGATTATGACCAAATCCATCCGGCTCTTAAGACAGCTCTCTGGCTCGTCTGAACATGACTTTATGTTTGTCTTTGTTAAGAAGTTTGATAACTCAATCTCCTGCTTAAAAGGAGGACCAAGTTCGATTTGCACCAAGGTGGTTTAGAACTAGTTTCTGAGACTTGCAACGAGTGCAAACCGTGGACCGCTTGTTCAGGAGGCTGTCTGGGAAAGTGTGCGTAATGAGGAAGAAATATTGCAGCCGTTTGCAGCAATCAACGCTGTGAAACCAAAGAGTTTTTGGCTGCAATGGGCTCGATCAGGATTGCAGAACTGTAAATATGACATCCACGGTCATGTCAGGATCCATAGACAGTTAGCAGGAGAAACGAGAAGAAGGAAAATACATTAGTGCAAGAAATGGAAAGCCTAGATACATCATTAAAATACTGAAAAACAAGGAAAATGTTGCAATTATCTACTTGAAACAAACAGCTAATTTCAGTTAATATCACAATGCCAATAGACGAAGAACCAGCATCCTGGCTAATTACTGCATTCATGACATGAGAGCTGAGACTCTGAACTACAGACATGAAACAGGCTCTTGTTAACCTCTTTCATAATTGCAAAACGAGACACGAGCAGAGACACCAAGCAGCGACTCCACATAAAAAGGCACCTGGTTTGTCTCAGCAGCTTATTATTCATGATGTGTGAGCACAGAATATTTACACTCGAAGAGAGTCGGAGCTCTTCTGGCCACAAGAAGACGTGTCTGATCTCCTGTATGTGCTGCACGCAGCTACGGTTTCAGTTTTTAACCCCCAAATTGAGTCACATCAGTAACATGTGTTTTTCATTGTCGAAAATGTATTGTGTGTTGTCTTTGGCTCTGGGACCATCAGAGAAAGGGATAGTAATATGATAAAGGTGGTCAAAGGAGGCTTTAACCCTTGGAGTGTCCTCTGAAATCAGACGTTTTTCACTTGGTGAAATAATGATGCAATAGCGAGCAGAGCAAAGGGGCGTGTGTACTTCAGTTCCTTGTTATGACCTGTGTCTGACCCACAAATATGGAAACGATTAAAGAAAAATGGACGACACCTTGAGCACATTGTTCCAACTCCCTTTGAGGAACACAGAAATTCACTGACTCTTTTACTGTATATGCATGCTATTAGGTTTTCTGCAAAACACTTCTCAAGCAATCACTCATTTCCTGATGAAGGCTTGTCTCAGGCTGAAAAATGTTGGCTGTTATTATTGTTCAAATATGAACCAGCCAGTTTAAAATCTGTGAAAACTGGCTTTGAGCTTCATTCTTTTCTATTCCTCATTGCTGATCGTCCTGATCATTGCCTGTATGATAAAAACCTCAAATGTGTTTGTATATCACACCTTGTAAATCTATGAAAAAAAACAGCAATGGATAAAAAAAATTGTGTTTGTGAATGTGTGGAACAGATTTGGACTTACAGAAAAAGTGAGACTGTGGCAGTAAAACTTGTGCACAAACTTTAACACCACACAGCTACTTGAAACAATGGCTTTTGTGAACATCTGAGTACAGATTCAAAGCAGAACTAGAAAACCGCCTTGTGGTTTTATGGCTCCGTTTACCAGTCAAGCTGTATTTTACATTCATATCTGTCCAAAATGTTAGCATTTTATCCTATTAGACATTACACTTGTCATCATGAGCATATGAATACATGAGATTTGGCCAAAAACTGTTTTTTTTTTCATTGACCGTTGATCACAAAATTCTAATCATTCGTCCTTGAGTCCAAGTGGACATTGTGCCAGATTTGAAGAAATTCCCTCAAGGCTTTCCTGAGATACTGCATTTACGAGAATGGGATGGTTGTGAGGTCACAGTGACTTTGACCTTTGACCTTTTACTACCAAAAGCTAATCAGTTCATCCTCGAGTCCAAGTGGTTGTTTGTGCCAAATGTGAAGAAATCCCCTTCAGGTGTTCCAGAGATATCACATTCAGGAGAACGGTTTGGACAACCCAAAAACAATAATGCCTCAGCGCCGGAGACAGCTCAGCACTCAAAGTTCCTACACTGTATGTGATCATGAAGTTACACGTGCACACACACACATTTCAGTTAAAAGTACAAATTTGGCCGCGATACTTCACAAATTTAAACTCATTGAAAGATGATATGGACTGAATATTTAAGGCTAGATTATTCCAATCAGAGGTAGCTTTGAACATAAAGGCTGTCTTAGCTATTGACTTAGAGACTGCTAGAATAGACAAAAAGAACTGTATAGAGTATCTCAATTAATAATTAGAGAAAGTCTTCCATAGTGAGGGTAATTGAAATTTATACCTTTAAAAAGAAACTGCAGCAAATGTCTTCTGATGATGGGAGAGAGCAAATTTCAGACACTGTACAATCATGAGGTATGAAAGGACAGCCAAGAACAAACCTGCATAGTCTATTATAAACTACACTGAGATGTAGAAGATTAGTTTTGAATACAGCCTGATACTGTAAACAACATCAGCATAAGAGGAGTCTTTGTTTTCTTCACAATATAATTAATATGGCATTTTAATGCGTGATTGAAAGATGACATAAGTTCTTATGCAATACGCCTCTGTCCATAACTTGCCATGGTGCTGGGAGTGCTGACAGCTCTTTCAAGCAGCCACACTTCAACACATGGACTGGGCTTTGTCCTGCAGCAGCCACATTTAGAGAGAGGAAACAATCCATCAGCCTGCCACAGTGCAGCTCTACAATCAAGCATTCCTCACCCATATGCTTCTGTAATCAGCTGAGAGACACATAGAAGATGCAACTCGAACTGCAAAAAAAGGCACGGGGAGCAGGATGTCATTTATCCTTTAGAACGTGTGACGGTAGATGGCTTTATCATGAACTGATCACCATTTAATTTGGCTGACTCTTTGCTAATATGAACAGGAAAGTGACGAAAGTGAATAAGAGACAGATGCTAAATGACATGAGTGGAAAAAGAGCACGTATAGTGACTCATATCAACCATACACACTTCCTTGTCATCTGCATTTTCTCTCTTTAAGCCTTTCTCTTTTTAAGACTGTCACTCCATCACATCTTCTTTTCTCTTTCCATCCGTCTCGTATAAAATGCACTGGATAGCATTTCAGCTCGGCCTGTCGGAACCCATTGAGCCGATTGCAGATCTATATGGAAAAGAGCACTCACGCCTGCTGTCCTGCCCTTCTTTTCCAAAACCACTGGCATATCAAATACAGAGTGCTCACTAGTAGGTCAACAAGGAAATATGGCCCATGGGACATATATTATGGGTTTTCACCAAAGCCTCAAGATAAACAACTCAAAAAATACCCATCATCCCCTCCAAATTTCCCCTCAGGCTCCTGCCCGACAGCGAAGAGGAGCTTTAAAGCTATGCCGTGAAAAAAAAAAAAAAAAAAAAATCACAGGACATGAGGCTGTTGTAGCCATGCAATGCCAAGTTTCAAAAAACTCAGAATCCAAGAAGCATGACCACAAGATAATGGCAAACGAAAATAGCTGACATCACTTCTCTGCCTGTAACTGGAGGCGAAACAGGGGCGGCATCTTCGCCAGCTGAAGAGGAGGACCAGCGGTGCCAACTGAATGCTGAGAACTGCACTGGGATATCATTCATGTCTGTCTGCACTAAGCAGTAGCATGACAAAATTATCAGATTCATTTGTGATTATTTTCGCTTTATTCGCATCATTACTGTGAAGTCATATCTGTCAGGGGTGTTCAAAGCAGCTATAATCAATATTCTATAATCTGTCAGTTGGTCCACACTGAAATATCTCAACAACTATTGGGTGGATTCGTCGTCGCCCAACATGTTCTCATCCATATCCCGCCACTTACTGATGCTTTGTCGGACCCCTCTGTGTGACTCTTTGATCACAGTAAACACAGGCTTAATGTAGTGAATTAAACAAAAACGCTTACTTAGGTTTGGGCAAGGTTCAGGAAAAACATCATGTTTGGGTGTAAAATGAGTTTAAAAGTTTTTTACAGTGAAAATGTGGCAATGTGAACACAGTACATGAACGAACAGATGATGACGGATGATGACAAAAACAGCAGTCACCGGGATGAAAGTGTTTGTTGGACGCATCCACCTCCCTCCAGCCTGCCCTGTGTGTCTCTTTCGCTCTTTAAGCTACATCAACACAGCACTTTCCCTTAGCGTTTACTGTTGCCGCAGATGGGTTTAAATTGAAGTTAATGGGACATCCAGTGTATTTCATACCGGTGCTCAAGGCTGCCTTGTGCGGCAGTATCAAACACCGACAGCCATGACAAAGCATCAGTATTTGACACCCTAGTAATGAGAACGGACTGAGTCACCAAAGCATGAATCCTACTAATGATCGCCTTACTTTTAATCCAGTGCAACCCTGAGGTTGACATTTGTGTTTTTTAGTGAAAACCCCACTCTCAGAGGTTTAGCGTCTTTTTAGTCGCAACACTCACAGCTGTATTTAGCTGTAGAAGGCAGCTGTCTTCAGCAAGGAAAGCTCTAATGGTACTTACTAATGGTAGACAGAAAAAAGTTAGAGACTAGCTGGTGAACATAGTAGAACATCAGCAGCTAAAGAGCCACATATTTCCCACAGGACTAAGTGGAGACCAACTCAGGTAGCTGGAAACACCACTCAAATGAATGATAACGTTGCTACATATCTGCTGGATGTGCAAATAGATAAATTTTGTGTTCACAGCTTGCTTCTGCTGCCCCCATGTGACCAAAAAGTCAGTTGATGCCGGTTTAAAACTACTGATCAGTGAGCAGTTTTATGATACGGCCTACTTGACGGCCATGCACAGAACATAAAACAAAAAAAATGCGCACATCTTGAAGTCTGTGGGTAGTGATTGCACGGGGAAATGTCAAATTATCTCTGATATGGAGTTACAGGACTTGGGCAATGATGATAGGTTGCTGCTCGTCATGGGAGCCTGTATCTGTGTGTCTGTATTGTGGGTGTTTGTGTGTGTGAGCCCTAAAGAGACAGAGAGAAAAAGAGATGAGAAACTGTCTGTGTGTAATATCTAGACTGTGCATGTTAGCATGCCAAGTAATACATCATTCCCTTAAATACACTTTGAGAAAAGTTTATATTGCAAAACTCACGCCTCGGGCTATGTTCCTTTATAGTTCTGTTGAAATGTGGAAATCACATCTAGTTTCTCTTTCACAGTTTACACAACAAAAATCGTACGCTCACGGAAAGAAACCTCATGTGTCCTCCTTTAAGGTTAGCATCAAGTCAAAGCTTGCCCAGGTGATGGAGAGGGAGAGGAAACATTTGGATGCATGGCTGAAGAGTAACCGCACAGGAAGAGAGCTGCAATGGATCAGTGAACCCCCATCCCATCCCACTCCCACATAAAAAAACTCTCTACCTTGTTTTCACAGGAGCTTTTGGGCTTACAGCTGTCTAAATATGCTACTGTAGTGAACTCCCTACCAGTGAGGTGTTTGCACTGTTATACAGGCAGCAGCTGCTCAGACAGTAAAGCTGAAATGCAGGAGAAGAGAGGGAAGGAAAAAGAAAATCCATGAGCATGCTGCCCATAGTAATTCCCAGCATTACTTCTGCTTATTTTGACTCCTAATTGAAACTATTTTCTCGGAGCTAGATACCCTTTCTTATAATGTGCATATTTCAAAGTATAAGAAAGGGACAGATAGAAGCAAAACGCTCTGTAAAATGTGTGCAAACAAATTTTCTCAAAGACATACCAGTCAATCAAGAAAAAAAGAGAGCAAGCACCGACGTCTGAAATATTTTCTGTTACAGCATTTAAAGCTCAAGAGCAGCATCTTGTGTCTGAGAGACAAAACTACAAGTCCCTTTAAAGCTCATCTCAAAAGCCATTAAAACAGGTAGTACACACACTGACTGACGAGAGCCCATTCAGCTTCTCAAAATCACATATATTAAGTTGAACATGATTATGTTGCATATATTATTCAACAGCTGCAAAAGGGGTTGCCTACAGATCAAGTGTCAATGGGCAAGAGACCAACCAGCTCTGTTGACTTTGACCTCTGACCTTTACAGAGTGGTCAGAGCCAGAGAAAGGCAAGAGAAAACAGATATTTCTTAGAGGGTCAGACCAATACAATGTTCATTAATAATGCTGTATAATGCAGGAGCTGAGTTTCTACAAAAAAAAACTCGAAAAAAAAGTGCAAATCTCTGAGCTCCAAATATCAGTTTCAATTTCCAGCTGCCTTGTATGCACACGCAGACACACATGCATGTCCATGATAGGCTCGTCTTAAGTGTTTGGGGTGGTCCAAGCCCTCTTTAAGTGTGGCAGAGATTTATACAAACCCATAGTTTCTGGCATCAGCCACAAAATAAGAGGGTGCTAGAATAAATCCTCACTCCCCCACCCATAGGCCAAGCTGATATATCCATACATCACGCATACATGTACATATTTTAAATCATTAGTGGTTACAGTTAAGACAAACACTTTGCTTTGCTACCGTCATCAAATTCTTGATGCAGAGACAAAGAAGATGTGAAAAGAAAAGCAGCTAGTTGGGGCCCCTCTTTGAGTGCTGCCAGACAGGAGCCACAGGCTGAGCTCATCTAGAAGGGCTTCACTCTACGCCTCCCTCTAATTGGTGTCTATAGCAGCACGCCGCCATGCAATTGAGGGCAAAACAGCGCCAGGCCTTAAAACCTCTCCCTCGTCCCTGCCTCCATCTCCCAGCCATCACTCCATCATCTCTGGCAACCCAGTGAAAGATGGAGTAGAAGAGCAGCTCCTCCACGGTACCTCATCCCCTATCATTATCCCAGTGAGGTCATTCAGTAAAACTGATTGTGAGAAATGCTACTCATTTGCTTGTGGTTCAACCTGTAAAACCCGCGGCGCCACAAATCATACCCTAACAGTATACAATATATTCTTAACATAGGAAATGAAACTGTGCTCAGCATCGGAGGAATGAGCTAAAAAGGATGTTTCCCCTTTTTTAAAAAAAAAATCTGTTCTGACATTTATTTATTTGAATAGAGATGAGCCCTTTCTGTGCAATATTAATGATTTCTTCAGCAACCAAATGATTGATGACTATATTGTTACCGCAGGCATTCACATTTGGCTCCACAGCGATGCAAAGATTAATATCATAAATCACAGACATACAGTATTAATCCTCGCAGACACGTCATACAACAACACAATGCAGACGTTTTATCGGGGGACAACGCAACAGGAATAGTTGTCTTTGGTCAACTAACACCCTGGCTCTTGGCCCGAGCCCTCCAGGCAATGTTTTCATCGCAGGGCCTTCACCGTGCACTACAGGCTCATAAATCTGAAAGCTTCGATGCTCTGCTGGGTCACCTTTCATTGAGATTTGGGATTCAGAAAAAGAAGCTTGGGAAAAACAAGTCAGGAAGTTTGCACACATGTTGTGGGAGGATGTGCATCCTTTAACGCACCAGATGCTGGTCAATACAGGACTTATAAATGTGTGTTTTCTTTTTTTGTCAAAAAAAGGTCCATATCTATTTCTGACTTCTAAACAGATCTGAAATTCCTACTGTTTAGTGAAAGAGAAAAACAGGATGCAATGGGCAAAAGCAGGGTGAAACATAGCCCAAAGCCCAACATTTTACCGGTTCATAAAGCTGGTCAGGAAAAAGAAACGCATACATTAAATCCTGATCCTTTAAATTGCTTTGGCATCACACAGGCTTTGACTACTTTTGCCGTGCTTAAAATATCAGCTTCTCCAAATTCAGTGTCCAGTGCGTGAATCTGGGAAGTATCTTTGGAGTTAACGCTACGCTGACGGACGAACAGAAAAGGTCCCGTTTCTTGAAGCCTCCGTGATTTCTATGCTTGCGCTCGAATCAAGAGACCGGGCTGTGCTCACAGTTAGCCCTCATGCATCAGCACTCAGAAGCAACACCAAACCACAACCACAGCGGAGTTGCTCTACAACGGAGAGGGTAACATGCATCTGTGGAAGAAGACCACAAGGCCATGTCCTCTAAAACAAGCTGCTTCTGCTTCTACAAGATTTTAAACTAGATTTATTGCCAACAAGTCAGGTTGCAGTTACCATCCATCCAGAATGTCATCACTTCATCATGTTATCCTATAACACATTTTTTTGTGTGAAATTTTCATAATTAGCATATTAATTTTTGAGTTATAATCCAAAACATTTTGTGAGGTCACACTGACCTTGACCTTTGACCACCAAAATCCAAGTTCATCCTTGAGCCAAAGTGGACGTTTAGGCCAATTTTGAAGAAATCCCCTCAAGACATTCCTGAGATATCGTGCTCACGAGAATGAGATGCACGTACGGCCAGATGGACGACTGGACGGACAACCCAAAAGCCTCCGGCTGTGGTTTTTGCAACTTGTGGGTTACCTTCTAAACACAAACCCAAAAGTGGGTGGCTCCAGCCGTCGCTATCTTGGTAGCTGGGAGTTAGGCTAAGAGGTGGATCGTTGGTGGAGCTGAGGCAGGACACAGCAGAGCAGACTAGCAACCTAGTACAGCATGTCACTCAAAGCGGCCACACCCTAAATTATGCCTAAGTTTATGCCTTGAAATAATTTAAACAGGTGAGTTATACACACAATTCACCCTCATACAGTTGTCATGAAAGAGGAATTTAGCTATAGAGACCAAAACTGTTTTTATACCAGCCTCAAATGGCCATTTAGTTAACTGTAGGTTTTGGCAATTTCATGTTGGCTTCATTTTTCAGCAATGGAGGTTATAGCTTGGCCATTATTATACCTAAAACTTGCCCTAAAACTTTGCTGTGGATGCTTTGTTTGGCAGAGGTCATTGCATAATTTGCTAGAACGGCTGTAGTTTTGTATTCAAACAGCAAAAACTTTCGTTAATTAGCAGTAAATCACATTTACTTTTAAATCTTTAAATAGCTCTTGCCAAATGTTTGGCTAACCTAACCCACCAGGTTCACAAAATAAGAGAAGCTTAGTCAAACAATCATACAATAAAGAGGAGATGTAAAACACAATGATTCTTCTACTGAAACACTAGTCAATATTGGACTCCTGTAGAGAATTTTTGAACAACTATTTTCATATTCATCTGCTGTCTTCTCCACAATGTCATGTAAAAAAAAAAAATTGTGCGTGTGTCCTTTCAGTAAGCTACCAGGGATGCAGCGTTAAGCACCAGCCAAGGACCATACAATTGTTCAGGAATACCATTTACAGACTGGCAAGCTCCACTGTTTTATGCCCTGAAGATTAGAGAGTGTGAACATGAGACGATGTGCAAGTGAATGCAAGACTTGTGTATCTTTACCTGCAACCTGAAGACATCCTTACAGTAAATTGCGCTAATTTGAAGTCAGAGGCTTACCTCCGTGTTATATAAAGATTTGTATGTGTAAGTATGCCTTCTGTGTTGCAAGCGCTGTTCACTTTTCAGCTTGGAAGAGTGTCAGGGTCATTTTTCAATTTTGTGGTTTGTGAACAGATTACTTTCTCTCCCAGGGCTCCCCGAGAGCAAAAAACTGCCTGTGAGCGTGCACAGGAGTGTGTGAGCTTGCATGTGTTTGTGGACCTTGCACACACACACAATTCATGGTCTTGATTTTCTCATGTTTATGCTCGGAGTACTTACACCAGTTTGCAGTGATGGGCTCTCAGCATGCAACAGAGGGAGACCACTGTGTAGATCAAAACCTTTCAATATGCTGTAAGCAACCAGAGATGTCGAGTTAAGCTCTATAAGGTCCTTAAAATCCTTCAAGAATACACAACTTACAGACAGACAAGCTCCACTGTTTGATGAAGAACAAAGTTTAAATTACATTTTGGAGACAAATCTTTTGCTGTCATCCAAAACGACTGAATGAGGTGAAGGACACTGTTGATTATAATGCTGCAAAAGCTGTTATTGGACAAATGCTGAAAATGTAGACCTTTTTTTATGAATCTGCTGCTCGACTGTTACAGCCTCGCTCTCAGGCACAAAATCCATTATGTCGTTATAATAATCCCCTCATTTGTGCTACAATGGGATCATGTTTAGGATTGCGTGTGAAAGGCACCAAGACGTAGTGAGAGAACGCTTTACTTTCTCAGATGTTTTGACTTATTTTCAAATATAAATACTTTGCTGTTACACACTATCCTGAACTAATTATTGATTGATCGCTGGATTTTTTTTTTTTTTAGAGGAATCATAACTTCCCAGAGCCAAAAGTGATGCCTTTAAATTGCTTCTTTTGTCTGAAGCAGCAGTTAAAAACCTACAGATATTTCATTTTACTATCATATGACAAAAAAAACACAAATTTGAGCAGCAAGCCAGTTGTTTATATCCTGTGTGAAACCAGACGTCAATATTGATTTGTTTGTCACGTAACTTCTGCAGTGAATCACACCACTTCCGAAGTTATTCTAACCCAAACACTGATTTGTTTGTCTCATCAGTTGCGTAACTTAAGTTAAACCACTTTCATGGTTATTTTTACACAAACGCTGGCTTTTTTGTCATGTAACGTCTAACTTCTAACCATGCTGTTTCCTGTGCAGACGGGAGTTATTTTGAAGACTGCATAGATGTATTGTAACAAGTGGAAATTGACATGTGTTGCTGGACATTCGTAGGAAAACAAAACATAAGAAATAACTTTTCATAAGATATCATTCAAACTGTTGTATGAGCATACATTAAAGCCATTTCTTTCACACAAATGCCAAACAATTATTCATTTCTTAAAACAGTTGCCGGTAAATTTTCTTCCAATCGATTAAAAAGCTCTGAAATATGTGCCATGATTGGTTTTCTTCTTTGACACATTCTTATTTAAGTCACATTTTATTTCTGTACATATAAAGTACAACTTGACTTGAGATGTCACAGACATGTTTTATAAAAAAATGTTCCCAATTTCATTAGAGGCCTTTTTATGAGCCATGGTGGCATCAATGTCCCTCAAAGAAAGGAAGACAAAGCATCACTACATAAGTTCAATGGGATCCTGAATCAGGGCTCTGTCACTGATCAAATCCGTGACCTTTAAATTGCCATCCAGCTGCACTGGATATACTACAAAGATCAAACCAGCACATGGCTTTCCAGATATGAAAACTGGAAGATGTGTATGTTTGTTCTGCTACTGCAGTGTACATGCCCAACCATGACCACAGAGAGCCATTAGAGCCCACATCAAAGACAGGGATCCGTTTTGGGTTGCACCTTGTCCACTGCTTAACCTAAACTCCGCTCCGCATGGGTGGCAGGGATCCTTCAGCAGCAGCTTATTACTGCAGGATAACACTGTTGCTTACACTGGATATTGGCTACATGCTGCAGGCCTGCCTGAGCCAAGTGCCCACTATGAACACCTCACACAGAAGCTTCCATTGGAGTGCCACTGAAGTTATTACTAACTGCCACCCTGCAGTTTATTTCAAGTCAAGAACCACACGGTGAAAAACAACTTGTCCGAGACACATTGTTATTTCAAAGAAACGTCTCTGTTGACTTTTTATAAACAGCTCCAAGATTTTGGGTGGGGGACTCCCACCCTGAACATGTTATTAGATGGAGATGTTATTGTTTGGCTGCAATATTCTCCAGCAAAATTTAATTTTTTTTTTCTTATGACCCTCTTATTCACCCAGAATAAAACCACATTCGTGGCAAAGGTCTCAACTGATCTTGCCCACGTGCCCAAACACACGCAGAACCTCCTAAAAATAAGAGGCTTAATGGCAACTATTGCCACTTGGAGGCAATTAGTACATGCGGTGCCAAAACCCAGGGCTAAGACATCCAAAAATTCCTGGATGAAACTTTTTGGCATCAACACGTCCCCATTGTACAAGTGTGTCTCCGTTTGTGTCTGTGCATGCCTGTGGAAATGCGTGCCGAACGTGGAGCAGAATACAAACATCTGCAACAGGGAGTGAAACGTAAACAATTAGAAATCAATCACTTGCCGGGAAAATGTGTGCGTGCCTTCACACGCCGAGGAGGAGCAGATACTGCAGGAGGTGAGGAGAGAAGAGAGTGAGGATGATGGGGGGAGGAAAAGGAGGGAGGGGGCTTTTCCCCATTAATCAAAGACATAGTTTTGGATGCTGTGGATCTGCGAGGTGACATGCGATAGCGTTGAATTGTAAAAGGTGCAGAAATCACATGGATTCCCGTATTGCACACGCACATGTCAGCATGCAAATACAAACAACTATGGGATTACATGAGGGTACGCCGTGCACGAGGCTCTGCAGATGGTAGCATGCGTGCAACGGTAGCCAGCAGCAGACGCACTACTGGCTGCAATCATTCACACACACACATTTGTTATGTGGGTATTGTGGTGAGGTCTTATCCCTGGTGGTATTACCTCAGCAGCACCACTCCAGCACCCACAGCGCGCTGGTGTGACACCACATCAAGCGAGGGGGAGACATTCGATGTGGTGCTGTGAGGGCCAAGGCTTTACTGAACACATATGTTGATGGAACAAACACGGGGTGAGAGAAAGATCTCCAGTCCAAAGCCACGTGGCTTCGCACCGCATTCACCAGCACTCAGCACTTTCTTCAAGAGCGCTGGGACCGAGCCTCCAAACAGCGCTCGCGTGTGCCAAACACCAGTCAGCTAGCCAAGGCGCACAAGTCAGGGAGGCAAATGTCTCCTCATTCACTGCTCGGCTGTGCAGTCCTTTCTTTTTCTTGTTTTTAATGCACAACAGGCATCATTTCTAGCGCAATAAAAGTGTTGTCCCGGCCTGTCTCGCAAGCTAATTTCAATGGAGTCAGGGTATCTTTCAGATAGCTGGCTTGGCTATACAAAAACAAACACTGGCATTCATTACTAACTGGCATCACGAAAGCAGTTATTAACTCGCTGTTTGGACCCAAGGTTTTCCAAACCAACTACGGCATGAGTGGCTATGCACAGAGGCAGTGTTTCTAATAAACAACCAAGTCAACTGCATACAGCAAGGACAGATCCAGAGAAATGGATTGCTCTAAAGAAATCAACTCTGAAAATGAATAAATATAAGCACATGAGTATATAGTTTATTAACAGTCTGCAGAAATGAGTGGGAGCTGTATTAAAATACAAACATGACAGAATGTCAGTGAACGCTTGCCTGCTCTGGTAATGTATGGTTTTAATGTACCTACATATATTGATTAGATAGACAGTAAGTCAATAAAAACAGCACCCTATCAATATCTGCACATGGTTTTACTGAATGTACATGCATCACAGTTCCTTTTTTTTTGTTTGATTTGAAGAAAGATGTTATACGGTTGTATGGGATAGCTTGAATAACCTGATCCATACGTTCTGAGTTAAAGGAATAGTTCATCATTTTTGGGAAATACATTTCTTTGCTTTCTTAAAGAGAATTAGATGAGGGGATTGATACCACTTTCATATCTGTATGGCATTCAGGCTGAACAATCTGGAAAAAATATCTAACTGCAGTTATTTTGAATGATACTGTACTTGCGTTATGATTTGTGATATTAGAGGAAAATATCAGTTTTATGTTATTATTCTCATTTTCATTGATACACATTTTAACATGATTATGGTGTGATTTTTCCGAGGATATGTACCGAACAAAGATCTTGTCTGTAGAATATGATGTGTATTCCAAAACATCTCTGCAGCACAGTATTTCATTTAAAATGGTATTTTGACATATTTCACATTGAACACATATTGCATCTTCTGTAATGTGAAAATTGCAGTACGCCATATCGTAATTCTGATGAAATTTTTGATTAATTGTTCAGCACTATTTGGCATAATTCCTCTCATCTAACTGTCAGTAAGATAGCGAATAAGTGTATCCTTTTTAAAAGGTAACTTGTGGTGATTTTTTTTTGGTAAACACTCACATTATTATTTCTCACAAACACACATTATGTGTTTTCTTGAGGTCGAATAAATGTGTTGAGTGCATTTACTTTTTCATAAGCATTTTCAGAGACAACTGCCTTGTAAGTATTCAAAAAGCTACATGGTTGACATCCATGTCCTCTCCTTTGTTGGCACATTGCTATATTTCTAAGTACGTTATAGCCAGGAACTGTCGGTCTTTGGGATAATGTAAAACCACAGGCAGGACTGTGAATGTGCGTGAATGTGCATCCATGTGCATGTGCCGTGCTGGCACTCAGTCTTTCAAATTTTGCTCGTTAGCACCACTAGTGGTCAAAAACTCCACAGGGTGCCTTTAGGGCTATGACGCTTATAGCGAAATGTCTTATTATTATTACTATTATCCTTATTTTATGTCATAAAAGCTCAGAAGTCCCCCAAAGTTTTAACTTTACCATGGCAGAAAAAAAACATGACCCTCAACATCCTCTCAGCCTGCCAAACCTGCATGCCCATCCTATTAATGAAGACAAATGAAGTGTTTAATTGAGCAAGACCGTTGCCCTCTCCACCTGACGCTACATGCAAAACACAGCTGCCAAGACGGCTTGCAGCTGAGCTACGGGCCTCTCTCTACTGGCCGTTGCTGCCTCGGCCACTGAGCGCTCGCCACCCTGACTGGCCCTCAGCCCCGCTCGGCCAACCTCTATTACTCCAAACCCTGACACCCTGCCAAAAGGCGGAACCGTCTCGGCACTTGTTCCCCCTGAAGGTTTTTAAAAAGGGGAAAAAAATGCCCCAGACTGTTACTGCCTGAGGTGCAATTGAGCATGTAAAAACATTAAAGCCCAACTTGCTTGGCATGTGATGAAGTGAGAGAAGTAGAGGAAGAGACGTCTAACATCTAACAGAAAGACGAGAGGGAGAAAAGGTGAGAAAATAAAACAACAGTGCAAAAGGACGTAAGCATCATTCCATGAAACATGTGAGGACAGGCATAGTGGAAGTGTCCTCACACCAGGCCTCGAGTTATTGCTGTAAAGTGGGGCTCTAATGACTGTCATTACCAAACACTTACCTGTCACACAACCCATAATATCCCGGCCATTATAGGTGTGGATACACAATGTGTGACCAATAACAGCAATCAGTGGTGGTTTACAGAGCAAAAGAACTAATTATAAGTACTCTACTGTATGTACTTTTGTAAGTCTCTACTGCAGTAGTTTGTGTGTCAAGCTCTTTTACATTATGTCTTTAGAAATACAAGTAGTCATCAGCAGAGGTGTAGACTCAGGTCACATGACTTGGACTCGAGTCAGACTCAGTCACAAATTAGATAACTTTAGACTGAAAAATTAAAAAAGCATTGCAATTTGACTTGGACTTTAACACCAGTGACTTGTGACTTGGACTTGAATAGTTGATACCTGCTACAAAGTCTACAAAGACTACAAAGTTTGTTATTTAGATAGTGTGCACAAAGATGCTCAAACTGCCTGGTACTGGAGGTAACTCCAATAGCATCGGAGATATTGGGTTTATTTATTTTCTGCGAGATCCTTTATTAATTTTTTTGGGAAGTAAAGAGTAAATCCTCTTCCCAAACAAATTAATAATTAATTTGTTTGGGAAGAGGCTTTATTCTTTGGGAAATAACTGAAGTGAAAACTGAATTTCTATCTTTTGTTGTTTGTTGCTGAATCCCCCAAAACTGGCATGTTTATGTTGAACCCTGGACTCCTTATTTTTGCTGAATAATATTTCATTTGATTATCTTACACTTAATTCCCCAGATCTGCTTTGTTTGAATCAATCTGGCAACATCCAATCAAGTTGCAGGAGAGAACCATGAGGAACGAACGTTACGATACTGAGCCCCGGTTGGCCGGGGCGGCAGTAGCTCAGTCTGTAGGGAGTTGGCTTGGGAACCGGAGGGTCACCGGTTCAAGTCCCGACATGGACCAAGAACTGAGTGTGAACTGGTAGCTGGAGAGGTGCCAGTTTACCTCTTGGGCACTGCCGAGGTGCCCCTGAGCAAGGCACCAAACCCCCAACTGCTCGGGGCGCTTGTCAAGAGCAGCCCCCTCACTCTGACATCTCTCCAATTGTTGCATGTACATGGACCTGTTTGTGCATGTGTGTGTATAAGTTAACAGAGTGTAAAAATTGAATTTCCCCTAGCGGGACTAATAAAGGAATATCTTCTTCTTCTTCTTCTAAAACGGCACTACATTTAGTGAAGAGAGCATTAAGACTTGTTTAGGACTTGAAACTCAAAATTTAGGACTTGGGACTTGCCTGTCTTGACTTGGAACTTGAGTTCAAAGACTTGAGACTTGCACTTGAAACAATGACTTGGTCCCACCTCTGGTAATTAGAGACGAAATAAGCAGTTGGGAGGTAACCATGCAAAGGAACAAATGCCGTTTTACATCAAAGCTGCACAGATCAATATTTTAAATTAAGAACTGATCATAAAGCATACATAGAACAGCTAACACACAGTTACAGGTTCATGCTGCTGTTGGGAAACTTCACTATCACCAGTACAACTAGAAACTGACTCACTCATCCGGTCAATGAACGCTCATCTTTCAGTAACCCACTTTCACGTTGTCTGTTGACAGGATGATCACATTTGCCGTCTAGACGGCAGCCAGCTGAGGAGAAAACTGAGTGATGCGTCTCTCTTTCTATCACCTTTTCTTTTCTTTTTTCCAAAGGCTGTTTCTTTCTCTTCTATCCCAACTCTGAATTTCACCTTCTGACAAAGATTAGAAGTTTACAATACTTGTTCGCTGTCCTCTTTTCTTTTTCTCTTTGTCCGTCAGTCACCCCGAGGTTGGGTAGTATCGCTGCCACCTGTGCATTGCCTTTGGATCAGAAACTTAAATCTCAAGAGATTGGGTTTCGAGCTCCACTTTATCCTTTAAAGTTTCCATTTTACAGACATAAACAGTTAGAGATTAGTTATCTCCCTGCAGTTAAATAAATCTGACAGTGTAACAAAACATTTTAAAAACATATTTTGCAGGTTTTTGAGTTAGTTGCTGCTCTTGAAACTGCTGGAAAAATTCATTCATGCACAAACAATGAGTGGGAATAGACGTAGAGAGAGAGATTTATGACCAGCTTTCCTGTTTATCTTCACAGTCTTACTCATTCAGTCGTTGTGGAGAAAAAAAAAGACTTTCTCAGACTCTGCAGCCAACATTTTAGCCATCAGACCCCCCGCATACTTTGATTCAGGAACCTCTCAACCTAATAAACTTACTTGATATTTGTTTATGAATGCTGACATTCTTGAAGTTCTACAGTACATGTTTGCAATCACATAATAAATATGGGTTAATTTACAAAGGTATGTTAGGCCTAAGTTGTTTAAGACGGCTCTATTCTGTCGAAGCAGCTCGTGTTGAGGTTGCCAGGAAAAACACTTTCCTTGGGAGAGAACAATTCATCTGTGGCCCTCTTGAGGGATAGGGTAAAGGGTGCTGGGGAGGTCAGTCTTATTGCCCACCAACCGACCCTGGCACATACTCATGAAAGTTAAACGAGAGAAAGCGAATACACTTTGGAGTCTGAGATCCGCCTCCTGGGTTGCTTGCTAATTAAGCTGCGTTTTTCTTGGCTTGGAATCAAGCTTAATATTGAACCAAGATCCAACACAGAGCGTGCAGAGACCCAAATCGACAGAGTGCTGAAAGGAATCACAAGTGTGGCTCCTGGGAGTCTGCAGACTCCCCATCTGAAGACATGCAAGCATCATACATGCAGGACAGGACGGCAATTAACCTGTCCTTTTGTTCTAATAAATGTGAAATAAAACTTGCAGGCAACTTACAAAAGGTTCAAGCCCACAACATGCTGCAAAAGCCCTTCATATTTACTTTATCAGGGCATCGGATTTAAAGGTCAAAGGGCAGCGTGAGGGACAAAAGTGAATATTACAGACAACACTGACCAAAGGAGAAGTGACACTTTAGCCAAATAACTGTGGTTTAAATTAATAGCTGGATAAATGTTCTTCTTAATTTCTTGTTGAGAGTTAATGACATGATTGATACCACACTCATGCCTGTGAATTAAGTGTGGAGCTAGGGCCAGGAGCCTTTAGCTTAGCTTAGCATTAAGACTGGAAGCAGGGGCAAAAAGCCAGCCTGGCCCTCTCCAAAGTTTCAACACCTCTAAAGCTCATTAATCAAAGAAGAGTTGAACATTTTGGGAAATACATCCATTTACTTTCTGGCAGAGAGTTAGATAGAAGAGAGATACCACTCTGATATACAGTATGTTTTAAATATAAGGCTAGAACCATGGATATAAGTACTGCACACCAAGATTCCTTCAGGATTGCTCATCTGGTGAAGACCATGGATGTATAGAGAGAACTGGATACAGCGCTGGAGGCAGGGCCAAGTTCATTCCTATGAAAGTTGCTCAGTGGCACATGAATTTGTTGACTTGCGAAAAGAAAAGCACCCAGATCATCCAGCGATCCTCCACATCTACTGGGCCCACGAAGCAGGTGCAGTAGTGTCCGCTCAGTCACATGGCTCAGTCACAGGATCACAACGGTCACGCTGTCGCCGTGGATTGTAAACTCCACCTCCCAGCCCTCACTCTAGTCTCAGTCTGGGTATCGTTCACATGAACGGAGGGAGGGAAATGACTCTGGATTCCTCTATTAGTGCATTTTACAACTTTTAGGACCTAATGATGTAAATAAGGGCTATTCGAATGTTTGTACTGCAAAGTTAAATCATTCGATCAAAATTATCCCCTAAGTTACAGACGTCTCTTTCCCACTTTAAGTCTATGGTCAAAAGTCTTTTTAGGGCCAATGACAACAAAGAAGATGACAAAGAAGTAGTAGTATGGTACCTCCATTTGGCCCCTACGAAAACTGGGATCAATGACAGGCTCTCCTCCTGGGGGCTTGGTGAATACGCTAAAGAAGTTTCTACTTGTTTTAACAAGTAATTTTAATACTGTCATGACGTCACTGATTTTTTTTTTTCTCGGCTCCAGGAAAGTTGCACAAATATAAGCTTCCACAGATCAAAATTGTATAGAAAGAGAAATAGTCGACCTTGTTTGCAGTTCAAGGTGTCCTGCCAACAGTTTTATAGACGTCTTTTTACAAAATGGTGGTCTGTGGAGGAAATACGTTTGAGACACGGGGGGTTTTCACTGCAATACCGCGAGTGGCCACTGGAAAAAAATGGTGACAAGGTTGAGCAGTGGCACTGTATCCAGGCCTTATTATACATCTACAGCTACAACCAGCAGCTGGTTAGCTTATCATATCTTTATCCTAAGCTATCCGTCTTCTGGCTCTAGCTCTTCGCATATCAAGTCTTGAAAGTCTCCCACAATGTTGAACTCTTCCTTTAATTTACAGCTAAGATGAATGAGATGCTCTGTTACTACTGAGGCACCATATTTCACCTGTGTGTTGATGGCAAAAGTAATGCAACTAAATTCACTATAGTGAAACCCACAAAGAGCAACTGAGGCCTGGATGGCATGAATACAGCATGTGGGAGTAGATGTATAAATGTCGTTTGTGTGATGTTTGGTTTGAAAACCACTCGCTGATGCAAATTCAAAAATTTGCTTGAGGTCAGTGCATCATAAATCACACTGCTGCTTGGTTACAATATGAAATCCAAATGCTGTAAATATAGCTGTTTGTGGTTTCTAACTACAGTACCGCGGCAATTACATTCTTGACTTCTGATTGTTTTTAAATGTTTTTTCCATTAAGTCTGCCTTTGGGATACAAAAGAGCATGTAAAAAGCAAAGATGGAACAAAACACTGTCAAATATATGTCACTTCAAGATACAAGGAAGGGCAAAGTTAACATGAATATTATATAATAAAGATTTTCTCTCAAGAATGATCTCCAATCCCCTCTTAAACGTGAAAATGACCTCTGCCCATCACTGATCTGTAAAGCTATCCTGCACATGTGAATGTTCAAGTAAGCCCTCATGATCCTGCTTTAAAGAGTGATGGCGAGTTCAAGCAGATCACTATATTCAATCAATGTTCAAAGGACTGCTGAATATTCTATATGTTAAGTCAAAGGGTCATTTACTCAAGCGTGGAGGCTTGTGAAGGATGTGTGGGATGGACTTTTCACCTTTCACCTGATAGAAGAGGTCACGTATGCGGGGAAGGTGAATGTAAACCGGGAAATCAGAATCAGGTCTATTACATAATGTCCCCATGGCGAATAGACAAACCTTTGATCAGTTTTAACAGATTCCTCTCAAATTGCGCCAGGGCCTAACCCATCACAAAGGAATGATGACATAGGCGAGCTTGACGTGGATTTCTGTGACAACGGCAGCTCAACAATCCTTCCCGCCCAATTAGATGAAACATCTGGGCGAGAAATCGGCTTTAGAAACTGCCGGGATTCATGTCTCATAAGGTGATGACAGAGTGGGAGTACAAAAAAGCCACCCCACCCTCCAACGTGTTAAGTGCGTGTGTTTGCATGTGCTGCCCTGTTTCACATCAAGCTGGGTCAGCAGGCCCTCCACTCCCAATGTCCCACGATCATCATCATTCACTTGTACTCATTACTGAGGTGTAACATGGCGCGTTACATAAACACACTTCAATAGATTTATTGGCTGATTTAGTTTTAGCAGACATTTCAATTTATTTCTCATTTAAGTTATGAAGGAAAAACAAGTTTCGATATATATGTTTGAAATTAGAAAGCAGGAGGAGTTTGCCAATAAGAAGTACAGTGTTTTTGATCAGGGGACGACTTACAGGGTCTTCTGGTTTTTGGCCGCCATCATGGAGAGGCTCTTCTGCAAGGTGGTCTCGTCGAATTAGAGTGAATTCCCTGATGAACACCGCTTCCCCATCGTTGGCCCAAACAGCAACCTGAAAAACAAAGAGGTGTCCTGCAGGTCAATACGCCACCTTTTGACTACAAACGTAGGCAAAAGCCACAGTATTCTCAAAGAAACATCAAGGAGGCAGTGTGATGCAGCCGGAGGAGGCTATTAGGACAGGGTTTGTTGCCCTGTCACTGAAACCTTACCTTACCTTCTAGACACAACCCTGAGGCATCTGTTGAACTCAACCGAGCCAGCCGACTCGGTGACATAATGGGCTAGAGTACAGCAACATGGCGGCGAGAAATAACAAAGCTTCTTTTTTCTTTTAAGTACTTACACTTGTTATGTTTGTTAAATAATAGTTGATTAGAGTGGACATCGGTTTAATAAATCTGAGGTGAACTTGGTTGACTGCTTCATTTCCACTAGAACAGGGTTTGTTGTCCACTTAGGTTTGTTTAACATATATTTCAGCACCTTGCAGGTACTCAACAACAAGCAGTTTTTAATCTTTCACATTAAATCCACATTAAACCAGCACCTGACAGTGGTTATACTGCTAGTCAGCGGACTGCTACTTTTCCCATTGTTTTAATATATAAAACAATAATAATAATAATAATAATAATAATAATAATAATAATAACAATAATAATATAGTTTATCTAAACAAACTGCTTCACAAACTACATAAGAATTAAACAAAAAAGAAAAATATAAGTAACCATACAAAATAGTTAGAACGATTTAAACATACAAAACAAAACCATGTTTCTCTTCATACTGAATGTCTGTATAAGGTTAAAGAGAAAAGAAAAAAACAACCATAAATCAGAGCCAGTGATGCAACACTATTTCTATCATAGTATTTCCACTGGACCATTATACTTCACCGCTCTGGACTATATGGTGATGGTGGGAAATACAAGTAAAGTGTAAAAAAAACCCTCATATTTCTGTTTGCAATCATTTACTGAGTATTGTGTGCATTTTCTTTTGGTTTGTGCTCTCAACCGCACATCCCTCTTGATGAGGGGAATTGTTACGGGCTCTGGAGGAATTCACAGCAGAAGAGATCTGATATCTGAAGACGTAGTAACCCTCCTCTTCGAGGAGACGGGTGGGGGGTTTGAGGTGCATCTTGGATAGGGCCCATTAGCAGCACAGCAGGGCCTGCATTCTCGAGGATGCACAAATTCACAGAGCGGGGGCCCTCAGCTGCTCTCCGTGAGCCATAAACACCCTGCAATGACCCGGGTCAACTGCCTGCCTCCCAGGCCTGTGCCAAGGCAGAGCGAAGCAGAGCAGGGGATGTGGGTTTGGGGTACTTGAGGTTTTTTGCATTGTAGGGGGGTTGCAGATTTTTACTTGTGGGGGCCAAAATAAAAGAAGTGCTGCTAAGCAACTACAGCAAAACTTACACCAGCTTTGTGTGGGAAAGAGCCACAGAGTGGACTCTTTAATAAGACAAATCAAATCTGGTCTAAAGCCCTACACTCAGCACCGCTTAGGTGCAGTCACTTAAACAGTGGAGGCATCTGTAATAACACATAAGTCACTGCAGTAAAATGTGGGCAAAAGCCTCCTCGGATGACCAAGATCATAATGTACGAGCACATTTTTGTTGGGTATGGATCTGCATGTGTGGCAGCTGTTGGGCCATAACGTAACATTTTGGTTTATTGGTTACTTTAAAAATGAATAAAAGAGCTTTTTTTTTATTTTATTCCTGTAACTGTTAATAAAATGAAAAAAAAAAAAACAAATATTATTTTCTGTCTCTTATGTCTCTAAATGTAGCACTTGAGGTGGATCAGCATATTTAATGAAATTGATTCACTTGCATGATCCTTGCCATTTTTGTAGTTGTGCCCCAGCCCAGTCCCACGAAAAGGCGTACGAATGACATGATAATGCTATTTGTTGATTTGAGCATATTTTTTACTCAGTACCTGTGAGGGTTTCTGGACAATATTTGTCATTCTTTTATGTTGCTAATTGATTTCCAATAATAAATATATACATACATTTGCCTAAAGCAGCATATTTGCCCACTCCCATGTTGATAAGAGTATTAAAAATTTGACAAATCTCACTCTTGTGGGATCTTCCTGGTCTGCAGTGGACAGGACCAAGGACATGGGCAGTCAAGGCTCATTGATGCATGTGGGGAGTGAAGGCTGGCCTGTGTTGTTCGATCCAATAGATGAACTATGTGGCTCAAACTGCTAAAAAAGCTAATACTGGTTCTGATAGAAAGGTGTCAGAACACACATCACAGACCGGTCAGGGTGCCCATGCTGACCCGTGTCCACTGCACCTACAAGCACCTACAATGGGCATGTGAGCATCATAACTGGACCACATAGCAACAGAAGAAGGTGGCCTGGTCTGATGGATCCCGTTTTCTTTTACATGGTGTGGATGGCCGGGTGCTTTACCAGGGGTAAAGCAAACCAAGTCAACTATGCAAACATTAAGGGAACCTTCGCTGATGTGCTTGTTTGTGCGTTTCGGCTAAGATGTGCTGAAAACCACTTATGTGGCCAGATGTCCTTGCTCAAAGCTAAATGGAGGCCCGGCCCAAGATGAACATGCCGATTGCTTCTTTCTCAAGAGATTTTTTGCCCCCGGTCGACCAAAATTATTTTCTCACACTTTTAGTGTCTTAACACCAGACAAATCTGACAAGCGTTCCCTTGTCATTTTGAAGTTTGCATCCATCTTCTTTAAAAGACGTGTAATATGCTGGAACCAGACTGAGCTACGGGCCAATGGTGCATGACAGCTAAACTCTCTGGCTGGAGTCTTAAAGGGGATATCTATCAAACCAGTTTCTCAAAGCAAACACACTAGCTGTGCCAAGGTCAAGCATCCTGCACACCCCCACTGGACTAAACCATTAGGACCTGGCAGAGTATTGGATATTTCAAAAGAGGGTCCAAGTGCTGGGTTATACTATCATGTCAAGAAAAGAGGTTGACATTGACAAAATCCCTTTTTTTTTGCAAGTGCAGTGTCCTGTGAAATACATTTAGACAGCAAATTTGTTTTGCCAAATATGATTTTTAACATATTTGCTGCCTGGATCCATTCACTGACTGAAGTGTGACATTCCTGCATAGCAGAGAAATTGTATGTAGCATGGGTTCTTGTCAAATAACGAATTCATCAGTGAATCCCATGTCATGTTTCAAGTCACTATTACACTGGTTCAGTATTTAACCAAGATCATGATCTTCTCCTCTTATTAGCAACGCTACCAGCGTGACTCTACGTGACTTTGGTCCAGACTGAAACATCTATTGAATGGACTGCCATGAAATTTTGTAAAGACATTCAACGTACCCAGAAGATGAATCCTAATGACGTTGGAGATCCCCTGACTTTTCATCCAGCAGCATCACAGTCAAAATGTTCGGTTTAGACTTTGCGTTTAATGTTAATTAGCAAACTGCTAAGGGAGGGGGCCACCAACCTATTTCAAAATCATGAAAATGGTGGACGAGGCAGCCGCAGCAGTTGCGACTGAAACAGTGAACACCAATCTATACATATTTACAGATAGGCTCTATTATTGGATTAATTTATTCATCTGAATTGAAAAACTGCTGATACGGTGTGATGTCTGTGGCTATCACCAGCGAATCTACCAACAGCTGTATGCAATTTGACACAACACTACCCGGTCAAAATTCACACACTACACAAGTACATAGTGTGCACAATGTACTACATGGAAGTATCCGATTTGAAAGAGCAAGACTAGCTAGAAAACAATTGAGCATTTAGCTGCTAAAGAGCTACGTACGTCCTCAGGACAGTCTGCTGAATATGTGAATAGGAAACTTTACGAGGTGGTAATGTGTCAGTGTTGTGTTTACAACTTGGTGCACTGCCCTCAAGTGGCCAAAAAAGTGTTTAAGTTGTCTCAACATAATCATAAAAGCATTAATCATGCTTCAGTTGCCAGGAGCAGGTATTGTAAGAAAAACAAATGAATGTCGTGTTGATTAAAACAGGTTTATCTAGATGGCCTGATGTTTCCTAAAAAGTTGCATGATATAAACATATTTTTTGGAGTCCTGAAAGCTATAGGTTGATGTTGGGAGCCCACTTTCACTATGGAGTCTTTCTTCCTCTCTGGGATTAAATGAGTGTGTTAGATTCTGTACAAGCATGCACTAACTCAGGCAACATTTGATTTTATTTGAAATGAACATGACAGGGGTTAAGAAAACACACACAGGGCTGGCTGTGATTGAAAGAGCTCCAACGGGCATCCCAGGCTCTACAACTATACATGCGGGGCTCAAATACAATGTGTGTGAGTGTGTATGTGTGTGTCAATGTGACAAAGGCCAAGGGTGAAAGTAAGACAGGGAACCAGGCCGGTGATTCATTAACCTCCAAGGCGAGTTAGATTTCAAAGAGCATGTCTCAAACGGGGAAGAGGAGAGGAAGTGAACTCAGGGGCAGCCGGGTCTTCAAAAGCACATAATCAACAGTAATAACACAAACCTGATATTATAATTGAGCTTTCCTATAACGTGGTGCCAGCTTCCACTGTTTGGGTGGAAACTGTGAAAAGCAAGTGACTTTTACCGTGCTGCGCTAGGCCAAAACCTAGACTTGCGTTTCGCACACTGCTGCGTTTGATTAATAAGATTCCGTCCAGTGTTTAGATAAGGACACCACTTTTTCAAGACTGGCTCCTGTCTGAATGAAACCTAAGAGGAAAAGATATTTTTGCTAATCCACTTTCAAGAGGATTTATATGAGCTTTCACTTAACACATTTTGGAGGAGGAAATATTGTGGCCTTCTTTTCCTCTCCTTCTCCCTAAGCTAGGAAAAAGGGTGCCCTCTTTCTCATCCCAGGACTTTTGCCATCATGGACCCAACGTATCAACCTGTTGGGACTATGGGATTATGGGGCACTTAGTTTAATATTTGCTCATTACAAACCACAGCCTGTGCACGGCCACTTCAGGATTTCGTGACTGATAAAGGAAACAGTCACAAAGGCCATGACAGAGTCTTGGCTCGCATCAGGCAACAAGACACTCTTCTGTGTAAAAGAGGAAGAAAACACTGATGGTTACAATTTTCACTTCAGGCGCTCACATAGGATGCCTGCAATGCAACAGCTCATGACTAAGCTCTCTGGGAAACTAAATAAAAGTGAAACACACCACTTTCATCACATTCTCTGATTCCTGATGGATTATTTAGTTGTCTTAATGTTCCTCGTCCGACTGCCTTTGAAAGTGTACCTTCCTTCCGCAATTTCTCTGCCAGATTTCTCTCAACTTGATTTACTGATATCCGTCTCCCAACTGCAGTCCATCCTGTTGAACTTGTCTCGCTGCTGCCCTCTTCAACTCCAACCACTTCTCATCTTGAGGAGCACAAGGAATGAAGCCTCGAGGGGAGGGAGATGCACCTTTGATAGATGAACAATTTTCCTGGCCCTGTCATCACATCCCTTTGCATTCACGCTCTGTTACTCCCATGTTTTAATGTCTGCGTGCCACCTTCCTAACGACGCATGAGCACTTCTTTGAAACATCCTTTCAAAGTCCTCATGAAACAGCACATTACTTGTTAAATTTGGTGTATTTCCTGCCGAAACATGATACTGGTGCAGAGAACAGAATGCAGGGAAAGTTAAAAGTGTAAACCAAGTGGAAAAGAAAGGCAGTTTCTATTGATGGGAAGAGTGGAGCACTGTCAAAAATCTTTTATAAGATTACGACCTGGGATTTTAATTTGCGACTGATCCTAACTTGCCACAGGGTGAAATTAACAGCCAACCTTTCCCACATTTTGCTCCAATCAACTTTAAACAGGTAAATACTAATGTCAGAACTCTAAAATGATCACAGTGACAATGCTGACATGTTGATGTGTAGCAGGTATAACATTTACTATTTAAACTGATAACATACTAACACTTGCTAATAAGCACAGTTAGCAACTACTGGTGGAGACCAAAACTGAGCTAATAGGAGAGTGAATGTTGGAATTTCTGGCTTAGAAGTTCCAAGAACATTTTGGCCATTCGGGTTCCCTCATGCTGAAGTCAATGGGTTTCTGGTTACATCCCTCAAACAAAGTCTGTGTTTAACACAAGCTAATGAGGTTTTAACATTCTACGACATAAAATAAATTAGAAAACATCCCACTTGTGAATTTTGAAGGCTTTATGTGTTTTTAAAAAGGTGGTTGCTAACACAAGGCTAAATGAGACAACTAAACATCATGAGGACAAAAACTAGTCCACCTTAATCTTAGTGGTGGCAATGTGAGGTCACATGACTGGTGTCCTGGTGTAGTTCATTTATGGCCTTACATTAGCTTTTTACTTTTTACAATTCCAATTACGCTTCAAAAATCCTAAAAGTGGTGTTTAATTGTAGAGCTTATCCTACAGAACAAAACATGTAAGTATCATAAACATTTGTTTACCACAGAGCTATTTTTCTGCAATCATCCAAGATCCATCTGAAAAATCCCACTGTTTTTTTGTCAAGGGAACAAATGCAATTTTAACTTCCAGGCTGGCCTCCAAAAACACATCATCCCTGCAGCACTCTATGTCAGTGCTGTGTTTACAGCTTGTTACGCTGTAAAAATGTTATTGCAAATCTGAAACATTTGACGCACCTTCACGTCATCTTTCCATCCATACTCTACACCCACTTATCCTGGAGCCCATCTCTAATTGGGTACGAAACAGGGCTCACCCTGGACAGGTCATCTATCATAGAGCTAGCCTACATAGACAGACACTCACATTAACTTTCACATCTTTGAGCAATCTAGAGTTGCCAGTTCACCTGGTGTGTCTTCAGAAAAACTGGAGAACACACATGTAGACATAGAGAGCCTTATGTCAGTCCTCTCATGCTGACTCCCATTGTCAAGGGGATGATATGAGCCAAAAAGCAAACTTCATAATGTTTAGCCTCTTTAGGCTACATTGCCCCATTTCAGCATGTTATGAGGACAGTTGCATGACCATATGTTGACGTGTTTGGTGCCTCACACCCATATATGGTTGAAGAAAGAAGAGGATCATACAGACGTCAGACAGACGTGTCTCATAAACAGAGACAGAGAGGATAAGAGTGTTGATGGCGTCAATATCCTCAATAAACACAATACTTTGACCGTGCGTAGCACTTGACTTGCAACAACACAGTTTCTTCACTCCACTTCAGGCACCATATGACAAGCTGTGCAGAGGGCTACTGCAGCCACAGTCAAGCAAGGAGACATTCGGATGTGAAGGGTTTACTTCTGCATCTTAAAAGCCATGGCAGTGGGATCGATCATTTCAGTTGAACATTGCAGCCTCCCATCTGTCCAGTGGAGGTACAGGCATGACGAAGAAACCCAAAAATATCAAAGTATGAGGAAGAGGAGCTCCAAAGACTGGTACCCTCCGGAGATGGCGTTTGTGAGGTGCAGGCTGCGCAGCAAGAGGATGATAACAGACAAAAAAATGGACAAGGGCAAGTCACAGAGAAGGTCTTGACACCTGCCAGGAAGTTGGGGGCTACTTGCAGCAGAAACATATTTGCCATCAAGTAAGCAAATGAGGTGAATGCTGTTTTTCATTATTGTCACAGAAATTGCTTAAAAATTCTTCTATTTTACAGTGAAACATAAAAATTCTGATGAAAATGTTTATGTTATTGCTGTCTACTCTCAAATTGTTGTCATTTCACTTTTTAAATTGTAAAAGTATGAAGGAGTGTATCCGATATTATAATGACATTCTGCATGTCATGAGGATGCATTTTAGCTTTGTCACGTGTCATTTTATGCCAAGCAACAAAACCACAGCAACGTCCGCAGTTAAGTTTAGGAAACAAAACCACAAAGTAGGTTTAAGAAAAATGGCATGGTTGGCCTTAAAATATGTACTAAACTGAATACGTAAAGAAACAACCTAAGTACAGAGAACGTGTGACAAACTTAACTAATGTAACTCAAAAAACAAAAAAAAAAACAATCTCTAACACCGCTCTTGTATACTGTGACCTCCTCTCTCTCTCTCCTTAAGCAGATATTCTCAGTTTTTATTCTACATCTCTACCTCTGAGTGGAGCATATTTACATGGATGTGTTTTCACTGCAGTCAGTACAGACTAGATGGCGTACAAATGAACAACCTAAAACAAGAACTTCTTACTGTACGTCAAATGCCTTGTGAGTTATTGTGTCATTCATATGCCTTTTCGTGCCCATTAATACATACTATGTCTGAGGAAAACACATACATTTTATGTAATGGTGTGCATTGCAAAAAACACTTTCAGGAAATTTTTATTTGGGAGATTCTGAAAAGTTACTGAATAAGTATAGGGCGGGTTGTTGAAGCAGGAGGGAAGAACAAGGGTCTATTACCATTTTGTCAAAGCAGAACAATAAAAATCTGACATGGCCATCATTATCAGTGTCTGCTTTGTAAAAGGTTCTTCAAGAAGCAATTTGTCATGCTCAGGCGTAAGCAGGAACGCCTGAGTGACGTATGTTGTAAACCTTTACACATGGTCCACATAAGTCGTGGCTGGACTTCAGCTTGTATACTGTAACATCAATCAATAGCAGAATCACATATTAAATAATTACATGCATTAGTTTCTAACTGTTCCATGTTTTTGTCTTTGTTCTATTTATCATCTGACAGGAAACAGTCAGAAAGACATCGACACCTCCTGGACTTAACTGTTACTGTCTGTCATTAACGCTGACTGTTGGTCTTACGACAAAAATGTACAGCCTCACATTTACAACATGACATGGACTATTTAAAGCTTTGTAAATACTGTATGTGTAATAGTTTTTGCAAATCCATATTTAATAAATATAGTTTAAGTATTCATGAATGGTGTAATCTTTTTAATTGATATTGTGATGACAGCATAAAAACATTACATAAATATTTCAATTATCATGTCTGTGCAATAAATATATGTCTCTTCAGTGAAGAAGAATGAAATAAATAGATGATTACAGAAAAAGCCCCTTTGTTATAGTGTATGAGTGATTTTCAGAGTGTACAGGCTGTGTCCCGTGGTTTTTCTGTATAAAGCAACAGGATAAGTCATCTCAAGAATTCATCATTGATCATTTAGTTGTCACCAGCCATTTTTCTTCAACTATCCCCTGGCTTGTGAGGATCCCTTTCTGACCGCAGAATATCAGCCTGCAATACAAACAGAGACCAAATACTGTAATGCTCACACCGGCTGTGCCCTTACAATAAATCACGATTCTTCACTCCCGATCTGACCACGAGCTGACTGCAACTTGAGCGCTTGACCGGTCCAAGTGTGCAACATTAGCGAGAAACATATTTCCTGTAAAGTAGACAGGTCAGTCCACCTGCTGACCATGTGTGGGGCCACAAGAGCTCATCATGGACTTTCTACTTTAGTCGGGAGCTAATTATGTGGTGGGACACCCTGGTGCTGACTTCTTCTGGCTTACAATGCAAACAGATGAAATCCAGTGCTGAAGCCTTTTTCTATCCCATTAGCCAGCAGGGATTCATCTCAATGCAAAAATAGCTCCACCACGAACATTAATCTCTGCACCAGACATTGTGCGGTTTCCCCGCTCAGGTAACGACTGCTATTATATTTAATGTGGAGGTTTTTAATGAGGCCCTCAAAAGAGTTTTTGACATCTTAAAGAACAGCATGGTGCGCTGTGACAATGCCAGTACCAGAAAATACTGTAAGACCGCAAAACCAAGTGTTTTTTCTTAATACGATACATACTGTATGCCACACACTATGCTGACATGATTCTCCCACAGTAGTTATATCACTGAAATGTTTGATTGGAAAGTAAATGGGATCATTCTGTAGAGTAGAAGCAACACAGGGAAGGTGTTGATGTGATACTCAAAGATCATGTTGAAAGTTGGTGAAAGGAAAACACAAGTCAAGCAGCTGTGCAGAAAATGTCATTCTGATGTGGTGGTTACAGGCCTCCTTAGAAAGCTGGATAGCAGCATTTCTCACCATGCAAAATACTCAAGGATCCTGAAGGAGCATGGGCAATATGAAGAACAATTTTAGACTGACTGGTATATGAAATATATGTAACCAGATAGGAAAACTAATTAACCAGTGAATTACCAGTTCAAATAGCTACGGTGTATGACTGTCTCTTTTCTCTGCATGCATAAATTCCATAGACTACATACTATGTATACTGTCTATGTTAGAAATGGACATAGACACCATGACGTCATCCTGTGGTTTGTGGACTGCCATTTTGATGCCTCAAGCTCGGCATTTTAGCCATTGCAATCTTTGTTTTTGGCCATCTCTGTCTTGGTTTTGTGAGACAAGAGGTTGCAGTTAAGTACAACCGAATGCTGAATAAGATATTTTTAGGCGACCAAAATGTTATAATTACCTTTCAGAAACTGAAAACACACTGTGAAAAGACAACTCCAAGACCAGACAAGGCCGTGGTAGCAACCTGTCAATCACAAGGTAGCCACATCCTAAAGCATCCCCTGCTTTATGGTCTATTTGACTCTCAGTAGGACCATAATTTACTAAATGAACAACATGCTGTATTGAAGAGGACTTGAACTCTAGTAAACTCATGTTTACAATGTTTACTGAGATAATAAATCAAGTGAGAAGTAGGCTCATTTTCTCATAGACTTCTATACAGTCTGACTTCTTTTTGTAACCAGAGGAGTCGCCCCCTGCTGGATATTAGAAAGAATGCAAGTTTAAGGCACTTCAGCATTGGCTTCACTTCTCAGAACCAGAGGCTGCTGCCTGGTACACTCTCAGCTGTTTCCTAACATGCTAGCAACGTCAACATCATATGTCAATATAATGTTTTGTGTGTGTGTGTCAGCTTCAGTAGAGTTATGCTCCTAAAGCATATCGCCAAAAACTGACCCATGCAGCTTTAAAATAAGACTGGATGACTTGCAGCAAAGCACAAGAGGAGGAGCCTCAGGAGGGACTGGCACACCTAACCCACTGGGTTATACAAGAAAACACTGACAGGCCCACGTGGGTTCCCATGGCGATGCTATTGAGGTCAGACTGACAGAGCAGGGGAGGGAAGACCAGATCCGGACACATCACATGTAATTTCCTGAAACATGCCAGTTCTTCCTGCAGCAAGTTTCTGCACCATGCACAGAGGGAATGTCATGGCAGGACTTGACTGTTGAACTAAAAGCAGTTTAGTGAAGTGCTGCAACGGAGTAGACGCATGCTCATAATGTCCAAAGTAGAGAGCCAAAAGCATTTTTTAAGTCAACATATTGATGTAGATGGAGAACATACAGTAGCTTGTCGAGATTACATGAAAGAACTAAAAAGCACTGACATGGATTTGGGTCCTGAATCATCAAATTCTTTTTGTTATTTCCCTGTGGTCTAGCATGATTGGGCCAAGCTCCCCGTCCAATGAGTGAAAGAAAAAGAAGCAGCTGACAGACCACAGCTGGACTCGGCACTGACATAACAGCTTTGCTTTTAGACATCCACCCAGTTTGCATCTTCCATCACACCCACTTATAAGACAAAAAAACGCACTTGTTTCTCTGACTACTGCCTCTGTTCATGATGGATGGCCTTGGCCCTTTGTTTTAGCTGACTCCAGCTTGTAACGCAGGCGGGGAAGTTATGTAAGAGTGTGAAACTCAAGCATGAAGCGAGGGTGGACAATCATGACCAAGTCACGTTTTCACAGAGTGAGACAGAGTCAGTTTTCCTGAAATCATCCATCTTCTCCTCCTCTGTCTTACTGACCTTATAGGCCCGAAAACAGATTGGCCAAATCCATCATTTGGTTTCCCACAAAGAGGAGCTTCCAAATGTTATCAATTACAATGAGGGGGCAGGGATAGGTGGTCTCAAGAAACCATCTGGGCAGGTATACAAGTTTTGGAGATGAAGAGAAATACAGCAACCTCATTTGTGAGCCGAATAAAGGATCATATCAAATAAAGCTTTTCTGTCTGTGGCCAATTCAAGTAAATTACATTTCATATTATGTCTTGCGTGATGCATTGAATTGATATAAACAACTTTTGGGTCTTATCTATTTATTCAGAGAGATGTTAAAGCTATTGTGCACATGAAATACAACCAAGAGTGTTGAATTGTTCCTTTAAAAGCCCCTTTGAGTAACATTTTGGCCATGTTAGCTGTGTGGCTCCAGAGTGAAATGTTTCAAAACAATGAGATGGATTACCATGAAATTTTACAAAAACATTCATGGTCCCCAAAGGATGAATCACATTGAATTTGGTAATACCGCGACTTTTTAGAGCCATCAGCTAGTCAAAAAATTCTCAACAACTATTGGATGGATTGCCATGAAATTTGGTACACACACCCACATCCCCCTCAGGATGAATCATAATCACTTTGGTGATCCTTTTCCATCATCATTAGTCCAGTATTTATGTTTATGACCAATTCCCTGAAAAACCAAGAACTTTTCCATGAGCTTGTCTTTAATGCTAACTTTCAGATGTTAGCAGGCTAACTAGGGTTGTGCAATTACTGGAATTTCAGTTATGAATTTGGCTTCTAACAAAGTATGAAAACAAGATAATCAACATTTAACAAATATTGTGTGACATTCAGTTTCCCACTGATGCTATCATTTTGTCTTGTGTCATAAATGCAGCGCACCCCTTTCCTTTACAGCAGTGCATGCTTGGTGGGTCAGAGATGGACACAGTGTGGGATGAGGTGCTGGCTGGCCATCACCGGCAAATATCCTCCATGGTGGTGTGCCACGACCGACTCTTGGTCAGCTTGGAGAAGATGACGGTGGCACTTTTCAGCGCCCCTCACCCGGACCTCGCCACATAGTGCTCAATGTGCAGCGATGTCGGCAACCCACCTGTCTTGAAACACGGGCGCCGTCTCATTTACCATGCTTTGGGGTGCGACTTTTTTTGAAGCATCATCACCGTTAATATCTATAAAACCTATGTTTATGATTAAATTGTTCACTAGAGGATAAAGTTCTTCATAGATCTAGCCTCCTAATTTTGTTCCAAAAGTGCACCAGATTGCATAAACTTTAAAATTTAGGCTACAAAACTTTCTTTCTAAAAGTCTCCAATGTCTCAATATTCTCAATACTGACCAAAAATAATTGGGATTATGATTCACGCCATAATAGAGCAGCCGTAATGCGATGGTTAAAAACGTTTGTGAGCATGGTAAATATTATACATTCTTGTTAATATCTATCAGTCTATACTGTATGTTTGTTATAAATAAGTGGACAACAGTATTCAGTCCAGCACATGCACACACTGTAACTAACTAACAGGATCACTGAGAACCATCCCTGCTGCATAATGAGACAGTGAACGCTGCATACTCTCACATTAACACAACACTGGCAGCAGTCCAACCATCAGACATGGACAGAGTGGAGTCGGCAGCAGCTGCGTTACAGCTCTCCATCACAGCTTTTCATTATGTCTGATCAATTCATTGGCAGATCTGGGACTCTCTCGGTGTGGTGTTAAGTAACTGTGACCGCTGCCTTCTACCAGTAATGAAGCTGTGTGTGATGGCAAGTGTGTGAACACAATGACCCCCCGCCATGACAAAAGTGGCTACAAAGATGGATGGTGTAGTGGTGTGTTTAAGAGAACCATAACTAAGCAGTGGCTTTCCATTTAGCATTTCAGTCATAACCACATACTGCACACACACACACACACACACACACACACACACACACACACACACACACACACACACACACACATCTGCCCTCCTTCATCATATCAATTCGTAGGATTAAAATTGACAGCTGGGTGGCACAATTACAACACAATGTTCCACATGTAGTGGGCCAACGAGTTCACTGTTCAGTACATGTATGCTGCTGCACGACTGATTCAAAACACCAGGGTAATTTCACACATAAAGGTGACTGTCAATGGATGATTGATGATAACAGTTTATAAGGGCTTTTGTAGTGGCAGCCCAGGAATTCTCATTTAACTTTCCATTCAGGTTTCACTCATTTCCCTCATTAAGGAGGTGAAATCAAGTATTTAACTCTTTTCCATTAAAGCAAAAAACATTTCTGATATGGCGCAATTTATTACTTTTACTGCCGTCATGTTATACTTTAATATGACATTAAATATAATGCTCGAGTTAATAAGCATCATTTTGTGAACCAAACTGCACATTTTAGTCCAAGAACAAGCATTTCATCATGAATGAGTAGGAGTAGAAGTTGGAGATCATTCAGCTCATTTGAAGGTCATACTGACCTGGGAGCTCAAACTTACCACTTTACTGCATCAGTCTTCAAAAATAAACAGAAACGGTATCTCTAAGAAAAGTGCACCGTTCGCTTTTTTGTGTCTTTTTTTAGACTATGCTGAAACACATTTGGGAAAATCCACAAGAAGAAGTTTGGACTACATCGCCAGTATGTCAGAAAAATGTATCTGTTCAATAATCTTCTGAATATGGACTTGTGGTGCAGCATATATGGATTTTGGTGAATTTTTGACTGTTTCAGAGGCCAAAAACCAAGCACTCAGATCTGGTCATTTCTCCAGTTTTACCCCTTTATTCAATATAACATCCCATTGTAAGCCTCTGTGGAATTGACAATGGCAATGTCCCAAACGTGGATCCCACCACGAAATGCACGCAAAGCCGTCCATGCCAGACCTCCCAGAAGACCAATCCAGTAAATCGCTGTTTTCTTTGAAATAGACAAAGAACAAACCTGGCAAGCTGTTGGCCCAAATCACGACCACACATCACAGAGGGCCAAACAGATTAAACCTTGGTGGTGCTCAGCAAGGTACTGCAAAGGACTCTTAACTAGTACATGAGAGAAGCATTGCAATCTGTGAAGACCCCGTTCTCATACCGCAGCGAGGGCCAACACATTTGTTCCGCCGAGTTTCCTAAACTGTTTTCTACCAACATCAACATGCGCCATGAAAGACCCGTCCTCTCCAGAGCGCCGTCTGCGGTTACGGCCGAATCGCTGCTGCATTCCTGCTCCCAAATTAAGCCCCTCATTTGCGGAGTTGCCTGACCATCGGACAATCTTAATTTCCATATTCTGTGGCATTCTCGAGCCATGATCTCATCTGGTTGGCAGCGAGGCAAATAATGAAATGATGCCCGGCCTGTAGCGTGGCATCTTTAACTATCCAGCCCTCCGCTCCATAATCCACACTTCTTCAATTGTGTTCTGCATTACTAGAGGCCAGCTGCACACTGGGCACAAAGTGGAAAGTATTTTGGATGTTTAAATTTTCTGCCTGTAACTTAAACCTAAACTTTCTTTCAAATGCTTTTTCTTTACAGTATACGCAAGATAGTGACGACATCCTTCTACATTCAGGAGCTTAAGCCATAATTTTTTATAAAGTATAGAATCTAAATCATGAAATTATGGCCCGTGGGTATTTTCTTTGAGAATCTGCTTGGTCAACATACTCTGTTACACTGGAAAGACCTGAGAAGAACAATTTTACACATTTAAAATTTTAAGGGCTAGGGCTGGTGCAGTGGTTAGCACAGCTGTCTCACAGCAAGAGGGTCGCAGGTTCAAACCCGGTTTGGGGCTATTCTGTGTGAAGTTTGCATGTTTTCCCCGCATTAGCGTAGTTTTTCTCTGGGTTCTCCTCTTTCCTCCCAAAATGCAAAAACATGCAGGTTAGGTATGATTGTTGACTCCAAATTGCCCATAGGTGTGCACGTGAGCGTGAATGATTGTCTGTCTCTATGTGTCAGCCCTGTGATAGTCTGGTGACCTGTCCAGGGTGAACCCACCTTTGCCCAGTGTCAGCTGGGATTGGCTCCAGGCCCCCCTGCGACCCTGAATAGGGTAAGTGGTTACAGATAATAGATGGATGGATTCTTTGTCCAGGATTGTCCCATGTTTTTGTGAATAGTCAGGTTTAGATAGCCCCACAGTACCAGAACAAATGCTGACATCATGATTCTCTGTTAAAAGAGCCCAAGTCTCCATCTGGCAGACGCTCCCAGACATCCCCACTTGACTCGACATTCTCCTAAAGCCAAACAAACCACAACATCATCATCGTTGCTCTGACAGACGAGCTGGGGAAACCCAGGAATTTGTCTAGGGTCCTCTACATATGACAATCACCTCAGGGAACCATATCTGAGACAGACAGAAGATCAGCGACAACATTGCATTTCCCCACCGGTCTACAATGTCGTCCGTTTGTTGTCTTGTCAATATGCAGAGATTCCAGAGGGTGCAATTATCCCAAAAGACTGACGGATGACAAACCTGAAAGATGCTCTATGAACTAACAGAGCAGAAAAAGATCTCTCAGCGAGGGTCAATCTATCATGAATACCTTAATTACATAACCCTAAAAAAATGCATCTCAGCATGATCGACGCACAGAAAACGAGTGGTTTGAGCCTCAGCATTTGATGGCAATAATGGAGGATGATTGCTAAGACTTGCAACAATGATAGCACGTCAAGAAAAATGATTCGAACATCCCTGTCATACTTGTGTAATTGCTGGTGAGAGGGAGCGGCGCGATGAATGATGTCCCTGACGTCTGGGATCCAGCCAAAATGGCGTTTGAAGGGAGGGGGCGAGTTGGCACATTTCGTCCTCCACATTCCCTTTGTATTAAAGAGACAGATCAGAGGCGCCATTTGAACTCTTAAACGCGCCACGGGAGATTTATCTGACACCATGTGTTAGTCCACTACTGTTTGTCTAACTTTACGTCCTGCATATGTCGGCGTGTGTGAGACTGTCATGTAAATAACATAGTGTTTACTCTGTGTCTATAGTAATATTCCTACAGGGATTTCCAGGTTTGCTGTGATGTATGTCTTGCATTCTTTCTAATTTTCTGATGTTTTCCTCAGATTTTCAGCCAGCGTGTTCACACACGTGCAAATTCCAGGAACTTCTGTTTGTATTTGAAGCATGCAGGTCATTCCCATATAGGCCTGGCGACAGAGGCGGCATATCATGTTTGTTTTTGCATTAGGGCTCCCTGTGGGCCCAGCTGACAAGCGCTCTGTTATCTCAGGAAAATCATTTAGCTCCAAAGCAGCAGCAGAGCCAAAAGTAGCTTCTCCTGCGGTCTACTAGTTTATATATACTGTGAGGGCATGGGAGTTCATCTGAAATGGAAAGATTCAGTTGTCAGGTGTAATGTACTGAGCTCACCCAAACATACTGAATACATTCTTTCCTAAACAAGCTATTGTCACTTAACAATTGACTTGTTCTAACAGTGGTGGAGTCAGAGTGACAGTTTCCAAATACGTGGGGAGACTTACTCAGCATTCTAGCATGTTTTTTTTTACATGGGTGGATAAGTACAGCATGCAAAATGTGTTGCCTTCTAGTGTCTTTGTAGCTGGAACCAGATACTTGTGGTAATATTCTCTATTCAACATTTAAGAATGAGAATCAAGGTTGCAGCCATTAAAATGTCAGCTCATGTATGCAGCCTCTCTGCTTGTCAAGCTGATGGCAACATGATAGTCCGTACTTTTCTTTTTCTGCCGCTTTTGTTCTCCTAGAACCAGGCAGGGAGCAGCCTTTTGTCTGCAGATACTGGTAAACAGATCAAATGAACATCAGCTACATTTGATATTCAATTTAATGACTTTATCAGTTGAGTGGGACTGCAGCTTCCAAGTTGGTAAGTTCAGCGTGAGTCATTTCGAGTGGAAATGTGTGCTGTGTATCAAATGGTTGTATTACCTGGAAACATATTCAAGATTAAGGGGAAGTTACACAACACTGCAAATTGGAAACTTACTGGAAAATCCAGTTATTGTACCACTTCTTAATTTCATAGTTCTGGCCACTGTTTCTCTTGGTTATGATAGCATTGTGTTTTGGCTTTACTGCTCACAAGTTAACTTTGAATCACTCATTTAAAGCTGCAGCAGGCAGCTATTTTCAGCAGAAAGGGCTGATGAACCCCATTGTGCACTACTTGCCCAGCACCAAACAGCTGACAGATTATAGACCTTTACACAGGGTTTTGTGTGATTAATTTGCATGTCACAGTATTTATCCAAATTATTGATTTTGTCATGAATACTTTCACACAGAATGCAAATATTACATGACAAAAAAGTGCTGGAATTTTTTTCAGAACAAGGTTAATTTTCTGAGCTTTCACACCGCAAAGAAAAACATCAAGCAATCGCACTGTGTGGAACAGGTTGTGATTTAGTCTGAACCAGGACGGCAAACTTTATTACAAAAGTAGTGCAGACCAGATCCATGCTTTTTTCCACGATAAAAGTCCTAGACATATATTATCAACAGGTGAGTACTTTACATTTCCCTGTTCGTCACACCTCCGGTGTGTAAAGGCCTTAAGTGAACATTGTAGAGCATTTAGCAGCTAAAAATTCTGATATTTCTTTCAGGACTTGGTGGAGACCAGACCAGAGATAGAAGAGTGAGCATTGGACCAACATTGGCAAACTCCACATGAACGCTGATGTTGCTCCATGCCTGCTGGATATGTTTCAACAAATGTTTCCTGAAATGTTAGAAACTTTATAAGGCGGTAAAAAGTTGGCTATAATTAGTTAATGTAGGTTTTAAAACCTTTATTTTGAGAAAAAAAAAAAGTGTCGTCGGTAATATTCACTGTACAGGAATATAGTGTGCGCACGCAACTATGGCAAATACTGTAGCTCAAAGTTGAACCAGAAAGACAATCTGCAAACTCTGGTGGATGTTTACACCTGACAGTTTGAATGACTCTATTCACACCTATGTTTTCTCGTTCAAACAAGTTTGATTAACCTCGAGGTGTGTTTAAAATGTGTCTGATTGTCTTCTCATGTTTCCCGGGTTCTAGGATACCTGAAGCGCCACAGGTCGTTGGAGGTAACATAATGGGGTGGGTGCATATATTCATATGGGCTCAACCCTCCTGACAAAACCACTTTTTTTGCACACTGTCTGTGTTGACTGGCTAACACTGGAGTGGCTCGCATCCCCTCCATGTTGACTTTGGTGGTTCTCCATCAAACAAAATGGACACCCACTGTCACGCCACAGCTTTGGGAAGAAAAATGAGCAAAAGGCTGAGAAATTAAGCTGACAAGCAGGGTAATGTTCACACGAGAGAACTGTAGGAGAGAGGGAAGCCACAGTGGTGCGTTTGTCAGTCTTGTTCAGCCTGGCAGCGCAGCTCATATGCACTGAGGAAGGTGGCTGAATACGCGCTACTGAAATGAAATGAAAAGAAAAAATAAAAAACTCAAGGCAAGGCAAATAATTGGATTTGGCTCAGGCTGAACGTGAGTGTGTGTTCAGCAATGCGGCTGTTTGCACAGCTGGAGCGTGTGCCCAGGGTCATCTCAGCAGGGAGCAGGGTTTGGCACTGCTGGGCACAGCTACAGTACAAGCCTGCTGAAGTATCACTGGGCGCCTCCCTCATCCCGTCCTTCCCTTTTCAGAAACAAGCAAAAACGTGCAAGGCTCACAGAACAGTCTTCTGACAAAACACCATTTCAGCGATGGGAAGACATTTTTAGTTTTTCCCATCACAACTCTGGGGCACACTGACCTGGCTCTTGTACTGTTCTGGCATCATAATGATACGTAAAACAAACTGGTTTCTATTATAGCATATCTTGTTACTAAGCCCTGTAATTAGCGTGTAGCTGCAGATTTTTTAAACATGGGAAAACCCATTAAAGTTAGGCGATAGTCTCCTTTCCCTTTGCGAGTATGCTGTTGCACTGACCTTTCTGTTTTTCTTTTGCTGTGTCACGTTCTATGTCACAGAAGTGCCAGCTGACCAAAAGCAGGGTTAATAAAATGAAAAATGTTATGGAGGTTACATCTATTTTTATATCTGTTACATGTTCAGTCTCTTTTTCAAACTCTCAAACCAAAGTTAGAAAAAACTAACAAGACAGTTTTATTTTTGTTTTATTTTGTTTCTGTTGAGAAAAGGAGTTTGAGAAAGGAGTTTGGTGGCTTTGAGGAGCGCATATACCGTCTTTCTTTTCACCTGTAACTCAGTGAATTCAGGTTTTATTTGGACCAAACCAGAGCTGGTGTTGGAACAGTGGAAAAACTAACCAAAATGGTTTTGTTGAGTTTTATTTTGTTTCTGTTGAGTTTGAATGAAGTGGGTTTCAGTGATCAGAGATGTAAAATTACTGCTTCTGTCAATGGAGTCTGGTGGCTTTGAGGAGCGCATATAACACCTGTTTCTTTTCACATCTAACTTGGTGAATTAAGGGTTTATTTCAGCCAAACCAGAGTTGGTAATTTTTTGGACAGTGGACAGATTAACAAAGATGGTTTTCATAAGTTTTTTTTCTGCATTTTTTTCTTCAATGCGAATCATGTAGCATCGCACTGGAAAAGGGGCAAAAATTAGCATGTCCACCCCAGTGTCATGTTCCCATCACAAGCTGATAAATACCTGTGACTACTACAGAGTTATTTGTCCTGGGAATTAATGTTGATTATAACTTTTCCCACTAAAGACAAAAGCCAGATGTTAGTGGGTGTTGATGGGATTTTTGTCCAGTGGGAAAGGGGCTTAAATCTTTTCCATTGGACACCAGTTAACTATGTTTAATGAGAGACAGCACAAGCATGCAGCCAACTGAAATGAAAACTGGACATCATTTATGCTTTCTATGTAATTACCACTCTGTATTGCTATCAAATGCATTAAAAACATTACCAATGGCCTGATGGTATTACCGTATTGATGCCTTCCCCAAAGAGCGACTACAGTTTTACTTGCAGTAGAACAAATTTGACAGGCTAGCTGGCTGAGGCAGGTAAGTTTCTCCCTGTGATATGAGGGATCTGTCTCTTAAAACTCGCTGGCTGTGGCTTCAGTTTGTGTAAGAAATGTTATTCTTTCAGAGCGAAGAGCAAAACCCCTGGTGGCATGAAACCCAAGACAATCCAAGTGGTTGGAAGCCGTCTCTCAGCAGTGTTCAAATCGACACAAGCCGAGGCACTGAATCAAGGTTTATTGTCAGGAGGAACAGGTATGACATGAGTGTGCGCTGCGTTTGCACACATCCTGCAGGAATATGCAGTTGTGGGAGAGATAGATCATGCTCAATTTACAGTGCTAACACACACAAAGACAGGAGGTATCACATAAATCATTTCATTTAGCTTGTGTTACTTAGACACAGTCAGAAGTGAAAAATCTCAAGTTAATACAATCTGGTACAGAATGTGCACGAGGGAGATTTAGCTACCAGACCCTAAAAACTGAAAATCAGAGGGTCCATTGAGTTTAGGATGGTACTCAATGACAGAACAGATAACTAAAATGAATAGAATAGTATTACACCCCAACACAACAGCTCATCTACTTATGGAAATATAATACCATGCTTCTTATCAAAAACATTCAGGCCACCTAAATACCTGAGTAGCTTTGTTATAGACAACTTCAGAGGTAAAGACTAGTACTTTAAACACTGGAGACATCTGAGACACTAAAGCCCAACAGTGGCATCCTCAACTCCATTGTGATAGAGAATCTCTGGCCATGAAAGGGTTTCTTTTTTCTTACATTAAGAAAGTGGCTTTCAAAAAAGGTGCACACCCCTCTTAGAAATTCCTGACAGAATTGACTTGCTCTGGCATCTTGAGTTTCAATCTGATAGCTCCAAAATTGCCTCTGCAACCAAAACCTTCAAAAAGTGGTCCAAGCAGCCCTTCCATTGTTGTTGGCGTGTGTAACAGAGATGGCTTCGCATTCTGCGGGTTTCACATTGGCTACAGATATCCAGGTGACACTGAGAGACCTAGAGGGTATATCTCCAGTCAGGAGGGGAGGGATGAAACCAATGAAAGCTTCAAGTGCGGCTTTATAGCGGATCTACTGCCGCTACCCTAGTATGCTTTGGAACAAGGGCACGGCCTTGACAGAAATCTTCATAGCCACAAATCAGTGCACAAGCCAGCCCCTGTTTGTTTCTTTGTCTTTTCACTTGGACAAACGTCCAAGCCATAATCAAGGTAAAATCAAGACAACATCTCAGTGATGCCAAGAAAACACGATATCCAATAAGTTGCATTTGGCACACTAAATTCGGATTTTGATACAGGTGGCCTCCCAAGCTGAACAATGGCCGTTCCAATAACAGATCCCCCTGGAAACTGAACGGCCTGCCCTTGGACGAGTTCTCCATTTCTGTTTCCAAGGATTAGAAAATCAACTGGCCCCCTGAGATTACCCCAGTGCCCGTAAATGTGATGCCTCTAGCAGGTGGACAGGTAGTGAGCACTCTGTTAATCTTTAAGAGTTAGGTGGGCAGGAAGAAGGGAACTATGGGTCATGGAAAGGACAGAGAAGTAAAGACATGTGTGGGGTACGCTGTGAGTGACGGCAGCGTTACCAGCAACAGTTGAGTGTTGACCGAGGAGAATACGTTTCATTGCCTGTCCCATTTTGATCTTTATGTTTTATTAATTTCTACGACTATTACAGATTACAATTACCTACGATGCATACCCCTGTATGTAAAAGTCATCTGCCATGACAAAAAACAATTTAAACATTAAACATCATGGCTTGGCTTAAAATGACTGTTTGTTTATATTATTAAACTACTGACGGAAATTTGAATAACTGAAATATACTTTTGCATTCAAACGAGACACAAACTGTAACCTTCATCTCAAAAATAAACGTAATCTACATTAAAATATCTTTCCCCCGAAACATAACTCACAACGCAGTTCCATTGTATGGGAACGTAATTTTTAGGTCACAGGGCTGCTATGGTCTAGTTAGTTGGCTGACATTAGCAGTTATTGGAAGTAGCAGATTTATAGACTAAATGCTTCTGTGTCGCCCTCAAAATTAAGAAGCAGCAACAAAACAGCCGGGAAAAAACACACAAACATGCAAAACAGCACGTCTACATTTATGAAAATGTAAACTAATGGTAATGTAACATTATCAGGGGTTGTGGATGTAATACTAATGTGACTTTCAGTTGTCTCTCTTTCATGTTCATAGGCTCAGTACGAACATCCTGCTACTGTCAAAGCCTCATTTTATCTTTTTACTTGATCTTATTCCTAAACTAGACTAAGCTAGATGAGAACTACATTAAAATGTCCTAGTTTTTGTTGACTAAAACTAGTTTAACAATACAGATATGACTTAACTTTGACTAAAGCTGATACATTTTTGTCAAAAGATTAACTAAATCAAAATCCTGCGCCAAAATTTCATTTGACCTTTGTTCTCCCTCCATCAAATAACCCAATTAATACTGACTCTAAAATTAGTACTCAGTACTAAGGGCCTCTTTAGCATCTGTGCTCAGTTTTTACTGTCTTTTGCCTCTGCGGAAACACAACCACAGCATTCAAATTTAAAAAATGATTTTGCAGGGTGTTTCACTTTCGATCTCTCTCACCCTTGTCCATTTCTATCAAGAACTGAAACGTTAATAGACCATTCATGGCGTGAAAACTCATTTAAAACTCATATTCAGTGGTCACATTCTCTTGGATCAAGAGCTCAATAAATTTAAGAGTAATAAAATGTTTTCCATCTGATGGGAAAAGAAGACTTTAATAAACTGTGGAGTGAGTTTGGCACCACGAGCTGTGATATTTTCTGGTTCTAACTATTATTACTCTGGGAAACCTGTTATTATTTCATGACTGCACGACAGTACATGTGTTGCTATATGCTTTATACACAGCCATGTTACGAATTTTGAATTTTAATGCTGTGTGTTAAACATTGTGTGTAAGTGTTTTAATGTTTTATTGCATTTGTGCTGCCTGAAACTTGCAGTAAATGTGGCTTTGTTCTTCTTTAAAAGAGTACTTAACAGTGATAACAGTCCTGAATTTCACAACTGTAAGCCTTACAAGACAAGGACAGAAAGATGACTGCTGCCACTGAGCAGTTGACCAAGTATTTCTGGTGAAGTAGGCGAGGATGGAAGCACAAAGGGCCGAGCATGCACACAGTGGGATTATGACAGCAGCTGGGTGTGCCTGATATTAACGAGACACAAGTGGTGGATCTGCCCTGATTCACTTGCGTCATCCAGATAACTGGGGCATGCAAGTTAGGTGAGCGTCCAGGAGCCAAGCTGTCTTCTTACGTCCAGTAAAAATCTTTAACTTGCACGGCCAGATCCAACAGTCCAGACCACCACAACCTTTGACATGTCAGACACTGATTGACAGTCACAAACTCCTTCTCCCTACATGGGAGTGCTGCTGTTCTGTGCATGCGTATGATTAGTGTGTTCATTTGCACTCTTAAATCTGGGAACTAACTGGCCAAGCCTCTGCAACAACTTGGATTAGTGCAGCGGAAAGAAAAGTAATCCATCCGCTACCCTGGATCATCACACAACAGCAGGCAAATGTCCTTCCAAATGTATCTCTACAGTTGGAAACTTTGTCAATGACTAGCTTAATGCACGCAGAGGGTACGGCTCCAATCAGATACCATTGTAAAATTAGGCTGTTAAGTGCACAAAACTTATTGCACACACTCAATAGATTAAAGGCCAGGTGTAAAATAAGTGCTGCACCCTGAAAATCCGACATGAGAATGTGCTTACCTCTGGGCAAACTACCATATTTCTATTTCTCTGTCAGTTTCTTTCTCGCTGCGGTGGAGGAAATCACCTTGCCCTCAGTAGCCTTGATTCACACCTTCACTCTGCACCGCACTGCAGAGGAAGAGGCAGCCTAGAGGGGTGGGGTCCCTGCAGGGCATGCACGCACACCGACGGCCTATTTGCACGTGCATGCATTGCTCATCTGTCTCTCTCTTTCTTGCCTATATACTCCCGAGTTTGACCTGTGTGGAGCAGGAAGCATGGGAGCTGTAGAGCCAGGAAAAGGGAGAGGCAATGGATGAACCCTCCAGACCTAGGAGCAGGGCTCAGCAGGAGCTAAGTGAGTCAGCCAGTGGGCACGCAAGGCCACACTGTGGAGTTAAGTCTAGTCTATGAGTGTGCAAAGACTGAACAGGAAGAAATGAAGCCGGGATTTATGTTATAAGAATACCTTTTACCCTGCTTGCTGGTCTTTCTTAATAAGCACAAACAAAAGGGTGTCAAGTAGATAAAAACATGGACAATAAAATGAAAAAGAAAGACATGTAAGCTCACACTTGCATATTTACTTTGAGAGCGAAGGACAAAGATAGTGGCGTGTTGGAGCAAGAATCACCTCAGGTTGCATTACAGACACACATGGATGCGCAGATAAAAGTTAAAAAAAAAAAGTTAAAGACAAGCAAGGCAGTTTTGGCACACATTGTTGAACATGAACCTGCATCCCAAGGCAGTGTCTGCCTGACACACCTGCACACAGAAGCATATCCAGTTACTTAACAGCTGGTGCTACACGCAAATAATAACTTTATACCGCTCATGTACTTTGATTCACACCACTTTGCGTTGCTAAAATCATACAAAGAATAGCTCCTCTCTACGATATTGCATTGCTGTCTTTGAGCATCACAGTGGTCTGTAAACCTAAATGTTTTGTTAGCATTGCCCAATTCCACATCTGTTGTATAAATTAGCGGTCTGCAAGCTCAGTCTGGTTTTAAGGAAAATATTCCTCCTGCAAAAGTATTTGTTGTCAGCATAGATTAAGCCGCAGCAATTACAACCACATATTGTAATATTAACGCCAGGCGAGTGAGCATCATTCAATATGAGGTGAGAGACTGGCATTTTGTTAGCTTTGGGCTGAGTGCAATAAATTCCAAACCTGTTACGCAAAAAAAAAAAAAAAAAAAGGCATGTCGCCAGTTAAATTTAGGTGGAACTATAATGCTGAAGTGATTGATCGACCAACTGTCGGGAGTTTGGCTTCTCATTAACATGTTGCGTGCTGTGGGAAAATTCACTTGCCAAAATTTTACCGATTTATTCCAGTTTGTGTTATGAAAGTTTTATGTCACCTCTCTCGGATACACAGGGCCTATTTGTCATCTCTCTGCAGTATGCACTTAAACAAAGTGTGTGTGTGAAGACTGCAGATCAGATCATCACATTCTGTGATGTGATGTGATGTGTACTAAACATTTGTTTCTCCCTTCTCCCTTGTGATGCAATTTTGCTGTAATAAATAGTATTTAATTAATTAAATTTGCAGCCATGACACTGAAAATAGTTTACATTCAGTAACACTGAGCTACACTTTCTGTACTCCAACACAGCAAACTCTGGCAACACTGCTACTGCGCTCTCCTACTTTCATTCACGTTTCCAGCAGCAAGAAGCCATATGACACAATAACAACAGAACACAAAAGGTTCTTTCCATAATCTTGTCAGACATATATAATATCAATCTGAGCCTGACAATGGTAAAAACAAGCAATTTTAGTGGACGTAAAATAACGCTACCAGGTTGCCCCAAATTATTACATTACAGCTCGTAATTTTAGCGGCTGGCAGCTACAGCGTTCTCCCTCATTACTGGACCAGTTTCAAAAAGTGCTGTCCCCGTGAGTCATTTTGACACAAAAACCAGGTTGAAAAATACGGTTCCTGGTGGTAGCTCTCCAGAACTCAATCTCAGTTGATCCCTTCGTGTAAGTTTACTGATAACATTAGGAAGTCAGCTATGGACGTGTTAATTAGACAACTTTGGGGTTACTGGGAAGCACATTTCTTCTCTTTTGGTAGAGGGTAAGTATTTCTCCACACCCCCAGCTCCTCTGCCAAGCAACCACACTGGACCAGCACTGATCACAGAGATCAAACTGATCGAAGTCACCCTCCCACCTCCCGCCAAACTAATCCCATGTTAATATCTTCATCCTGTTAGCATTGTACATGCTTTCTCTCTGATTACGAAATGTCTTTCTCTCCATCGTTCCCTTATTATTGTTGAGCCCACCACCACCACCACAAAAACATTCTCGAGGGCTGTGCGCATATTTGGCACGGACGTGGTTCTCTCTGATCATGTAATGATTTGCCCGTGACGATTACTCTCTCGTGCGATGATAGAGCGGTTTGTACCTGTCCCGCAGAGAGCTGCAGCCAGGCACATTCCTGCTGCGCCCACCCGTCAATCAACGTCAGCTAACGGACTTGTCTCACACTGATGCACACGCATCTTTCACCAACTTAAACATAGAAACGGCTCTTGCTCACTCTTTGTACTAACACACACACACACTGCCATTGTTTGTCAGTGAAAACAGTCAAAATCCAACAAGCCTCTCCCTCATTCCATCTTCCTCCCGCATCAACAAAACAAGTCGACATTAAACTAAACATCTTCACCTCAGGCATTATGTCACCATGTTTCGCATTTTAATGACATGACGTTCTGAAGTTTGATCAAAATCTATTTGGTAGTGTTGAAATAATGTGGTGTGCATCTGGAGTAAATATTGTGTGAAATATTGAGTGTAACAGATGTTTGCCTGAAGGAACTTAAAATGTCAGCAGGTTTATCAAATGAGATGCTATTTCTTGAGGTTAGGAGTAAGAATTCAGTGATGCTCCGCACTGAGTAAAACTGTAATTTTAGGATTATTCCAAACAATGAATCATCAAGTTCAAGTAGAGCAACTCAGAAAGAAAACAGAAGTGACAAATTATGGTAAGAGTGAAAAAACAAACACGCAGAAGGGATAATTATTTGGCTGTGGCGTGACTCGGAGTCCCTGATGAGTGGGGCTAAACACTGAACAGTTCTGCTCAGCCAAACATATTAAACAGAGCTGGTGTTTAAACACCATTTCAGACAGCGATAGCAAGGCTGCATTCATTAGAGAGATGATTACTGCGGAAATGATTAGCTGATTAATCAATTGGTCGACAAATGGAAAATGAATCAGCATAATTTTTTTTACATTTTCAAAACTGTAATATTCTTCACCAGAGGATGTTTGGAGCTCTTGGACTTTTTGACTGGCAAAAGTACTTATTATGTTAAGGATTAAACAAATAATCTATTAATCAAAGTTAGAGACCATTTTACGACGGGGTCGCACCAACCATGACGCCAAATCAGGCCAGGGGCATAAAATGGGGGGACCAATGGCCCCTTGCCCACTTGCCCAACTTTCTCATCTTACAGCCCAACAGTAACTACAAGATGTTTCTGAAAATATTTAATGTGAGAAATAGGCATTAGTAACACAATATTGATTCATATTTGAGCAGCGCTACCTAGTTTGACCGTTTGGTCGGAGTTTGCAGGTGATTGACTCGACTGGACGGCTGACTCCAGCTCGTCTCTGACTGGATGTTTTCCTCCAGTCTGTGAAATCTTGCAGATGCCATCTGTCAGATACCCTGTCTCATGCTCTACTGTCATGATATAGTTATAATATGCTTTATAATCATATATTTGCTGCATTTCTACCCACTGCTGTTATAATGCCATTAATAAAACACGTCAGTATGTCCTGATGATGCAGTATGACAGTCGCCAAAACTGTCCAATCAACAAGTTACTGGTCAGTCTGTATAACTTCATGATTTCTTCCCTTAGTCTGGACCAAATGAACTGACCACAGGCGTGAAAGCACCCCAACAATCTAGGAGGTTTTAAGGTGAAAATAATTCTTTGAAAAATCTATCCTGTGACGAGGATCGCTGCTTCAAATATATACATACACCTTTCAACAAGCCCTTTGGTGCATCATATTTTGACAGATGACAATGTTGGACTAGTCCCTAATTTAGATGCCAAGCATGCTGAGAGACCTTGTCAATAACTGTAATAAGAACAGTCAACATTGATTAAGACAGGTTTCACCTGCCCTGCACCTTACTCTCAGCTGTCAGTCCGCCTGTCTCTCAGCATTGAGCTTAAATGATCTGAACACACAGCCCAGGATCTTTCATATGGAGCTGAGTATGCAGTATCTGTCATATCATCTCGGTGGCTTCATAGGCCACCTGGTCACCACAATCCCAACTATTCCAGCTATGAAGCAAATCACGCTGAGATGAGAGAAGAAACTGCGCTAATAACACAAAAGGCCTTATTTAAAGGAGCATTACTGTATGTCCCGCTGATGTGAAGGAGGGAAAATGAAGGGTGAGTGACATGCTCAATGTCAAATGTGCACTTTTCCAGGTCATGGTTGCCAAATACTTTTCAAGCTGCATACCTGTCATCAGGGAGACAGGAGGGGAGACGGGGGGGTGCTGAGAGGATTCGGACTACACAGATTCACGACAGATTCAAACAAGCTGGGTGCATTTGAGGCTGCATTTCTGTGCATGGTGCACGTCCTGCCAATGAGATCAGAGCGAGACACCAGCGTGGATGATGTCATCGCACAGAGAGGTATGCTGGGACCGAATTCCACAGTGGCACTTCAAATGCAACGCCACAGTGAGACAGAGGCCATCAGCGAGCCCAAGACCGTAAACAACAGCGACCTGCGGGTGCATAGTTCTCATAGATGGGGGTAATTATTTTCAGAGGTCAGACATCAATCACTGCACAACATACAAATAACGAGACTGTACAGGCTTTTTGAAGACATACGGATTCAAATAAAGGTTATTTAAAGTTCACAGTCAAGTTCACGCTTAGTTCACACCTGCCTCTAGAGTATCTTAAACCAGAAATGTCATTTTTGTGGTTGAAAAAGATTTAATCAAATAGCCAAAAACACAAACCCAACAACTCCTGTTTATAACAACTCTTGGTCATACAAGTTTCTGAAATGTTTCTGCCTCCTTGTACTATAACAGATCTCCTGGGCTCATTGTATATTTTAAAGCAGCCTTTATTTCTCATGACCTCCCACTTTTGACCTTTCAGTCCAAAATGGCAGAAGCGTTTCTGATGGGATGGCATGAACAATTGACTTTCACTTCTTGGCAATATACTGTAAGAAGTGGGCATAGTCACTGTGACGTCACCCATTGGTGTGTGGACCGCTGTTTTGAAGCCACAATTTTAGGACTTTATTTATTTAACAATTCATGTAAATGTCAATTAATCTGTTGATTATTTTCTAGATTAATTGATGGTTGTTGTGTTTATAAAATGTAAGAAAATGCCCAAGATGACGTCCACAATTGTGTTGCTTTATCCACAACTCAAAAACATTCACTTTACTGTCACAATGGAGTAAAGAAACCAGAAACTATAGAATCAGATTTTGAATTCATGCAGTTATCAAAAAAGTAACTAAAAAGTTAACTTAATAATTGACAAACTAATCAATTAATCGTTGCAGCTCTACTTGAGTTCTGCATTTTGGCTGTTGCCATCTTGTTTTTTTGCAAGCAGAAGTGACACGTGAGGGTGGAGCTACATACAAATGAACGCTGAGAACGGCAACCAACAAAGTTATAATTAATTTTCATGAACTACAAACACACTGTGAAAGGGTTAAAGTTTTAAGACAAAAAAACAGATGACACCCAGACCGGACAACACCGTGGTAGCAACCTGTCAATCACAACGTAGCCACACCCTAAAGCATCCCCTGCTATTTGACTCTTATTAGAAAGAATGCAAGTTTAAGACACTTCAGCATTGGCTTCACTTTTCAGACTCGGAGGCTGCCCACTGAGCTAAGCTTTACAGTACAGATATGAGGCTGGTAGTGAACCCCTAATCTAACTCAGTGAGAGGGCGAATAAGTATATTTCTCAAAATACTGGACTATTGCTTTAAGTTTTCATTCCTGGCGGAACTTGGCGATACCTATCACCAGCAATGTCATCCAACACAGTAATAATCAAATGTTCAGTGTTAAAATAATATGCATGCACTGGCTTTTGTCTTGCATAGTCATTATGTGCATGCAGAATCCCTTGTGCATACACTATTCACACTAACTCCACATGGGTAAGGTGGACTCCACAAGCAACAGTGAAAACTATACAGAGAGGCAGAATGTGAACTCATCAAATGGCTTTTGCTCAATACATGTCAGCCATAAACAGTATGAAAAATGGTCTACACGGACACTGAAGCATGCTACACAAAGATCCACACACCAGACACACACCTACTTTGCGAACATGGATGATTACAAGCTCATCAATCTGCTCCTGTGGGCGTATGCATTGTAATCCTAATAGCACATCATTTGTAACGGGGTCTCCAGTGTTTAGTCGTGGCGGCTCAGCGTTTTACTCGAAGCACATGTGGCCACGGGGGGAAGCAGATGTGAGAACAGCAGAGAGCATCATTAGCCTCACAAACATTCGCCAGCCGTGGAGACCCCTGTCAGACACTAGCACCTCAGACCCTCAGTCAGTCATGTTTCCACTGGCTTAAGCCGTCCATCTTTACACGTAACCTTTCCCACACTCCTATGCAAACTTCCTTTTCCTCTTTTCCAAAGGAGTGAGGTCAATGAGAGAGATAACCAGTATTTGTTTTTCATGCCTGTCAACCAGTCAGCGGATCTGGAATTACTGCATCTCCATTTTCTCCAAGAAGCTACAGTTGAATATTTATGTTTTACTTTCCAACTTTACGCTGGTGGCTTTGTTCTGCATTACTCCAGCTTTGGCCTTTTGCTCTCTGTGCACGCTTCATGCAACTCCTCCACTTTCACTCCATCAATATTGCTTTTTTTTTTTCTCCCAGTTCTACAGACATCCTTATGTCTGTCTCCTCTTGCTCTCACGTAAATCAATATCACTCCATTAATATTCCACTCTTCCTTTGCACATTCTATCGTGGCACTCACCTCTACTCCAAGACGGTTTTGTTATACTTTACGGTTTTATTTAACCCTGTTCATTGACAAAGATGTTCTTCGGTTTCACTATCTGATGGCTTTGAGCTGTACATCACATTATTTTCATATAAACACATCAATTCCTTAAATACTTATGACCTCATTTCCCCCCCAAAACTACACTTTTCTCCTTCAGTCCTCTAACTTGATTTCATTACTAAAGGTCTAAAGCATAATTACTGTCTTGTTCTTCTCTTTCTCCATCATTCTTGACCTTCTTGCCTCCAGCATCCTCTTCCTTCTTCCTTTCCTCTTTCCTTCCCACTGTAGAGACCTCTTCATCTCTCCTGACAATCCTCCACAGTACTGTTTCAACACACACATACACCTCCTACCTGCCCTCCCTTCTAATTAGGCGTCACAAGAGGGGCAGCGAGTGCTCCCTCTTCCCTCTCGTTAGCACCACTCCCCGGCACTCCTGCTGCAATCCCACCCTGGGACGGATCTGAGGTCAAGGCCGGGGCAGGACACAACAGACAGGCATGTTTTCAAGCCAAAAGGAGGGCAGCTCAACCGCAAGGTTCTGCTTCTTTTGAGATCGGCCATGTGTGAAAAAAAAAATCTGCAAGCCTGATGATGCGGAGGGCCCCGGCTGCCGCTGCAAACAAAGTTTGAGCCGCCGTCCGGGAACACACAACAAGATAAAACAACAACGCTCCATCACGCTGACGGAAGGGACGTGGAGCTCGCTACAGATGGAGCCCAAGATGTTTCATCAGAGGAACAGGATGCCAAAGGGTTGGCTTTCAAGTCCGGCAATGACAAATAAACGTCATGAAGAAGGAACAAATACATTCACAAGGGGCTCCAGAGGAAGCGGAGAGGGGACGGAGGGCAGCCACCTGCAAAATCACAATAGAGCTGACAATGTGTGATGGGCGTGGAGCTACAGAGGCCATCACTGCTGCTGAACTGGACACAAAAAAAAAAAATCGCTCTGCTGTAATGTTGCCATCTGCTGGCAGCTCTTTATCAATGCGTAACAGCAGCTTGATATAAAATCAAAGAGTTTTGCAGTGAGGGCACAATAAGACATATTCCATTTCCTGAGAGTCACATGAAACCACAAGAACTCAATATGCTTTTTGATACTGTAGTCTGAACAACATGCCCTCTCGCATACACTCTGGCATATAACACTGCAACATGACTCCAGAAAGTTATGCCATTTACTGGCACGGGCCCGCTTTGGGCAGTCAGTCACAGCATGTTATTAGAACTTGGCATCAAGTCATTGAAAGGCAAACAACACTATCGAGTTCCACGAGATTTTGGAGGGGAAACGCAGAAGACGTATTCTCCGTTCCACATCTCTTCAATTTTCACAAGGCCTGGTTTGTTAATCAACTCCTGATGTAAAAAAAAAAAAAAAACAGCTTGACCTTTGGGAAAATGCTCTATTTTGTTTTCTTTGCGAAAAATCGATGAGAAGATCAATACCATGTCTGTACACTAAATATGAAGTTAGGGAAAGGGGACTGCTAGTTTAGCTTAGCATAAAGACTGGAAACAGGATGAAAGCTAGCCAGGCTCTGTCCAAACTAGGTAGAAAATTCTTCATACAAACATTTCTATACCTCACTAGTCAGCCCGTTTGCACGAAAATGTGTATAAAAGCCACGATAACGCACAAGGTGTATAGTGAGCAATCGATACACCTCTGTTGATTTCTGCGTGTCAATGCAAACACATCCATGTATAAATGATACAATAAGATAAGATAAGATAAGATATTCCTTTATTGGTCCCACAGTGGGGAAATTCACAATAAGAGTTAGTGATGTATAAAAAACGAGAAAGACCACTTATGTTGGATGGGTGGGGAGGTGGAGGGGTTCAATAAACACCAGACCTGTGTTGGAGACCAGAGTTTAGTTTTCTAAGTTACATTAGCGACATTTGTTGTGTGAAAATTGGCACATTTTTATTATTTTTATTAACGGAACTGACAAGTTTTCCATAGTTGGGTTACGCTGTTTCTGTTCAGATTCTTCTATTCTTATTTTAAGCCCAAGTATGACATTTTCCCTCACCTTAAGTGTTTTCTTTCTTGAACCTAAGTTAGTGGACATTTTGTGGAAAGCGGCGTACAAATTACACGAGAAAAAGTTAAAATTCTATATTCATGACTTGCGAAATGTCTGTGTCATGTTGTGGTATTTATGTGCCTTCCTGTGAGACTGGGTTGCACTAATTAACACCTTACATCTCGTTAGTTTAATCCACATAAAAACTGAAGAGTACAAAAACGCCATTTCTATTCTTTACACTAAGCTAGCCCTAGCTTCACACGTAGCATGGAGACATGGGAGTGGTATCAGTCTTCTCCTAACTCTTTGCCAGAAATCAAATAAGGATATTTCCCATGATATCAAACTATTCATTTTACTAGAAATTTGGTTCTGGAGCTTTCGACTGCTACTTCACTCCAAGCAAGTGTCTGTCAACACTGGGATTGTCAAAAAAAAGAGGGGAAACAGTCTTTTATAAAATACAATACCAGAGATCACCTCATCATCTTAAAGCCAGGTCTAATTTTATATATTCTTCTCAAGTCATGCCCCATTTGTGAAACCTCTGACTGGGGATTTTATGTTTCCACAATAGCTTCTTTGAACTGAAGGATCTTCAGGATTTTCAGTAGAGTAAATGAAAATAACTACAAATTGGAGATGAGTGATATACTGTTGAAACTGAACTTTCTTTGGGACTCAACGTCCAGTACAAGCTGCCATGTCCTGTTCTGTTCGGCAGTACTTTTTCTTCATTGGCCCGCTGAGAATGGAAGTGAAGCTGCTTCCTTTTGGCCCCGGCTCCACAGGGATGAATGCCTGCTCTCTGGATTTCCAGTACTGGAAGAACAGCATCCCGGCTCACCTGAGTAGGACACACAGGAAACATTGCTACTGTGCCAGGAACGCTAGGAGCACTGCACGAGAAGTGAAGCATTTCGTGGCAGGTACCGTAGCGATTCACGCAAACATGAGTACCAGTGAATTTTAGCCTTGGGGGATTGAGAGCAACATTGCACACATACACTTCCACACTAAGCAGCCCTTGGTCTCACTCCACAGATTAAGCCCAGATGGGAACAATGAGATGAGTATGAAGGCTTTTGCAGCGTAACTGAAAACACTCGCTTTTGTTAACGCTCTCCAAAAACTGGCTCCATCCATCCATCACTGGCCAGATGTTCTCTGAAGCCTTTTCCTTTTCTCCACAAGTGGGACCAATCCTTCTCAAAATTAATACACTTCCCATTCCACTTGCGTCCACAACAAAGGCCCTCATGAAAGCTAATTGGATAGTTTGTGGTCTTTACGATCAAGCAATCAAGCCAAGGAGCGTGTTTCGGAGAACAAGACATGTTGTTGTTGACGGACGACCACTTGGGACACATTTGCACGCCGTGACCCCACTTAATCCTGCCATTAGACCCTAAAGCTTCCCCATCCTGAGGACTTCAATACACTCTGCTCGCTGCATTAAGACTCTGAGAGGGACCATTTCCTTGAATAAACATCAAAATCTGTTGCGTTTGTGCTTAATTTCCTTTTGGATTCCAGCTGAGTGTGCAAAGTGATTACGTCTGGCAGCTGACTTAAATCCATCATGTGTTGAAAACAATAAACCATGTCGTTTAGCACTAACTCACAAAAAGAGAGCAATTTCATCCACTTCAATAGAGAAATCATTGTCACAGGCTGTTTTATTTGCTGTATTGTAGTTGCAGCAACAAGAGTATAGCTAATATATTTACCTTAATTTGTTAGAAGTTGGTAAAAAACTTACGGTACACACACCCAGTTTGTTTTTAGATCAGTTTTATATCAACGCCCCTGTAAGTGGGGATGTAGACACTGACTTTATTGGATTGGCCAAACGTCACTGATATAAATCCAGCTTCCAATTCCTCTGGTAAGTGCAAAGCTGCAGCTGATATGTCTCTACTTCGTGCTTGTAATTTTCAACACAAATGCATTTTAATGTGACGCAGCAGTGAAAGGCCTTTCCTGTGAAACTTGTTCACGTTAGCTAAGCTGGCAAGCATTTCCAAAAATTTGTGAGCGTAGATATTTTCTGCACTTTTTGTCAGGAGATCGTTCTGAATCTTTGCACAGACAGAAGTTTATCAGCGGTTACCTTACTACCAACAAACTTTTAACAACAGGAAGTTTTTAAAAACACGTTTGTTCACATTAACTTAAACATATCTTTATGTCACACACATAGGGGTTTACAGATTTCACATTTTAAGAAAATTCATTTTGCAATTTATTAAGGCCGTCCTCCATCAAAGAAATTCTTAGTCGACTAACATGTTTTTCAACTTATCGATGACTTGATTTAATCAACAGTGGAGTTTCTCCACAAAGAATCACACAAAAGCACCACTTTAAATCTTGTTTAACAGAGATGTGCTCATAAGTTTCTTGTAAATAAGTCATTCAGCGTGAAAAAAAACATAAAAACTGACAGTTGAATGAGACCAAAACGACCAGTTAATCGACTAATCGACTAAGACGGGCTTGGCAGCCTTAGTATTTAGTAGCTGGTACCCTGAGTTTTGGGAATTGAACAGTAACAAGGTCTCCCTAACTAGACAGGATTGCTGCATTCCTACCTGTAAGATCAAATGTGACAATGCAAAATTAAGATTCACAAATTTTACAAAAGAAAAACATAAAAGACAAAAGCAATAAGAGGTCAAAAAAAGAAAATGACAGCATACAAAAAGGATTTGCTTTGCTCCGTCACCCTGGCAGGTGGCAAATTCATGATTTACGGGCACTAAATTTAATGCTCTGAGATGCCTGACTGTCTTTTAAGGGCACAACACGAGCACCTTTAAATCCCCATCCAGCAGAAATGGAAAAAAAGTGTTTCTGGAAGGTTCCACTTTGCTGCACAAATCAAGGGAACAGAGTGAGAGCAACAAGACCCTCCAAGAATCACTCGAGGTATGTCATTATGTCACCCACAAAGGAAGGCCTATTCCACTTAGGGTTGGAGCCACAGGCCATTTGGCCCACACACACAAAGTCACACAACTTCCAACAGCCATACACGCAAATATAGAGTCCCATTCTCTAGTTAAACAGCAATGCACAGACTCTGACCTAAGAGCGAGGATGAAAAGGAATGGCCACCGCATGGCAGAGGCAGCACTTGTTGATCCCTGGTCTCTGAAGCAAAGCACTAGGTCACTCTGGTGTGTGCGAACAGACAAATGTCCAGTGCTGACTCATGCTGTGCAGTCCTTGCACAGATGGGAAAGCTTTTGCACACTTGAGCAAAAAATGTACCGAGTCATTATTGAGTCTTCAGAGACACAAAACAATCAAACCACTGCCACTTGTTGTAATACACACATCAGTGTGTGTGTGTGTGTATCACACTCTTGCCACTGAACTGAACAGCTCACGGAGTCGAGTACAATTATATATACACACAACTTTCTATTAAGGTAGGATAATTAAGGATTAGGCTTTTATACTCTTCAGCTAATCATAAAAACATAATCAGAGGTCTTATATCAGCAGCCACACAGTGATGCTAACACGCATAGTAAGTCCATTAATGTGCCAATTTATGATTTTCTATCCCAACGGGCCTATTTAAAGTGCAACATAATCAGGCCAGCACTGGACAGTGGCCTGGAAAAAGAGTTGCAAAGCCTCACACAGTGTTTGCTTCTCTGTCACTGACGTCCACTGATTACAGCATGGACATGCTCAGCGGGGCTATATGGCAGCCAGGGTGCCTAAAGCCCAAATCACCTTGAAGTGCCATTAGCACCTGTCGTGGTCATTTTACACATGCTGACAGTGGCATCCCGCCCCTCTGTTTCAGACCTAAAAGCTGACTGTACAGGCCAAACAACTGCTTTGTGTTCCACTTAAAAAAACTCTTGCTCAGTCATCTTTTATGCAACTTTACCTGCATGAATAAGGCCTTTCGGAGATAACATGTAGTAGTCATCCAGCAGTGATCAGCTGAGTGTAGTGATTCGAGAAGTTTGCTCAATGCCAGACTGATAAGCTTTGACCTTTCAGAGGATCACCCATGCTCTCTCTATTAAATTTCAGGTCTGACATTGCAAAGTAAAAGCAAGGACTCAACAAAATTCACAGTATACAGTATTAAGACTTCAAACACCACATTTTATCACAGTATTTCAATCTGTCTCTCATTTTCTTTATCATTTTAGATTTGCACATCGTTCATCATCTCATCCAATGTGCAGCAGCATTGGACCTGCTTCAGCACCACAGGAGGAAGAGGATCACCAATACTTCCTCACATCCCAGGAAAAAAATAATTACATTAAAAATATATATATCATTGCCATTATTGGGTCCTGTATATGTATGTAAAATTTGAACAAACCTGTAATAAATTATATAAGGTATGGATATAATAGTGTCACTTAAACCCAAAGCACCTGGGTCCCCATTGAGATACAACAGTGAGTTGTCCTTTGGAGACAGGTCTGATTGGAAGCAGTAGGTTCTTTATCAATAAATTGAGTAAAAGTCACAAAGAAAAAAAAAAAGATAAACATCCAAATAACGTGGTGCGTCAACTTCATAAACTCATCTTTCTCAGTGTGAGGTGACGCCTTCCTCTCACGTGTTAAATGACTGAATCGATTCATTTGAAGCTTACCTCCACACAGACGGCGAGCAGCAGCAGTCCAGTCGTCCACAAGCAGCCCCCTGTCATCTCTCACGCTGTTTTCTCAGTGTTATTTCAAACTGTAGTGAGGCAGTTGTCCGACTGTCCCAGTCTGTCCAGTCACTCCGGGAGAAAGAGGTTCTGCTCTCCTCTGCGCTGCGCTCCGGCTCCACTTCAACTTCACAGAGAGAGAGAGGGAGGAAAAAAGGTAAAAGTCAGCCAAGAACTGCCGGAGACGACATGACACTTCACGGTCGCTTCCAGATATTTTGTTCCCCCAGCAAACACGTTGCTGCTAAATTTATGTTTGCATACCAGGCGTGCGTCAGGAAAAGGGGCTCACCCACCTTACATTCTTAAAGAAACACAGTCCCGACCCGGGCCGTTACGCGCTCACAGGCTGCTCGGTGCGCAGACGTGGAGTTTCAGAGATGCTTGGTGGTTCTCAACTCAGGTCCAGATAGAAGACAAAATTTGGCCATATTTTAAAGCCCATATGAGCCCACTGTCCTGTCTTGGTTTTTGGATAAGATGGTCCACTAGGACAACATTTTGAACCCATAAGATCTTAAGAAACATGACCATTTTATTGTATCACAATGAACTCTTTTGCTCCATGAGGGCTTCATGACAACTGGAACTTCTTACATGCGTCTGCAGCCTGTGGTAGGCTAAATATATAGCTAGTAATAATTAGCTTAGCTTAGCACGAGAGGAAACGGGGAAGCATATCAGTACCTCTGCCGCTCACTAACTAAAGCTGGAATTAGAGAAACCAGCAAGAAGCCCGTTGTTGGAAGTATGCAGCCGAAAAACGCAACCCGGTGTCGATAACCCTCCAAAGCTATGTGTTGTCGGCTGTGCACCAGTTGAGGATTTCGCCTACTTTTCACAGCTTTAGATTTAGTCACAAGTATGCAATGCATTAGTCTTTCAAGTTAGGCGCCCAGCGCTGCCAGCCATGTGCCATTTAAGGTCAAGAGGAGGTTTTATCTGAATCAAGCTCTGACTGCTTGAACTGAGATCAACTGGATGGAATGAAACATTCTTAATCTTGGCCTTTGCTGGCGTATGATTGAACTCTGCTGTTGTTTCTGATTTACCTTGATGAGACCCATGTCATTCCTTTCTGGCTCCAATAATAATAGCAAATTTGCGGATGAGGATCATATTTTTCATGCAATTTAATGAAGGTCTGTATTGTATCTTTGGACATGAATGCCTCCCACACCTCCGATGTGTGTAAAACAAAAGGGCTTGACCTGATGTGTTTCACTTTTGTGAGTACAGTAAATGAATTGTACTAACAAACTGTAACAGAATATCTTCTTTGTGATGATATTATCCTATTTTGAAATAAACTATATTTCTCAGTGATTCAATAAGGACTACAACATTTTCCACTTCAGTGAGAAAGGAATTTTGTATTACACTATCCAGTAAGCGATGACTGGGGTCGGCATCTCCTCTTCCTTTTGATCCCACACCTCCATTAAGAGACATTAAGTTCTTTGAAGCTTAGCCCACAGTGGTAGTGCATTAGGACTTACTTGTCGCTTTTGAAGCAGTCCAGGGCCACCATAATAACAATGTTCCCAGAGAATGTCATCTACCCTCAGCCAAGCTCAAAGGGCTGCCCTTTGAGAGCCACACAATAGTACAGGTATGTATGGTATGAGCTACCTGAATTGCTGCCTGACACGCAGGCTTGAATTCAGCTTAATCTCTATTAACACATGAAGCACAGGAATGTAAATGTTTATTTCCCCAGGAGAGGAAAAGAAATCTTTACCTGAGGACTGCAGAGAGGGTTGAAATCATTTCCTTTCCACCTCGTGGTTAAATTATTGTCCTTAATAGCTCCTTGAAATTCAAAGCCTACCTGCCCCTGCCACTCATCATGTAAAGTCCAGCATCTTTGAAAGAGCTCCGGAAGCCCCTTGTTGAACTCTGACCACCCCCGGCACCCTAAGAGCACCACAGACACCCCACAAAGCAGGAGCAAGCAGTGGATAATGCTTGGAGACATGAATAGTTTACATTCACTGTGACTGGCGGTGCATAGCTAAGCCACGTCCTCATGTTTCAAATGCTGTTGCTCTTATTGATGGACATGTTCAGTCGCTCAAAGCTCCCATCGGCAGAGTTGCAAAATCACTGCCCCCGGGCACAAATGTATTTTTAGGGACTCTACGAGCTTAAATAGCATCTGTCAGTTGTTTGCTCAACAGATCTTACATGGACTTTTCTGTGTGGGAAGACAAATAAGGGGTTGAGGCAGCAGCTAATGATAGTCCTTTAGCTGAGATCTTTTGTTTGAATGCAATGATGGGCTCGATGCTAGATGCTCAATGACACTGTTTTACACTTTCAAGCCTTATTAGAGGCAGCTACCACCATTTTACCCTGCACTTTATATGCATGAAAGCATGTAAGTCTGACTTTACGTGTGTGCAAAATAGGGCCACAGTATGTACAGTACACGTGTTGGTTTCCTAGCTAAACATACTTGCAGCAGGTCAGTGCCCCCCATATGAGTAACCTAGTTGTCTCCCTTTGGCTGACACCAAACATGGCTGTTTGATCAGTGATATTTGGCCGGAGAGTCAAAGCGCTGCTTGTCACATGCGTTCAAAGAGACGGCAGGAATTTGCCAGATACAAGCTAGAGAAAATGCCCTTCACGGGACACCAGCCAGCTTGTTTTTGCATTAAAGAGGCAGCTAACAGATTTTGAGATGTGTTTTTTACCTCCCCAAGCAACGGAAACTTGAAGGCACAATGTCTAATATTTAATGGGCTCTTTTAGCAGAAACAGAATATTATAAAGTTTATTTTCTGTAGTGTATAATCATCTGAGAATGAGAACCATTCTGTCGTTACCCTAGAATGAGCTGTTTATGTCTACATACTGAGCGGGTCCTCTTTGCGGATGTTTCTTCAGTAGCCCAAAATGGGCAAACCCAATTTTTTCGTTGGCCATCTCTTACACACTTGGCACACGGGAGAAATTTCACCTGGTTGCATTTTGCAACCTCACTGCTAGATGCCCCCAGATCCTATGCACTGCACCTTTAATGATTAAAAAAATACTTTTTGGAAATACACTTATTCACTTTCTGGCCAAGAACTAGATGAGAATATCAATACCACTCATGTGTGTCTGTTAAATATGAAGCTACAGCCAGATGACGGTTAGCTGAAATTAACATAAAGACTGCAAACAGGAGGAAACAGCTAGCCTGGTTCTGTCCAAAGGTAAACAACACCTCTGCTGGTTTCCTGGCGACCTCATGGTGACAACATAACTCTACGAAGCCACTGCACTCAGAGAAGAAATAGTCTAACTTTGTTTTTTGTGTGAATTAGACAAACAGGATATATCATGTTAACTTGTGAGCTTTAGAGGTGCTGATAAGTGAATTTCTTACCTTTGGACAGAGCCAGGCTAGCTGTTTTCCCCTGCTCTCATTCTTTATGCAAAGCTGCTGGCTGTAGCTTCATTTTTAGGATCGTGCCTTGAAGGAGACACGCAAATTGCAAAACTCTTGAGATGTTTAAGGTTAGGCATTGACCTTGAATGGTGAGGCATTGACCTCAATTTGCTAAGGTTAGGATAGGTCGTCGGGTAGCGAGTAACTGTTCGTTTAACATAGCACACACAAACACCCCAGAGTGTTGTTGCAGCACCTTGTTATGGCTTCCCAGCATGCAGTTTACCGCCACTTGGTTGCTTTTCCCATCTGCCTCTGATTGCCTTTACGGCTCTGTGGAATTTGGCACACTATCTGTGTGTGTGTGTGTCTTTGTGCGTGTGTCTGCTCGACTCCGGAGGAAACGAAAGCTCTCGCCATTGCTGGGCCACAGTGTCCCGGGAATGCCAGGCTTGCTAAGGATACAGTAACCTGTGTGTCTGTCAGCGTGGATCTGTTTCAGCGGCAGGCATCACGTTTCATCAGGCATGTCACATCCACTGCATGCTGTCTGAGGGCATCATGCCACAAACCACCAGTCAGAAATGTAGACAGTGGGCACAACACACTTCACACTGTTGCCAATGATCAGTCATCTTGTCTGAGAGCCTAAAGGTATAATTTTGTCTTTCTTTCTTTAAGGAAATATCTAATTACATACAAATCCTAGCTTGCAGCTAAAACCCAAATGTGCTGCTGGATGAATATTCATGAGACTGCTTAAACTATTTCACGATGAAGAACTGGCAATAACTTCCACATAAGAAGATTAAGGCATCATTTTACACAAAGCCAGGATTTCCTGTCATCTAATGACAACGTTAACCTGAGATACAGTATCTGATGTATGCCATGGATATTACAGCTCAGCAAAAATCTGAAGAAAATAATCAAGCGGCTGTTCAAAAAAGAGACAGAGCGGCAACAGGACACTGTTGTATTTGTGGATTAGGATGTCTATTGTTTCAGTAAATCTGCAGCAGGCTGATAGCTGGCAGAAGAGTTGAACGGTGCCATTTAGGGTAAAGAGGAATAAACATCCCCTGGGAACAGTTTCATCCAGCATTGGGCAAATAAGTGCCCGAGCATGTTTTTCCCATTTTCCTTCACATTATGTCTTTGTGCCATTTTTTGCCTTTAAATCCCAGTTTGGCCTACAAAGGCAGAGCACTACAGAAGCAGTGGAATTAAGAGAATAACTCAAAATATGTGGTTAGTTACTGTGTTTTGTCTTTGCAGGGACGCGTTGTCCCCTAATATTTAACTTTTCCCTGCTGTATGAATCTCATCGGTTAGGTAATACTTGCAATGTAATTAGTCAGGTGTTCTGTAAGGCTTCTGGGGGATGCTGAAAAACATGTGTGCTTGATATTGTGTAAGGACATCACAATTCATGACTCATCGCCTTTATTTCCTGGAATATGAAAGAAAATAATAATAATTGCTGAATGGAGATGACAAGCAACGAGGGTCATGCAACACTTAAGCATCACATGCCCAGACCGCACAGTGAATTCTGCTTTTCAAATTTCAGCATCTTGTTCTACACTGCAGACCACTGGCTACCCACAGAGACCACCTGAGTAGAGGTCTGGTTGGGTGCATGTCTTCTGTTGACAACACATGTGTGTGTGAAAGAAAGAAGACAGAGAAGGAGAGGGAAATGACAGACAGCTTGGCCCGGCTGTCAGCTGCCACTCGGTTCCCATTACGAATTCTCCCCTTGGTTTCTGCACACTTCTGCACGCCTCAGGTACTGCTTTTGGAAGCCAGCTGACTGTCCGTCTGACAGAGATTGCAAAGGAGAAACCCGGCGAGAAAGCTGAAATGAAGCAAGGGTCCATTTCCCACGTTGTTCTTGGCTCCTGTCTGCCCCTGAAGACTTAAGCGAACACTTCCAAAACAAAGAGATTGTCTGTGTAGGTGCCCAAATAGCCAACCCACGCATATATGCACACTTGCATGCAGACAGAGACACACTCACGCTGGGACATAAAAAATGTTATTCTAATTCCTTCTAAGTGCCTGTTTAAGCAGCTGTTTTCTGTAAACACTGGCTCGGACAGCGAGCTCGGACATTTGGTTTTAGATCATTCTCAATTATATCATAATTACCAGGACTCGGTCTGGTTGTCAGCAACAGCACCCAGAAAATATAGCTGTGAATTGCTGCCGCTTTGCCAGCACAAACAGCCGGCCTGCTAATCCCAGCACGGCTCTGTGAAAATGGCCTGTGGTGGGATATTGTCGAAACATGTCGGGGTCATGTGGGACGGTGTCCGACCCACACGACGGATAGCCTTCTGTGGTCTTTGTTTCACCTCCCAAATGATCCATTCAGTATTCAAAGTATGCGCTCATTGACTGGCTTAGTGACAGCCTCACAGTAACCAGCGCAGTGCTTTTCCAGCGATGCAATGCAAGACCTTTTTTGTCCTTCCTGAGAAAATCATTAATGAAAATCATCAAGGTAGAAGTGGGTCCGGGTGTGGTTCCACAGGACTCTCATTTCCAAGCACATACTGACCTTTTCTCACACTTTTAACCTTGCATAGTTGTTGACTCATTTTCCATCCTGATCCTCTCAGTGGGAAATGTAGACGGTTAACTTGGATGTCTTAGCTAATGAGCCGGAGTCATTATCTGAGGATTACATCCGACAGGTGCACAGAGCCCTGCTTAACAAGACTCCGGTCTTGTCTGTTTGTCTATATTGTAACTATGAATCTGCAGTTACTGCTCTGCTAAAACCCACATTGTCTGCGTAGATCCATTGTTTATGAAAGGCTGAAGTAATGGTTATTTCAAGAGAGCAGGCATCATCTTGTTAAGATGTAATTAATTTCTGCATGCACGACCTCTTCAGCTCCAGGGTTGGGTTGAAGCTGGGAAGAATAATAGTGCCAAATTCAGCTTTAACTTTTTGTGGCTATTTTGGTCCCAGATGTTGAAATCCTGGTGTAAGTTCACTCCGACAATAAGAATACAGCCAATATTTAGTCCTCTCCTACTTGCTCAAAATGACAGCCAGACATTTCTTGATGATGATTAGCGCTATTCATTTCATGTCCATTTTCCATGTTGGTCTGCTGTGGGCTATCATGCTTTCCCAGTGCTCTTTGCCATTGTGCAAATGTAATAAAAACGGTTTAATTCTAAACAGAACTGAAAAGACATTCTTAAACTTGACTCAACACATACGGAGATCAAAGATAATGGGTGCCTTTCAGCCAACAGCTGCAATTAGGACTGTCTGCACAAACATCAGTGACATTAAGATTTGCTATTTTGCAAAATGCAGTGTTAACTTAAAGGAACAGTGCGTAGTCTATCATCATGGGCCTCTATTGGCAGAAATGGGAGACAATATTAATAGGTATCTTTTCATTAGTGTATAATCACTTGAAAATAGGAATCATTGTGTTTTCATTAGCTTAGAATAAGCCTGTTGTACACACCAAGTAGGTCCTCTTCACAGAGCCGGGCGCCATGTTTCTACAGTAGCCCAGAATCAAACACTGGCTCCAGACAGGGCCATTTACATTTTTGCATCGGCTACCGTGTTTCTCGAAGTTTCAGTCGGTTGCAATCTGCAACCTCACTGCTAGATGGTGCCAGGTACTACACACTGCACCTTTAAAGCTGCTATATTCAATATTTTATATTTACAATAAATCACATGACTACTAACTGGTGAACAAAGACGATTATTTAACAGCTAAAGAGCCATGTAGCCCCTCAGGAACTAGCTTGGTTAGCTAGAAAGTTAGATCATTGTGCAGTTAGCGACAATAGTTAATACAGTTGGTAGTTCCATGTTTACTGTCAGTTGGACTCAATATAGTTTTTTAACTTAATTCGGAAAACTTTAATGGATCTATAAGCATAAATGGAATATAATATTAATAACCATGTAGTCATTAGTGTATAAGCACCTGAAACTTAGAATGAGCCCTTCATATCTACACAGGCAGGCGAATGGTGTTTTGGCAGTTTTTCACCCAGCAGCTCATGCTACCACAATCTTGGAAAAGGAGGAGTGTGCTAAGGGCCACTGGGTTGCAATCTGCAACTACACCACTACTTGTTGCCAAATCCTACATGCTGCACCTTTAAGTAAAAAGTCATTTTAGTTCTATAATCTTTAGGAACTTTAGAAGGTTATTTTGTGAGCTCTCTGCTATCTGTAGTGTGACTCTGTTCCCTCTTACAGGTTGGATGGACAATGCAGCAGACTAGTGTTTGTCGCTCAGGCTACACTGCCTGACAGCAGATGTATTTAGCAGCGTCATTTGAGGGTAGAGTTAACCAAAGCATACCTCTGCACCAAAGACATGTCACTTTCTTTCTCCTCTGCTCTAAAGCCACATCTCTGCCTCTTTCCCTTGTGATCTAAAGAGCTTGAAAGGACAGCCACTCTCCCACTGTCTCTCCCTTTCTGTCTGCGTTCTTTCTTCACACAGGGCCTCTGACTGTGTGTGATCCGGAGGTGTGACACTTTCCCAGTAGCCCACAGGTATCCGTTACCCAGCCAGGAGCGTTGGCGCGCTGCCCACAGCCCTACCTGTCTCAGAGGGCACAATAGAGGGGATGCTGTGTGAGGATCTCCTCTCCAGTCCTGCCAGACTCTGTAACGCCCTGCTACCACACCAGTGGACCCATCGGGAGAGCAGCGCCTTCATGACTGATCTTTTTTTATCTGCAGAATGAGAGAAACAATCAAGACTTGACTCACAGTATTACTACCTCTATCCTGTTTAAAAAGATGGATTTATTCTCTCATCTAATTCTGTTTCCTGTCTCCTAAACCTCATTTTAGATCCAGCATGTACGCCCCTCTTACCTTATTGCTTTATTGCTTCAATGCATTCCTAATTCTGCACCATCATTTTTTACCAAATAAAAAATACATTTTGAATATCCACTTTTTCTTTAATATCTTGGTATTTGCATGTCGGTTTATGAAATGACTGGCCATAATTATTGACCTGAAAACCAACTATGTGAAATAACAGTTGGCAAAGCAGGGAACATTTGGGGAAGAAACAGGCCACATGATTATGATGAGTGACAACTTTGTCGACTTTGCTGCCATCTAGTGGTCTAAATCTGCAAATGCTAGGAAGACTGCTGCCCGTCAGAACATGCACATTATTTTATAGGATTTAAGGTCAGTTGAATTTGTGAGCACTGCCATGGTCCTTGAATTCAAATGAAATGACTAGCGCTAATGGTCGATATTGTCTTATCCGTGGAGAATGGGGGAAAAGCTACAGCTAGAATGCAATCCAAAAGCTCAGTTAAACAGACGGCCTGAGATTTAAAAATACATTTCAGTTGCTGGTCTCATTTAAAAGGAGCAGCAGCATATTAATTTTCATTCGCATGGCAGTCGGCTTGCACAAAATGGTCTGTAATTGTGTAAAAATATGAATAAAGAATGAATTCCAACATTTAGTGCTTTCATTGTGACATGATCTTCCCTGAGAGCAGAAACAAAGTATAGCTGTGGACTGAGGTTAGAGTGGACTGAATAGAATAGACTGCAGGATTCTGAGGTCAAATTAGGACACTGAACCAAATGACCCTGACAGTGACTTTGAATTGTATTTATACAAGGGAGTGGCTCAGAGTCTACCGCTCAGCCAGACATGCTCAACTGAACTATAGTGGTTTCATTTCCTGTAACAGTGCTGCTAAAAAAGTATGTGATAAAATCTGAAGATTCACCTCTGACATGGCAATTTTCAAAGGGGTTCCTTGACCTCTGACCTCAAGATATATGGATGTAAACAGGTTCTTCTACAGAAATGTCCACTTTATGATTATCACATGCAGTTTGGGGCAAGTCATAGTCAAGTCAGCACACTGACACACTGACAGCTGTTGTTAAATGTTAGATTTTTGCCATGCTATTGATTTAAGCATATTTTTATGCTAAATGCAGTACCTGTGAGGGTTTCTGGACAATATTTATCATTGTTTTGTGATGTTAATTGATTTCAGATAATAAATATATACATACATTTGCATAAGGCAAGCATATTTTCCCACTCCAATGTTGATATGACCATTAAATACTTGGCAAATCCTCCCTTTAACCCATTAAGACCAGATGCTATATTTGTGTGTTTATACCTTTAAGACCAGCTGCAATGATTGTGTTTCTACCACATGTTTCAGACATTTTCAATTCAGTGAGATAATAGCATATAGTGACTATATATTACAGACCCATTTTTTTTGTACGCTACCATTTAAGTTCTTATATTACAACTTTTTATTACAGTGCCACTTTCTGTTTTATGCTGTGACACATACAGTAAACATATCACTGTCATATGGGTCAGAATTTATTTTATTTTATTGTTTTTGTTTAGTCATTTTGTAGGACAAAGCCATTAAGTGTTCATAACCAAAATTCTAAGCTGTGAAATGGGTTTTATTTCATGTTTGCATCTGCTACAGAGGCTGAGAAATAAAGGTTTTGTAAACATTGATAATTCTGTCAAGTTTTTCAGAAATCCTCAGGTTTTAGGAGGTTGTTTTCAAAAACGCCTCAGGTTTCAGAGTGGTTTTTTTTTAGATAGCCTCTCTGTACATTTTGCATCTAGTGGCGAGGTAGCAGATTGTAACCAGCTGAAACTTCTCCCGTGTGCCAAGTGTGGAGAAGAACTGCGGTGGCCGACGCATTAAATGTGAAAATGTGAAAACGTGAATGGCCCTCTCTACACTCAGTTGCTTTCTATGTAGACATAGACGACATTCTGAGATAACAAAATTCTTATTTTCAGGTGATTTTACACTAAAGAGTACACATTTATTAATATTATATTATATTTCTGCCAATAGATCCCCTTAAAATTACTTCAAGCAGCCTATGCACATTTAACATGTTTTGACTAAAACTATTGATTTCAGACACTCAAAACTACAGTGGCTATTTTTAAAAAACAATTCACAGTTTAAGATGTTGACCCTACCGTAACCCTTTAATTAAGTACATAATCGATTTCAAATGTTGTAATATCACAAAGTCTGCAGACCAAATATTATATTTCTGAAAATCCATATCATAGATTTCGACATGTAATCCTGATGAGTCATAATTCTTGATCAAGTGGTTGTACTTTGCTCACCATCACGTCACTTAGCTGATCAAGGCAATTCAAAGAATATGATGTGGAGAATAAAATGAAAGCAGGTCAATGTCCAGTATAACGTGGTATCTGTGCGTGTGTGTGTGTGTGTGTGTGAGCAATATCCTGTATATTACAGTGGATTGTATAAATCACAACTAACTTAAAATCTTCTTCTTCCTTCAGACAGAATCTTATTAAGAATTAGAGTCTGTGGTTTACTGCAGCCAACATTTTCATATGGGGTCTATTTGAGTTACACAAGGGCTGATAAATGGGCCCCGACGGGTTCATCTGCTGAATCCAATGTGTTAGCCAACTGGAGGATCTGAGCTAAGCCCGTGTTTCCTCATCTGGCCTCCAAATGTGTAGTATAAAAGAAACTGCCTTAACACTTAATTTACATTTTTAATAATGCAAAAATTCTTAGCAGAAATGAGCGCTGACGCATAGAGAAAATACTGAAGCGCTCTCAAATTGGAAACAGAGTCACGCATCTGGCTCTGATGAGCTTCTGGCAAACACAGGCCCATTCATCTGTGGGTACACCACTGGCGTATGGTACTATTCAGGCCATTAGTGAAGTAATCAGAAATGTATTAAGCGAGGTGTGAAATTGGTCAAATTTCTTGCATTCATTTAAAAATATCCATGTTTCTCATGGATAGCATGGCAGCAAGTATGTGGCTATATTGGCTTTTTTTGTGATCATCAACTAAACATTCATATGTGGTAAAACAAAAACTGTTGGATGATCAAAAACATGTAAAGCATTCAACTAGAAAGCAACTTACAGTCGTTTGTGTGGTGCTGTAGCATTGCACCACCATGCAGGCTGTCACGCTGTCATGTGTCACTGGGTCACTCGAGTAGAACAGAGCCGCTGCTAATGTCATTAGGGACACCTGAAATGTAATGTAAATGAAATGTAAATGATAGTTAATCCACATGGGTCCCAAATGATGAGTCCTGAGTCTTTGCCACACAAAGTCCTGTGTACCCAAAGCTGAATTTAAACTAACAAAGTAGATAACTGTCTTCAGAGCTCATGAGCCACAGGGACTTCCAAAAGCCCCAGCCTCACTGTGCATTAGTCATCTGTCATAATTTGATTAATTGCAGATTTGTTTGGGAACACGGGCCACTAAAGTGCAATAGCATCTGAAATAATAAGGAACTTTGCGTTGTCTAGGGGCCCTTTTTGTAGAGCGGCCAAAATATAGTTGTACAAAAATTTTGTTTTAAAGGGACAGTGTGTAGGCATCTTTAGTGATGTGGCTGCAGATTGCCATCAACTGAGCACCCCTTCGCTCACTCCTCCCCTTCCAAGACTGCGGTAACGTGTAAAACCATCGCTCAGAGGGATTCTTTACCATCCATCCATTCTGGGGTCTTCCGGGTCTATTGGGCACTTCTGTGTACATCCACTCAGTCAAATGACTCGGTCATGGGGTCCCAACATCACGGCTTGTACTGTCGTCATGGTCTGGTTCTCTGTAGACATAAACAGAGGAAGGGAAATAACTGGATACGGCTATTAGTGTGTTTTACAACTTTTAAGACCTAATGATTTAAGTCAGGACTCTTCAAGTACTCTTCATACTGGGGAGTTGGTTTACCTAAAAAAAATTATACACTGAGTTAAAGACATCTCTTTCTCAATTTAAGTCTATGGGAAAAAGTCTTTTTGGGCCCAATGACGTCATGCGACAGACAGAAGTTGTAGTACTACAATCTGGCTACTCCGAACACTGGGCTCAACGCTCCTGAAGAAGACCCACTCCTTGCATAAATGTGAAGGGCTCAATCTGAGCTACCAAACACAACAAATCGGGTTATTATTATACAATATTAAAAACACATGAATATATATTCAATTTCTGCTAATAGAGCCCATGAAATGTTACATACTGTTCCTTTAAGACATGCAATATGTGAGTTAAATAGTGTTTAAAAGTTGCACTCCTTGGTCTTTACTAGACCTTTATGCCTGTGTATTCCTGAGTGGACTGAACTTGTGTACATTAATGCACAGAAAGCGGGATAATGTTTGACCTGGGGTCTCCATAGTGAGCCCAAATGCACACATCATTGTCTTTGAGTTTGTTTTTCACATACAGGGGTACTTAAGCAAGAAAAACATCATAATAATCCTGATTTGACCCAAAACATGCAACTGGATTATGAAATACTGAGAAATCTCACTGCTGTTATGAGTCATAGCTTGTTCATGTGACGGCTGGTCTGACAGGAATTCCCCCGGAATAAACTTTTACCCGTTTCACCTTTGTCCCAGAAGCAATGCTGTCACGACGGCGCAGCGCAGCGCTAAATCTCGCGATAACTGCGTGACATAAATACATCTGCTGTCGCGTCCCTCTCAGTAGTATCAGTAGAGACACTTCAGGAAGTCTCGGTCACAGTTTGGATACACTGGAAACTTTCGGTGAGTCTCTACTTTTCAATTTAATTAGTCATTTTGTAAACTGTGTCACAGCTGTAGTCCAGTTGTTTCTATTATGTTATAAAGACAGACTACTGTAATACGGAAGTAATAGACGTATAATTCATGTGAAGTCCTAGTGTGGCTTTATTGAGGAAAAAGTTTTGATTTTATCGTTTTGAATCGAGGCTTCACATGTTGTGTCTCATCTCTCTGTAGGTTTGTTTCAGCAGACATGGCAGCAGCTGCAGTTATCTCAAATCAGGTGAGTTTGCTAGTGAGACATATATATAATACATTTATTTTAAAAATGTGTAATATAATCCATTTTTGGTGCTTTAAAAGCCAAGAAGCAACCCTAGAAAGTAATGGTACACAGTCAGGAATAACATAACATTACTTTTTACTATCCATACAATATTACATTTTAAAAGTATGAATAATTGTCCTGTTGTCTCTATTATAACTGTCTAAAAACTTGTATTGTTAGTAACAATAACAGCAGTTTTTTTCACAATATTTTATTTTAAAAATTCAGTACAGTAGTTACATAAAGTACTGTATCATTACAAAAAAGTTAATACATTTCTCTATTTAAAAAATAATTAAATTAAATTAAAAAATGTAATTAATATTTAAAAAATGAATAAAAATAATGTTAAACAGTTGGAATAAATCTGAAATGTCCAAATAATCTAATATTTTTTAAGTAAGCCAACAGTTTTCTTTGTATTTTCTCACAGAACGTGGTGGAGAGGGTGACCAACCTTCCTCTGGTGAGCTCCACCTATGGCTTGGTGTCCACCGTGTACTCCACCACCAAGGACACCCACCCTTACATCAGGACCGTGTGTGAGGCCGCCGAGCAAGGAGTCCGGACCATCACCTCCGTGGCCCTCACCACTGCTTCGCCCATCATTGGCAAGCTGGAGCCTCAGAGTAAGAACTAGAGTGAGGTTTAGAAAACGTGCTGCTTGGGATGTTAAAACTGAATCCAGTGAAGTGAAACTGACCAGATGAGTCACACAGAGCTGAAACGGGAAGCTCAGGTCTCGCTGCCAGCTCTTACTCATCCTGATCTTTCACCCAGTTTTTCTGTTAAATCATGAGCTCACCGAGTTGAGCCGTTACAACTTAATGTACAATTCCTTCAATTACAGGAACATTTAATCACTTTTATTCCTAGTTTCCCTCAGATTAAATGTACTTATTGACATCTTTGTTTCAGTTTTCCTTATTACAGCTAATTTATTTGATTCTTTTGTTGCCTACAGTTGCCATTGCCAATAATCTGGCCTGTAAAGGTTTGGACAAGATTGAGAAGACTTTGCCAATTCTTCACCAGCCGTCTGAGCAGGTACGTACTGGATTAATGATCAGTAGCAGACATTGTGTCAAAGGTCGAAGCAGTTATAATCAAGCCAAATTGCATAATGTCATAGCTAACACTTGGTATGGGTTAATCTCCTGTGAGTTCAGTCATGACCTTTGTCCAGTCTTTCTCAACTGCTGTGTCCTGCTTTGCCCCTGCCCAGATCGTCTCTAGTGCCAAGGGTGTGGTAACCACCGCTAAAGATGTCGTGACAGGCACAGTGTCCGGCGCCAGGGACACGGTCTCCGACACTCTGACCAGCGTTGTGGACAAGACTCGGGGTGCGGTGCAGGACGGGATGGACAAGACCAGGGCGATTGTCAGCGAGAGCGTCAACACAGTGCTGGAAAGCAGAGTGGCCCGGCTGGTGAGCAGCGGCGTGGACACGGCCCTCAGCACCTCGGAGAGTCTGGTAGACCAGTACCTGCCTCTGACACAGGACGAGCTGGGTGAGTGGGGGCCTAAAACTAAGACCGCCTACATCTGAAATCCCATTTATCACATGACTCCATTTTACCGGTGGGGTGAAAAGTTCAACCAATGATTTTCCTTCCCTTATTGGTTGTTTTTTTTTTTTTTAACATGTTTTAAAAGGAAGAAAACATTGTTTTGACATTAAATGTTTACATAACTAAAATACAAATAAAAGCGGGTGAGATTAAGCCTGTTTTTCTGTAACAAGCTGTATCAAGGGTCAGTTATTAACAGGCAGCTTGAGTCTGTTAATGATGGATTTTGTCCAGGTTCCAGTAAAACAGGATTTATCTGATTACACTCTTGAGAATCTAAATTTGCTTTAAAGGAGTCGTTGTTTAGAGTGAACACACAGACCTATAAACTGTTGGTTTAAATGGGTCTGATTGACTAGTGAATAACACCATTTGTCATAGATTTAAACCCTCCAGCTACTTTGACATGCAAAATAATTTGTAGCAACTTCTCTGTTCTCATATTATATAAAACCCTTTTGTAAGTATATAAGCAAAATCATAATGTAACTCAAGTAAATAGATGTGTCCTCATTTTTAATGTGACATATGTTTCTCTCCCTTGTGACAGAGCTGGAGGCCAAAACTGTGAAAGGCTTTGAGAGGAAGGAACCAAGCTACTATGTCCGCCTGGGTTCCCTCTCCACGAAGCTCCGAAAGCGGGCGTACACCAGAGCCGTTACCAAAATCAGAGATGGCAAGCAGCGAAGCATGGAATTCATTTCTGAGCTGAACTCCACTGTTGACCTGGTGGGTCTCCTTTTTCCCTTTAACGACAGTGGGTTTTTTGTTTCATTTTTATTTTTATTTTAACAGATTTTATAGGCCTCTACCAAATAGTTGAAATGTGGCTTCAGTACACACCATGTACTTTTATGCTAGTAATATGTTAGTATATCAACATACTGTATATCAGCTGGTTACCATGGAATTAGTATTATCAGTACCACTATTATTTCCATGTACTTATTGTAGATATTTGCCATATTTACAGTAGGCTACTATGAAAACATCTCAGAAACAGTGAAATCAAAACATGATATATAGGGAAGAAAGTGTCAATAATATATTAATGTATTAACAGTTAATGTTCATAAAGTTAATTCATAAAAATTTAAATGTATTGTCTTAGCATCACTACCTGTATCACTAAAAGATAATTCAACTGTTTGGGTGAGCATATGACATGATTAGCTTTACGATAATAGGAGAGCTGAATCGCTTGGTAGAGTGCATTTTTTAAAATTATTTGTCCTTTATTAGACCTTTTTTGGTTGCATAATTCTGTTCAGTAAGGCCTCTGAAACTGATGTCAAAGAATATGCCTACATGAGTCATGTCTGGAGTGACTTTATTGCCAACTTCCTGTACGGAGGTGAAACCATGCCATTTAAAGACACAGCGACATGTTAATGGATTGTCTTTAGCCTAACACACCTAAACTGCAGGATAGAGATGGCTCAACACCTTCTTCAATGACTCAAAATGCGCACGACCAAACAGTTGCACAGAGCGTTAAATTATTAGAGTAATACCAGCACTTAGTATAACTTTAGACAAGCTTTACAATAAAGAAAAACTCCACAGACACTTGTCCTTAACATAAAAAAAAGAATACTAAACATTATGCTGTCAAGCAACTTATAAAAAGTACACCAATCCTTTTACTGCTTGTGGACAGAAATTTCACAATGTTTGTTTTTCTAGATTGAATACGGCAGAAAGAATATTGACGGGGCTAACCAGATGGTAAATGACAAGCTGAACTCTCTGGTGGCGTGGAGGTCCAATGGTCCAAATCAGGAAAATGGTCATGAGGCAGAGGTGAGAACGTGGCCAACACAAACATGCAACGAGACAACATGCTCCATGTGTCAAGGAAATTTTAAGCACACATAAGTAAATTCATCCTCTCCACTCAGGTGATCGAGTCTCGCACCTTGATCCTGGCACATTCCCTCACCCAGCAGCTCCAGACCACCTGTCTGGTCCTGGTATCCGGCCTGCAGGGCCTCCCCAACCACATCCAACAGGAGGCGCTCTCCCTCAGCCGCTCTGCCACGCAGGTTTACACCAGTTTCAGCAAGGCCAGAACACTGGGAGACCTGCCAGACAGTGTGCTGACCAGCAGCAAAGTCCAGCTGGGCAAAATGAAAGATTCCCTGGACAATGTCATGGATTATCTGGTCAACAACACACCACTCAACTGGCTGGTTGGTCCCTTCTACCCCCGGATGGCCCCAGAACTGACTCACGAACCGGCTTCTGCTACCTGCTGCACACAAGCTGCGTCCTCCAGCCGGTCGCATCGAGAGGATCCCATGGAAGTGGAGATGGAGTCATTTCATTCCCAGCAGCCACAGTGATCCATTACAGCTGTACAGTCCGAGTTTTAAATAATATACGATATTCTGCTTTGTAGGCAAAGCTCTGACTCTTCTGTAGATTTAACAAGTATAGTTCTGTCAAACACTTTCATACTTTTTAAATTTGTAATTCTAGCTGAAATCATATGCTAGCCAGTCTAGCAAATGTAATCCTGTGCTTTCTACATAAACTTCACTAGAATTAATATTTGCATTTACTTTGTCTTTTTTCCACCCTTCAACACAAATCTTTGCTCGTTTCTCTAGAAGAAACACCTTTAACATTCTTGCAGAGTAATGTAAAAATAAGTCAAATGTGGCAAGATCACCACAAATTAAGTTTGTTACTTAAAGCAGAATACGGTACATCTCGTAGGATACACCTCTCGTAAACTGATTTAATAATCAATGTATGAAAATCTAATAATTTGTATGTCTAAGCAATTTCAATATATTTTGAAGCTTGTGATGGGCATTTCTCATTTTAAAGTTTACAAACTGAGGGCAAATTATACAGACAATCATGCGGGATAATATTAGTGACCTTTATTATATTAAAAAAACAATTTCAATAAATTAATACAAAAAAATTTAAAGACATGATTAAATCCAGACGGCAGAAACATCATGGTCAGTGCTCTTCACTCATCGCTGGCAGCGACTTTGCCTTGACAGATAGTCCATAAGACTCTGAAAACCCAAAATCAATGTACATTTCAAATCTCCCTTGTTCTGATAATGAGATAAACACAAGTCACATTTAAAATCAACTTGGTATTACCGTGAGCTTCTGAATCTGGCACCATGCCACATCATCCAGCAGGTCCAAGTTAATCTCATCCTTGGTCTCCTCAGAAAAGCATACAGTCTGGGGAGGAAGAGGATTGGAAATTGGATAATAATCCAGGTCTATTTGAACACCTATTTAAATATTAGTAATAGAAGACCTGCATGTTCCACAAAAATAATTAGTTGTAGTAGCAGGGAAAGCGTCTCATGTCTGGAAGGGTTTCATGTCTTTCTTCAAATGCTTCAAGGAGCATAGACTTACAAGGCTTAGACAGCCTAAATTAAATGGCGCAGTGTTGCTTCCTCAAGTGACAAGGATTAAAAGAAACACCAAGTACCTGTCCCTGTGCTGTTGTAACAGTGATGTGAGCAGCAGACCCTCCCACTGAACAGTGCAGATCACCAGCAGAGACGACAGACCTGAGACAGCACAAGACAGCATAAGAGATATTTGACATTGTAGTGGCTCATCATGTTGCAGAGGGAGCATGTATAAAGGAAAAAAAAAATAAGACTTGTGATGTTTCCCTGAGGACCACTGTAATTAATATTAAATGTTTGCGAGAGTCACCTAAACTTAAAAAAAACTGCAACAAGTATGAGCAAAACCAGGCAAGCTTTGCTCCAAACCCATATTTTCAAGTAGATAGATTAAATTGCTATGATCAATAGTATCAAATGCAGCAATCAAGTCTAATGAACATGACCAGCACCATCTTTAAAATAAAAATCTAATCCCATATGGATGTAACAGCTACAGTATAGGCTCATGCACACACGGTTAGCTGTACCGAAGGCAGTAACAGACCTGAGTTTCGGTCTGGCTGGTACAGTCTGGTCACTGGTCTTGGTCAAGCAGCTTTGAGTTCTTTTGGCAGTGACTGAGGAGCCCCTGGAGAAGACAAGTGCAATATCAACCACCTCCATACTCATTTACTACAATACAACAACACCTTTAACCTCCAATCTTACCTGAGATTATCAGTGCTTTTACTGCCAACTAGTGTTCTGGTCCTTTTTGTCCCCTTTCCTCCCTAAAAACATAAAAATCCCTGTTTAGTTGTGACTTGTCTTGTAGATTCACACATTCAATCAAGTATGAGCACAAGAACAAACAGTACCATAGTAAGGAGAGGTAGTGGGGGTAACTACATACTGTACATTTACACAAGTACTGGACTTAAGTTCAGTACAGTCAATGTCATATAGATATATACAAATATAAAATTTAAATTAAAATTAGCTGCTAAGTAAGCACTTATTTTTGATACTTGAAGTATATTTGGACATTAATCCTTTTGCTTAAGTAAAATGTTAAATGCACAACAATTACTTGTAACAGTATTAACATTGTGGTATTAATACTTTTACTTTAAAGCAGCAGTGGGTAGAAATGGTACAAATATGATTGATTTTAAAAAGTTTTTTTTTATAAAATGCTCATTATATCCTGACAGTAGTGCATGAGGAGGGTATTTTTTTTTTTTTTTTGCTCCCATCTCATCTCCTGCAACTTTAAGTCCTCAGGAGTGAATATTAGCTGCAACATGAACTTACCTTAGAGGCCTTGGATGAGGACCTGTGGGTTGGGGTGGACTGACCCGGTGAAGAATCAGTTGATTTTACTTAATGAAAAAAATATGAATCACTTGAGATTATAACAAATTTTTTTCGTTATAAATGCATATAAATAGTTATGCTGGTTTAAGAAAGTACCTCTTTTACTGTGCACCCTCCTGAGGGGCTGCTGCATCTCAAGGGACTCATTCTGCAACAGGTGATAATCACGTGTTATATCAATAAAGAGCCTCTAGGTGGCAGCACTGAAACAGCGGACTGTACTCACCTTCATGGCAATGGTCACCTCACTGGCTGAGGTTTCCTCCTCTGACAGAGCAGATAACTAATTATCAATATCTGGCTGTTTAAATTAAATGAACATGACATTATGAATGAGGCCTCACCGCTTATTAAATCCCCTATGCGCGTTTTTTGTAGAGTAGGAGGCATCTTCATCAGCTCCACTTTAAAGACTTTGTCCACCGTGGCCAACATGTCCTCCATCCTGGTGTCTAACTCGTTCATCCGCTCTTGTGCTGTTAAGGGGAAAAGAAGGCCGCCATTTTGAAAACCAAGGGAGAGACGAGTAGGGGACGTTTAACCTTGTTTACAAACCTTCTTTCTCAAACTGCTGAATGAATAGCGCCAGTCTGCTCTGGCGCATCTCCCGGCTCAGCTGCTCTTTAATCTGGGCCTTTCCCGTGTTTCTTGTCCGCCTCACCGTCATCTCGTCGTCCTGTTGTTTCAAAGTTCACCATGTGAGAAACACCTCCGCCTTTATACACGCACCTGTGACCGCGCAACAGTTAACTGAGATATCCATGCGCTCAATAGACTCGGTTCAGCGTGGCGGAAGGATACGGTTAGGTTAGGGCGAAACCTAGGTCGTGTTATATTGAAAAATAAGAATGCAATGGAGCTTTTTTTTGCACAATAGAAGAATATGATCTATAAAAATCTCTATCTCTAAACATTATTATTATTATTATTATTATTATTATTATTATTATTATTATTATTATTAATAATAATAATAATAATAATAACAACAATAACAACAACAACAATAATAATAATAATTTTTTGAATGCACCTGATCCTATTGGTCAAACGCAAAGATCTTGAAGCTAATATGTTTGTTCATGACAAATTGTTAAATCATTTTAAAAAGGACTGTTTTTATATATGAAAAAAGGGCCTTTATGACATCCCTGAATATGCCTGCTTCAAAACTATCTTAGTGGACTGTCCATTATTTATGGAAAAATAAACGGCCTTAAATATTCACCATTATTTAAGGAAAATAAATGGCCTTAAATATTTACCATTATTTAAGAAAAATAAATGCCCTTAAATATTTACCATTATTTAAGGAAAATAAATGCCCTTAAATATTTACTGTTATTTAAGGAAAATAAATGGCCTTAAATATTTACCATTATTTAAGGAAAATAAATGGCCTTAAATATTTACCATTATTTAAGGAAAATAAATGTGTGCATTGTGAATTCAGAAATGATATGTGCCCATGACAGCTACCTTTTCCTTTTTATTTTTATTTAAAAATTTCTTTCTTGCAAATTTCTTAAAACTTTCTTGCAAATTATTCATGAATTGTAATATTTGCAATAGTATATTTGCACAAAAAAATGCCATTCTCACACAATTTATTAAAGCAAAAATAATGTCACTTTTAAATATACAAAAAGCACATTCTTTCTCGGTTATAAAAAAATGAAGACTTTTGAGCAATAAACCTCAGTTCTGGCCACTACAGCCTTTTTCATCAAGCGGTGGGGTATGACCACTTCCCGTTGGACCATGCTTTTTAAACACTTCATACACATTTTGGATTTTCTGGTGTTCAAGATTTTGCAGCTTGACAATGCAACCTTGCAATTTAGTCCGCAAGAGCAACCTCTCAGATGCGACAACACTCAATAACAGACGCCACAAAAATATGCAAAAGTGAGCATCTGACTGTCACAAGCTGCAGCCATCACAGAAAAGTGCCCTGTTGTGTTTCTGGGATATGGCTTCCATCGTCACTCTACGGCCACTCACAAAAAAAGGAGGAAAAAAAGGCTGTGGGAGATACAGTATGAGACTGAAATAAAAGGAACCCTGTTTTCTGAAGGCCTCTAAATGTGCCAGGATGTTGTGGAAAATATCAAGAGTTGAAGATCTAGCTTGTAGATGACCTTTGACTGTCAGACCTGCAGCGACTTTAACAGAAATCCTGTGTAGATTTATGATCAAAGACAAGATAAAGGAAGATGGCATAAAGGAAAGAAGTGAGGAGAAAATAATGCAACATGAAAATGATGCTGACCAGAAAATCAAAAAGGAAGTGATAAGACGCACTAACATCCAGCAGAAAAAAAAGACAATACAAGTAAAACATGAATCACTGCAGCTTCTCATACAATGCAAACTGTAATCAGGCAAAAAATGGACACATTTCATTTTCAATCAGTTCACAAAGTCATTTATTGCAGCGCACTTTACATGTAGACATTCAATTCCTTTCCACAGGACGGTAAGAGATCACTCAATCTATTGTTAGAGAACAGTCTCTTCTGTACATCCTCTGCCGTAAGGAGGTCCGGTTTACAAAGTCAGTACAGGATGGGATCCCTTCAGACAGATTAAAAGGGGAAGGGGGGACTGTTAGTCATAAAAATGCTAAGCTACACTGTCTGCAATCCAAATGTGAATGATACAAAAATAAATAGCTGAGAACATTTTGTTTTGGAGGAAAAACCTTTTTGAGGTGGTGTCATCTCATCCTCACCCTGCGTTAAGGTCAGGTTTTAATCTATGCAGTGCAAATTTAATATTTCACAATATCATCGCTTCTGTACAAAGTCACTCTCCCAACAGTTCATCACAGCACGTTGCTTTCTTCTGTCTGTTTCAGCATTTAGTGGAATGTCATGTTGTCTGTCTGTCTTGACACAGTGTCAGCAGTACTGAAAAAGCCCCTTGCAGTATAAAGCTCGCATTGCTACCAAAGCTACTGTGTGTGTAAACCATAAAAGCAATCTTGTCCGCGAATAGTATACACCTGATTTAAAAACTAAATACTGGTTCGTTCTATGCTAGAGTAAGGAATAGCCCCGATACATCTGACTTACAGCTCTAATTTAACATTACAATAAGGCATATTAGCTGAACATTAAAGTATGTTACCGTTAAAAGATGCAGATATTAAAAAAACAAGAGGCACTGATCTGTCTTTCCCTGCAAGAGAACACGTTTGTTTTAAAGTGTGGGGATCAGTAGTGTGGCGTGCCTTTTCACTTCCTGTTGATGTATTTGTGTTATAATCTCCTCTTCCAATTGGCTGGTTGCAATGTTGTTGCAGAGATCAATAATACTTCTTTAAGACCTGTTTTGATTGCAGGGCATCTGGAATGTTGTAGAATCAATTTTAGTGACTGATAATTAGTGATTGTCCTCAGTTCTCTCCCATTCACACGTGTGCTTCCAACGCTTATTTACACACAAGACAGAGCGGCGCTCTGAAACCTGGACATTTACAATGAAACAAACTGGAACATTCATTAAGACCTGGATCACACAGACAGTCAAGACATCAAGACTCCAAAAAAAGAAAGGAAAAAAAAGGCAACCCTGGCTTCATATTTCCACCCCAAAGGAAACAATATGTACAAAAAGACAGGTGGACTTGAGTAATTTCTTCTTTTCAGAAAGTGCACAAACAAACAGTCGGGGTATGTACACAGTCTGAAACATCTCAGACTGATCTGATCTGATCTTATCTGGGGACAGTTGGGACAGATATATGCGAAATGGGCAAAAAGCTATAACACACATACATAGGGGCAGTCAATACATACTGTACAGTGATTCACCGTTCTATACACCGTCTGTAAAGAAACACACCTCAACTAGTCCCAAAAGATTCACTGCAGCTTTACAAGCCCTTAACAGAAACAGTCCCACCTGTAAGGAGCTGCTCGGAAAGCCTTTGAAAAGCATCATAAGGTTGTTAAAAAAAAAAATAGCAGATGATGGGCATCTTCCAAGACAAAGGGAAGAAGAATTACCATGTTTGGGCGATTGGAGGTGTTTAAATAGCAAAATCATTTTGCCCCCATCCCCCAGCCCTGCCATCGCTTATCCTTCCCCCCCTGCCAGCACAGGTGACCAGTCAGATTTTTCATGTTTGTGTTTGTGGTCAGATGACAGGGGCGCCGAAGCATTTGAGGCACCACTGGACGCTGGGGCTGGGTGGTCGATCGATGCGGTGCAAAGACTTGAGCTGCTCAGCGCTCAGTTCGTCATAAGCCAGGCGGTACTCCCTGTCGAAGGCCTCTGCGGGTGAGCAGGAAAGAGAGGAAGATTCACAAAGTTGGAAAAGAGAGCAAACTGTCTCTGAGTTTGAGTTAAATGTACCACTGTTTACTTTTTAAGGGCAGTTAGAAAAAAATATTAAACCGGCTTCACATTTAATAAAACTGCACAAGAGATTTCACAAATGAAGAGAAGAGAAACAAACAAGAGAGTTCACAAATGAAAATGCTGATGTGACGTGACTCTACAATCATTACTAAGGCATCAAATTTACATGATACAGTTTTTTTCAGCCTTTCCCACAACCTTCAGATGGTGGTGGTGTGATGTTGATTTCACTCACCTACGTCGATGTTCTCCTTCCCCAACGCCACCAGTGAGAGGAACAAGATTTCTCTATAGATACTCCTGAGAGAAATACAGGACACAGAAATGAGACTTTAGAGGTGTTTTTATTAACATTACAAGAATATAAATGTCCAAATCGTGTGAAAAGAAGTAAAACGTGCTTCAAGCAGAGCTAAATCTGACACATCTCTGGGAGGGAGGAGAAAAGTCTGACCTCTGCCGTTTGATGCCCTCTGGGCGCCGTTTGATCTCTCGGATCAACAGGTTGATCGGCCCGTAGACGTCATTGGTCTGGATATTGTGAACAATTGTGTTGAGGAGGGAACGAATCTCTTGGTGGTCTGTCGGAGCCAACGTCCCCTTCTTCTCCACTGGACAACAAACAAAAAGACTATTATTTTATCTCCAATCTAACAAGTCTAATAACCACACAATGTCATTTTCTTGCCAGGATTTCAGCTAATGTTAAATCCGAAACACCACACCATATTTAGCTCAATTTAGAATACATCCTCACACTTCCTTTATGACAAATAGTTGTCTTTGTCTCCCCCTAGTGGGGAGGTAGTTTCAACAAATAAAAAAACATCAGAACTTCAAATAAAAATTCTTCACTTAGTGGCATAAAAAGTGTGTTTAGGGATGTCCGCCAATACAATAATGACTAATCCAGGAGGGTTGGACACATTGGCCTGATGTGTGTCTGAGCGCACACTCACACAAGGTCCTCCACAGCAGGTAGAGGGGCTCTCCATGTTCCTGGTGCAGGTTGATGTTGTCCCACAAGAGCTGGACATATACCTGCTTACTGTCCTGGGACAGCGACGTCAGGGGTAGCTGCAAATATTAAAGTTTTGATTGTATTACTGCCAAAGAGACCACAAAGGAAACATCATAACAGTATTAAGGGGCTGCAAATAAGTTTTTACATATATAAGTTTAGGATTAACATCGCCCTGGCCCAGGGCTTCGTTCGGTTTTGGGTATCAGAACGTCTCAGTCATGTTCAGTCGTCGCCTCAGTGTTATGACCGATGCTTGCTTGTGTCTACGTAGCGCGAGCAACAGGATGCTGACTGTCGTTGACTTAACGGACACAGGTGTCCCTGTCAACAAGCACTTTCTGATTCTTATATCTTGCACCTTTAAAGAAATAGTTTGGGACAGAATGAGTTTGTTGGCTAAGAGTGAATGACAAGTATGGAAAGATGAAGAAAAGCCTTACTGCTGAGACTAAAGAATAATGATAGATGACATGTTACGTCTCTAACCTGTACTCCTTTGTTGCAGTGTTCAGAGGTAAGGATGAGACCAGGCAGGTGAGTGGGCAGGTCCAGGCGACGGAAATACCAAACCAGGTTCCAGAAGATGATGGGGTGCTGGCTGAGGAACTTGTGGGTGTAGATCACCTGGTTGAACGTGACAGAGTAGCTGAGTCCCTGAGTTTGACATTTTGCTATCAAGCAGACAGTGAGATCATGCGAGTACTTTACCTGATCTCCCTCATTCTCCAACAGGGTCTCCAGCTCCTTACGCAGCACCAAGGGGCTGAGGTATGGTACGGACACAGGTTTGGGGTTTGGCCGTTTAGTCCCCATGCCATCCTGACAAACAAGACAGACCAATCATTATCACTGCACTGCAGCTACAGCGGTTTCTGCAATATTTTAACACAATGGGGATAGTTTGTGACAGTAAGGAGTACGGTACTTACCGACACCTCTTGCAGGCTGCAGGGCAGGCTGGTGGTGGAGACGCCATGTCCAGGTCTCTGGGAGTAGTCCAGGCTCTGCAGTGGGCCACCGACACTGTTGCTGCGTGTCAGCGACGTCCCGCTGCATCTCTGCTGCTTCCCTGCTGTCTGGTGCTCCAGGAGACCTAAGGGGTCTGACTGCACCGGCACTGGAATCAGACTAGGAAAAAAACAGGTAAATAGGACTAAGGGAAAGGTGGTGCTACAAGAAATCCTGGCCATGGCTATTCAAATCCAGTCAAACTGATTTTACATCTCAAACTTGAGGTGCTTTGGGTGTTTCATGTGACATTGTTTGGTGTATACCTCTTCTGTGTTCCAGGCAGGTTATCTGGAGTCTCCCTAGGTTCCTCTTCAGGGAAACTGATAAGGTCTGGAGTCTTAATATCAGCTGAGCTGCTGGCTGTGGGCTGGGTACTGGTGCTGTGGATGCTGTCGCCCGAGGCACTGGGATTCATGTAGAACCTGAGAGGGAAAATCACAGAATAGTCAGTTTGCTTTTGTTAGGAACTACTTTTGTTGCACTGCAAGAAGTTTGTATGTTCCTCTCTCAGCTTTACAACTGATCTTAACTTGGGCTGTCAAAATGTAAGTGATAATAACATGTTAGCGCAATCCATCGGTCTGAGGCTGTAACAGGCTCAGGCCTAAGAAAGGTTAAATAATGCTCCAAATTTACACTAAATTTTGGTGGGGAAAAACTGTCAGGGCCATTTTCAAAGAGGTGCCTTGACTTCTGACCTCAGGAGAGACATGCCCACTTTATGATAATCACAGACAGTTTGAGGCAAGTCATAGTCAAGTCAGCACACTAACAACTGTTGTTGCCTGTTGGGCTGCAGTTTGCCATGTTATGATTTGAGCATATTTATTTATGCTAAATGCAGTACCGATGAGGGTTTCTGGACAATATTCTGCATTGTTTTGTGTTGTTAATTTTTTCCAATCATAAATATATGTGTAAATAAATTTGCATAAAGCAGCATAGTTGCCGACTCCCATGTTGATAAGAGTGTTAAATACTTGACAAATCTCACTTTGAGATACATTTAAAACTGATAAGCAATGTGCGATTAATCATGAAAAATCGTGATTAAATATTTTAATCAATTGAGAGGCCTAATCTTAACATTACTTCAAAATAGACACAGGAGAGTTATGTATTTACAACAGATTCTTACCCGGTCACTGTGCGAAAGTCATGAAACTCGACGTGCAATAAGGGAAGGAAGGCTGTGCGACAGAAAGGACAGTTGGTATTCAGGTTGGAGTCATCGGCTGTCCAGCCCGCCATTATCTCCTCGTCGTACACCAGGGCTTCACAAGAGCGGCACTGAGAGCAGCTGGACATCAGCACCTGTCAGTAGGTAAATTATGTCCAACCAGTTAGGAGTTATTCCAGTGTGCATGTTGACAGTGAAAGCAAAGCTGCAGGAAAAGGGGTGTTTATGTTTGTATGTATGAACAGTATTTACTGACCTCCAGTGCACAGTTCTGGTAAATGCTCGAGGAGGAAGCGTGATGCGAGGAGCCTTGCTCAGAGTCTAGACCCCTTCCTGCTCGTCCTGGAGTTGGATCTGCAGATAGAGACAAAAACAAACTTTGAAAACCTCATTTCACAGGCCAGCTAACCTCATGAGGCCCCTTTCTGTTCCACTTCCCCACAGAATGAGCGCATACGTGTCTGGTGGGTCCCTCGGCCTGTGTCGCTGCTGCCACTGCTACTGCCCAGGCTGGTGCTGCTCTGGTTGAGACCGTTGGCCACCAGCCCTGGGATGACTCCTCTTTCTGGGCTCTCGTCTATGTCATGTGCAGCCAGCATGTGTTCATCTAGATGGGACGGGAAGCCACCGCCACCCTGAGCTTGTTCATCCTGCAGAGTACAGTTAGATGTGATTTAGAGGATAGCTTCAAATCATCTGCTCGTGGTGACAATCCCCTAATAAAAGGAAAGCATGTTTAAAATATCAGGAATTATCCTTTCATAACACTCACCTCATCATCTGAGTAAGAATAAGCTGAAGCAACTGCTCCCCACACTTTGCTGGCCACATTCGCCGCCTGTTTCATGCTGGACTTCAGCACGTCAATTTTAGGTCCTGATAAGAGGGCGTCCATCTTGATACCTGAAATGGAGTTGATAACCGAGCCCAGCGACCCTCCCTGGGAGGACTTGACTAGCGCTGTGAGTGAAGACGATCTAGGGCTACCCACCGCGCTGCCGGGGGACTTTGTCTTTGCCGCAAAAGTCTTGGAGCGAGTTACCGTGGTGGGGCTGGGTTTGGGTGTGTTGCCTGGGGAGCCGGTTAGAGTTTTGACAGGAGGCACAGGGAGGCTAGACCTGCGCTCCAGAGACTGTTTGGGTTGTGGGGAGTCGGTGGAATCTCCCTGTGCCTGCTGGAGCTCCATGCTGGAGGACTTCACACCCAGGGGGCTTCTCAGGCTCATATACATTTCAATCTCCTCGGCCAGGTTGCGGGACACCACGACAGGCATGGAGCGTGGCGGCTCCTGGCTGGTGACAGAGGCTGACTCTTCACTCTCGGTCACCAGGAGGGAAAGTGGGTCAGCGCCCACCTCCACGTCCGCCCTCTCTAGTGTCGGCCCTCGCAATCCAGAATCCTCATCATTTGTTTCGGTGTGCTTCCTCTCTCGTTTATCCACTTTTAACTCTACCTCTTTATGACCTCCCTTCCCTTCTTCTTCTTCTCCTGGCCCCTCTTCCTCTTCCTCCGGCAGCTTCACCAGTGTCAAGCACTGGTCATCTTCAGGCTCTTCCTCCAAGTCTTTAAAAAGCGCTTTGGACACACTGTTAGGGGGCGGACTTTGGCCTGCGCAGAGCGCTGCAGCCAGGATACGGGCATCTGCGCCCATCTGACTGGCCATATGGTCCACACCTTTCTCTAGGAGCATCCCAGCGCGGGTTTCAGCACTGAAGCTACAGCTGCGTTCAGCAAAGGATTTCTTCCGCTGCTGTTGAGGCTGGTTGGCTGCCTCCCCTGATGGCAGCGAGGCGTCGTCATCAGGGAGAGACACATTATCAGCCTTGCTGTGTCTCCTGAACAGCTTCCCTGAGCCTACAGAATGCACAGGGATATAATGAGAGGTGTCCTTTTCAAGTTAGGGTTGCAAAATGAAAACATAAATAAAAAGTCATAAAAAGCTTCATCTTTCTCCTCACCCATTTCCCTGCCACTGTCAAAGCTCCCTGTGGACAGCTTCACAATACTGGGGACAGGCGAGGGCACATCAGCAGGACAGGGGGGCTCTGCTACCGCTACAGCACTGTCCACAGAGCTGGCGATGTCACCTCCTGGTTGTCAAAAGGCCAACATCAATGCACAAGGAGGAAATGGGTTTCTGTTGTAAATACGACCTTTACATTCAGAATGGAAGTAGCTTTTCTTACCATTATGCTGTGCTTTGGAATTGTTTCTCTCTTTCTCAGCTGAAATGTTAGCTGCGTGTGAAGGCTCAGCCAGCTCCTGGTGCAACTCATCCTTGGAGCCGTAGCCTTGATCAGACTGCCTTCCTGTGGACCACGAAAATCACACAAACCAAGCTGTGAAGCTGTGGCCACTGGTGTCACAGCAACTCCAGACTCCAGATCTCAGAAATGGTCAGAGCCTCAAGAACATAAAAGCAATGGCACTTCTGACCCTCAGGTTTTAAAGCTTTAGATCTACAAACCTCTTAACTTTAGGGGATCAGTACCTGCGCTACAGTGGTTGTCTGTGGTTTCTTCCATGCCGTGGCTGTGGGCAAATAGGTTATGTTCCTCACTGTTGACCTCACTTGAGCTATCGGCACTCCCGTGACTCAAACGGTCAGCATCTGTGACTGCTGACCCGCCTATTGATGCAACTAAAGACAAAAAGGACAGAAAGAGAAAAAGTGGGTGAGAAACAGGGTGAAAGTGTTTCCCATTATGCAGCCCTTTCATACTGTATATTCCACTCCCACCTGTGGTGCTAAGTGTGGGTCCTTTCTTTGAAGGTGTTCGGTGCAGAGCATGTTTGAACTGTGCCACTCCACGAAGCACATTACGAAGCTTGGTCCACATGAAGAGGCCACTACGGTTCCTGCTCGGCCAGGGGCTCTCTAAGACAGCCTGCAGAGGGGACAGACAGAAGGATAAAGACATGTAGGTAAACAGTAAGTCTTCTAATTGTGGTAATTGTGGCTGATGTGTCTTAAAGGGACAGTTTGGGTGTTTTTAAGTGGGGCTTTAGGAGGTACTTATTGTATACTCAGTCCACGTATCACCTACAGGGGATGACGATCAGCACGCCCCCAATGTAGAGAAACAGACAGGAGTACCAGCACCGGAGCAAAGCATTACAGTGCTGTGGATGAGGCCGGCAGCAAAACCTATTTTAGCCATCTAAAAAAAAATCAATATCTGTTCAAGTGTATGCTATGTTTAGAATATTTTCGCCGCATTACCTTGCTTTCAGACAGTTATACAGTCTGTGTTTCAGACAGGGAACTGAAGCCATCATCTATGCTCTTGCCATAGTTCACATACAATTCACCAAAGACACATAATAGCACAAACAAACTAACCGATCGAGACAGTGGTAGACCAGCAACCTCTGTGTTCTGCAATATAAAATTACAGTTTTTTTTCCAATGGAGTCTGGTGGCTTTGGCAAGAGCATAGCTGGATAAAATGGTTTCTCTGTCAGAAAGGGCTGTCTGGCAGAGAGGTAAAGTGGTGAAAATATTCTAAATATAGCGTACACTTCAACTGATATTGATTTTTTTAGGTGAGCCTTTCTTGTCTAAAATTCGTTTTGCTGGTGGCCGCATCCACAGCAGAACACTGCTTTGCTTCTGTATAGTAACGCCTGTCTGGTTCTCCAAATTGGGGGAGTGCTGACCGTCATATACTGTAGGTAACACACTGACTATGGATAAGAACGTCATTTAACCCCACTTCAAGACATCCAAACTATCTGTAAAATTGTACAGTCGTGCTTTCTGTCCTTTGAGCTACAGTATATATGTTTTAGCAATGTAAAAAGCAGAATGTGACCTTGTTGTAGTATCCGTATGTGATGGCGTTTGGATGCACTCCAGCTTTCTTCATCTCAACCAGGACTCGCACGGCCATGACAGGAAGACCCCATACACCACAGAGCTGCATCACCACTCTGTAACACACCTGAACGCCAGAGAGATAAAAACATGAAAAAGGCACAAATAATAATAAAAGTTTTTCACCATGAGACATATAGAAATATGAAAACACTTAGTAAAAGCATATTAGTTTAATCTCACTGTACCTCATCCAGCACTTCCACCTCAGTGGTCCTCATCTTCAGGAGGACGTTGTACGCCTGCTGCATGGCGCGGCTTTTCGACTTGGAGAGTCGAACGGCTGCTGGCAGGCAGATGAACCACAGGCTGTAGCAGTGACTGAACAGACACCGAGCCCACAGTGGAGGGTTGGAGTAGAAACGCTTAGCCATCTTGTATGCTAGCTTGATCTCCTGTTGGACCAGGGAGACATTTAAAGATGGAGGATAAAGAGTGTGAGTAAGTTTATTTTTGACACAGGTTAGGGTTATTAAAACATCCAGTCCTTATAGGCAGGTGTGTTCCAGTAACAGGGTATTGCTGCTACTTCTGCTGAGTGTGCACTCACCTGCTTTGTCCTCTTAGCCAGCAGTGCAGGGCTGCTGGACAGACTGGCCCCTGCTGCTCTGCTGCTGAGTGCTGGGCGTAACTCCCTCGGACGATCAAACAGCTCCATATGCAGCCTGGGGAAACTTTTATAGCTGGAGGATGAGAAACAGTTTGTTGGAAGGTCACGTGACTCACTTTTTCTGCTATCAAGCTTTTTCTGTATATTTAAGTTTTAATATCCTACAGTTTAAGAGGACCTATTATGTTTTTTCCTTTCCTTAAGTGTATTATATAGTTTTTTGTGCATGTAAAAGAGCTGAAAAGTTACAAAGCCCACTCCAAGGGGAGTTACTCTCCCTCTGAACTGCCTGAAACACCTTGCTCGAAGTCCTGCCTTTTCTTCTGTAATGTGTTAATGTCACCAACTAACACATTTACATAATACCTGCCTAGAGGCCAGTATGGTACGCTCTGAAACAAAGCTACCAGTTATTAGAGCGGAGCTGGAGCGGTCTGAGGAGTTTGCGTCGGTTGAATAATCGCAACACAGTGGGACAGCTGACCAATCAGAGCGTTTCAGACAAAGGGTGAAATAAGATGATGCAACACAGCAGGTAGAAAAATTCCTAATTTTTTTGAACATTAAAACATGTAAACATGTTCTAGTAGAAACCCCAAATACATGTATGCATCTGAAAATAAACATAATAGGTCCTCTTTAATTTACTAGAGTTAAAGGTCTTACGTGTATCTGGGGGCAGGTTCAGTTCCATCGTCGACTGGAGGTTCAGGGGGCATGACGAAAACAGTGTGTTCGCTCTTCTGGGACTCGTCCAGCTCCAGCAGTCTTGTGTCCTCAGATAACTCTCCTTCAACCTGCAGTGAGGATTGCATCCAGAGCCTTAGCAATACTGACAACTGAGACTCGAGTTAAAAAAAAAAAAAAAAAAAAACACACTCCACAGGTCACTTCCTGTTTGGTGGCAGAAAGTAAACAACTACAGGCATATTGCAATCTAATATGCTTTTCCAATTAGGAAGTAAACATGCTTATTTGATTGTGGTTATGATTCAGGGATAGAAGAAAAGCAGGAAATGTTCATGCCCCTTGGTGAGAGCATTTATCATAAGGAGAAACAGGTTTATTTAATTACCTTTTCATGTTAGTCACAAATGTAAAAATAACAAGTCGCGAGGAAATCTGATTACACTTGAAAGCCCAGTATTACCTTGGTGCCCTTGTCGGTGATTTTATCAGAGGGAAAAAGCTGCAAGAAGAGGAAAGAGAGCAAAGGGAACAGAATGAATCAGAGGAAATTTTGGCTTCCTTACTCTCCCAGTGGACGACAAATGCTATTTTGCCAATAAAACAAAAGGGCCGCTCATGGAAGGAAACTTCCGGTGGAAGAGGAAAAACAAAACACCATAAATCCAGCGTGCGACACAGTGTACGTAATCCGAGACCTGCCTGATGCAGGTTCAGCAATCACCTTCTCGACGCAGTCGTCAAAAAAGGCCAAGCCGGTGTCCTTGTCACTGACGAAGGTGCACTCCTCGATGAAGCGGATGAATATCTGGGTTTTGGTGAGCTGGGAGTAGAACTTCTGGTGGGCCCGGTCTCTGCTTTTGAGAAACCCTGCAGGAAGGAGAGGAGAGATTAGGGTATCACTTCTGAACTTCAAATGACATTTTAACATTTACATTTCTAGTCATTCCTGTATTCACTTCAGAGAGAAATAAATCTTTATCCCTCTAATGTGTAGCTGTCAAGGCAAAAGTGTTAAACTGGCAGCGTTACAAAGCATTCCCTTCACTCTATCTGTATCTAAAACGGATCTCTAACAGTGAAGGGAAATGGAAGTGAGACCCAATTTCCCAACAACAGGCATTAGTGAAGTCTTATTACAGCCAATGACAAAAGTGATTGATTTGTAAAAACACTTTACAGGTTGATTGATAGCTGAGATGCTCTTTGAAATAGAAAAGCCAATACCTTGAAACATTAAGTGAAGCTATTTGAATTAAGGCTGTAAATTATGCATAGGCTGCAAAGCCAGGAAGCTATTAACACATCCCGGTTGCATTAGGCCAACCATAAGCAAAACCACTACCTACATGTTGATTTCTATGGTTTCACACATCATCCACATGATGTTTATTCACAACTTCATTTTCCACACATTTGAAAATCAAGTTGTCAACCGCTTGTTTACCTTGCAGGTCGTAGAGGGAGTCTGCGGCCGTGGTCTTTTCGGAGGGCGCCTGTGTGATGGGTTTGAGGTAGGAGCGGTAGCCCTTCAGGATGGAGGCCATGAAGCGAAGGAAGGCCTCCTGGATCTCCATCTCCAGGGCCGTCTTCTTCTTGTGCCAGGTGAAGTCCGCTTCGATGGGGGTCATGTCCACGGCTGAGCTTTCCTGTGCCGACTGACGTACTGAAACTACAACACAACAAATTACGAGGCGTTTGTTTTTAAATAAACATTACTAAACCACTTGCCTGATTAACATATACAACAAATATAACTACGGATATAAGTGTGGAGCTTCAAAACTGACAAAATGTAATAAAAGGCTATCAGACGTGAAAAATATAACTCAATAAACTGTTAAAGGCTGGTGCTCAGTGTGCTTTAGCTAACAGTTTTTTTCAGTTAAGATAGCCAGCCAAAGTAAATTAGCTATTTTATCAACTGAATAGTTGTAAAGTTTTTTTTTTGTTGTTGTTGTTTTTACCAACTTACCAACTGAACGTTAAAAGAAAAGTATAAAACTTTAGACAGTATGTAATCACTCAAACATAAAACTTCTACAGAAGTGTTTATCTTTCAGCTAGCTTCATGTATTTCACATCACCTGATAATGCTCTTATGTTTTAGTCTAAGTTGTTATTTTTGCGTTTTAATAGGCTGGTGTCTTTTAATATTATTATTTTTTTCTTACACTCAATGTTAAAGGTGCTATTGTTAACACTGATAACATTCAGCCAGTAGATGTCACACTTTGTTTGAAGCTTTGTTAGATATCTTCTGCAGAGATAAACAAAACATTCATTTTGGACCTGCCAAAACTTTAAAATGATTTATATTGATATTTTTTTAGGAAAAGCCATACTTATACAATATAATTGAGTGTTGTATTCGGTTAGATTTTTGAGTTTTCTAAAGTTTTAATGACATTTTGTCAGCTTTGGGTTTCCATAAAAAACTACAGATGGGTGGACAAAATAGCATGGACAAAGAAGATGATGAAATCTAACACAGTAATACAAATATTGTTTAGACTGTGATGAAGATTCAGCTCTATGGTCACTTTAGGCATTATAGTTTGTGTTTGTATATTTATGTGATCATATACTAAGTTGTTCTTGAGATTTTGTCCATTCCATGTAAATGAGTCTTCTGAGAAACAGGTTATTCTTTGGAATAAGGTTTTTGCTGGACGACGAAGTAAGATGCTGTTTGTACCAGTGGCCAGCTGGTGGTGCAAGTTGCTCAGTGAGTTCACCAGACTCTTGCAGGGCTTCTTTGGGAGGTTCTTCCAGTTGCTGTGTCTCTTTTCGTCAGACCTGTAACACACGATACCACAAAGCCTGGAAGTAACAAGAGAGCTGCACAAGAACAACCTGCCACGTGCTCTTGATTTAACAAATGTTTGAGATAGCTCAGCATTAATATGAGACTTGGAAATGTACAGTACAAAGCAGGGTGTGACATGAGTTTAGTATCAAAAGCACAGCATACAGGTAGATAGTGTTGGTGTCCAGATCCACACAGACAACATCTGGCGGGGGGTCGTAAAGGTCGAAGTAGCGGGAGTCCACGCCCACTATGAATGGACAGGGAGCGTTGAGGACCCCTGCTAGAGAGAGTGGACACAGGGGGATGTAGGGACACTGCCACTGGAAGGGGAAGATCATCTGAGGAGAGACAAGAGAGCAAGATTATTACAACCAGGCTGACAATAGTTAGGAGTTTTACATCACACCCTTTGGAGGTGGAAACATTGATCAGCATTATGCTAAAACCCTCCAATATGTTCTTAAAAGGCTCCACTTGAGTAACTACTCTTTTCTTTCTTGAAACACTTTACTTCCAGAGAATACACAAAACACCAAACTCCAGTATTCAATTTGGGCAACTGTGACACATTTAAGGGAATAAGACATGATGCTCTTCTTTATCGTAACTGATTTATTGTGACACTTCAAACTCATTCGGGGGACTTTTGAGGATTGTGACATCCTGTGTGTTCAAAGAGACACGGTTGGCAAAGTTCAATTACGGTCACAGAGCTGGAGAATCAACACTCGGTGACAGATAAAATAAAGGTCAAATAACTGGAAAAGTTAAGTATGATGTAAGGCTGCAAAGATTAATTGATGGGTTGATTAATCTATTTGAGTCATTTTTTTTTAAAACAAATCTGATTTCTTTACTCCTATGACAGTAAACTGAACACCTTTGAGTTGTGGACAAAACAAGACAATTAAGGACATCACCCTGTTATGATTTTGTAATGATTTTGGAATAAAAAAAAATCCCCTGTATCATCTATTATGTGACATGTTGTGAGAGTCAGATGAAACAGAAGCATTACATGGCGTGTAATTGTCTGAACAGTGAAATGTCACTCTTTGCTGAGGGAATCAAGATTTCTGATGAAATATCTGAAGATATGTAAGACATCTAGATGACATAATGGATGTAGAACTGACCACATTACTGTTGAGCATCTAAAACATGTTTGTCAGAAACCTGTTCCTCTTCTCACTTTGTTTTTCTGCGTTTGTACTTCACAGCATTCAACTGTTACTGTCATCAAAATATAAGCAAAGCAAGTAGTGATAATAATAGACCTGCGCAATCCTACCATGTTTATGTGCTTTCTGGAATGCTTTTAAGGCTTCTAATCAATCATCAAAAGTATATATGGATGTCTACATATATGTCTTTTGTGATTTAGTATGCCTTTCACACTTTGCAGGTCAGATGAGGTAGTGCTGTTTTATTCTTTTAATGTCAGTAATGGTGTTAGGCAGGGTGGTATATTATCTCCACTCTTATTGAACTTGTTTATGGATGGGCAGCTGAATGATTATGAAACAGGCTTTCTGGTCATCTCATGATTAATGCTTTTGTAGATGCAGATGATTTGGTTATATTTTATTCCCTACAGAGCTGCTTAGTCCCACCAATACTGCTGTAATGTTAATTACACATAAAACAGTTATACATTTGTATTTTCTTGAGTACTTCTTAAGTAGAGAAGCTCTTAAAGTAAATAATTGGGTCTTGGCCTCTATCTTTTAGATGATTTAATGGATAATAAAGACATATTATATATCAAAAATGTTATTAATTTAATTCTCAAGGAAACACATCAGTATGTTGTTTCTAAGGTTTGCAGTAAAGTGAAGATTTTTATTTGATGTATTTTATGTAACAGCAGTTTTAATATTTCAATCAAAAGCTGAAGATGTTGCCAAAACTCAGCCTTGCTGGTAATGCTGTACTATGAACATGTTTTGCATATGGCTTGCATGACGAATTGCACTCACAGCCACCACAGCCTCGGCCACTCCGGTGAGGACGTCGGGCCGGAGCGAGTGCAGCAGGATCTTGCTCTCCAGCAGCACAAAATGCAGCAGTGTGGCGCAGTTCTCCGAGCCCAGATTCAAAAGCAGAGTGCCGTAGTCCGCCCCGCTGTTTGGCAGGGAGAGCACACAGGAGATGGGTGAGTTGATGAATTCAGGCAGGGAGCGGGAATCAAAAGCAAAAGGAGAGGAGATATAAGGGATGGAAGGAGTGGGAAAAGGAATTGATGTAGTGAAAGGGTTTATAGCTGGGTTTGTAACTAGAGACAGACATGAGTTATGTAAGACAGAAAACAAGGTAATTCAAAACTTCTCTACAGATAAAACATCTACGACAGTAGGCTTCATTTGGTCAGTGTTGCCAAGAGTTACGTGATCCACTGTTTCTGTTTGCTAATGCACTTTTCCTGTATTTACATATGCTATCATTTTGTGTGAGTCTTTTTCAGAACCTAATATGACCACTTAGACTCACCGTAGTGTTTCTGAGATTTTATCTAAATCCAAATCACAGCAAGGCAGCAACAGCAGTGGGACACATTATGTTAAATACCAATTAGCAATGTGTGTTAGCTTCAATAAAGGCCTGACAAAGGCAGCATGCAGAGGTGCAAAGAGGCCAGACAGTCACTGCTTGAATTGCTCATTTCAATTGCAAAAACGGCAAAATTATGCAACGTAGCAGCTGAAAAAGTGGCTGTTTTCAGAGTGACATTTTGACCTGGACAAAAACTAAAATGAATGAATGCTTTTTTCTGTAACAATACACTTGTTCTTTCAGCGTGCTCATCTGCTGCATTTTCTTTCAGACAAAGCACAGGATATACGCTGAAGGACAGCTACATTCAGCTTAAAATGTTAACAAAACTCTCAAAAGTATAAAGAATAAGCTGAAAGTGCTGAAAGTTGGGCCCATTGTACCTGAGGGGTAAGGGTGTGCACACAGGCTGGGAGAGGATCAAGGTGTCATGTGCTGAGAGCTGAAAGTAAAAAATATATAATGTTCATATGATGAACAATAAAAACTAAATTATACACATCTTAAAGTATATTTTCATTGACAAGATGAACAAATATTACAAATGCAAGAAGATAAAAACAACATGTCACCTGAACTAAGATTCTTGGCCTTTGAGGGGAAGGGAAGGACACATTGTGCATGAAGTGTGAGATGTGCCTGTTGAGAGAAATACACAAAATGTGGTCATCAAAGCAGTTTCAAGCATTTCCAGCAACTACATTCAACCTATCAAAATGTGAGCTTTGAAATGTGTACACTGCTTAGCATTAATGTCTTGTATAATAGTTACAAGCAGATTCTTACTTCTCAATGGGCAGCGGGTGAGGGCCTGAGACGGAGAGCTTGTAGAGGAACATGAGGAACTTGCGGAAGGACTCGAAGAAGGGCCAGCGGGAGAGCACGCAGATGCATTTATTGGTGTTTACGGGCCGGTTGGGGATCATCTTCTTCTCCACTGTGGTGAGCAGGCCCAGCTGGATCTTCTGCTTCTCGCTCAGCTGATCCACTGGATATGGCTCGTAGAACTGGATGGCTGATCCATACACCTGGAGCCAGAGATGGACAAACTCCTTCAGTACTAGGGCTGTCAATCGATTAAAATATACAGTTGTGATTAATCACCACAGTCCATAGTTAATCAGGATTAATAACACATGTTTTATCTGTTCAAAATGTAGCTTAAAGGGAGACTTGTTAAGTGCTTGACACTCCAATCAACATGGGAGGGGACAAATATGCTGCTTTATTCAAATGTATGTGTATATTTATTATTAGAAATCAATTAACAACACAAAACAATGACAAATATTGTCCAGAAACAAGTACTGCATGTAGCATAACAAATATGCAGCCCAACAGGCAACAACAGCTGTCAGGGTGTCAGTGTGCTGATTTGACTCTGACTTGTTCCAAACTGCATGTCATTATCATAAAGTGGGCATTTCAATAAAGGGGGGACTGAACCCATAAAACCCATAGAACCCATTTTCATTCACATATCTTGAGGTCAGAGATCAAGGGACCCCTTTGAAATGGTAGTTTTTCCTCGTCAAAAATGTAGTGTTAGTTTGGAGCGTTATTTAACCTCCTTCGCTATAAGTTAGTGTCACATGTTGGTGCCAATGCATTCCTGAGGTTTTCTCTGGAAGATCAATATTCCATTAATGCTTTAAAGAAATTAGTGGCATTAAAGTGTTAACTTTGACAGCTCTAGCTAGTACTTTTTTGGCTTTACAACCAGTTTGACCTTGTTGGAAGTGTCTTTGTTTCTTTTGTCATCAATGAGAGCTTGCTTTTGGTTTCTGCATCTCACCTTTTCACCAGAAGAGATAGTTAAGACAAATGTGGAGAAGACGGGCAGTGGATCACGTGTGTTTGGTGCCCAACACTCAATCTTGGCACCCATGGGCAAACAAAACAGAGGGACAGATTCTGACAGAGGAAAAGACTCATAGTCCTCTTCTGGGTAACGAAAGATGAGACCTGGAGAACAAAGGAAAAAACAAATGCTAGTTATAAACCAAACTTCAAACTTCCAGACATGCTATAACTCTTGCTTTATTTCTTGGAAATGATTAAAAGAAAGAGGCTCAAAGAAAAGGAAGATCAGTGTTTATCAGTTCTGATGAAAAGCACTACGTAGTATCGTTTGGGTCTTCCAGGAAATAACTGCTCAGCTTCACAGTGTAACTTGCTGTTTGGTGAGACGTCGTTCTGACAAGACACACATGCGCATACACAAACAAGCCTGCAGACACACAAATAATGGGCGTGGCAGGAAGTGCTGTTGTCTGAGATGAATAAACAGCTGCCTCACAGGAAAAAGGCCGTCCACAAAAGATAAAGCCAGCATGTGTTTCTGCGGTGGGTGTGTGAGCGCACACATTCATATGAACACTGATTATACTACACACGTGTTGCACAGTGGATTGTTCAAAAGGCCAAGCTGTTAAGTAAGCACTGAAAATGTCACACTACAGTTCAGAAATGCCAGCTGCAATAAGCAATACCTATCTACTGCGAGATCACAGATATACACTGAAGGCGCCGCGCGCTTGAGCTCTGAGACAAAGACGTAACAGAGGCTGATTGCGACAGCACACAAAGCGGCACTGTTTCTAACTACGCTGCATTTCTCATATCTGTACATCCCATCAGTTAACAAAAAGACCAGTTATTATTATTGCAAAACATTTTGAACACCAATTGTTATCATGTAGGTCATGTCATCATATCCAATAATTTTCTTTTCCTGGGCTTCCATTATTATGGACTGCTGACTTCAGAGTATCACAGAGTGAGTATCACATACTTACTGCATCCCTTTTAAATTTTATTATTATTGTTTAATTTTAGTTCTTTTTGTGAAGCACTTTGTAATGCTGTTAAGAAAACCTGTGCTATACAAATAAAGTTTATTATATTATCCTTATTATTATTTCTATACAATAGTGGCCTTAAGAACTCTTGTTTCACCTTAATTCTAGGGCTGTCAGTTTAACGCGTTAATTAGATTAATTAATTACACTGCAAATTAACGCGCTATAAAAATTAACGCAATTAATCATGAGTGGCAAGTCAATGCGCAAGCATTTTAAATTTGGCCCATTGAGTGACCCGTAGGCTGCAGTGGCGTCACTTCGTACCTGAGCCACTAGTCAAAAGCAGGGTGACTGACAACAGAAATGGACGCGACACAGGAGCGTGAGGCGAGCCCACTCGGACCTTTCACTCGGACTCTGACTCGGACTAGGAGCAGCAGGGGCCTCTAGCCCGCTACAAAGCTGAGCCGTGCATTGGAATGCATGAGTGTCCACTGGAGTGGTGGGCAGCTCACGCAGGAGCTTATGAACAGCTGTCCTCTCCTCCTACCTGGCTACCGCTGCCACGTCTGGGCCATGTGAGAGACTCTTTTCACTCACAGGTAACATCATTGAAAAGAAGAGGGCAGCCTCACACTCACACAATGTAGACAAGCTTGTTTGTCTGAGCAACTGGCTCAAGGACACATAGAGTTGTCTGTTGTCAGTTCCTGTAACGTTAGCTGACCCTGTTAAAGGAAATGCTGTTGGCATCTTGCTATTGATGTTGCCTTATTTAGAGGCATGTTATACTATTCATTTTGAATTGCTGTATTGAGTCAGCTTTAGTATTCATTTTGATTTATTTATTTTATTTAACTGTATTTGTATTGCATTTTTGAGAAATGCACCTGGCCTAATTGGTTTGCTGATGTGCTTGACCTTTTTTCTTTTGAATTTCATTTATAAAGCACACTTAACCAATAAAAATGTGGATTTCAAATCTTCTCTTCTTGGTGTATTCTATTGATTAGTCATGCACTACGATTTTGTAATGTCCTAGAATTCAAATTCTTTATTTGGGGGCTTTTAGCAGGTATGAGATTAAAATGTGATTAATTAGATTAATTAATTACAAATCCTGTAATTAATTAGATTAATTTTCTTAATTGCCTGACAGCACTACTTAATTCATTTTCACAGATTTAAAAGCATAACTTATAATTGATCTATTACCTCTGATGACACTGTGAATGTCTAAAACCATCAGAGATATTTACTCACCAGCTTTGTAACTGATGGAATTGGACGCAGATACTGATTTCTTGTAACACAGGAACACATTGGAGCCCCACTGAAAGGTTTAAAACAAACCTGTTATAAATATATATACAGTAATTTATTTTGTGATAACAGATGATGCACAAGTTAAGAAATAAAAAAAAAAAAAACATCCTTACCATGCCACAGTTGAGGTTCTTGTCAACCTTGCAAAAGGTGTGCGGCGGTATCTCCCCTTTGCTTGTGACGATGACGCAGATGTCCGTCACTGCGAGGGAGTTCTGAGGCTGGACGGGCGGCGCTCGACGCAAGGTGATGAAGATGCGCTGCGAGGTGGCGGAGCTGTTGTTGACGTTGGCGCAGCGGCCGTAAGGTGTGGCCTGGATGACTTCGCAGCCATGGATTAGACGCTCCTTACCCTCATACAGCACACTGAGAAACAACAAACGAATTAAAAATATTAGCCTGGCACATGACACATATTTTGCCTCCATCAAGACTGAATAAGAAATTATGTACAAGTCTGTGCAGCTGTCTTTCGGTGAGTGCAGAAGTGATCAAAATGGTGTGAAAATGCAAATATTACAATGACTCATGATGCCCACATGTACTACAAAGATATAGAAAATGAAGTGGCTCAGAGAGAGTGCTGTCCTGGAATCAGTTTGGCTGTCAGTGTCAGGCATGGATTTCATTTCTTAAACAAGCCTCGCTGCCAAAAGACACGACTTACGTTCTAATGACGCCACGGTTTACACTGCGAAACGAAAGGACATTCAAGTTCGAATGCTAACAACAAATCAGGAACAGACAGGAAGAAGAGTGTCAAAGAGAAAAAAAAGAGGATTTTCTGTGTGCACAAGAAAAACAACAACAAACACAATAAATAGTGGATGTTTCCTGCTGGTGTGTGGTGAAGGTGTCAACCACAAGCTGAGTAATGAGGTAAACAGTGAAGCTTCCAGTACCGAGAATACTCCAAAGCAGAATTATCAAGGTGAAATTTTCTGGGAAAATATCACAAGATTCAAAGGAAAATATACTTTCCTAGAGATGTTCCTGTCTAGAGACAGTATGCAGAACAGCATACTTAGGACAGTGATAAACAATCACTACAGAGAGACTTAATAAAACCATGGTTTTTATATGTGCTGAAGTTGTTAATGTTTTTCCTACAGTATAAGGTCTCCACCAACTCCTGGCTCTTTAGCTGCCAGATGCTCTACACGTTCACTAGCTAGTCGCTAACTTTATCTGTCTAAAATTTGTTTTGGGACAGGTAGTGGACAGGGGGATTATCAGAGCTTACTTTGCTGATAAAAAGCTGGAAACATCAGTGATGACAATACCAGAAATTTACTAGTCGGTACTAATACCAGTGAAATTCCACGATTCTTGATACCAGGAGTAAAAAACAATAAATCCAATAAGCTTCAACATACGCTCCTTTATTACTATTTTCAGAATGTTTTTTTGTGTGGGGGAAGAAAAAAAGGAAAAAATTTTTTCAAAAATTCCAAAAAAAAAAGAAAATAAAAAAAATATAAAAAAATTTTGGGAAAAAAAAAAAAAAAAAAAAAAAATATGGGAGAAAAAAAAGAAAAAAAAAAAACTCTTATGACTGCTCCTGTGCATCTTTATTACTATCAATGTCACCTCTCATGTTGAAATCAACAGGACGGTAGCTATTTAACGTTAGCTGTTAGTAGCCGGTAAGCAGCGCAGTCCTGCATGGAGCTAATAGCTAACATTAATTAGCGCTCATCTTCCTTTCATGACTGGTTTTTGTTATGCAGGATTAGTTAAACAGGGGCACGTTCCTGGCTATAATGATAGCGAGTTTCCTTCATCCCAAACACATTCTGTATTGGCGCAGGGGCGCTACTGGTCTCAAGTCCTGGTGGTACCTATGGTACCTACGGTACTGTAGAAAAACAAGTACTGTCACGTTTTCAGAATCTTGGCATGGCCTTGGTACTGTGGTAAAGTATCGGTTCTTGTGACATCTCTAGTGATAAGAGCGGTGAGACTCAATCAAAACAGTCAGGTTGCAGGCCATAAGACCAAAACAATGAGCTGAAAGATGCTGAAATGCACTATACAGGTGAGACGGGAACTGCACTATGAGAGACTTCTAGTCATTTGATCCATTGTTAGTGTAAAATTTGATTAACGCAGCTTTAAATTGATATTCTGTTCATAGAAACTCGAGCTCTTCCCTTTCACAGACTTTCCATTTGCTATTACCTGGATTCTGTGGATGGAAACCTCAAGATTTCTTTCAAGGTTCCTACTCTATCAATCTTAATTGACGTACATATCTGCGGTGCATTGCAATGCTGCCATACATAAAAAAGAAGAAAGTGCATTTTTGAGAGACAATAAGCAAGAGGCTGAAGTGTGGCTCTGTGACAAGGATAATCTGGTCCTCCTGTGTGTGGTCAGCACCACTGGCTTTCTTCTTAAAGCTCTGGTTTCCCTCTGAGGTCTCGATGAGAAACCCGTCTTCAATGGGTGATGTGATTCAGACATATTTACCAGCTGACTCATTCAAATCCCAGACAGTGAGGGAACCTTTCATATCTCATATCCAAACTTAGTACAAAATAAACACTTTAAATGAAATGTTTTGTGCATCACCTGTCTGCTTGCTTCTCACTCCTGTCGTGGTGTATCACGCAGCTAATAGCTGCAGTCAGGAAATCAATCATTATCCCACAGTGTTGGACTTATTTCTTTTTTGCATGACTGCAGGGCCTCTATGGCACCATGCTCCCTTTCCATCTGGACAATGCCATGTGGGAGGCCAAAAGCTATGATTGCTGCCCTCTATAAACAAAGACAGAACCTCGAAACACTTTTTTTTTTTTCATCTTGTGCATGCCACAGGGGCAGCCATCGCAGATATAACAGTCCTGAAACACTCCATTTATTCTGAAAGGAATGCAGGACAAACCTAAAGAGGCCAGGAGGACAGTTGCCAACGAATTCTCATTTAGGCAACAAAAACAGAGTCCTAATGGGCAAAGAGTCCTAATGGGCACAGTGAGTCGTGACGCTGTGGAGCCTCGGGCTGGGAATGCTGCCTTCGCTGACAGCGGAGGTGGCAGAAGGAAGAATGAATGATTTACAGGTTACTATTTTTTACAGGTTGGATAGAAATCAGCTGATGGGAAGGGATGACACCGGTGTTGCAACATGGCCAAATATATTTACTGACCTTCGGTGTTGAAGCTTAATCAAAACAAAAAAAGGAAGTGAACCATGCTATAATGCATTTACTCATGATATTTTTTATCAAAAACACACACGCACCCTATCATTATAAATAATATACGCAGTCATAAATTTTACATCAGGAGTCTCTTTATAAGATCTCTGTTTGCAGCAACAAAGAAGAGAATCTGTCATTCAGTCTCACTGAAGTACACGACTGAGTCAGTGCATCAAAATGAAAAAAGTGAAGCAGCTTGACGACAACTGTGAATCCTTGAATGTAAGTTTGCTTCTGTTTTATCCACCCCATATGTCTGTTAGCATGCTAAGCAGGATTGCACAACCTCTTAAAGGAAACATGACTTGACATATGATCCTCTGTTTATGCTCAGTGCACCAACGGCTGCAGGGTTGCACAAGGGTTTAATGCCGTTCCATAGTTTAAAGCTACATTTTGCAAAAGGGAATGTCACTATTAACACGTGAAATCAACCAAATTAACCACATAACAGGTGGAAATGTGTTGCAATCTTTACACAGCAACACCAGCTTTAAACAAAGTGCTGTCATCTTTTGTAAGTGGAAACTCCAGTTTGTTAGCGGGAGACACAAAGACTTTAGACAAAGACTAAGGTGTGTGGAGAACTGAAACGCCCCAGGCAGCTGCATCATTGTCTTCCATAAAGCACAGTTAGCAGAGACAAAGCGCTGGTGTTGAAACGGAGGTAAAGTTTCTGGCTCCTCTGTGTGAAAAAGGAAGAGCAGTTGTAGCTTTAGGCTTACTGGATTGGATGTAGTGAAATATGACAGAGCTTCCTCTTATAAGATGATAGAAGGAAGCAGGAAACTTATCAGTAGATGAGTGCCAAGAGGAGTGGCTGTGAGGGAGAGCTCTGTGATGCAACAGGGGCTGAGTGAACGGAGGAGTCAACACACCTACTTCCATACATCGCTGACAAAACGTTTTGTCATCGAAGTTAAATTAAACACAATAAACGCTGATACATAATGTAATATATTACTATAAGCCTTACAAAAGGTTGGAGGATCCCGAATACCATTTTTGGGCTTTGACGCTTCGGTAACAAATATTCAAAGGTATTTGAAGCTTCACGAGGCAGCGCAGCAGCCTGTTTGTCTCCATCTCCCCCGTTTCATCTGAGAATAACGAATAATGATTAATGTTGAATAAAAACAATGAATAATGTTGTGAGATTATTCCTAATTTCATAGGCTATTTTGGGATTTATATATTATTATTACATACTTGTATAAACACAACAATGACGCATTCAAAAACAGATTAAAAGGTTGATTATCATGGCAACAGTCAAAGCTTCTAAGCATTCGGTTCGGCCCAAATGGTAATGTTGTTATTCTCTTCTGCTGCCCGCTGTCAGACCAAGCGATTATCAAATAGTGACTACACATTGGTTATTGAAGTTTTTGTGTCACTCCTGTGAAAAGTTTCAGTGGAATCTAGCTTCAGCAGCTGGTAAGTGGAGCCACTTATAAACGAGTCTCTTGCTCATGCACGCATGTGAACATTCCAGGTTACAAACACTGACATCCACAGTAACTGATGACTCACCCGATGTCAATGAGAGGAGACTTCCCTCGACCCCTCTTGTAGCAGAGAAACAGCTCGGGGCTCTTGAGACTCCCGTGATTGAGGTTGGCCGGCTGGCCGCTGTAGGTGCTGTCGATGCATGTGAAGCCCTCGGGCACTGTCTCTCCCGCCGACCTGTTGATGACGGCCAAGTCAGTGATGGGCGCTTTGGGCCCGCTGGACTTGGTCTCTGACAGGTCCTGCTCCAGGGGCGTGGACTTGTCTGTCAGCCCGGCCACTACAAAGTAGTCGGTCACACGGTGACCCTTGTCCTCGATCATGGCTGGGCGTACCTGGAAGTAAGAAAATAGAGATATGAGATTAATTTAGAATGATATTTATATCACCTGTGCCACATTCGTAGAAGACATACAAGTATTCTATTCTCAGCGGTGGTTTAAACTATACCCAAGCACAGCCTATTGCTTCACACATACAGATACTGTATTCAGGCGACAGCTGAGGAGGACACTGCATGTTAGTGAAAGCTGTAACATCTCACTATGGGACAGTGGGATGGATTACACATGCTAGCATACACAGAATGTTAAGTAATACTGTGGCAAAGGCAATAAAAGGATCCTTTAAGGCTGCTGCACCACAACGAAGCAAACAAACTGGGGGACACACAAGGAGTAATGAAGGGACTGGATTTGTTGACGGTTACACAACACTCTTGTCATTGTATATCACCGCAATGCTCTGGTTATGTTGAGAGAGTTAAAGCTCCGGTGGCTACGGAGAGCCATGGGAGAGCAGCCGAGCCTGGAGGAATGCTCTGAAATGCCACCGAGAGCGTAAATCAAGAAGACACCAAAGTCTATAAAACATTGAAATAGGTGTCTTTTGCCATTTTTATTAATATATGCAAGTATTTTTTGAGTTTGAGTTTTCTAGTTAATGTTTGAATAATACTTGCCAATCCTCATGGTTTTCCCAGTTCCCCCCCAAAGTCAAAATTCTCCCATATTTCTCCTGATCTATGACAAATTTTCACACTTTTTTTTCCTTTTCATCATCTTAGTCTGTTCCTGGAACCAAACAGTGTGTGTAATCCCTACTGCTTCCACCCGGACAACAATAGAGCTACACCAACTGTCGTTTCCTGGCTGAAGAGAACAGTCTATGCTCGCGACACAGCGCTGTTTGAGCTCATGTTTAAACAGCCCTCGCCACGGCGTACAGCGCCCAAAGTTGGGCTTTGCTCCAAGCAGTGAAAAGCCGTCATGGCAAGACTCAAGCCGCTGGAAATAGTGTATTTCAGAGCTCAGTGGTGCTCTTATTGCGTTATATTGGAAAGGGCTTTCAGTGAGTGAGAGGAGAGAGAAATGGAGAGTACTAAGTGAAAGAAATACTAAAGCAGGAGCAAAAATAAATAAAAATTGATGAATATTAGTTTATACCAGAGATTCACATGCCAAGTTCACAGCAGAGGGCTGAATTATTCTGTTTTCTTTCCTGGGAGTTGAAGGTAAAATCAAAAGTTTAACATAAAAATGCTGCTGCAGTTATTTTTACTCTTTTAAAGTCATCAGAATGCCGACATTCACTAGACATGAAATGCCACTCTCTAAAGTATGTAATAAGGAAGGTGCAGCACATTTAAAAATTGCTGCTCATCACTCTATGGTGCAAAAAATGTCTTCCTGTGCCAATGAAAAGCACTAGACTTTTCGAGCCCAGCCAAAAACAACAGACAGCAACCGGTTGTCTGAGGAGGAGAAAGAGAAACTTAAAGCTAACACATCCACGTCGCCTTCAAAGGGCTGCTAGGGACCTACACGGGAAGTTCAGTTTTTCCAGTGGTGAGTCAGCTGTGGCGGGAGGGGGGAAAGAAGCCTCTTTGTGTAGCAACAGCGAGCACAGACAGCCCCGGACTTCATGACGAAGACTGATACTGTCCATTGTAGTTTTTTCATTTGTATTCTGGGCTTCTGCATCTTAAAAGGCAACAAAGTTGTTCTGCAAAATAAAAAAAAGCCAGAGAGAATCTAAGGAGCACATGTGAAGCTGTTTCATGCATTGTAGATGGAGACAGGAGTGCATGCTAACGTGTACTGGATGCAATAGTGCAGACCATCCGTTGGCTGGTGCTGTGGAATGAGTGGCAGGAGGCAGACTGACCAACCCAGGAGGAAAATTATTCAGCCACAGCGAGACAGCAAACAGCTGACACACGTTACACATGTTTTCCACACAAAAGAAAAATCTGTTCTAAAGTTTTAGCCTGCTTTTTAGATTTCCATCAGCTATACAGCAAGCAGTCTGGGACAACAATAGTTAAATTAATGTTCAATTCTTCTGACCAGTATTCAAACGCTTATCTGATTGACGGATGAATGCTTTTTAGTCAGAAACTTGGCATTTTGCCCAGGTGAACATGCCAAAATCGATTTGTTTCAAGAACACTGCCAGCCTTACAGTCCAGGTAGCTTTGAGGAATTGTAGCTGGATATTTGCCCAGAATATGGCCCAGTTTTTCTTTCCTTTTTCGAAAACAATGTCGGGAAATCAAAGAGGAGAGAGTGCAACTGTATGAGCGGCGAAAACAATGCATGCCATATCCAAGCAGAGACTGAATGACTTTGACTTTCCATGAACAAACAGGGCAATAAAAGTGCATCAGTGAAGATGGGATGAGGATCTTTTTAAATGGAAATGAATTCACTTTATTTCAGTATTCTCCTTCTAATGTTGGACATTTACTCCTCCTGAGGAATGTCACTTACGGTATTTGTTCGTGTGAGTAAAATTTGTAAAAGCCCAAATGATTCCAGATGTGGTTTTTCACAACACAATGAATAACTTCTCTCTCTTTAATAAGCACGCTGGATCCAGCTCTTATTTTATGACGATGCACAGCGGCAAATCTAGAGACATGCTTTAACTGTTCTGAAGAGATTTACTGCACTGTATCCATGGTTACATCTACAGCCGGTCAAAACCCAATTCAAAAACAAAATGCTGTTTTCAGACTATATGTGCTTTTTAGCAAACCACACTCAATTTGTTCTCGCCAAATGCAGGCCAGTTAATGTACTCTGTTTTGTGTGTGTGTGTGTGTGTGTGTGTGTGTGTGTGTGTGTGTAAACTAGAGTTTGAACGAAGTAGAGCCTTTATAAAATCATTGCATTCATGTATCTGGGTCTTTATGATATTTCACAGGTGCTTGTTAAGAGCAGATGTCTATGCATGGAATATAGACCAACATGTACTACATGACTGCAAACAGAGTAAACCACAAACCACACCAAGAGGTCCAATCTGTGTTTAAGTATAGAGCATCTAACCGGATGTCAGGCAGTGCATTACACCTGCTTCCGACACCTGCACTAATATTTTCTCAGAGGAATACTGTGTTAAGTCACACACATGAGCTGACCCAGCAGCATATAAGCAACAACTGTATTTACAGCGTTTTGAACTACATTGAAGGTGCTCTATATGATATCCAGAGCATTAATATAGTGGCAAACACCTATTTGTTATGTTCAGATATAGTGGAATAATGTCTACCTGAGCAGAGAATGAAGTCCCTCTCCCTCTGTGTGTTGTAATCTAAGCTTCTCATTGCTTTGTTGACATTGCCAGACATGGCTGCACATGCCTTTAAGTGCTTGTTAGCGTGCCCCATTGGCTCTGCACTGCTTTCATTCGGCGGTTACAGTTAATAATGACGTCCCAAATACGGAAGCATAGTATCCACCCTCCGGTTCCCCCCTAGGTTAGCGCTCTTAGCTCTGTCAGCACTGTTGATGTAGGTTTCACTGTTAGCACCATTAGCTACAAGCCGTCGCCATGTTGAGAGCCATGTGGAAATAATGGAAATGCTCCCAATTCTGCATTTAGCACCTTTAACTATGTATTACAAGTGGTAACCAAAGGCTGAGAAGGCAAACTTGTTGGTAAAGAGTGTCTTGTTTCGACATCCAGCAGACATGTTGCATCCATTTGGAGTCATGTCTCTTGCCAAGAGATCAATATTCACTCTCCTCTTAGCTACGTTTTTCTGCTTTCTGTTTTTCAACTTCTGATGGAAATATGTGGCTCTTTCGCTGCTAAATGCTATTCATCATGTATCACCAGCTAGTTGCTAGCTTTGCATATAGGCTACAGTTTTCAAACTTTTTGCTATCTTTAATGAAACTACAAGTACTATCTGTGCAGCTATACTCTTCAAGTGCTCAACATTAAAGAAGACATATGATGAAAAACTTGTTCTCATACTTTTGGGAGTGCCGACCAACCTACAAACTGTCAAATAAGATGACCCAGTCAGGTTTTTGAGTGGGTGAATGTTGGTACATTCAGACACAGTATGAGAAAAATAATGTTTTCTTTAACATTAGAGCATGTCAACATGTTCAGGCAGAAATCCAAAATACAAGTATGAATCTGAAAATGAGCATGTCCCCTTTAAATGACTCTTCAGGATAATAAGGCCAGTTCTAAGCCTGATTCTCCTGCATTAGCAAGTCAGCAGAAAAAGACTGGATGTGATGTAGTGTCTCACTTTCTCGCTTCACATAAAAAAGCAATTTTTGCCAATTTCTTAATTTAAGATCTCTGTTTTGCTGCCGTAACATGTACATTTTAACCTTTGTCACAAGCATTAGCCTCTACCATTCATGTGCTCTGACGTTGGTATAAAAACATCAATTCTGTGAGTCATACAATTTCCCGACAATATGAGCACAGATCACCACAAAGCAAACAAACACTATCATGGGCAACCAGCAGATCTGTTTGGTCCTGAGTGGTGCCCTATGAACATTCACCATGCCGGTGAATCAACATGCAATTTACTGAGGACATCAAACACAACATTGTCACCAATTGCCACAGCATTTCTCTGCGAAGCCAACTAGGCTGGTGGCAGGTGTGCTAACACCCTTAAGGCTGGAACCCTTTGTGACGGCCCCCTCGGCCTCCACCACAACCATACAAATATCTCTTTGTGACAGCCCATGACAGACAAACACTGACGCTGCCATGGCAACTGAGCCCTAACAATGCCAGGCTGCACGACCCTGAGCTGCGGTAGTGTTACTCTAGCTGAGAAAATTGATCTCCAAGACTTTCGAGGGTTCTCTGTAGTCTGCCGTCGGCCTTAAAGGACGGCGGAACGGTGGAGAAGGCTTGTTTCATTGTGCGCTTATTATGTCTGGCAAGCAAATAAAACATGGTAGTGGCCATAAACGGCGGCGGTGTTGACAGTGGATTACACTAAAAGCTTTAAAGCTATTGTAAACACGAGCGAACATAACATTAAGGATTTTCCGCTCCTCTCGTTCTCCAATTGTGACAGCATGCATGCAGGGTGGAAAACATTCAGGGGAACTTTTAAAACCTCGAGGCATAAATTATGAACCTTCCTGGGTCAAATAGTAAAATGACTGCTGAGTCAACCGGGCAGACGATCTGGTGCATTAAATTTCCACTGTATTAAGTCTTGTGCTGTAACTCGAGCCTCTACTGGTTGTGCTCTGCCCCTCCCTTCCCGTGTGAAAACCTGTTCCTCTGTTACTCCTGAGCCCCGATGATCGAGTGTCACCTTCTTTGTCCGGGTCACTACGAACCACGGCAAAAATGCTACAAAGCTTTAGAGGACACGTACTGACCGGTTACTCTGAAACTGGTTTCTGACTGCCTTGTAGCTGTGGATTCTTAACACTTAGGCCTAAATGTGGAGGTCATTATTACTTTCATTTTTAATGTAAAATGCACGCAGTAGATACTGTACACACAGTTTATTCATCACTGGAATTAGGTCAAGCAAGGTGTGACATATAATGAGCAAAACTATTTATGCTGTACTGGATTTTTAATTAACTTCTACATTAATGTATTCTCAACTTGATCCATAACTGTAAGACACATTTTATATTCACTTTCATTAGTCATGTTATCTTAGTAGGAATACTGATGAAATTCACACATCCTCTTAACAATAAGTCAAATACAAAACACAAAGGAATTGCATACACATTCTTTGAATCAGTGTGACTTCCTGTTTCCAGTGATTACCAGTATTGTTGATGTCCTTCACTGATAAATGTCCATAAATCTTATAATCTTAACTTACTCTGACAATAACAACACATGTCATGAGTAGGAGCCATAAGCCTGTGAATAAAGAAAGTGAAAGGCAAGCAAAAAGTCCACAATGCAGAACAGGTTTTGCTGTTCAGGCCTCACTGATGTGGAGGGACCACTCCTCACTTTTTTGAATATATTCTCTAGTCTCAATGTCCTACCATGTTGAAAGAACCACAGATGCTCCAACTGGCTCATTACAAATTACTTGAATGGTGGTCTTAAAAATTACACAAATAAATGAAGCCATTCAAACCACAATCTCACTGCCTAATAATGCATCATTGCCTCCTGACTAGAGAGGATCCAGCTGATAGCAGCAGGACTTCACATTCATTTTGGGCGACTAGCAATAATTATTTTGCAAATGAATAAATATTCTGTTTTCGTTGTTGTTTTCTGTGATTATTTTTCAGCCTTTTGGATGCCAGATGGATTGGCAGTGACAACACCTAATGCACTTTTTTACCAGTTGTGGGAAAGAAATGTACCAACATTAGTTTGTTATATTGTCTGATCTTTCGAGCTGCTCTGGGATCATTCAGAGAGGCATGTAGGGGAGGACACCTATCAAGATTTTTTAAGATAAGACAACGCAAGTTTGACAGGAGTAACTGAATACAAGGGGATGATATGAATCACTGCCTCCAGTACAATAGCCTATTCTTTTTTGAATCAGTAACAAGTAGTACAGAAGAGTATGTTAACATTTCAGATTAGCCAGCTGAGAAAGTAACACTAGGAGCACTTATCATCTGAGGCAAATCTGTGGGATTAAGTCTATTCTGTGTTTTAGCTGTGATCACTCGTAAGGCTTTCACACAATGGGGCTGTGACGAATCAAATGAACAACACAAAAATGTGAAATACTAATCTGCGGATATTTCATACCAGCAGTGATGCAAATTTATGACAGTTGCAACACTTTTTTAGTATAAAGGTGTGAATAGATTGGTGCAGGCAAAAGCCAAAACCAGCAAAAGCAAACTTCATTACTCCTTTCAACATTGACAAAGGAAGTGCACACAAAACGCAATTCTTCCATTCTTACCTTTCACAATAAAAGCCCTAGACATATACAGTGCATGACTGTTTACCAGAGGCAAATTCAGTAAAAGGAAACTTAAAAATAGCTCACAGTAGTTTAGGCTATACAACAATTTACCTGCCAGACACTGCTCTGGGTCAAGAGGATCCAGTTTTGTCCTCTAAATCTATTCAAAACTTTAATTCTGTCACAGATTTGCATCACTGCCGGTATGAATAGTTTTGATGCTTTTTGTTTATTCGTCAGGTTCCCAGTGGAGTGGATCATTCCTTGAGGCCCTTGATTTCCCTGCAGTGGAAAGTCCTGTTCTTTGACGGTGGCACTGGTCTTAACTTGCTCGCAAACACGCCAAAGATTGGCTATGCAGCCCAACGGCCCCCGAGGGCTGAGGAAAACTCCTTCGACTGCCATGAAGAAAACTGGGAAGGTCCTATGCTACACGTGTGTCTGCCAAACCTGATGTTTGTTCACTGTCTGGCATTAATGGCATTCACCTGGCCAGCCCCTTCACTTCCAAGGTACCAAATTCAAAAAAAGATGAAGAGGCAGAAACCGAGATTTCTCCATTTAAGTACACAGAGTGGAACCCCTTACTCCATCCCCCATGGTCTGTCCCACAATGATCTCATCCCTTTCACACAAAAGAGCCTGGAGGCTTGTTCCCCAGGGGTGAAAGAGCCTGTCTGCTTGTGTGTGCATGACGCAGTGTTTGTGTGTGTGTGTAATGCTGGACAACAGACAGTGCTGTGTCTGTCTTAGTTATTGCAGCAGGAGCCCCGCCATGCAGATCCACTCGCAGCTTGACTGAAACAGCAGCTGAGCATGACACACACAATTGTCAAGTACTGAACCCTGGACCCGGCAATTGAGAATAAAAATGCAGTGTTTACTGAGTTTGTATAGTATGTGGTAACCATGCTAGGGAGCGGGCTGACCCTTGGTTATGAACAGTAGGACTGGCTGATGCTTCAAACCCTCTACTGTGACAAGTCTACGTGTATACTGTGCCTATTCATCTGCATGCAACCGGGCCGCAGAAGTGCACTTAAAAGTATAGTTTAGGTTCTTATCCACAGTCAGTGTATTACCTACAGTAGGTGACAGGACACCCCCAGCTGGGAGAAGCACACCGGAGTTAAGTGATGTACCGCTGTGGACAGGGCCGGCTGCAAAACACATTTTAGCCACCTAAATAAAGGCCCACCAAAAAAGTGTACAGTATATTTAGAATATTTTTTGTGGGTTTATCTTGCCGTGAGACAGCGATATATTCGGTCTGTTTCTGTTATCTATGCTGCCAAAAAATGCTTCCAAAACAACTACACTCCATTGAAAAAACTGTAAATTTACCGTGCAGAAGATGAAATTATTGTCAGAATTTGGTTAGTTCAGATTCAACGTCACACAATAGCATAAACAAACTAAGCGATCGATGCAGCGTTAGACCAGCAACTCTCGTGTTCTACACACTGACTATGCATAAGTACCTCATATAATCCCACTTCAAAACAACTGAACTGTCCCTTTAAAATTATTTCTGAAAGCTCAGCTATGCCAACTGACACAAAAAAAATAGTCAAAAATCTGCAAAGGAAAAGGAAGTTTTATTTCAGCTTTAACAGCCTCCAACACATTATTAGCCTCTAAGCTCCAGTGGTAGCCGTTGAGCCATGGTGTGTTAGCTTCTGTCTGCTTCAAGTGCCACTCTGTAGCTCTGTGCTTTGGAGGATCGGAAGAGCAAAGTGGCCTTCCCTGCCACCTGTCATCACAGCATGCTGTAGGTGGCGAAGGCCAGGCCGAGTGTAAGGTGCCAATGAGGTGACAAAACCTCCATTTTACAATGACTGCAGAAAAAAAAAAAAAACAACAGATGCTCTTTTCTGCTTTTTCTGATGTGGAGTGTGAGTTTGAGGGAAGATGAGCTCAAATTGAAGCCAGTTGAGTTGATTGAATTCATATGGTGCAGGCTACAGTGTGAGTGTGCACATAGTTGGCTGTTAAACTGGTCTGTAAATGCATCCTGCTTAACCTTAACAGTGAGCTGTGATGACACTAACCTAGCCTAGTGTCAAACCTAACACTAGCCTTTGGTTTACGATACAGAAAATAAGTCAAAATGCTGACAAAAATGTGCTCAAGCGCACTTGATACTTGATATAAAGTAGGGAATATATTTAACTGTTCAATATTTGCAGTTCAGAGTGTGTGAAAGGTGTAGTCTATCTGCTTTTTGGCTTCAGATAAGCCTGTGTGATAGCCTGGCATTATCATATCCATATGCTAACACAACCTCTCTGTAGCTCTGCACAGCATGCACAAAGCAAAAGACCGATGAACTCTGTTCCTCATTCATGTTTGTCTAACCATGGCAGTGGCGTTTTTTTTTTTTTTTTTATGTAGAGGCAATACATAAAATCCAGTTTCATTTAGGGACTGGTGTTATCTGTCAACAAGCTTCTCAGAATAGGTATCAGACTGACAAATCACACAGATAACAATGTTTTTTTTTTCCCCATTTCATTTTGTTCCTTTGGACACTGGTTGCTCCACTTGAATTGTTACTGAAATACTGTCCTGATATTTGCAAAGTGTAAATTTGCAAAACAAAACATGTTCACATAAATTAAAAAAAGAGGAATAATATACTACAGCTGCAACAAGTTATTTTAAATTAATGCATATATGCTATACATTTAAAAAAAATGTATTACTTAATCTATAATGGTACTGAAGTAATTACAAATGCTCATTTCTCAAAGTCAAAAAATGACTTAGTAAACACGCCACACAAAACAGACACAATTAGTCAATTTAATAATAATAATTATCAAAACTGTCCATCACTGACTAACTGCTGGGCGAAAAAATTAACCTCTTAAAAATCTGACACTATTATGTCTGTCAGAGGTTCTGATGGGCTCAGTCTTATTGCTCATATGAAACTAGAAAACCGAAGGAATCCAGTGTTATGCTAAAATTGGCATGTCATATTCAAAGGGGTCCCTTGACCTCTGTAAAGCTGTATGAAATGTATGTTGACGAATGGCATCATTTGCGCAATATATTGCAATATATCTTAAGGCAATACTCAGCATAGTGCAAAATGCTTAAATAAGATCATAATAAGATCATAGCTTGACTTAAGTATTGTGATACTATTGCATCGTGGGGCCTGTGGTGATTCCCACCTCCAACACCACAAACTGACCAACTGTTTCAGCTCCATAACAGACATCCACTGAAGTTTATCACGCTGTCTGTTCCCCTTTTACCATTTTATCTCTGTACCTCGTTGCCAGTCCAACAGCAACCCTGCAGTACTGGATCCTTGTTTAATGTTTTGTCAAGATAACATTAAAACAGCCGGTAGAAATCAATGACTACATAATAACTGAAGCTGAAAATTTCCACTTTTTCTTCCTGGGTCACTGTGGGTCTGTAGTTATACACTACAACCAACTGGCCATGTGACTGAAGAGGAAGGTGTGCTTTCATGAGAAAGTGACACACTTTAGCTGAACTGTCAAAAACAAGTGTTGGCTGCGCAGCCAACGGCAGCAGGTAGGTCATGCTTCACACAACACAAGAGGGTTACACGAGGACAGTGGCAACATTTTTTTTTAAGAGGACCTATTATGCTCATTTTCAGGTACATACTTGTATTTTGCGTTCCTACTAGAACATGTTTACATGTTCAAAAAAAATGTCTGTGCTGCAGCACCTCTTTTCAAACCTCTGAGCCCTTGCCCAGTCTGCTCTGATTGGGCAGCTGGCCCACTCTGTTGTGATTGGTCAATCAAACCAAACTCTTCGGACTCCGCTCCAGCTCCGTTCTAACTAGCTTTGTTTCAGTCTGCTAAACTAGCCGCAAGGCGGGTATTAGAGGTCGACCAATATGTTTTTTCCCCCTCGATATCTTTGGCTGGTTTTATTTTTAAACTGCTTAATAAAACAGCTTAATAATAACAAATGATACACAGAACGTCAACTTAAGTAAACATTTATTGAACAACATTTATGGTCTGTCTCTCCAATCTACATGTTGTGTCTGCACAGTTTCTCCCAATTAGGACGCTGTTCTTCTCACACTCTTGCAAAGGTTAGCCCACTGGGCTACATCTACTGAGGTCTGCCGGTAGAATGGCAATTTGACTGAAACAAGGGGCGGCGTCACACATGTACAGTAACAACACTGGGCTGCCCGCAGATGTGCCCGCTTGCTATTCAGCTTAATATGCTCAGACCTTTAGCGGGTATTATGCAAATGTGTTACTTGGTGACATCACCATGTTATGGAAGAAAAGGCGGGACTTCAAGCAAGTCAGTTCAGGAGCAGTGTTTCTGTAGGGGAGAGTAGCTTCCTTTAGCATGGACTTTAGGCTTTGTTACTTTGCAGACCTTTAACATGCACAAAAAAGCACAAAAGCATAATAGGTCCCATTTAAATAAAATTATTTAAAGTTTGTTGTAAAACACGACAACTAAAGGGAACCTGGGTAGGTTAGTTAGACGATGAGAGGTAGCTCAGAGCAGTGAGGCTGGGATCAGCAGTAGAAACGTCACAAGACTGCCTCCCTCCCGGAGCGTGACAGCCCGGCGGACAGAGAGCATTCTTTCCACTCTAAGGAGAAGGGAAAGAGGGCAAACTCGTTGCCCTTACTAACTAGCTGGGCCTAGAACAGCTCGGAGCCAGGCCTACGAAAAGAAGACACAACTGTTGCACATCACACCAGAGTACAAGGTTCAGAGGAAGGAAATAGGTTACCTGAGAGGGCTTTTGGCTGGCTTACAAGATCCTTGCTATGTAGGCTAGAAACAATTATCTGGAGTTAATATGTCTTAAGACATGCAAAACAGGCATCTTAACAAAATGCACTGAAGTGTCTCAGGCAATGGCTAAGCAAAGCCAAGAACTTGCATTGTCAGTAGTGTTGGAGTCAAATCTGCATTTATTTCTGGCAAATGAAGTATAAACACCAAAATAAACACATTTGTAACGGCAATGTTGAGAAAAAGGATCCAGGTTTCTGAAGTGTCCTTGTCAGGAAATGACTCCCTACCAGCTCTGGGGACGCTGCTGAAGATGACCTCAGACCTCTTTATGGAGAAAGACTTCCTTTGCATGAGTAATACAACAATATGTAGTTAATAATTACTATCTAGAAAAGACTAGAGGTACCTGAAGTGCTGAAGAAGCTGATTCAACTGAACTTCAAGCTGTCAGCTGGTGTGGGTGATGAATTTACCAGGAGAAAATCTTCAGTAAACCAAAAGACGATGTCAGTTAACCTGGGTACTATATCGATATTACATTGACGTCGTCATCATAGATTATGGATACAGTAATATGGTAAAAGTGTTGTGTTTTCCTGGTCTTAAAGGCTGCATTGCAGTAAAGTCGTGTCATTTTCTGACCTTACTTGACTGCCCTATTATTTTTTTTTTTCATTTTGTCCACATTACTGATGATTACTTATGAAAAATCTCATTTTGTAAATATCTTGTTGAAGCACCAATAGTCAACCCTAAAATATTACCGCAATATGGTCCAAAATATTGTGGTATCTAATTTTCTCCATATCGCCCACTCCTAGTGTCCGTTAAAAGTGTTGAGTGAAGACCCGAGACCTAAAAGTGAAGTGTCTGTAAAATGTAGACTCTGTATCAGCAGTAAATAAAGTTGAAGTGTCATCAAAAGCTAAAGTGCTCAGTAAAGTTGAAATATATAAGTGAAAGTGATGAAAAGAGTTAATGATTCAATGGAACTTCAAACCCTGAAAGAAGAAACGTCAGTTAAAGGAAGCGTAAATGATAAACTGACCTGGAAGTGTCAGCTATAAAATTAAGAGAAATTAGTGTTGGCTGACGTGTAAGCAGTTGTATTGTCTTCTGAAGAGTACGAGATAAAAGTGACTTTACTGAAGAGATCTGCACTAATGTGTCCTAACATTTGTCACACATGGGAAACCCTCCCTTCTTCCCGCTCCCTTGGCCAATCTACTTCCTTTCCTTGGTCACCTGACAGAGCCTTTGGACGACAAGCAGCGGTGACAAAGTTCAAGTTCAATGTACACAAAGCCACAGTGAAGCCGTGACCTACTTTGTACCTGACTGCTGCCTGTAGCAGCTAGTAGGAGGCAACAGTCACTCCACTCCCCTTTTCCAGTCGCTGTCAGGCCAAGCCAAGGTCAAGATTTTTCTGCTGTGTTTCCACGTGTCAACGTCTCAGTGCTGGTGCAATTCTGCAAGAGGATTTCCCACAATTTACTCGCCTTAATTATTCTATCTAGGGTGGCAAAACACTTGAATTAAAACATGAACATGATAAGTACGATGCAAGAGGAAGTGCCCTTCTCTGCTGTGCTGGGACTTGTGCCACGACTGTCATAACAGGAACATCACATGCATGCCATGAATCACCAAAACGGTGATGGGAAGCTGGTGTTGGGGAGGACGCTGCTGCCCTTAGGGGTTAGAACTGCTGGCTGGCTCAAGTCAAGTGCTGAGGCATAGATATGTGAGCACCTTGGCAATGCATTCAATGGCATTTGTACTCACCCTACACACACACACACATCCACACAACCAACATCTTACACAACTCCACGTCCGAGGGTTTAGGGTCACACAAATGCAGATATGGCATATTCAGAGAGAAAGTCCCTGGTTGAACGCAAACCACATGCACAAGAGGCAATCAGGGTTACAGTTCCTAGTCTTGGGTACAGTTGTGATCTGCAAAAATCCCCCGGTAAAGCTTGATTTCAAGCTGGAAATTCAGTTTGTGAGAGTGGTTAGCAGACACCTGCAAGGTTAGTCAGGCTCCAGGAGAGCCTGACGATCTGGCGTCAAGGAGGGCCCGGGAGGAGAGAGGAAGAGGAGGGAGGAGGGGGTGTTATATTCCCAACTGTTGCATCCGACCCATAATTAGGTCAACTTTCATGCAGGAAATAGACATCACCGCGGATATAACAAAAGAAATGTCCTCCTGTGATCAGCCTGTGTGCAGTGATACGTGGCTGCTGTCGCCCTTTCCGCGGTTGGAGAACACACGATGGAAAGTGTAGAAGCACACCAGGAAAACGTCTTATCAGCGTGAGACCTGTACTGCTGAAGTAAAACAGCTAACGCTAAACTATCTCTGATTCCCTCGTCAAACTCTGCTAAGCTCAGCTAACTCCACATTGAAAAAACACGAGCACTTACCAGCTGTTTACACTGCAGCGAGGGACAATGTTGACATGTAGGCAACTTGCTGTTTTCACCCGCTTGGTATATTCCGTATTTCTAGTATGTGCAAACAGAAAACAGGTTAAAACGGGACGGCGGGCAGAAAAAAGGCACTTCGAAGCACTCCTCTGAAACTTTGCTGGTCACTTCTTCGCCACACTTTCATCTGAAGTTGTCGGCGGAGGCAGGCGCCATGTTTGTGTCTGCGCTGATAGTTTTGTTAGTGGGCTTTCTTCCTAAACGTCTCTCTCAGACTGGAACCGCCCAGAGAAGAGGAGAGGCTACAACTGACAGAGAGGCTGGCGGCCTCGGGGAGCGCTAGCAAGCTAGCCCGCGTGAAGCTAGTAACTTCCGGTACAACTTTTCAGAGTAAAGCCCCTCAACGGTAAGCAAACAATGTTTTGCAGTTTCAGAGTAAAGTTACTTAATTATTGGCGGAACACAAAGAAATTGTTTGTCAATAATAATTATACTACTACTACTACTACTAATAATAATAGTAGCAATAATAATACAAACTCGTATTATTATTTTTATCAGTATTACTAGTATCAGTAGTAGAAGTACCATACTTTATAGTATGATGAATATATTACGTATTTTATATTTTATTATTTAGTGCGCTGACGGTGGTGTAGTGGTTAGCGCTGTCGCCTCACAGCAAGAGGGTCGCAGGTTCGATTCCAGCTTGCGGCTCTTCTGTGTGGAGTTTGCATGTTCTCCCCGTGTAAGCGTGGGTTTTCTCCGGGTACTCCGGCTTCCTCCCACCGTCCAAAGACATGCTGTTTAGGTTAATTGATTCTCTAAATTGCCCGTAGGTGTGGATGTGAGCGTGAATGGTTGTCTGTCTCTATGTTGTCTGTCTCTATGTGCCCTGCGATGGACTGGCGACCTGTCCAGGGTGTCCCTGCCTTCGCCCTATGCAGCTGGGATCGGCTCCAGCCTACCCGCGACCCCTAACGGGATAAGCGGTTGACGATGAATGAATGATATTTAGTGCACACTGGTTCCCAACCTGGTCCTGATGCAATATTCAAACAATCTACTCAAAATGTATCCTACTGGCTCATTTTACACAAACTTCCTGCAGTCTCAGCATTCACTATTTGGGTTAATTGAACAGTTTATCAGCTGTTATTTTTATGCATTGAATATAACATTAAATATCCATAAAATATGCCACATAGTCAGGGGTCATCAGTTTACTCAATGATAGAAAAGGGGTGCCTAAAGAAAACAGATTGGTAACCACTGATTCAGTACAATTTACATTTATGTTAAGTTGTATTGTATGGGGGAGTAGCTCAGTCCGTAAGGACTTGGGTTGGGTGGGGGGACGGGGGTTAAAACCCCCTGGGGGAAGAGAAAAAGGGGGTGGGGGGGGGGGGGGAGTATTTCTTGGGGGGGGGGGGGGGGGGGGGGGGGGGGGGGAAACAAAAACCCAATTGGGGGGGGGGGGGGGGGGGGGGCCCCCCCCTTAATATTACAATTTATAAATAAAAATAATATGTGATGTGTGAAATGTGAAGTGTAAAATGTGAAGTGTGAAGTGTGATGTGTGAAGTGTGGAGTGTGAAGTGTGGTGTGAGAAGTGGAGTGTGAGAAGTGGAGTGTGAAAAGTGGAGTGTGTGAAGTGGAGAGAGAGAAAAAGATGTAAAACTGAATTTCCCCACTGTGGGACTAATAAAGGAATATCTTTCTTTTCTTTCTTTGTATTACATGTATAATATATAACCCTGCTGTTTTTGGTTACCATTATACATAGATAACTATATTTACACTGATATTATATTTACTACATACATTATACATACTGTAGATAACCTATTAAAACGTGTGACAAGACTGAATGGTGTGCAAGGTGCAGCAGGTACATGTCTGATCTGGTGCAAATGTCATACCCCATTCAGCTTATGTTTCTAGATAGTTGTTCCAAAACGCACTGCATTTCCCCCAGTGAATTTTGGTAAGGTACGGCATGTGCAACAGCCGGGATCTACTGAACGGAAAACACATGAGAAGAAGTTTCAGCTGGCAATGATAAATTCAGCATTTTATTGTGAAGGTGAAGTGGACATCCTGAATTTGCTGCCATATTTATTGCTGCCTTGACACACATTTTTCCTTTGCTCCATGGTTTTCCTCAGATTCTGACGCCCCCCATCTTAATCTAAGAGACGTTACACACATAAAAAAAAGCAACAGGTGCTTAAGAAAACCTTCATATTTGTATATTTTTGCTGGTTTCTCAGCCCAAGCCCAATTTCACTCTCCTCTAGTCATTTTACAGTTTGAGAAATCAATGCATATTTTGATTAATGGCTTTGCAAGCAACAAATATAAGAGCAAGCCATTTTAATCAAACTGATTTGCATCAGACTGCAGCTGAACCTTTGACATACAGTGCCAAGAATCCTAGTGTTAGCAATGTTTTTTTAATATATAATTTCCAACTAGTTAATAAGAAATTCACTAACTTACATCAACCTGACTGACCCTTATCCCTTCATATTTGTGCTTACATACATACAAAAACATTTCATATCCTGTAAAAGATATTTTATGGTTAGAAACCATCCTAATAGTGCAATCCTAATGTTACAGGTAAGAAGCAGACTAGCTCTTCATGAATACAGTGGACAAAAATCATGTCTGTTACCCAACATTTTAACAGACAACCAGATCTTGGAAATTAAAGTTTCAGGAGTTTCATGTTGCTCTCCTACACATGTTTAACAAACAAGTAATAACCCTAATCATGCACACACATAAAAAGGCAATGAGCCGAATTTTACTATTTTATTTAAGCAGTTCAGGTCTATTTTAAATAAAAACTTACACAGGAAAATGTAATTTAATGTGTGCCAAAAGGAGATTATTTTACAGCTATGTACAACTGTTTGTTACATTATTAAAATCAGGGCAGACAGTGATGCTGACAAGTGGTTTCAGTATCATATATTTAACATTTCATGTCATCTATCGGGGAAAATGTGATCAGTTTTGGGAGGCTGTACTCCTGCTTCTTGGGGGGTGAAGGTGTCTCCAATGAGTCCAAGTCCAGTGAGAAGACCTTGTCTGTGACTTCCACCGGCTTTGCAGGCTCCATTAGCCAGTCTTTGTCCAAACCAGGTGTCCTCTTCCTGCTTTCCATAAAGGAGCCAACACCGCCCGGCTGCTGGATCTGACCCAGATGATGACGTGTGGTTAGCGGCGTACGCGTCGCCTCAGTCTTTAGGGAGGGGATCAGGAGCTCGTCGACATCGTCCTCCTCGCTCTTCGTATCCACCGCTTCGTCGTCGAGGCTCAGCAGGCTGTCGCAGCTTGGCATTTCAGGCAGTGTTTCATGGTCGAGGCTGAACTGGACCGCGCTGCTGCCAGTGCCACTTGGGCTGTCGAAGGTGTCCCACAACAGAGTGGATTTGTGGGAGACTCCCTGCTGGCTCTGCAGCACTTTGCTCTCATCGAGGGCAGTGAGCAACCCTTTTACACTGTCGTTAAACTTGGCTAATCGCCCGATTTTCTCAGCTTTGTCTTCCTCAACTGCCTTGCGCCAGGAGCTCTTCACATCCAGAACTAGGAAGAAAAAAAATAAATAAATTTACCAATTCAAAGCCAAATTCTCACACCATGACAGTTTTATAAAGTGACATTCTTCTGTCTTAAACCATGATGCCATTCGAAATAACCTCTTCCCTTCATTCAGTTTATCAAAATTTAAGGCTGAGGACAAACGCAGCAGCTCATGACTTACTCAAGCTCTCAGGTGTACGTGGCAGCTGCTTTCTAGTAGAGAAGGGATCTCCATGAAGGGTGCCAAGAAGGCCATCCAAGTCCAGACCTTTGACCCTGCCTTCTGGATGGGGGCTGGTTGTCATTACAGCATCTGCAAACTAACACACACTCTTTAGTCAGAACTGGGTTGCTAAAAAATCCTAACCACATTTGTTCATCTCATGTGGTCACTTCCCCCCTCATTCAAGACTTGGAGAGAGTAATACAGCTTTTTAAAAAATGCTGTTTTTCCCCCATTGTTAACTATCTGCACATCCCCCCCCCCCAATCATAACAAGACAAAGTATTTAGAATTCAAAACTCCTTTGACACTCACAGTAGTATGAAAGTCACTGTACCTGATCTGCGAGGTTATCACATTCCATGTCTAATATCTGAGTCTTTGTCCTCACGGGAACCACCTTCTTGTGGACATGTGCCATCTTCCTCACACTGGCCTAAAAAACGAGCACAGCTCTGTTAAAATATGGTTTATCAGAAGAACTGGTGCACACAAATTCAAACGTGGAGTGAAACCAATAAACTGGAGTTTGACTCAAAAGAGATTAGCTGAAATATAATACTAGCCTGAGGTGGTGGCACTGATGGAGCCCTCGGGGAAGGAGGGGATGGAGGTGTGTCAAAAAGCCAGTAAAGAGAGCTGTTAGCTTGTGACGCTGCTTGAGAGGTGATGACAGGACTTTCTGTCCTCTCAGCTGTTGCAAAGCAAGAGCTGTTTCAAAAGACAAAAAGCATGATTTGTTATTCAAAAACAGCTGGCAGTGTGACACACTGTCTGCACAGTAAAGTGTAATTTCTCGATAATATTTTCCTAGCAATGCAGTAAAGCTCAGGTACAGTGAAACAATCTATAGTCAATAACAGCTCACTATGCAGCCTTGGCTCAGTGCTAATCTGAGCCAAGTGGGCATATTGCCCAGCACCAATCAGAAATTTGACTGTTGAATGGATGAGTAACATCAAAGTCAGGTTCTTATTTTAATAGCTTACCATGTACAGAAGTAAACCAGTAATCAAAACAGAGGGCTGATAAATGCCTGGCTGCTCAGCACATCAGAGGAGCTGCATCATTTACTGTGATGGGTAACAGTTTGCTATATCTTTATTAGCCTCAAGTCTTTTACAATGTCTATAGACACTTACAAATCTATTGTATATGCTTACGTCTCAACATTTTCATTTCAGTCCATGAGTTTGGCACTTAACTTGCCCACTCTGTGCTGTATTTAAGCTCAATTATGTGACTACACCATTAGAAGAAGAAGAAGAAAATCAACCTTTATTAGTCCCACTAGGGAAAATTCAATTTTTACACTCTGTTGTAACTTATACACAGTACATGCAGGACCCATATAGATGCATCAAATGGAGAGATGTCAGAGTGAGGGGGCTGCTCCTGACAAGCGCCCCGAGCAGTTGGGGGTTTGGTGCCTTGCTCAGGGGCACCTCGGCAGTGCCCAAGAGGTAAACTGGCACCTCTCCAGCTACCAGTTCACACTCAGTTCTTGGTCCATGTTGGGACTTGAACCGGTGACCCTCCGGTTCCCAAGCCAACTCCCTAAAGACTGAGCTACTGCCGCCCCAAATTATATAAACAAAGTCATGCAGAAATAAAGAGTGTCTGCTCCGTATCTGTCCGTGGCGATTTCTCTCAATTCGCCGCGGTCATCAGAGAGCACGGATACTGTAGGGAGGACTAGTGACGGACAGAGCACTGCTTGGGACTGCCCAGGTATCTGCCTCCCATCAGAAGCCAATAAAACAATGTCGGCATTAGGCCTACATTTCCCATAAGAGCCATTCAAAATTAGATTACATTACCTCTCCAGTTTAGAACAACTAGCGGGGACATCTTCCAGTGATTTACTCTCTGCAGGCTTCATCTCTAAAAAAATTGCAAGTGAAGCATGATTAGAATAAAAACTGATGTTGACAGACCTAAATAAATACACAGCCTAATATGTAACCAGATGCTGCTCACCAAGGAGCGTTGCAGGATACTGGGAGAAGATACTACATCTGTAACTATGCTCAGCTGCCGGTTCAAAAGACAGTGGAGCCATTGGTGAGAGGAAGCCGAGAGCCTAAAAGCAGCCAAATAAAAAATAAAATAAGATATGTAACTCCAGTGAAACAATGTCTTTCTTGTTCTCTTGTTCCCCTTAAAAGTACACTGACTGTACTGTGACAAGTAGCAAGCAGAGTTCAAAAATCTTAAGGACTACTCACAGGGTCTTCGTTCAGAAAAGAGACTAGGGGAGTGTCTTTCAGGGTATCCATCCACTTCCTGTCCCACGCAGCTTCCAACTCTCTGATGCTACTTGTAACCTCAGGAATTTCTTCCTTGGAAATTCTTTGTCTGGAGGGAAAAATAAGGTGAATACACTGTCACTAAAGTCGTCCAACTTTTAGTTAGCGTAAAAATACTCCTGAGATAATACTCCCCCATGATTGCAAATGATCCATTAACCATTCGTTTCCTAACCACAACTAGTTGAAGGTTTCCAGGTACAGATATCCACCTCAGAAAAGTAAAAACGACCATGGACATTTGAGAAAACCTCAAATTAAAATCCTCTAATAAAAGAATGCAATCAATACCTATACATTGATTAAAGTTGCAACACCTCAGGCAGATTGTGCACCCTATCAAGCGAGTACAGGTCAATGTATACCTGATGAGGTGGAGGTTCTGCAGCGCACGGGCCATCTGCTGACACTTCTCCTGCATTTGCTGAGGACTAATTTGAGGCTTCGGGGCATGAGAGACCCGACAACGCTCCTCCCTCAGGAGCTGCAGCGCGTGGTTTGTCAGCTCGAATACACACAGGAGGTTCAGCTGACCAGCCTCATACACGTTCCCTGAACTCAACTGGAACACAGTGAAAAGATAAGTGAAACTGAAAGTCAGACCCAAATAAATAAAAATGCATGGTGTAGAGGAATTAACAGTCTCACAGTAACAGAGTGCACTGACCCCTATCTTCACTCTTACCTGATGTGGGAGCTGTTCAATTCTCTCCAGCAGACTGCGAGGAATTTTGAGGACTCGATCCGTCCCATCCAGGGTGTATTTATCTACATCCCCCTTCAAAACACTTTCCACTGCATGCTGCTCCTCTTTGGTAGTTGACAGCATTGCATCAAAATCCGACCACAAAGAGCGCACCTTAAGACAACCAAGTACTTATGTGAGGTCTTTGACAAATAAATGTATCACCAACACATCTTGTAGGAAGTTTTTCAAACAACATTACATACTATTTTGGTCTTCTCAGCTAAAGAAGCTCCCTCCTGTGTAGAATCACTGCTGTGACACCTGAGGGTAGATTAACAGTTTGAACAAATTGGAACTAGGAGTACTGACGTCAGAACTGAGGAAAAAAAAAGGCAAACATACTTGAGTAGCTCATCATACTTGGCACCCTCGGCTCTGATGTCCCTCATGGACTTAACCAGGAGCCTTCAAAAAAAGGGAAAACAAAAGAAAACATCTTTAAAAAAAGACCAGTAATAGTAATATAAACTGACTTTCATGTGCAAATATACCATAAAATAAACTCTTCAAAATAGACTTTACCATAATGTAGCCATCTCTGCACATGGCTTCAAGAGGCATTTTTCACAGCATAGATTTGACATGTGACAGAAAGAAAAGCCCAGGTCTTATTTAATAGGTGAGCAATATAGGTGAGCTGGCTCTCAGCCATCATTAACAAAATTGGTTTCACCTGTTCTTTTCCTGCTATGACAAGCCAAAATGTCTAAAACAAGGATGGCAAACACCTCCAGCAGCTGCCAACTGGCCTCGTTAATCACAGGTTTACTAATTAGGTCACAAGAAACAGGTGGGGCTTGAAACAAATAACCAATGAAACATGACATGCAGCGATAAAAGATTCAAACAGACACAACTCTGAAAAAAACAACAATAATACTCAGCAAAGTAAAAGACATGCAATATCAACTCACAACAGTAATAGGAGAAGCAACAGTCTTTAATCAACAGATTAAGTAGTCTGAGTATGAAAAAGGAATGACAAAACATCTCCCTCTTAGATCAGTTAAGTGTCATCTTAAATATAATACTGCTATTTACTGGAGCTGTTATGTCTCAAGATGAACAAGCTACTATAATAGATATGTCATGAACATTATATTTGCAATACAGTTGCTACTTCTAAATCAAGAAAAGACAACTTGTTTTATTTACAACCAATATTGATGCCACTGGCTACATTAACTGTTGTATTTCTTAACTATTACAACACATATTTCATTTTTGTTAATGCCAGACTTGAGCAAGTCAGAGAAATTGGATTTCATTGCCACAACGAGCTGACACTTGATGCGATATGTTAATTAGGTTAACTGTTGTCGTGAAGTAGAAAGCTTCTATCTACTGATGTAAATATAGTATGTATAGTTCTGTTCACCTGCCAAGATGGACTACCAAGGACTTACTGTGCTCGTTTCTGGTACTCATGAAGAAAACGATCCTGATTTACTGCAGCTTTCAAAAACCTGCTGTGGATCAGACTGAGCCTCTTCTCTGCCATGTCCAGGGAGGAAGCAGGTATCGCTGCAGCCTCAGGAACCCAGCTGTCATCTGGCAATGACAATATTCAAGATTATTTGGTTGTCTTTTGGGTGACAACTCCATGGCAATTATATGAGATAAAGTGAAACAATGGCTGGCTATTACTGTATCACTCTACATTTTCAAACTGAAGTCAGATTGTGAATACAAGCTGTTGGTGCTGAAAAAATATGATCTGGTTTTCTACCTAGACCCACCTGTGGTGAATGTCTTCATTTCCTGCAGCATGACATGATTGGCCAGATGAAGCATCAAGCTGATAAACTTGGGGCCTCCGGGCGAGAGGAACAAGGATGCTACCACTTTGGATCCTGCATTTGCAGTTTCATCCTACACAAAAATTAGACAAATGATTGTCACTAAATTATACAGTATACTAAACAACAGAAGTGGCATATTTCTTTCTTTATATGTTAAACTAGCAGTGGATGAATGGTTATATGTGTGGATTTACATCCCTTTTAAAAACTGTAAAAAAACATCATCATCATCTTTTGTGTTTTTGGCTCTCTGCCGTCACAGATTTTGGTGTAACACCGGCAAGGAAAGATAGACACAATCTCCCATTTGTGAGGACATGACTGGGGTATATATAATCTGTGAATACAGGACAGATGAAGATGACTATAGTTGTAAAACACTCAAAATTCTTACCATTATTTCTCGCAGCCAAGCGCAGGTAACTTTGCGGAACTCGGCATCCGCTTTGTGGCTCAAAACAGGCCAGCAGTGCCTAACCCAAAACAAATATGTAATTACTTTGACACAGTCACTTTTATATATGAATGGGAATAGCTGAGTATGTCTGATTTTACCTGTATGCCTCATTAAATCGAGTCGGGTTGAGTCTTTCCAACAGGAAATGGGTTACTATATAGAAGGCATCCTTGTTTGGTTTGTCGAACATATTCCTATTGGCCAACAAATAAGTGAAGTTAGCTGTTGATATAACCACTGCATTTATATGTTAAATTTATCCTCAGTAAAAGCAGACTCACGGTCCCAGGTTGATGTGTTTAAGGTTGTTGGCTTTACCACCGATTGACGACACTACGGTGTCTGGTTGAAGTCCGAGCCCAAGAAGAGAAAACCACAGATATTTTCCGTTCTTTTTCTGTAACAATACCGGGTTCGCCATTATTCCGAGATGGAAGAAGCAGCGTGAGTGTCCGGTGGCGACAGATCAAAAAGCCAGCCTGGCTAACACAGCTAGCCAACCAGCTAGCTTCAGCTGCTAGCTAAAAAAGTTCACAGTTTGCTAACTTATGCTAGCTTTCGAACTTGTTTTAAGTTTGTCAACATAACTTATATTGAACAAACTGTTCTCAGATTAACAAGCACCGTCGATGAACGGTTACAAGTGTTAACAGAGACGGAACACACAAGGAAGAAGATTCCACAAATTTTCGTCAGGAAGACGAAAACGCAACCACAAGAACACAAACCGCCAATTTTTTCAATGAAACCCGGATGTTGTTAACATACACATCCGGTTAGCGAGTGCACTTCTGAAATGTTTCCGACTGTTTCACATTTGCCTGCACGTTTAACTACAACTTATTTTTGGTGCGTTTTATATGGTTTATGTCCGATAAAATACTTAGAGCTAGCATCATAGTGTGGGGGTACCTCTTGACACCCAACCTAATGTAAATATAAAGTTGTTTTTATATTATTAGATGTTGGACAAGGCGAACAGGTTCTTAAATACACAAAGAAGTAAACATTACATGCTTCAGGCCCGTTTTAATAGTTCATAAACCACTGACAGCCCACCATTACCAAGCTTAGAAAAATATTGCATTGAAAATAGAGTTAGCAGTCAATAAATTTACTCCTAAGTAGCCATTTTAACTGGACATTCAGCAAGCACAATTTTCACATCTCTCACCAGAGTTGTTTTTTCCTCCGGTTAAAAATTAGCATTTCACTTGCCCTGTAATGATATACTTTATTGAGGTATTGTTTCACCAAGTCACACAACAAACCCAACAAATTAGTCAAGGGGATTTAGAAAGGTGGTGCAGTAATAAAAACACAGGTTAAGCATATGCAGAGATTTAATTTGTCCTTTTTTATTGCAGAACATACAATTATTTAAGTCTCCACCACAACTGATTAAGCAGAACAGCGTGATAGTAAGAAACAAGTGCTCTTTTTTTCCTAATCACACACGTCATTGGAGTTCTTTTAAAACCAGTTGGCAGCACTCGGCCACCTTAGATGGATCAGACACTGATGAGTACTTGGAAATCTGAGAGTTGACCCCCAGGGAGCGAGCCAGGTCCTGGGCTGTCTGGTCTGAGGCCACAGTGGTTCCCAAGGCCACCAGCAGCCGAAACACAGCCTCCTTGTCTTGTACCGTCTCTAGAGCTCTGCTGGCCACAGACAAGCACTGGGCCTTGGCCTCAAGATCAGGTTGGCTGTGCAGGCAGCCGGCGTAATTAAGCACCAGAGTGGCCAGGGCAATGTGGATGTTCTTATTGCAAACGCTGGCCAGGTCGGCAGCACGTGATAGCACTGTTTCACGCTGGGCCATGAGGAGGGCTCGGCCGTGCCTGCCGCCAAAGCAGTTGCACAGAGTCCGCAGCGCCAGCATCTGGTTGGCAGGACGCCCCTCAGGCCTCATCAGGCTCAGCAGGTGGTTGCACAGCTGGACTCCCTCCGCCTCTCCACAGAGGCTCTCGTTAACCTGTGGGTGGCGCACTGCCAGCCTCATAATGTCCAGGACAGGAAACACAATGTCTGAAGTCCAGGGGGAAGGAAAGGGGAGTCTGGTTAGTGAACACTACTGAATAACTTAAAATCATACTCTTCTTTGTTTTTGATAATTACTTAGCAGAGATCATAAAATCAATCCACAAAAGTGAAATGAAAGACAAAAAAAAAAAAAAGATGATAAATTGTGTTGGAATGCTGCTGTACCTTCAGGCCAGTGAGAGGCCTTCCACAGCAGGTTGATCTCTTGGATGGTTGGGGCTGACTTAGAGGAGTTGGGCTCAGAGACGGACACCAGCAGCCTCTCAAGGCTTTCTAGAATTTCTTCGGAGAGCTTGTGCTCCTGAGGAGCACCTCCATTCAGCTCTTTTATCTTGGCTGGTGAGGAAAGAACAAATCACTGATCCTGACACAGTAAAGATACTTTAATGAACCAGGGGAAAGGCATTTTGGTACAATATCTTCATGACAAAACTCAAAACTCACTCAAAAATGTTATTGTACTTGGTTTGATCAGATTTTGTTGAGTGCACCCATCAATTGTCAGATTTTGATTAAAATATTTCCAAAAAACATTTTCCAAACTGAGCCCCAAAAATAAAATATGTGAAAATAATGTGTTCCATGGACCCCATCACTCAGTAAAAAGTTGACAGAGGAAAAAAAGGTTTTCAGGGCCTGTAGTCACAATTCAAGTGTCCACACTAAATCCATTGATAAAGTTCTTAGAAGTGTTTTGTCATTCAGACAGTTGAGACGCATCATCAAAGCTATACGTAAAAATGCTCACCAATGATCTGCGAGGAATTGGCTTGCTCAAAGGTTACACCATCAGTCTTGGGGAAGTAGATGTTTGTTGCCGTCTGTCTGAGAGCTGCTGAGGAGTAGGCACCTCCTCCTGCAGAGTAAGGAGGAGTATGCTCCAATGCGTGAAACACTCAACATTAAATGATTAGAAACATAACACAACTTTTCCCATTTTCATATAAGAGAAATGTGCAATCGCAACTTAATACATGGTTTTCACTCTATACACAAGCATTATGACCTCACTATCTCAGATGTCCAAGAGTGTTGGTTTCATTTGTCACTCACCTGTGAAGGGATCTGCCACACCTGTAGGAGCACTTGGGTTCGGACCCGACCCGGGGATGTAGCGACCAGAGCCTGTGGCGAGAAAACACTGCTGTGATAACATCTCTGGTGATGTTTAGTTGTGAAAATGATTTAAATGAACATACTGTACCTGTGAAGGGATCAGCTCCAAAACCTGGCCTATCATCAGAGGCCCCGGGGATATACCGAGCTCCTCCTGTCAGATGAAGAGATAAAACACCTTTAGGAAAATATAAATTGAGTACAATAAAATTAAAAAGACATTGTTTCTGAAAGGTATCAGTTATCTATTTTCTGGCCTCACCAGTGAATGGGTCACCACCAGTGGGCTGGGCTGGTCCCACCACATGTCCTTTGGTGTTCTCTATTATAAAATTGGCAACCTGGTCGAGGAACATGGGGCTGAGGTCATTCTTCTGCAAAAAGTTGTGTGCCGTCAGCCAAGGGTCCTCGGACACATTGTAAGGCAGCTTCATGGATGGTCCCCCTTCATTCACGTCAATGGTGAAGACGTAATCATACTCCTGAAGGGAGATCAGGAGTCATTCATGACTGTTCTCATGCATGCATGCATCATCATCATTTGTCTTGTCAGTAAGCTTACAATCTTACCTTTCCTTCATACATCACGCTCTTGGAGGTCTGTTGGTTTGAGCCTCCGACCACATCTCCGATTTTCATCCAGCGGCCATCGTTGACACTCCACTGATATGCCTCCACCTTCTGTCCATCTTTAATTAGACGTGTCTGTCCGTCACGATTCCCTTGACGAAACAAGCAAACAGCTCTTGATGCAAAAATAGCATTGGCACCTTTTTTCATTATCAGACTGAATTATGCTATCTTGGTAAGGAAACAGAAACACCAGATGCAGTCATATATATAAAATATGACACAATAAATGTCAGTCTATTTTCATACCAGGCTCATTAAGGTGTTCCCTTCCAGGAAGGTCCTCCATTTTGATGTCCCCAAGATCGCCTGTCTTGGGGTCAATGGTGGCTTTGGAAAGTTCATCCTCAAAAGCCTGCAGGTCCTCTGCACTCGCCATGCGGTCCTCCGCTTCCGTAAACACACGGATAATGCCATCACTGTGAGCAGAGGAGCAGCATGTGGGTTAGCTACACAAACTACTAACTGTATGTTCATCTGAGAATCTCCAGTCTCTTGTATAAATGCAGGAGTGATGTTGGAAATGAAAGCAGTGGACAGTAGAGGAAGAAAGCGTTTAAATATTTGTGTTGGTGCACAATCATGGAAATGACTATATAGACTAGCCACACATTAGCATACCAAATGCAGTTCTTACCTGGCCCCAGTGGCTATATCACCATTAGGTAGAATACAACAGCACCAGACAGACTGGGCAGGCAGACGGATGGTCTGAGAGCACTCTCCCTGCCTCCATATCCTCAAAGTCCTGTCCTCTCCTGTGCTTACAAAATCTAGGGGAAAAGCATCAGTATATCAAGTCAGGGTCCAGTCAGCTACCATCTTACAGCAGGGAAACAAATGGATGCTTGTTCAATAAATGACCAAGGACCTGTGGTTCATTACATAGACATTAGAAGACTCACATCCAGCTCTTTCATAGGCATATAAATATCAATTTAAATAAACAAACCTTGGCTATTGGGGAAGACAGCTATGCTGTAAATGTAGTTGGTGTGGCTGTAATAGACCTGTACACATTCGCCTGTCACCAGCCACCTCCTGATACTTGTATCATTGCTGCAAGAGAAGAACTCAGTGTTGCTGATCACTGCTAGACCCCTGACACAGTCCTCATGACCTAAAAAGGAAGAAAAACAGGTTGTGTTGTAATCATGGATTTTAAACAGAAAGCCCCTGGACCCCCAGACACATGATTTGAATTATTATGATTAAAGAGATTATATTGATTAGCCAAAATAATGTTTAGTTACCAGAATGATATATTTACTATTTGAATTTTTTTGATCTGTTGCAACTGTTGATTTACATCCTACTCCACAAGTTTTGTTGACTAAAAGCAGTCAAAAAGTTACAAATATTGACAGTGATCTACATACAAGGACCACATATGCAAACAGAGGTAAAATTTGAAACAGTTCAGCATTCAAAAAACTTTGTCCACATTCCTACTAATCAACAGCCATAATCACACTTTTGTTTGCACACAGATCTAATAACAAAAAAAAAAGACAAAATAAGAATGTGTTCATTTCCGTCAACCGCCTGCAAACTCTCACCTGTAAACGTCTTCTCACAGCGGCCAGCTTTCCAGAGCTTTATGGTCTTATCTGCTGATCCAGACAGCATAAGGCCTTGTTCAGGTAAGATGACCACTGCCCACACTGCTGCAGAATGGCCCTGTAACAAAATTAACAAGCAGAGATTTTACTCTGTCACACAGCCCTATAATATTTTTGCTTATTTACAGTTGCACAGATTAAATCAATGTGGACTGTAAAAGTGCAAATGCCAACCACAGTCAGTGTCACAGAAGACACAATTTAAAAACTTCCTAACATCGCAGGAGCTTCAGCATACCTGCAAGGTCATCATGCACTTCTCATTAAGCCACACTTTGGCTGTGGTGTCCCAGGAGCCACTCAGTAGTGTCCCAAACTTCCCAGAAGACAGAGTGCAAACTGTGGAGATTAAACGTTAGAAGAATGCAACCAGATAAACGACATAATGACAAATAACAGCAGAGCAAATCAGATGCTTATTAGAATGTAATCATCCTGGGAGTGTAGAGTGAGGCACAACTGACCTGTGTTTTTGTGACCAGTGAGAGTGAACAGGGGCTTTGACTGGTCCAGTGTGAAAACACATATGTTATTATCGTTTCCACCTGTGGCAATAAGTCCTCGAGGATAGGTTTCACTGGGTGCAATGATGCATACACAGGATACAAAATTGGAGTGGCCAGACATACTGTGCATCTCTGTGAAACCACTGTCTGGGCTGTCAAGACAAGGGGAAAGACAGCAAAGACATTTCAACTGAACGGAGTAATTTATGTGGGAAAAAGCGGTTGACTATAATGTGGATAATACTCGAAAGAAAGATAAGTAAATTAGCTGACAACATTCATAACATCAATCTGAATCCGATGAACTTTAGCAGGTGCTCGATCATCCGCGCTGTGTACATAGAGACTTACAGCTGAATGAATGACAAAGCTAATTTCAGTAGCTAAACGTTAGCAAGCAGCTTGCTAGCTAACGTTTCTACTACCTATTAGATAAATGATTACTAGGGAGTAACTTTACTGGCTTGTTAATTGACTTGCCACTTTTCTCGGTCAGGACACCTTTCCTGAAAACAGAGTTACTTAGCTACAAACTGAAATAAATTCTAGCCACCCATCACAATTCGTCAGTCAGTAGCAGGCTAATGCTAGCTACCTTGAGTTTGGTACCCAGACTCTTCCGGTTCGGTCTCTGGACACAGAAACGAAGGCTCCCTCTGGAAAAACAGCAGATGTGAGTCCCCTAACGTCCATTTCGTGGCCCGGGATGGAGCACCTGAGTTTGTATGAATTAGACGATGCCATTTTGCCCCGACAACACGATGGAACTATCACAGTAGAGTTACGCTAAGCGGCGTTACTGTCAACAAACACCGGCCGCTAATGCTAGCGGAAGTTGAATGACGTGACTGTATGTCAGCGAGCTCATCATTCAAATAAATATCGTGTAAATTGATTCACATAAAATATAATATATATGTACCTATAATATAAATAATATACATAAATATAATATTTAAAAAATATATTTAGAAAAATCACAGAAGTGAATGAAGCAGTCTACCTCTATATGTAGTACCCATGTTTCACCACAAGAAGGCAGCAGACTGTGTTCCCTGGTGCCGCTGGTGCACTGCGCTCCAACCGAGTCCACCGCCCACCTGTCCACCGTATCTGAGTCAAGTTAACGTAGACAACCAGGCTACAAAAGGAAACTTGAAAGTTGTCCATCAAATAAAAGCTTGATGGGCGTACAGTCAAATCAGTGCCCCAGCATTCTTCTTCTACTACTACTACTACTAATAATAATAATAATAATATCTGAATTACGTGTCCCATATTGGTGTAGCAGGAAAAATGCGTAAATGTTGCAAATATGAGTTCTGACAATGACTATTCAATTATTTGATATTGTCTATTTATTGAGAAGCTGAAAGCAATGAATTGTGAGAATTTTTGCTTGGGTCAATCGAATATCATCCTTCATCCTACCATTGTGTATTTTCTGTTTTTATGTCTGTGAAGCACCTCTTTTTGAAAAACGCTATATAAATAAAGTTTATTATTCTATTATTATAATCCTTTAGTGTTTGTTCTTCATAGTTTCTTCATATAAAAACCAATACCTTCAAATTAATTAAGAAAACTAAAAATGAATAAATACTTGTTTTTATGAAATAACCGATCGCATTAATAATCATTAATATGCGTGTTTGATGAATTAATAGAATGTAGTTAATTTGAATTGTTTTATTTTGAAAGTAAACCGGAAATGTGTTAGCATACCACTGCTCCTGTGTCTTCCGGTCCCAGCCTCCTGTCCAGCCCACAGAGGCTCGGATGAGGAAGTAGCGACACCGATACCTGCGCTGAATTGGACAGCACCAAAAAGTATGTATCTTTTCCTTTTAGCGTAGCAAATCATGACTGACGCTAAACACGTTGAATTATATAGTTTGTATGTGAACGCGAGTTAATTAAATCACGTTAGTCTGCTAATGTTGGCTAAGCTAACACAGGAGAGCCAAGCCCATCGCGACTGTCAGTGATATCAGTGACATGAATGATGGAGCAAACGAGGTTTCGTAATAACAAGGTTTATAGTGCAAGGTTGTGGGGCTGTTTATGCTCATTTACACTGGGTTAGATTAGCAGATAATGCTACTGTTAAACAACATGTGTTAGGTGTTGTAATGTAGTTAAGGTTGGCTTTCTAATAGACCCAGCTCTGCTTTATAGCCTATGTTTATAGCACAGTAATAGGCCTGTATTTTACCTAATGACTACTTTCAGAAAACATGGCCCAATGTGCATCCTCAGTACATGCCAGATAATAGTGTCTTAATCATATCATTTTGCTTTTGACTTTTCATCTGTACATAATAGCTTTTGCTGTCATGTAACAGTATTTTAGACAAAATGTCACAGTTATGTGAGTCAAGCTAGACTAATGGTAACATTGGTGATAATAGTATTATAGGCTTACACAAAGAAGAAATATAACAATCACAGTAAAACAGTTTGATCAACTGATGTGTGAGGGAGGGATGGGAATGAGAAAGGGAGGGAATGTTAAGTCAGCCAATTCGTCTGTTATCTGGAGATCTGTGTGCAACCATTAAATGGAGATTTGCATCTGTGTCGTTGTTTTGGGATCCACTGTAGGTTCCCCTCGAGTCCCAGCAACCATGAAGCTTCGATTGCACTTTGTGGTGGACCCCATGGGCTGGCTGTGTATCAGCGTGGTGTTTGGGATCTGGCTCTACAACACTTTCTTTGTCCCCAAACTGGTTCTCCTTCCACACTACAATGAGGGACACATCCCTTGGGCCATAGTTGTTTGTGAGTATCCTTGCTTCCACTGTAGGAATTTCTTTGTTGACACATATGAGAGATTAAAAATAGCTTTCGCTGAGATTAATTTCTCAGCGGTTGAGAAGAGCACTGAAAATAAGTCACTGGAATTCCTGACTACTAGGCTGTATGGATTATACACTTTAAGTAGATTTTGATTTGATTTGATTACTATTGTGTCATTCATAATTAATATGCCCTGCCCAAACAGGCTTACAAGGCACCATTATTTAGAAATAAAGAAAAGACAAAAGCAGTAACCAGAGTAGCAGTACAAATTACAAATAACACTAGATAAATAAACCTAAATCCTGATGTTTTTCCAAGCTTGAGAAGCATTGAAATTAAATAGCCATTCGATTGTTATCATCCACGCATCACAACATGTCAGGATTTTGAACAGACATTTAATTTAAAAGAGAAGTTTGTAACTCAGCATAGTATGGATAGTATTAAAGAAAATGTGATTCATTTTCAACATCTCCTGACTTGCATACTTTGCATAACCTGTTGTCTTCTTGGGTGTTTTTAAATCTATGGACTTAAAGGGCCAGAGGAAGGATTCCTGTTCTTCAACTAAAGACTTCTTGTTAAGTTTGCCAGAACATAAGATTTAGCACCATAATTGTGCTTGATTTGAATATATGTTCCAAATTTTGGTTTTAACAATATATCTTTTGACCATTTTTCTTCAAATCTATTAAGTAACTTTCTTCTAGTTGTGTTCACGCTGCATGATAAGTTATTACTATACATATATTGGAATTCAGCTTCCTCAAAAATAGCATGAAGTTCTGCAGCCCATGGAGCATTATGTGATTTACTTCTTATTGAGCCTGTATTCTGACATATTAAGCATTAAATGCTGTGTATTCCCTCAGGTTATTATATAGCATCAGCACTCTGCGTAGCAGCCCTATTCAGAGCTTCCACAGCAGATCCCGGCCGTCTTCCTGTGGACCCCCACATACCTCACTCTGGTATGGATCCAGAATCCAGATTGTGCACATTTAACGGTTCTAAATTTTCATAACTGAAAATAACTAAACATGATCAATATAGCATTTAAATTCTCTAGATTTGCTCATCACATTGGAGCACTTTTATTGCAGTTAGGAATGTTACTGTGGTTATGTGAACTTCATTCAGTTCTTAGGCCAAAGTAAATAGGTTTGAATATGTTATTACTGTGTCACTCTGTCTGCTACCAATACTACAATAATACAACACCCCTAGTAATAACCAATTAACAGCTTGTGTTTATGTCACAGAGCGAGAGCACTGGGAGTTGTGCAATAAGTGCAACTTGATGAGACCTAAAAGATCCCACCACTGCAGTCGCTGTGGACATTGTGTACGCAGAATGGACCACCACTGTCCTTGGTAATGAGACACACACTTGTGAAGGTCTTTCCTATCATATCAGACACAAAATGGTGTTGAAACATAGAAATGAATAGAAAAACAACAAAATTGAATGGCTTTTGCTGCGAATATAATTCTCAGAAAACTTTTTAATCATAATATCCTAAATCCTGTTTCTTTCCTCCCAGGATCAATAACTGTGTGGGAGAAGACAACCATTGGCTCTTCCTGCAGCTCTGTTTCTATGCCCAGGTCCTCAGTTTGTACACCCTGGTGCTGGACTTCTGCCAGTACTATTACTTCCAGCCACTGACAGGACTAGACCAGGTACATTCTGCAGGAATTATATCCTCAGTTGACAAAAAAAAAAATGCTTTTAGAGCTTACAGACTGCATTTCAGACATGCATGTGTAGCAGTATTTATTTAGTTATATTTAAGTGCTATGTGACAGCGCTCAAGGCTATCCTCTAAGAATCAGCTACCCAAACACAAGTATATCTAATATTTCACCATGAAAAAGTCATCACACATTGAGCTTTGTGCCGTTCTGTTTTTTTCTGCCAGGAGATGTTTACAACACGCCATGAACTGGCTCTGCTGCGAATCTCAGCGCTGATGGGTTTGGTCATGTTCGCTGGCATGTCTAGCTTGTTTTACACTCAGATGACGGGCATCCTTTCTGTGAGTACTCAGTAACGACTAGCAGGCTCATTATCTTGTTTCAAATGACATTTACTGGTGTAATTATGTTTATGTGATTTTCCAAGCTAATGTAAGTGTTTAGCGTCACTTTGTCGCATCTATAAAATAAACATGACGGTACTTGCAGTAGGATTTAGTTTGCCTTACTGAAAGCAAGTTTTATATTTTCAAGAACAATCTAAGAAACTAGGCAGCAGCACACAAAGCTGCAGACAGAACCAAATGACATAGTATGCAAAAATAAAACAATCAATGCTGGTAATGGAGTGATCAATAGAAAAGAAACAAGAGAGAGAGTCTGGGGTTAGGCTGAGTGTGTGAGTGCACATGCAAGTGTTTGTACATCCTGTCAGTGACAGCAATTACCTACAAATTGTTAAGAATCACATTCTTTATTGCAAGCCAAATTAATTTCAAGCTTTTCATCAAGATTTTTGGAATGTTAGAAATATCTCTTAGCCTCAATGATGAGGTGAGAAACAGCAAGCTGGTATTTAGAGAAACGATTTGTGGAGATGGGGAAATGAAATCATCCTCTTATTTTGCACTGTCCCTTTTCCCCCCTTACAGGATACTACCACCATTGAGAAAATGGCTCAGTTCACAAATGACATGTGAGTCTGTTTAACTCTGTTTATCTTAATGCCCCACTTGTTTGCTTTCTTACTGATAGTTAGGTCTGAAGATTGATACCATTCTCGTGTCAGTCCATTCAATGTGAAGCTGGAGCCAACAGCTGCTTAGCTTAGCTTAGCTTAGCGTAGCATAAGGAGAAGAAACAGGGGAAACTGTTAGCCTGCACCTCTAAAGCTCACTAAAAATGCTGTATCTTGCGACAACTTGTGGTTATATGGGGGGATTATGTGCTGGACTAGTTCTTAGCGGGGCGCAGTGACTTCTTGGAGTTTTGTCATTACCTTGAGGTTGTGTGGCAACCAGCAAAGACTTCCAGTAAGAATATAATGTGTTAATCAGTGAGCTTTAGAGCTGCTTGTAGGTACTTGTACAAAGTGGGGCTAGCTGTTTCCCCCTATTTACAGTCTTTATGCTAAGCTAAGCTAACCGACTGCTATCTCCAACTTCAGCTTGACCCAATATATGAAAAGGGTATTGCTCTCACTCAGTTTAACTTTTATAATTGTCCCTTTCTTCTTCCTTTCAGATATGGCTCAAAGAAAACCTGGCAGTGGGCGCTAGCTGAAGTTTGCGGCACTCGCTGGAAACTCCTGTGGCTCATCCCGCTCCGAAGCAGGCAGCCGATCCAAGGCAACCACCACTACCGCACCCATGTGTAGGCCGGTAACACTACAGTACCTCCTGAGCTGCCATGATGAAACACTGTATACACACTGAAGAATCCATCTGCTCGCCTCCACCGTCCTCTTTCATGCTATGGGAGCTGGGCAGCAGCTTTGGTTTGTGGATATCCTAAGCTATTTTTTTTTCCTTTTGCCTTTCTCTATAAGACTCAGACTGGCAGTCAACAGGGTCAAGAAACACATAAAGGAGTGATGGGAAATGTTGCTTTTGTACTCACTGTGACTGCTACTTTCAGCATTTGGAAACCACTTTTAAAGGCTAATTGCATCAGAAGGAGGGAAGTCTTCATCTGAAAGCAGCTGGCGAAAGGGACCCCTCTCAGGTTACTTTAACAAAGAGCCTTTACTACTGACCTTTAATCAGCTACAAACAGAACCAGTGTGTCTATTAGAAAGGCATTTCTGTATAAAGTTTGTGCCTTCTTTCTTTTAACTATGTCCTTTTTATTTGCCATGCATGAGCAGTGTTTTTTGTTTTTATGTGTTCTGGTTGTTGATCTTCCAGTTTGGAAATTTCCTGTGAATAGTGAGGTGATCTGGTGTCCATTGCATTCCTGATCATTTGATGATTTTTGAATGTTTTCTTGCATTGTTCTATGAACATTTTATCTATGAAGTGATGTTTTATGAAGCATGGCCACAGAACAAAGTTCACAACTTGAATACTGATATGTGATACTTGACCAGCTGGGAATGAAGATGTGTAATAGCAAGCCGATAGTTAACACACACAAAATTCAATAAGTAGAAACAAATTTATACTATCAGTCTTAGGCTATAGATGCCGTAGTCAGACCTGCTGTATGATCATGTTGTTTGTCTCAGTATAACAAGCATTCCACGGCCAATTATCCTGTAGTGAATCTATATTGAAGAGATGAGTGTCCCATACTATAAAAGAATACTTAAATCAATCTGTTTATCTTAAAGGAACAGTTTGACATTTTAGGAATATACGTTTTTGCCTTCTTGCTAAGAGTAAGGTGCGTAGATAGATACTCTCATGTCAGAAAGTGGTATTGGACTTCTCAGCTAACGCTCGGCAAGAAAGCAAATATAATTCCCCAAATATCAAACCATTCCTTTAAATCAGTCTGTCCATCTTAAAGGAAGTTTGTAACATTTAGGGGGATCTGTTGGCAGAAATTAAATCTTAATAGTAGAAAATATGTTTTCTTTAGTGTATAATCACCTGAAAATACGAATTGTGTTTTCATTACTTTAGAAGGAGCTCTTTATATCTACATACAGAGCGAGCCCTCTTTACCTGCCATGTTTCTACAGTAGCCCAGAACAGACAAACTAAACACTGACTTTACATACGGCCAGTGACGTTTTCACATTTTCGCATCGACCGCCGTAGATTTTCTACATGCTTGGTACATGGGAGACGTTTCAGTTGGCTGCAATCTGCAACCTCACCACTAGATGCCGTCAAATCCTACACACTGGACCTTTAAGTCTGCTCTGTCAACTATAGCACTTATAAAGCGTTAGCACAAATTTTATTTTTTGTATTATTACACCTGATAATATAGTTTATGATTTGTACTTTCCATTTTAATGCTGTAGCTGTCATAGTTAGGTCTTAAATGTGTCTGAACTAGTGGCTTTATAAATGCATATCTTGATCAGTAATACAAAAACTAGCATATTAGTCTACATGTGGTCACATATGGCTAGTTTACACTATTTATGGTGATTTTGCTATAATGCTGTGGTACTGTTTAGAGATTTTATTTAATTATTTAACAGGATACGTAAGGAGAAGATATACACTGCATAATAATACTGTCATAGCACAGTGGTCATTGTCTATAATACTTGGCAATCCCAGGTAAATCTCTACGTAAGCAAAGCTTGCCATGTGCGAGAAATATAACAATATCCAAGTAGTTTTAAGTGCCTTTCTAGGTTTTCTTTTTACTCTCACAGCACATCATTGTCATGTTGGTCTCCATTAAAGCCAAAGACCCGGGGAAATGTTGCAATAGTCAGCAAGCATTCAGTAAATGCATGTTTCACTCATTTCTGAAGGTAGCGGTTTTAATATTATGCACTGATTTTCACACTAGCGCACTGTTTTACTGCATCAACGGCACACTTGAAAGAAAGTCTCCACTGAAAGTTGTATTTTATGTGTTTTTTTTTAATGTGTATTTTTTGTTTTATTCATATCTGAAATCAGATTGTTCGCATTTGCATGAGTGTGTTGATAACTTTGCTCAGTGGTTTTTATAACTCAGATTCAGGTTCTTGAATGTTTGTGTGAATTTTTTTTGTTTGTTTGTTTGGTGGTGGAATAATGGGTGGGCAGATGTGTGGGATTGGCATTCAGTAGGGTGGCACTATTGTCAGGCTATTAAATAGGCATGATTATTTACTATAAGCTCCGTAGATGTGGGTTACTAGGGGCCTATACACCCATTAGTAGGTTTTATCATCTATTCACATGGTAGATCATTAAAAGAAGGTATAAAAGAACACGACAGCGACTTATCTTTATGTTCACAAGCGTTGTCTTTTGAAACTGTAACTCACTCTCACTCATCGGCAACCTCTTATCTGGGGTCGGGTCGCGGGGGCAACAGCTCCAGCAGGGGGCCCCAAACTCCCCTTTCCTGGGCCACATTAACCAGCTCTGACTGGGGGAGCCTCCTTCCAGCTGGTGGTGCCTGGAACACCTCCCTAGGGAGGTGTCCAGGGGGCATCCTTACCAGATGCCCGAACCTCCTCGACTGGCTCCTTTCAATGCAAAGGAGCAGCGGCTCTACTTCGAGTCCCTCACTGATGGCTGAGTTTCTCAGCTTATCTCGACGGGAGACGCCAGCCAACCCCCTGAGACATTTCAACCACTTGTATCCATGATCTAGTTCTTCTGGTCATGACTCAGCCCTCATGACTATTGGTGACAGTAGGAATGGAGATCAGAAACAGTTATTTTAAGCCAAAACTCAATGTTTTTCCCTAAACTGAATTGTTCGCTAAATTGTTGTGTTGCCTAAACCTAACAGTGTTTCTGTTGCCTTAACCTAAAAAAGTTTTAGTTTTGTTGCCTAAACCTAAAGAAGCTTTTTGTGTTCAAAACATTAAGTTTCATTCAGGTTTATGTTAGAAAGTGTTTTAAGTTTGGTTTTCACTTTTACAACGTCGTTGTCCCCTAATGACACGTCTACGGTGCTTACAGCAACCCATAACGCCTATTTATTGGCCTGATATCAGTCAAATCTGGCGTAAAGATTAAATCCAGTTTGTTTTGCAAGTACTTTTTGAAAGCAATAAGCATTATGTAGAAGTAAAGCCATCCATATTATTATAACATTAGTGAAAATCTGATATGTATTGTGAACTGTGTCCATTGGGTGGATGAGACTCAATAACCAATGATTACCCGACTTAAACATGTCAATACTTTCAGTAACCTCAGCCAAGATTTACACTACTGTTATATATATATATATATATATATATATATATATATATATATATATATATATATATATATATATATATATACAGCTGTTATCTGGTGTCCCCCAGGTTATCCAGTTCGATTTGTGCAGTTTTGTTCACATTGTTCATTTGCTGTTTTCGGAAAGCTTTATTTTTTTTCAATTCAGACCTCAAACACTGGAACAGTTACGTTTTGTGAATTAAATGAGTACACCACAAATACGTTATCCATTTCTTTCTGTCTAGAAAGCCTATAAAAAAAGTTAGAAATCTGTATTCATTGTGATTATATAAAATATCACATAGGTATTCATTCATATTCTAATAAATTAGCTTCTATATGAGTCTGAGCTGATTTTTTTCTTCGTTTTCAACCCAAGCTTTGACTGCAGCTGAAACTTTTATGTTATTGTGGAGAATGAGGTCAGTATTTTCAGAAACAGCATTTATCAAATGGAGAACTTGGCTGTGAGGCTTTGAGGGAACAGTAGACCTTTCGTTGCTTATCTATCGGACACCATGATGACAAAAGTGTAGTCGTACTAAAATGTTATCTGGCAAGTCAAAAATATAACTGTGTTACACCAATAAATAATATTGTTAGTGAAATAAATAAAATGATGTGTAAAAATAAATGCAGAACTTCATACTTTTATCTTTATACCTTCCTCTAGTCAGTTTGTAATGAAATGTGTGCAGTTGAGAGGACTGCATAGTAGCTAGTTTAACCGATACTAGCAACCGAGCTGAACTTTTACCATAAAACTACACCTGTCAGTGCAGGTAATGGTGATCATCCATATACTGTACTGCATACTGCTGAAGCTTCACTGTCTGAACTCTTGTAACAGTAGCTGCAGCATTTAAGCCGAAGAGCTAACACTAACAAAGTTAGGTAGATTTGCAAACGTCACTTAGCTAACAGAAATATGCTTCTATCTTATAACTTTATCTTCATCTTCAAGTGAATGTCAACTCTTCATCAAGGAAGTTAGACTTGATTTTATTGATGCATAATAAGTTAATATTGTGCAGTATATTATAATTTTAGTCATACATTGTTGGTAATTTTATATGTCACGACTTAACCACTTGAATGCAACGCATATCTTGTACGCAACTTCCCACAGAGGCTTATAAAGAAAAACAATATATGACTAAAATGACAATATAATAACTTATTATGTACTGAAAAATTAACTTCCATGGCCTCCGCCATTTCTGACAGCATCACCAAACACGTCACCACTTGAGATTCACGTGGACTCTTCTCGTGAACACGATAAACACGACCCCACTTGAAGGCACGAACACACAGAAGAATGACTTGTGAAGGCCAATGTTTAAATAGAAGTAGATGGAGCGTGTTCACAGACTGCAGACAGATTGCTTCCTTTTGTCTATTAAGTGATGTAATCGGCCGTAAAATGTGTAATGTGATGGCACAGAGACCCAAGTCAGAGACGACAAAGTCGACCCTCGTGACCTGTTCAACACACCCGGTGCTGTACTTCAGAGAAAACCTACCGTACTGTATCATTCACCTTAAATTAGTAGCATTTGAGTGTACTCATAATAACATAATGCAGAGATCTTCACTTTAAACAAAAAGACCCATCTGCAGGCTCACAGTCAGACTATCTGAATGAACTGCTGTCTGATTCTCTCATGTGTCTGCCAACCAAATGGTCATTGTCCTGACCAGTTCTTCAGCCTCAGTGAGGCGTGTTTAATGTGTGCATGATCCGTGAATGTAATCTGTGTGTTGTCTAACATGGTTACATGTTTTAAACACACGCTGACAGAGCCGACCCTGACCAATATGGTGCCCTATAGGCAAGATTTTAGCTTGTGCCCCTTGCATTGCAGCTAATTCCACCACCGATCATTGTGTTCATACACTCAGATATAATATATAAATTAGCTTTAGGTCAACTTTATGTCTTCACAAGGCTGAAGACCCACAAAATTAGACAGGCACTGTAATTTTATTTGTCTCGCCTACACATTAGACTATAGTGTTAACTGATGGGAAATAAGCCTCTGTGAAATGTTAAATTAATTCATCTGTATCTAGGTTTTATTTCACTAATTATGTATTTAATTTAATGTAATGTAATTTTTTTAATGTATATATTTTTTTCGATTTTTATTTACTTTTCATTTTTTTCTATGTTATTACTTAATTTTGAACCATCATTCCCTGCATAGATGTGTTATTATATATAATTTTGTCTAGGCAGTGAGGGGGTGGGAGAAAGTGAAAATCCTCTGTGTTATATATTTTTGAATAATACTGTTTTTCTTAAATAAAAATATTATTTAAAGAAAAGATGTTAATGTCACTGAGATTAAGCTATGCAGATCACACTTAAAGATAAACTGTCAAAATAATGTTCTAGGTTATCCCCCAAACACCTGACTAGTCTTTCCAACTTTCCCTAAACTTAACTAAATTAATACTAGTCTGCTCCAGCAGTAACTACCATGCAATAGATAAACTATTCATTGGTCACATTACCTCTTTCGCTTTCCCGGGTGATGTGGCTGTGATGTGATGTGATGGGTGGCGATCCTATCATTCACCTATACCGCCTATGTATTGAACACACGCCTGTATGCACACCTAGACACGTTTTATTGCCCTCAGCAACCCCAACCAGCTTTATCCCCAGTCCCAACAAGGTCATCGCACACTAAATCGGCAGACGAGGATCAAGACTGTTTTTGTTAAGACACATTTTTCTCAGTATGAGCAACTGGATGTGCAAGAAATTGATTATTTGCAGGCAGGCATATTAATAAATCAAAACCATTGCCTTTACATTAACAACACCATGGTTCTTAGATGTCTTCAAGTCATAAATAAAACCACATAATAGCGGTGGGAGTAAAAAAAATGAAATTAATTCAACCATTTAGGATAATAGGATATTAAATTACATTGTCAGTGAAATATCCCTCCTTTTCTTAGTGACCCCCATTAGTTCCCTAAAGGACACGTCATGACCACACTTCAGCATCCCTAAAATACACGATCAGAGTTAAATATTACAAAACATAGTGACAGTTATCTTACATTTTTATGCCATCGGTCTTATTATGGTTGATGCTTGATTTTTATGTTGCTTTACAGTGTCTTTTAAAATAAATTAGTAATAATACATTAAAAAACATCAATTTTATCCTGGAATAAATCGCACTTCTATCCAAACCAGTGTGTTTTAATGAGCCTGGGGTGAAATTTAATTAGTGAGTTTAGGGCGATGGGGTACCATTTAAGGAGTCCTAGATAATAGCAGTCTGCAGCGGCCTGCATTAAATGTGCTCTTAATCTCTGGTAGTGGTTGGTCAACTGGACTAATTAAATAAATGACCACCTGCTACTTTTACAGTCTATGACATCTGGCTGAACAAAAGAAATAATTAGCCGCATGCTTGATAAACGTAAACTACATGCTTGGAGCAGTTATCTCTCAGATACGAGGCTGTTTACCTGTCTAGGATTGGAGTTAGTGGCTTGGCGTGTTCTGCTGCCATTTTGCCAAGCCGAGACGAGGATTAAGTCTTGGAGATGGAAGAGAGAATTCATGATCGGATCAGAAATTTTGGGTGATCATTTTCAGATTTTGATCCATATGTTCCATGTATCCAATATGACTTGATGGTTAGGGTCAGTCATCAGTTATGCTTGGCTTAGATGGCTTTTTTTGATGTTGTGCTTTGGTAAAGATCCCACATATTTAACATGAAACACTTTGGAGTTGTTGATAATTCAAGATTTATGTATCCATAAAACAATCCAACCAGCTTTTTAAATCTTTAAAATTAGACCTGACTCTCTGGTTCCACTTTGACACTGTAAGAAACTATTATTGTTTTCTTTTTCACCGCTCATAAAGGCATACGTAGATGTTTTACACCTCAGCGAGCCATGTGTATGGGTTTCCTGTGACAGGTGTCTGCTACGTTCCTCCATTTTCAGCTCCACGGCTGAACTTCCTGAACATGGAGGTATTGATTGGCCTATTGATTTTCAAATAAGCTCTCATTGTAGAAAGTAGAAATCCAATTAAAATTTCAACTTGAAACAGTTAATCCAATCAAGACGATGAAATGTATCGATTTTACCCTCAAAATCAATAAGGTGCACGCGGCCCTCGTGCGAGCGCGGCCCTGGACATTTTCCTTTCTCCAGATGAACGGGTCAGTTAAACTCCAGAGCATGACCTCCCTGTCAGACCTCATATGAACAAATATATACCACTTCTAAAACTCTGAGACAAATCAAAATAGACGTATTTGGGGTTCGGGAGGGATCCTGCTATGTAAAAACCTTCTGTCAACACCACTCACAGATATTGAGAATATGACCGTGTTTTACAGCTGGAGTCTCCAAACAGAAATAATGCATCATGTTCTGTAGTGGACCTTTAAAACATTAGTTTAAAGTCATGTTATTAATCAATTCTCATAAAGTTAGGAAAATCATTAAAAGTGCAGGTTGTGGGATCTTCAGTGAGGCTTCACAATGCAAACGACTGAAACTTCTCCCATGTGCCAAGCATGTTGGAGAACTATGGTAGCTGACGCAAAAATGTAAAAACTAGGACTGTCAAGCGCAAATAAGATGCTAATAACGACCTAATAATATGCAAATAACGCACTAATAATGCACTAATAGCATAACTCAATAATAGTTCAATAATAATGCACCAATAATTCACATAACGTAATAATAACATGCTAGTAATGCACTAATAACACGCTAATTTCTTGGTTCTATGGGTACCCATCAGTCTCTCCTTTACAGTCCTGCACACTTTATGAACTTTACAATCACATGCAGTTTGGATCAAGTCATAGTCAAGTCAGCACACTGACACACTGACATGATTTGAGCATATTTTTTATGCTAAATGCAGTACCTGTGAGGATTTCTGGACAATATTTACCATTGTTTTGTTATTAATTGATTTCCAATAATAAATACAGGTATATGTATGTTTCCATAAAGAAAGCATATTTATCTAAGTGTATTAAATACTTAATTTGTGATTAATCACGATTAACTATGAGCAATCATGCGCTTAATCAGGATTGAATATTTTAATCTGTTGACTGCCCTGGTAAAAACATGAATGGCTCTCTCTGGAGCTAGTGTTAGGTTTATCCATAAAAACATGGTGGCTGGCTTCATCCAGTGGACCATATGTAGATAAATCCTATTTTCAGGTGATTATACACCAAAGAAAACATCTAATATTATATTCAATTTCTGCCAAAACACACTGTTCCTTTATGTATCATGGTGCTAAAACAATATTAAAGGCTGTTGAAGAGGGTCCAGTGTTTGCTGAAGCAGAACATTATTTAAAATCAGCTCTTTAAATAAGCCCCTTGTACATACTAAACTTTCTGAAATGTTTAATAATGTGTTAATTTAGGAATAAAACGTAACAGCATATAACCATACAGAATAAATTGTTCAAACAGCTCTGAAGATGTTGAAAATAATAATATACTGTAGATTACAGCAGTTTCTCTATCATGAGCAGACTTTTGCCTTCACTGACTGCTGAGTGTCTCATTGTTCTCTGCGTTTAAGAACCAATTAAATTGGCCGGTTCCTAATTAGGCTCCTAATTAGTGCTTTATTAAAGTCAGGTGGGCTGAAAAGGTCAGCTGTGAACAGTCACTTATTAAAAGCAGCTATGCGGCGCAATCAGAGCAAACGTACTGCATGTTGTCTATACTGCAGGCGCCTAATTAGAGTTTAAGTCCTGCTTTATTTCCATCATATTTCTATGAAATGTCAACCGCATTAGATTGAACCCAAAGTGCTTCAATATAGAGTATAGAACGGTAACTTCTGATCTGTGTATAGGTGCCAAAAACCACAATACAGTCAAGTTAAATTCTTTATTTCCAAGCTGTTTATTTCCACCTCATCTACTTGTTAACTAATGCTAAGTTACCGCTGCTAAGTCCACCCACCATCCCTGGTGGGGAAATCCAGCTGCCACTGAGCCCACCGAGCGGCCTCAGTGAGGAGGATTGGAATGTGGCAGGACAGAAAAGGTCTTTTCAGATGGCATTCACATAAAATTTACATGGGCACGCCAAAATGTCTTAATTCATGGATCGAAAATACACTTGGCTCCATTCTAACCCAAAAGGTCCCTTGATGATCTTCATGACTACTTTTAGGGTAAAAGGTTGGATCATATTTTAAAGAACATCAGCAAGTAACCTATTTCTGCCAAATTACTCCATATTTTCCTCAAAATTTATCAAAAAAGTACTTTACTATAATCATTATTTAATAATAAGCTAAAATAGTATATAAAGGTTAAAATAGGGCTTGAGAATCAGAGGTTGAAAACCAAAACTAATAGAAGACACTTCTGATCAGGCACAGATCTCAGCACTATGTGACTTACTGTCTACACAAATGTAGCCTGGTAGCTTTTAAGAAATTTCACATAAATTATTTACAAATTATTATCTATGTATCAGCAGACATTTTTGGTAAATTTTGAGGTAAATATTGGGGTAATTTGGTAGTAAAATTTCAAATAGGTTAGTTAAAATAAATATCACATCTTATATGCAGAAGTAGTGAGATATGTCACTCTTGTAAATGACCTTTAGCTACAGTGACATCAAGCTGCTCTCCATTGGATAAGTCCCAGCCCTGGTGGGGCGGGATGGGGGAGGTTGGTGTACAGTAGGAGGGGGGGTGCTGAGGGTTGCAGGGTCACAGCTCTTGTAATTACCACAGTCAGGTTCAAGTCACTGGTCAAGTTGTTGCTGTTTTTTTCTTCTTTCCCATGATGCAACATTGTGAAGGACTGGCCTCTACATGTGGCACAGCATGCCTCCACTGATGCCCCTTTGATTAGGTGTCTTATCCTCCAGCCGGGAGCACAGTGATGGCCGGGAAACTGACTGAGAGATCCATTAAATGGCAGCTTTGTTACGACATGTCAGCAAGGACGTGGTGGATGGTAAGTGGAGCTCTTTTTGTCTTGTCTCTTTGTTGAGAAGGTCACGATCAAGCAACTTCAAAAAGCCTATTATTTCATGTAATAAATGTTATATGACTTCTGACTGTGTTTGGGAAAATATGTCTGCAAATATCCATGGCTAGCTTCCAACTGCAATGCTCAAATATCCTAGATATTGTACTGATTACCATCTTGCAATTTACCTCTGCTACCATTATTTTGTTGGGAGCTGTCTGGGTCTGTGTGTCTGTGCCCAGGTCAAGAATGACGACATTTGCAGTTGTGAGACATATTGTAGAGGAGGCTATTCAATATGAAACTGCTGTAATTAACTTGTATTGTCACATTCAAAACAGATTTTATTTAAGACATTTTCTGAAGAGTATTCCTGGCACTATCATTCATTAATGTGATCCTCAAGGCCAGCAGTTGAAACTTGGCTAAAGTGTTTTAAACCCAGTTATACTGCAAGAAGCTGAGTAGGAGTGATCAAAATGGGCTTTAAAAATAGTCATAATGGCTGAAATAATTTCTTGCCGAGATCAGTAACTAAAGGAAGTATTCAGCCTCCCTTCAGTGTAAGAGTGTTCCTCTGGTGCACCTTTCTGTGCACCCTCTGCGTTAATTTGATAGTGTCGGACAAAGAGCCCTTTCTCCAGCCCGCGCCTTTCCCATGCTGAAGAGGCAACCCGGGCTGACATTTCTTTCTGAATATTTATTTACTTGTCCAACTACAGGCGAGCTTTTATTGTGCCCCGTCGCCAGGGTTTAAGTTGAGGTCTGTTTGTCTGCCTCGGTGCATATGAGCTCAGAGGATTGACCCTTTCTGCTCACGTCTTGCTGCTGGCATTGTGTTGCTATTCTAGTTTGATTAGTGATATTCATTCTTTGCTCTTACTGCATTATGCATTCAACATGTGCTGTTTTAAGGGAAGACTTCAAATAAATTCAAATCGCTTCAATCTGCAAGTTCATATTGAAAGAGTGCTTTTAAGATCTCAGGGGATTTTAAGAGGAATTTCAGCAAGCAGGGACAGAACATGATGCATGCTCCATGGTCAGACGTAGCATTTAATTAAAGGTTCATATTAAAGGTTATAATATTGAAGGATTTAGCAGAGACCAGCTGCTGTCTTGTCATGAAGAGTTTCCTAGAGTGCAGCTGTTATGAAAGGCCCATAGGAAATGGTGTAATTGGAAGGAAATGGCATGATGACACAATGAAGTGTCCACAGTGCAACTCTTGAATTAAAAATCCAAACTTAATGGATGAATGTTGTAATAGCAGTAGCCTTGGAGTACAACTGTATATTACAGCTTACTTGGAGATCTTTTTTTTTTTGGGAATCAAAATCGTATTTTGTATTAGCCAACCAATCTTTACTTTGATTCATGCATTTAAACCTGAAGTAGGCAAGGATGGTTTTGGCATCATTGGGTAAAAAAATCCATAATAACCTTTCAGCATGTTGTAATTCAATCTTCTGGAAGAAAACTAGACCTCTGCACCTCCTCATGGCTGTTTTCAGGCTTTAAAATATCCAACCTGTGACGGGAGACTTTGGCCAATCACAGGTCATTTCAGCGAGAGAGAGCGTTCTTATTGGAAGTTTGCTCCAGCTGGGGGTTGGTGCTCGGTATTTCCTCAGCTGATCTCAACATGGCTGCTGGGTCACAAAGTTTCTTATTTTACAGCTAAACAGTAACTACAAGATGTTGCTGGAAACATTGAGGACAGAAATAGTTATAACAGCACTAGAATTGATTCATATTTGATCAGCGCTGCCTAGTTTGACCATTTTAGTGGAGTTCAGAGTGATTGACAGCTGCTCAGAGACAGCAGGCTCCAGCTCGGCTCTGATTAAATCTTGCAGATGTCATTAGGTGCACCAGAGGACACCGGAGGACCCAGAAGCTCATTCACTACTGGTAGGATGTAGTGACCATTTCAAAAAAATAACATTTTTCAATCATATTTTCTCCATTTCTACCCACTGCTGCTTTAAATATCCAACATATTTATATAATAAATAGTAATAGATTATTTTATATATTTATTTACCTCAATTTTACCAGGAAGTTTCACTGAGATCAAAATCTGTTTTGCTAGAGAGACCTGGCCCAGATAGCAGCCCCACAAAATCACAACAAAATAAAATACAACAACATGAAATACATAAACCAGAAGAACAGCAATTAAAACCAGATAACATAGGCAGTTACTACAGTGACAGCACTGGTGCATCGCTACCTAATGGTGTAAAAAAAGACACTCATATTGTGCATGCTGGCTCTCTGTCACACATGAATAGGACAAAGCCATTGCTAAATATTATTAACACCTCTGCTTTTCCTGCTATGAATATTTGTACTCAGCATGATATTTTATTGAACTCAAAGGTGTTCATATTTTCAAATTAAGCTATAGGAAATATCTAGCATATAATAAGGAAACCTTTTTAATTATATGGACTGATTTGCCATTTTTGTGGCAGTTATTACCATGTAAAAAATTTGGGACCTGAACGTGTCCTTTGCATTTAGCCTAATGGTGGCAAACGGCACTGCAGATGTGCTAATGTACCATAAATAGTGAAATATAGAAACTGGACTTTGTGACTCTTTCGTAGGAGTGTATATATCTTGAGTTTTAAATTACTTTAACGATCCAAAAACAATGGTCAAACTTGCAACCAGCTGTTCTGTTCAGTGGCCACATGGGGGCGGTAGATCCACATCCAGAGGGATGAATGTGTGACGCTGAGGCCATGTGCACCATGAGTCTGGCATGCATGATATAATGCTTGGTAAACGAGTCAGGGTGTGTGATAATAATAGCTAGTATTTCGTGGCATATTGCCCATTAACAGAAATTAAAAGTAAATTTAAAAGTACAATATTATTGCAAAAAAACTGAACTGAGTGTACAGCAAAATGTATTGCTTTAAAGCTCCATTTGGCAGGGGTTTAAATGAGTTTTAAAGGCATAATAGTCAGAAGTACAACATCTATTCTGCCTCAACCCAGCAAATAGCTTACTTCAAGTTGATACACCAACATTATAACTTGAACCTATCCTTGAGACGAACACTGATAAGCAGTTTATCCCATTTCTTCTCCAAATGAATGCTTTTAGATTCATTCTTTTTTGCAAGTGAATCACAATGTGTGTGTGTGTGATGGAGATGCTGGACCCACATGACAGCACTGACATTTTTAGTTGGTGTATATACTGTGCTAATGTTGTGATAGCAGTGAGGTTATACAACCATATTGTGTGCTGTGATTATGCCGGTCTGGTATGCTGTAACGGGCAGCCGGTGAAGGTTAAACTTTTAAAATCAGTCAACTGCACTGGCAACACTGAACCATTACTAGGCTACGATAATACGACACTAACACCACGACTGCTAGTATTACAACAGTGTTATGCTCAATACTTAATGAGCACTATAAAAGCACTGATGCATTATTATATTACAATTATATATAATTGATATGGGCACTGCTTTCAAAACTATTTTTGCAGTTAATATTTGATTGATTGAGGAAATTACTATTTTGTGATAGTTAAGAGTAATCATGAAATCAACATAATACAGGGATATTATAGGGATCATGGTGTTTAAAAGTCACAGTAATTACCTTAAAAATGAAGCCTTTTATCACTGTATTGTGGGGCACATGTGAAACTCTGAACCTGTTTTGCAGCTATGACTTGTACTGTATATTGGTGACGCTAGATGTGTATGGAGGATACTGCCGTCCTCCTCTTGTGACTGCAAATCATAATAATAATAAAAATCATTTAATTATTATGCATAATCTAACGACTGCATGTTGTAGAGCAGTAAGTACTGCAGTGTTGTGATTCCCACCATTAGTCAGTGACACATCGCCGTTCAGGCCGGCTGTCCAGCAGCGGCTCTGTCAAGCCCCTAAACAGCACGTCAGAGGAGCGGAAGTGAGGGGCCCAGGGTAGAGAGCACGCACAGTCCCGGGGCCACTGCTTCTGGCCAATGAGAGCCAAGAATGCAAACACCATTATAAAAGTCAGCTGCGTCAAGCTGCAGAGAAACAGCAAGGTGATACCCGGGAAATGGTGAGTTTTTGCTTTCAAAATAAGATAATATAGCATTTGTCTCGTTTTGGGGTTTGAAAGACATATCTTTTGGTATAACAGAGGTAGACAGTATTAAACTAAGATACAGTATTAACAATATTAACAACATTTAAACCTGCAGTAGGCAGAAAGTTTTTGGCATCATTTGGCAAAAAAAAAAAAAAATCCATAATAACCTTTCAGTATATTGTAATTCAAGTGTTCTGAGAGAAAACTAGACTTCTGCTCTTCCTCATGGTCTGCTTTAAAAACATCTAACCTGGGACGAGAGACTTTGGTGAATCACAGGTAATTTCAGAGAGACAGTGTTCCTATTGAGGGTTCCTATTGGTTGTTTCAACGTTCTCATTTTACAGCTAAACAGTAACTACAAGATGTTTCTGAAAACATCTGAGGTGAGAAATAGGCATTACCGTAACAGAATATTGATTCATATTTGATCAGCGTTGCCTAGTTTGACTGTTCGATGATTCGTTGATCCGCTTGGATTGGTTGTTTTCCTCTCGTCTGTGAAATCTTGTAGATGCCATTTGGAGCCCGGGAGGACGTGGAGAGGAGCATGATTTTTTCCAGATTACCTCTCATGCACTACTGTCAGGATATAGTGACCGTTTCATATGAATAACTTTTTTAAATCATATTTGCTCCATTTCTACCCACAATAGTTTTAAGCTTGCTATGGTGTCCAGTGGAAACTGACAAGTATACAGAAAAGCTCAAGTATACATGGCTCGTACTGACAAGTATATTGAAACGGCCAAGTATACTTGGCTCACACTGACAAGTATACAGAAAAGTTCAAGTATACTTGGCTCACACTGACAAGTACACAGAAATGCTCAAGTATGCTTGGATCACATTGACAAGTATACAGGAAGGTTCTGACAAGTGTACAGAAAAGTTCAAGTATACTTGGCTCATATTGACAAGTATATTGAAAAATCCAAGTATACTTGGCTCATACTGACAAGTATACAGAAAAGCTCAAGTATACTTGGCTCATACTGACAAGAATATTGAAAAGTCCAAGTATACTTGGCTAATATTGACATTACATACAGAAAAGTCTAAGTACACTTAGCTTATTCTAACAAGTATACCGAAAAAATTAAGTACACTTGGCTTATAGGTCTACTTGTACTTATTCTTTTGATCAATATATACTTAAGAATGAACTATTCTTGCCTTATAGGACTATAGAAAGGTACAGTATACTTGGCTTGTAGTTGTGCATAATTTTGATAGAGTAGCCTATTAAAGTGTGCGATGGCCTATGCTGTTATACTGAGCTATAAAAAATATGTATTGATAAATGTGCCCCTCTTCCATCGAATACACTAAATGTCCACGTAAAGTGACACTGTAGTCATGTTTCTTATGAATATGAGAAATTGTTCCTTTAAATAAGGGTTTTATTGTGAAAAGTCATACCGGAAATCATCTTGTTGAAATCATATACGCCTTGACCGTTACTGCTGAGAGCCAGAGGGCGGCAGTCAGACAGACAGTGAAAGTGAAGGCGGAGACCAGCCCAGTGCCGAAAACTCAGCCTCTTCTGGATCACGTTCAACTTCACTGAACAACCCCAAAAACGATCCAAAAAAGTAAGACTTGAAGAGGAAGGAAGACGAGAAAAAAAAACGCGAGGTGCTTCCAACTTCTGTTCACCGCTATCTGCACAGAATTGTCTTCCGGTGTTGACTTTTTGTTTTTTTTGCGAACACCGCAAGAGAAAACCCTCCAAAGCACAAAGTTGAACGTGAGAAATGTGAAGCTACCGGCTTGTGTGTTTCATCCAGGCTCCAGGATTCCCTATTAATCCATGCAGTACAGTGCAATGGTACGTGAACATGGATTATTATTGCTTTCAAATGTTGTGATAACGGTGTTGTGATACCTTCTTGATGTGATACTGTCCTCTCCGCGACGGTTGAGAAATGTGGAGAAGTAGGTTAACTTAACACGGACCACAACCCTGGCACGGTCGGGCCAAAATTGTAGTAAACTTGGCACAGATTCTCCGGCAGCTTATGTTAACATCCTATTCCCCTTAATTTGGCAAATGAAGTCTATGTGGACTGGTGACAGCTCTGCAGGACACACAAACACACACACTGCAGCCACGACGTAACGTTTAACTTAAAAAATATTCAGCTAGCTAGCTTAGTTAAGAGTGTTAAACAACTGTTTATAAACAGGTATTCAAATGTTTAGGTACTGTAGAGTAATTCGGCTCACTCAATGAACAACATAAACGCCCGTTTTAAAAACAATATTTAAAAGAAACCCCCCTCTATAAAGCAGTTGTGTCAAAGTTTTAAGCTAGCGAGGTGTCATTTTTACCTGTCATTTGTAGCTAGCGCATTAGCCTACAGGCTATTTCTCCACTAAACAATAAAAATGTGTGAATTATTTTCCTCATTTGGGGAATCTGTGAATGACAACGCACTTTTGAAGCAACATTTGAATAAAATATGACTTATATTTCATATTAAATACTATTTATGTTATTTTTGTTTATTTTAGGAGCTTTTTTCCAGAATGTTGTATGGTGCGTTCAGGTTCCGTGCTACAATGTGACAGCCAAAGTAAACAGCCCTGAAGTTTTTACTGTGAACCGCGTTTAATTATCTTAACTAGAAAAGCTCATGTTGTTGACACGGAGCTCGGGAGTAAAGGGTGTCAGAGCCGCGGAGGGAAATGTCCGTTTTCCGTTTCTATGTGACCGAGGATGTGGTTCAAAGTCCCTGAAGCGCACACACACTCAAAATGCTGGCGTGAAGGGGCAAATGAACTGTACGCGGTGTTTCCAGATAGCCAAGAAGGAGAAGAAGGTGCTGGATAGGGGTTGTGTGTTAGCAGCAGCAGCGGGAGGAGGAGAAGGAGGAGGAGGAGGAGGAGTGCGACTGTGTAATTACGTGGGTGAAAAAAAAGGAAAAAGTTGGGTCTGATTTGCTGGAATCGCGCAGGACCGAAGGTGCACCGGTCGATTTCATATCAAGTTTGGTTAAAGCAGGGGTGAACATCACACACTCGGCGCCCTCTGAAGCTTCCCACAATGCCTTTATGAACGAGATACCACAGCAGCACCGAGACGCGCACAGAGCCCGTGTGCTGTAGTAGAGGAGTACGCAGTTTGCACCGGCTCTACGAGAAGTGCTTTACCGTGCATGTCAAAAATAAATATCCTGCATCAAGTCAGCTTTTTTTCTCTCTCTGCGGAGACGACAATCTTTGGATCGCATAAAATTGACGGATGTTCTTGGATAACCTCTTATTGTTTTACGCGGATAGCTGCTCCACAGTCTTGCACGGTGCGCATCGGTCCAGGAATGGCGCGATAAAGTGATCAGAGGAATCAGTCCAAGTACATTCACTTTTTTTGTGCAGCCGTCTCGTCATGTATTCTCCAATTTGTCTTACTCAGGTATTTGTGTCTTTTTTTTATATATATACATTTAATTATGGTTTGTGATATAATTTTTAGAGACTGGCGAGGGAATTGAGAGTTCTTTGCATGCGTCAGGATTGTGCAGCTCTGCATGTCAAATACGTTCACAATTCATAACATAATTGCTTTATAAGTGAAAAAAATACCACTGGAACTAATCAAAAATTTACTTGTTCACCCAAAATGCGCGTTTGTGCCACGATTGTGGCGATTTTTACTTTCGAGGTCTTAGATTCCAACGAAGTCCCCATCGAAAATTCATTTAATAGTCCTGTAGGCACTTTAAAAGTCGCCGAAGTACCAATCTTTACGCGCTCTTTGTGTGCGTAAAGTTATGCGTAAATATGATTTTATGATAACATTCCAACATTGTCATTTTGGTGCTCATTTTCTCTCGGCTTTAATTAGGTTATTTGCGTCCTGCACTAACCTCACACACACCTCCCAGCCTTGCTCGAGCTGTGTTTATATATATTTTTTCCACGTGTATATTTTTATTTAGAGCAAAACCCCCATACTTTAGGGAAGTGAACTTGGAAGAAGAAAAAGCCACTTTCACTGCAGGAAGATCAAACGTACGATAAGGTTGATTCAGCGGGTTGGACAGAGTAGCTGACTGTTTTTGGCTGACTCAGTTTTACTGTTTATATTTTACTTGGCATAAGTAAGTGATTGACTGAGATGTGGTTTAGTTTGTACTTAAGAGGATTGTGCTTTTATGGCCCAAGCTGAAGTGCACTGCATAGGCCCCGGCCAAGTCATTTATCTTTACAGCATTTGGCTTTAGCCTGGTTAAAAAAAATTAAGGGAATATTTAAAGTGTTTTTGAACAGGAAACTGGGGGCGAAAAAGGACTTCAGAAATAGTTGCTGCTGAGCACATTTACCAGCATTTACTGCTTGCTTTTTATCAGTTTAATTGGCAACATTATAGCGAGGAGATGACATTTAAAGGACTTCTCAATTTATTTTATTTATTTTTAACCTCTCTAAAAGACTATAGCATTCGCAGTAAATATAATACATTAAAAACCATCTGTAGAGAATGAAATGTTTATTCATGCTGTATAATTAATGATTGTAATTTGACATTACTGTACTGGAGCAGAGTTTTTTTGGCCCGACCAGAAATGTGGCTTTTCAGAGGAGAGCACCAGCAGCAGGCGCAGATAGGGAGTGGATTTCTGTGGTTTCCTATAGCCTGCCTGCCTACAAAAAGAACAATATGTGGTTTAACTCTTCAAACGCCTACTCAAACGGGGGCCGCTTATACTTATTAATTTTGACATTTTAATGACCTAAAACACAGATAAGTTAATGTTTCCACTTGACATTCAGAGCTGCTGTAATTTATGATGAGTTCCTAAATCATCCACGCCGTCCTGTACATTCCTTCACCTACAGAAAACACACATTAAGAGATTGCTGTAATTTATTTCAGACATAACTGAAGTATTACTGATGTAAAAGCCCGTCGGCTAGTGAACTGCTGTGTAAATGTTGGTATTCAGCTTTTTTATATGTGTCAAATGCGCACTGAAAAACTTTTCTTTTTGTGACTCATATTTACAGTCATTTTTCAGTTTAAAATTAAAGATAATGTGATTGGTATAAAGTGTGCTATACATAATGTAGAGTACACTGTAAACCTAGACTGAATTTAATTTGAAAAAGTAAATTTACTGTTGGAAATATTTCCACTAATAGTGGAGAGTCTCAACATAACTTTTTTTTTTTTTAATTAAAGGAGAGATGGAAAATTTTAAAAGTAGGCCACGGCTTATTATTTCTATATTGTTGACCTGACTCAGTTTTTTGGAATGAAGCAGAGCAAGTGTCATTCAGTGTGATAACTTTAACATGTTGGCATGAACTTGGAATCGAGTCCTAAAACAACCTTTGCAAATACGTTTTCTCTGGATTGCTTCATCTGATATGCCGCCCTCCTCCTCTGCTTGTTTTGTTAATGCATTTTGAACAGGCAGCTCGTATACAAGGCTGTTTGTATGTGCCGGGAGAATGGGAATCTCCTCAACTTCCTATTTAGTGACTGCACCCCACTTGGCCCTCCAGCTTATCCTGCATCCTTGGTGAACATGGGATAAGTTCACGTTGGAATGTGGATAGTTTGATAAAGAGAAATACAACCGTGAGGGGCGCATGCTCCCTGTAGCAGCAGCACAGAGCATGTTCGGGAAATGAGAACGGAGACACAAGTGCATTCAGTCACCGGGCTCGGTGCTATTGTAGTGCTGGCAGTTGATATAAACAGTGGAATGTCCTTGTCATACCTGCAGTACGCCTAGATAAGAAAAACAACTTGCCTTAGAGCTGTTAAAACTGACTATGATATTATGTGGCTGAAGAGGAATTGTTTATTTGTTTATCTGACGTCCCTTCTGCCTCAGATTAGTAGCTGACTGAACCTGTACTTCTGCTCCATGTTTTATGACACAAGTTTCTGATCTCTCTTCTCTCTCCTCGCTGTGTCCCTCGGATGCTCCAGGATGAGTTTCATCCCTTCATCGAGGCACTTCTCCCTCACGTCCGTGCCATTGCCTACACGTGGTTCAACCTCCAGGCCCGAAAACGCAAGTACTTCAAGAAGCACGAGAAGCGGATGTCCAAGGACGAGGAGCGCGCGGTGAAGGACGAGCTTCTGAGCGAGAAGCCAGAGGTGAAGCAGAAGTGGGCATCCAGGCTGCTGGCCAAGCTGCGTAAGGACATTCGGCAGGAGTACCGGGAGGACTTTGTCCTTAGCGTGACGGGCAAGAAGCACCCATGCTGCGTGTTATCCAACCCGGACCAGAAGGGTAAGATCCGCCGGATCGACTGCTTGAGGCAGGCCGACAAAGTTTGGCGCCTGGACCTGGTGATGGTCATCCTCTTCAAAGGCATCCCTCTGGAAAGTACAGACGGGGAGCGCCTCGTCAAGTCTCAACATTGCACCAACCCAGCACTTTGTGTCCAGCCACACCACATAACAGTATCGGTCAAGGAGCTGGACTTGTTTCTAGCATACTATGTCCAGGACCAAGGTAGGTTCAAGCTCATACTGTGTGTGTTTGGTTCATTGTAAGCTAACGGGCATGTGTGAATGATGGCTTGGCAAGGTCAGGGGTCACATGTGTTACTTTTTGGCAGTCCTACAGAGACTTGCTGAAATCACCAGTACACTCGCCAGACAAATAAACACCGGAAAACTGATAGTCAGTACTGTATATATGCAGCATTCATTTTTATATGGCTCAAGTAGGGCTCATTACACAACAAACGTAATCAATATTAAATGTAGAACATGTTTTAAATGGGTCTGCTGTACTCCGGCAGCAGCTCCTACTCATGTTCAGTAATTACTACTTCCCATAATTTGTACAGGGCATGTATTATCTCGTACACACAGGCTTGTACAGTAGCACACACACTGTACACCTATTTTATTTGTCTGGATATTAAGAAGTGACAAATGTGGAAAGGTGCAGTATAGACTGATTAAATTAAAATTAACCCACTAGTTGTATATTTTACAAGTACCGAGTCTATGTACCAATCACATAGGATTTGAGGTGTTTATTAACAGCATAATTATAAAAGCTATGGTTGTCCTTACTACATAAAAACACTGCCTTCGTACCTTTAGTCCTCATTTTATAATGTAACATCATGTAATTTAAAAAAATCTCCTGTTTTCAATCAAAAATCACATTAGAACAATTTTGTGTTAAAATAGAATTTCCACCAACAGCTACATAATCGTATTACTAATAATACGTCACATTACAGCCCATTATTGAAGATATGACTAAACTCAATGTATGATATTGTGTGTGTTATAAATCATGCGTGTGATCGTGATCTTGATGGTGTTTGTGCGGAAATCTCTTAATTCCCGGAAAGCTGGTTTTCTTTTACTTGAAAGCCTTTTGCAGACACAGTGCGTAATGTGAAGACTGAATTGTGTAGCACCGTGTTAAATAACAGGTTGAAAAAATGTGTTGCTAGGTACTGGAATAGGTTTTGACATGCAGATTTTAGTATTGGATGTGTTAATAACCTTTTTTTCCCCAGAAATGAATTATTCCAATTTTTCACATTGATACACAACCAAAACAATGCAACATACTAATAAACTAATATACTGACATTTACTGAAATATAAGCTAATGTACAACACTGACAATTAAAGTCAAAATGTTACACTAGAAATTATTTTTGGAAAGAGGCTTTGCAATGCATAATGTCTTCCAAAACTGTTAATTGGAAGAAACAAATTGTGAATTTTACACACTGAATCTAACACTCAACTCTAAATTAAGGAGTAGTTAACAAAAAGTTCAGAAAATATTGTTTAGATAGCTGTTGTAAATGTTCTAATCAGTGCTATATTTTATTCTTATTTGGACACCGATCCATTGATTTTTTTTTTCAAAATTAATGTAAAACAGGGTTGTTACAGTATATAATTGCATTTCAGTCATTCATGTCCCTCACAGTGAACTTCCTCTCTTTATCTGTTGGTACCATAGGAATCCCCCTTATAGTATTCCCTGTTGAAATTCCCCTGTATTAAACCTACTGACTGAATAACCACCAATACTTTGCTATTGAGGGAGAAACGGTGGAATAGCTAGCTCATTATCATCAAACCCTGAGCGCCATTTTGTGTTTGATAAGTGCCAGGGAAAGCAGAAGGCACCGCACACAGACAATAATGGTTGCCACTGGCACCGGGGTTGGCATCAGACCCTCTTTTGTGTCTTTTGTAGGATGCCACCGCTTCTCTGGTTTGCATCTGCTGCTTTTTTAACTGTTCAGTACCAAGTTGAGCGTGGCTCTTTTAGTGCATTTTTTTCCCACAATATACGCCATTTAAATGTTTTAAAAGTTAACGCCTGCATTGTACACTATGGATGATATTTCACCGGCTTTTATTTTAGGAAAATGTGTCCGTTATGGAGGAAAAGCCGATTATTGGCAAGGAGATTCATTTCATTGTTTGAAATAAATGGTGAACATAATGTTCTCTTTCGCTGGAGATGGAATTCTCTGTGATTCAATATCGCATTGCGGATCAGAGCGATTATTTACTGAAATTTTGGCAAATACAAAATAGCATTCTTGTACCAGGATCACCCCTTCTTTGTTTTTTGCAAGCTAAAGCGTCTTTTCCTTTTCTTCAAGTTACCAAGCAGTGCCCATCTCCAGACAATGCAGCCATATTGTGGTAGCGTGCAGCGCGGCGCCATTTTGTTTTGCACCATGCCAGGGAGGCAGGCAAATCACCAGTAATGGTTGTTAGAGGTTTGGAGGTTGGCATCAAACCCTCTTTGTCTGCTTACAGCATGCCTTTGATTCGTTGGTTGGCATCCGCAATGCAGTGGGCATGTTGGAAAGTTTTTTGACGGTGGCAGAATGGAAGCCGTCGCCTTTGTTCTGCTGCAACTGCACGAAACAAACAAACATACAATCAAACACAAAGAAACTAGCAAACGGCTCTGCCTGAAACAGAATCTGGTATTTGTGCAAACCGCTATAAAAAACAAAAAAAAAAAGAAACGGGTCTGGACTGTGCTTTTAATATTGTTCTCTGTGTCCTGCTACCTGGCAGCCGCTCACTACTGCTGGGTGTAATTGGATAACAGAAAATATGTTGCTGCTGTTATTTACACAACAGTATTTTTTTCTTGTTATTTTTTTTGGTGGCAAAAAATCAATAAGTTTAGAGTGTATTTGTTTTTCATTCTGCTGGGTTGCTGCCTGAGAAAGGTCGGCGGGTTGGCAGCGAGTGTGCTGGGTGAATTTAGAGAGGGCACTCAGCCCCCTTGTTCTGGGGCACAGACGCGTTTAGCCAGGCAGGGCTGTAGCACCCATGTGCATGCCCAGATGAATGCCCGCTGGGAAGTAGGCTGGGGGCTGGGAATGGGGGTTGTGGCATCCATTGTGCCAACTGGCAGGCCGTGTTCAATACAGGGCCCTGGCTTCTCACACACATACACGCTGTTGTACTCCAATGCAATGTTTTATTGTTAGCTGATAAAACAAGAAGTGCAACTCTCTTTTTTTTTTTTTTTTTTTTTTTTTAATCATCCCTCTCCCCACCTGGATTCATGTTTTGCATATCCAGTTTCACAGCTCGATGGAATAGTTGCAACAAGGCATGCAGATAATCGTCATGTTAGGGCTTGTTAGGATAGTGTAGGTCGTGTTTGTATTTGGCTCTGGTAAGCTGCAGTGTAGTTAATATCGTTGGCGTAAACTCTCGGCTCTGCATATCTAAATATGTTCTTTATAAACCTGCACACACTTAATAAAATATGAAAATAAAATAAGTGAAGAATTTGGACCAATCTTGGAAAATGTGCCGTACATTAGGGCTATCCTTGACATTCATACATTCAAACGATTTTGTTGACAAACCTGTAAAATCGCACAAAGAATCACACAAAAGCACCACTTTAAATGTTGTGTTTACCAGAGTTGTGCTCATAAGTTTCTTTGAAATAAGAAATTCTGCATAAAGAAGCTTAAAAAATGACAAAACAAAAGAAATTCTAGTCGACTAAGAGCAAAACGACCAAGTAGTTATCTCATTGACTAAGAGGGAGCAGCCCTATGGTACATTTTCCACTTCAATTATAAATGAATTTGACAACCAGCTGAATAGAAATAAGAAATGACAATAAAGAACTGTGATCAATTTTGACAGTGATCCATGCCTCCTAACCAGCGACAGAAGAGGTTTGCAGAGGTAGTCCAGTGGGACACTAAAGGAGTCAAGGTCGTGCAGCTCTCCCATTACTCTGGTACTGAAGTTAACACAGCCATAAAACATCATTACCTTGACACCCCCCTGTAACGTAACTTTCTTTTTCACACTGTCATGATAGTTTGTGGAAATGGATGGATTACCTCTGAATACACGCTGCCATGCTAATGGAGACCTTGTTTTACGAGCGGCAGACTTAACCTCTGCCCCCGGGGTCGTGACCTTTTCAAAGAGATGTGGCAGGGTGTCCTCTGAAGTTTAATTGAGCAAAACAGATCAGTGGAAACACGCCGTTGCGGGCCCAGGGGCACGTGGAGGAGGAAGGCTTTTTGCCTGGGGTGGGGGTGGCGGTGGTCAGGGCAGAAGGCGGGGGAGCATGCTCGTAAGCCCCCCTTGTTGACCTCCTCAATCGGGGTCAAACCGCGGCGGTCGCAAGATCACCGGTGGTCTCTTGGCAACTGTTTATCTCTGCTCCCGCGCAACTACTTCTGGTCTGGCTGGTGGTCCCTTGGTTCACTGGTCTAAGTGAGGGGGAGTAGGTACCACTGACTCCCCACACCTCCTCACTCCCCCTCTCCAATCCCTTAGTCTGGCTGTTCCCTATCTCCAAGACCGGCCACTGCCTGCTCACCACACTGCGTGGGGCTTGCATCTTGTTTTCCGCCCGGCTGCCTCAGAAGCTTTGGTCAGGCGGCCAGTGTGGAGGCCTGACCTTCTGGGTCACAGTGGAGGTCTGTGACTAAGCACAACATGTATCCCTCCCTCCCCTCATCCCCTTATCCTCCTCTGCCATCAGGAATCACCCCTGCGGCACACTGCCCGGCCAAATGACTCTCTCACTCCTTCTCTCTCAGAGTCGCTTTTCTTTCCTCGCTCCCTGGCTTTGCCTCAAGCCAGAGACTCCGACCATGACAGCTGTCCCGGGCCCAGGCTCTCGGCCAGAGAGAGGGTGGCTGGGTTCCTGCCAGAAGTGTGAGACAAAAGTTGTTGTAAGCAGACAGCGTTAAGGACACTACTGTTTTCTGTCTTCTTGTTATTGGGTTAAGGCAAGTTACTCAGCTGCCTTTCATTTAAAATTTTCCTGGTTAGATGATACTGGGAAAAAAAAAAGTCTCGGGACTGCTTCTTTTTGGAAGTTGAGTGGAATTTTATTCTTGGACATGAATTTTAACAGTGAACATTCAGAGCAAAATCAGCAAAGCCGTAAAATACAACTCCTGGGAAAAACTTTAACCGATGACTCCAGAGCCATATAGAAAAACTCTTCAGATTGAACTGCATAACCCTGCGCTCAGCTTCCATTCTGGCTTCCTTATTAGTATGCAATAGAGCCTGCGGTGTCTGGCTACCTCTCTGTCAGAGCCATAACCTATCGAACACATTCTCTCAATCTAATCCACTTAGAACTCCCTCCCAGCTTCACCGCTTGCCTTATTGATTTCCGCTTCCCACTAAATGTCCTCCCGATCCTTTTTCTCTTAACCCGGGAGCTATTTATGTGTTTGCAGTGGTCTTCCTTTCTTTCTTTCTTTCATTCTTGCTTCTTGCTTTTTGTCTTGTCTCTTTCTTCCTTGCTTTCTTCCTTGTCGCTTGTCTTCTTTCTTTCTTTCTTTCTTGCCGACTTTCTTGCTCTCTTAATGGCTTTGCTCTCTCTCCAGGATCTTTGGTTGTTTGTGATCTCCATCTGACTTTCCTCTGCCTTCTCCTCTCCCCTCCTGTTCTTTCTCAAACACTAACCTGGGCGCAGTGCAGCCAGGTTGCCTGGCTCAGTATGAGGCTTGTGTTATTAGCAGCGGGGTTTTGCTCGAGCAAATACCTCAAGGCTTAAACAGGCCGTATTACCTCCTCGGCCCTCTTTTGTGTGCCATGTGTACATAAATCTCCATGGAAACAAGGCAACTCGGAGCAGAGGCCACTGAGAAATGTGGATGCCTTCTTTCTCAACGAAATTTACAACTCCCTCTCCTTTGCTCGGCTACAGTGTGTTTAATTTGCTTGTGTCACAGTTTGCGCTGTTGCATCTGTCAAAAAATGGGACAAGGCCTTTCTTTGGCTTTCTAAGGCATGGTCATTGTGTTGAAAAGGCTTTTCTTGTGTATTCCAGCAGGAGACTAAATTTTGCGTTTGTGGCTACACTTGGTTAAGGACTGCAGTTTGTGTCATTAGTCTATGGTTAAGATCTCAGCTTCACCACACTTTCCCAGGCTTTCGGGGAGGACCCCAAATGCATTTCAAATCCCCCCGAGGCCACTTGACTGGAGGACCGGCACCTCCCACTCCTCCCGGATAGATTCCCCACCCCCACCCTGTCTGCCGGTCCTTCCAAATGAAGACAAATGGGTACATTCACCCCCTATCCCAAGCACTACACTGTACCTCACTGTCCTGCCTTACAAAGCAGGCCCTCCCTGTTCCCTGAGTTCCTCCATCCAATGGCTGCTTGCTCTTCTTTGCCGTAGCACTAGCTAGAAAAACTTGCTGTTGTCCCATCTGCCTGCTAGGCTGGTCATGTTTGAGGGAAGGGTCTGTAGTGGAAAAAAGGGACAATGACGTTCATGTGAAGATGTTTTTTGACCTCCCTAGTCAACCAAGAGAAAAGGACCCTCAAGTACTAGACTGAGACTTTCAAGCAAAAGCCAGACCTCTTTACCCAGGAAGGAGCCTTGTGAACAACCAATGAAGGGGAGAAAAAATGGGAAGGGGTAGTAGGTGGGGTGTGATGGGGAACTTTGGGCAGGGACAGACAATCAGAGCGGTTGCCCAGGAGACACTAACTTCTCTGTACAGCACCCCCACCCTGCTTTGCCCCATCAAAGTCTTTTCAGTCCAGACAGGGCCGATCAGTGGCCCAGAGTGATGGTTGTCTCTTCTTTTGTCTAGTGGTACAGTATGGCCCATCACTGTGACGGCCCGACAAGACCTGAGCGGGACAGAAAAAGAAAGGCCCGCCATCGCAGCAGCGCTTTGCAAAATGTACTTTTGGGTGGGCGTATTGCTGTTAAGGGGTGGCGGGCGAATCCCCCAGAGGATTTCTTTCTAATGTCAGTGCAGCGGGTCAAAGAGGGGATATGGTGTCTGGGGCTTGGGAATGGTCCTGCTTTGGGACGGATTCATCAGCGCCCCATTGAGTTGTCAAAGCCAGCCAAAGAGCTTCCACTCCTCCCTCACATATGTCAGGTTCACTTCTCAAAAAAAAAAAGCTCCCAAATTTAGAAACCAGTTCTCGATCAGCAGAAGACGCCAGTGTAATAAACAATACAACCCCCAATATGGTTGTTTGTTTTTATTGACCCATACAGAAAAGTTATAGAACGGTGGAGAAGGCATGGAGAGTAGGAAAATAAGTCATTTACATTTTTAGCACTCACATAAACATGTAGTCTTTTATGACAGACGGCATCTTTGAGCAGTGTTGTGTGTGATTAAAGTGAGCTATATAGAGAGAATGACAGGAGGAGAGGAAATATGGACACCTTGTTGGTTGGAACAACATGAAAATCTTATATCTCAGGATCACCGAACCAGCAGGTGTTACAGATTTTCTACAGAGGTACGTCGTCCATTGTGACAGATCTGGTTTTCACACTGCCTATTAACATGAAGCTCTTAAAACAAGAAACTGGTACAGTGAATAAAAGGATAAATATATAAAGTCCCCACATATTTCTTTAGAGATTTCTGCATATATGTGCAAGAATGAAAAGAGAGGAAGTACTTTTGCAACATTTCATTAGATGTGAATTTAGATATTTAGATGAACCAGTAGGAAACTGAGTCTCTGGGTTTAGTAATGATGAAATTGTTTGCTTGTGTTAGGAACAAGCTAGTCCGGTGCTGTCTGGACCCTGTTATTAAAGGCCGCTGCAGCACTAACAACATGGTTAATGAAGCCCGTTCTTTTTACTGGGGAAGAACAGGGCCTGTTAGCGTGTGCCTTCTGAAAGCCTATATGATTTGGTGTCCAGAAAGCTCCAGAATTGGCCTGCTGTCTCCACCAACACAAGGCTCCAGCTGGTAACACTGCTGTGCATTTAGAAAACCCCAAATTTTATATACATGCACATGTGTTTGCACTTGCATGCCCATATACTTGTGCGTGTATGAAACCATGAACAGATTATTATTCACCTGCACCTTGGAAATCAGAAGACTGCATTTAGATCCATTGAACCGCAACTCCTCACAATAACAACAGTGCTCAAGCGTCTGTCGGGTGAAAATTGAAAGTGAGAGCCCTTTAAAAGCTTGTTCCGGATTTACCATGTCAGGATTGTAATTAGGCCTCCAACATGTGCATCGACCTACAACCCACAATTACATTGTGGATTCTTACCAAAAAAATAACTCTACTCCATCATCCCCTCTCCTAAACCTCATGGCGTAGCCTACATTACCAATGAAATGCAGCTAACAAGAGGTCAGGCTATAACAGCCAGACAGACCCTGTCTAATTTGAGGGCCGTGATGTAATAGCTGATCTTCTCTCATTGTTTTCACAGACTTGTTTGCAACCTGTGGTCTGGGATTTCGACTGGCTTAACATAGCTTTTTGAGCAGTTATGATAATGACCCTAGTTGACCTACAGATGGCTAAATGAGTAATGCTCAAACTCATCATCTCTGATGAGATCCCAGCTGAGTCTGCTTGGTGTTTCCCAGGAACATCTTCATCTGCTTATGCGCGTCTGTTCCACAAACTATTAGACCGCTCGCCAGACATTTTTCTCCCCTTTTTTTCTGTAAAACCTCTGGCTGTAACTTGGTTTGCCATGTGTGTCTTGTTAAGGGCAGTTATGACAAATGGCAGCAGCTGTACAAACTAATCTCTCTGTAGCTTTCACACATGGCGCCCAATTAACAATGGACCACTGTGGGGCCCTAATCCACGGTGCAGCCATCCTCTGGTCCCGCTTGCAGAGCCAACTGCCCCAGGAGACTCTTCTCCTCTGCACTCCTTTTAGTCAGCCTGTAACTCCATTCAGATGGGAGCCGGTGGAACACCGCAAGGCATGCTCGGGTTGGAGATGCGGTAGCCATCTTGTTTGTTTCCGCGTTGGGAAAGCCTGGTTCCTGACGCTAAAGAGCCTGAGTTTTATTTGACACTTTGGAGTTCTCTGGGATTGGGTTGCAGCCCTGAGACTGTTTGGACTCAGATGCACATTATGAACTCACGTGTATTTGGCTTGTGTGCATGCATTAAAACACATGCAGGCAGCTGCAGTTGATAGATTTAGCAAAGTGGTTGCTGAATGGGTGGGTGGGAGCAAAGTGTGTGTGTATGTGCGATATAGCTTTCCTGTCAGTGTGCATATTTCCAGTAGTTGTATGATGATAAACTGCTGTTTCTTGGGGCTTCAGATAGCTGAATGCACTGTGTAATGCACTTAAAGTATGTGGGAGGGAGTGCTTTAAACAGCGCATTCAGTACCTCTGCAAGATAATATACTATATGAAGACAGGGGGGATGTTAGCCCACACTTACTTAATGGTGTCTTTTTAACTTTGGATTGATCCCAACACTGCTACTTACATACACAAATAATACCCATCCACTTTTCCAGGAAAAGTTTCAGTGTGTTTCAAGTCTTCCTCTCCATCCAAGAGCATGTCAGCAGTGCTTTATATGGCCTTGCTAAAGTAGCTTCAATTCAGGTTTAGATTACAATTAATAATTCTAAAACTGAAATACTGTAAGAAAAAAAGTCACTTGGATGCAGACCAGCGTGAATTGTTATTTCCACATTTTGCTTCACTCCGATGCAAAACAAAGCCACAAACGGGAGTTTGAGGCTCAAAAGAAGAGTGTTGAAGGGTCGACGGCCATCAGGAAAACGATGCAGGCCCCTGCCAAATCTATGACATGAATGAAACAAATGGATGAAGGAAAATGAAAATGGTCGGGGTGTGATCTCTGGCAGGCAGCGCGAAACCGGTGCCAACTGTTATGAATGGGAAACCGCTGCTGAGCTAATGAAAAAAAAAAAAAAAGAAAAGAAAGAAAGAACTCACTTTTTTCATCCGCCATCCAAGAATAATTAACCGCATGCAGGCCTTCTGGTGAGGGTGGAGAAAGCCACTAGACACTTGACTAACATCTCACCGCAGAGGAGGACGGTGAGGGGAAAATAGAAACCCCAAAAAAAAGCAATTTTGTTGGGGCACAAAGTAGATTTCTTAGCTATGAAAAGAGGGCAGGTGAAACCAAAAGTGGAGTAAAAGCTGAAAACTGTCAAGAGGCGCTTCTTAAAAGACTTTATTGAAGAAAGGCAATGACATGAAACACTTTAGGGTGTTACATATTCATTTACATTCATTTCATTTACCCTTTTATATAAAAATTACATACAGGCATGCCCTAAAATATCTCTGTTAAACTGTTCAGATGCTCTTTTTCTGTTTTTTATGTCTCTGTTAATTTAATATGTTTGGATTTAGACACGTCACACACCAGGGGCGTTTTTTTCTTCTATGATTAATTTTAATTTTGCTTGTCAATATACAGTATTTTTTCAAACTTGTGTTTTTCAGGAATACTTTCACACAGAATGCGAATATTGCGTGTCAAAAGCAGTTTTTTTTTTTTATAACAGGGCTGTCCCGAATACTATTTTTGGGGATTTGAAACTTCGCTGAGAAATATTTGAAGCTTTGGGCCAGTGCTGCTGCTGCACCACTGTACACACAAGCACCTCTACAGATACAGTGATATCCATGCGAGAATAACAATAATAATTAACGTTGAATAAGATTAATGAATAATGTGGGATTAATCCTTATTTCACGGGCTATTTGGGGATTTATACATTATTATTATATATACTTAAACTACTACCTATACAAACTTATATAGAAAAAAAACTGTTTCATTTGTGGAGCTTTTGCACCACAAATAAAAGGCATGGACCAATCATGTTGTGCGGGACAGGTTGAGTTGCATCTATATTTATAAGGATTATAAAACAACAACATGAACAGTGTTGTCCAAACCAATACAGCAAACTTTATTACTCCTTTCACCCTTGACAAAGGCAGTGCAGACCAGATCCACTCCTTCCATTCTTACGTTTCACAATAAATTTCCTAGACATAAAATATTTGCGTGCAAGTTTTTCACCTTTCCATGTTGTTTATTTGTCACGCCCCTTGGTGTCTAAAGGCCTTAGGCCTGTTCAGACAAAACAAATACTTTTGGGACATCCTCTAGAGCCCTGGGAAATTCTTATGGACATTTTTTATTCATTTTTTAAAAATATTTTTTGGACTAAAAAAAACAACAAGTCAAAAATAATCAATCAATAATGAAAATAATTTGATCCAACCCTGCTGTAGCATAATGTTCTGTACTGTGTGTATCTCTTACAGCTTTCTCTGTAGGATGACATGATGGAAAGAGCAGAATTGGGGCCAGATGTACGTTTATATATAGGACCTGACAAGGGTACAGAGCAGGACACCAGGCAGAGGCGGCGCATATCACATGCACCCTATCACGTACACCACATGTACTGTATGTAAAGCAAAAAAAAAAAGAACTGTTAATGATGTGCGGTGGCCTGCTTTGTGATACCAGAGGGTTTAGTGCTGAAAGAAGGTGACGAGGCTAATTACAGGAGTTAGAGGGTGTAATTAAATAAGAATTTTTGTAAGTTTCTAAGTGAATGCGGGGTTAAACTTGCAGTATGCTGGTCTCTGGGTCTCGTCACGGAGGGGCCCGTTGGCGCAGACTTTATTTTAATCCATTATCAACTCGCCCTGTAGCCAAGAACAACAACAATGTTTCTGTTTTACCGTTAAACCTTTTTCTTAATCGGCATCTTGTATGCCACGAACATCACCCAGGGCTGACAAAGCGTGCACTGTTTGGAGGCAAACGCTCAAAACAAAAAGTGGTTTCCCCATTATGGCAATCAAAGCAACGTTATCAGCGATCAACATATTCTCACCCAGAGACAGAGAGGAGAAGAATGCCCCATTGACTGATACTGCCTGCTAGGCCGGTCGCGCTGATCTCCCGAAGAAAAGACCAGTGTCGCTGTTGGACCCCCCCACTCCCCACCCCAACTGCCTCCCCACTCTTTGCCTTCTTCGCTCTATATATGTCTCAATACTTGGGGGGGGGGGGGATCTTAGGGGGAAGCTGAAGAGGCATGTGTGTATTGTCGGGGTGCTGCCGGGCGACTCTATCCCATGCTGGTGGTGTGTGTGTGTGTGTGTGTGTGTGTGTGTGTGTGTGTGTGTGTGTGTGTGTGTGTGTGTGTGTGTGTGTGTGTGTGAAGGGGGGGTTGAAAAGACGGAGCCGTCACCTGCCAGACTGCTGGAATGTTAATGCCGTGGCTCTGATAATTGGATTTTGTACACACCGTCTGTTAGGAACGTCCAGCAACTTTCCCCCTCTTATTGTTCGACCCGGCCCTGGACCCTCAATAGGGCTCGGCTATGTTTATACAAGCACTCACGTCTCAATAAAGACTGTTTACAATGTGTGTGTGCGAGTGTGTGCACGCCATTCTGAATCACGGCGCAATCATGTGTGACAGGGCGACTGAAATGAAAGTGTCAGATTATCAAGATCTGGCAAATATTTAAGATATTAAGAGATTTGTTCGGTCTTAGAGTGGGATTTTCCCAGATTTTAGGAGTGTTGCAGTAAGATTTTGCACATACTTGGATTAAAGTCTTTTCACAATGGGACATTCAAACCTCATAGATGAGTTTTTTTTTTGCCAACTTTTCATCCCGAGCCTACATGTTGTGAACTTTATGCAGAGTAGCAGTAGCAGTAGCAGCAGAGGTTGGCACACCCATTTTGGGGTCAAAGGTGAGGAGGAGGTGGTCCCTATTGGTGGGATATGTCCGAGGCGTACATGATCTGGAATCATTAGGGAAGTTATGGCTCATGTTTGCGTCGGAGGGTGAGGGGAGAGCCTGGTTTCGGGCTGGGAGCTGTGACGCACTGGTTTCCCTCTCCCTGGCCTCCCATGCTATTTCCACCCAAGCTGCAGCGGCTTGAGCTGGTTAAATGTCTCGGCTGCACTGACCTAAATTCCTCATATTCACCTCAGAAGACCTTTGCCTTGGCCAGCCAACCATTTTTTTTCCATCCCTATAGTCTTCCTATGCAATGAGCATACGCTTTGTTTGTGTATAAAAGTTCCTTCCTGTACATAAGGAAGCTACGTTTGGAAAAAAAACCCCATCCTATTCCCAGCTGTAATGCCTCTGAGCAAAACTGCTAGAAACAATGACAGAGGTTTTTTTTTTTCTCTTTTGGCACAGAGACTTGTTGTGGTTAGATAAACAGCCTCTAATTGCATTTAATCTGTGTTAAAGTAAGGTATTTGGAACAATTACTTTGGTATGTTTACCAAACAGCTGGTGTGTGGATCTCTGTTTTTTTTCCTCCTCTCTCTAAGATGTAATGGATTTGGTTCAGCTCGCTGGTTAGTGGGAAAATAAGATAGGCGCTACATTAACTTATGCATGGGTTTGTATTCAGGCTTCAACTGTTGCAGAAATAACAGCGTAAAAATCTATTTAGTTTGGGTAAGATTTTCATTAAAGTTAAATGGCTTTGGTTAAGGTGCCGGGTTTCCATTTTGTGTCACTGCGACGTTGCGCCTCTTCTTTTGGAAACAAACACTAAGAGCATAGGTCATTACCTTGGATATAATATTAATTAACAGCAGTATTGTTACATAGCAACAAGTTCAATTAAACTGCATGACACTACTTAAAATATGCAAAGAAGTGAATGCAAGCATATGATAATTCCCTCTTTCTTCCCTCTTATGCAAGAGTAAAAAAATCTACAGTTTAATAAAAAAAATGCCTCACTAGGCTGTTTGTACAGGGAAGATTAACAGAAAGCGTAACTCCGTTACAGACAGGAGCCCTGCATATTTGTCCACTGTCTTGCTCTTTTCCCTTTAACCTGGCATTAGTGTGCTGTTGCATAAACAATGGTCTGGACAGCCACCTTTGGGCTATTGTAACCTTCCACGTGGGTTGAACTCCAGCCAAGTGGATGTTGTTGCAGGAGACGGCCCCTGCAGCCAAACACACGAGCCAACCAGAGGCCTTCGTTCCAGGAGGCGAGCACTCACTGGACGGTACCCGAGGATAGTAGTGTTTGACAGCTCTTGGATCGCGTAAAAGAACTTTGAAATTCAAACAGAGATGGATGAATTGGCCGCGGCCTACAAAAAAAACTGACGCATTCCCCGCAAATGTCACAACTAAAACTCAAGCCACACTTTGGACAGGGGATAAAGCGCTTGTGTGTGTGTGTGTGTGTGTGTGTGTGTGCGTCTGTGCGATTTGACATGCTGCATGTGTTTAGTATTCATAATGAGGTGTTGCAAAATGCATGTGCTCTGCATATCTTGCTCGACTCACCCGCCACCTGTATAAACAACAGTGCTATTGCGAAACGGTTCCAGGGAAAGGCTCTTCCCGGGCTTGTTGTCAGAATGAGGTCAGCGAACACTACTCTTTTCTCTCTCATTTTCCCTCCTTCTCTCTCCCTCTCTTGCTCACTCTCTTAGTTGTACTTTGTACTTCTAGAGCACAAGAGGAATAAGGCCACTAAGTCAACTTCAAGGTGTCTGAATCCACATGCTCACCGTGCATGTGTATCGCTGGGTGGATGATATTTGATATTTTTCTTAGTTTCCAAAATGGTGCTATTGTACCGTTAAATCCAAAAATCACTTATTCATGTTTGGATTCAGGATTATTTTGTAATAAGTTTTGAATCCATGAGAATTACCTGGTATGGTCTCAAGTAGTAACAGGCAGAAGGTGCTTGAGCAGTAATGCAATAATTATAGCAATCAGCACACAGACTTTGGGGAATCCTGTAGGATCTGCTTGTATATTTTCCTTGGTTGGTAACGGGGATGGGAGGTTGCTGCATCTGAATTCTCGCACCATGACATCATTTGAACCCCCCCCCCCCCGATGATCATTTTACCCCTATCACAGCACAAAAGCTTGGAGACGTAAGAGGAGTGCACATGTATCATATGCTTGAAGTTGAAGGAAGCACCTAATCGAGACAAACAACGCCGCGCTGCCTCCCAGAGGCACTGCTGGCGGAGCGCGTTGTGTCTGGAACGCTGTAACAGGATCTCCAGAGAGGAGCACAAAATGGGTGCTTTGTGTCCCAAAGATTTGTCCAGACAAACCCAGATAAGGAAACCCAACAAGGGCGAGCCGAAGGAGCTGCCTCTGTGACTTGAGCAAATAACCTTTAATCTAGGTCATGCAGTCAGATAGGGGCAGCAGCGGTAGCCTAAGTAGCTGCAATGGCATTAGTGGTGACGTAAGTGATAAAGAGAAGGTTAATGTGGTCATTTCTGTGACTAGTTGGAAAAGTTTTGTTTTGTTGTTTCTAAAAGGCTTTGCTGGTATATATGAACAAGCAATATTTGCACTATGCGTTGCAGCGGTGGCCCGACTGAGCCCGATTCTCATTGCAGTCATAACATAGCCCGTACATGCCTCACCATAACTGTGGCCATCTCCTGGGGCTGTGTACGTCTCCCTCTGCCCACACCTCCCTGCACGTCCCAAAACATTCAATTGAGGGGGGGTTACAGGACCAGATCGCTACACGGACCATGTGTGTCAGCAGACCACAAAATGCTGAAGCCATTACTTGGCCCACTCCAGTGAAATTGAAAGCAGGAGCCAGTAACAGCAGCAGCAATAGCTGGTTTTGGCTGAGTGCATGGGGGCAGCGTAAGGAAAGCCCAGTCAGATGGTAGTGCTCATGCTGACTTGTTGACGGCGGCAGGCTGCAGACGGCTGATGTCTTGTTGTCATAGTGCCAGCTCCTCCCTCTCATGACCTCCCAGCGATGATGTTTATGTGCTCCGTTCTGTTTCAAGTCTGCAAGTGTGTCTGCATGTGTATATGTGCGGTTATTGGAACCCGCATATGGGCTCATAGACCCCTGTTAAAGCTGTCTTTTGGATTCTGTAATATTTTGATAATTTGTTAGCAACGTTAATAAAATTATATGTTGCATTTTATAAAGAACAAACATCTAATTTGAAGAGTTTTCTTCCTACTAAACCTCTGTACCCAGCCAGGATTTTCCCTCAGTCAGTCCAACTACAAATGGAAGCTCATCAGATATAAGTTTGCATTACATGTGTTGAAAACATGCATTTAGGCAATGCTGTCTCATGCTCATATTATATTAATGAAGAAACTGTCATCTAACCATCGTGTCACTGTAAGCTGCAGTGCTCCTCTCGCTCTCGTCGTTTTGAAAAGGCACATTAAGAACAGTATCCCCTCGGCGTTAGTTAGCTGCCCCCGGTATCCAACTTTCCTTCAGTCTTCATGCTGCTGTACGCCTCACAGGAACCGCATGCACCTAATGCATTAGTTCAGGGTATTGTGTTACATGGCGGTATACATCATGGATTGTGATTTTCGGTAATTTATGCGCAAGACACGATGCTTTGCGGGAAATTTTGCCAAGTTTACTTTTTTGGAATAACTCTTTCTAATGAAAGATACTGTACGTGGCAGCTGGTTGATTCTATTATTGATTTATTGTTGTTTTCATGCTTGTACTGTCCGTTAACAGGCTTTCTTTGCACGCTCATACACGTTTGAGTTTATCTTATAATCTCAACTTAATTCTTTTCAGCTGAGTTATCCATGGTGGCTCCCTCACTCAACTTGGCCAGTCTGGTGCCACTGGTTTAAGGTATCATGTCCAAGCACTTTGTGGTAAAAGAGAACATTTACTCGCAAAATACGCCCTTCACTTCCCCATTGATGCCTTCAAGGTGGGATCCCACTCTTGCCTTTTGTAATCTATTTATTTATGTCTTTATTTGGCCGGACGGCGGGTGTTCGTGGGATAAGGGCTCATGGAGAAGACTTATCTTCAAGCGCACGTCTGTCATCTGCTGCCGCAGACAGAGTGCTCTTTCATTCGCTCCAGTGAAAGAGGGTTCACAGAGATTTAAGGGCCAGCATTGTTTGTGCTCTGCGATGCTTAATCACTTTTGATTGGACTCCATATTAAAACTTGGGCTCTCTAGACGGGAGAGAGAGGGCTGTTCGTCGAAAACGAGTACCCGTCCTCCACAAAAAAAAGGAGCGGCGCTGCCTCGCAGGGCGGATGATGGGGGACAAAGACACGCTGACAGAGTTAAGCCAAGAGACGGAGGAGACGAGGACAGATGAGAGCGAAGGTCTTCAGCAGAGTGAAAGTTAACACCCAAGTTACTAATACATCTGTGGACTCACTCATACAGTTTTCCCCTGTATACTGTAGAAACCAACATATAGCTCTGCATCAGATGTCTTATCTTTCTTTGAGCTCAAGGAGTAAGATGGCGGCTTATTCCAAAAGCATTTCACTTTCCCACCCCCCACCCCCACCCCTGCACTCCATTTCACTGCAGCACTGATTACACGTGGTGTTTACATATTCCATAGAGCACTGTGACAGAGATAAACCTCTCCTGATGCTTATCCCCTGGCCACAATGTGGAAACCACTAAGATATAATGTAAACCAAACGTCGCAGCTGCCCTTTCATGTCTCAAGTGCCAGTTCTGCGTGCTGAGCGAGTATTTTTGAGAGCTCAGCTTTACGTAGCATTGGTTTAAATTCAAGTTAAAACCATCATGCTTTTTTTTCTTCTTTTAATGATGTTGGCAAGCTCCTTTCATAAGTGTGTTTTCACTTTTTTCGCGTGGTGGCACAGAAATAGTAGTTTGGAGGTACCAAACCCTAGATTTGGATGATTTTTTTTCTCTTGATAATTGAATGTGGAAAGTTTGAGTAGCATGCTCTGGTGACGAGGACTTTTTGACATACATAGCTTTGAGTTTTGGGATTGAATATTTGTGGGGAGGGACATGCGTTTGATACCAAATGTGATTAATGATTCCCACATAAGCGAATGAGGGGAGCGTTCCCCATAAAGTGGGTTGTGGGATTATACAGGGGGCCGCACTCGGAGGACTTCTTGGCATTAATTGGCCCGTCTCTCTCCTGTGGCTCTGAGCATTGCTGTCACTCTCCTCGGCACACTGCGGTTGGCGCATGTTATCACTCTCGAGGTCCTCCACAGTAAATGTGTCAGAGAAATTGCACTGGCCTAAAAATACTCTTGCATGTGTGTTTCCCATCGTCTCACATTCAGGACCCAGTGCTGTATTAGTCCCAACAGCAAGGGATGAAGTTCATCTGCTGAAATCATCAAGACATTTTGAGGATTGCTACCTCTCCTCGTTCTGTGCTGACATAAATGCACTACGTGGCCTTTACAGTTGGAGCATGATCTATAGGTTCCTCCACGCTCCCTTGCATAGCACCTGTGCCACACCCTTGTTTTATGATGTGCTGATGAGAGCGAGTGCTTGCCGCAGGGCTACCGCTCAGTATACAGTACATAACCCGCCATCAGGACACAATACACACAAACTCTTACAGTTGAGTTTACAGAACAGCCTGTACTACAGTTGCCAAGGTTAACTTAGGGAAATGAGGTTACAATCTTCATTAAGGAGAAGTGCTCTGTCAAGTGGAGCCGGTTTGTAATATACCTCAGATACTCTTTGCTGGAACAACTCCACACATCAAACAACTTCACAATAACAGTGCTGCCTGCTTTAACGTCAGTAATTTATTAATAGTTACTGTAGCTATGTGGACGTCTTTACAGCTTTGACAGACTTGTTTTCTCTCTGCTCTACATCGGCTCCAAGTTGCCTCCATAAATCTAAAACTAATCCACCAAGTGCGAGCTCATCCCTCTTAATTTGTTTTGCCCGCTTTACGTCCATGAAGATGTTCTCCAGTGACATCTAAGCTATCACGTTGACAACCCCAAGTGGCTCCTAATACTCCGACTGATTCTCTTCTATAGCCGCTTTGATGCTCCCTTTATTATGTTCCACCACGGGGCTATTTTTTCCTCCCCTCCTCCTCTTGTTTACGAAAGAGGCCCGATAAGGCCTTCAGTTGGGCAGTGCTTGAACTTGCAGTCTGCCGCTCGGCCACATGGGCAAAGCTGAGGCCTACTTTAATCAAGACATGAGAATGACCCACTTCATCTTATGCTAATTTGTTTTTTGGGGGGAAATTATCTGTGATTGACTGAAATGTTGTGGTGCCTTTCATAAGCTAATATCAAAGTAATATCTGTACTGAAGTAGGCTGTGTTGACATAATTCCTCTGTGGCTTTTTTTTTTTCTTACATACGCTGGGATGCTGTTTCCCATATGATAGCACTGAATCACATTGCGTGGCTGTTTGTATGAAAGCGGGCCTAATCTGTTGTAAAGCAGGGAAGTGGCACTTTTTACGAGGTGCTAATGGCCCGCTAATTCTTGGGGAAAGGCAAAGTGACCAGTTCCTTCAGCCTGAGCATTTACTACCTACTGCCCTTTGACCCCTTTCTGTCAGGGTGAAGTCGAATGCAAGTTCCAGCACAAATGCCACGTTTACATTCTTGCCTGACATGTTGATTTTACAGTCGTATATACTGTATACCATCATATATGCAATTAGTGTGCACTGCAATGATTTACAGTTGTAAAATTACCTTATCAATATCATAGAGTGTGACCCTAATCTTTTGTTTTGTCCACCAATCCCCAATATATTCGATCCTATACATCACTACACTCAAGTGTGCTATCATACTAGATTACATTAACTTGAACTTTACAGGTGTCTAGTTTTCCTAAGTTTTGTGTGTTGACGCATCATATCAAAAGCTTTTTCACATCCTAACTGTTCATATCATTTAATCAACTAATAGCCTGTCCTCCCTTTAGATGTATTTACTAGGCCTTGTTGTCTTAATGGTTTCCTCTGGCAAAAACGTGCGTAAACAGCGGTGGATAAAACGAGAGGTGATTTAGTGGCGTCGTCACAATGCGCCCTGCTCCGGCGGCCGCTTCCTACCTTTGTGTGGCCGAGGGCTCAGGGGCGCGGCAGCGGATACGCGGCCCGGGTCCCCGGCAGGCTCCGAGGAGGGAAGGAAACGGGTGTCAAAGGCGATCGCTTTGCTGCTTCTGTTATCTGAGCAACAGACACTCGTTGTAACACTCAGAGGCTAAATGCATGGTCGGGGATTAACTACATGTATGAAATGTCACGTCACAAGTTTTTAATTATAGCACATGTTTTAGTTTCATTGAGAACAGAAAATTTCTCAAAGTGAAAGCAGCAGAAAACCAGAGTCCAGTGTTGCGTGTGGACTGCTGCTGCATGGTTTCTTTCTCCTTCTCCTCTCCGCACAGGCCTCTCCTGTAACCTTGAGAGAAGCCCGCGCAGGCCCCAAGTTCAACGAGTGCATGAGGCATATTTTCGCTGAGCGTGCTTGGACCGCCCCACTAAACCCCTCGACCCCCCCCCCCCCACCCCCCCTCACCATACATACAGCTCTTTTTTTTACTCCCCTCCTCCTAAAGAGGACTCCCTGTAGGCCTCGCCTTTCACAGCGGCTGCAAAGGAAATACATTATGTGTAAAAAGAATTCCATATGGTGTCATATGATCTGTGTAATTCTCTCTCAATTGATAAAAAAAAAATCACCTTGTGTGCACAATTCTGCCCTTTATGAAAGGCGCTGTAGCCTCTGCACAGTATGTACTAGCTTGTAACATTCGGTCAACTTTTTTCCAACTACTTTTATACAATTATTAATTGTTATACTGCTACTTAGTGACCTAATTTATATAAAAATACTTTCTGAAAACAAGCAGGTCAACCAACTCATCTGGGAAAAGTTGCATTATCACTTCCCTCTTCCCTGTTACTGTAAATGCCTGGATGCCACTTGTAGGCAGCTTTCAGGAGGTGTGCCTGACATCAGCTGTTGCCTCTCACAGCGAGGCCTCCTGCCTTGGCTGAGGGGGAGAGTCTGTGGCAGTCCTACGGGTAGGCTGTTCCAGGTAAGCCCTGCCAAGTTCAAGTGGCTTGGACCGAGCCCCGCACCGCAAATGGGAAGTGTTTCTGCAAGGGCTGCCAACCTCGTGAGAGAGCCGCGATTGCAACGAGCCTGTTGTGCCGTCAGTGTCAGCGAAGAGATTGTGTTTTCTTCTACATGCACATTCAAGCAGGCCCTCAGGAGGAGCCAAGTAGAGATGTATATATGCAGATGCTTGCCAGGAGGAGGATTATAGAGTCTGCTCCAGTGGTAGCCCTTTGATATGCCTTCCAGTTCCCATGATGCAACACTACGGCTAATATCAGGAGATTATGTTTTTATGGCCTATTCAGTGCAACTGTATCATGTATTACATTACTGTTAGCTCTTCCTTTAGCAGAAAATGACTTACTAATTTACTTGTAACTAAATAAGAATGACAGTGGCTAATGTGTAAGCTGAAATATATAGCATAAATTGTGTGTGGTTTGTTGTCAAAAACAATAAACCAGCAGTATGTATTTTCTTAAGCAAGAAATGGTGAGTGAGCAGAGTGAAAGAGTATTTTAAAGGACTGAGTTGACAATGGAAAAACAAACATAATCAATGCATATGACAACAGCATAATAGTTCTCTTTATATTTGACTGCCTGGGAGGCACCACTTAAGTGTTTAACAGAGGTAACAATCTCTGTGTACTGTATACTGTATTTTTGTGCAGCCTGCAGCTTGAGTCTGCTTCAGATGGGGGTATGGGCAACCCAACGTGAAGAACGAGAGAATCAAGTCAGTCAAATGCAAACACTTTCCCTATAGTTTGATGCTCGCAGCTCTAAGACGACTCTGACAGAAACATTAAACACAAACAGCCATGCTTGCCTTAATGAGGCCAGAACAGGAACTACCTCTCTTCCTCAACCTCCTGCAGCATTTTACCCCAGCCCTGTTTGCCCTACCACCCAGCCCTGATCTCAGTGAATGAACTTTTGGCATCTCAGATAAAGTGAAAACAACATGCTTGGGCGAGTGGAAAGCAAGGACTGTGGGAGCTGGCTGCGAGGCGGGCGTAAAGGCCCCCGCGGTGTGGCCCTGAGTGGACAAATCCTAGCAGGCCGAGGAAGTGGAGGAAGGACTGCTGGGAGGGTTACACGGATTGGTGGGAGGTGTGCGGGCGTGCGCGTTACAGGGAAAAGCAGGCAAAAGGGGAATTCCCTTTCCTGAACTTAAAAAGTGATGGAAAAAGTGACTGCTAGATCTCGCTCATGCCGTTCCATGTCAAAACAGCCCTAGTGCTGCCGTCATCTGTGCAAATATTTCAAGAGATTATGGTTTCGGAGCCTCGTGGGAAAGGCTGAAGCAGCGCAGCGAGCACGGCCCGACTTAAACCCGCTTTAACGGAAAGCCCTGCCTTCTTAACTTTATCAAAGCATGAATGTAGTCTCAAAACCACAATATTCAAGCAAACAAACACAAACCTGCCAGGCCTGATGACACGTCTTTGTTCTGTGTATCATCCTCGCATTTTGGCACCAACCCAGAAATAATTTGGAAACAAAGGCCCTTTACATTCTCGTCCTAAATAGCGAGGGAGGACCAGGCTTGCTGTGCCCAAGGACATAGCATGCTACACACCTTTGTTCCATGCAGTGTGTTCAGTATAACATGCAAATCTGATTCATAACATCTCGATACTCGCAGTGCGTAATGATATATTCCCAGAAACCCTGATGTAATGTGTTCTAACCATGTGACCAAACACTGTGGCTGCCTCTTTGGATGCCATGCTTTGCCGTAACATTGTTTATGACTCTCAAACAACAGAATCTGAAATTAATTTAGCGCCTCTCCTCTTCCCACTGTAAACTGGCGCTGTGGAGCCAAACCACATGTTGTTATTGCTGCAGTGGCAGAGGGGGCTGCCCCAGCAGGCCTTAGTAGCACATAACAGATTTACTCATTTTTTTTGCCAGGAATGTGGAATACAGTTCTCTCTCTCTGTGTGTCTCTCTGGCTGTGAATACTCACTTAGCATGCACTTAAGTATGATTTATATATCATACACTTGTGGTGTGGCAGAGGGAATACTCTGTTAAACCTGAGAGATTAGATTTGCATTTTGATCTTCTGTAAGAACCAAGATGTTTTGTCATGATTATGTGGTGCTTTGTTGTGGTAAGTGACGGGCTGTTGACTATATATCGAGTCTCTGGGTGTTTGCGTCTGAATTGTGCATCAGGGACCTACAACCACAAGGATGGTTTGCACCTTAACTGCTGTTAGCTGAGTGTCTCCAGACAGTTGGAGGGTCCACGAGGAGCGGAGGAGCTCCACTGTCTCTGGATGACTGCCAACGCTCTGACCTTGTGGCGGGCACAGCCGCTGTCACTCCCTCTTGAGTTATGTGAGAACCTGTTTTATGATGCAGTTTTTTTTTTTTAAACCGCCGCTCTGCATCTGACTACGGCTCACCAAATGAGCATCTACCTGGTGCTGTGATTCCACGAGAACCGCCACACTTTTCTTTATAAGAGCGGTGGTTTCTGTGAAATTGCTCCCATAATTTGCCCTAAAAGCTTCGCGCCCTGGTCTTGTTCCAGTGGAGACACCCGAACCCCACTCCCTCAACAAACCCTCTAGCCTCGATCCCCCCACAGATGCTTTGATTTGGACCGGCTCCGACTGGGGGCCTCCGTCTCCAGGCTCATTAACAGGAAAGGAGGGGTTTTACTGGCCATGCGGCAGGCAGCCGGCATTTAAACCAGCAACAAGCTCCTCCATTGGCCTGCTGCATCTGAACAACGTACACCCTTAAGAGGTAAAACATCTTTCTGTCATTACTGCACTACTGGGAGTAGGAAGTTCAGAAAGGTGTGGGGATTATTAGAGCTGAGGTGCTTGGAGATTGGTCTACACCTCACCAGAGGGTACCGTCTTTACCCATGTGGTACACAAGTAATATCGAACCCACATGTAGGACTGGCTAGCTTTTGGTACATGACACGTTTCAGCAATCTGCTACAGACAGCATGTATGAATAACCGATTGGGAGAAATGATGATGCAGCAGCACAGTAGCCTGGACTGTAAAGAAGAAAGTTGCAAGACTGTTCATTTGCACCTGCAGCTTCATTCTTTACTGGAGTTGTAATGGCAAAAATAAACTGGCTTGACATCTGTTGGCAATGTCAGTAGTCTGTTTTTGTGCTTGTAATGACACATTAAACTCTGTGGTTGATCCCCCCCACTCCCTTCTCCACCCTATGTCCCGTTCCAGGAGAGCAGTGCCAGCGAAATCGTCTGAATAAGCGCACGCTTTGTTTTCTTTGTCTGTTTTGGGCCAAGATCTGGTCTTAGATGTGGTGGCATTCTATGATCGGATAATTCCCTCCACGTCCCTGGTTTAAGGTGTGTGTGTATGTGTGTGTTTGTGTGTGCTTTTACCACTGCTCGCTTGGCAGAGCCCAGGGAGTGCAAACAGTGGCAATGGGTGGCAGGCAGGGATCCTCAGTGGCCTCTTGCCCAGCTGGAGGAGAGCCATTTGCCCTGTGAGGGAGCACCCAGTCGCCCTGGCTTGGCCCGCCGCTCTCGCCAATGGGAACTCCTCTTGGCTGAGGGCTGACGCCGGCGTAAGCGCTGACAATCACTGACACATCACTGGCTGAGGCCTCACAGACACACATTACACAGGCCTGAGTCAGAATGAAGTGACTTTGCTTGTACATGTGCTTGTTCCTTACTTTCATATCTCCACAACATTTTGAATAGTTTTCACATAGATCACTTTTAAATTCAAAGTAGTTCTACAGGTTTGCAAACTGATTTTCTTTGAAATTTATAGTCAAATACAATTGAATCTGGCATGCATGCTTGCTTCAGGGGTAAGGCCGTCAGGGTTTAAGTATGGTTGGTCCGAGATAAAGACGTAGCACTTCCTAACTGTGCACCTTATCAGCGCAGACCAGAGCGCCATCAAATACATAAATAAAACAGCACGTTCAGGCGAACGTGAACTGGTTCAGGTGTGTAACTCCGACAGCTGCGACTCAGAAATAAGGGAGCATATTTCAGATGTTTTTTAGAAAGGTACGTCTGTAAAACAAACAATGCAGTATTTATGAACTGAGGTGTGTGTGTGTGTGTGTGTGTGTGTGTGTGTGTGTGTGTGTGTGTGTGTGTGTGTGTGTGTGTGAAAGTTGAAAGGAAGTTGGCGGCTAAAACCAGTTAAGCCCCACTAGTATCACAACCAGGCTGTCCCCTGAACTATGATCTGTGGGCCAACTTGTCTCTCTTGGGAGAGTGGGGAATTTCCCAGACCCCTAAACACCCCCGCCATCGCCATCTCTCATTCCCTCTACCCCCCCAATCCCACCTCCCCTCCCTCCAGACCAGTCGAGACGTGCAGGTTTGAACCCCTCTCTCTGTGTTTCTGGCCTCCCATGCCCATTGCCACTCAAGCAGCAGGGGTCCAGTGCATTTGTCTCATAATTATCCGACTGGATGGGGGGGTTCTGAAGATGAAAGAGGCGAATCACAGAGCTCCTCTGTCAAAGGTCTGTCTGCCTGACTGGGGGGTTTTGGATCTATCTCCCTTGTCCTCTTTCTCTCGCTCTCTCTCGCAGCATCCACTGCTCACCCCACCACCTCTACTCCATCACACAGACTTACTTTTCCTCAAGAGCTGCCTCCACGGAGCATAATCGCCGACAGTGAACGCTCGTGCACAAACCCCCCCCCCCCACACACACACACATACACACACCCTCTACCAGCTACCCCGCTGGTTCATTCACAACTACAAAACTGCAGAAATACCCCCCACCCTCACATCCTGAAAGACTTCAGACTCTCTTCTTTTTTTTGCTCACCCCCCCACACGCTCCGCCCACCAACCCATCGGCTAGCCGCCCACCTCGCCCGCTTGCCCCCCCTCTCGTCCGCCTCCTCTTTTCTCCTCTCCACCCTCCCCACCACCACCTTTCTCCTTCTTCTCCTCTTAACTACTGGCTAGGAGTTAATGGACTGTTTTGGCTAGTCTCCAGACGGTGAGTGTCACCTCATTAGCCTATAGCGGCTCGCTCCCAGACTGCTCCTTGTGTGTGTGTGTTTGTGTGTGTAGGAGGAGGACTACAACGACGGAATGTCATTGGTTTGTCTCCCCCCAACCCTCCCACCACCACACACCCCTTACCCTCTCCCTCTCCCCTTCCCACCACTACAATGAATGAGAAAACACGCATGCATAATTAAATCTATAGTCTCGTCCTCACTCCACCCTCCCTTCCCTCCTTCCTCCACAGCCGTGCATTAAAAAAAAAAAAATCCTACTTGGAAGTTTGCCACCGTGGAAAAAAAAAGTGTCTTCAAACCAGAGAGATGTGGCCAACCTTCCACCCTCGTATGGACCTATTCTTTCTTATCCCGGCCCGTCGAATGGCAGGGTGGCAACAGCGGGCGAATGTAAATGCCACCCGGTCCTGCCAGTCAATTACGCTGCAACAAAGCTAATTGTTTGTTTGGTGCATACCAAAAAGATGCCGAGGTTGGCCATTGATGGGCCCATTGTTTCAGCGCAGATGCAGAGTTCTTTTTTCTCACAGGCCAGACTTGACGCTGATTAAACCTGTGAATGATGAGACCACACTTTCGAAAAATCAGCTAATCAGCTGTTAAACGTGTAAAGCCTAGTCTAAGAATTATTTTCATTATCATTGAATCTTTTCATCATTTGTTCAACTGGTTTAGTCTATAAAATGTCAGAAAATAGTCAAAAATGCCCACCAAAGCCCAAGTTGAAGTCTTAAAATGCCTATTTGACTTAGTAACAGTCACAAATCCAAAGATATTCAATTTACAATGATAAAAATTGAGAAAAGTTCTCATTTGAGAAGCTGAAACCAGCCAACATTTGTATTTTTGCATGGCATGAGTCTGCATGTTCTTTCCTTGACTTTCATATATCCACAGTATTTTGAATAGTGTTCCCATACATCACTTTGAATTTAAAGTAATTTTACAGGTTTGCAAACTGGTTTTCTTCATCATTTGTAGTCAAATACTGTTGAATTTAATTTATAAATGTGGTTGGTGACGTCTTCTTGTAGTTTTTTTTACTTAGTTACAGTCACAAACCCAAAGATGTTCAATTTGCAATGATAAAAATTGAGAGTAGTTCACGTTTGAGAAGCTGAAACCAGCCAACATTTGTATTTTTGCATGATAAATGGCCTTGAAAAACAATCAAAAGTGTTCAGGAATGATTTCCAGTAATTGATTAATTGACTAATATTTGGGGCAGAATTTCAATAATCATATATGGATATATCTGCAACACTTAATACAATGGATGGTGCTAGGTGCTGCGAAGGAGAGAAGAAGTTTGGGGCAGCATGCTAAGAGGAAAGTGACAGGAATAGAAAGAATAAAAAAGGATCCAGAAAGAGGAAAAGGAGAAAAAAAAAACGGAATGTCATAAAAAAGCGAAAGGAAAGGCCACATTGTGAGAAAAGGACAAACAGAGAGAGAGAGTGGGAGGAGGTGGAAACGTTAAGTGGGGCGCAGTGTGCTGACTGGAGGCCAGTCTGCTCATTTTTCATGGGACAGATGAGCCACTGTGTCGCGTTGTGTCGTGCAGTTTGTCTGCGGCTCGGCCGCTGACTGCATCGCACATGTACGCCACAGATCAGCTCGCCGCGGGATGCGGGATGAGCCCGCTATTTGTGCAGCATTTACAGCATGTTAGCCTGCGAGTGAAATGAGTATGTGCGGCAGTACAGAGCAAGCATTTGACTTTGTGTTTGTATGCACAGTATATGCCTCCGTATAGAGGTGGGTAAACTTTATTTCCCAAATTAAAAGGTGGGGAAGTTGAATTTAGATGGGTTAACCCTCATCTGCATCCTTGGTTTTGTGGTTGTGTATCCCTTTATGCTCGCCAGGTTCTTCCTTCTCCTCTCCTGGACCGGTGTGGCTAATGATCCGTCAGGCCATTCAGTCCCTTGTTCGAGGCCCACTCGCCACTGAATGCGCTCCCTCCCCATCCACACTGTTTGGTGACCTCAATGAGGAGCCTGTTGTCCTCCCGGCTCGGTTAAAATGCTCCCCTCTTTTCACTGCCGTGAGAGTTTACTGAGGAGAAGGCACAGAGACTCGGCGGAGAGAAAAGAGGGCCCGCTCTTCACCGGCATTAGTATGCACCGATCAGAAACAAACACACACTGATGATGAGCCGCGCACACATGCGCACATACACACTGAAGGTGGCACACCGCGAGACGCGCACAGGGAGATGCGAGTGAGCTGGGTCACACACAGTCAACCACACACACATCCACTGTATGGCTTCTCATTGTTCTTGTCTGGGCTGGGATCCCACTTGATTCCATAAGTCTCAAAACCCTGACAGTCCTACTGTGTGTGTGTGTGTGTGTGTGTGTGTGTGTGTGTGTGTGTGTGTGTGTGTGTGTGTGTGAGTGTGTGTGTATGTGTGATTGTGTGTGTCCCTTTCTGCTCTATTGAACAAGTCTGTGGTGTCTGGCTTGGAGAAAAGAAGGCAAAATGTCATTGTTCTCGCAGACGTTTCAACTTTGCCCCTCTCACTTTCTATCTGGCTTTCTCTCGCTTTCGTCTGAGAGAGAGAGGGAGAGTGTGTGTGTGTGTGTGTGTGTGTGTGTGTGTGTAACTCATCCTACTGTACCTGCATTCCCCATCAGAGGCAGTCACCCGATAGGACGGCTATCCGGATTACCAGGTGCTCCTTTAAGCCAATAAGAAATACTTGCCTTGTTCCAATTATGAGATAATCATTACAGTGTCATACAGTGTATAGGCACCTTTGGGGGGAACATAGTCAGTCACAGTTTGTCAAAGGGAACACAATACTATGCATGTCTATCTGTGCAGAGGTATCACTGATAATACATGCAACAATAATGCATGGAGATCATAAGAGAGGCAGTTTTCAATATTGGTGCTCAAAAAGCGTTGAGGTTCAACACCAAGCTCTACAAAGTACAGATAAAGTATTGAATTTTTTGTTTTACTGCTTAGTTAAATCTTCCTTGTGAGACACTCCAGGATGGAGTCCCATTTGGTTTCGACCTCCCTCTGCGTCGATGTTGCTTTCCTTTCGGCCAGGTCAGGTGCCAGCCCTGAGCAGAACGCCATGCGTGAGTCCGGGTAGGGGGCGGGAAAGGGGCTTAGATGCCAGAATTTTGTGTGTGTGTTTGTGGGGAGGGGTCGGCGGCGGCAGGGGGGCATCGCCAGTTGGCAGGCTGGCACACAATGGCTGGCACGATAAGATCCTCCCTCTTCTGCGGGCAGATTTCCTCGCCCATATCTTTTGTTTGGCTTGTTTGGGTTGCGGCTCATCCTGATAAAGGCCACTTTGTTTAGACAACAAAGCGTGAGGGAGGGAGAGAAGAGAGAGATAGAGAGACAAAGAGATAGTAACAGAGAGAGAGGGGGCATTAAAAAAGGCGGTAAAGGGGGGAAAGCAGCCAACACAGATGGAGACATTAAAAGAAAGAAAAAATAGGAGATATGAGGGGGAAAAAATCAAGAAATTTGAAGACGTAGTGTTCACTTATCACCGGGATAAGACGATTTCTTCACAGATACACACTAAGTAGTAGATATACACAGAGGTGGGTATGAAAAGATACAATAGCGGGGGGATACTGTTGCAGGCGCAGGGACAGCGATAGACAGATAGCGAGGGGAAGAAAGAACAATTTTAAAGAAGAGAGCAGGTTCTGGCTGTTGGAAGTCAGCCCAAGTAGTGTGAGGTCATTGACAAAAGCTGTGAATGATAGAAACCAGGAGCAGAGGAGGACACGGGACAGAGTCCACACACATTCCATACCGGCACATGTACAGTCATTTACGCATACTGTCAAGACTTGCGTGACCCCCAGTGTGCTGCGCGCACACACACACACACACACACACACACACACACATCACATCCGTGCATTTCCAAGGAAGGACAAACTGGCCTCCTGCAGCAGGAAGGGGAAGAAAAGCAGGAGGACACTGAGCAGAAAGTCTGCTCAGGCCACATCAAATATTTACTCAGGAGCAGCTGTATTGTCGAAACATTACGCATCGGAGCTTCTCCGTAATTAGGTCGATATTTTCTCCCTCTCTCTGTTTCCCTACTTCTCCGGGAGTCCACCCCTCTCCCACCTCTCCTCCACACTCCCCTCCCCTCCCCTCGCCTCCCCGGGCTGCTGAAATGCGTCTTGGCTCGGGACCCAATGCCTCTGGCAGCCAGAGTGCTATACATGTGCACAGAACCCCGCTCGGCATAAAATGGCTGCCAGACAGGCTTCTCCTCCTGAAATGTCGACAGCGGTATGCATCTGTGAGGGTGTGCGTGGTGCGCGTGCGCAACTTTTTTTTTGTGTGTGTGTGGAGGGTATCTGTACGTGTCTGTAAAGTGTTTGTGGGCTCTTGGAACGCGCACCAAAAAAAAGAAAGTTTCCCAAACTATGTGGCTAATTTAATCCACGCTGCGTGTGTGTGTATGTGTGCACGTGTGTTCCACAATTTAGTGGGAACAGAGTGGGTATAATGCCAAAAAATGAGAGAGGGTGGGTTAGGGGAGTGAGTGTTTTAGTGATTATAAAATCCAGGCGAGCAACACACTTGGGCGTGGAGAAACCTCACAAGCACTGAGAAACTTTCTTGCAGAGCCAGATTTCTGTTGCCATTACCCCTAATTACCCTAATCGTTACAGTGGTATGATAAGTATCCCACCGGACAAGAAGGTGTAAGAACTCGTGGACACATCCAAAATACCCACAAGCCCTCTCTCTGCTCCTTTTTTTCCGTTTTTGCTGAGTAACAGCAGATAATCTGATTCATACGCGGTACTGTTTTTTTCATTTTCTTCATGAACCGGTTTGTTTATTTAAACAAGTGGCAGGACGGAGGGTGCCAAGAAATGTTGTTTTTGGAAAAGGGCTGTGTGTATGTGTGTGTGTGTGTGTGTGTCTGGCCCTGTGATCGAGGCCTGCCAAGCTCCCAGGGCAAAGCCCAGCCTCCTCGACCGCAACTGTTTATTTACAGGTTACTCTACTGTTTATTTGAAGACTATCGGATTGGCTGGGGTTCTGCACAGGACACCTTTTAGATACAGATACCAGGCCTCCAAACATCCCACTTCTTTACTGTATTTCAGCCACTTTTTAAACTGCGTTTGCTCTTTAATTCACTGGCAGTTCATCTGCACTTAAACCCAACATTTGGTAATCCAGAATTATCTTTATTTGACCTGTCTGTGATCTAAAATTGAGGCTTTGTTTAAATACCTGTTGCGTGATCATAAAACTGATTAGATGTCAGTTTTGTAAATATAATCAGCACACTTGCGGCCTGACAAATGTAAAAGTGCTGATCTAAACAGTGTAATAATCACCCTGGAAGGAGATGAAGGAGCACGAAGCTGCCCTTCTCGGGTCAAAGGTAAAATGTAATGCCATAGGGGGAGGTGTTTCCAGCTCCCGTGCAGGCCTGGCAGATGCGCCATATGCTTGCATCCCACCTTGAGTCATCCAGGTGGTCTCTCCTGGTGCTACAGTGGGGGCCTCATGCTGGAAGATGCTGCCTGGGATCTCTAATTGCTGCCGCCATCTGCTCTTTTTGTCGTGGTTGTGCGTTCACCTCGAAGAAGGGGAGAAAAAAAATCAACAACCAAAAACACAAAACTCTGATCTGATCTGAACGAACCGCCACACCTCTCTTCCACCTCCACCTCTTTGCACCAACACCATCACTTCTTTTTTCCCCCAGCATTTACCTCCTCTCCCCTCTGTGGCACTCTTTCTTCCTCCCCTGGCCTGTTTCTTTCCCACTCAGCAGTTCTCAGGGCGCGAGCGTAGACTTGGCAGTCGTAACGAGACTGATGGATGACTCTGAAAGTGGCATGAGGTGGGGGGGGGGGGGGGGGGAGACCGGGAGACAAGGCCACTGAGCTCCCTGCAATCACTTTATGGACATGTGCTGTGCCAAATCCACACAAACCTCCGCTCGCCCACAAAAGCTGCTTTGCGCACTGTGTGAATATTGTGTGTGTGTGTGTGTGTGTGTGTGTGTGTGTGTGTGTGTGTGTGTGTGTGTGTGTGTGTGTGTGTGTGTGTGTGTGTGTTTGTAGGGGCAACTTAAGGGAACCGCTGCTTATTGGTGCAGACCAGAGAAGGACAGAGTGTACACCGTGTAATATATAATACTGATTTTGTTATTGACATGATGGACTGAAAATATTTTTTTTTTATCTTATTAATTGATGAAGAGATTTATCAAAGACAAATGCTAATTTTTTTTCTCATTTGCTGCTTTTCTCTGTTTTATATAATTGAATATTTTTGGAGTTTTCTGTTGATCAGACCCGCAGGTCTGATGGGCATATTTCACTTTTTCTAGCCTCAGAAAACAGAAGTTGCAGCCATAACTGCTTTAAATATTAAAACTTGTCTATGTGCGCACATAAGAGATTTAACAGAGATGCCTTTAAAAAATGTTGGACTACGCGATGAGAAAGCATAAGTCACCCTTTTGTTTTTAGGAAGCAGAGCAGAGATATATCATGAGACCATAACTTGTACGTTATTTGTACGTTTTTAGGGCTGGAAAGAGGCTATTTTTTTTCTTCTTAACGTATGGTCCTGTTCCCTCCCTACTTTGTCATTGTTGAGCTTCGGCCAAGAACATTCTGTTTTTGCAGTGCTGTTTAATAGTCAAATTTAAGAGAGGGGGAACGGGAGAGAGACACAGAGAGAGAACAAGTAAGGGATAAATCTTTCAATGTTTTTTCTCCTCCCTCCCCCCCCCCCCCCCCCCCCCCTCTCTCTTTCCTCCTCTGTAACGCAGCTCATGAGAGCAGGAAAATGGGTGTTGTTGCAAGGCGAGGGTATCTGAGTTCACTGTCTCTATAGCTTCTTGTCTCGGCTCTCTCGCGTTAAAGACGCAGATGATAATCTCCCTGCTGGTTCTCATTGGGCCCTCTCTCTGTGTCGGGGCATGTGTGGCCAGTTTGGATCAATACTGGGGTCCGCCCAGACGCCGGCGTTCACTGTTTTGGCATGCAGGGCTGCTCCAAGTTTTTCTTTCCAAACATGCAACATGCATGATGTTTCACAACTTTTGCTTTTGCGCGATATAAAAGGAAAAAAAGGCCTGTCCATGATCAACCAGAGCAGGAACTGCTGAGGAATGATAGATCACTCTCCTCCCATCGAGGCTCGGAGGTAAAAGACGTCAGTCCGGGCCGTCTCATACCAGAGCCTGTGCGCCGTAGCCGGTGGAAAGAATTCCACTCATGTTTCCTTGTATTTCCCCGCCCCTCCTGTCCACTCTCCACGTTTTTGTTCTGTGCTCGTACCTTGCGCAGCAGGACCGAACACATTCTGTGTCCCCCCCTTCCTCTCTAACACTCCCTCAGCACCCCCTTTGAAAAATTACCCAGAGGTCTGCCGGTAAAAACTTTTAGGCTATCCAGTGTCAGACAGAGAGCTTTTTTTCCCCTTCAGTTTGCCTTCCCATTAATGATAATGCTGTTAAAACAAAACTGTCTTGTTTAATGTATGGTGGGTATGCTCGCCTTGATGGGTAGATAAGGAAAAACATTAACGCACTCAGGAAGTCCTGACATACACTTTGTCTTGTTGAGTGTCTTGACAGAAGTGAGTCAGAGAGAAAAGTGTGGGACAAACTGTAAATAAGATGCTAACAAATAAAGTTCAGATTTACTTATTTTTAAGTTACAATATCCTCACCCAGCCACCAGGTTACCTTTGCTGGATGTTATCAGTATTGGCAAGAAAACAGTGTTTCAGTAAGATGGCATGTTGTTGTCCTCATGCTATACTAAGCCCCCTCCTCCCCTCCCATCTCTCTGTGTGTTTGCAGACTCGCAGCAGTCAGGAAGTCCCAGTAACAATGAGCCAGGCAAGAACCCTCTTCCAGGTATGTACAGTACCAGTCGTCCTCCCCCCTCCCTCCTGTCATCGCTCTATTGTTCCTCTGCAGCTCACCCTCTGTTCAGCGGCCTGTGTACACCATAACTTACCTAGTTTAAATGGTTGATCTGCTGTGAACTCACTGACTTGCGGTCAAAATAGAAAAGCCCTTACTGTAAAAAATGAACAGAGCCGACTGTTCTGCCTTAGGGGTATACCATATTATGTCTTTTGTCCTATGTCAACTAAATAAAAATTAATTTCTTTAACATGTTAATGCAATCAGTCATTCAAAGGTTGTACCAGACAGTTTTCGAGCTGGAGTGAAGATACTTCATGTTAAACTAGAAAACCTAAAGAATCCATTGGTACCAACCATGTATTACTAGCATATTGCAAAGGAGGCTAAATAACACTCCAAACTTATGCTAAATTTTGGTGAAGAAAAATTGTCAAGGTCAATTTCAAAGGGGTCCCTTGACCTTTGACCTCAAGATATGTGAATGAAAATGGGTTCTCTGGGTACACGCTAGTCTCATCTTTACATACATGCCCACTTTATGATAATCACATGTAGTTTGAGGCAAGTCATAGTCAGCACCCTGACAATATGATTTGAGCATGTTTTTCAAGCTAAATGCAGTACCTGTGAGGATTTCTGGACAATATGTGTCATTGTTTTGTGTTGTTAATTAATTTCTTATCGTAAATAGATACATTCATTTGCATAAAGCACCATATTTGCCCACTTCTGTTGATAAGAGTATTAAATACTTGACAAATCTCCCTTTAAGGTAGATTTTGAACAGATGAAAAATGTGCGATTTGCGATTAATCACAATTTACTATGAATAATCATGCAATTAATTGTGATTAAATGTTTTAATCGATTAACAGTCCTAATAGAAATTGCAATTTTTGAAGCATGAGATTTCCAGTTCAGAACGATTTAGCGAATTGAACAACATAAAAAAGACAAAGACATAGTTAAACCAGTCTGACATACTTGCTGGAAATAAGAATTAAAAAGTTTTTCTAAATATTTTTTAGGGCATTTTTCCATTTTTATTGATAGAGGGAGAGACAGCGGTGAAACAGAGAGAGATAGAGGGGAAGATGCAGTAAAATAGCCCGGGCAGGCACCGAACCCAGGGCCGCTGCAACAAAGCCGCTTTGGCATATGGGCCGCTCGCTCTACCAACTGAGCCAGGGCCTCGGATATAAGAATTAAAAACTTTTTAACTTTGCATGGACTGCGGAGGAATAAAATTAGATTGGATTATTAAATTCAGTTGTCATCATCCTAGTGGCTACATCAAACACTGTGTAAAAAACAAGAGACAATAAAGATCTGGAGTGAAAACATTACAGCAGATTGCACCTTTGGCTGTGTGTCATGGAGTGTGTCATGGCGAGCCAGCTGTAGAGAATATCCTCTGACAGCGCTGTTGTTCCCCTGGACTGACCCGCACTGTGTCGTCACAATATTGGAATGAAAATACTTGAAGTATAATTAGTTGTCTACCTCAAGAGCAGGTTCTGCTGACGCAGGTGCCAAGGAAAACATGCTAGCAAGCCAATGACTCAAGCCTGAGGAGGCCCTCTGCGGTGGTCACAGTTCCCCACAAAAGCTTTTGGCTCACTGGAGGTATGAGGCTTCGTAGGTGCCAATCGAGCCACCCGCCCATCTCTCTGGCACGGCCAGAGTGCCCTTGGCATCACATCAAAGCCGAGCCAGAGTCATTTGGGTGTCAATAACTTGTCTGGCTGTTCTATGTATTTTGACTTACAGCCTCTGATTAGTGTTGCTGAGTCCTGGGCAGGTCATACAGTACGCAACAAATGCTCATTGCAATTATTTTGTTCAGTCTAAAAATAGAAATCTGAAAACAGGACAAAGGAATCTGGTCTCGTTGAAATACCTTAACTGGCATCCAAAGTGGCTTCCAAAACTGCTCATTTACAGTACATCATAAAGAGCAAATAATCTTTTACATCAATACTATGGTAAATGACTCCTTAAGGTGGATATTTCTTGGTGTGTCTTAGCATAACGGTTATGAAGTTTTTCTTGTGTATCTGATCAAATAGGGCAGCGCCTGAGGCTCATTCGTTGTGCTCTCAGCAGCAGGAGTTTAAGTCCACATGTCACTCCCTCCTCCTCCTCCTCACACACCTGTCCCGTCACTCTGCTGCCGCACTGCACACAAAGGTTTATATCTGTTAGTTTAATTAGTTCAACTGAAAAACCAATACAGTAACTGAACGTATTTCTCTTAACGCACTCATTTTCAAGTCAACCGTCTCACAGCTAAAATGTCATGGGAATAGGATAAAATAAAGACAATTTAAAGAAGAAGTGGATGAAGCGTTACGCTCAGAAGCAGAACTTATTAATTGTCTTTTTACCATTTACCAAGTATTGTGGGAAGACAGTGTGGTGAGCTGTATCAGTATATCCGTCTGTGACTAGTTGATGACCTCTTCTTAGACCTGTTATTTGTGTGATCTTTTCTTCCTAAATGTAAAATGTTATAAAAGAAAAGTTTGTTTGTGGACTTCATTCAGAAAGAAGATATTAACATATTTCACTGCTGATAATACAATTTTATTGACAATGAACTGTGTTTCCATTCATGTATTTGATGTATTGCATTAGAAAAACCAAGCAGAAATGGCAAAATTCAATAAAACTTCCTCAATTGAAAAAAAGAGTTGAAAAGGATATGAAAACGCCTTCGCCAAATAAATTCTGACATACCTAGGGATATAAGAACATATCTATACACATGAGTATCGCAATATTATTTTATACTGTATTGATTATCCAAAACATTGTATTGATTTTCAATAAACTTTTTTGAACTGTTGAAATTTTGCCGAGGAAAAACTGTCATGGCCATTTTCACAGGGGTCCCTTGACCTCTGACCTCAATATGTATGAGTGAAAAATGGGTTCTATTGGTACCCACGGGTCTCCCCTTTACAGACATGCCCACTTTATGATAATTACATGCAGTCTGGGGCAAAAACCAAGCAGTTTTTGCATGCAGTATAATTGTGTTGTTTTTACAAATTATAAAATGCTGTATTTCCAGTGTGTTCATACCATGATAGTTTTACAATAACTTATTGTTTTACAATAACTCACACAGCTGATCATCTGTTTCTGCTGTCGGCATCTTCTCGGATATTCCCATAATGTGCAAATATTTGTCTTTGTCTCCGGATATGAAACATGGCCAGCACTAGCTGACATGAAATTCCTGATCATCTCCTTTTTTCTCTCGTAGATGGTTAGATGGCATATACATTTTCTAAGATGTGTTTACTGGCGGATTACAGCCATGCAAGCTTATAGCTCCAACTTCTGACAAAACTACGCTGTAGCCGAATTTCTTTGCTCCAAAGCAGTGGATGGAAACGAGCCTGTATTTCACATTTATTTCTTTTGTGACATTTCAAAAGTAAAATTTGATCGACAATTGAATGGAAGCACAGCTAATGGCCAAAATGATGCAGAATGGTTGAGAATAGTTGGAAGACACACTGAACCCAATGTTACTGTTGATTTCACATTCAAAGAAATGTGGCAACTTGAATATTTCTATTTTTCAGTTGGTGTGAAAGTATGGCATGAATAAGAAGCATGACCGTAATAATGACTGGATGATTTTCTGTCCTTGTGTCTACAGTCTACTTGGAAGACAGCTTCATCAAATCAGGAGTCTTCAGTGTTACAGAACTGGTGCGAGTGTCCAGAAGTAAGTACACACAGTAGCCGTCATACTCAAGTTGTTTGCACTTGAAGTGTTTTTTTACTTTATCGTGGATTAGACCTCGGCTCACGTTGAAGCTGGGCGGCGCTATGCTGGTAACCACATGAGGACACCAAAGTCCATGTGCTTACAAGAATGTTGAAGGTGTAAGTTTCCCTGCCCTATCAGGTGCAACCTAATTTATATCAGCGTCGGGGCGATGTCAGTCAATGACGCTGTGTACACGCCCACACGGTCCTGAGACGAGGTCTAATCAGGTAAAGGAAAACACCTTTAAATCTGTTCCTTTGCTTAAATGCACACAGGTGTATTTAGGTGTTTTCACATAAACATAATTAGTAACTTAGCTTTTCTTCTAATCCAAACCTCTTTATATTTACTGAAAACCACTGTACAGTGCTGTACTGCAGTGTGGTAAATCCAGTTTGGCCAGTCTGCTTTTGCAATAAGACAACAGTCAACTGAGCAGCAGTGTGTATGAGCCTGTGTGCATCTGTATAGACATGTCTGCCCTCCACAAAGCCGTTGAGCGGTTGTTCTTCCAGCAGTCCTCTTGCCTCTGATAACTGAGGGCACCCCGAGGCGCCGTTTTTCCTGTACTTTAGCTCTGGAACATGCCTGCGGTGCACAAAGACTCCAGTCACCCCCAGTAACCTGTGTTTTAAAGGGAACATACCTGCATTGAGCTGTCTCTGTGTGTGTACCAGTCTATTCCGGTCCCATGGTTAGACTCAGTGTAATACCTGTTCAGTGCTGCAGTCAGGACCAACGTCAGTCTAAACTAGGTACAGAGGGAGTTTAAACTAAGTCAGTCTGTATAGAATTGATTTGATACTGGATAACAAAACAAGCAATCTGAATTGCAGCTGCAACAATTAATCAATTAGTTGTCAGCTATTAAATTAATCACAAACTAATTTGATTAATCGATTTGAGTGTTATTTTTTTTTTTTTTTAAAAAAAAAAAAAAATTTTTAAATAAAAAATAAAAAAAAATTTTTTTTTTTTTTTTATCCCTTAGAAAGAAAAATGTTTGATTTGTGGACAAAACAAGACAATGTCCTCTTTGGGTCTGGGAAACACTGATCAACATTTTTCCCCATTTTCTGATATTTTATAGACCAAACAACTAGTTGATAGATTGAGAAAATATACAGATTAACCGACATTGAAAAAAATCATTATTTACAGTCTTATTCTGAATATGTCAACTTTGATTCTGGGAGATTCCGATTATTTTACGCAGTTTTCTAACATTTTGTACATCAAACAATTACTTGAGAAAATAAAAATTAATCGGTAATGAAATTAAGTTAGCTCTGGCCCTAAAGTGATGATCTGTTGACGTGTCTTAGAGACAAGCTGAAATCTGTTCAATTTATTGATTTTTAAGAAAAAAGATCAAAATTCTCTGATTCCAGCCTCTTAAATGTGAATATTTTCTGATTTCTTTACTCCTCTGACAGTAAACTGATTATCTTTTAGTTGTGGACAAAATAAGACAATTGAGGATGTCATTTTTCGCCATTTTCTGACATTTTAATTATATATATTATTAAGAAAATTGTCAACAGATAAATTGGCAATGAAAATAATTGTTACTTGCAGCCCTAATCTGAATACGTCAGCTTTTGATTCTGGAAAATTTTCTGAAATTTTCGACACCAAACGATTAGTCAAGAAAAAAATCATTAATAATGAAAACAAGTTGTGGCCCTAAAGTGATGATTTCTTAAAGTGTCTTGAAGACCAGCAGAAACATCCATTTGTCCAACTGAGTAATTGAGACAGTAAAGTGAATATTTTTGATTTGTGGACAAAACAAGACATTTGAGGACATCATCTTGGGTTTTAGGAAACACTGATCACAGTTTTCTGACATTTTCCACACCAGACTATTAGTGGAGAAAATAGCTGACAGATTAATTGATAATTAAAATAATTTCATTGTGGCCCTAAAGTTTGTTTGTTTGTCTATTTTGATCCCCATTAGCTTTTGCACAGCAGCAGTGATTCTTCCTTTACACAGTTTACATGGTGATAATACAAAATACACATTCACACTACTCATCATAATACACTAATATAACACATTGTAATGCAAGTCTGCTGTAAATAAAACAATAGCAAATGACAGTTTAAACAACACAAACATGGAGACACAAAAATCATGATATACCAGATGATTTCTTGGAGTGTCATAGAGGCAAGCAGGCGATATTTCTATGAAGTCCTACACCCTCCTATAGTCATATACCTACCCTTCAACTTCAAACTATTAAAATGAATAATTTTACACAGGGTTTTCACATGCAAAATCCTCAAAATTGTCAAAAAATCACTCCCTATTTTGCCTCTTCACATGTTAATACATAGTGCTCTGAAAGGCGGAAACTACTCGTCTCGATGCTCAGAGACTGCATATCCTTTGAAAGGCTGTGTTTTTGTTTAGTGTTTAATTTGCCCCCCCCCCCCCCCCACCCGTCCAGATGGCCGCTGCGCCGACGTGTTTGCTCTCATGTGACCGAGCCCCGGTTCCGCTAAAGCCAACTGAAGTCGAGCTGGAATTTTAAAAAGGTCGATGGACACACAGGAATTGTCACTCACTCAGCCGGTCACTCCCTGGGAAGATTTCTGAGCAGCCGTCCGTCGTCCGTCATCGCGCCTCTCTCCCGACTCTCCAGGCTGTTGAGACATTCTTTGAAGTCCATCAAAGGGAGCTGAGCAGTTCAAGGCTGACTTGCAGTCCAGCGTTTCGACGAGGACACTCATTAATGCAACAGGAGCCTCCACTGCGAGTGTTAAGATATTTTGTCAATGTGGACAAGCTCACGCAAATGAAATTGTTGATGTAAATTTGTGAAGACAGTACATTCTCCCCTTATACACAGTAAGATGAGGTAATCTGCTTGAAGAAGTGTGGCAAAGGATGTGCAGCATCACTTTTTTTTTTAACTTAAAAGTCAGATTATTAAATGAGATGACAGCCTAGTGAGCAGTAGAGAGAAACCAGTACAGACAGAGATGGTTGAGCGTGTCTGCAGCCGTGAATGAGAAAACAAAACAATGGTCTTGTATTCGGCATCCTCGGGCCGGATGCATTCCTCCACAGACAGCTCGGTATGGGTAGCAGCGGGTAGGGGCCTCTGCCAGGGCTACAGTGGGCTGCCAGGGCGGAGGCTGGCGGAGGGATCGTGCCAGTGGTGAACCTCAGACCACAACAGACGGCGCCACACACTCCATCCTCTCATCGACTCAAAACCAACCAACCGCTCGAGCTGCAGGCTGCCTCTCGGGCCACACGCCGACGAGCGAGAGACACGGTGAGACAGAGGGAGGGAGAGAGTGGCAATGGGTGGTGAACTCCTTTTGTTCTGTAAACAGCGGCGTTGCCTCCCTTGAAACAATATCCCTCACCTTGACCGCAGTGAGAAAAACAACACCTCTCCCACTGTAAATCACTATGTGAGGAAACTGCTGAGTGTTGTACTGGACTGTAGCGAAGAGAAGACAATGTTGACGGCTGTGAATTTGGCTTCAAGTTTACTGAGATTTCCTTCAGATGCTGAGCTCATCCAACTTTTGATGCATTAAAATGGTTCTATTTAGCAACAAACAGCCTGCTTTTGGTGTCTTTAGCTATAAAACACACTGTTGCCTTACTGCTGTATATTTACATATTTATATATATGTCTTAGTGCCACATATAAATAATAATAATAATAAAAATAAAATAGAGATTCATCCATACTTACAAAATGCAGCTGCAGTAAACTTTGTTGTGAAAATGCTCTTACCTTCAGCCACTTTGGGAAGCAGCGACTTGTTAATCACAGTGCTCAGCAGAAATGCCTGTGATGGTCAGACAGTTAACCTGTGAACAGGGAGCGCTTAATTTGATACACAGGGCCCTCTAAACACAAAGCATCAATAACAGTCAGTCAAGCTATTGTGCAATTAATTGCGCGCATCTAGATGCAAGGATGGGGGAAGACAAGGCACTCGGATCTGACAACATTGCTGACATTGAACTCCTCCTTTGCAAGTGATTACGGGGTAACTGTCTCTTTGTTTTTCTCTGTGTCCTCTGCAGTGCCCATCACCCACGGTGCTGCGGTAAACTTCTCCATGGCCGACATGCCCAGCCAACCCTACTATCATGACCTGAACTCCAGCGTGGGGCTGCACCGCTCCCTGTCCTCCCCTCCCGGCAGGTCAGTGGAAGTTACAGCAACAAAGCTTTATGGACAAAGTTGGAGGGACAAAAGACCTTCTATTATAACGTCATAGCAGTGACATTGTATATTATTTAGGGCTGTCAAAGTTAACTCGATAATAACGTGTCAACGCAAATTGGTTTTAATGCAACTAATTTCTTTAATGCTTTAATGCAACTTGTGATTTTTAGGTAGTAGCAGTTTTAAAGATAGAGTAAAGATGGCAGCATATGAAACTAGAAAACCTAAGGAATCCATTGGTACCACCATGTCATATGTAGCTTGTCATGAAGGAGGCTAAATAATGCTCCAAATTTTGGTGGGGACAAACTGGCATGGCCATATTCAAAGGGGTCCCATGACCTCTGACCTCCAGATATGTGAATGTAAATGGGTTCAATTGGTACCCACCAGTCTCCCCTTTACAGACATACCCACTTTATGATAATCACATGCAGTTTGGATCAAGTCATAGTCAAGTCAGCACACAGATACACTTTCAGCTGTTGTTACCTGTTGGGCTGCAGTTTGCCATTTTATGATTTTAGCACATATTTTTATGCTAAAGTCAGTACCTGTGAGGGTTTCTGGACAATATTTGTCATTGTTTTGTGTTGTTAATTGATTTCCAGTAATAAATGTATCCATACATTTGCATAAAGCAAACTATTTTCCTATATATGCTAAATACTTGAAATTATTAACATGTTATATGTTGTTTGTTTAGTCAGTACAAAAAACAAAACTTCAGATGGAGCCAGGCTAGCTGTTTCCCCCCAGCTTCCTGTCTTAAGCTAAGCTAACCATCTCCTGACACTAGATTCATATTTAGCATGAGTGTGAGGTATTAATCTTCTTGTGAAACTCTTGGCAACACAGTGAATAAGTGTATTTTCCAAAATGTCAAACTACTCCTCTAAGTAAACCAAGTTAATCTGCGGCAAACATCCACACCATCTGCCCTAAAATCAGAACAGACGCCATCTTGCAATTTTGAAAGTCATGATACCAAAAATAACTAAATCATAAACTTCTCCATGTCCCACAGCAAAAGGCCCAAAACCGTCAGCATGGAGGAGAACATGGACACCAGCCCGACGGGACCTGACTTCTACTCGTCACCCAGCTCGCCAGCCAGCAGTCGGGCAAACTGGCACGACAGAGACGGAGGTGATTTTCCTGTTTTTATTTGACCACCTTTATTTACCTACAGGAGGTTTGTCAGGCTTGGATGCACTTTGTCAGTAACACCCTCCATCGCTTACATACAGTAACACAGTAAACATTGAGGGGAACGGCCCCTGTGGTGCGCCCGCAGACTCGCGTGGCTCAGCGCCACACGGCAGCATGTTGACAGAATTTAATGAGGGATAGGAGAGCATTACCCGTTTCGCCCTCATCACATGCAAATACATTTGATCAAAGGGAACACCTCACATCATTTTTTTGCAGCAGCCGAACTCTCTTTAACTCTCAGCTCTTGTCATAAGCTACTGTACATCAACACCACCACCCGTTTCATTGCGGATGAACTGCATCTGGTTTCTCTGCACATGAACCTGTTCAACCCTCTTAAAATACATACCATGACAGAGATAGCCCCAGGCATCACCCATCATATAAATGTTTAAACCCATTTGAACCGCTGTCTGAATGTAAATCTGTATCCTCTCACACCTGTCGCTTACACAAAGGAAACATTGGATCCAACTATACAGAGCGGCTGTTACCAGAACAAACTGTTCCAGCTGAAATTCACAACTTGGTATCTGAAAAATAACAGCAATCTGGTATCTTTATCACTGGTAGTGCAAGTTGTATTTGTTCAAATGTTAGGTGTCTTATTTCCTCCATATACAGAGAGCTAAAACACCTTGTGCGTGTCTTTTATGGTTTATTGCTAAACCTCATGTCGAGCTATTAGACCTGCAGGGCAAATGTGTCAGATGACTTCTCATCAGGAAATCAGGCTATACGTCTTGGCTAAACTTGAGAGGAATTCCCCATCAGTACAGTTTAAGGCACAGGCCTAGTTTGGAGGGAATTAAGAAATAAAGCTCACCTAATGAGCTCATGCATATGGCTTACAGGATCTAGGAAAAAAAAAGCAAAGGTAGAAATGTGTGCATCAGAGAAACAAGCTGTCCTGCTTGTTTCTGCGTGCACGAGAGAAAGCGAGATCCTCGCGGGACAGCTTGCATGTCTCATTACGTTGTCTCCTGGTGCAGAGCAGAGCCCGTCACCCTTTTAATTAAGGCCTCACTGTCCTGTGTTTCCGGATCATTCTCACTCTCTGCTGACTTCTCTCCACACTCTGCTGCCCGCACTGCCCCTGGATTAAATGTTTTGTTAGACAAAATGATTTGATGAACATTTTCCTCAGCAAAGCTCCCCCCCCCTTTTTTCTGTCCAGTCCTCTTCTATTCCAATATAATAAGTAAGAAGGCTGAGAAAGGAAAACACCAGCTGACATACACAAGAGACACACACATCACTGGTGGGATTCAACCACAGCCCAATGTGGGTACGCGAAAATGCAGCGTGTCCCTTCGCACAAGGCCTGAGAGTATTGCTCTGTGTAAACTTAGACGCTTTGGGGCAAGGAGAAAGGGAAAGCAGTGGGTAGGAAACTCTCCAAAGACAGCCATTATTCTGTCAGGAGAGAATAAATGAGAAGTGGGGTGATATTAAACCCATATGAGTCCTCCTAAGTGCCAAGCGGTCATTTCTCGCACATGGTTGTCGTTCGGCAAAACCTCGCCATGCAGAGGAAGAAATTGTTTCTCGCTTGTATTTTTCTCTAGTACTACACATTTTATTTTTGTGGGATTTTTTTTAATGTGAAGGTACACATTCACAACTGGTCTAAATGCAAGAAACTCTTTTATTTAAAGTATTAAGTTGTAATTAATTTTGTCCATTTTAATTTCCCGAGGCAGTCCAGTCGATTCCCTAAAGGATTTAATTAGCAGAAGGGAGGAAAAGCTGAATACCTCCACTGCAGAAAATATTTCCTACTTATACATGGAAACATTAAGCAGTGATATAAATCTTCTTGAAGGTATTTTCTCCCTCTGACACAAAAATGAAACCACTTAAGCCTGTATCCTCTTGCAACCTCACACTGGGAAATCCCCCCTGAATTCCAGCCACCTTTTGTTGCTCTCTTTCTCCGGAGAAGAGTGATTCTTCCCGTCACTCCGGTGGATCCTTGTGGTGGGAGGGAAAGGGCGGTTGATACTATGGGAATGCCTGAACGACAGCATTTATTTCGCTTATTTTGGGGGGTAAGAGATGGATCATTTGAAAGTCATACACCCAGAGAATCTGTGACAGAGCAGAAAAGCACTTGATGAATGTTCATAGAAGAAGCACAAGCAGACATAGGTTGTTGCCTCTCGCATCTATTTGTTATCACGTTCCTTCCAGACACCGTCTCTTACCATGGAAAATTGAAAACCGCACAGCCGTGACAGCAGAACATGCTCACGAAAAGTGTACAGCAGCAATAATGAGCAACTTGTGGGCATACTTTTAGTTTATAGAACAAATTTTGTAAACAACTTTTCTTCCGTCAGCCTTCAGGATTATTCATGGCGACTTACTGTAACTTGTGTAAGGCCGAGGCGAGCAGATGTGACAGTGTAATGTTCTCTTTAAGATTACGTGAGGGTCTTGAAATTCTTAAATCCCATTTTGAGCGACCGGCTGTTTTACAACGACGCATCAGATCACTGGATTTAAAAGCCCAGTTTTCACAGGACTCAAATTTCTCAGGGATGTCCAGTGATTTGTAATGATTCCAGAGTGATTTTGACCATTTTTCATTGTCTGTAATTTCCAAAATACGTTTCCCATTGTATGCTGCATTTGCTAAAGACAGGGTGCCCTTGGTAATACTGATCCCACACAGATCAAATTCTGTTTAATTTCAGCCATAATTCGTTTTTGGCACTTAATTCCTTTCATTTGTGAGAAACGGAAACATTAGTGGCAGCTGGAGGGGAAGGTTTTGATTAATTTTCAGCAACCTACCTAGAGTTTATGTAAAAAATTATTTTTGTGCACGAGTGATGTCATTTTATTTAATTTTCCTGTAAGAAAATGTTAAACACAACACAGAAGCTGAGACAAATTTGTGTTTCCCATCTGTGCAAATATGCCCAAAGAAACAATCAAAGACTTTTAAGAGTTTGAATAACCAATACGGCATGTAGAAACGTTCTGACCTTGAGCATATATTCATGTGTTTGTTGTGCTCTTGTGTGTTTTCTCCACTAGCAGACATGTCCTCTCCCACTATGAAGAAGCCAGAGAAGCCGCTGTTCAGCCCCACCTCCCCACAGGACTCCTCACCACGACTCAGCACTTTCCCTCAGCCTCATCACCCAGGCCTAACAGGTGTAGGACACAGTGGTGAGTCACTGGTGACTTTAACCGCCAGCTGCAGCTCTAATTGACTTTTTTCCGCATAAACACGGTCAAAAAATCTATGCAGATTCTTCATTTACCCTCTCAGATCAATGACGATTGCTTTATCTTAACTCTGACTCCATCTTTATCTCCCTCTCGACTCTTTCCGTCTGTCTCTCTTTGCAGTTATATCGACAAGGAGCCCCCCTCCACCCTCGCCCCTGCAGTTCTCGGCCTCGGCAATCCTGCCCCCGGCGCCGTCGCCCTACTTCTCGCACACCACCATCCGCTACCCGCCCCACCTCAACCCAGCTGATCCCCTCAAGAGCTACGTGCCGTCATACGACCCGTCCAGCCCACAGAGCAGCCAGGTCAGTCTTTGAAGAAGCCAGTTTGTTGGCCAGAAGTCGGAGGCTGCTTTGGCAAGAGTTTCATGGCCTCAAGTTGTCCTTTTGTTATCTTGTTCGGCTCTATTCCCATCTGACCTCAGAGAAATACTAGCATGCATTTGTCATTATTTCATTACTGCATCATTGGACTATTTGCAAGTAGAGAAACATCATCCTGCTGCTTGTTTTTTCTTTTATCTAAAACCTGCTCCTGGTCATTCGTTTTGTCATTAGAATGACTGCAGGAAAAAAAGATGTTTTCCTCAGTGCTTTTCTCCACAAAAATAAAAAAGAGTAATTTTATAAACCCCAAATTAGACATTTTAAGCCCTTATACTGACCACCATCTGTAAGTACGGTAGCCATTGTAGAGTTAACTAATTTGATTAATTTACAGCGAATTAAATCACAGTTAAATTAAACCACTTTTCATTTTGCAGGCAGCCCCAGGCTGAACTTAACGGACCACTTCAGGTGACAGAGAGGCGTATATTTTCTAATATATATATATATAACGCTCATGGCAAAGGCTATTATAGTACGTTCTCAGCCTTATATTTGTAGTCATGCTAAAAAAAAGTCAGCCAAAGGATTGCAGTCACACATGACATACAAAACTGTATCAAGACGTTGGTAGTAAATCAAATAGCTTTGGGCTCTTATATATTCTGGGTGTACACTGCAGCCAGTGTTTTGGATAGAGAGCAGGCGTCTCTATAGATGAGAGAGCTGTGTGATATTTATGTGAGTTTTATATCCCCGCTGTTCTCACTGTAAACAAAGGCCTCGTAGACGGCTCCAGCTCCAGAGCAGGGAGCGGGTTACAGGGGTGGTGGTGGTGGTGGTGGTGGTGGTGGTGGTGGTGGTGGGGGCTGTTACTCTAGAGAAAAACCGCGGGGAATGATAAAGGTTGTAAATATTTGCCGTTGCCGGGGCCCGGCTCTTGTGCAGAATTAACTGGCCCTCTGCTGGGGTGCTGGAGAAAGGAGAGGGTGTTGGAGGGGGGGGGGGCGGCGGCAGGCTAGCAAGGTGGGGTCCAGTAGGGAAGAGAGAACACTGTTGGGGGAGGAGGGAGCAGGAGGGAGGCTCAGCAAATAACACAGCGCTTATAATCCCATGGACGAGTGCCAGAATGTTTTTATGCTTGCTTTAACGCAGATTATATTACACTCTAATTAAACATTCTATTCACATTGGAGGGAACCCTGTGGACACAATTCTTTTCCGAAAAGGCCTGTTTGAGTTTTGAACTTGGGGCGGCCCCGAAATGAACGCCCCAGACAGTCTCCAGCCGCCTGAAAGAGTAGCTCCCACTAGCTTCCTTTATTTTCTTCTCTCTCTCTATATATATATAGTCTCTGTGTACTTGCACATTCACGCCATTGTAACAGGTCACTCCGCAGCCGCTCTCTCAGTCTTTTCATGCCCGAATCCTCCTAAATTCCATTTATGAGCACCATTAAAATCATTGTTTAAAATCATGTAGGAAATCCATCGTCTCTGACTGAGGATCTATTGTTGCTTGTGCCCCACCACGCCAGAGTTTTAGTAATAACTGTGACAGCATAGCAACTGAAAGCACTAAAATCTAGTGAGCGGCCCAGTGACCTTTTGTTGTTTATTTTAGGTCTGAGGGAAAACAGAGCAGAACTCCCCCCCAGAAACGAGGATAGGACGTTAAGTTTGTTTAGTGCTTACCGTTTTGGAAAAGTGTACTTTGTTACATGCTTGTGTTGTTTTATTGAGATCTGCCCAACTGCACATTTACAAGCGAACAAGAGCTTGTAAACACAAGTCACTAACGGACACAGTGTGGCTGTCCTCACATAGAGGTTTTAGGTTTTGGTGGCAGACAAAACTTTTGATTATCTGCACTTTTTGCCTAAAGTCATCTTTCCGGTTATATTTTTCAAACTTAAGTTAGTGGCAGATATTTAGATTTGTCAATTTATGACCATCAACATGTAAATTTTCACCACTGTTCTCATCTTACCAGACAAACCAAAACAAAGATGATAAACTCCAGAGGTGGAGTAAACCACTCCACACATGTTTGGTATGAATGTCCCTGAAATCTAGACAAAACAAATAATTCTTGTGTTGAATCCTGTGTTGTTGTTGTTGTCTGTACCCCATCTGCAGCCTAACAGCAGTGGTCAGGTGGTAGGAAAGGTCCCGGGCCACTTTACCCCAGTTCTGGCTCCCTCCCCGCACCATGGCGCCGTGCGACCAGTCTCGCTCTCCATGCCAGACACCAAGCCCATCACCACATCCACAGAAGGTGAGTCCGTCCATCCAGTGCTGAGAACCACCAACATCACCTACTGCACACCACCCTCAAGTACATGTCTACATCAATGAAGCAAGGTGACTGGAAATCAAGAGTTTCAGCTGGTGTTGCTCTAATTGCTGGCGGCATGATACGTATCGTGATATACGGATAATAATTCAATATATTGCGATACTGTAAGGGATTTTAGGAAAACTGTCATAGTATAAAGAACACACCAGTAATACACAAAAATAACAAATTTGTACTGCATGCAAAAACTGCATGTTTTTTGCCACAAACTACTTGGGATTGGCATAAAGTGGGCATGTTTATAAAGTGGAGACTCGTGGGTACCCATAGCGCCCATTTTCATTCACATATCTTGAAGTCAGAGGTCAAGGGACCCCTTTGAAATTCACTATGCCAGCTTTTCCTCATCAAAGTTTAGCTTTAATTTGAAGCATTATTTAGCTTCCAATGCAACAATCCTTTGGTACAAATTGAGTCTAGTTTCACATAATGGCGGTATCTTCACTCTAACTTTAAAACGGAGCTCCTGCAACCTCCAAAAGATCAAATAGAGTCAGATTTTTAAGAGGTTAATTGAAAATCAATAAAAGTGTTTTTGAGAACTGCAACACAACAGCACACAATATCACAATATTTGTGTATTGATATTTTCTTACACCCCTATTTTTAATTCTGTATGACATTCTAAAATGAAAACATTCGCAGTATAAAATACATCTGCAAATATCTATGACAAGATTTACAAATTATAAACAAAACATTACAACAATACCAAGAGTATTTGTGAAAAATGTCTCATAATTGTTGACAAAATGTCCAACGACTGAAGAATGGCAGTGTGCCCTAAGCTCAACCCTGTGGGACTCCACATGCTTGTTTCACCACTAGTTATGTGTATTGTTGACAAATGACTGACTGTGGATTAAAGCAACAGCTTCCTGAAATTCTAATTGTAATGCGAGCATGTATTTGTGTTTTTATGATGGCGTGTTACCCAGGCTACTCAGCCCCTGGCACCCCGACGGCTAACCGTTTTGTAGGCCTGAGCCCAAGAGATCCCGCCTTCCTCCACCAGCAACAGGTGAGACCTCCCACCCCCTCCAGCACTCACCTGCTCCTCCTCTTATCCTTTCATTTTCTGTCCCCCATCTCCCCGCACATCAGATGTGAAATCCCCTGCCCTCTGCAAAAGCCTGTCGCACTCTGAATTGGATTTGCTGCAAGCATTAAACTGTCTTGTTAGATCAGAGCATTTCTAGATCAGCTCATAGACTGAGGTCAAGCATAGCAGTCACTATTGGCATTAGTAACATTTCAAGTTTTTCAGACCTCAGGAGGATTGAGTCTTCACACAGCTAAAGATAGCAGGATATAGTGATAATCAATTTTGCTAAGTTAATAGTATTAATACTTCTGATTGAGTTTTATTTTGAATGGCTCTTGAAAATTCTTTAAATGGCCCAGAATTTAAATGGGAACACCACCTCAGTTAAGGTGTTATGTTATTTCCATGGCCTACAGTAGAAATGTTCAATCAATATGTGTGAACATGAGCTACTCTCAAACCCAGAAACCAGAGAAGTAAGTCTCAAACTTGTGCTGTCATAGGGTTTAAAGTCTGGAGCTGCTCCATAGACAACGAATGGGAGACACACAGAATGTTTGTTTTCTTTTTTGTACCCAAATTATGGATGCAGTGATCCAGCTTCTTCAGTCCTGATAACGATACCTAGGCTTTGGGCATCGGCTAACACAGAGTACGATCCGATACCAGTGTTTAATTAATAAGCTGTATGCCTCGCTGTGTGGACTGGTCTCGTTCTTTTGTGTGTAAGACAACATCAGGCCTGACTTAACCATTGCTTTCCTAACTTAATTAAACAAAAGGTAACAAATAAATACAAACTGTAGATATGAATTTATTATTCAAATAATAAATCATACCCCAGCAACTTGGTAAAAAAAAATTCTCATTGAACAGGAACTACAATTTAACTGTAAATCTTTTTAATGCAGCAACAAATTGGTCAAAACTGAAACAGGAATGAAAATTTCAGTATATCGTGTGAAATTAAAATGACTATGTCTGCCCCATTGTCACTGATAACGATGATCCAGCGATGATCCAGCTATTTGAGTCATTATCTGACTGATATCCAATCTGGCGCATTCCTAACCCAAATGAGCTTTATTTTATTGTGGCGTCCTCTGCTCCCAATTCATTGTCAATGGAGCAGCTCCACACTTCAACCTAAGACATCACAAGTTTGAGTTTACATGCTTGTTTCTTTGGTTTGGGAGAGAGTTGTTCATGCTTACTAATATTTTTGGACTGTCTTAGACCACAGAAATAACAGTTATAAATTTTAAAAATGGGCATGTTTCCCCTTTAATATCCTCAGTATGTCCTTTAGTTGAATTTGAGTTGATTATGTCAAATTTATGTAGCAAAAATGTGAGTTTTTGAATTTTGAAACTTCCAGGCTGGTGTATCTAAAAACAACTGTTTTTTTCTTGAACTTTTAGTACTGATAAATGTTTAACATGTCATTTTTGGTGTGTTAGATTTTAAATCCTACAGTCTAGAATAGAAAAGGGCATCTATTTCTTATGGTTTCTATAAAGGTAGTCAGGAAATTCACTGTCATTGTGCGGCGACTACTCAGAAGATGGATGGGACATGTGGGTGTCTTTGAGAGTGTAATGTGCTCAGCTCTATTTCCCTCACACATTACTTTAGAAACACGCACACACACACACACACACACACACACACACACACACTCATATACCACATGCAATCAGCACGCTTTTTTTGCGGTGCACAAGCTGAATATTTAGCGTTGGCGTCACGCGGTTGCCTCAGCAGCGGTCCTAGGGCAGATGTGGTCACCTCGTGTGTGTCTGCGTGTGTGGGTGTGTTTGTGTGCGTCTGCGAGGTTAGGAGTGTTGCGGTGTTGTCGAACGGGAGACAGCGCTCTCCCCCACCCCGTCTTATTGAAAGCGCTGGTCTCAGGCCAAGGCTTTTCCAACCACAACTAATTGAATGCATCTGCACGCGGCTACATAATGATCGCTGGGTTTCTCCTCAGCTCATTTTTTTTCTTCTTTTTTTATGTTTAGTAAAAATGACAAAGCTGGCCTCTGTTTCCTCACTCTTTCTTTTTTCTCTCCCTCTGCCTTTCTTGCTCCCCATTTTTCCCCCTAAAATCAGAGCTTAAAAAAATATATATATATCGGTGGATGTTTGTCAGCAGTCATGGGATGCTTTTATTCCACTCGGGAGGAGGTGGAGGAGGAGGAGAGAGAGGATTCACTTGGCTGATGTCGCGCAGTTTGTCTTCCACGTTTTCTTGTAGCGCTGCTACTTCTTTCAATGAGGCACAAAGTGACTACACATACAAGAGAGCAGCGCTCTGAGCGGAGCTGCTCAATCCAAAGCTTTGCCCTAGAGGGCTAAATCAGCCAGATATATAAATATCTTTCAAAGAGAAACAGTATGATAATCTAATAAAAAAAATCCTTTTTTTTTTTTTTTTTTTTTTTGAGAATTTCTCCAAAATTGAATTATCCTAAAACACATTTGTGTGATCCTATTGCGCAACTATTTATACACATCAACTCCGTTAATTTTCAACTTACACAGTTTAGAAAGAGCCTAAAATGCTATATCCAGTTGAATAAGTGCTCTTGTCAGCTTAAGGAACTCTAAACAGGCTCCTCATTGATTCATCATGCTTCTGCTTGTCACAGTTGTTTTTGTTTTCTGTGGTATGGTTGAACGGCCCGGGGTCTGGCCTCACGAAGCGGCCCGACACCGAGCCAAGTCTCTCCGGACTAAACACTTCCACCGAATGCTCTGTCATTGTCCTCATGTGGTCGATGGGGATGTTTATTGTGTGGGAGCCGCAAGGCTTTACCGACACTTTTGGGTTGTTTTAGTTGGAGCCGTTTGTTCCAAGGCTTGGTAGGAAAGGGAAACGCGTCACCCACATGTGGCTACAGAGTTTTTGTCTGTGTGTATGACGGATAGAGGCCATGACTTGCTTCTACCTCTGCTGCTGTCAGAGCTGAAAAGCAGAGAGAGGGCAATTAAATGTTTGGAGCACTGGTATCATGGTGTTAATGTGTTAATTCCAAGCTATGAATGATAATTATATTATATTATTACTATGAAATAATAGTCATCTGATAACTTGGTAGTAAAGCATAAAACAATTTACTTTTCAGAGCAGAGTTTTAAAATGTGGCACCACTAAAATAGAGACACACACACACACACACACACACACACACACAGTAGGCTTCAAAAACAAAACAACACCACCACACGCTCCCACACCTGCTCTGCGATTCCCAGGCAGCGAACGTGTGAAAACCCTCCATTCATCTCTCGCCTTGGTTAACCCCTCGAGGGAACGCCACGGTCGAGCATTCCGCGGGGAAAGATCCGCGATCAGATGTCATTTGGTATTATCTAAGGAAGGATCCTAATCCACAATCTGCCCGCATCTGTTTGCTAACGTTCCTCCCCGGCTCCGTCCCCCTTTTTTCCCCCCGCTGCCCGTGCCACTCTGATGTGCCGGTGCCAGCGGACAGATGGCGAGCCCCTCGAGGAGCGGTGGCACCGAGCGTCTGGCCCAACCCGCGCATTCTCTCCGAGCTTTTGTCAGGCTGGAGAGCGCGGGAGCGGCGTGGGGGTTTAAGTCTCCCAACCCTGAATACAAACACACTGGATGGAACAAGATGCATTGTTTCCTATTCAGTGTTATTTAGCAGCTATTGATCAAAAACTGTAACATAAAGATTCTTCCTAAAATTCTGCTCCTTGCCACTACTTTGCATTTGTCCCAGAAAAAACAAAAAAAGCCACATCACTGCATTTAAGCAGGAAACCGCCATCGTCTCCTGATGCATTCATCCAGGTGCTCGGAGGAGGAAAGAACACATTTCTTGACCGCCGCAAATGGCTTTGAATATTCAGCATATGTGTATATATCTGATTAAATCCCCTCTTAAGAGCTTCTAAGAAAAAAACAAAAACGTCTGCCGCTGCACACAGAGTGCTAACAGTGCAGTTTTATCCCGATGCATTACTAAATGAATGTGTTGACCACAGGGCAAGGTTAGGTTGCTATTGGCAGGGATAGCTCTCAGCTGGATTGCCAACACGTGCGCTTGCATAATGCATGCAAAGGAGACACAGTTTGTGTGTGGCTTTTTTTTTTTTGCAGTAATTTGTAATCTGTATGTACGGTTGGCATGTCTTAAAGGGGGGGGGGGGGTTGTGTGCGCGTGCATGTGTGTATGTGTATGTGTGTGAGTGTGCTGTTTAACTTCATTGTAATTTTGACCCCTAATCAATAAAAACAGTTTAGCTAATGAAAGTAGTCTGCATGCTTGAGGGCATGTGTACTTCTTCTTTGAATTTGAAAGTGCACTCACAGTGAAGCAATGGTTATCAACAGGGCGCATGCATCCAGTGGACTGCATGGCTTCATCGGCTAACAAAAAAAATAACCACTCACAGATGAACGACCGATATGATGCACACTCACTTGTGACTAACTAACTTTTTACTTCCAGGTTAGCCGTCACCACTAACTGTGATTGCATGCTTTTTTTCCTTTCTGTCTGTTATTTCCCCAGAATTACAATCATTTTTTTCATTATTTTACATAATCAGGATTCATTTTGGAGTCTTTTTTTTTGTATTCCTGCTGCTCCTGCTCCCAGCTCTTCTGCATGCATTTGTGTACACAGTGTTGAGTTGTAGTGTAACCTGAAGTGGAAGTTGTCTTGGCCCCAGTGATCTGACCGCTAGGTTTCAATTGACAGCTGAGGAAGTGTGACTGGAGCGTGACTCAAAACGGCAGGCATTATGGCCCCAGTGCCACTGACGACACTTTGGGGATTACTTGGCAAAGGTAACCTTTTCATTCTTTCATGCCGTCTCTCTCTCTCTCACACACACACACACAGACTTCAATAAATAACATAATATAATAAATGATATTCCTGATTTTCTTACATTTTAGAAATTGTCACATATAAATCCAATTTATCTGATTATTTTTTGCTCTCTAGTTTTAAGAGAGCACTGAATTTGGTTGAGCTATTTTTTTAGGATTGTTTCCTGTATCCTGGGACAGATTATTCCAGATATTAGTTTCCCCCCAGAATAATTTGTATTTCTGTTTATTTTTGTGTGAATTTGTCAAACTTTATTTATTTTCACATTCAATCCAGGTTTTGAAGCGTAGCTTTCCTCTTGGATTCACGCCCAACCAAAACAAAATGTCCTTGTTTCATAACACCAACTTTTGATGAGGCTAATTAGAACAAATGAAGTCCAACCATGTAGAATAACAGAAGTCATTTCAGGTCAGCTTTTTTAGCCACGTGAGGATGTTGTACTTTCCACATTTTTAACAAGCTTAGCTTTGTTTGACTTTGTGCTGAAGTCATGCTTTACTCTCGTTAACTTAAAGTTACTGAAAGTCCGCCCTCCCTTCTTCACCGCCCCCCTGCCTCCATACTGTATCTCTCCCCCTCTGGGGGGAAAAACCTGAACCATTTCACCGTGGTAGAGCGAGCAAGCTGAGCTAAGCTTTTTCCTGTTACGTCTCTCTTTTCCCCTTTTCCATGGTAGATCATCTGCGTGAGTGTGTGTGAGTGTGCAGCTCATTTTGTGCCCGCTGAAGTAACAAACTCTTTTACAAACACCCATGCACACAGCAGCAGAGCCCCCTTCAATAGGCCTCCTAATAGGCCAGTGGAGGTAGCAGAGAAAATGTCCCCTGCAGCAGCGCGAGATCTCTTATTTTACTCCTCTTCTCTTTGTACAGTAATGAGCGCAGATAAAATAGATCCCAACTGAATTTAGTTCATTTCATTACAAAGACGGGATGGTAATTCTATTCTGTTTTCTTTTCCCCTTCTTTGATGGATTATTCACGTAAAACCATTCAACATATAGATGGAATCGGTCAGATTTCTCTTTTATCTCGCTTACCCTTTAAACGGAGCGCTCCGCAATGCCTCTTCAGTACTGGCCCCCAAATTAAAACGCTGCCAGACTCGCATGTTGCCATTGTGCAGGAAATGGGTCAGCAATCCATTAAGATGCCATTAGATAATCTAATTTAGGGAGCTAATCCTTAAACGAAGCACGCTGTATGCCCGGACCTGTGCTTGCAGGGAGTAGAATTAGTGAGGTTTGGGAGCTTGGACAGGGCAAGGGGAGGCCATCTTGAAGGTTACCTGAGGAAATACAAGCAATCGAGGTCACTTTTTTTTTTTTTGTCCAGAGCTGCTCAGGGACATAAAGCAAAAACTTGTATAAAGACAAAATATACAGTATAAGAATAGTGGCATTTTAAAGCAAATTTTGGTGCGTCCAGGTTGCAGCGACGCTGCTGACAGTTTGGAACAACGATACCCAGAATTACTGTAATGTGGTGCCAAAAAACTGCATTTTCAACTTGGCCTGTATGCGATTGCACCATAAAAATGAGAAGCAAAATATCAATCACTGAGGAGTCTGACTTTCTTTGGATGGAGCACCCACTTGCTGCTTTTTAGGACACATTCCAAGTAATGAAAAAGGCGAATCTGCAAAGCCCCCCCCCCCCCCACACACACACACACACACACACACACACACACACCCCCACACACACACACACACACACTTTGTGATTTAGCCTGATAGCAGAGGAGTTCTTTACATAAAAACCCTGCCCAGTGCAGCTTTAGGTTATGGGATGCAGATAGGGACTGACAGCCATCGATTTTAACAAGATTAAAACCGATCCGCTGGTTTAGTGCGCACAAAGGCCCGCAAGCCCGCTTTTGTAGATGTGTGGTCCCCCCTAATATAAGCCATTACCTGAGAGGAGTCTCGTAAGGACAGAGAGGAACACAGAGGGATGGAAGGAGGGAGGAAGAATGACAGAAAGAACAGGAAAAAGAGAAAGCTGCTGCAGCCCTTGGCCACTCTATGCACTCTTTGTTCACCAAGGTAGGAAAAACTTAATCCCCCCTTTCCTGTCCGATGATTTTTGGCAGGGTGAAAGAGGGAAGGAGGGAGGGAAGAAAGCAGGAGTGAGAGGATAGCATGAGGACGGGCTGGACAGGGAATAAAAACGGAGAGGATTAGCCTTGAGGTTGTTTTTAACTCTTTGGACACTCAAAAACAATCTAAAACTTTTTTTATTTTGAATACATCACTGTCTTTCTTTCTTTAAGTCTTCATTAAGAGTCTCTTTTAGGCCATGAGGTGAATTGAATTTGCACTTCCATTGTTTCAAGTAAAAGAGCAGTGACTAGTGATTTGTATAAAATGCAGACTGGTTGACCAGTGGCTTTTCATGAGCGCAGACGATGTTGTCCTATAGTGAAGCTTCACAAAGACCTGTTCCACTTCTGCAAACCAGCATTTTCAGACCTTTTTTTGTTTCTTTTGAAAACTCCTCCTTGTCATCCATCTTCTTCCCAAACATTCCGCATTTTTCCCCACTTTCTTTGTCCCGCCATCATCCGTCTTTCCCCCTCTCTTCTTCATCCGTCTTGAGCCATCCAGGTTTTATCCGCTGTTGTGACGCACTTTTAGCACGTCGTAAAAAGTTAGTTATTGGTGAATCGGGTAGGAAATATGCGACACAGGTATTCTCAGACTTCGCGGGGGTGATGGGAGAGGTGGGAGGGTGTTAGATGAGTGCACACTGGGGGCCTGTGGGGGGGGGGAGAAGGGGGCGGCTAATTATCTGACATCTACGTAGTGCAGCACCCCACGGGAACAACATGCTGTTTGTTCCCACTCGCGTTTTCAGTTAGCACCGTTGCTCCCCAGGAACAATCACTGTGTTGTTTTGCCATTAGCGTGAGATGAATAGGGATGGGACAGCTTTGTGTAGGGACCCCCCCCTTCCACTTTCTACCCACCACCCCCCTCCCCACCACCACCACCACCACCAATCACACTCTCATGTTTTCTATACTGCCATCAATGCAGAGAAGAGGGCCTACGTCACGGCCCTCTCACATGATGCCCTTCACTGGGAATCAAGTGGCATCATCTCAACTTAGATTTATGAGCTAGTGCTGCCATTTTTCTTTTTGTTTACCCCTTCTGAACAAAACAAAAATAAGACCTTGAACCTTGATGACTGTCAGCAGAGCAGTGACGCTGTTTGTTAGCGGAGCAGCGTTCAGGATAATTGAAGGAAAGAATCTGATTTTGACTGCACAAACAAATTAATGGCATGTGACTAATCTCTCCATCTCTCTCTGTGTTTTCTGTCTCCCTCTCTACAGTCCTGGTACCTGGGCGAGCTTAGTTCCATTCCAAGTGTCGAACGGGACTCCGATTCTGCCAACAAATGTCCACCAGAACTACAGCATAAACATCATTGGTGAGCCCCTGGTCCCCGCTGAGACGGGGAACTGAACACACACAAGAGGCCGGATGACCCTCCTATGGGTGGATGCGTTGGTGGGGGTGTTGGTGGTGCACAGCTAGCACTAAAGGTGTCCGCAGCCATGGATGAAACCAGCAATGCAGCACGAGCTGCACAATCGTCCCCCCTCCCTCCCCATCTCCCCACCCCCGTCCCTCCCCATGAAGGACACTGGCTGTGAAGTGAAGACGAGGTTCGGAGGAAAGAAAAAAGAAAACGCTTCAGGTCTGCTGTCTTCTCCCCCCCCCCCCCCCCCCCCCGCCCAGCCCCACACACCCACCACCCACCAGTCAGTTGTTGTGTTTGCAGAACTTTTCAATCCATTCAAATACTGTGATGTATAGATGCCTTAATGTTTTATTGCATGACACTCTAGTCTCTTAGCGGCAATTCCTACTATTTTTCCATGTTGGGGGAAGATGTAAAATCTCGATTTACACACAAGTGAAGAGGTCTGCGTATTGACAACCTCTGCCTGGTGGATGGCTCAGAGACTCTAAGCTCTCCGATCAGACCTCTTGAAAAGAGGCTTTCCCACGTCAAACGATTCACTGTGTACACCATAGGAACAAAAAAAACATTGTGAATTCAGAGTGTTTTTTTCTTCCGTTTGCTTTCAGTTTACTGTGATACGACTCTTTGTTCAGAGAATGTGTTGACTTTGTTTATTCTTTACTGCTACTTACTTCAAGAATTAACGTAAATGCTTACGGTAAGAGTTGAGAACTCTTGATGCAGTTTTCAAAAAACACTAAATGCTCGGCTTGAGATTGGGCCCCTCATTAAAAGAATTTGCAACTCCTTTACAAAAGGATTTTAGAAAAGACGGAGAATAAGAAAATCTCGATAGAGGCAAGTGCAATTGAATTTTTGAAGGGAAGCTATCAGTCTGTCAGCCCTAAGACTCTAAAGGAAGGGGGATAAATATTAAATGGTTTTATGGGTAAAATGTTTAAGGAAACATTTGAATTTGATTTCAGTCACATATCCGTCTTCTCACAGGAGAAAAACATCAAGCGTGGGAGGCAGTTGAAGGCAAGCACTAAGCTACCTGTGCAGTGCTGAGCAACACCAGCACTTCTTTTGAGCCCTTCCCATCATTATGGGGAGTTTTTTTTTTTAATTTATTTTGGAGGAAAAAAATAGCATAAGCATAGAAATGAGACACACATAGTGTGTAAAAATGGCATTTCCTGTTTTTAAAAAATGTTCACGATAAGATCAAGAGCATATGCATTTGGCCATCAGCTTCTAAAGCTTATGTTTACAAAAAAATATATATATGGAATGCAAAGTGTTAATCCATGGAAATGTACAATTCATGCAAATGTACAGTAGGCTTATGTGTAAAGCTACAGTTTGTGCAAGGTTAACTCTACAGTGGAAGAGGTTGGAAACTGAAATTATGAATCCAGGTGGTGGCAAATCCCTGAAATCTAGAATTGTGCACGGCATGTTCACAGCCATTGCCTCTCCAGTCCAGACATATTTATACAAGGAAAATCTCTCCAATACTCTTAATTTGCACGATGACATATAGTCCACATTACGTGCCTTGCCTTTGAATATAGAGACATCACTACACTTGTTTTTGCTGCATTTATCATTATAGAAAAAAAATTAACATTTTTATGATAAGAATTGTTTTGTACTCTGAATGAAATTGTTGATTTTTAACTTCATGTACTACTCTATCTCACAGTTACATTGCATATCAAGGCTGTGTATAGTTGCCGTTTTAAAGTTTGTAATCAACCAGCATTTTTTTTTTTTCAGTATTTTGGTGGTTTTTCTAATAACCTGTCATCTTTTGTTTTCCTTTTTTTTTTTTTCGATGCTCATGTTTGTTCACTTCCAATTACTATTGTGGAGGGTGGAATTCAGAATTATGAAAATTATGCAATACCAAGTTTTGCCTATGTAGGTAGTGCTTATAGATGCGTCAATTATTAGAGGCTAGTTTGGAGATAGACAATATTGTAATGCATTTATTTTGTTGATATCGTTGTTTGTCGTTGTTGTTGTTGTTGATGATGTTGTTGTTGTTGTGGGTGTTTTCCTTTTTTATTGACCAAAGTGGGGACTGCTTTCTATGCAGTGTATGACAAGGTCTTTTTTTTTTTTTCTTTCTTTCTTCAGGATATAGGCCTACCGAATGACGGCGTGTTCCAGTGTATTTTGAATTCGGGAGTTTTAAGGGGAGGGGCGGTATTTTTCTAGAAGTACTTATAAAACAAAATGCACCCTTGGTCTTTCTACGGCTGCAAAGTCACTGATTGGTCTACTGTGACTCTTACTTTCAACTTTCCACCTGGGGTGCTAGCATGTGACCTAGAAGGAGCTCATTTTTTTCACAGGAGAGACGGCTTGACTTGAGTATGACAATCACTTTAAGAAATCATTACGCGTAGAACCCCATTTTCTCTCGAACGTAGATCCCTTAAAGACGCCGGACGCCGTTGTGCGCTCTTATCGAACGCTGCGCCGCCATACTATTCTAGACGTCACCGAATGCAATTCCCAAGTAGATGCCTTAAAACACATCAGTGAAGTGGCCTGTGACCTGCGCAACAATCACACACCGACTAATGCTCGTGAGACCTGTCCAAATCAGTTCCAGACAGGCTCAGGCAAGCCTTTAGAAAGTATTTTATAAGTAGTAGATTTGTATAAATGTATATACGATATGCACATATGTCAATTCCTGAGATACTTCCCAGCCCAGTAGAGTATGTTGACGTAAATATTGGAATAATGGTGTTTTCTAACTCCATGTCCCGTGGCCCAGTAGTGTAGAATCCACTAGAAGAAAAATATAGCACTTAACTAGCACATAGGCAATCGTCTTCTCCCCCCGTACAGTGTTTTGATCATAGTCTTAAACTAAATCTCTCAGGCGTATTACAGGGCATTATTTATATCAATCATTATCTTACCATTTTTATTGTAAAAAACTGTCACAGAGAGAGCAGCGCCTCCGATGCTGCTATGACACCGTTTGCACTCTTTCCCTACAATCGTGAAAGATCCCCTCGGAGAGACTGTACTACCGCGGGCTCTCCGCCAGTAGTAAGCAGAGGACTAAGAAATAGTAAACGTTTTAAAAATAATCCTCAAGTCAAGCTCAATCTCTCCGTCTTCACCCAGATTTCTTATGCAGAAAATTTTTTAAAAAGTCACCCCGTTCTATGTGCACTGTTCTGTCTTTTTTTTTGTTGTTTTATTCTTTTAAAAGAAAAGTGCTTTGCAGCCTTTGGCCATTGGAGACCCCACTGACGTGCATTGTCCCCAAGTGTATTTGTGAGTGGGTGGGTGTGTTTGCCTGTGTGTGTGTGATAAAAATGTGTCAGGGTCACTGTGCTGTTGGTGTTTATTTGAATAGGAGACTGTACATAAAGGTAAATATCCTGATTGCGTCGATAGCAGTAGTCTATGGGGTTGAACTCTGCTTTGGCAGCTCGAGTGTTCGTGTGCATGTGTGTGTGAATTTGTGAGCTGGGTGTGTGATCGAGTGCCTCTGACACTACACAATGAGAGAAGATGAGGGTCTTTCTATTAAAAAAAAAAAAAAAAGCCTGCCATAGGACAGGAGTTTGTACACTGTAAACTTTCTCAAGAGTTCTCCTCTTAAAGCCCTTATTTGTAAATCTTCAATTCTGGGGTAAAATGAGTCAGTTCCATTGTAGGAAAAAAAAAAGCTAAATTAATTTTTGTTCTGGAGGCTGGATTTGAGTTAGAACTCTCCAGGTTTCCCCGATTAGTAGAATCTAAAGTGTTTTCATTGGTTGTATTCCTGTATGTAAAGTCAAAAAATGGGGGGGGGGGATATTATATACAGATCCATAAATATTAAAAAAACAACAATGAAGGCATTTTTATTATTAATATTCTTATTTCTGATCTTGGTTAGTGCTTAGATATTTCCATATGGGAAACACTTCATGAATATTTGAATTGTTGTTCTTTCATTAGTGTGGCCATAGCGAGTGTGATGTGATTTATCTCATTTTTTTGCAAATGGGTGTGAATTCTTGTCCAACAAGATCTTGGTGTGAGTGTGTTTCTTGTAGCAGCTGGGAGGTGACTTCACTTAACCAGTAGAAAAAAAAAAAGGCCCCAGATTGCACCTGACCTTAAGCGAGAATCAGGGTAAAATCTGCAGTGACAAACGTCCTCGATGAATCTATCATAGTTTTGTTTTTTTTGTTTTTGTTTTTTTTCGGAGGAAATGTTGCAAGACGACATAGATCAGATTTGGCCGGCCAATGTTAAACCGTATGCAGACGATACTCTAAAATATCTCTTTAAAGATCAGTACCAACATCTAGGCATCACTCATTTTGCACATTCCACATGCTGTCTATGCCTGATGTGAGGGAGAAAACACTTCATTCACACTACAAACAAACATTAACATTAACTGCAGGTGCTTCAGAATAGGGTACTATACCTTCCAGCTGATAATAGCTTGTGTATTTGGGCATGGTTACGCATTTCTGTTGCTACGCAGGGTGTGAATGTAGCCTGTCAAAAAGCTCTTTATGAAATTTTAATCAGTGTTCCACTCATCAGAAAGAGTCATATTCAAGGCAGACTTTGACACTCAACCTTATTTTAGAAAGTATTATGCCATTGATCGCTGTGATCATTAAGAAACAGGACAACTTTATGCAAGGAGGACCTGTGGCACTCATGCAATATGTATGATTTTTCCTTTGTAACTGAATGTCACGCACTCTGTAGGGACTGAGAGGGCGTATACATGCAGAATTATAGGAAAACATTAATTAATACTTCATTTTTCATCTTACATGAGCAATACACACCTTCCATACGTTGGCTAGCTGCTAGTCACTTTGCATCAGGTTGTAATAAAACATGAAAACCAGCATTTTTACAGGATGTAACACTCACCAAAAGAAGACAAAAAGATAGCAATGCAGTGCCTGTTCAAGCTGTCCAAGTGTCTATTGTATATAATTGTAAAATGTGATAGACTTACTTTCATATGTGACAAGAAAAACACCATCACACACAACAGAATGTGGCAAACTCATCTAGAAATATGCTCTTTATTACTTCTTTGATGTTTTTTTTTTTGGTTGCAATTTATTAATTATGTCAGCACACAATGCCCACATCAAGCTTGTTGAAAATTTGAGAGGATATGTTCATTTTTCTTTTTTCTTTTCTTTATTTTTCAGTAGGGGGAGTGGGGCGGGGGGGGGGTCAGTGCTACATTAAGAGCAGTGAAAGGTTGAAATAATGTCTTTTCTTAAGATTACTCACCAGTTTTCTCTGCAGGGCTGATTTATTTTTTTGGGTCTTGTGGCACTTTTACGTCCCTCTGCGCACACATTTCTACTTTGTGAATCATGGTGGAATTATATATAACAAACAACAACAACAACACCAACAAAACAATATGTAAACAGTCTCCAGTAGTGATCGTAGTTACACTGCAAGTGTGTGCAAAGGTCTATGTATGTATCTGAATGTACGTTTTAGAGGACTTTTTGGAAACCTTTTTTTGTTATTTTATCTTTTCATTGACCGTTTAGGAGCCACAGGTGTCCATTGTGAACTGTATAGCGAAGGCCTTGATATCCCTTCTTTTATTGATTTTAGAAACGCCGAGCATTAGGCGATGCCTTCAAGCTGGTTACATTTGGTGCAGGGGCTAAAATTGCCACAAGATTAAAATCAGTGTAAATAAAGGCTCAACTTTTTGTGATTGTTACTGTTATATCCAGCCTATACTGCTAGCAGCTGTTTTTACTGCAGTCAATTACTGGAAGTGGATATATTTCCTATGCAAAACTGTTTAAACAATAAAATGAGCTATGCTACAAAAAGGACTTTTATGTTATGGCTCTTTCTTGTGTTTGTTTTATTACATTTGAGTTTGAACGATTGCAATTTGAGACCTAAATATAAAAGTTCCTGTTTGAGGTCCGACATCAGGTTCAGTGTAAACTGCCACATTTCTGTATTCAAGCCAATTGGCTGGACATTGTGGGGGAAAAAGCATTAAATTGTTCTAAGGGACTGTATTGAAATTGTTATGGTGGAGGGATGGTCAAGGGAGGCGGTGGTTTATGTTTTTTTTTTTCCCCCTCATTCATTCATTCACCCGTTGTGGCTTTTGTGGTTTTGATATTTAACGCTGCGCTCTGGAAGCGCAACACCTTGTGACTCATCTATCATTTAATTCTGTGGCTGAAATTATCGTTTACTTAGCATCTCTTTCTTCAAAATAGAGTCTGACTGTGACATATTTGTAGTCATGTTTCCCAAAAATGCATTATTTTGAGGAAGGAAAGAGCTTGAGGAAATATTAATAACGCTAGGGACCGTCTTGATTTTTTTCTTCTTAGATTCAACACAATAATTTCTATACAGTGCCTAAAACAGATTAGGGATACTGACTATCTGTATTAGAGCGCAAGATAATGGCAGCAGCGTTCAGGTCACCCCACCCAGGAAAGTTTTGCTGAGAGAGCGAAACAAGGTGAGTAATTGCTGCAGAGGTGGAATAAGGACAGTGCCAAATCAGATGAACCAGAACTATTTGACTTTAAGTATTAAACTAATTGGATTTCATTGATTCTCAGAAGTGTGTCTGTAACAGTTTCCCCTGAAAGCAAACATTGGTTTTCATGTCCTGGAGCGATCCCATGACCCCACATACCCATGCTCCACCGTGGTATTACTCCAGCTAATCTACTGTAATACCCCAATCCCTGAGGAATGGGAGACAGACTACAGTGTTTGGACCACAGCAGTCTGCTGGGACCTCGGAGGGTCATGCAAGGTAACTATCCATCTGGGTCACTGTGTCAAGTACACCAAGCTCTGATCTAGTAAGCCTTTCTAATGGGATTGAGGACATTGAAGGAGGCAAAAGTTGGGCTAAAGCACCAATTAAGTCTCATTACGGGCCTGTGTGATGGGCTCAGGGCTCAGCTGGACACTTGATGACAACAACAGTGCCCACAAGGCCTGACTCCCTGTCCGAAGCAGGGGCGCCCCCCTAATGGCCGGTTGAGGCACCGCATGCTGCACACCAATCACAGAAAAGCCCACCTGGCCTCAGGCACAAACCAGGGTTCATTTGGCTATCATTAAAGAGGACCAACAATGTGGCACGCTGATATAAAATTACCCGATCTATAATGGTAATCATCATGCCATTTATCAAAATTGGCCAGTTGAGTCAACATCTGGCTTCAATAGGGGGTTCTAGTCGGTGAGGGTCTTGGCAGCGTCTTGTACCCTACATATTTTCCACTCTCTTTTATCAAGGCCTGCTGTCAGTGATTTGACAAAGCTAAATAGATGATGATTTGGCCCTATTATGTTTCACAGGGCTCAAGCAAAGGGGATTTGTTGATTGCCTTTGTGTTTGTCCAGTATTTTTTCTTTCCTTCTATACCCTCATGGATCCAGGAGAGGTAACGGCGCCTTGTGGTTCTCCGGCGTTCTCCGGCGTGCGTCTGACTGTGTACCAAAAGGGAGGATGGAGAGAGGGGAAAAAGCACAGCGAGTACTCTCACACAACCCTGTGAGTGCAGAGGCTAGCCTGGGCTGTTGGACGCGAGCCAATGCCAGCACAAAGAACTCTGTCACATCCCCAAGTTTTATGGGAGGAATATAATATTCATCTTGTGTGCTGTTGGAATAAGGTAATGAATTTATCTGATCCTTTCGTCTTTTTGGCATCAAACTATGAGTGTAATGCACTTTATCTGGCAGGAAGTCATTAAGGTAGAATTTGTGCAGATTTTTCATTGGTATATGACTAAGGGAAAGATTTACATTAATGTTTGGTGCAGACAATGTAGAGGTCATGATTTCAATACAGAAAGGAAACAGCCTAAATAATAGCCTATTAACTTGTTTGAAATAGATAAAATCTCATGTTTGTCTCTTGTCACAAGGGAGGAGGTTTCAGTAACCACGACTCCGCTTTAAGGTTTTCTATATAACATTCATAGCATTAATAGCAAGCAGTATTTGCTATGTAAATGTTACGGCTGTCAAAGTTAACGCAATAAAAACACGTTGACGTAAATTTGTTTTAGCGCCACTAATTTCTTTAAGTCATTAGCACAACTTGAGATTTTTAGGTTGTAGTGGGCTCAGTTTTGAAAGCTAGAGTGAAGATACTGGCATCGAATGAAACTAGAAACCTAATGAAACCATTGATACCAACCAGGTCAGACTAGCTTGTCACAAAGGAGGTTAAATAAAGCTCCAAATTTACACTAAACTGTGGCAAGGAAAAAAGCATGGCCATTTTCAAAGGGGTCCCTTGACCTCTGACCCCAAGATATATGAATGAAAATGGGTTCTATGGGTACCCACGAGTCTCCCCTTTACAGACATGCCCACTTTATGATAATCACATGCAGTTTGGGGCAAGTCATAATCAAGTCAACACACTGACAGCTGTTGTTGCCATGTTATGATCTGATCATATTTTTTATGCTAAGTGCAGTACCTGTGAGGGTTTCTGGATAATATCTGTCATTATTTTGTTGTCGTTAATTGATTCCCAGTTAATAAATATATGCATGCATTTGCATAAAGCAGCATATTTGCCCACTCCTGTGTTTATAAGAATATTAGATACTTGACAAATCTCCCTTTAAGGTACATTTTGAACAGGTAATGTGATTATTTTACAAGGAATCCAAATTAATTATGGATAATCATGTGATTAATAATGACTAAATATTTTCATTGATTGACAGCCCTAGTAAAGATATAGTGGAGAATGTCTACCTGTGTGTCTTATAGTCAGAGTTTCAGTGCTTTGTTTACATAGCCAGGCTGGCCTTGTGTGCGTGCTTGTGCATGTGAGCGTGACAGACAAAAATAATTCATTTTCAGGCATAATTCATTTATTTGGAAATAGTAAGGTAAATAGTGTCCACAACGCGGTTGCTGTTGCCATTTTTTTCACTGTTAGCAGCGTTAACCGCTCAGCTGCCATGTTGAGAGCTGTGCAGAGGCAACAGAAATGCTCCCAACCTTGCATTTGCACCTTTAAAGGAATAGTTCAGCATTTTCGGGAATAGACTGAACAAAGTGCAAAAAAAGACATGATGTGGTTCTAGCAGTAGCTAGTTGTAGCTAGCTGTTTCCCCTGCTTCCAGTCTGTATGCTAAGCTAAGTTAACCATTTCCTAGCTATAGCGTCAACAGTATGAGCGTGGCTAATCTTCTCATCCAACTCTCTGCAAATAAAGTGTATTCCCCGAAATGTCTTTAACTAATAAATAACTGTTATGACATTAGGGTGTGCTTCACCAAAAGATATTTTGTAGATATCCAAAGTGCAAGAAATTTCACGAGAGCCCACCTCTTTTGATGTAGCGCCTTCGTGAAGGAACACTCAAGATCTCAGACAACAGCCTGCGTCTGTTTGCAAAAATGCAGTTGAAGAGAGCTCGAAGAATAAAGGAGGGCTGTCTGAAAAATGCACTAGTCCTAAATAGTACTCTCAGCTCTGCGTATTCCCACACAAATTTGCATAAATTTCATAGTCTAAGTCATGGACTGTGGCTGGAGCGTGTTATTAGTCTATCTTTGCGTGGTAGTACAGGCCGATCACACTGAGGGTTGTTGTTATCTCATTGAAAGCACCCTGGTATTACACCCGGCGGATTGAGAGTGGGTCTTAAGATCGTGGGATTTGTTCACATATAAGCATGTCTGTTTGGATGCGCAGAAAAGAAACAGGTGTTCACTGTTTTGTGTGTGTGTGTGTGTGTGTGTGTGTGTGTGTGTGTGTGTCAGGAAGCAAACTCATGTGTGCGTCTTTGTGTTGCCCCCCCCCCCCGTGATGTTTGTTCGCAAGCACACATAGGATGAGAACATGCCGTTCATGTGTGTGTGTACATGTGTGTGTACATGTGTGTTTGTGTGACTTGACAGAGGGGTGGGGGTGCTTTATTGAAAAGTACTCCTCTCCTCCCCTGTTCAACATGCTGGATTAGCACCAGCAGTTTCCCATGGAGCTGTCCCCTCCCAGCCCCCTGGCCATTTGCATAAGGCGCAGACAGGCGGAGATGTGACAAACAAACCTGGCACACACAGCGCCGGCTGCCTCCTTTTACATGAACTCTCTCCCTCGTTCTCGACAAGAAAGAGACACAAGCTAGAGCTCAGGCGAACCCACCTGTGCGCCATAAATGTCCAGGAGTCTGAACTCTACAGTATAAATAAAATTAGGTTTGAAGCCTGGTGATCATAGTGATTCACAAGTAAAGAAAAGCAAAGGGCTGAAGGAGGTGAGAAAGGCTTTCATTGCTCTGTCATTTGGACAAAACTCCCCTGAATCAAACTATCCTCCCCCCTCGTTTTTCTCTCCCTCCAAGATGGTAATGTTCACCTTAAAACATCTTTACTGTACTGTAGCTACATAACACAGCTCTCTGCACTGCTGTCCGGCCGCCAAGTTCCTATCAAGCCCCTGATTTATGGCGCTTGATGCATTCCTTGGCCCTGGCGAGGAGGCAGTTTAGCTGAAATATGAGACGAGATGCAGAGAGAACACACTCAAAGTGTGTTTCAGTTTAGCCTGCCTGTGCACCGCAACGCTTCGAATTTTGTCTGTGCAAAACCTGAGTGACAACTTGGGACATTTTTTTATCTGTGGACGGCGAAATATTTCAGCAATGTGGCATGGTCTGTCCGCCTCATCGGCATGTCGTGTTGGCTGATAACAAAAAGAAGAACTGTAACCCAGCTGACATGAAGCCCACAAACCCCCTTTTGTTGGTTGTGACGTGCAGTTTTCGGCCTCCTAAATTACATCGGGATTAAAAATGTTAACTGCAACTCCTTTCCTGTCCACTTACACATAGAAAATTGCATGCAGGTGTATGACAGGGAAAAAAAAGATCAACTTTACAGTAGTATTTTGTCGTAAATGGCTTTCTTGCTTGTGCGGTAAAGACCTGTAATCAATCATAGAGGCTTTAAGTAGCTGTTTGTCTTCATTTGGGTCTTAATGCAAAATTGCTGATAAACTGAAATCTGATAAACGGAAACAGACATTTCTGAAAAAGAAAAAAAAAAAAGTCGGCGTATGAAGCGCTCGCTGTGTGTTGCTTTGTCTGCTCCCAAGTTACAACAGTGTGATTACATGCTTTATTAAGTGCTGAAGTGCACTCCCTGAGTAAAAGCAGATGTCACCACAAGGTCTGTCACTGAGTCTGGATCTGGGTGCCTGTGGTCAGTGTCTCAGCCTGCTTTTAGCTCCTTGTGGTTTCCCATCAATTCAGCACACAAAATTGTCACCAAACAGAGCTGGTGAAAATGTAGACCAACAAAATCACTGCATGTTTCTATTTCCCTGAACATATACAACAGCAGTATACAGTATGCTAGGAATAAAAACAAGACAGATGTTCTCTACTGCTAATAATAATGTGGTCTGGCATGAGTATTTTACGGTTAATTGAGTTTATCTGCTGGACAAGGCACCAACGCACATATACCGAGGGCTGCACCAGACCTAGTTCAGAAAGAAGTGGATTTTTGTGTCATATGGAGAAGGGTAACCATCCATGACACCCTTATGCTAATACAATGATGAGCAACACACTACATCCCTACCATAGGCTGTATTTAGATGGATGACGTGTTTCTACTTCCTCCTACTGTGCAAAAGTGAAGCCAGAATAGCCAAGATATAGGAGCTGCCGTCTTGAGATTTTGACGTCATTTGGAGCCTGAGTGTGCGCAGTAGTTATCGAGGGGCTCGTCTGAGCCAATCACGAGCTGAGCATGACCACAGCTTGCTAGCATGAGCCACCAAGTTGCTATGTTAGCACCACAGTAGCTGTTTGGCTAGAAAGACACAATAACTAACCATAATAACTACATTTATGATTAAACTGACACACACTATTACACAAACAAATGGAAAGTTAAAGTTTAATCCAAAACAGCTGTCAGTCATAACATCTCATCCCCTTTTATAGCATTCAAATAACTAAATAAAATTAACTTATCAGTAAAATGAACACTTGAACATACATTAGTGTGATAACAACTACCTAAAATGACAGAAACCATGTTTGGGAAAAATGTGTATGACGTATATTTTGACTTTTTAGTTTCATTCATGTCCCATCCACTAACACAGAGGGGGCGGGACTTATGACCGACCATGCAGCCAGCCACCAGGGGGCGATAGAGATGTTTTGACTTCACTAATGGGGCGCTGTCATGTCGTCCATCTTTATAAACAGTCTATGTTCCCTGTTAGATCCAGGGTTGCTGGTCTGGATATGAGTCCGACCTTTGACCTCTATATTAAGGACAGCAAGTTAATGGTGTCTATCTTATGCTATATTTTATCACATCAGTCTACACAGAACTCTGATGCATTTATTTAACTTATAAAAATCAATGTTTCTGTAAAGAGCCTTCTTTGGGGTAAGCTCAGTCACCTGACTCCAACTAGAGTACATTTATATAAATTATACATGTTTCTCATTAATGTGTCTGAATAATATGAACATGTGTCTGTCTCTCTACTGGCCTGCAGCTGATCACCTTGATTTGTAACTCCTGTCCTCGTTACTGTTCATGCCAGTCAGGTGATTGCTGCTCATCCTGAAGAACGCTGTAGACTGAACCGTCTGCCTGCGAGCCAGCACCTCACCAGAACAGGTGAGTGTTTCCTCTCTGTTTTTCACTTCACACCATATTATATATCACATTAAATCACTTCAAAATCGCTAGTTTGTCGGTAGTGTGCCAGCACCTCCTTGATCCACAGAGGCATGGAGAGGGCCAGGGCAGGGCCAATACCAATACCGGTGAAATTCCATGATTCTAGGTACCAGTTTGATCCCACAGTCAAAAACAGACATAAACCAATAAATCCCATGTACTTCAACATATGCTGCTTTATTACTGTTTGCATACTGTTTTTTCTTAGGAAGTTCAGAAACAGGTCATAATTCCCTCTCTGTTATCTAAGCTTCTCACCAAAAACTACAATTTACAAGATTACATTTGTACACATCATGATAACATACTTCGCCCTCATTTTTACTGAATAGACTCCTCCGTTTTTTTAATTTATTTTTTTATCCGTGGGAGGTTTCGCAGGCTGAGCAGGGAATTCCAGACGTCCCTCTCCCCAGCAACATATTTCAGCGCTTCCTAGGGGACCCCGAGACGTTACCAGGCCAGACGAGATACATAATCTCTCCAGTTTGTTTTGGGTCTACCCCGGGGCATCTTACCAGCTGGACGTGCCCAGAAAACTTCCAAAGATAGAAGTCCAGGAGGCATCCTGATCAGATACCCGAACAACCTCAGTTTGCCCCTTTTAATGCGACGTTCTGCTCTGAGCTCCCTCCGGATGTCTAAGCTCCTCACCCTCTCTATGGCTGAGCTCAGCTACCTAATGAAGGAAACTCATTTTGGCTGCTTGTATCCACGATCTCATTCTTTCGGTCACTACCAAAGACTCATGACAATAGGTGATGGTCAGAACGTTTGGACTGCTAAATTGAGAGCTTTGCCTTTGGGGTCAGCTCCCTCTTCACCACGATGGTCCAGTTTAACGGCCACATAACTGCAGACGCCACATCTCCCGCTCTAATGTTCCCTCACTCATGAACAAGACCCCAAGATAATTAAACTTCCTCACTTCGGGCAAAGACTAACTTCCCACCTGGAGTGTGCAATCCACCAGTGTCCGGCAGAGCTCCATGGCCTCAGACTTCAAGGTACTGACCCTTATCCCGACTGCTTCACGCTTGGCTGCATGCTGCAGGTCACAGTTCGATGAAGCCAACATAACCACACCTTGCTGTTTGCAAGGTGGAAAAAGTGTGTGCGCATCCCTTGGACATGTCAGTAGCGAGTTTACCGCGTCCCAAACACATTTTCTATCATCCCTGGGATGACGGGACACTACTTAGCCTCAAGTCGTTAAAAAGCACAATAATGAAAATGCTTGATATGCTATTTGAAAAGCAACTTTTGCACCCAACACATAAATGGGCAGGGGCCCCCCACCCCTCCCACCCTAATGCACACCAGTGCATTGTGCATTATCGCATCACATCACATCCCAGTAACTTTTACCCATGAAAAACTAATCTTCAGTTTTTCAGTTTTTGTTTTTTATAGTACACTACAGCATCATGTCTGGGAAATAAATCAAAAAAATATGGCATCAGAATATTTCAAGGCTAATGTAGCAGCTACATTTTAAAATAAGTGGTGTTCTGCTTTAATCTGACTCTTTGCATATGTGCTCCCTGTGTTTCCCAACACTGGGAGAGAACAATGGTTGGGATTGACCTGCCATGGTATTAATTAATCATCGCACATCTGCAAGTGTGTATGCCCATTTTGGTGCATGTTAATGTTTGTTGAGTCCTGTGTGTGTGTGTGTGTGTGTTACAATGGTACTGTGGCACTTTGGCACCTGTGCTACATTATAAACCTAAAGGCTTGGATAATAAGCTGCAGGTGCACTCCTGGCAAACAGAGAGGAGATGCAGGGGGTGGCACTGCTGGAGTGTGTGTGTGTGTGTGTGTGTGTGTGTGTGTGTGTGGTGGTGGGGGGGGTAGTCACCTGCTGTTGCTGGTGGCACTCTACATTCGTAAGTATATGACATCACCCTGGCTCCTGTACTTTGCTCTAAACAGTGCGTTGGGTGGACTTTTTTTTTTTTTTTATCAGTAGGAAACGACACTTCTTCCAGGAAATTGGCTTCAAAGTGCCCCAACAAAGAAACCAGCCCTTTTGTCCATCATTCCCTTCAGTCTGTGGCGCTGTCAATAATTATTGATGTTAATTACCGCGATGATTAGGGTAATTTCTTCATAGCTGCGTTGGCAGGTATGCAAAGTAAAGATGGGCTGATGGAACAGACCACAGACGGGGCTTCTCTCATTGACAGCATAGAGTTGAAGTGACAACCAATAAGGAGGCAATCTACTTCATAAAAATCTAATTAGGTGATGAATGGTGCAATGTATAGACTCTGGCATCGTAATATTGCACTCCCACCTGTGAAAATACTAGCTGAAATAATTGTTTATGTTGGGGGGGGACTGCTTTATGTATACAAAACTGGCAGTATCTTAACTATGGCATCCATAAACATCTGCCTCGTGTAACCCTGCTAGTAGATATGCTGCATATATTACACGTATTCTACCAAGATAATTGGTCCTGCAGCACATTTAAGTTAGCATTTTAAAAGTGACAAAAGATGTTTTCCAGTGTGAGATATTCAAAAAAAAATATTGCCAAGCTTGAAAATAACATTGCAGACTTCACAAAATCTTTTTCCAGCACTTTTCTGTAGAAGATTGATGAGTAAAATTCACATCATTATAGCTTTCGAATCCCTCACCTGCTTAACATTTACTGTACTTTCTGCTGAAGCCCTGCTATACTCTTGGTTAATGGCTTCCAGACTTCATCTTGGCTGAAGCACATCGATGTGATTGAGCGAGAGCTCTCCTCTGACGCTGGAAACTGTGACCGACTGCTAAGATTTGTTTGTATGTTTAACACAGTACAATAGGAGTTGGTTTAAACCCTTCTTAAGGCGTTTACCTTCAAAGCTAAGGTTGTATCTGGGTCCCTCAACTGTTCTCTGCATTGCATTTTGGTTTTAAAATGTATTAGCACGGCAACTGTTAGCTTAACATTAACAAAGAGCATTAGCCCACGTGAAACAGGCCGTCTGGATGTGAAGCATATCAAAATGACAAATTTAAAATCCTTGGTTTTAGAAGTAAGGTAGCGAGGCAGCATACAACATATGGCGCCGCACATTCAAACCTGGCAACAGGCAATGGATTAACAATGAAGATTTCCTCTAAATGAAACAAAAACCCATCAAAAAAGGACCATCATTAAAAAGGGCTGCAAGTGTAACCTTCACTTTCATGTGCCCATGGGAGTGAGCGTGACAAGAGAGGGAGACTTTTTGATTGTTTCTGCTGCATTCAGAGAGAAACCGAACATGCAATGAGCTCTCGGATCTTCTCATCCACACTTTCCCATATGGCATATGGATCCGGGTGTAGATGGAAGGATAAGACGAAAAAAAAAAGAAGAAAAAAAAAGAGTCCCATATGTGTGTCTGTTTCTCTTCATTAGCTCCCAGCCAAACAGAAGTACCTCCTCAGCAGCTTGATTGAAATTAATGTTGTTAAAAAATGTCAAGACGGACGCAGTTCATTAACACAAGGACTTGACATCACAAACGTGAATGTTCTCAGAGATTTTGCCATTGCCTCGAAAAAAAAAAAATTAAATATATATATGTTTAAATTGCATTTAAAACATTCATTTGATGTCCCTTGTGTCTGAATGAGGAAGAAAGGAGTGTTGAGACCTGCCAAGCAACATGGCTGCCAGTCATGCTTCAAGCCATAACCTGACATGACCCTGATATGATTTATATTGTAAGATACAGCTTGGTACAGATTATTCCTGGAATTTATATCATTTTTTATCAGAACTCACTGAGATATTTCTGTTTTTACTATACAAACATAAACCTGCAACAATTGGGGGCAGCGCAACAAGCTGTAAACATACACTGTATGTAAGAAATGGACGTAGTCACCCTGACGTCACCCACTGGTGTGTGGACTACGGTTTTGAAGCCTCGACTTTGGCACATTGGCCGTTGCCATCTTGGTTTCTGGCCATCTCTATCTTTGTTTTTTTTGCAACCAGAAAGGTGGAGCCAAACGCTGAATAAGACATTTTATTTTTTGACGACCAAAAATGTTACAATTGTCGTTCATGAACAGAAAACACATTGTGAAAGAGTTAAATTTGTAAGACAAAAACATGGACAACACCCAGACTGGACAACGCCGTGGTAGCAACCTGTCAATCACAAGGTAGCCACGCCCTAAAGCATCCCCTGCTTTATGGTGTATCTGACTCTAAATGGGACCAAAATTTAACAAATAAACATCACGCTGTAGACTTGAAACCAGTGATGGAGACCATGAACTCATGTTTACTGAGGTAATAAATCAAGTGAGAAGTAAGTTAATTTTCTCATAGACTTCTATACTTTTTGCAACCAGAGGAGTCGCCCCCTGCTGGCTGTTAGAAAAAATGCAAGTTTATGGTACGTCCTCATTGGCTATAATATAAAATATTGATTAGTGCAGCTTTGAGGCACATTATCTTCCAACACACGTCACCTTTAAAAAACATAATTCTGCCATACCAAAGCCGTCCTCTGGATTTAAGTAATAAATACTCTGCTGCGGTTTGAGCGGTTGAAGCCCCAAAACTTGGAGATTCCAAGCCAACTACTTAAGTTCAATCCCTTAATGCCGCAGCTCCCTTCCCACTGCAGTGACCCCTCCCTCCGCTAGCTACCAAGTCTAGACAAAGTACCCATTGTGCCACTGTCCTCATTCTTCCTGCAACACCCTTTTAAGAATTTCCCTATCCCCACCCCTGCAAACCTAAATTTAGTCATATGTAAACCCACATCTAAATTTGAGAATATAGATTTTTAACTCATTATACGTAATGACTTGCCAAAACACCACATAAATTGGGCCTTATCTTATTAAGCACTTTAAAGTTACCTGTGATGTTAATGTCCAGTCAGTGTCCTTGGGTTTTCAGTTGATAAAGACTCTGGATTGTACTTTGTCTGTCACGTTTTATTGGACTTATGTTAGGCATAAACCCTCTCACATGAGGTCTGAGGGAAAACTGGTGTCAGATTGGGTTGTTGTCTGTCAAGTGGGCATCTTTCTTCACAGATGAGTCACTGAATTAGACCCGCGGCACCTCCAGGGACTCACCAGGAAATTCCAGCATCCTAAATCCATCTAGTTCTGACAACCCTCCTCTGTGTTGAAAAGTGTGTGCAATATTTCTTGTCAAACAGACACCATCAATTTGCACATGGCCTCCCCCTTGACACTTCTTGCCCACGTGACATCCCTTGCGGGATTGGGATAAAATCAGCTGTTACCTTGAAGAAGGTGTTGACACCGGGCCTGGCACCAATGAATTGCACCGTTGCCTCAATTAGCTGCTCGGGATCTTGTGTCAGAGCCACGAGGACAAGGGGGCGATGTGATACTCTGCAGTAGAGGCTCTGTCGCTTACCTGGTGGCCCCATAGTGTGTTTTAGCGTATCATATGCCCACGCACCCTAACGCACACACGCTGCCAGCTCTTTTTACATGGATTCGGCAGAAACACAGCCATAGGGGCCTCTGCGGGTCCGTGACTCCTCCTTGGGCCAGGAATGCACCTCTCTAACCAGGGCCAGGCCTGACGGGGAATAAGTTACAACTGATCTGATGTAAGATATTCTCTGGAAACCGGTAGTTGCCAGCAGGATTAAGGTTAAGGAGCATTCCGGTGCTGGATCAGCGCTTGGGGGCATCTTGTAGCTCGGAGGAAGTAGCGTCGGCAGAAGGGGGTGAGTGTACCTCCCTGTTACCCCCTAGCCACCCTCCTCCAACTGCCATCTGATGTGAGGTAACATGTGAGGGCGAGCTTCCATCTGTCCATGGTATACGCTAGCAGAAGGTGCAGCTAATGAGGCTTGATTTGCTGCTGCACCTGCCTCCAATCTGGGGGGTGATGGTATAGTGGTGGTGGTGGTTGTGTGTGTGCGTGTACTGGGGATGGTCTATCTCACCAGCCTCTCTTCCTCCTCATCCACCCGCCCCCTCTCCCCCTCAAGGTGTAATCATTGGTTAGCTTGTATGGGAGCGCCTGCAGGTTGATGGACCCTGGGAATTCATTAGGAAGTAGGTGAGGACTTGGGTTGAAAGAGCCTTTTGACCTGCCTCCAAACACCCTCACGTTACGAAGCAGAGGACGATTCAAAGGGAGGGAGGAGTCAGCCAACTTGTCGATGTGTCTTCACTGCTGGGGAATATTTTGACACTCATATTGTAGCTTCGCCAGCTTTTTCTTTGCACCACTTCCTTATCCAGAACCAGTTGTATCAGACGGTACGGCTAGTTAAAGTTTATGAAATGCAACCAAAACAAGTTCTTTTTATTATTTATTTTTTTAGTATTTGAAGATGAGGTTGTTTTCCTCCAGATGGTGTGAGGGGGAGGCGTTATGTCCACATGTTAAATGCAGCATGTTTATCCCCTTTCTCTGTTCCCTGTCACAGATACCATTTGACACAAGAGCTCTTCGGGGGCCAGTTATTCCAGGCCATTGAATCCAGATCAAAACCAGCCCTGTGTTTTTTGTGACTCAGTTGTTCAGCTCCCCCTTTTTCTTCACAACCAGTAGCTTCTGGAACCGAGAGGGGAGGCAAATCCTCACCGCAGCTCTGCATTAGAAGCCACAAATATGACCAGCTCTCTGGAGGCTGACACCCAGACCTGTGTTCAGGTCTGTTGTCACTCATGTTCTGGCAAAATGTTGCATTTGAGCACTTAAATTAAAAAAAGAAAATTGTAAATTAATTTTTTAAAATTGAATATAAAAACATAAATAAATACATAAAAAAAACAATAAAAAATAAAATAAAATAAATAGAAAATAAATAAATAAATAAATAAATAAATAAATAAATAAATAAATAAATAAATAAATAAAAATAAAACCCAGCGCCATGTCGTTTGGTATAGGGAATTTGGTGGAAAAAAAAAGAGAAACTTATACCAAGCAGTGATCCCACCATCGAGGAAACCGTCTTTGCAAGATGCGTGAATAATCCACACTGTGATGCCATCACCGACAAAAGCTGTGTGCCACTCTAGATTATTTCCAAATTAGCTGCCCCTTTCATAAAAGACCCCTATATGTGGAGGCCCAAATTAGAGCTTGCATATTAATGAGTGGCCTGGACACACTGGTAATACTTCACACTTTCACATTTGATTTAGAGAATATAGTTGAGCTGGACGCCTTTCCGTCAACACTTATAAACCGAACTCTGTGGATGTTAACTTCATCAAAATGGCTAGTTGAGTTTTATCAGGTCTCGTATCAGCATGCTACAGAGTTACTGAACATACTGTACGCTTGACCATGTTATTCATCAGCATCTGGAAGGAAAAGCACATCCTTAATTTGCATTCCAGCCACCCTACTTTATGCTACAGCTCATGATTTCATGAATACTTTATGGCTCAAGTTTGTCCAAATGGGCTCCCATTTCAAATTAGTTGAACTTACCACAGTATCTGACCTGAAAGTAAAAAGATACCACTCATTAATAATGGGAGCAACTGTGGCTCCTTGCAGGCCTGCAGATGCTCCCTTAGTTTCATTTCATTCTCACTCCTCTTTGGATTTTTTTTTTTTTTTTTTTTTGGAGAAAAAGACATCAAATCTGAGAGCTGCTGTAAATCAGAGCTTCATCACCCAATTGAATCAAGCGCTGAGAGATAAATCCAGGGCCCTGTGTTGAAATTATGAGCCGGCTCCATGGGAAAAGAGTTTATGCTGTGAATCTGAGAATGCTGATCATCCCATCGGGCTCATTTGTTTACTTTCAAATTCCCCCTTTTGTGTGGTTTGGAATTGGAGCAATGTTTGTGCTTGCTTTGGCCAAGGGGGAAATCACTTGAGATGTGATTAAGAAAATGGATACTGCCCTCTTCTGGCTGAAACAATGATCACTCCTATGTGAATCTATAGCAATTACACAATTACTACAGTAATCACAGCAGTGCAAAGACCATAAGATGATTTAAAATCTTTATTTGAGCTTTTATTGCTCTCAGAAATCTTCTCCTATCCTTTCATCTATAATGTTTTCCCCAAAGTCATAGTTTTTATAGCATATACAGTATGTGTGTGTGTATATGTGGATACCACAGCACATCATGTGAGACAGGGGAAATAATTCAACTCTAGGTCCTTAAATAAATGCAAAAATAACAATTGCTAGACAATTTACCAAGCAGGCCCAGCCTGCTCTAACCAGGTAATTGTCCAAGGCTTTTCACGACCACTGCAAATCATTCATTAAAGCGATGCATAAATCCCATATGTTTCCTGCGCCTCTCTCTTGTGTATAATGGTGCTCCATCCTCATGGCTGACGTGGGTCAGATCTTCAGGCAGGTGGCTGGGAAACGGAGGCAGATGGGCCCGAACACGCCACCGCTGAATCTGTGAAGTTCTCTCTTCACTTTCAAGCCGCACCGATGGGCCCTTGAATTATTACCAGGGCCCCCATTCATAATTAGCCCGGGCCTGGTGGGGACCAAAGCCCCACTAATGATGCCTTTGTTGACGCTGATCCACGCTCGCACAATCAACAAGAGAGGGACGTATGACTGGGAGAAGCAGTCCCACATTGGGCGATAACGTGCCTTTAGGGCAGCCTCTCTAAAACAATCACGCACGGTTGCAGCTCTCCCCTCGTTAGAGATGAGTGTTCACATGGGGCGTGAGACTGAGTGTGTAGCCTATATGCATGTATGGGTGTGTGTGTGTGTGTGTGTGTGTATGTGTGTATGTGTGAGAAAGAGGAGGTTGTAGGTCTTCGGATATGTCAGTTCCCACAGGCAGTATATAGCTATTTGATTTCATAAGCTCTCCACCAGCAGTCATTGTACAGTATATTAAAGATATGGCTATCCTTCAAACAAGATTCACTTAAGTTTTTTATTATTATTATTTTCAATATATGTGCTTAATTTCCAGCATGGCTTATCCTTGTTCTTCCAATATAGATCAATCTCAATACATTTCCCAAATGTCTATCTCAGTTTGTTATTAAAGACATAGCCATGAACACTTTTTGTTTTGCTTTACTTGGAAAACTGATTTCAGTAGAGCTGCAATGATTTATCAATAGTTGTCAGCTATTAAATTTATCACTAAAATATTTTGACAATTGATTAATCAGTTTGAATATTTTTTTTTAAGAAAAACAAGCTGATTCCAGCTTCTTAAATGTGAATATTTTCTGGTTTCTTTACTCAGCGAACTGGTCGATTAATCAAGAAAATAACCAGATTATCGACAATGAAAATAACTGTTTGTTGCAGCCGTAGTATGAAATAAAGAAACAGTTTGCTTTAGGGTAGTTTAAACAACAGCTGAGTTGCAGACGTGTCAGTGTAGAACTGTCTTGAGACAAATTTGATGTTCAGACCATAGTTAGTGTTATCTCTAGATTTTCATTCAGAGAGATGAAAAAATGCATCACTGTTTTGAACTACAGAAAGGTAATAGCATCATGTTATAAATACTATATATAGTCTTAATTAAAAGTGACACTTACCAATACATTTCAAAGCCAAAAGCATTGGATAATTTTGCAGGACCTCCTCAAATGCCATGTTGTTGGCCAGAGGATGCAGCTATGTGGCCCCTAATGACCTGAATCCTTTTGATTTACTCTTCAGCAGAGATGGAGGAACTAGTATTCATACATTTTTTCTTATCATTAACACAATGCTTATTGAGGTGATGTTAGTCTTGAGCATTTTATTCATTTTATCCATATTGCTAGATTTTTTTTTTGAAATATATTACATTACCTAATATTTATGAGATGATCATGTAATTTTGTCAAATTAATGTTGGGATGGATTAAAAAAAATGTAATTAATGTACGAGAGATGTGATTATGGACACGAGTATGGTTGAATGAGTCTCAAGGTATCAAAAAGTATATTTTCAGATGATTTAAAATAATACTCAACGGAAATCACACTCATACAAATCAATAAATCAGCCCACTGCCTCACTCTGCCATTTTCCCATTTTCACCCATCCAGTTCAAAAATGCACTCCTACGTACAACTACAGATGAGGAAAGGTCACATGTCAGTCTAAAATAATATCTCTCTCTTGTTCCTGGTCACGACAACGCATCTTCTACCTGGAAGTAAGTTGAAGTACAGGAAGAAACACGTGTAATATTGCATGTGTGTCCATAATATTCCAGTTATTTTACATATGAGACAGTTCGTTGAGTTTCCTTGAGAGGATGCACTTGAACATCACTTGAGCCTCCACCGCTGAAGGAGACTGGGTTTTTTGGCAGCTTTTGCCATCTTCTCTGCCATTGGGAGAGCTGGCGACATGGTGGCACCAGCATCTGTTAGGAGCTCGAGGAGGGGAAGGATTTATTTTGCACTTTCGGAGTAAACCTGCAAAACACTGGTTAAATATGCAGCTTCTAATGGTGTGCTTTGGAGATGATGGCAAAGATAAATGTTCGGCAGCACAATGCAGATCCAGGATGAGGTTACTTAAAGTGTGTGGGGTGCAGTTAATGCAGCAGAAAGGAGGTATACATCTATCCAAGAGGGGGGTGGATCCCAAAGTCCAGAAACTTGGCTCTATTTCAAATCAAAGTGTATTTGTGCATTTATTAGTGTGCATTGACAGCCTGTGTTATACGATTGCTCTCCACCCACTGGTTAAGTCCAGCTTTGAAGTTACACGTGAAAGGATTACCAACAGAAAAAAAACTGGAATACACTCTCACTGATTGCATTCACTTCGAGTCAAACTTGAATGATATTGGCTTTTACAAGGAATTGGTTTCAGGTATGTAGACAGACTGCATCTGGCCAAATTCAGCTCAATTAAGTCTTGTGGCATCAATTTTTTTTTTTTTTTTTAACTTCAATTCTCAATACACATTTCATCTTGTTAAAGTACTTTAGTGTATAATCACCTAAAAACAAGAATTGCTGTGTTTTTTTACCTTAAAATGCCCCGGCTGCCATATTTCCACAGCAGCTCAAAACCAACAAACCAAACACTGGCCTTAAATAGGGCCATTTGCATGTTCACGTTGGCAGCCTCCCACGCAGGAGAAGCTTCAGCTCGTTGCAATCTGCAACCTCACCACTAGATGCCACCAGATCCTACATACTGCCCCTTTAAAGAAACAGTTTCACATATTGACAAATAAGCATATTGGCACTCTTACTACACATATACCACATATATCTATAACTAAATATGATGTTGCACCCAACGGACAGCTGAGCTTAGTATAAAGACTGTAAATGGGAAATGGCCACTCCAGCTTGGTGCAAAGGTAACAAAATTAGAGCGCAAACACCTCTAAAGCTGTAAAACTAGTTAAAATTGTAATGTTTGAGTAATCCAAACACAAACCAAAATATAAAAATGACACATTGCGGGAAGGGAGTTATATGTCAGACAATTTCTTGGTCAGGTGCAGTGACTTCCTGTAGCCGCCTCCTCGAATTGTCAGGCAACCAATGCTGACTCCAAGAAGTGACTGTGCCGGTCCTAGAAATACATAGATTGACACATAACTTCCCCATAAAACCACATTAGTTATAACTAGCTGTTATCCTGTTTCCAGTCAGCTAAGCTAAGCTAACTGGCTGTAGCTTTATATTTACTACAGATGCAGAGTGGTATCAATCTCCTCATGTAACTTTCATCAATAAATGTAAATCAAATGTCAAACTTTAATTTTGTGTTGATTTTGGCGGTCCATGTGAACAAAAGCACTAGTTAGGTCTCCGAAAACCAGAGTCCCTTGAGAAAACTTCTCATTTTACTGCCAGTCTGGTCCTGGTTCTGGTTCTCCTTTGCCTCCCAGCAAATACAGCCTTGGCCTCCAGCGGCGTGGTGTTGGTGTTGGCTCCCAGCAGGGAGGCAAAGCTCAGCTCCTGGCCGGAGGAGAAGCCACTGCTCCTGTGTGTGGAGCCCTCCACCTCCTGTCGGAGTACTGACAGCAGGTCAAAGGCCACAGCAAAGTCAGATCTGGGTCTGTCCACTCTGGTCACTGCTGAGGTCCCACCCACGTCTGAGCTGGAGTTTCTGGTGAACCTGTATGATTTCGTCTGATATCGCGCAGAATCCGACCTAGTTGCACCAATGAGAAGCATTAAGAATAACTAAATAGATATAGCCAATCTTCTCACTGGTGGTCTTATTTAGATCATATAGAGGCATCAGTATTAAAATAAGACTGTTTCACAACCAGTTAAAGATCGTCACAGTAATTTATAAAAGTATAAAAAGTTTTGGAGCAGCAGGAAAGTTCTTGGAGCACATAATATCTAAAGGATGCATCCCATATTACTAATGAAATATTAAGACTCTGTCAGCCTTACTACTCACTAAGGTTCACTGTACTGTGAGTTAATCCCATAAATCTAAGGTCTTTAACCATTTTCCCTCAACCGAGGCCTTCTTTTTGATGACTGTTTCAAAAGTGTCTTGTTAATGTCAGCCTGGCATGTTTTCCAACATCTAATAATTCCACCTTTGGCACACTACTCTTTGGAAACATGATTGTTGAGATGTCGTTACAGTTGTGTGAACGCTGCGATTAACAATGTCTGAGCAGCGCGACTCACTGATTACATTGAAACTAAGATGCAGGAAGTCAGCTGTGGAGAAGCCCTTGATGGTTTCTGGCATGTTGGAGAGAGTGTTTGTAGCCAATTGTTCAAAAGTGTTGTTGTTTCACAGATCTGAGCAACGAGCATTCAGTGATGCAATGAACTGATGAAAAGAGGAGATCATAGCTGTGGCATAGTTGTAAAGTGAAAGCTTAAAAGTAGCAGCTTTGACTCCTTAGAGAAAACCAGGCTGTTTTAGATTTCTCCAACTTTTACTAAATCGCATATGTTTCTGTTTATCACATGGCTCAGTTAAACACCTCGTGGGCACCATTTTTAGAAAGTGCTTGCAATCAGACCAGAAGCTAACAGTTTCCAGATAAAATCCCACTTTCCCTAACCCAGTACTTTCAGTCCCCCCACTGACCTTCCTGTCAGTAAGACACATTACATTTACCTGGTCAACAGTGCACGCTCTCTTAAAAGAAATATATGAAAATCCATAATGTGAAATGTGATTTCCCCTTGTTTCCGGGCGTACTTTCGGGACAAATGCGGGGCAGACAGCCACAACTGTACCTAGTAGATTAGACTTCTCCACTTCTTCCTGTTTCATTCCATCCAGGTGCATACTGGGAACGCTGCCATGTATATCCCTCGGTGCACAACAGTACAGCGCAGCTGTGGAAGCCACCTAAATTTGATTCCTCTCGTTGTAGCCTAGCAACGGTGGGTATTAGCGAACACAAGCTGGATGGGTGCAGTTCTGGTGCCAGAGGCAGGATGGGCGCCTGGTTGCAGCTCATTGGCAGATGACATTGAGTGAAAGCTGGCATTCGGAGATTAGGGGATCAGATGCTCACAGTGCTCTATGCAGGAAGTAGTATGAAATGTAAAATCAATGCTGGGGGGGGCTTGACAGGTTCTTTACACTTGATGTACAGATGTACACAGATACACCATACATAATGTTGTTATACACCACATAAACCCACATTAAATTAACTCTGCTTTAATTCGCTGGTATAGCTTTTTGTAACAATCCAGTATCTTGTAAATGCAATATTTGCTGATGTAAAACAAATTATTTTAAAAATCTGTTATCAGATCTTGGCTCCCGATGCAGATAAGAAAAGTGGTCCAAGATTTGAACAGATGTACTGGCATCCTTCCAGAAAGCACAAATTCCAAATGTCACCTTTACTATTGATTTACTTTGAATAAATAAACTACTGTTTAGACTTCCTGTGTTAGGAACTCAGCACAGGGGGTGTCCTGGCAGCTTGGTGGTCTAAAATGTGTGTACCGTGTAAACACAAATTGCTGGTTTGAAACCAGCCCAGGACCTTTGTCACATGCCTATCATGTGTCTCTACTTCCTGCAAGCCCCCACCACCCCTCTTACCAAAAAATAACCTTAGGACAACACAGCCAAACAATACACCTCTTGTGGATTTAAAACACAAGCCAGTAGCATTTCCACTGGCTTGAGGCCGCTGAGCGGGGGAGGCAACTCTTCCCCTGAAAGCGTTGGCAGCTACGCCAGCTTCTGTTTGCTAGAATACCAGATGCCTCACGCCACATGCTTCAACCACTTTGATTTCATCTCCGTGCAGTTGTTGATCAGATCGCTCTCTGTTTGACGCAACCTGCCTCCCGTCTCGCTCATAACTTTCATCTTCTCCAAGCTCGGGCAGGCGGGCGGCCGCGGCTGTCTTGAGATGTCACCCGGTGACGTGCAGTGTCCATCTGGTATACGTTGTAATGGGCCCGGATGAATGAATGGCCAGCCACTCCACTGCTTCCTTTATGACTCTCAGCAGTGCTGCTGTCCAACTTTGATTCCCCAGTTATTAGGGAATTGAATTCCCCACTGAGGCGACGCCCGGAGGAGAGGAAGAGAAAGAGACACACAAAAAAGAGTGTGAAATCTGTGGCAGTGCTACAGAACATACTGTACAGCCCACCACTGCTCTCTTCCTGGAGCCTCTTCTTTCTTTGTATTTCTCTGTAAACACATTAACGCCGCAATCAGCACTTTAAAAACTGGACGGTTGGTTGAAGATGTAGCGGCAAACCAGTGCATTAAATTGCATGAATTTTGTCTTTTTTCTTAGGTGGAGTGACATTTTAGGCTTGTTTAAAGTGCAGCAGATCACAAAAAAAAGCAGCCTGAAGGTCATGTAATGAACCAATCACCCTGTGTCAGAGACAGACTACATTGGGTGGAGAACCCCCTGGGGATTTTCCTTCATCTTAAAAACTATCGACCGCTTCCCTCTGAATTTAAAGGGCTCCTACTGGATCCCATCACAAGGGGATTAAAGAGGAAAAGGGCAACTGGGATCACTTGGAGAGCAGACCCCTTCCACTTGAGCCAACACTCAAGCAGGGATGAAGTGGAGGCGCAGAGACGACCCAGAGGGAGAGAGCGCAGAGGGAAGGGAGAGACGGGGAGGTGGCATAGTTTGGATTCCCAATATGTGTCCGGGGAATCCGAAGCGAGGCCAGATGGCACAGGCCTGCCGGTCTTTGGGAATCACAGCATACGGCGGCGGGACGCATGGCAGAAGGTAGCGGGAAACAGTGCCGGGGTCAGCTCTTGATGTTGGACGCTCCCCGGAGCGGTTCCTTCCATCCCTTTGAACAAGAGAGCATCTCCACACAACTGTGCCGCTTCTCTGCTTAATGCGGCAGTTGACTTCAAACGCCAGCGCTATTCCCTCCTGCCCAAAGCCTCCTGAGTTCGAAACATATGTTGTCAGACCTGATGAAAACGTTGTGCCAATAACATGCCACTGAGCGCCACACATGGACATATGTGTTCTGTTTTCAACGCAACTTTCATCTCGTACAATTTCATTTGACTCACTTGTGAAAACCGACATGTGGGAGACCACGTCACGAAGCGGCGACAGCAGCAGCACTTTTCGACGCCTGTCACGCCGGTGTGCTTTGCTATAGAGTGAAGTGCGATAGGATGGCAGCCAATTATATCAGTCAGCTCTCTGAGACAGATGTCCAATATAACCTGGTTAGTGCTAATAGGCAGATTTTTAAACAAGAGTAATTATTCATCGCTCACAGACCCAGTAAAAGAGACGGATGCTAATATCTGATGCTGAATGTGTGTGACAGGTGTTACCACCAATTTCCCTCAGTCTCCTGTGGCAGCGGCCACTATGAAAACATCTTAAAACATGTCTACATCCACATTGTAGTGATCTCACATATTTTAACACATACTCTTTGACTTAGAGAAAGAAGCTATTCTGCATACGCATACTGATTATCTGCCTCTATTTCTGTCTAAATAACAGTTTTTGTGGAAGCCAAGTGTGGTGTTATGATTGTTGTTGCATCTCCATATCTGTGTATAGACTAAGATCCCCTCGTTATTCTCATTAATGGTCCATCTGTCATCTTGGCAGAAACCCACTGGTATAGAGTTAGCTATGATTAACATTTAATCTATATGATTTTCTAATGAGAGTGGGGTGCCACACTCAGTAATGATTGATTTGTTCGTTTTTTTAATAATGGTTTCCGGTTGTTGAGGGAGATGTTTAACTGTGTGCTGATTATGATGCCATTGTTTTCTGAATATCACACAGTGCTACTTCTTAATATGAACTGCACAAATGTTGTTGAGGGATGCAGTCATTATTGTGGTTGTGTACACTGTAGGGAGGATGAAAAGACCATAAGTGATGCAACTTTTTGTAGTTTGGCTTTTGATAATCTTCATTTCAAGAGTTATTGCATCATATAGTTTGCTTGTCCGTGTCCATTAGGATTGCAGCTATTTCTTATTTCCATTGTCAGTTTCAATTCATGGCATACATTACTATGATTGAGGGAATTGCCTCCACACAGCTCTCAACATGGCAACAGCTGAGCCGGCGGCTAGCAGCTAGCCGTGCTAACAATACAAACAGTTCAAGCAACTTTTTGCAGATATGTGTCTGTTAAAGATAAAAGTGCAGCTAGGAGGTGGTTAGCTTAGCTTAGCATAAAGACTGGAACCAGAGGGGCAGTTTCACCTGCTGCCCCGTCAAGCCACAACATGGCTTTTTACATGTTCGTTTTTGGTTTATGTCCCAAAATGTTTCTTTAAAGCCTCTAAATTAGGAATTCAGAGCATATCTACTGCCTTCGCACGGCTCTCAGCATGGCTACCAGCTAACGGTGCTAACAGCATGAAGGGTGCAAACAACGACAACAGCGCTAACAATGTTAAGGGGGGAGAACCTGAGGGTGGTTTCCGCGGCGATGCCGTGGGATGGGACGGCGTGGTGCAGAGTGGCAGCAATCGCACTCTGGACTGGTAGACATCGCTCCACTATATATAACTATGCATAGCAAATATTTGTTGCCATATCAATGTTCTGAATAGCACCTTACATCTACAAAATGTCAGATAATAATGAAACATAGTCAACACTCAGATAAGGAATAAACTCCCTCCAAAAACTTTAATGGTGACCTTGGGGAGGACTTGGGATCCCTCGTCCAGGATGGACAGACATGCAGTAAATGCTGTATGGATAGAGCAGACAGAAATAACAATATTAAAACTACACCACGGAGAAACAGAATGACAATATCAGGGTACAAAAACATGAAGAGTACAGATCCGGGAAACCATCGAACAACTACCAGGTGCTGCCAAAACAGGTCAGACAACCTCCTCTGTACCACCCACCTAAATATCCATCACAATTTGCTGGAGCCCATGACGACACATTCTTCGTCTGTTCAACAGTTCAAAAAAGATATTACATTTAAGATTATATAAACTAGAGAAAAAGAGCAAATCTTCACATCTGAGAAACTTGAACGACCAAATATGTAGTGTGTTTGCTCTTACAATTTGCCTTTGGCCACAGAGTAACCAAGTAAAGGGTTAAAGAAATCAATGGATGTTTAATGATGAGACTGAGAACATACTGGTTGCTCCTCCAATGTGCAAGTCAGATATTACAGACTTGTTTTTTTTTTTTTTTTTACCAACGCAGGTGTTTACTCTTGTTAGCTCGCTCTTCTAACTCCTACTCAAAAAAGATATTTGCTGCCATATCAATGCTACAAAATAAAATACCTCCACTCCTCACACACTGCAAATGCCTCAAGACACCAACTTGTGTTGCAGTTGTCCATCTGTACGACCAACGTAGACCTGAAACCTTCCATAGGCTCACCGAGACATCTGCCATACATGGCAACATGAATAGAGCTGTTGGCTTGAGTTCAAGCTTTTGAGAGTGCCTTTTGTCTGCGAACGGCCCATTGTGGATGGATAGGAGGATGGTGTTTACGGTCGCCGCTACCTCCGTGGCCCCCACAAGGAGGATAATGAGATACAGTTGTTATCAGTGACAGCCGAGGGCCGCGAGGAGTTGTATCGGTCTGGTGTCTCTGCTCTGATCCTCCCAGGGTGAGAGAAGATTGGGATGACACTGATGTCGAATTGCTCCTAAGGAGGCTAGAAACCACACGTCAGGACTGTGTTATTTATAAAAATGCCTGAGCAGGAAATTTGACATGAATTTCAGATTGTAATTAATAAGTTGGTCCAGTTTGTCAAAGGACTTTGTAAATTAAAGGGGCCTACACTAATACTTAGGATCTGTTTACTTTAAAGTAAAAAGTAAATTGCAAAACACATCATTTTACTAAAGTAATTAGTTACATTACTTTAATTACTCAGGTCTGCTCTGTCACATGTGCCTTTAAACAACCTCAAATCCTCCACACAGATCTTCTGTATTTAACTTGTAAAAATAGAAAACAAGACATTGTGGTTTAACAAAAAGCCAGCCTACAGTTCAGAGGTATTTTACTGACCATCAAAAGCTAACGTTAGCTTAGCCATGCTGAACAAAACCAGGTGACTGAAGGCTTACCAACCAAATATACAGCCTGGTGATAATGATGCAGAAGGCACCCTTTAGCATCTGTATCAGATGCACTGGACTGCCAACTTATACCAATGTAAACCCATCCGCAGCATTATTAGACACCCAGAGCAATGGACGTGGTATGAGTGAGAAAGTCTACTAAGGGCAGGGATGGCTTCAACCATGAGGCTGTGTCCCTTGTAAAAACAAAAGCTTAATTAGTTGTACTGATGACTTTATGTCCAATACCTTCTCATCCCAATTCGTCACATACCGCTGCTTTGTCACCCTCTTTGGTGTCACTAAAGTTACCTTGGCATCACTTTAGGATTAGGCGGCAAAACCACATGGTTGGGCTTAAAACTACTAACCAAGTAGATTTGTTGCCTAAACCTAATCGCCACCATTTGACAATGTTAATTGTGTGGTACGTTAACCGCAACATTTTTTCACCAAGTTAACCAGGTGTTAAGTTAACCAAGACCTTTTTTCACCAAGTTATCCACGAGTTGCATTATTAACCAACAACTTGTTACATTATTCTCAACCTTTTTTCACCAAGTTAACAGTAGGCACATTTCTCCTCTCTTCCCTCCAGCACCTGTGCCAAGCTAACGCATCCCAAGTCTAAGCCAGTCCCCAAAATGTTGAAGTACCAAAGTCCCACTAAGGTAAGTAACTGTAATATAATTGAAACTGAATTTCAAATTGTAATCTCTTTCACTCCCCGTTGCTGAGAAAAACATTGACATCACTGTAGCATGTTAATGTGTTACTTCCCACCACTGAGAAGTTTTGATATGAAATATACCTTTGTTTGAACTTTGACACTTCTGTTACTCAACCATCCTCCCCCTACACACAGATGCCATTCATCCTTATCTCACAGCTCAGACCAAACATAAAAGCAAATCAGTGGTGGCACACTTTATCCAATATCCATGCTGGATGTGTGCACAACATCTTAATTGATTTGTTCCAAAACCAGATGAAGTGAGTCACAAAAAATCTGCGCTATATGCCCCTAGATAAGTGCAAAGAAACACGATTTCTGCTTTGAAGGGTATCCAGCAATTATGTGTGGTATTTGCGGACAAACGCCATTGTTCATGGAATTTAGGGTCGAAGCTGAGGCCCTTACAGATGATTTATGTATTCAGCTGGGGATGGGGGTGGATAAAATGGGCAAATTTCATCTGGCTGTAGAAAGCTCCAGCCCAGCGGGCCCGGAGAAGGCTTAAACATAAGCAGGACGGGTGCCAGGTCCTCTCCTCGGCCATTGTGCTTTAATTAACCTACATAGGAGCTGACTGCTTAAATGTGCAGTGATAGATAAGGCCCCTTGGATGATTGATTTATTTACTGCACATGCTAGTGATTTCCATAACATTACTACCCCAATTACTAGCCATATGAGGCACAGAAGTCATTAACAGCCATTCTCAATGTATGTATGTGCATAAATGTACCAACATGCAGTAAAACATCTATTACAGTGGATATTAGCTACCAAACACAAGCTTCAGGAAACTGGAATCTGGAGGAAAAGTCTCATCGGCCAAGGTCAGTGTTTCAGTGAGGGATGGCGAGGGACAGTTACGCTAAATGATTAAGTGATGGTGGATCCACGACTCTTGGAGACATTGTTTTACAAAAGCACACCGGCTTTGTCAAGTGAAGTCTGGCACGGGCCCAGCAGCAGTCTGAGGCTGTGATTGCGGCAGAACGTCTCCATCAGAGAGCACTAGAAGGTAACGGTGGGATTAAAATGGGCACTGCTGGCACATACAGGCGGGCAGAGTGTTTCTTTTTTTTTTTTTTTTTTTCGCTAGGCCATTGTTCCATATGTGCTCCACCTGCGCCTCTCAGAGCCTCGCGCCAAGCACACGGCCGGCAGGCTCCGCCATCCTTGCTGATTGGAAGTTGCCATGGTGACGCTGGAAGCTGGTGCAAAAAATGGGGAGGGTGGGGGGGCAGCGGGCTGGGCTGGTGCGCTGTAAATCTCAACATGGTATTTTTTTAATTTAGGAAATTGGCAAAGGAAGTGTAGTAAATGAATCGTCGTTAATAATAATTCACATATGGGACAAAACACAATTAGGCTGTTTTTGGCTACAGGCGAAGAGCAGGCAGCTCCCTCTAAAAATGTGATCTCATCTCATCAAAGGCACTTCAGCTCTCCCAGTAGTCCTGAGTGAGGACATAGCATGTCTCCATCTGATAATGATGTTTATGGAAATAATATCAGTGAAGATTATCATTGGACTCAGAGAGCAGCGAGATGAAGACATCACTCATGTAGTGATGACCCATAAACTGATTCCTTATCAGCGCATACAAATAGATGGTAAGAGGGATTCAGAGCATTGGCTTATTAAACACACAGAAAACTCATATTTATTTTTTTCCCTCCGGGAAGCTTACCCACTACCCAACACTGTTTTGTTTCATAAGTTATTTTTTCATAAAGTGTTTGGAGTGCAGAGGAGAGGCGAGCAGCAAAGCTCACCCGTAGCTTTTAATAACACGATGGCCACCATCCAGCTTCAGACGAGTGCTGGGATTGGCTGATCCCTTCACACCCTGGCACCTGGAGAAGCCAGAAGTGTGTGTGTGTGTGTGTGTGTGTGTGTGTGTGTGGGTGGGTGGGTGAAAGGGAGAGGGAGAGGGCGAGAGAGGCTGTTATTGGTGGCTGCACTATTGGAGGCGTGACATGACGAGAATCAAAGGCCCTCACCTGCAACCAAGTGAGAAGAAAAATCATTAAAATGGTTTCAGGCCAAAAGCCTTTGCATAAAACCCAGAAACTTTTAGCTTAAAAAAAACATGTTCTCCTGGTGTTAAATTCAAAGTTCAAAGTACATTGAAGTAAATTCTTGGCTTGGATTTTGGTATTTGCAGCAGGTGTGTGTGAGGAAATATGCGAGGAGGAAAACCCCCCATTTCAAATCTGCAAGGCTTGAGTTTGTACGAAACAGACAAAGCTGCATTGATGCTCACCACTCGCCGTGGTGACCTACGTATTTGCCTGTGATTAGCAGCTCCTGCTGAAAACGGCTGTGCAAATATGATATGTACATTTGCATGTTTGTTGTCATTCGTTTGACCATTAATCCATAATCCAATTTAAACTGGTGGTAAACAGCGTTGTGTGGATGTGCATTTGATTGTTCAGCTGTGGTCTGCAGGATCATCCAGAGGGTTGTTATGTGCAGAAAAGGAGCAGCATCGATAAAAATTAATTCAAAAAAATTTATTTCCTTGCTCTGACAGAAAAACTATTTTGATCTCAAGATGTCTTTTTTAAGTTGGCGCTGTCTGCGGGGTTCTTGCGCCGGCTTATCCAGTGCGGATGTGACCTTTCTGAGTCATTGAAAATGCAGAGTAGCAACACACAAACTGACCTGCAGAGGAATTAGCCGCTGCTCCTTTCGTCTCCAGCAAACCCAACAGCTTGAACACGCCTGGGCGCTGCCTCACAAAGGCGCTCTACGGAGGAGGCCTATTAATCTTCCCAAAGCCTCAAAAAGCAGAGGAGCCAGCGTGGGCCCCCGAGTCTGGTGCCTGGGGTCCACAGACAGGGGCCCTTGGCAGCCTCGGTGGGGTCACTCTTGGCCCTCGATCAAATAGGCGGGGGCGGGACAAGGGCACGGGACAGCGTACCTGTGCCCTTTAGCAGATGCCAGGCTGAGGCGTGCTCCGGGGAGAGGTGAGAGGATCAGCCCCGGTGCTGCTGGCCTTCACCAACATCAATCAGGACGGAGCTGCTGTTTCTCCATCATTAAAGAGGAGATAGATGGGAAGCGGAGCAGCTTTTCTCTCCAGTGTTCAAGGCCCAACGAGGAACTCCAGAAAATAAGCACTCGAGTGAACAAGCAACACCTGTGGCACCACTTTGACCGCGACTGCTGCCTTTGTTGTTCAAATTATCATGTGGAGACATACTTTTACTACCAGTGTGATCACTGGATACATGGAGAGATGATACCCGACAGATCAACACATACTGTACATTGTGGGTTGGTTGAAGCCTTGTTAGTTAGAAGAAGGACTGTTAGTATTTTTCAGTTTTTTGTGGGATCTCAACAGGACACAGTGATCGCTTCCCTACAGAGTGTGAATTACATACTGTCATGAAATAAACAACCCTGATGCATTTTGAGTTGCAGTTGTACTAATAGGAGTATATCAACATTTTAAGGATCATTTGGGAAAATATAACGGGATAGTCTGTGTTCATCTGCTACTCGCTGGTGACAAGCTTTCACTGAAATGAAACCCAGGAATGAGTCAGCATTTTTTGCAACGCTGGTTTGTTTGTTTTTTAATAGTTTATTTGTTAGATGCCTGAAATAAGGTCTGCAGTTCACACAACCTTAAGAGATTTTAATGTTTGTGATATGACATACAATACGTCAATTAATATCCCACTTATGAATTTTGAAGCTTTTACTTGTAAAAAATAAGGCGGTTGCTAACAAGTGCCAAAATGAGACCACTAAACGTCATTGTTGTTGTCGTTGTTCATAGCCATGTTTACTTCTTGTGATTGTTTTCGAGCTTCAAAAATCATAAACGTAGTTGTTTATTTGTAAGGATTATCTTAAACGTGCAAGTATCATAGTTTGCCATAGTTTATTTTCGAGTTTATTTTCTGTAATAATCCAAAATCCAATGAGAAAATCCCATCGGCTTTTTGTCGAGGGAACCTGTGCGATGCTAGCTTAGTGATCCTTAGTGACTGGTCACAGAAAAAAGTCCCTTTTATTGTTGAACAAAAATTCACCCACTTAAAAACACATCAGTGAGCTGCCTTGCTGTTGAGTGACAAGCTCCTTCATTATAGTGAACGTGGGCACTGTAGTTTATTTGTCGACCCAACGTGCACACGCCTGCTCCTGTAAATACTCAACAGCACTGTATTAATCCACAGCTGAAAATAGTCCCCCAACAAATGCACTTTTTTCATCTGTTTGAGTAAAGTTTGTAAAGACCTACAGTGCCCTGCAGTTTTAGGAAATGACTGAGCCTTTTTTAAATAAAGGAGACTATATAATTGTGAGCCTTTTAGAAAATAAAATTACACATTCAGTAGGAACTAGTGGGCCAGGGTAGGGGAAATCGAAAAGTATTTAGAACCAGACACATTGCTGGTCTTTTCATGGGATTTGTTGATAATAAGGAAAAATCTAGTATAACAACAATCTTTATTTAAAATATCATGTTATATTTAGATTTTTTAAAAGCCTTGAATGAATCTCTAAAAGCAGAGATTGAATTCTTAATTCTAAAATTGCTAAATAGATATTTCATTTATGCAATGATATTAATACATATGTGTGGTTCAAAAGGTTTATTTAATTATTACACTCCTTGTTTCATCATTGGTAACATAAAACTCATGTAATCTGATTATTTACGACTACTACTACTAACAAGCATTCTTATGAAGAGTCTTGGTGTAATACTAGTCTTCTACCAGCCCCAAGGGTGCAGTTTTGAATCCAACATTGACCTTTGACCTTTGTGGAGGAGGAAACCAGAGTTTCACCTCAAGATCAAAACGAATCCCATTATTAACATCATCTACTTCCATTAACCGTTTCAAAGCGATCTGTGTGAAAAAGGAGTCATTATAGGAAATATAGGCATGGTGCTGCCCTCTTTGAGAGATTCCCGAACTCTCTGCATAAATCAGAATTAAAAGAAGGGAGAAGACTGCAGCTCTGTGCTCTTAAGTCATTTATCAACAGAAAACTGTGATTTAAAATCATGTTTTTTTTATATTTTACACCCAGCATGTGAACCGAGGTTTGCTCCTATTGCTCCAGAATATTTTGTCCTCATTCACATCATTGAAATTTGTTCGTCTGAAAATAAGTTTATGTTTAATATGTTTTTTTTGACATAAGTCAATGTTTTTGACTTAAAAACAATAATGGAGTTCCCTTAACTGTTAATGCTCCAACAGCAAACAGGAAGCGTTTCATTTTACTCGGTTACCTTCACGTCGTCCAAAAGCGAAACCATAAAATTATCCTGTTATCGTGTTAAAGCTTCGGCGTCCTTCCACTGGGTCTATTGCCTCTTACACAAATAGACCTCGCTCAGGCTTTTCAGTGTGTGTAAGGACTTGTCAGAATAGATGTACCCTGCTGTGGCTGCTGCTCTTTTCACCCCACAGCCCGCGAGGACCGAACAGAGCTCTACTGTGCCTCAGCGGACATTGAAATTCCCCCAACGTTTGTACAGTGAATTCCATTTCCTTGCCTTTTGATTCATACTTTTTTTTCTGCCCCTTTCTCTCTCTTTTTTTTTTTTTTTTTTTTTTTGCTGTGAAGTACCTTTTTGTCCCCTGTTTGAACTTCGGTGAAGAATTACTCTGCAAATGGAGGTTGGGGTCAGACGAAATGGGTGAAGTGGGTGACTTGTGAAGGGGGGAAACTATGAAGAATAATGGCATGCAATGACTAAGGAAACGCATTAAATAAAGTCTCTATAAAAGAGGGTTTTTCCTGTCAAAGCTGTTACTAGGAGTGGAATGTTTAGTGCAAATAGGACCTCACACCCCTTGAGGAGGTTTCAAATAATTTGTATGAGTCCTTGTTTTGAAAATCCAACCAATTAGTTGAAACCATTATTCACTAAAACACTATTTTTGCTTAATGTAGTTCTGCATTAGTTGTAACTGCTTGCTACTAGTTGACACATAATCATCTAACTGGTGGTTTAAAAGGATATATTGGACCAGATATCTCTTTCTTGCTCCTGAACCCTGCAGTTCGGCCGCTCGGTGTCTCTATGTCCATTCGAAGGTGTCCACAATGACCGGGGGGTCAGCTCAGAACAGCTTGTTCTCATCGCAGTGAGGCTCATCTATACTGTATGCCGGTTGTGGATTAGGGGATGAAAGAATGCCACTGACTGTGAAATTGCCTGATTTTTATCGGGGATGTTGGGGAGCAGCTGTGCACAATCCTCTGCCCTAATCCTGGGGTCGGAGAGAGGACCTAGCGAGAAGGGGAGGTGTGTATGTGCCCTCCTGTGTGTGTGTTGCATGCAAGCCAAGGTGTATAATGGAGAAGCTCTAAATGGTTGTTTATGCATGCTCCTTCAGTGGACTAGTTATCCCTGATAAGTTGTCCCAGTGTTTGTAGTCTCATGAGTGTTTTTGCAGCAGTGTGGAACCAGCGCCTCGCTGGGATGCAGGGAGGACTCAGCCGTCGACTGAGGCGACAGCTTGGCTTTTCATGTTTCAATTGGTTGAGGCCATCACCAGTTAAGAACTGTGTCATAACAATATTATCGATGCGTTGACTGTATAATCCTGTCTCTCCGCTATCTGACCAAGCCTGCTGCTGGAATAGAGAGGAAGAGGAAATCCAACTGGGAAGTTTGTCAAGATTTTTCAATTCTTCCGTTCACTGCTGAAGGGAAACTTAAAGCTGCACTAATCAATTTTTCATATGGGTCAAATGACTGTGTAATGTTCTTAGTGACAAACCCACACACAATTATCACCCAACTCTGCAGTTACTCTCAGATCTGTGGATTCTTTTAGCATCTTTCAGCTAACTGTTTTGGTTTTAGTTGCCCTCAGCTTTACTCTTTTGGTTCAGTCTCACCACTCTCATCAACTTCATTTACAGACAAGGAGGCAGCTGTTTTCAGCAAGAAAGCTCTGGTAAACGCACTAAACGGCGGACAGATGAAGTTAGAGACCTGCTAATGAACACTGAGCATTTAGCTGCTAGGGAGCCAGTGGAGACCAAACAACTAAAGACCAATGGACAGTGAATATGGGACCCACTTTTGTCTGGTGAACAGAAACACTACTACAGATCCGACTGTATATAAGAAATGGACATAGTTAAAGTAGTGTCATCTATTAGTTTGTGGACTGATGTTTTGAGGCCTCGAGTTTGGCACATTGGCTGTCGCCATCTTGTTTTGTTTTTTTGCAACCAGAAGTGACACAAGAGGGTGGAGCTAAGTATGACCTCAGGCATTTTAGGTTACCAAAATATTAAAATAAACTTTAATGAACCAAAAACTGAAACTGTGAAAGGGTTAAAGTATGAAGACAAAAATATGGACAACAATAGAAACAATGCAAGTTTAAGACACTTTAAGTCACTTTTCAGAGCCGGAGGTTGCCACCTGCTGCAAATTGAAGCAAATGTTGCCCCATGATTTATGGGTGTGTAACGTGCTAACATGTTTGCCATATCAACATTATATGGTGATATAAGGTCATATGTCAGTATTTTGTTTACAGCTTGTTGCGTTGCCTTCAAGAGGCCAAAAAGTCAGTAAACACTTTAATGAAGTTAATGTGTTTTAAGGAATGTTAAAATCAAAAGTTGATTTAATTCAGCACTAAACTGAGTCATCCATACAGGCTCATATACTGTAGAAAGTGGAAAGTATTAAAATGTTATTACTTAATATTTCAGTCCCAAAGACCTTTGTTTCGTTCTCCTTGGCGGTACCTATGGTGGACTGAAAATGTGTTTCACTTCCTAACTGTACTCCGCTTGTGATTTTTCCTGGGAATGTAGCTACAGTCATCCAGTCTGTGATCATCAGTGGGCCACAGGCTCAGTCACTATTGTGTTACCTCATAGTGACTTGCAGTAGGTAGGTTTTGGCATCTTTGGACAAAAAAATCTGTAAAAACTTTTTGGCATACTGTAACTCAAGTGTTCTGAGAGAAAACTAGACGTCTGCACCTCCTCATGAGTCTGTTTTCAGACTTTAAAAAATCTAGCCCATGACGGGAGACTTTGGCCAATCACAGGTCTTTTCAGAGAGAGAGAGCGTTCCTATTGGCTGTGCTCCAACATGGCTTTTGTCATTTTACAGCTAAACAGTCACTACAAGATGTTTCTGGAAACATCTGAGGTGAGAAATAGGCGTTACAGTAACAGAATATTGATTATTGATTGATTGATTGAGCTCCACCTTTACCATTTGCAACGTTAAAGTGATTAACACATTAATGTATCAATAATTATAATACAGTGATATATATATTATTCTGTGTAATAACACTTTAGGTATATTTTATTTTAGTACTTTTACTTGACTAAAATATACTTCTTCTACCACTCAAAGTCAAAATTTGAATTTAAACCTTTCACATTGCCTATCAACATAACCATTTATGATTTATTAGAAGTAAAATATCACAAAATAGATGCTGAATAGAAAGTCTCACAAAAATGGCAAAACCTCTGCTATAACCCAGAGATTGCCTGCAGTGCTTTGTTGTTTTTTTGCTGCTAAATATAGGCATTAAAAACAAGTCGACAGGCCATGAAGACTCAGTTTGGTCAACCAAATGATACCATAATTAGAGTTTGGATGTGGATATACAGGGTTTTTGAGAAAAGTGAATCTTTGATCCCTTGTCTTTGATGTGGCGCTGCCCACATAGAGAAGCATGGTCGGCGTGGGCGACACATGCCACTGACGCTCTCTATCTGCTTGTCTCCCTGTGACTGGGGGAATCATTCCTTGTGGCGGCGCTCAGATGTTTGTGTACACGACGAATCGAGGCCTATCTCGGTGGCCATGCCTGACGCACGGACTGAAATACTCTCAGCAGGTGACAGGCAAACATATGCCTCAAATGCCATGGGGTCCCGAAGCCGGATCATCTCCAAAGGCTAACTGGCAGGTCGAAGTGGGGACGGCATTAATACATATTATTCACAAAGAGCATGATTGAACAGAAAAATGTGCCCGGCGTGTACCCAGCTGCTTTGTTGGCACACGGCTCAGCCTCTGCCTGGGTTTCTAGACGGAGGTTGGATTTAGCCATGCATTCACTGAATTCCCCATGCAGCTCTTATTCATTCATTCGGGCACAGGCTGGCCTGTACCAACAAACTTGTATCGGGTGTGTGTGTGTGTGTGTGTGTGTGTGTGTGTGTGTGTGTGATTTCCTGAATAGTTTTGTAAATCACAGCAAATTCTGATTTTTGACGAGTATATACAGGAAAGGTTTTTTATTCTGAAATCCAATGGATGTTATTTAAAAAGGCTTCTTTAAGCTTTATTTATTTAACTATTGTAAAGCCGTTTGTCACACACCTATGTCTGCACTATGGCAGCTGAAGATGAAGCCTGTGACCTTTAATTTCACACTCACTTGCTGTTACAGCACCCCTCTGTGGATCTTTCTATTCATCCCAGTGAGTCATAATAATTGTACAATTTTCATTTTATTTCAGTTATACTAAATAAGTAGATTTGACATGTCTTGGCTGACGCAAACCACGATTAAACATTTCCTGTTTGTTACCAGGCCCAGTGAGAAACATAGTGTTGATGCTCTCACCTGCTGCATGAGTATTTTATGTTCACTTTAAATTTATAAACATTTTCTTGTTACGATAGCTCGCCTCCCAGCCATTGGGAGGTCAGCAGGTGCTTCTGGGCTTACCAGATGTCTTTGGTTGCTTCACGCAGTCAGTGTGATGGATATATTTAGAGATACAGCGTCCTCTAGAGGCAAAGATATGAAGGGTTGTAGACCAATGCTTGCTGGGAAATGAATTGCCTTTCCCAAGAACACAGACCCATGAAAAAACATTGTACATAAACATCTATATTTAATAACATTTTTCACTGTTTGAAAGATTAATGAGCAATGTTTGTTACAATTTCAGTAGCTGATAATTCAGTGTATAAGAAATAGTCTTTAAGTGTAATTTCAATCAAAATTAACAAGTTAGTTGTTGACATGAAAAACTTTCAAGAGAGACATTTTACAAAATTAAGACAGAATGGTACTGAAGATGTAAATTTGATTCCAAAAGTTAAAATACACATATTTTTTTACAATTAACTACTATAACATCTTAAAAGAGGCAAAGAAGGCTGAGCAATCAGTAAGAAATACATAAAAAATCATTAATTTCAAGTCATTTCACATATTACTTTGGAATACAATAATTTGTTAATAATAAGTTTTCAAACAGATTAAACATGATATAACTGGTGGAAAAAATTGCGTCTTTGTAGTGATGGAGCCTGTAAATATAGAGAATGTGACACAATCAATGAGCTTGAATAAATCTGAAAATTAAAGGCACTCTATACGATATCCAGAGCATTAATATAGCAGCAAACAGCTATTTTTAAGATAAGATAAGATAAGATAAGATAAGATAAGATGAACCTTTATTAATCCCCGGAGGGAAATTCGGGGATTTTAATGTAAAGATAAAGATATAGAGGACGCAGTGTCTACCTGAGCAGAGAATGAAGTCACTCTGTGTGTGATTTTAGTGCATATTTGTGCATGTGAGCCACTGGCTAGCTCACGGCCGCCGCTCTGCACTGCTCTCACATGGCGGTTACAGCTGATAGCGCCATCCCGAAACAACAAGGTGAACACTGTTAACTTTGTTTCCACTGTTAGCGCTGGTAGCTCAGCTGCCGCCATGTTGGGAGCCATGCAGAGGCAATAGAAATGCTCCCAATCTCGCATTAAGCACCTTTATCTTCAGTAGAAATTATAAAACTAGATTCATTGTTTTCAGCCTTACCTTCACCGTTTGCCACCTTTCGAGAAGAAACTTAACTGCAAAACAATTCATAGGGACACGTTATTGGTTTGTTAGGCCTTTATGTTTGTTTACTGTAACCTCATGTCTATTTCAGCTCCAATAAATAGCCTATTCAGTATCACGTTAAATTTAATAGATTTATGCTAATTTCCGCCAAGCTTTCCTTTGGCAAGTAAACTCACATGCTGTCCTTTAAGTGGCTTGCTGTAAAAATCAGACTCCGCTGCTCGGCTTCCTCTTCGAATTTCACTCACTGTAACACCTGGAGGGAAATGATCCAATATGCACAGCTGAACAGGGAATTGTTCAGTAAAAGGAAATAAAAGACTCCCATTTAGTGCGAGTGAAACTCACTCGATCAAAACAGGGCACCGGGGATTTGATTAAATAACACTTCCCAGAGGATTAATTCCCCACCGCTGCAACTGGGACTGGAGAAACTATAAAGGCATGCAAACGCTTTCTCTGTGCACACTGAGATAAGTTTTTAAAGACTCACTTGGCGTGTGATGAACGATGTTGATTTTATCGGGGGGGTTCTAAGTCATTTACAGTGTACAGTGTAATACTGCAAGGTGGCTACTTGCTCCAACTTCAACTGCACCATGCATAGTATTTATTTTGAAGGTGAAGTTCCAGGAAAGCTGAGCTCTGTGGAGCCTCTCTGTGATGACAGCAAAGCTTAGCCCTCATATACAGGATGGAGGAATATTTACCATAGACACTGTCTTCGCTTTCTCTGCTGTTGACAATACTGGCTCTCAGCTGACTCGACTTCTCCTGCAGAGACAAAGATTAGTGCATTAATATTAGAGCGATGCACTGAAAATCCCCATTTATTTACAAATTATGAGATTTCCATTGAGAGTTTATACTTCTACTTCTACTCCACAGCATTTCAGAGGGATTCAAATTTTATAATATCATCATATTTCAAACTTACATTTAAATAAATCACAAAAAGTACTAATCTATCTTTATCTTATGATGTTGGAAGGGCCCGATCCCTTCATTGGGAACCACTGGATTAAATTATGCAACTGTTTCTGTACATAAAAGTCATAAAAATCTCCACCTCAACCATCTACAACAGTACTTATTGATGCATTGATGCGTCAGAAACAATCTAATAATGTGATAATATATCAATCAAAGACAAATTAAAGACTTTACTCTGAGTATTTTTAGATTATTATCATTTTAAAGAGGCCCTATTATGCTTTTGTGCCCCCCCCCCCCCCTTTCCTTTTTTGTGTTATATAGTTTTTTTGTTTGTTTTTTTGTCCATGCAGAGTTACAAAGCCCAAAGTCCACACCAAAGGGAGTTACTCTCCCCCACAGAAACACTCCTGAAACAAGCCTTTTCTTCCGTGACATAGTGATGCCACGTTGGCATAATGCCTGCCAAGCGGCTAGAGTGGCACGCCCTAAAACAAAGCTAAGCACCACTTATCTCACTTTACATTTATGGATATTGTGACATTACATTACATTTCTAAAAAAGTAAAAAAAGAAAAAAAGCCATTAGACTGTGTCTTCTCCATTAGCGTATACAGCCTTTGAATGTCAGATAATTCATTTTGACTTCTCATGGTAGGAAAAGCACAAGTGTTAATAACTAATAACATTAAAGCAGCCATCATTCATTTGACTATTTCATCTGTGTTTTTCTGTCATGATTCACAATGTGGAGGCAGGACTTAAGCGTAATTTAACATTCATATCAGTCTATTGTCATGGTGACAGCACTGTTTTATTTTATTGTTTTCTACCTTTTTCTGCCATTTATCCATATCTGACTTTTCTATAACAACTCCTATCGTTCCCTCCCAGCAGGTGTCTTCAGCTCTTCCCGCCATTCCCCGACCACCTGATCGTTTGTCACCTGCCTGCACACCTGTCCCTCATTCCCCTAATTAGCCACTTGGTATGTATACTGGCCTGTTTTCAGTTTGATCTTCTGTGCGTCCCACTACCCACACTACCATACTGTTTAGTATGCTAGAAATAGATTTAGCATGTGCATCGCATGTTAAAATATACCAAAAATACCAGGATGTCCTATTACATCTGGTCGCATTTTACAGTGTGCAAGCCAGCCAGCTGTTCTGATCCACAATCCTCTGTGGGTCAAAGTTTAAGGCATAATATGACAAATTAGTAAGTCCCAGTTGTATGCATACTGCATTCAACAGTGCGTACTTTGTGACTGCAGCTGTAGTAAAAGTAAAAATAAATCGTAAGCAATTTGGAACGTAGTCCTTGTTTTAAAAGGACTACCATGTCTTGATTGGCTGACATGGGAAACAGACAGATAAGTTGACCAGTCACAGATCTTTTTTTTTGTCTGTTAAACAGAAGCTTGAAATTGTGCCACACCCCCCCACCATCATATTTTCCTTTCTTGTACTGTGACAATCATGTGTGCAAGACAAGCAGCGGTGAGTGGCCCTTCATCCCTATGTCTCCTCTCTGTGGAGCCCTCCAAACATTCAGGGCTACACTGTTGTTGTCATAAATAGCCATTTTCTTTACTCTACGCTATCTTGTACCTTCATGCTCTACTGTAAGTAGATTGTTTTGCAGCTTGGCACAGCATGAGCAACAGATGGTTCCAGTATTATTAGGGTTCGGTCCTATTCGTTCCAAGTTCGGTGTGAGTGCGATCACAGTGTGTGATACTCCTACCTGCTGGACGGTGTCCATGCCCCTCTGAACCTGCTGCCAGTCGCCGAAGCTCTCCGGGGCCCCGTCCACAGTGGGTGAACCTGTCTTCACCCTCTGCTGGAGCTCAATGAGCTGCTGCTGGAGCCTGTTTGTCTGGTTTGGCACAAAGGTATCATAGGTGGAGGAGATGCTGTCTCCCCGCCTGCGCGCTGAAATGCACATTTCAATAAAAAAAATCTGATCAAATGGTGGGAAATGCTAAATAACCCCCACACATGTGAGGACACGTTAACAAACTGGATTTTTGTGACAGAAATAAGACAAAACAGAGGATAAAGCCACTCCAGATGGCATTCATAGAGGGGATTGGTTGCTAATGGGATTTTGCTCAGCACATCTGTAATGTCTGTGAGTCATGACGATGGCAAGTAATTTTCTGGGTGACCATGATGATCTTTGGTTCTGTCACTCAGTGTCACCATCAGTACAGTAACGCAGAAAAATAGCTTTGTATCTCTGGAGCTGCTCTTTCACACTTTTTTTTTCTCATCCTCTTGGCACCCAAATGTGTTTAAATGTGCCACCTTCTCTTTTATTGCCTTTTTTTACTATTTGTGTGCCCATTACTGCTGCAATGGCTTCTTCCCCCGTGGTGATCACTTCAGTTTTAATTCATTTAAGTTAACAAAGCGTCATTAAGAATATCAACATTAACTGATACCACCCAGCAGGTAATCCATCATAAGAGAGAAGTCAGCAAAAATCACTGGCACTGTAAAAGTCCTGCTGTTATGTGTAAAACGTTTAAAATCTACAGATCTCAGTCGTACAAATTCTGTCCAGAAAGTGGTGCATTTTTGGAGACAGTGCAAGCAGAAATTCATGTCTGAAGGCGACGAAGGCAATAAAGAGAGTGGTGATTAAGTAATCTGTGCATTAAAATACAGATGAAAACTCGGATATGGATCTTTGCTGCAGTCACTGTCCACACTATCAGACTGTTATCAGGCCATTAAATAGGCATTACTGATTGCCATAAGCCTCGTAGATATGGGTCATTATGAGCCTACTAACCATACTAGATTTTAAAAATGAAAGAAAAACTTAAAAGCAACACATTCTAACATAAAACTGAATGCAATGTTTTGAGCACAAACAAAATATTTTTAGGTTTAGGCAACAAAAACACTTAGGTTTAGGGAAAATATTGTTTCGGTCCTAAATTTGTCATTCAGAGTATTAAAATAGAGGCAAACAACTATTTGCTATGTAAAGATATAGAGGAGTAATGTCTACCTGAGCAGAGAATGAAGCCACTCTCCCTCTTGTGTGTGTAATCAGAGCTTTGTTGACATTTTCAGGCATTTTAGTGCATGTTTGTGCTCCACTGTCTAGGTCACGGTCGCCGCTCTGCACTGCTGTCATATGGCGGTCACAGCTGATAACGCCATCAAAACCGAAGCTGTCATCGTGGAAGCGTAGCAAGCACCCACCAGTTCCCCCTCAGGTAAAACACTGTTATCTCTGTCAGCACTTTCAGCGTGTTTTGCATCGCTAACGCTGTTAGCTGCGAGCTGCCGGCTCACCATCACCATGTTGAGAGCCGTCGAGAGTCAATAGAAATGCTCCCAATTCCATATTTAGCACCTTTTAAAAAACTCTTGTGAACACAAAGACACAGCACAGGATTTCCACTTCTGCTCCTGTCATAACAACTACGATCGTTTGAGGTTCTTATATTTTAGTGATAAACTATGTTATAAAACCTGATATTGATAAGATAAGATAAAATGAACCTTTATTAATCCCCGGAGGGAAATTCGGGACTATTGGGCGTAGAAGGTGCTTATAGTCTGGCCTATACAGCATATTGTATATATATATATATATATATATATATATATATATATATATATATATATATATATATATATATATATATATATATATATATATATATATAGTCAGGATATATCAGCCTCTGCTGCTTTGATATCGATCATTCTGTCTGTACTCTGTCTCGTGTGAGATCTTCAGTGTTATGGGAGTGCGATACTAAATTGCTGGAGTGATCCTTTTAAATGTCACATTTATTGATCAGCCTTTTCCCTACATCACCTGACACTCACGTTGCTTAGTGGGAAGTGAATACAGATCAGCGTCGCCCTGTGGTGTCTTCTTCTTCTGGAACACTGCGAACACAGAGCAGCTTAAAATAACATCATATACTATTATCTTACATAACATTTATTTAGCAAGCTCTTGCATACATAATTTACTACATTTTGTGATCTAATTATGTTGGTTTTAAAGATATGCATTAGAAAGCATTAACAAAAAACTGCATAAATATAAAATGAAATAATAAATTAAATACTAAAATTATTACTAATAAAGATAATTCTAAATACTAAATGCTAAATGATTTTACTGAAGGCTCCTGTCCAAGATAAGGTAGTTTTCTCTTTAGCACCATGCATCCTAGCTACTTACATCAATTTTTTATTTTTTAAAAGTAATTTGCCCAGAGTGAGATTATTTTCAGCTCTCTTCAATCCAGAGTTGATTTTACAGATTTCTTCAAAAAGGTTTGTGCTCCTGCATTTCAACAATTCTTCCACAAGATGGCGTCATACCCTAAATTTACAAACAACCGATCGACCGCAGAAGGCTAAATGTGAATAACCAGCAGAAAAAAAAGAAAAAACATCCTATTAATGTGTCAGAAAAATACTGATAGAATTTCATCTAAATAAATGTGAAATGACATTTATCTTGGTTTGTTATTCCAGTGCTTAAATCGGCGTTCCTCTCAGAGAAAGACACATACACATTGAGCTCTGGATTGAATTAAACGCCCTGAACGATGCTTTTGGTTTTGGTAGGGAGCGCTCAGAATGAAAGGCTACACTGTTCAGCTGTCAGAGGTGGAGGAGCTGCGGCTGCGTGGATTGAAATTCAACATCCACACCCTGCAAGATAATCCCACCCCTGACCATTTCCTCCATGACGGCGTCTCTCTTTTCCACTTCATGTTTCAAACATAGCTTGCTCATAAGACAAGCCCGGCTTTATGGCTTAATTCAGAATGAAATTCACATGACTGGCCTTGCTTTTCGAGTGTATACATTACTCTTCATGTAGTTTACATGCTGAGTAATTCCACTCTGTGGGATTGAATTTCATTCACATTTCAACATTTCGGTCTTATTGAGCGCCGCTGCTGCGAACAAAAGAAAACTCCTCATTATTTCCACTTGTGCAGCGGTCTCCAATAACTGGCTCCTCGCCTGATCCTCCACCAAGCCTCATCTCTCATCTCACATCCTTCACTGCAGCAGTGGGAGCAAAAAATGTGATCCTTGTATGGTTTTGAAGCTCCACTGTCTCAATAGATGGAAACCCTCAAAATCCCTCTCCTTTCTCTTTGTGCGCTCTGGGGACAAGGACGATGGAAAACATGTGTAATGACTTATTCTGGCTGACTTGGCCTTGGTCTGGCCAAGATTGGTTGCAGATGGCAAGCCCCGGTAGTTCCCTCTCTGTTACTGAGGGGATGGCTGGGATGCAGAGAGTTCAGTGGTGCACTCAATTTCTTTTTTCGCTTTGTGGGTCCCATCGGGGTAGAGCGTTAGCTCACTGGATACAATAATAAGCTGCATAATGGAGATAGGGTGCCTGTTGGACATCATTTTTGTGTGTTTTGAATGTAATGGTTAGTGAAGGAGGGATGAGTGTAATATCTTCTGTGGGAATAACAATTAATTGTGGATGCATGTTTTGCATTTGCGAGATGAAAGGGAGAAGTCGCAGCTGTTTTCATGATTTATAAGCCTTAATAATACCAGTCACTTTTGGATATTTCATCTTCATGAAATATTCACACAGCTGAAATTGAACAGTTAGGGGCTATGGGCTCTCGGCGCAAGCAAATCTTTCCTCACTTTTTGTTTGTTTTGCGGTGGGGAATGAACATGTTCTTGTGGTAAATGGGATCAAAACAAAACTGCATCTCTGCTCTGTTCAGCACTGACAATGGTGATGCACATTCCAGGCACTTCCTCCCTCCCACATGATCTCCCAAACTCCCCTTCACATACTGTTGCATAGCAGTGATGTTGTGACTCCAAATCAGCTCTATCATATCTGTGATTTGGTGGAAAAAAAGGGGGTTAAAGGATCCACAACACGTTCTCATCCCAACTTATCACAAACCTCCACTTTGTCACTTCCCCTTGGCATCACTTTGTTCTTGACATCAACCACTACAGTTACGCTTGACTTCACGTTAAGTTTAGGCAACAAAACTACCATAGTTAGGTTTAGAAAAGATCTACATGATCTGTACAGTGAAAATGACCCTGCAGAACAGCTCAGGGGTGGCTCTGGGGTTAGGGTTCAGTCGCCCCAGAGTCCTAACCCTAGCCCTGTAAAACACACATCAGACATCACAATGGTTTTAAGAGAAAAATTAAGATTTTTATTTTCATAAATAAGTTTGGCAACCTTCTCCAGGGTGTACACTGTCTTCACCCAATGTCATCTGGGATTGGCTGCAGACATTTTTTTCTTCTTTCTTTTAGAGGGCGACCAGCGCACCCCAAAAGGTGGTGTCCTAGGCGACCACCTATATTGCCTTACGCCAGCCCTACAACAGCTGATTGTAACATGATCTACAGAACATGAACAGCAGTCTCCTGGATGTGTATGTGTCTCTTTAAACTACGTTACCACACTCCCAGTGCATTTTCTCTGGGTGTTTACGCTTCCTGCAGATGGCTTTTACATTAGAGTTAATGGAACACCTGCTGCATTTCATACCGCCGCCGATGGCCGTGACAAAGCCTCAGTGTTTAATGCCCTGGGAATGAGGATGGACTGGGATACAGCTTAAGTTACCTTTGGTAATGTAAGGGGTTCTATCCTCCGCCAACTGGGTGCTCTCAGGCCGAGGTGTGGGTGCTGGTGGGCGGTTGGCAATACCCACAGCTTTTGTTGAGTTCAGTATGCTGTCATATTCATCATTCACCCCCAGTGGTGCGTAGATATCCTTGTCCTCCCCCTCTTCATCCTCTCCTTGTTGCTCTTCCTGTCCATGCTTGGTGGAAGGAGTCCCTAACACACAAAGTGTTACTGTCACGATGAAGTTGTGCATGCTGCTTTTTTGCCACTGTCATTTCACAGCTAATCGGACACAAACGCTACACGCTGTGCCCATCAGCGAGAGGAAAATATTCAGTGGTCGGAAATGAACCCAGCATAATGATGTGCTGGGGAGGAACAAAACAATGCCATTACCGGCTTTCCTTTGTCCTCCTTCCACTTCCCATCAGTCCCTCACTCACCTGCAGCGCACATTATTTCGTACACTCCGACATCCCCATTGTCCTCGCCCGAGTTGAACATATTCTGAAACCACAGAGCATGAAGAGATGCATTTTATGCTTCATCCAAATCACAAAGACGCAGCTCAATAGAAGCAATTTAGAATTCAAGGAAAGAAATGTCTAATGTTGACGCCGGCTGTTTGCTGTGTGAGAGCGGACATTTTTGTCTCAGCATTCATGCATACTTGACGAATCTTGATAACAATGCAGCCTGATTTTTGTAATGTCTCCTTGGCTCGCTACATTCTCCCCGTCGGCTCATTTTCTCACCTGTATCCTCCTGCCAAGGCACAGTAATAAAAGCTAGACGACTATCTGCTAAGCACTTCCTAAGCTCTGTCACACTATAGGCTAATATCTGCCTCCATGCTTTAATATTCAGCGTTTTCATGTCAGGTGTGACAAATGTCCAGATTATTAATTGATGTTTCTCACATCTGCAACTGTTAGGGGGAAGCAATTTCAAGTCTGTTGCAGGATCTGGAGAGGTGTGCTGTAAGTAACCCTGCCTGACTGTTGCTGGATATCAGGAAGCAGTTTTCCCTCTTGACAGCAGAGCTGCTGCAGTGTCGGCCTATTTGCTAATAGCATGCTGAGGGACAGACGGGGGATATGATCAGGGTAATTATGAAATCAGACAATCTTCCCCTTTCAGTCCAAACATATCATTTAGTGAGCAATTCAAGACCCTTGGTTTGATAGTTAGACTGCATCCGTAATTAGATTGAGATACGGATATTAATTTACAGCCATATTTCTGATAGAGATCATGTGAAGAACTGAAGGGTTGCATCATTTATTCTGACTTATAGTGAAAAGCTGCTGTCTTATATACTGACAGTGACACAAGAAAGGAAAAAGCGAAAAATGGTATTTGACTATGTACATAATATTTTCTCAGATTTGCCACTACACTACATTGTGCACTGTATGTATTTTGAGTCAAATAAACTGCATTTACTATGTATTAAAGGGCAAAGGACAAATCATGAAAAACTTACATTTGGGTTTCTGGAGTACCTACCAACCCACAAACTGTGAACTGTGTCAGCTTTTTATGCTTGTGTTTTTGTGTGTTTTATATAAATCACCACACAGTGAAGTGTCTTAAACTTGCATTCTTTCTAATGTCCAGCAGGAGGCGACTCCTCTAGTTGCAAAAAGAAGTCTGATTGTATAGAAGTTTATGAGGAAATGATCCTACTTCTCACTTGATTTATTACCTCAGTAAACATTGTAAACATGACTTTATGGTCTCAATCGCTAGTTTCAAGTCTTCTTCAATACAGCACTATGCTCATTTAGTAAATTATGGTAAATTTAGAGTCAAATAGACCATAAAGCAGGTGATGCTTTAGGACGTGGCTACCTTGTTGTTGATATGTTGCTACCATGGCGTTGTCCAGTTTGGGAATTGTTTGTGTTTTTGTCGTGAAACTTTAACCCTTTCAAAGTGTGTTTTCAGTTCATGGAAGCTAAAAACTTAAAACCTTTTTGGTCATCTGAGGGTTGTACTTAGCTCACCTTCTGGTTGCAAAAAAAAAAAAAAAAAAAATGATGACAAGATGGGGGCCAAATGCAAACTCAAGGATTCCACAAACCAATGGCTGACATCGCAGTGACTACATTCACCTCTCATATACAGTCTATGGGTGCACCATATTTATCTCACAAGCCAATCAGAGCAGACTGGGTTTTTTGGGAGGGATTCTTCAAGAGACAGGCGTTAAACAGAGTGTTTCAGACAAGGACAGACAGTGTGAGAAAAATATATGTTTTTTGAGTTCTTTTCTAGTAGAAACCCAAAACACATGTCCGTTTAAAACAGCTGCTGAGCTGCAATGTACAATTTGCCTCCAAATAGACATACAACAAAGGACTCTATCATCAGCATATGACAATGCCTCCAAATTACATTAGCTTCTTTTATCAGTTTAAAAGGATATATTCTGAATTCAATAACAATGATAGAAATCTTTGCAGATACACCTCACTTTGGTGGAGATGTCCTCCATTTAACTATCCACGCTCTGTGTGCAGTTTCCAAGCAACACAGCCACTCATGACTCAATTACAATATTACACTGTTCCTAGTACTGCAAATGACTTACTGGTTGCCATGAATGCATTACCTAACAGTGGAGGTTCCTAACTGGCCCAACAGGTAGAAAGGACGGGTTAATTGCCACCGCAGCTTGAACATTGAATTATAATAGTTGGATGCTGTGCTTGATCAGTGTGGTATTTTCAGAGGTAATTTCTGGACAGGAGAGGGGGACTTTATTTACCAACCACAAACTCTGAATCATTTTACAGATGTCTGAAACTGCAGGAGCCCGGGGCATTCCAGACAATTCACTTTCACTGCCGAAATCCAAGCAGCAGTGCTTCAGACAAAACAGCAGGCGTGATTTTGTTAGAGGAAGAGCAAATCTCAAGGGATTCTAGTGTAAGATATGCAGTGTAAATGTATTTTCAGCAGCTGAAATGGTCAAAACACAGGCCAGCTATAGTGCCAGCTTGCTGGCTGTGTTTTGACATAGTGGTTTCAGGATAAGAGTGTTGGATGCGAGGCAGATTGTAGAGTGCAACACTGAACCCATCACTTAAGTGCCGTGCAGACTTGTTTTTTGGCTTGGAAAATAAGAAATGGTCAGCTCAGCAGGCAAAGAAAGACTTCACACTAATGTAAAACTAGTCTAAAATGCCGTTTTTGTAGTTTTGTATTAGACCAAACACGTATCATAGCAGGCAATTATAACAAGACTACAGCCATGTTAGCAGCTCTTTAAGGCTCTAACAGAGTGGTGCTATGAGCTAAATGCTAATATCAATATGCTCCAGTAGGCTACCTCCTGGACTGAAAAGTGAAGTCAATGCTGAAGTGCCTTAAACTTGCATTTTTTTCTAATATCCAGCAGGGGGCGACTCCTCTGGTTGCAAAAAAGTCTGATTGTATAGAAGTCTATAAGAAAATGAGTCTATTCACTTGATTTATTATGTCAGTAAACATTGTAAACATGCGTTTATGGTCTCAACCTCTAGTTTCAAGTCTTCTTTAATTCAGCATGATGCTCACTGAGTAAATTATGGTCCAATTTAGAGTCAAATAGACCATAAAGCAGGGGATGCTTTAGGCCGTGGTTACCTTGTTACTGACAGGTTTCTACCACAGCCTTGTCCAGTCTCGGAGTTGTTTGTGTTTTCCTCTTACAAATTTAAACCTTTCACACTGTAATTTGATTTTGGTCGCCTGATGTCATTCTGTTTTTTGTTTGTTGTATTTTCAGAACAAAGGTTGTTTATTTTTGGGATAATGGGCTGTCGGACAAATGGGCTGAGGGAATATAGATACATGGAGCGTGTTAGCATACTAACACTTGTTAATTAGCACTGACATTCGTGTTTAGAGTTGAACCACAAATGTCAACCTCATGGTGGCGCTGGAGGAAAATTCACAGTATCCCCAAAGCCAGCAGGATTCATCATCTAGGAATCAGGAATGTCTGCATGATTAGATGACAACTAGATGTTGAGATGTTTTTATTGGATTTAGCAAAAACGCTGCCCAGCTGGTGGCAGTTATTGGGAAGTCAGGGGATCACTAAAGTCAGTGGGGTTCATCTTCTGGGGAATGAATGTGCAAAATTTGAATGGCAATCCATCCAATAGTCAGTCTTGGCCAAAGTGGCGGATTGACATTTTATCTGTAAAGCTAATCTGCTAGCATAGCTAAAGACTGACTCAAAGTGGTTGAGTCAGTTTCCAGTAGCCATACAATACAGATGAAACATATAACCTGAGAAATGACAATGACCATATCACTCAAACGATAAACAAATAACATGCAAAAGTCCCTGGTTTACGTGTACAGTTGCGTGTCACCGAATTTGTCTCTCTTGCATTTGAATAGGAATATACAGTACACAAACACAGCATGCAGCACGTTAATAGCTCTTTGTAGTCTTTGGAGGGCCATACAGTTGAGAGCTAATTTGTATTTATCAAGCCCTGCTCTGCTCTGATCTGAGAGCACACACAGTGGGATCTTGGTAGGAGTGCAGAGTCTATCTAAATGCCAAGCGACCCAATATTAAAATATTAAATAAGGACAATGTGTGTTTGTGATAGTAATTACGATGAGCAGTACAATATTGCAGTCTGTGGACATAAAACATCGTAGATAACAGCAGAGCATTTTCTATATTTATATTCTAGTTATGCTGTCCCTGAATAATTCAGCTTTCCCCTCCGGAGTGGTTCACAGCTAATTAACAAAGAAGTGTGGTGCCAGGGCAGACTAGTGGATCTGATGCAGGCCCTGTGAGTGATTCAGCCTGTGCAAAAAGCAGGGGACCGATCCATCGAGGATTTATTGACAGAGTGCTGCTGCACTGACATCCAAATCACTGATGCATCATGGGTTGATTAATTAGAGGAGGGGGAAACACTGCAGAGGAGTTAATGAAATGGCCTTACAAAATAAAAAGAACTAGAACAAAACCCTGCATACTTCCTCTCATACTTCCTCTAATGCACCACGCAAGATATGGTTTTAGCTGTTAAGATGAATTTTAATTAGCCTCCAAGAAAACCGCAAGTGTCAGTTGCTTGTGCGTGTCGGATCTGTCTGTTATGTTACATCTATAGGCTTGTTGAAGTCCCCCATGGGGAGACCACTGTTTGACTCTGCCGCTCCCCTGTCAGCCCAGCCGACTCACTGCGAGCACTTTGACTCACTAGAGCAATGTGATCAAACCTCGTTCCATCTGCAGTCACTTTCAATTAGCACTGTTGCTAGGGGGATAGATACATTTGCAACAGCTGTCGGAGTGTCTAAATTTCCCTCGAGGGGGAATTCTCTATAGGTTGATCCAAGCCTTCAGAGAAAGTTAATAGTTGTCAGTACTACTGTATGAGGAGAGACAGAAGCGGAGATATTCACATGAATGAATCAGCGTTATGCTGCTGTCTGTTACAAGCTGGCATGTAGGGGATTCAACTGCTGATACAACCTTTAAATGGTTGCCCTAATACAATGGAGGTGAATGGAATTATTGTGCTCTACATTGAGAGATTACATTAAAAAACTTTGATAGCAACATTTCTTCTGAAAATCAGCGCTCCATTTCAGAGGTACTTATAGTTTCTTTGCAGAATAACGTCCCACAAAACATATGGTTTGCTTACAAATATGATGCAGTGCTGTAGGCCTGGATGAAACTACTCAACAGGAATGGGAATTGTGAAGCATTCGAGGGTGCGCCACCATTTTTGGAGAGTAACCTAGCATATGGAGCTATGATAGACTGTCTATTCATCATTAAAAAGTGTGAAAGACAAATGCCCATATGAGGAGAAGCTGACAGAGGCAAAGCTACTTAGTTAATGATATCAGTCCTTATGAATTAGAAGGACCTTAACAGCTTGCCACATATTACAGTCACTGTTTTGGCGTTAGTGAATACCTGTCAGCAGGTCAAAATATGTTAATCTTTGAGGCCAATGCCCAGTTTTCAAACAGATGTGTATATGACATTAAGATCTACAAGCTTTGTGTCTGTCTCAGTGCTATACTGTATATACTATAATTTGGCTTCTGATTGTGTTATATTTTGTAAACATCCAGCAGATGATGCCATGAATGTATAAAGAGAACTGGACTTCCAACTTTAAAACTACCCACTCACATGAACGGAGGAAAAGAAATAACTCTGGATTCAGCTATTACTGCGTTTTACAACTTTTAGGAGCTAATGATTTAAATAAGAACTATTCAAGTGTTCATACTGGGAAGTTGATTGACCTAAAAAACAAAAATCGGTTGAATTACACTGTCTCTTTCCCAATGTCAGTCTATGGGGTAAAGTCTTTTGGCCCCAGTGGCATAATGTGACGGACACGGAAGTTGTAGTACCGCCGTTTGGCCACTACGAAAATTCACATCAACGACTGGCGCTCTTCCTGGGGCTTGGATGGCACTCTTACCAAGGCCCCCGGAAGAGCACTGGTCATTTGGCCCGAAAAGACTTTTTTCCCATGGACTTACATTGAGAAAAAAAACGTCAATAACTACGCATATGATTTTTTTTTTAAGGTAAACCAACCAATATCCCTTATTTAACTTATTTGGTCCTAAAAGTTGTAAAATGCACAGAGATATTTCCTTCCTCTGTTTATGTCTATGGAGACCCAGACCAAGACTTATTGGGCCCTACTGCAAATATCAGACATGCATAGTAGGGCCCAATAAGACCCGGAAGACCCCAGAAGATCCGGGTACTTTTTCAGACGGAAGTCAAGCCATTTTGGCATCATGCAGCACTAAACAACGTTCATAGGAATGAATGGTGTCCCGCCTCCAACGCTGTATCCAGTTCTCTTTATACATCCATGGCTCTTGCCCTTTATTCGGTAACAATGGCCTACTTCCTGTCGGTGACGTCACATTCCCATTCCCAACAGCTAAAAATAGCTTCACATAGACCTCTCTATATATTCAAATTCTGCTTTCATATTAGCAAGCTAGCACCTGTAGCAGGCTAGCATGGAAACAGGGGGAAACAGCAAGCCCAATAGCTCACTAATTAACATGTTAAAAACAAAAATGTGACACTTTATAGGGAGCACACCATTTCCTGTTCAGGACCAGTAGGCTAAATTCATGATGTCTCCAGGAAGTTACTGCACCAGGCAAAGAAATAGTGTTGTACATAACCCAAGTTGTAATTTTTACTCTTTGTAAGGATTAAACAAATAAGATATAATAAGATGTAAAGGTGAGCTTTAGGGGTGCTGGTAGGTGGATTTGATAGAGCCAGGATAGCTGTTTTAGCTCTATTCAATACAGACAGGCTTTTAGGGAAAGTAAGTGATGTTTTTTCCCATCAGAAGGGATCAACAAACTCAAGTGGAATGTCATTTGCTTCTTGCGTTGTGTGCATCTGTAATGTTTGGTTAAGTATTTGCAGGACACACCAGATGTGATGTGATGTTTTCAGCCTGCCATCTTGGTTGATGTTACACAACTGGGTACATCATGTCTTTCTTTTAATGATAATGTCCTCGCTGCCTAATGAAATTAGCATCGGAAAAAAACACAGTGATCCTAGTGTCCTCCACATTTATCAGATAAAGGGATGTGCCTGCATGCAAGGGATCTATTAAATTTGGATTGCTGCTCTTGTGTTACACTCCACATAGTGAAATGGGAGGTTGAGTAAGAAGAGGCTCATATTAACATTGGCAGCCATTACGCAAGAAAATCCTGGCATTAGTGGCTACATTAATTGTCTGAATGTATGCAGATGACCCACGCTCTGAGCCATCGTGCATGCATGAACAAACATAGCCTTTCCAGTCTTGGTGGGGGTGTTCCATTAGGAAGCTCAGAGGCCAATGAGGGGGTTACCATCAGTCTGCTAACTATGCCATGAGCTGCAGGTAGAGACACTTGTTAGGAGAGAGTGAGATCGCCCCCTGACATACAGGTCACTCTCCTTGCTTTCCACCTTTTCCATCATCTCAATTCTGTTCATTATTGATAACCACTCACCACTTACTCATACTCCTAATGCTGTATTGGTGTCAGTAAGCACATCTCGAGAGCTGAGGTGCATACATTGTGGTGTTTTCCTCAGCTGTCAGCTGGTAACTGAAAACTATGAGGAATCCCACTGAGGTGACATTACATCCAGCCAGCTTCTATATAGACAAATAATGTCATTGGGTGGGTTTAATTAGCTCATAAAACACTGAACATGAGAAGCTGTCATCAGATATTGGCATTCTGAGAAATGTCTTGTATGGAGGGTCAATAAAGCCAGTACAATATTTTCTAGCATGTTTTCAACTGGAGCAAGGTGAAAATGATCCAGATGAAACAAATAAAACACTGTTTGAGAGTTGCAAATATAGCAGGAGTTACCAGTGTCTCCTTCAATAAGACGTGAAGCTCCGTGTGGCCGTGACTCTTGGCGATCTCAGTGGGAGTCTGTCCGTGGCGGTTGGCTGTGTGCAACGCTCGCTCAGCGCCTGGACACTGGAGGAGCAGGCTGGAGACGCTCTTGAATCCATACTGGGCAGCAAAGTGGAGTAGCGATGGCAAATCTGCATGGTGCAGCTCTGTTGTGGATATTTGCACAGTTTGATTAGGTTGAGGAATTTTTTCAAAATTGACAGCACCAATAAGTCCAATTAGGCCTGAAAATTAGCATAATATTCCCTTACAGCAAGGATTTCCCCACTCACCAATTACTTCCTTTACAGGTGATAACTTGAAGTTGGCCCTCTATCTAACACAATCAGGAGAGTCAAAGAAAGATGGCTTGGAGGCACTTATTGACCTGTTTGTCATGGGAACATTTCCCTGTGCCCTTTTTAGCAGAGTTAAGGATCAATCTCGGTAGCTGATGAAGCCATCAGTCTGCCGAATAATGAGCCAAGAAATAATGCTGAGGGCTTTCTATTTTATGGTGGATAACGTGCACCGTGCAACAGGAATGCATTCCAACTGTGAGACATATATTCAGTCCAAAGTGTTGCATAAACACCTGCTTGGTTCTGTTGTGGTGATGTATTTGCATAAATGCTGTGAATGTCTCCTTTGGCATCATTTCATCACTTATTACAACATGTGACAATGACATGTTACATGTATGGAGATCTGCAGTAACTGTGTGAAAAAGTGTTTTCCAGTAAATAGTTTGAGATTCATGTATCCCTGAAAGTCCAAATATAATTTAAAGTAGGTGGTACCACTTTGGGTTTTCCTCTCAGTGTGATTACTCAGCAAATGTTTTTTCAATGCAAAGTACTGAGTAAGCAATCTTACAGTGCTGTACCTCTTTCAGGAGTGTTTTCACACTGCAGTCCCTGAAAGCCTCCAGTGGGCATGCCCTCCAACAACATGGAGGACAACTTTTGATCCAGCTTCTCCACAGAGGACTCTTGAAGAGCCTGAAATCCAAAGGGATGAACAGTTCACGAGCAGAGTACATTTTTTGAATAATTTGTTGAGGTAAGGCAAGTCAGCACAAGCAAAGTCCGAACTAAAAGTCAAAACTGATGAACCAACAAAACACAACACCTGTAAACAGAGGGCTTTATGTTGAAATACAGTCTATAGAGGCACAAGAAAGATGCCAAGTTGAATACAACCATGTGCATCAGAGTCCAGTTGTGTCAGTGCAGGCTTTTAGTTTGAAATTCTCTTGGCAAATTCTTCTCTTGGCAGTGCTCAAGTTCACCTCTTTAGCAAAAGAGACTTAATCAACTCAAAGTGTTCATGGCAGTAGGAAGGCCAAAACCTGCCGTCTCTTCATTTCCAGAGAGGAGGCGGTAAGTGGGGCACATGAACTTCAGCAGAAATATGAGGATTCAATTAATCTTCTGTTTTTCTACGTCTTTCTAATGACTCGACGTAGATAAATTATAAACAATGTTTGGGGGCAGCGACTGACTAATTTCTATAAATGTGTTCAGTCAGTCACTAAGTAAAATAACAGCGCCTCAGAAGAGTCGATTTACTGAGGGAGAGAATAGGACAGCATTCAAATGTGTTTACTAAATCAACGATTTACGAGTTATTGGAATACATTTGCCAGTGTTAGAGGTATGCCCAAACAAATACTGTAATATTGTGTTTAAATGTACAGAAAGTAACATTAAATGAATAAAGTGTAGAAATATAAATGTACATCTTTATTACAATGATGCTGCTGAAAGTTTGCCCATATTACCAACCAGTCTGCAACTCTCCAGACTATGATTTCATATTGAAAAATAAATTAAAACCCCTACTACCTTCTATTAAAGGGATCCTCCATTAAGTGTTATTACACTTCCATAAAGTCGGGGAATTGACAACAAGCAGATTAAAGAAATAATGGTCAAAAACAAAGCAGCAAATGCCCTGACTTTTTGTCCCTGATGGGTCTAGCTTGATAAACTAAAGCTTACATTTCCCATAATGCAAGTCAGCAGCCCTTTAATTGGGTTACCTGACACATGAAGTCCACAGGGTCTGCTGCCCTCACTAGCAGGGAGGTTATTTCCTCCATGATGCTGTAGTACTGCAGCTGTGCCTTGCTCAGAGGCAGCCCACTGCTATACACGGTTACTGTGACGTTTCCTGCAGGAAAATCTGCAATAGAAACAGAAGCTGTGCACAGGGAGGGCTAAAACAGTTATCCAAAGTATTCCAGTCATTGTTTTATTATTATTTTGTTCACCTGGTGCATTGACGCACAGGATGCGTTCATTCCAGCAGACAGGCTTCACTCTCAGCATCTGATTCTCACCGGTGAACTCGACTTCAGCATCGCTGCCAGCCAACTCATTTTTCAAAAGAATGAACACTTCCGTAGAGCTCTGCCAAAGAGACAGTACAGTGAACTGCAATGCAGTCAATGGTAGGGAACGCTTTATGAGAAAAAGAAATGGCTTACTACTGACTGAGTATCTCACCCTGCATGGAACTCTGGAAGGAACGACCACAACGCTGGATCGGACACTCTGGGCTCCAGGTGACTGCGTTTGTTCTGCCTTTTGCTCTGATCCAGACAGTTTACGCGCCAAGAGGTTGACATTTGTCGCTGAGGCTAACACACCTACAAAAGAGACATTTAACCTCATACTGAATGCACTATGATGTTTACAAAATTGGTTTCATATACCATATACAAGATATCCAGGTGCATTTTTAGCCACCATGGCTCTATGACAGTGCTACTCAGTTGGACTGCCATTTTGATCCAAACTGAAATACCTCACTAAAAGATGCATTCCCAAGACATTTGACACTTGTGGTCCTCAGAGGATGAATCCTACCAACTTTGGTGATCCTGTGACTCCACCATGAGGTTATCATTAATGTTTTTGGGTGAAATGTATCAACAGCTGCTATAAAATTATTATAAAATTCGGTGCACACTTTCAAGTCCCTCTGAGGATGAAGTGGTGATTTCCTAACTTTTCACGTATCGCCATTATCAGCTCAAAATGTCAAAGGTTCATGACTAAATACCTGCAAAACTAGTGACATCCCCATCGGCCTCAGCTGTACTTTGTGATTAGTGGCAATTAGCAAATATTAGCATGTTAGCAAACCAAAGTAAAATGAAAATGTAATCATTACACCTTCCTGTCACAATAACATTGTCATAACATGGCCATATAGATTTTTTAACTTGTTATTTTAAACCAAATTAGGTTAAATTACATTAAAGGTGAGGTATGAAAAACTTTTGAAATAACTTTTCAGTGCTTGTGCACATACATTTGGGTAGCTGGAGTGCCGACCAACTCACAAACTGTGACATAAGACAATCCAGTCAGTTTTTCAACGAGCCATTCAGATCTGGCTCCCGCTCCTATGCCACACACATGCTCATTAGAATATATCGCCCATGTCTTGAGAACTGCATTTGCAGAGGTGCACCATATTTTCTCACAAGCCAATCAGAGCAAACTGGGCTTTTTTCAGGAGGGTGTTAACGAGACAGGTGCAAAAACAGAGCCTTTCAGACAGAGGATGAATGCAGGTATGTCCAGACAGACAGTATGAGAAAAATGTTGTTTTTTGAACATTAATTCAAGTAGAAACCCAGAATACAAGTATGAACCTGAAAATGAGCATAATATGTCCCATTTAAAACAAAAACTCTTAGGTAGGCTATACAGTACATTGTTATAACTAACATTTTGAGACAAGTCTTGTCATTTTCTTGACTGTTGATTTAGCGATTCTGGCAGTTACCAGAGAAACCGGTCATGAAGTGCACTTCCTTCACCTGTTTACACTGAACCTCATCTAACACCCACGTCTGTTACCAACAAACAGCATCATCCTGTATGAACAGGGAAGTTACTTCTGGGTTAAAATATAACTGTTCGTGGGATCCTGGCCTCAATCACTTCACTGTATCAGTACAATGAAGTGCACTTGAATTTGCATGGCTCACAAAGAGTATCGTCAGTGGTGGCTGAAGAGGAAAGGCTGGCTATTTGCATCAGATGCTCCTCCTACACACACACACACACACACACACACACACACACACACACACACACACACACACACACACCTGTTTCAACACAAGCCCCCTCCTCCACTTTATGATTTTATACAAATAGCACAATTAGGAAAAACAGGGAAGGAGGAGGCGGATAACTGGCAGCTAGGGCAGATGAGGACATGCTAAAGATACACACAGTTTCACCAAAGAAGTCTCTGCGGCTGCTGGCACCTAAAAAATATTGGATGTCAATCTGCAGCACACACAATTCACAGGGAAAAAGTCAGTAAACAGGTTTCCAAGCTGCTGCTAAGGCATTCTCACAAATAATGAGCATTCTTTCCCTTCGTATTTATGGCAGCAGAACGGCAAGGCCATGTGAAACCTTTTCCTGAAGGAAGGGCATGCTGAAGAGGGTGATGGTGTTCTGGGTTTGCATGACTAGGAAGCACACTGTGACTAAATATCAGTCTGGTTTAGCATCATGCATCAAGATATGTCAATTCAGTATTCATGAATTAATTTTATTACAATAATGTGGGTAAAATAATAATGTTGGAAACTGAAGCATTTGGATTGGAACACTTATATGTGAATATAAGTGCAAGATATTAGAGTTGTGGAGGAACTGAGGTGGGATTTGATACCTCACTGGTTTCTGAAATAAGGTCAGGGGTCTTTGAGGGCATCCTAGAAGGCTGAAAATAAATGATACAAGTAATCTGATTTCACAATTGGTTAATTCTGCAGAAGTTGGTACAGTAGATGTGGAATAATGTGAAATAGTTTTTATTTTTCACTTGATATTTGATTTGAAAAAAAAAATCAAAATGACTAATTTTGGGAGCCAGTGTCCTACCTTTTCTGACAATATCAGTCACAGTGGATATGTATTCATGAGTATCTTGTTCACTGGAGACCTGCAGGCACTCATCACCATTCAGGGGCACCAGTTCCAGCAGCGGGGTCAGGCTCTCCACCCCACACAGCAGCACCACCACATGAGCCGCAGGACGCAACACACGGGCCAGGAAGAAGCGCCGCTTCTGGCACAGGCCCTCCAGCATGCCCTTGGAAAGGACCAGGAGCTTGCAGGCGTACTGGGCCAGCCTGAGGAAGTCGTCCTGCCGGCTGGACACTCTGGTGATGTCATAGCGGCAGATCCCGGCCTCTGGGATTGGACCTGTGAAGGCTGACTGCAGATAGGTGGCCCACTGCTCTGCCTCCGTCTCATAGATGATTAACAGCTGCTCAGCTGCAAGAAAAAGTATTTTATGTAAAAAACATCATATTCCCCTACATCAAGTGCTGCCTAAGATATCGTTATAGCAAAAGAGTCTCCAGAATTTGCAGCAACTGACCCACATGGTGGAAAAATACTCTTTGCTGTCGCTGTCAGTGTTGCATATAACATACTTTGACATTTATACTTATACAAACACAACTAAAACTACTTACTTTAACATTTTTCAATATTGTTCAAAGATATATGGACCCAAATTAATCAAAATGTTGCACTGAGCATTGCAAACAATCATAAATCAGCAAGACTCATACAGTATATTAAAGCAATGAATCATTTTCATTACCCCAGTAAAAATGAAAAGAATGAATAAATAATAAATGCAACAGGACAGCTTACCTGTCTGGCTCATGGCTACAGTGCTGTTTGTCTGCAGGTCTTACTTCACAGTGACATGGAAAACAGCACTGCTATTGTCAGGAGGAGCCTAGATAAGTTAGATAAGCCTAGATAAGTTTCCTGCTACACCAGAATGAGAGGAGACCATTTTTAAAGTGAATATAATGCCTGTTCTCTGGTCTGGTGATGAGAAAAGTTTGTTCAGTGTGTTTTTCACAGCATTAATTCCATGGCAGCAATTCTAAGTAATTTAATCAGTGGAATTAAATGTGCGTCATGCTTGTGATAGAAAATTCCCAAAATTGATTATGTGATTTGGGCATCAAAAGCTTATCATCCAAGTTTAGCTATGCTGTCAACATGTTACTGGCACTGCCAAACCTGGTACGCAAAATGGGCAGTTATAAATGATATAAAAAGCCAGCTTTATTAGCAATTTTATTCACTGAAGAGGGTGGCACAGTAAAATGAAAAAGGTCACTGTTTGGACATTTTTCAGTTATAAAAATGATCTTTGGATGGTGATTTTTTTTTCTCATTATACTTCCCTTGCTTGCCTTAACTTCCATTACTTAAAAAATGTTTGTTCAAATGTGTTATTAGTATACCTCTTTTAAACTTGAAAGAAGAGAGTATGCTAGTTCGAAGTATACCTGACTTAAACTGACAAGTATACAGAAAAGTATATTTGGCTTTTGCTTACATTTTGATAGATTAGCCTATTAGAGTTTGTAAATGAATGTTTTGATATGAATTTGCTTCATGTTTTTCCATTCTCCGTTAACCAAGCAGAAAAATTCATTTTAGTTTAGTTTAGTTTAATTCTAGTTTTCATCACAAAACATAATGTCAAAATGCAAAAGGAGCAAGTCTCTTTATGTAATACCTAAATTGTTGGCTAAGGACTGCAAGTCAAAGAAAACTCCCAAATATACTTACAGTAAAAACTATTAAACTAGTAGTTTGCTGAGAGTACAGCAGTTTAAAATGCACTTTCATAAACATGGGCTACACATATATACCGTAACTAGTAAATTAACAGTATACGTATAAGTTCCCTTATGGTATAGTTCCCTTCATAGTATAGCATGCTTTTCAAAATACAACTTAGATGAAAACTAGTTGTGCACTCAAAGATTACTATTCTTACACTTAAAAGTATACTTTTATAAACTAAAAAGTGGGCCAATTTTGTCCCAAGAAGAATTGAAGTATACTCTTGTAAGTACACTACTAGCACATTGATATTATAATATATTATAATCATATATATAAATAACCAATAAAGAAACCACAGCTTAGTATTTTATCATTATGCCATTAAGAAGACAGAGTACTGCTAATAATGAACACAAAGGTCCCTGTCAGGCAGACGACAGGTGATCAGAAAGAGGAAAAACTCGAGTCACAGAGTTTAATTAAGTCTGCAGAGCCACAGGTTAAAAGCGGAGCACTAGAACCTGAGGCGTGTTAAAACTAATGATCTGGTGTGAATTTCTCTGCTACAGGCAGAGATAAAAAGGCTGTGGGATGCTCTGACCTACGCACACACGGTCCCTCATTGAGAGAAATGTTAAACTCAGGGCTTCATTAACTGCGTCCACCTGCCAAACAACTGACTCATACCGCACCAGTGTCTCACTAATAGCAGTTTGCCACCATTTATATCCGGTGAGCAGCAGTAGTGGGGTATAGCTGAAATGCACAACTGTTGAGGTCTCCTTCAGGCAAATTGCTGGTGTCGAGTCACCAATGAGAGATCACTCATTCCCATGTAGATCCACACTTCACTCACATTGCCTGTATGCCCACTATGCTCTACCCACAAAGGATCTGCCGTGAGTTCACCTGAGCAGAGTCCTCTATAGTAGACAATAAAGCTTTCACAGGCAGCTACTTGGAGGCAAATAAAATCGCAGGTTAACCACGACCTCAATGAGATATGTTATTACCACTGTTTAACAAGACTGGAGCTGCAAATCTTGTCCTGAGGGTGGCACTAGAGGAAAAGTATTTAAGGATCCAAATTAGAAAGCTCAGCAGTTCATTAAAACTATCAGGATTCATCCTCAGGGAACAATGAAAATCCAGAGGAAATTTCATGGAAATGTTACCTTTAGTTAAAGGCTGAGATATATTTCTGCTGTTATTGTTGTTGACCAAAAAGGGGGTCAAAATGAATAGAATGCATTTTGTTTAGAGACCCTAATATACAGAGGCCCATTTTGGCCAGTAACAGAAAAAAAATTACAAAGTAAGTAAAATATTTTATTTTATATATGATAATTTTGACTTTTCATGACATAATGTTTTATGTACTATCTGAAAATATTGACTTTCATCTAAAAACATGAATGATTTTGACTTACTCTCTCATAATTTTGACTGTATAGCTCTTAAACTTGACTTCGTAAGTCGAGACTTTTCACGTTCTTTGGTTTAACTACATCTCACCCAAGAAAAGCCATTGAAAATTAGCCAGAGGGCTAACACCGGCACATTAATAATGTGCATTGCCTTCATAAATAAATAAATTAAATTGGCTTTCCTCACTTACTGTCTACTTCGATCTTCTGCTGCTGGTCTATTGGAGGTTTCCCACAGTAGTCGAAGGAAAACTGGGGATGCAGCATTTGTAACTTACAGCCAACAGCCAACTCAATAGATATCTTTAAAAGTAAGCTAAAAACGTATCTGTTCATCTTAGCTTTTAATTAGCTCTTAATTAATTTCAACACTGCATAGCTTGTTGCACTATTTATTTAACATGTTTTATTTAACTCATGTGTATGCATTTTACTGTTGTTTAGTTATAACACTGCTTGGCAGCACTATTGATTTTATATGTTTTACTTAAATTCTATTGTTTAATTTTTCCTCTTTTCTTGTCATGTTTTTCAAAGATTCTTATGTTCTTTTTAATGCTCGTTCTTTTATTGTGAAACACTTTGAGCTGCAATGTTGTATGAAAGGTGCTATGCAAATAAAGTTTACTATTATTATTAATGTATTTGCATTATTGAATGTATTTCCCAGGTCCAAATACATTTTCAGTAGGTAGTCTGTAATAATCATGCATATGCACATGCAATTTTTTCCAACATTTGCACATTTACTTCCTCAATTATTTTTTTCATTAAAGAACAAAACATATGTAATGCATATAGTATGTTATTGCACACTGTACTGTACTATATATAGTGGGTCGTTCTGTGTTTATAATTTGGATTTTTTTATGCTATTTGTAGTAATCAGATATATAGTTTGTAGTTTGTATTCTATAGATGCATTTCTTTCGTGCTGACGTGCATTTTATGATGTACATATAATTTCCTATTTTGGGCTCAATAAAGTGCATCTATCTATCTAGACCATTTTTTATGCTAAATTCAATATAGTATCTGCTTTTGTGAACATATGGAGTAAAAGCTTTACTTGTTTCTGTATATTCAAGTATTTACTGTGCATACAAATGTATTATGAGTAATTCACACCAGGCCAGATTGACACACAAACAGCCCTTTGATAAAAGTGGATATACAGGCAGAGTGACAGCCTGCCGCTCTCCACCAATAGGAAGGCTCGATGTGAGTAGTGGGCGGGTCCTGCATGGTTAGCAGGTTTGAGTGCACACTGCGCTCAGACAACTTGATACAGAGTAACAGTAAATCAGACAGAGCAGCTCCTCCAGCACCAGCAGTGAAACTGTAACCCTGTTGCAAGTATTTTTGGCCGCTGATAGGACCGAGTGAGATCACTGCGGTCTCTTTTCTCGGCTAGACTCAAGAGTTGTTCGGCTGGAGCAACGCAGGGACCGTTTTCAGTCTCATTTCTGCTATATCTCAATATTATATCACACTGGAAATGTCCGAAAACAAGCCGAATGATGAGCCGAAGTTATCTACGACGGACAGGGTGGTGAAATGTAAGTGTTAATTTTTTTTTTCATGCCACGCTCAAAACGAAACGCTAGCGCAGCTCTCTCCCTGTCTGACCAGACTAATTCACGGTCGTATAGCAGTAATAGACGAAAATTGTTTGCTGGCAATGGAGGAAGAAGGGTGTTAGCCGAGCTGTGACAGCAGCAGTAAACTAGGAAGTGAGGGTAACTCCAGTTTGTAGTCCAGAGCAAGAATATTTCTAGAAATGTGTCACATTGTGGCGCGGTATGTCTGTACACGCACTGTTTTCATTAGCAACGAGCGGTGTGCCAGATGCATGAACCGTTTGATCCACACGCACAGCTTTACAGTATGCATGCAGATATTGCACAACCAATGCATTCAACCCAAGGGCGATTTTCCCTCATTTTGCATGCATCACCAAGCATAGTCTGTTTTTTTTTCACCGTTGCACAATACTACTTCATGTCGCCTATGTGTTGTAATCTCTCTCATTTGATTGTGTGCCTTTTCAGCGTTCATGCCATATGGGGTGGTGCTTCCTGCCTCCTGTACATTTTACACGTCTGACATTCCACCTTTGCAGTCTAGCATAAGAATGCAATAAAGATCATAATCAGGTCGACCTACCCCTTGAACACGCAGCAGGAGCAAAGTAGCCTGCCTAGTTTCGTGCAGCTGACATGTTTGATTTACACTTAAAGTTGCAGTATCAAATCAAATTTCTGTTATAATATGAGGAAATGTCTCATGCCTTTCCTCCCTTTGCTCAGAAGCGAGATGACAGAATGTGTTTATCTGTGCTGGCTGGTTGTGATCCAGCACAACCATTATTATCCTCCCCAGCTCCAGTACATCACAACAGGCATGTGCAGAGATCACCAGTGTGCACTAGCACACAGGAGGGAATCGTGGAGTCATCTTTCTATTAAGGCACAGTTGGTTTAGGGTTCAACCGGTTGAAATGATTAGATCATCGGTGACCATTAATCATTAGGATTTAGCTGAGAAAGGAGGAAAAGGCAACGCTACAGTGTTCAGATGACTGGAATCGTTGACTATGTTACTGGCTCAACATAGTTCCCACTTGATGGCTTAGCTGGTGCCATTTGAAACGGAAAAAAACATTTAACAAAATAATAACTGCAAGCACAGAGCTAGCCAGTTGTGTTGTGGCTACAGAAAATTCAGTGTTAAAAGAGAGTCACAGCATGCCTTGGTTGCTTTTGTTATGAATATTTCAAGAGATCATCCCCTTACAGTCGCCCCTAACTTGATGGGTAATGAAAAAATAGATATGACAAGTATGGGTTTTGAAGAGATTTGACATCATCGCTGGGGGGATTTGGCCGGTCATGTTATACAGATCTGAAACTACTTTTCCCCTTTGTCATTCTGAGGAGATGCTATGGTGTTGCACGTCTCAACAGTGTGTTTCCAGTAAGTCTGCTATGGTCTTAATCAGGTTAAAATGTATTGATTAGTCATTAGAGAGGCTGTCAGGGAATCTGAGAGCCTCGTTTCTATAGGGCTCACTCTTAAACCTGATGATCAGCAAAGTAATTGAAGTCATTACTCATTCAAGTTTGGAGGAGTCAGTGTTTTGGTAATGCATCAGTATTATGACAACAGAGAAGCTGGCTGTGTACAAAGCACCTCTCCAAAATAACTGCAGGCTATAGGTGTGAAGTAATTTGTTTTCAGCTGCCCGGTTTGCCCCGCTACAAGGTGTCAGTCCAACTTATCACAAGTGCTTTGCATCCACCTGTTTTCAAAATGCATTATCATAATGCTCCTGGAAGCCACTGCCGCATGCATAGTAATTACTCCTACGGGTTTAATCAGCTGAGGCAGGAGGAGTTGCGTCACATTTTCGAGCAATTTCCAGCATAAGCATCACATTTACTGAACTCCATCACGTGTATGTTGGTCAGATGATTGATATTGTTGTTTCTACTTGTACTTTCTCTGGTAGTGTGTGTGAGCATGGCAGCTGTTTTGCATTGATTTTTAAAGGCTTACCTGGTTGAGTAACATTTGATTATGTTGTGAATTGATTATTTAGTCAGATATTGTAATAGCTATTTTTGTGATTAATAAATGTGCTAATTAATATTGGTCCATAAAATACTGGGATAGGTATTGGCAAGAATCTGGCGAGACGTTACGCATCGTGATACAGGGCTAATGATTCAGTATATTGCGATACTGTATGCAAGGTCACGTATTGCAATTTTTTTTAATCTAATTTTAGGAAAACTGTCATAGTATAAAGAATACTCTCTCCATATGCATAATATCTGAGAAAAAAGTTAGCTGTGCGCCTGTACGCTACTTCCTGTCTCATTTTATATTGTTGCGTTGGAGTAGTAGTTGTACTGGCTGAAGACAGATAACAGCACTGCTATCTAGCAGTCGAGGGTTTAAACACAACACGGCACAAGCCACTGTCTGCCACACATCTTTCCATGTAAACTATTAATTATAAACCAATATTTTTTTTTGAGATTTGATGCACAAAACTTTGTAAGTGTGAATATTTTCTGGTTTCTTTATTCCTATGACAGTAAACTGAATATCTTTGAGTTGTGGACAAAACAAGACATTTGAGGGCGTCGTCTTGGGATTTGGGAAACACTGTTTGACATTTTTCACCATTTTCTGACATTTCTAGGCCAAGGAGCTAATTGATAAACAAGAAATGAATCAACAAATTATCTGCGCTACTGCAGCCTTTTGGATATACTAATTATTTCCAGCAACTATTCTAATTGAACTAATTGATTGAATGTGAAAACAAAATCTTGCTCTCTAGCTGTTCACAGAATGTTTGTCCTACAGCTCCTTTCAGTTAGATATAAAATAAATAAACAGTAAGTAATGTTGGTGCAGTCGTGACAACCACCACGCTCCAAAGCAAAAACGAGCTCAGTAATGGTGTTTTTCCATCACCAAGTAAGAAGCAGGGCCTCCGAGCCCCGATGGTGGGTCCTTCTCTACGAGTGGGGATGGATAACATCTGACATTTGACTTTTGAGGAGAGGCCCCCATGCTCAGACATGCGCGGGTTGGAGAAATGGCGGTGGTGACAGCGGCGCAATGCCAGCCACTGATCCCAGCAGGATAGCCGAGTCATTTATAGAACAGAACATTAAGTAATGCCACGTACTTGATCCTTGCCTTACATGTGATCACCTGCATAACGGTTTTGCTCTATGTTCATAATCTGGCATGTGTGCCATCATCTTTCTTACCAGGTACAAGCACAGTGTAATACAGAGGTAGAAAAATAACCGTTTGTCAGGAGTTTCCCTCTGGGCGTCGTCATTCTCAGTAATATTTCCTCATTAGTATGCATAAACCTTGTCATTAGCCTTATTTGTGCGGCAATAACATTACTGTGGGAAAGTTAAGTGATTTATAATAACTGCTGCAGCTGTTTGTGATTTTAATCTTGTGTCTGTAATTTGTGAATTTAAAATTTCAGCAGAAATAGTCCTTTGGTGTCCCTGATCCTGGGCCAATCAGCAAACATCCTTAGTTTTCTTTCTGCCATGTAATTTACTCTTCTGCAAGTCCGACGACTTGAATTAAGAGTGAATATCGATGTATGTGTGCTGTTCTGTGGGACGGACAAAAAGCACGAGATGACATCGAACTGTCTTTATGCATTTAGCTTTCCAATATTCTTGGGTGGTTGCACTGTAATTTGACGGGCTGCCCAAAAATGTAAGCGTTTATTGGGAGGATTGAAAGATACTGAAAATTGCAGTTCAGTGTATTCACTCTGTTAGATTGCTTTCCCTCTAATGGATTAAATTGATCTCCTCTGTGAGAGTTGCCTAAGAGTTTCTGATGCGCAGATGTCACGCAGGTGAGAATCTCTTAATCTGGTCCTCAGGCGGTTCTTGGACGTCTTTCGCATGTATGTCGAGCCAAACGAGCTCAGCATTTTCTTAACAAATGTTTGAATCTCTGGGAACCTGCCTTCATCCAGCTGGCGGTAAAAGTTGACAAAGGGAGCTGTTGGTACGGAGGTACGGACCGCGACTCTCCGCATCACACTACAGCTCAATGCGGTCCAGCTGGAGGAGGTCTGGAGCGTCATCGGAGAAAGTCCACGGGAGTCCACGGAGAAAGGAGAGTTAAAAGCCCTGATCTCCTTTTAAGCAGCTGCAAAATCCCTAAGCGGTGTTAAAACTCCTCAGCCAGAGATGAGGTGTCTGCTGCACACCTCCTCAATTGCGCACCGACTTTGTGGCGGGCCGCATATTGTTGATTTTATGACAAAGGCTGCGGGCCGGTGGAAATTTAAACACGGGCTGCAATTGGCCCGCGGGCCGGACTTTGGACATGCCTGCTGTAAACAGATGATCTGCAGCATCAGATCAGGTGCTTAAACAACAAACTGTCAATATCATAGAGTAATTATCTGTGAGAAGAAAAATCACAGGTATTATTAATTGTGCAGCTGAATTTGCTGATTTGTGACCTCAAGGCTATAACCTTGTCCTGAACAATGGGCCCGCAAGATTTAGTTTGGGTGTGCGAAGATGTTGCTCTCTGGGTGTTTCAAACTTTTCTGAATAAGAAAAAGTTATTCAGAGTTGGTCAGTTTCATAAGTCTCCGTGGATGCCCCCCCTCCCTGCTCGCTGTCATGTCTAAGTTGGCAGGTGACGAAGGCTGGGTGCTGGTGGTGGCTGTGGGGCCGACTCCTCCTCAGCATCTTTTGACAGCCGTCCACTCTAACAGCTCGACCTGGAAATGTCGCGCACAGCAGAAACTGACAAGAAGATAACCAAATAAACTATCAAAGCCTGTCATGTATCTGCCCCTCTTGTCTGTTGTCAAGTATTTGTAATAACAATGTATTCCATCATGGCGTAGTGGCAGGGAAGACTTGAACTACCTCTGTTGTGATGTGACGTTCAGATACAGTCTGTGGTATCCTGAACCTGAGTAAGTGCACCTTTACCGCTCATTAGATTAAGGAGGAATTAGGCTCTGTTGTGGATTTAGGGCACAGCAAAGCGGCGGATTTGGACAGATTAAGCTCCATATAGGGGGATAAAGGTGGCTCTGCTCAGAGGTTGTAATCTGACTCCATGCATTAAAGCTGCTGCTCTTGCTAATTCATGTGAACAAATGGATGCTGGGTCTTGATAAAGCAATAGGCGAAAGAAAAACTGTTTACCTACCTTGGCATTTTGTTGCGAAGCCTATGGGTACAGTTCAGGGATTTGCAAGCCTTTGAACTCACACTACTGATACATTTGAACCAGTGTAGTTTTGTCAGCAGCAGTTTTGTAGCTTATATGTTTAGTTTTACTGCAGCTTTTTACTATTGTGGCTCATCATATGGGGCCTCACATGTGCCTCATTTTCTTCTTGTAGCACCAAAGTGCCATTTTGCAGAGGAGAAAACAAATATAAATTCCACTCTTGATTGCCTGTACCCACAGTGGCATGCGTGTCAGCCGTAGATCATAATGTTGTGCTAGCGTATTTGGTAAAAATTGGCCTCCGTATAAGCAAACACTCAGCATTTCCCATTTCACGGCTGGCAGACACCAGCGCACGGGCTGACAAAAGTGATTTGGAACAGGGACAGGAGTGTGTCATTGGATCCCTCCCTGGAGCTGGTCACAGCACAGTCACAAATCAATCAATATAGTGTCTACAACACATGTAACTACATGTTGGGCACCCAGTACAGTGAGTGGCTAACTCGGTGAACTGGGAGCAGCTGGGTTGCTGGGTTAAATAAAGGCCAGTAAAGTATGGGGCCAGATCAGTCTTCACAAATGCACACAGAATGAATCCACATGTATTTTGTGATTTATATATAAATGACTCTCTCTACAAAAAATACTTTTCAGTGCACACAAAAAAGTTATTGTTGTACAGAAATGTAAATAAAAAAATCCACAGAAAAAATAAGATTTTTAAATAACTTAAATAAATTAAATACTATATTAATTAAATACATATATTTGTTGATATACATATTTGTTTGTGCATCGGAAATATATTTTGAACTTTATTTTTTGTGTGGATTTTTTTTTTTTTTTACAACTCTAACTATTTTTGTGTGCATCAAAAATATATTTGTAGAGAGACTCATTTATATATAAATTATAAAATAGATTTGTGAATCCTTCTGTGTACATTTGTGAATACTGAGACTGATCTGACCCCATAGTAAAGTAGTAAATCTGCTGCAAGTACCAAAAAATTAGATTTTGAGGGTGTGTAAATACTCGTGTATACACGCACATTCGCTAAAACATGGGTAACTTTCAGTTAATTTAGGAAGTGGATTTTCCTCACAGTTCAGATATAAAAAAAAATCTGTCACCGGACTGATGCCAAATGCTGTTTAGCACAAATTGAGAGCAAATGCTTTGTCAAGGGCTGTGACTCTTTGGCATTACAGAGATTCATTCAATTAACAACAGTGGATGATGATTTGGTTCGAGAGCGATTTGTGTATGTCTTTTAGCATAATTTAATTTTGTAAATTACAGTCCAGTTTAATAACTATTGATCTGTCTTTATTGTTTTGCAAGGTGATGCAGACTTACATTTAAAACATAATTCTGCAGGAGAAAAAAATGACCTTCAATTAGACTACAAAACATTTAAGAGTTGGGCTGAGTTTTCCTTAAAATTGGTTATCTAAAGGCTTGTACTGTTAATGTAAACAAATAAATAATGCCAAATTTTAAAAATGCTTTGCAAAAGTAGTAGTTGTTATAATTTTAGTGTTCTTGTAGCACTTCATTAATTTTGCCCCATCTTCCTGCCCCATTAATTACAGGGACAGGAAAGTGCAAGGCTCTAATTTAAGTAGGCAGTTAGACTGTTATCAGATCATTTCATGGGTGTTATCTGTGGTTATTGGCCTCATAGATGTGGGTAAGTTGGGCCCTGCTACACCCACTAGTAGGTTTTATCATGGATTCATATGGTGGATCAACAAAAGAAGGAATAAAGGAAGACGACAGCGCCATCCAGACCGTAGAAATTATCACAGAAGCAAAAGCTGAAGTCAGTAAGTTTCACTTTCAGGTGTATTCATTTTAAGTAGGACTGTCAAAGTTAATGTGATAATAACACAATGAAAAAATTGTTCTAATGCCACTAATTAATTATTTAAAACAGTCATGCAACTTGGGAGTTTTTTGGGTGTAGTGAGCTCACTTTTGAAGCTAGAGTGAAGATACTGTCATCATATGAAACTAGAAAACCTAAAGAAATCATTGGTAACTGTGTCATCCTGGCATGGCCATTTTCAAAGGGGTCCCTTGACCTGTGACCTCAAGATATGTGAATGAAAATGGGTTTCATGGGTACCCACGAATCTCCGCTTTTACAGACGTGCCTGCTTTATTGGGCAAGTCATAGTCAAGTCAGCACACTGACAGCTGTTGTTGCCTGCTGATGCTTGAGTCATTTTAAATAAGGATGCTAATTTAGAGTAGTGTCGTTTACAGGTCCCGTGTTAGCAGTCACGGTACTGCATGTAGTGTCGCGGATATGCAGCCACTTTCCCAGCAAAACTCTCCACCGCATATTAAATTTAGTTTAGCAGGGTGTCTGCCCGGCGTAACAATAGCAAGTGTTCGGCAAACAGTGTGTGTTTGTGCTACATGAGCAGCGCTAGTGTTGCCGGTGGCTTCCCGGTGAGTGTGGCTTTGTTGGTGATGTTATAGCTGTGAACGTAGCTGTAGCAGACAGTGTGTGTACAGTTTGTCGCTGAATAAATACTTAAACTTCAGCTCAAGACCGGATTCCTGTATCTTGCAACTCCAGCTCAGACTCTATTAAGGTGGGCTGTTAAGGTGGACTTGCGTTTCTCCTTAAAGTGATGAGCCGCTCCTCTGAGTTTTGCTCAGCTTTTTAATTAATTATTAATAATTCTTATAACAACTGAACCGATTAATCAGTTAAAATGCTTAATTTTGGTTCATCTTTAAACCGACACACACAGCCACCTTAAACCGCATGCTAAACGAGAAACCATTTTAGCGCCAGTGAATAGCGTTTTTCTGCCTCAGAATAAAACATGTTTTTATTGAGTACAAACCTCCACAGTTTGAACACACAGTATTTTTTTTACCTATTTTTTGCTGCCATACTTGCCTCTGTTAGAAGGAGGAGGTTCCTTGTGGTGAAAACATACCTGTATGCTAAATGGGAGACTTGTCTTGGTGGATTAGGGACAAGCCCCTGCTCGCTGCTGTGTGACAGATGCAAACACAGACACACACTCCTGTGTTGTGCCAGGCGCTGGTTTGTATTTAAATATGGGTAAAATGAGTAAAGCCATCTGCGGGCTGCCTGTAAATGGCACATTAGTAAGCAGAGAAAAGGCACCGCAGTGGGAGGGATGTTGTAAGTCTTGTGTTGGCTCGTCGACCCGTCAGTTTATGTATTGGGGGGATGACACGGGAAGGATGCACAATATCTCATGGTAGCTGTCTAGTCGAGATTGCCTCTTCTCTGCTATCATGCAGGAATCGGTACTTGTTGACACCCCCTACAAACACACGCTCACACATACATACACACACATCGAAGCTGATGCAAATGCGACCTGTTCTTATGAACTGATGAATATGCAGATTCCTTCAGTACGCGGGTATACGTGTGAGGGAACATACAGGCAGTATACAACCTGTTTATCCAGTATTATATAAGTGAAGTCAAACTTAGCATCGAGGCAGTTTGTTGGTGACCGTACTGTGTCTTTTTTAGAGCTGTCAAAGTTGATGCGATTATAACAGATTATAAACTCATTTTAACGCCCCTAATTTCTTTAATGCTTTAGTGCATTTTGTGATTTTTAGCTGAGTAGCTTGTTGTGAAGGAGGCTAAATGACTTTTGGTGAGCAAAACCTCAAAATATGTGAATGAAAATGGGTTCTATGGGTACCTCCCATTTATAGACATGTCCACTTTATAATAATCACATGCAGTTTGGGGCAAGTCATAGCCAAGTCAGCACTCTGCCAGATGTGGGCTAGAGCTTGCCATGTTAAGATCTGATCATATTTTTCATGCTAAAGTCAGTACCTGTGAGGGTTTCTGCACAATATTTATCATTGTTTTGTGTTGTTGATTGATTTCCAGTAATAAATATATACATACATTTGCATAAGGCAGCATATTTGTGCACTCTCATTAAATACTTGACAAATCTCCCTTTTAAGGTACATTTTGAACAGATAAAATGCGTGTTATTAATTTGCAATTAATTGCGATTAACTGTGGACAATCATACAATTATTTGTGATTAAATATTTCAATTGATTGACAATTGATAGTCTTTTTATGTTACCACATCTGAAACATGTGTAGTGATGCTGGATTCCAGAAAACAAATTCGCTTCAAGACCGTTGCACCCTTTGGAGCGAATCCTACGTTTGGCAGCCAGTGAGGCCTAATTTTTTCATTTCAGTCAATTGTTACTGTCGATTTATTATTTTATTCTTGGGGCTTTTGAGCAGAACACAAATTCTCACAGTTTTCTTCAGGTTGGAGTGCCGCAGTCCACTCACTGCAGCTTTATTTTGGCGGGGGTTTCGGTTTGGCCGATCACTGGAGCATAGGCATGGAGAATGGCATCAGCACTGTGCATTCAGATAATTTGCCCAGTGGTTTCTGGCTTCAGGCCTTCAAATGCAGTCTTGACATTTTTAAGGGCTTTCTTTTTCAGCACTGGCAACTTTTGACTATAAACCAGGAGAGCTTTTTAAGTTAAGCTTGTGAAGTGAATGTCATGTGTAGTAGTGTGCCAGTTGTTTTTCCTGTGCAATGAAAGGGTGAATGGCACTTTCTCACTTTCTGTTTTATTAGCCACTTCATCATTTCAGCTGCGGCTCCAGAACTCAATCTACCGCTGGACAGATTTTATCAGACAAGGAGGGAGATCATGTTGTATACAGTTCCTTTTAATTATCACACCAATCAATACTTTTAATCAAGTGTTATGGATATACTCATTAAAGCATCGAGCAACAGTGGGGGCAAAGAGTAAGAGCAATTGAACCACTTTTCCTTTTTTTTTCTGGCTGTCTTGTATAATGTGATTTAGTGTTTTTACTTAGAAAAAGAAACTTATTTTCACTGTGCAGTGCAAAGTGAACACTATTCTCAGGTTCTGCATGGAGCCTTGTAATATTAAGGCTTTTTTTTTTAAATTCATTAGCTCCATTAAGCAAATGAACAAAAATCAGCTTAATAATGCTGGCATATTTTTAGCTTTACTTTTCTATTATGTATATACAATTTTATTTTATTTGTATTAATATTGTTTTAAATCTATGCTTCTTCTTGTTGCACTATCCACTTTGCTGCTGTAATATGTGAATTTCTCCACTGTGGGACTAATAAAGGAATATCTTATCTTATCTTATTTTATCTTAATTGAGGAAAGCCTTAATTACAGATGAGTAAATAAACCCATTATATGCCACGTTGTTTTTCCTCTGTTCATTCACTGTTCCATGGAAAGACGACCCCAGGGGTTACTTTCCCTTTCTTTCAGGTGTTGTTGGCTAACTAGCCAAAGTACTCAGTGTGTGGACAAGAGAGAAACTCCAGCTATACAAATACAGCTGGAGGTGAGTCGAGGCCTCAAGGTTTATTTACACTCATTCACACGCGTTAATTATAGACCACCTGGCTGAAAATTAACCCTCTTATTCCACGTGGTGGTGAATTTGGTTGTTGTCTGCTTGTCTCAGTGTGCCAAAGGAAAAAAACATCTTTCATTGGATGTCATCTTGTTCTATAATCGACCTGACAGGATGTTGCTTTGTGAGATTGGCGTTTTGTTTAACTAGACAAGACAGCACTTCCTGGCTAACAGGCTTCTCATCCGCATATTTATTTATTTATTTCCAGAATTTCAGAAATCAGGATGTCATTTAACAATTCACACTTGCATGATTTCAAGGTTAGGACTGGATTTTGGATGTTTTAAAGTGGATTTTGCATATAATCAAGCCTTTTCTTTTTTGGTCCTGACCTGCTTATGGATCTCTAAAAATGTGTCTTGAGACTACCAGGCAAACGGGGGTTAAATTTGGCCCCAGAGCTGATGATGGCAGGCCTCTCTGTCACTCCTGCCCACATGGAGAGGAGAGGGAGGAGGATCGCTGCCTGGCCCACTCACTCAAACACACACACTCTCTGCAGGGGCTGACCACAGCCAGAGTCGTGACTGAGGTGTGTGTGTTGGTGGGGAGGTAGGGGGTGGACCGACTGTAGAGGTGGCGTGTATTTGTTGCTATGCCCTTGCTGTTTTTGTCTGTTGAATCAGGCCTCAGGGTCAACTCAGAACAGGACCACCAGGTGACATTTCATTACTGGCAGTTCACTTAGCAATTCATTTTCTCTGGGAATAGTCTGCAAGTTAAATTTATCTTGGTTAGATGTAATTTGCATTAGAGTTTGTCCATGACGGACTGTAGCCTGCCAGCAACACAAAGCCGGGTCACAGATGGCCACAACAAGGGACGTCATTAGAACCAATACTTTGGCACCAAGTTGATGCCAAAATTCAGAAAATGTGATGATACTTGTTTTCTACAATACCGTAGATACTATCAGGGCACCAGACTAACGCCACCCCGTCGTCCCAGGGACGATGAAAAATGTGATTGGGATGCAGTAAACTCACTATTCCTCATTTTCTCCAGACAGTGTAACATTACGAATGGCATATCCATGTTGAAATCGGTAGCTAACCGAAAGCTAGCTGATGTTAGCAGTTAGCTCCATGCAGGACAGTACTGCTTACCAGCCCTTAACATTAACTAGCTATCATCCTGCCGATTTCAACACAGGACGTGCCATTGATTTCCATTATGACATGTGGTGTACTTTCAGGTTCTATTCAGTAAAAATGAGTGATAAGGTAAATGGTAATAATGTGTTCAAATGTAATCTTGTGAAATGTTTTTGGCGAGAAACTTGAATAAATACAGCAATATAAAATGGACAATAGAGAGGGAATTATCACCTCTTTAACTTTCTCTTAACACAAAAAAAATGTATTTTTATATTGTTTTTACGTTTTTAACCATAGTGTCAAACAGAGTGCTGCAGGACTGAGTCCTAAAACCTAGAAATGGGTTGGCATTTTTGCACTTCAGGTTCTCTCGTTTAAAGTAAAAATTTTAACATTTTGTCCTACGACATAAAATCACTCATGAATTTTGAAGTTTTTAAGTGTCTTAAAAAAGGCGGTTGCTGATAAGTGGCTAAGTGAGACTACTATGAGAACACTAGTCTGCCGTGTGTCATGTCACTGTGGTGTATTTTGTTTATAGCCTATCATTAACTTTTTACTTTGTGGCATTAACAATCATAAAAGTGGTGTTCATTTGTGGAGATTATCGTGCTGAACAAAACGTGTAAATATCATAAACATTTGTTTGCCACAGAGGTTATTTTCTACAATAATCCAAAAGCCCAATGGAAAAATCCTTTGGCTTTTTGTCGAGGGAATCAGGGCGATACTAACTTCCATGTTGGCTTACAAAAATACGCCATCCCTGCACCACTATATTGATTTCAAGAATCAGGGAATTTCCCTGGTATTGGTATTGACTTCTAAATTTCTAGTGTCGTGACATCCGTAGTGACAACCCCTTGGAAGTAAAGCAGACTTTGGAGTTGGCCTAAACAGTTTTTAGGCCAAGGGGAGCCCAATGGTTGTGCAAAATGTTATCTCATCAGTCCTGCCTCTGTTTGCCAGATTGTGGAGAGGTTAGTGTGTCCCAGGGCTCCAATTGATTTTGTGCCTGTCCAAACCCACGCCGGGGAGCCATACATTACAGTGACCAATCATTTGAGCTTTAATGCCTTCCCGCTCCCTATCGGACCATTAGGAGCACAGGCAGGGCTCGTTGACTGCATCTTTTTGCTGTCAAGTGGGCCTGCCGCTTATGAGCACTTGCATCTTGCTTTATTGATTGCACGCAGAGAGATCCTGTTTGTCAGCAGACTGTGGCTGATGCACTAGTTCGCTCTCATTGTTGTGCATGTCCATACATGCATGTGCGTTTTCATGTGTGGTGATGACTGAAGAATGTCAAGGATGTAGATGGAATCTCACATTCCACAGATTTAAATTTTTGTTTGTGTGAAATGTACTGAAAACTGACTCATGAAACCATGTTATTTTAACGAGCTAATCTGTGTTAACTCCTGAGCCCAAGATGTGGGCCCGTTGTTGGTAATTAATGCCGTTGTCACACCACGGTCCTACACATAGACAGGCTAGCTGTCATGTTCTGTGGCAGCTTGTTTGCTGCTTTGCTATATCATGCAAGCCTATAATAGTGGCCCAGCCCCCGTAGAAGCTGGCAATGTTGAGGAGTGACACACAAGCTCACTGGTGCACAGTTACCGCTGTGAACACAAGTACGGGTATGCCCATGACACACAGTCTCAAGAAGACTAAAGAGGACAATGTCTTTGACAGCTTTTCTGCCGGGCTAGACAGTTACTACAGCCAGCACTGTAAAAAATGTGAGACATACCTACAAGGCCGATTATTTTATTTTTCATTGGCTCAACTGTTTTCTATCTCTGTTGTCATGTATCCCAGCCACCCTCCAACAACATATTTCTTTTCTTTTTCCCTTTGTTTAGTTCCTGCAACAGTTCTGCCATCCCTGCTTTCAACCAGTGCTTCCTCTAGGCCACCGTCTGCCATTCATTCAGCATTTGCTTTTCATTCCTTTTTGCACACTCGCTTGCTTGTGCTGTTGCTCAACTGTGCCAGACCCGTGTTGTAAAACCAAAACACCCAGAATGCTTCAGGCCCGTCTCCCTGTATAGAACGTAATCTGATCCCCCTGGAGGAATGCGGCAAGCCTTGGGGACGGCCAAATTGAGGTACAAATCTGCCGGTCAGCCGGCAGATAGTGTATCTCCAAGTGATTTTAAGCCAGCACTTTGGCAGCAATTGGCAAGAATCAAATCAATTTAGCATTCCCCCTCCACTAGACCAAATTCATGCTTTTTTTTTCCCTATCTCACATGACAGTAACGTTGGCAGACAGTAGTTGTAAGCTGCGTTAAACATTTGTTGAGTCTGTTGTGTAGACAGCCACCAAGAGTGCAGCCGCTTCTTTTCAGCCTAACAGATGGTGTATATAGTACAGCGCTATGCACTTCCACAGTATTAAGCTGCAGCCCTGCATGGGGTGTCTTTTTAAAGGCTATTTGCTTTTGATGAAAGTAAATGTATGGCAGTGTATGCTTTTGTGTCTGTTTGCATTCAGTGAAGGAAATGGTTCTAAACATGTTGTATACAGTAATATACAGTTCGTCAGTACATCTTGTCCTGCATGTTCAGTCTTATATTGGTTACATGTAATGGTGACTCCAATGCAATGATAATAAATGAGCACCAGCTGACGCTAAGGATAGCTCTGCAGAGGAACATACCTAGTAAGTATCTGACGATATGATAAGATAAGATAAGATAAGATGAACCTTTATTAATCCCCGGAGGGAAATTCGGGTGTCATAGCAGCAACAACAACAGTACAGATGAATACAATATAATTAAAAGAGAAGGTGCAATGAAGGAAATGGCAATAAGATAAATAAGATAAGTAAAATAGTAATCAGAAGAAGATACGTATCATGATAGAGGGGTTACGATTCAATATATCGCGATACATTGCGATTTTTATAAATCAAATTTTAGGAAACTGTCATATAAAGAACACACCACCATCTGCATAAAATCTGAGTAAAAAGAAGTTTATTTTTTTATGCAATCAGAACAGTGGGTTCTGCATTTGCATTTATCACAGTCCCTGTAATATGCAGCATCATAGCACTACTTTGAGAGGGCATATACACTGAGAGGGTTCATATTGTCGCAAATTGACAAAGTATTCGCAAAGTATTGACTAAGTTAGTCTTCGCATGTAAACTATTAAGTAAAAATTAAAATTAAATTAAATTAAATACAGTGGTTTTGAGAATCAAAATAGTTTCACAGAACGTAATATTGTGTTGCTCAATATTTTCGACTAAACATACCAAGTAAGAATGTCTTTGAAAGTTTGAAGGAAAATAGAAAAAGCTGAGCTACATGACTGGACTATATGTATAAAGAGCTGTATGTACAGCAAAGGCAATGCAGAGGCTTTTGGCCACAGCAGAGGAGAGTCTGCGAGTGGAGACTCCCTTCAGGCAGTCAAGCTGTCAAGTATCCCTCTCTGAGTCCTGGACTTACTCACTGACCTGATCCTCAAGGACACATGACCCTCGCAGCAGTCCTGTTTGGCCCGAAGGGATCAGGGACACGACCTAGGCAGTCCACTACTGCTTGACCCACACTACCCAGCAGCACCTAGAGTTGTACAGGGTCAGAGGCCCCGGCCTTACTCACACATCTTATCTTTGATTGGATGCTGACTGCAGAGACGGCTTTTGAATGTGATGCTTTAACCGCCTGTAATCTCGTGGCCGCTAGTAAAGCCTGCACAGATGGTGCCATCAGCATAATACTCCCGCTAGTGAATTTTTGAAAGTGCTTTCTCTGCAGTATAGAGGTCAGGCTGGCGGCAGAGAAGGATGATTTACTTTACAGTCACTTTTAGCCCAGAAGGGTTGCATAATAGCAGCTACTTTAGGGGTTCCGTCACAGCTTCTCCTGATATATAGTGCTCCTCCAGGGCTGCGAATGGCGAGACGAGGAGTTGTGTGCGGTAAGGTCGGCGTGGAGTTATATCCCTTGCTGACTCAGAATTCCTTTGGTCTTTAGAGAAGTAATTCTGTTGTTGCCCTTCCTCCTATTCCAGCTCCGCTTTTTGCTTTTCTTTCTTGGCAGTCAGGTGCCCCTGCTGGCAGGAGAACCCACCACACCCGCACAGTCATGGCCTAGATACAGAGATGGGCTTGAGAGGTGGGCGTGGGCAAGGGAGGAAAGGAAGTGATGGCAAAGGAAGGGGACTCTTAGGGGCCTTGTTGTCTTGGCAAGAGGTGGGAGGAGGTGGCTGGCTGCGCCATCCCATTGCCTCACCACCTGTCTCTCAGAAAAACCACAGTCAGTCTGCCAGAAATGAAAACTCAAGCATGGATCTCTTGGGCACAAACATTTGATGCCAGAAAAATGCTTGTTACAATATTAGATGTGTATAATTACACTTGAATCATACAACTTCAAATGACATATTTCAGCTGTATATTTTTTAGATTTGTGCTTGCCCTTTCTGTCCTTTGACACAGCATGGAGGAATGCCATTTCACATATGCGATGAGGCTATTCTAGTATGCTTGGGAGGGTTTGCCCCAGTTCACAGATCATTGCGATAGTGGCAGGGACGTATTCGCTTTCAAGTCAAGCAGGTAACCTCGCCAGCTGAGAGGAGTACGGGAGGTGAGTTAATTAATGATGAGGACTGTTATCTACAGTTCAGGCGAGTGTTTTATTTGGGTCAGCCTCCAGTCTTGAATGCACGTCCGTTCACCAAGTGTGGGTGCAAATATAGACCGTCCCTCATCCCCTCTGTATGCGTCTAGTAATTGCATTCTGGAAATGCCAACATCTCGGCTGCCAACAAGCCCTCCTTGGGAGGTGCGATCACGCCTGTTGAGGCATATTATCTCAGAGGCAAGCTGTGAATGAGTGCAGAAAACACTGAAGTCAGTTGTAGTTTTTCTATTGACTTGCATCCCATATTTTATGGTAGTAAATGATTATGTATTGTGCCGGAAGTAGTGTAATTATCCATCTATTTCTATTTGAGATTTGAGTTGAGATGTGGAACTATAACTAGGGTCAGGACTTGACAGCCAGATATTAATGATGTTCAAGGTATTGTATGTAGTTACCACCCTAGATTTTTAAAAAATTCATACTCCATGTATAAGACATGATATGTCTTGATACTTGCAGCAAACATGTTCTGCCAGCTGAAATTCCCTTTCAGTGTTCTCTCCAGAGGGATTACATGTGTGGATTGAAATATTTAAAAGGGGTTGGAAAAGAAGGAGCCACAATATGGCTCTTGACAGTTAACTGTAGCAGGCAGTGAATTAGATAATAAAAACCATTCAGTAGCAACATTTAAAAATGAATCCCAGGTGCAAAATGTAGAACTCATTTGCTTATAGAGCGGATAATTTTATGACCAACCAACATGTTAAAGCACTTGCGGTAGCATGCTGTAATATATTTTTATTTCTCTGTCATGGTTTCATTATAGTATTGAGTTTCACATGTTGAAGCTTTTGAAGTCAAATTTTTTGGTCTTGTGACAACAACTGCAACCCCAGCTGAACTGCTCACAGCCCATCTGTGTCCAGCCACCCCGTCTGCATGTCACTACACACTCCTAGTACAAGCAACCAACAAGAACGCTTTGTAAAGTGGCTGCCTGCACTCTGGCGAAGCTCTCCAGGGTTAGTGGGGACATATGTTCTCGATAGACCTGTGTCGTCAGTCCTTCCCAACACAAGCGCCAGTTGACAGCATGATGGAGAGTGGTGAAGGACTCGTACAAAGGTGGTTCTGTGCACGTGTAGGACCAGGTTTTTTTTTGTCCAGACTGGAATCCAAACACGCCCACCGATCCCTTCCTTAGCTGCCTGACCTTTCTGTTTACCATTCGAAGAAAAGGGTGAAACTGAAGCCTTGAAGCCCTGCAGGAAGATGCCACCATAGAGACCAAGACCTGACACATGATAGCGCAGATGGGTAGCTGGATTCACTTTCATTTGATTTATGAATGCCACTTTAGAGTTGTGATCAGTTGTCTTATTTTCAATACTGTATACTGTATTGGATTTTTGCCTCTGTGTGTATTTTTTCAGTGGCAGAGTAAATTCTTGATCTCACTTTGTGCAACCCAGCGAGCGCACTAGGCTGTGTATTGATGATATATTGCCACGCAAAATATAGCGATACTATGATGTGTTGATTTTTTTTCCTCCACCCTTAGAAAATACGTTCTGCACATTTCTTTTCTTTGCTCTGCATTGGTATTAGCTTTTGCCCTTGAATGGGAGCAATTAAGGATAAACCGGACTCAATAGGTGAAATCTCACATTCACTGAACTGCTAGTCATATAGCTTTCTCATATTGTCTGTAGACTGCCAGTAAGGGTCAGCAAATGCTAACACAGTGTGGCAGCAAAAACAGTCGGTGTTGGTTGCCCTTAAAAAGCTCGGTGCCAGCTCATCTGTGCCTTATAGTTGACTGCTTGTTGGCAAGGCCTTAAAATGACAAGTGAAGCAATTAGCATGTTGCATTTGTGCTGTCGTCGTCATGATAGCGGCCTTTTAAGCGTAGCACCTAACACTGGGGAATATGCAGATAAGTGTGGCTATGGGTGTTATGTGCCACAGGTTCCATTTGTGGGTTGCATACAGCCGAGCATGCACCCACAGCACCCTGTCTTCCAGATCCTTTCAGCCTCCTCCTTTGTTCCGTCTAGCTATGCTCCAAAGCTGATTACAGCGCCTTCTCTAATGAAAGCTAATCCTGTGTCATGGTATTGTGGATGAAGAGGAGGAGGGGGCTGCGGGGGGGGGGGCTCCAGCACGGCAAAGCTAGCAGGGGATGTCTTCTTCAGGGCCTGTCAGATTGGCTTTCAGAAGAAATGCCGGAGAGCGTTAACGTCTCCGCAAAGCTGGAAATCTAAAGTGCTTTACATTGAGATTGAGCTTTTTTTTGTGCTGGTCTGTTGGCCCTTAACGTCTTACACACAGCACTGCCCAAACTTGTACTGGCCTGCAATGATTCACTTTAACTAAGTTCAGTGCAGCCCTTCATCATGGCTTCTAAGTAGTCGGAACAGACATGTTTAATACTTCAAATGTGGTACCTAGACTTTGCTCTGTTACATTTGAAGTCTCTCTGACCGGTGTTGCACGGGTGTTAAATTTAAAACTTTTCTTTCTAGCACCTTCTATACGTAGTCTACACAGAAATATTTACACATCGGCCTAGTTTCAGTGATTGAAGATGCTCTTTGGAAAATTGTCTTCAGCCTGTACAACAAGGCTTCACACTTGTCAGGAAAGGTGGCACTCAAAGTCTGGTTAGACTATTTCTTGCATTTGTTGTTTGACACTCAATATCTATAGAGCGCTGCTGTGATCTCTGTGTGTCTGTCCTCTCCGGTTGAGTTTCAGCTGCCGGGCTGCAGATTTCAACCCAGCTGCTGTGACCGATCGTACTCCGCACACCAGTTGCCTCATTAACATTATCTTTCCCTCATAGCGTTGGGTTAAAATCCAGAATATTGCCATATTGGTGCTTTTTGCTTTGACGTCAAATCCTCCGCCATTGTCTTGTCTGCCAACTCTCTTGTCCTCTTCCCGTCTCGTATGTGAACTCTGACTCTTATTTTTGTAGCATCCGTTGTCCAATTATGCATTGATAAAACAGTACTGATAAGAGCAAGTAATGTAGAAGAAGAAGAAGATAGTCCTTTATTAGTCCCACGAGGGAAAATTCAATTTTTTCACTCTGTTGTTAACTTATACACGGTACATGCAGACCCGAACACACACATGCACAAACATGCAACAATGGAGAGATGTCAGAGTGAGTAACTGGCATGTACCTGAGCACCGTGTAACACCAGCAACACAGACTACCGGGGCAAGTCTAGTTGATAACTGAAACACTGAATTTTATAACGATATTGTCAAAGAAACTGTAATATAATGTACATTTCATATTGTGGCTGATACCAGATGCTTAATAAGGTCAGTATCAACACCACCACCAATCTGAACATAGTTTTTGATTATGTAAATTTAAAAAGCACTGAGGCAATATGATGATATTTTTCCATTGTTTTCCTACATTTACCATATTTACGAGTTCAATCTTTCATTGCTGCATAAAACAAAAGCCCATGTTGCTGAGTGTCCTATCCTATAGATTCAATTTGCTGTAGATTATAAACTGTGTGAGAATGGTAAACAGGGGAGTGGATTGTTTCTGAGAGGTTGTCAGGTTCCCCCAGCACACTTTTTTATTTTTTCATCTTGACCCTTGATGCATTTGTATTTCATTGACTGATGTTTTCACTCTCCCTGACTCATGCACCTCCCCCTCTCCAGCTCCAAATCACTGTAGTCATTTGCCAGCCCTGATCCAGGTCCCTGCCGGCCTTGCGCTGTGTCATTGATCGGCTGCTGCATTGATGGCTCGCCGCACGCCCCACCAACCCCCAGAACACCAGCGCAGGGACATCCCTTTAGAAAATGCCCATCCAACCCCCCACTGCAGCACCACCTCCTATTCTCATCTATCTGTCCTTCCATACATTTATCCATCTCTCCGTTCACCCACGCCCAGCCTCCCACACGTCAGCCCTAACCTCACTAATTAATCAGGGACTTAGTCAGAGTGCTGTCTGAGCAGCGGTGCATTTTGATCACCTGCTGCTGCTGCTGCTGCTAACGCTTTCTACATCTCTCATCTAAAATCTGTTGAGCCAGCAGCAGGATTAACATTTGCTTGTCACTCACTCACATTGCTGTGTTGCCCGGATCTCTAAAACTCTGCTATGAGCTATTTTCTGTCAGTGCTTGATGGTCTTTGATAACCATGACAGCCATGGCAGGATGGATGCAGGTCTTGGGTGCATTGTTGGTTTGGTTAGTGTGAGACCTGTCTATCTTAATAATGAGGATCCCTGGAACTGTCATTGATGGGAACCTCTGTGGAGACAGCCAGACATGTTATTATTGCAGTAAACAGCTGTGGTGTCAGATGCACCATCACACTCCTTTTAGTTTGTGTTCTCGACATTCTGCTAATATATAATCTATTAAGTATGTAACGGTGAAATATATATGACAAGGCTTCTGCTCAGATTCCTAGCCTTGGATCACATCGGTGCAGAATCTAACATGCTGCCGGCGACTCACTTTTAAGCCAATATTTTGATGGATGAAAGATTAAGACTGTGACTCCACAGTGCTGTTTCCCTGGCAACCTCTTTTTACTCACTTGTATCTAATATCTCTCCTGTTTGTTGATGCGATGTAAAAGCTTATACCACTGCTGCAGCAGACGATGATGGTCAGCAACTCTTTAAAGTGCAGTATTAGTCCACTGGTAGCATTAAATGAAATTTATGGTCATTACAGCCACAATTAGTTATGTCACTGACCACAGGCTATTGACTGCTGTCATGAAAATGTGGAGTTACAGAAATTTAAAGGGGACATACTCATTTGCATGTTCATACTTGTATTCTGGGTTTCTACAAGAACATGTTTACATGCTCTAGTGTGCCTTAATATACCTGTATTCACCTTCCATCTGAAATGCTCCATTTTAGCGGCTGTCTTGAAAAAGCCCAGCCTGCTCTGATTGGCTTGTGAGAAAGATTTTGTGCACCTTTGCAAAGGTAGTTGTCAAGCTATTAGCTATGTATAGCTAACTAGGTATATTGCGAGAAGCCTGCACATGACATAGGTGGGGAGCCAGATCTGAATGGCTTAAATCACCTTTTCTGATCGAGACAGCCCACAAAAACTGACTGGGTTGTCTCCAGGTACCCAAATGTATGTGCACAAGCGCTGAAACGTGAGTTTTTCATGATATGTCCCCTTTAATATTGCAATGTGCACATGCCAGTACAAACAAATATTTGTTTCTTATTTGTGAAAAAGTAACAGGTAATTTAGGTTGAAAAGATATTAAATATGAGCAGTATTGATGTGTTTATTGGACACAGCAAGTATCAGGGGTAAAATTATATACAGTTTACCTTTCAATACATTACACAGTTGCATTGGTGCTCCATGTAACCAAAGCTGACCAGAAAATAATGTGATGAGTGCTGAAACACCATCTAATGTAGCTCCACTATTGTATTAAGCAGAGTGTGCTATTCATTTTAGGGAATTAATTGAGTAATTTGAAGGCTCAATTCTGTAATTTTAGGGCATGAATTATTAATTACAGGGAGCAAATTAAGTAGTGCAAGAGCACAAATTATTAATTCGAGGCCCAGGGAACGATTGATAATTTGTGTGCGCGCAAATGATTAAATATGTTATCCTTAATACCTGCTGGGCTGTGTAGCTTTATTAGTGTTCATGGCATGATATTGTTGATACAGGCCCCCTGAGTTTTATTTCCTCTCACGTAGCTAGGGGTTCTTTTTCCCATCTTTTTCCTTTCTCTCTCCTCCTGCGGTCTGTCTCTGGGAAGTCCTTCCTGCCTCCGCCACAGAGGTAACCACTCCGTTCCCACACTGTGCAGATATAATCGGCAGACTCTGAAGCTCTGAGCTTCGAAGCCGCGTTCTGTTAAGTGTTTCGCTCAGGGCCGGCTTCTATCCCTACTAATGCATGGTAAAGACGTTCACGCCAGTTTCTAAGTGACCTTTTCACCGTTAAAGCCTGCTGGCCTTTTAAATCTCTGCTCTGTCCTCGGTGGCCAGATGGGGGGCTTATATGTTCTATATGATTACTTCCATTTAAATACATCTTCATACAGTATAACAGAGTGTATCTTTGCTGTACTGAGTCAAATTGCAAATACTACTGTGGGTGTATGGATCCAGCTGTGCTACTGCATCAGCTCAGTGATGGAATCCAGCCTGTTTCATCCAGACAAAAGGCTGCCTGAGACACCAAATTTTCTTTTTTACCATCCATTAAAGGAACATTGTGTAACATTTTGGGGGATCTATTTGCAGGCTGTGGTTTCATTAGTGTATAATCGCCTGAAACTAAGTGTTTCTCGTGTTTTTGTTAGCTTACAATGAGCCTTTCATATCTTTATACGGAGCGGGTCCTCTTCACAGAGTACGTCATGTTGCGCCGCCTTTTTTCCACACTAGCCCAGAACGGACAAACCAAACACTGGCTTTAGCAAGACCCGTCACGTTTTCACATTACCGAAAGGCCACCGTAGTTGTCCGACACGCTTGTGAGACTGCAGTAACGTGGTAAAAGAGTGCAAAATCACGGTCCCGCCAACTGACTTGTGTTGCTCATAAAGTTGTGTTACTACGCTAAGGATGGCCTCTGAGCGAGGCAAACGGCATTACCACGGTTTTGAACTCAGCAGCTCACGTTACCGCAGTCTTGGAAAGCGAGGAGTTAGCGGAGGGGTACTCAGATGGTTGAGGTCTGCAATCACACCGCGAGATCATGCCACATCCTTCACGCTGTATCTTTAAGGCACAATATTTATTTTCTGAATCATACACAGTGTGGAGAATGATATATTCTTTGGTGAGCAGTTTTGTTCACAGTAGACCTTTATTTAAATGAAGAAAGTGTTTTTTGCTGGATCATTTGTTTGTGTTCTATGATTTCTTTGCTTGAGAATCATCTCTAAATCAATATGCCAGCCTCTGAAATATTATTTTAATCTTGTAGATATTGTAATACACAATTTGTACCGTGGGCGTCATTCTGCAACTTGAATTTATATTCTGCTAATTGTATGTAAGGAATGCATTATATCTATGGACTTATGAATTATTGATTGACAAAGAAGGCTTTCTAGATGGGTTGGAGAGGGAGGTGGAGATGTAGGCGTCAATTTCAGTCCTGACATCGCACTGGTGTATCCAATGTGTGGGGTAGACCATATTGCAAATAATTTATCACCTTGTGAATCTAATACGTTATATGGTTCAGTTACTGCAAGTCTCTGCTGTCAGCAAAGATCTTTTGCATTATGCATGTCAGGTAATCAGCTTCCGAATGGACTCTGTGGTTGTGTAATAATGAAGCAATGAAACTGCTGCCAGATGACATTTGAAGTTGAGGTGCTTTCTGATGTACAGTATGTCTTTTGTTTCCTACCGCCCACAGAAGCTCATGCATCCTGTTCATCCTGGACTCTAAAACATATCCCGCTCTAATTGAATGTTGTTATGTAATTTAATTAACAAACCCCGGTTATCAGTGGAGAGTGACTTGCACACTCTTGGTGCCCTATTCAACACTTGGCAGTCGTCCTCTGTGCATACGCCATATGCAGTGGAAGCTTCATCACTAAAAGGCTTCCAACTGGAAAAAAAGTGTGATTGAATGTTTTCATTTCTGCACTGTTGATCACAGATTCATCTCATGCATATGGTGCAGCTCCATTATATTGTTATTCTGAAGCATTATGCCACATTTGTCGATGTGCTAATGGGTGTTTGATTTCTCGTTGTGGGCTGCTTCCTTCCACTCCACTTTGGTTGTGCTATGAATGGATTACTGAACGGGCCTAGGCTCAGGGGCCCCTAGTCTTCACCTGCGAAATGTCCCAGAAAGAGACACAAAACATCTACAAAGAGAAGCAAAATGACCACAAAGAGACATGGACACAGAACATCTACAAAGAGACTCAAAATTATCACATAGAGACAGAATGACCACAAAGGGACACAAAACGTCTCCAAATGGATGCGAAACAACTACAAAGAGACACAAAACATCTACAAAGAGACACAAATCATCTACAAAGAGACACAGAACGACCACAAAGAGACACAAATCATCTACAAAGTGATGCTAAATGACCATAAAGAGACACAAATCATCTACAAAGTGATGCTAAATGACTATAAAGAGACACAGAACGACCACAAAGAGACAGTAAACTTCTCCAAATTGATGCAAAGCAATCACAAAGAAACTCAAAACATTACAAAGAGGCACAGAACGACCACAAATAGAAGCATATTTACAAATAAATGCAAAACAACCACAAAGGGACACAAAACATCTACAAAGAGATGCAAAACGATCACAAAGAAACACAGAATGAGATACGCAAAATGACTACAGAGACACAAAACGACCACAAAGAGACACAAAATGTCCACAAAGAAACACTAAACATCTACAAAGAAGCACAGAATGACCACAAATAGAAGCACAACATCTTCAAATAAATGCAAAACAACCACAAAGAGACACAAAACATCTACAGTGAGATGCAAAACATCTACAAATAAACACTAAATATCTACAAAGAATGACCACAAAGAGACTCAGGACGAACACACAGAGATACAAAACGACCACAAACAACACAGCTACGTAGTTTGTGGTTGCTTTCTGTCTCTTTCAGTCTGCGTGTCTTGCTCCTGTGTATGTATTTGTACCTGACACTGGTATTTATGTACCATTTGATCAGATAGTGAGATCTTGCTAGTGCTCCTAGCCACTTACCTTGCCTGAGAATAAAGAGCACAGCACTGTCGTTCGAAAAGGCAAATGGATCAGGGGAATAGTGAGTGCTGTTTTGTGCGAGTAAGGAAGTAAAGTTATAGATCAGTATCACACTTTGGATTAGACACCGTTCAGCCTTTTGCATAATAACGTCTGACCATGCAGTCAAATTACTTTTGGTATTCTATGCTTTGTGTGAACTGACCTCTGTTGCACTCGGACATAGTTCGGGAGCCTTTGTTCTGCCTCAGCTCCCTGTTGGTCATGCTGAGATTTCCACTGGTCATGCTGAGTCTTAGGGGAGGAAAATTGCTGGTGGAAAGGGGGGCGGAGGGTTTGACGTGGGCAGTGACAACCCCCGAGTCTCGCCCACGCTCCACGAGGGCTCCCGCTGCATCATGCACCGTCAGCAGTTTCTTGGGGGTCAATCCGGCATCTGATGGAAAGATGCTGTGCATCGCAGGATTTAGGCTTCTGGCCCTGAGACTGTACGAACGTATCATGAGTTGTTGCTTTTCTTGCCAAGCAGTCTGCTGTATCTGTACGGATTTATAGGAATTTATTTGTTTTATCAGTGCCCACTCATTGGCTGTAATCCCAACACAGCTTGGGCAGTGCTGACTTAATACAAGGCAGTTATTAGCAGGTAGCTTGCTCTTCATGACCATGTGGGGCAGCCGCAGTCAATGTTTGCTATAGGTATTTGCTGTGCGGTTGATGAAAATAAACTGGCACCGTGGCTGCTCGAAATGGCACTAGTTAGATATAGATTGACTGCACATGTTGTCTGAGTGGTGCAGTGTTATTATCAATAAAAGCACTACTTACAATTTCTGATACTATGTAGTGGGGCTGGCCAAACTCTTCTACCTCGATATAGGTCATTTCATACCTCTCTAACAACACATATCATGATATAGCATCTTTTCTGGTAATTTAATAAATAGTTTACATGAAATAACCACATGGTAAAGCTTATTTTTGTATACTCTTGTGTAGTGTTGTCACTATACCAACATTTTGGTATCGATACTGGTACCAACATGTATTTCGATATTTCTCGATACTTTTCCAAATAAAAGGAGAACACATCAGTAAATGAAATAAAATACCACAAAGATAGGCTTTTCTAAGACAGAGTTTTTAAATAAATAAAGAATAAAATATGATTCAAAACACTAACATCTGAACATCTGAAAACACTGCATCTTTTTTGTTATTTTGACCAGTTGTAATTTTTGGGAGAAATTGTTATCAGTAGTTTATAGAATGACACAAAAACGTTTATTTTACTCAAACACACATCTATAAATAGGCTAGTAAAACCAGAGTAAGAGGTAATTGCAATGCAGCTTTAATTTTTTTCTACAGCTACTTTTGTGGAGAGTGAGGGGGGCTGGCGTTGCTGGTTTTTAGCTCTGAATGTGGCTTTTTTCATGGGTTTATCAGTTATTACCTGTCGTTCTCTGAACTCCTTGTGCAGGTCTGGGTGCTTGTCCTTCAAATGTTTTGCTAAGTTGGAAGTGTTTACGCTCTTCGCCAGACATGTTTTATAACACCGTTTGCACAGTGGTGCTTTGGTGTTAGTGGCTTCACCGCTACCGTTTTAAATGCCTCAGTACCCCGGTACCAATTTAGTACTGGTATACCAAACAATTCTCCCATGTAAATTAAACACTGTGTATTTTCTTATTTGATTAAGAACTTTAGTGCGAAATGACCACAACTGTTTCAAGTGAATTTATAGATTAAATATTTCCAGCAACACTATGTTTACATGTGTACACAGAAGTACAGACTAAAAGATAAAGTTTAATTTAACTGAATTTAATCAGATTTTCTGAGAAATTTGAGACATTAAGTGCTTATTATCAATTTAGTGTATTGGGGATGTGACGGTGAAGAAATTTTCCTACCGTTTAATAAATGTGTGACAACACTGGTGTTAATGATTACACCGGACATTTTACAAGAAAAGATTACTGTCAATATCTGTAACAGGCTTACTTTTATTTTTACTGTCGGATGGCGGTGTGTGTGGTCTCTCCGGTCCAGCTTTTACTGCTGGGCTGCAGGGGTCTACCTTTGAACGGCTGTGACCCCTCCATCCTCCTTGGTAATTATCTCATTAACGTTATGGTTCCCTTATAGTGGTGAAATATGGTGTGTTTGCTTTTCGCTTCGACACCAAATCCTCCGCCATCTCTCGGCCTGTCAGCTCTCTCTTGTCCCGTGTTTGTGATACATGACACCTGCTGCTCTGAGCTGAGTCTCCGTACGGAGCAGATGCATTCACTTTCAGATTGTAGCGTCCGTCATCCAACTATCTACTGATAACATGCCACTGATACGCCAAATTGAACTGAACAGGTTTTATTTCTGTAAAAAAAAGCAAACCAGCAGTGGGAATATATAATAAATAATGTAATTGGTGTGTGCCTGACCACCATGTAACACCAACTACTGCGACAAGCCTATTGTGTGTCATGATATCTTGATATATGATTTAATCACAATATGATTCCATTTTAAGTAGGACTGTCAAAGTTAACGCTGTAACGTGTTAACGCAAATTTGTTTTAATGCCACTAATTTCTTAAACACATTAACGCTGTGGTGGCATTCCTTCTGGATCCAAAAATAAGCGACTTCAGTTACCTCAGTCTGATGCAAATGGGTTTAAAAACGTTTTCTGACAAATGTTTATTATCATTAAGAAAAACTATGTGGTACTACACACTCACTCATGTGATTTAAAGGTTGATGTGGGCTCAGTTTTAAAGCTAGAGAGAGGATCCTGACTTAATATGAAGCTAGAAAACCTAAAGAATCCATTGGTAGCATACATATCATACTGGCTTGTCAAGAAGGAGGCTAAATAACGCTCCTAACTTAGCTAGATTTTGGCGAGGAAATACTGGCATGGCCATTTTTAATGGCACTTTCACAGTACAGGCATGTTTTGTTGTCTGCAAGCATTTTTTTTTTGCTCAGAAATGTCCTGTTTTTTTATTCTGTATTCTCAATGCAAGGTGTAGCACTCACAACTCTCAGACAGCTGACAAGGCGAAGAAGAAAGATGATATAGAGGAATCGTGGACATCTGGGCTGACAGTTCAGGCAGTCACGGTTGCACTCCGTGTTCCTTCCTAAATGAAGCCGGCGGGCTGCTTGGTGAGCTCTGCAACAGTCTGTCTCACTTTCCCCAATTAAGCTGATCTGTCCAGCACCATATGACTGTGCACCTCCCGCTGTCTCATTCCTCTGAGAGATCACATTAGCTCTGAACTACACCAATCTGAACATATCAAGCTTTCCCGCTGCTTCTCAGCAGTCTCTGATGCACCACGCCTGTGTGATTCAGACTTCTCAAAAATCCCACCTGAATGTCTGCTATGCTCGGGGATAATTATTCTACTCACGAATGTTGCGTGAACAAAGCTGGCTGCTGGGGTTGATGATATAAAGCTTTGTGAGTTCAAGACCTAAAACTCAGCGCTAATCCATTGAAAAAGGAAATTGTTAAATGTTGCTTTAACCTTCGCTGACCAACACAAGATGTTATACTTGTATTACAGAAACATTAAAGTTCATTTAGCACTACCTCCAGACATTCAGAGGTTTAGTGGTCAAGTTTAATTAGTATTTTGGAAATTATAATACTAATCTGAGTTAAATTACCAGGGACAGTTAAGTCAGACAGCAGATTTGTTTTTTCCATCCTCTCTGACCCTTTCTCACTCTTGTCATTTCACTCTCATTCGAGGCTGCAGTGCAATTTCCCGGTTACATAACAGAAGGGAACAGAGAAATGGTAAAATTAATGAAGGCAAAAGCGACCGGCTAATGGGGACCATTTTTGAGGCAGATAGGCTCAGGTCAGTTTATGCTCTAACAGCTACAAAGCTTCGTCTGAAAGGATAGATGCAACAATTGCTGTGTGGGGATGCTGTTGTTTGGTAGGAAAAGGGTTGAGATTTTGCCCTTTTTTTGTCTCTTTTCACTGTCAATAGCTCATAGTTGAATGGTTAATTACTGCAATGAGAAAGATGCTGCACATTTTTATACCATATTTGACAACCCCATGTACTTACTTGTTCAAATAACAGAACAAAACAAAAGTTTGATAATTTTTCTTCCTTGTCTGGGTTGTTAATCCACATTGTGCTTTTTCCTTAGCTCAGGAATTTTTGTCATGGGAGTAACGCCTTTTTCTTTAGACCCTACCATTACAATGTGTCATGTAATGTTTTGGCAGAGGTGGGTGTTGCTCCTTTTAATAAGAGGGCTGTTAGAAATTCCACAGGGGGAAAGTTCACAGTGTTTCCATTGTCATGACTGTAGGAAATGGAGGGACGATGTGTTGAAAGGATGCCAGTGAGCCAACAACCACAGCTTTCACACGGGTTATTTCTATTAAATAATAATGTTATTCTTAAGTGTTTGAATTTTAGGATGTGTTATGAATTGTCACTTCATTGGGACCAGATGTGGTCAACATCCACAGCTACTCTGATTGTACCAATTCATGCGCTGCTTGTGCATCACCTATAGTGAGCATAGACGTGGAGCTACTTTAACGGTTTGAGTGATGGTGACTGTTTTTCATGGAAAAGCAATCGTAAAGGGCTCTCAGTAGAGTGCAGATCTCCACCAGGTGTGTGTGTGTGCAACGTTTGACCAAGCAACATGCAGATTTTTGATTGAATGAGTACAAACCACAATTGCCCCCATCTAGACCACAAACGTATCAGTTTTCACTCGCACGTTTTACACGACCGCATTTTAATTCATGCAGTGGTCTACTCCGGGTCCGTGCTGCTAAACTGCCCTTAACTGTGTGACACTTCATGTTGACTGTTTGACATTTCCTCTGAACATAAATGGTCAGGCCTGCTGTGTGTTTAGTTAGCTGTAGCGTAAGGTAGCTGTTAGTTTTGTTAACTGTGTTAGCCTCGTTAGCTGGTAGCCAAACACACAGCAGGACTCCCATCGGCTGGTAACTAGCTCTCCTACCGGCATAAAAAGCTGCGCTCCATTTTTGTCAGCAGTTTGCTTAGCAATAGTTGTACATACATACATAGATGCAGTTGTCTTATTCAGGCATGTAAATGCAATATGGAACAATTCGTAATTCATAGCAGAAACTATGGCTGCACAATTACTTGAATATTAACCGCAATCTTAATTTTGGCTTCCCACAATTAAATGAGCATAATCACCTGCAGTACTTGTTTAAATGGACGAATAGAATAGATAGAATATGTCTGCATAAGATTATCTAGCACTTATTGTTACTACATTTGCTCTCAAAGTGTATCAGCATTTAACTTAAAATGTAGCAAACAAAAGGGTAGGGTGAGTATCCCTTTTTTTTGTATTGTAATATTCAGTATATAGCAGAAAAAAATATTGCAATGTTTCTCCAACATCGTACAGCCTTAGTGTGTACATTTGCAGTAATGTAGCACAGCATGGACGTGAATGAGTGCTCTGTTTATTTTAATGTGAGAGCAATAAAAATATGTTGTCGCTAAAATCAATGAATAATCCTGATAAAGAATTGTGACAGCAATATTGATCAAAATAATCAGGATTATCCTTTTGGCAGTAATTGTGCGGCCCTAGCAGAAACGAGTCCGAACTGAAGCACTTGCTGCCCCTACTGGCCGGTTAAGAGTCAGCAGTCAATGACGGAACAGTCAATAAAATATGCTTTACAAGATTAGCTGTGGACAGACAGACACAGAGATGCATGCACACACGACCAAATACATGATCTCCTGGCACAGATAATAACGATTACAGCCATGTGATATGGGGCTTCCTATGCATGTTCATAAAACTCAGTGTTACTAGCTACCTCTTCACATAGCCATGATATGTTTTTATGCAGAGAGTTGAAAATAACTTGTTTTAGTGTCATAAAGTTTAGAGTTAAGAACCGCACGGTTGCGGTAGAATGCTTTGGGAGTTTACCTGTCATTGCAGTAATGCTTAATTGGCTAATGTGGGCTACGGAAAATACTGTAAGCAGTTTACCCTCTGCCCTTATGTGACAGCAACTAAAATCAATACCCCATTCATAATAGTGCTCCTAATGATCCAAGGGATATTTGGGACTTAATAATATTGCAGCTTCTTGACTTAGCTTGTCATGTCATGCTCTGCAGGAAAGAAAATGTCTCCAAGCAAGTCCATAACGGTTCACACGAATGTTCACACTGTATTTCTCCAACATCTCAGGGGCCAGAGTGGTGTAGTCGTTCAAGTCAAAAGCCCCAAGGCCCTGGCCTCGGGCTAGAGTTGCATAGCAGGTGCTCAGGGGAGGCCAACCTGGGGCCTTGGGTAATTCTATCTCTCTATTTCTGAATGCCCCAGATAACTACTGCAGACATTAGGCTGATATTGTTTTAAAAGATTGTTTTAAGCGCATTGAGGATTTATTTGGCTTCAACAAAGCTTGTGTTAAGAGCCAATTCTGTCATTTTGGTCTTAAGTATGCAGATGGTGGTTGCAGGAAAGAAGAAAAATAGCTTACCAGCATCATAATGATGACTTTCCACTTCATTTTTTGGCTTTAAGCAATGGTTTTAAGTGGATTAAGCAGTATATTTTAGAACAAGTGTAGAGAAATGCATACATTATCATCCATCTAATAGCCTGCCTCTTATACCGTAATGATTTAGATTGTTTAAGAAATTGCAATGCGGGAAATATTCAAAGTACAAATCTGCAAGTCCAGTAAATCTGCAATTTCAACATACACCTGTTAGTCAGCTTTAAATACTGCAGTTGAGATCCCAAATATCATCTGTCACTAAGCACAGGCACAGATAAAGTACAGGTCTGATTACCACTGATGTCACCTTTGGGAAGGATGGATGTTAACACAAATACTCTCTCACACACACACACACACACACACACACACACACACACACACACACACACACACACATAGCCACCAACTCAACAGTATTTGCCACTGGCTTAGCGCATTAGTCACACCCGTGTGCTATGTGCAAAGTCTGCAAGTGGACGTTAATTAAGAGCATGTCTTATTTTTTAGCTGCTGAACTGAAAAGTCCACCACAGGATGTGGTCTTTAATTATGTCCTTTTTGTACCTGTCAGTAAGTAATATGCTCATCATCAGGGGGTTGTAAAGAAAGGAAATAGTAACAGACTAGGCTTTTGTTTTGGTGGAGGCCACGAAAAGTACAAAAAAAAAAAAAAAACTGAAGTTCCTTTTTACCTGTCTGATGTCAGCTGCTAAAATGGCCGTGACACAAGGCCCATTTTAAATAATTGCGTTTCTGTTCTTTTGTTACAAGAGCACGCTTTCCATTTAAAGTCTGTCAAAAGACTCATTGGGCTGTTTGCATAGAGAATGTGCTGCACCATCTATTTTTTGTGCCATGATTAGATTGAAAAAAATCACTTTTAAATTAAAATGCATGCAAACAGCATTCAGCCTTTTCAATGCATCCGTTGTGTATAAAATTGCGAGAGCATATTGAAATGGTGTGAAAAACTATCCTTGATAAGCCACTAATTAAAGGCAGAGTGAGTAGGATTTGTCTGTGGTTTGTAAACACAACATTCAGAGTCGAGTTTAGCAGTCTTTAGTCTAGCTAGCTGATGGGCATAGTATTTATGTCCAGACAGGAGAACTTAGCGGAGCGTCAGACTCAGTTATTAAGAACTTACAGAAACATTTAGTGCATTAGTCCACCTTCTCTTCCCCTTTTGCAGTATCACTGTAAAGATCTGCCATTGCACCCGCTTTGCTTTTTCACACTGAACCAATCAATGGCAGCATAATGCTGCCCTGGTGTGTGATTTTTAGATAGTGTGCCAGCATAGAGGCGTGATGTTTAACAGCGTCTAGTGTGTCTTTAGTCCCGCCATACTGGCTGTCCCTTTTTACACAGACGTTGATTTGGCTCTGTGACTGCCTTCACTGCTGGCTCAGAGGTGGAACAACTCTGTCCCCCCATTCCACCTCCGTTTATACAGAACGACGAGGCGGTGTAACTGTCAAACGGACTTCTGTCTCTCACAGCACTCCAGTCCACTTGTCTGTTCTTGCCTCAGACCTCAGTCCTGACAGTTGTGCTACTATAATGCATAACGGCAGTTGGTAGGTCAGGTTTGGGTGGTTGTTTAATGGGTCAGGTGGGTGTGGGTAATTTCTTGATTATGGCAAAAATTATAATCAATTTGAGAGCTAAATTAAGACGCTAGATCCGTGACAACCTTTGTGCTCTTGTAAACAATTTAATCCTAAACCGTTGTATAGATATGAATAGTGACACCAGAAATCGTGTTAAACGAGACAGAGCCCATTTATCACCGCACTGAGGACAGTCCGCCCTGGCAGTGGAGACGGGACCTCAGTCCCTCCCTGCAGGGATAAAGGGCATAGCAAGCACTACGTGGCGAGGTCCGGGTGAGGGGCGCTGTAAACCACCACCTTTCCAAGCCAGCCTAGAGTCGGTCACAGCACACTACTGCAGAGGAAATACACCCGGCGAGGGCCAGCCAGCGCCGGGAACAGTTCTCACAAGGGTATCATGGGAAATGGAAGGAGAGGGGTGCACTGGATTTGTAACGCAAGACAAAAGAGAGCATAATTGTGAAACAGAATACCAAAAACATCGTTATTATAATTGAAATTCAATTAATTGCACAGCTTAAAAAAAAAAAAAAATAAAAAAAAACACTGACCCCCGCATCACTACGCCACACTGTGCCTTTAAACAGACAGTAACAGAGATTTATGGTGGATTTGGTTAGTCTGATTTCTATGATGCCTTCAAGACTCTCAGGAATAAACATAATTTTACTGTTTTTAATAATTGTGACTGACAAATAAGTAAATGCATGTCAGACTGAAGATTATGTCTCACCTCTTCTAAACACATACATAAAACTGTGCATGTTTGAATATAGAAATGCGTACATATTAAACGCCGCAAATGGTACTCCAATGAAAGGCTTTTTATGATAATGAAAACGTTTTTTATTGTGCGCTTCATTTTCAAAGCGGAATCTTGTTTGTTATGAATATTGCCAAGCACACTAGAAACTGTGTGGGTCTGTTATAAATATTGAAAACTGAATGACTCACAGATCATAGCAGCAATCTGGTAAATTGTCTCAGAGGGTGGGATGGAAGCATGGGAGTGAACACGAAGTCCATCTCCTGTAGTGAGCAGATCCCCTGGAAGCTACAAAGTACCTGCTAATCAAACAGCTTAAATGCCTTTTGCTCAGTGATGTGGAATTAACTACATATCCTCGTAAGCCTTTTGTCAATGAAAAGTATATTAAAGCTCTGTAAATATGTTATAAAAGCAGTCATAGTGATGCTTTTTTTTACCCTTGCAGCTGTCCCGTTCCCCCCGAGTCACCGGCTGACGGCTAAAGAGGTGTTTGACAGCGATGGGAAGCCCAAAGTGGACGTGCTGAAAGCCCACCTAACCAAGGAGGGCCGCGTGGAGGAAGCGGTGGCCCTGAGGCTCATCGGAGAGGGCGCCGCAATCTTGCGTGCAGAGAAGAACCTGCTGGACATCGAGGCCCCTGTGACAGGTCAGTAGTCACATTTAGCACATTGGATTAGTTCTTGAACAACTAATCAATCAGTAAATTGACTGAAAGTTAATCTGTAAATATTTTGATCATCAAGTATTCATTATCTCTAGCAAAAATACAGAATATTGGTTGATTCAGGCCTCTAAATTGTGAAGATATTCTGCTATACAGTATACTGTTAAATGGACAAAACAAGACATTTAAGACATTTTAATGAATCAACAGTAAAAATAATCAACAAACAACAGCTCCAAATCTTGACCTACATTCATGCTTGTTGGCCATGAATTACTGTAACAAATGACTGAGCGATGATGATCCGCTTTAAGAGATGAAACCACTGTTTGCATGCCGATGTGGCAGAGGAAGCAAATTATCCTCAGATTCCCAACAATCATGTCATTTCCTTCCTTACTTGTCCCTGTGTCATTATTAGGACCACCACGGGAGCTGTCAGTACATGAGTCCAAATCACTATCAGTAATGCACCGTATGTTAACCTAAAATACACTTGTGCAGCCCTAAGCGTTGCAGAGACACGTGTTCCTGCAGAAATGCACACTGGGTTATTTTAAGAGAGAACTGCTTACAGTCCTATGAAAACTTAATTTTCTTAATTAAATGAGTCACTGTGCCTCCAGGCCACACGTGGGCCATGTGGCTAGCCATAGCAGTGTATTTTATTTTAAGAAACACGCAGGTTTAGTTCATCCACTTTGCCAAAGCTAACAAGCTTGGTGACACTCACTCACTTGGCTTCATTAAAACAGCTCTGACACAGAAAAGCTTACTCAGCTGACTTTCAAAACACCTGCTAACCTCAGAAAAATAAAACGTAATATGACTCATTTATCTCTTTTTATCAGAGCTATTAACCACTGTGGTAAAAATATGAAATTATTTATTTATTTTTACAGTTGAGCACTTATTTAGTCGTAAAAGCGCCCCGGAGCTCCAGTCCAGCTCATTCATGCCTGCGTCACTGGAGGAACATACTGTAGTAGGAGGCTCACTGATGCATATGCACAGATCTAGTGCATCTATTGTTGTCTTTCTTCCTGGTCAAGTACCCCCTGTCCCTCCATTAGACTTTCTGATGAGGCGTCTTTGATGTTAATCAGAGGCACAGACCCTCTCAAAGGATCTATGGCAACCCGTCATCATCATTTCCTAATATACCAGATTGTTCTCACAACACAGTTCGGAGAGGCCTGCAGTATGCTCATATTTGGCAGGCGTTGTTACTTAGTTAAATTCATGAATGCACGACCCTTATTAAACAAAAGTGTGGGTCTTGTATTTGTACAGAGGCCATTATTATAATAGAATATCTTGTCAGGCTGTTAAAGAGAGTGAAGCTTAACAAAAAAGATGCAAACAGGTTGGACAAAAGCCTTGTTCGCTGCATCTGTCTTTGTGTGCAGGCAGCAGGGATTAAGTGAAATCCTTTTAAATATAACTACATTATTAAACTAACATAATCGGCTGTTGTTAAGGTTTTTGAGTGATTCGGGTGTATGATAAAGCACCACCCAATGTAGAGGGGTGAAAGGACAAATCAGCACTCGTAGCCGCACACTAGTGTATGCAGATAAATTCAACTCAGACTGAAAAGCAACAAAAAAAATTGCATTGATCTTCCAGTTTAAACTAAACGCCACAAAATAAATGAATTTCCACAGTGAGACAGTAGGCTATTTATAAAACTTAAAACACATATGCACAATAAGACAAAGCTGTGATCTTTCTCAGAGCCTGTCCTCTCACTATGCTGCAGCTCAGGGCAAAAACAAATCTTTTAAAGTGGCAGGTTTTTTTTTTTTTGGAGATGTTCATTTATACTTAATTGTGGTTTGAAAATATAGTAGTGGGTTGGAGGGAGAAGTTAATCATGTCAAAATGTATTATGATTTCTGGCGTTAATCTTAACATAATCTGTCTTTTTGTGTGTAAACACAACGCTGACCTTCCAGTGTGGTCGCCATTTAAATCCTGAGACGCTCTTTCACAAGCTGACACGTCTTGAATTTAGATTTCTGAAGTGTTCATGCGATGTTTCGGCCAGTAAACCTCCCTCCTTTGTTGTGTTACATAAAAACAGTGGACAGCTCCTGTTCTGTGTGCAAGCCATGGATCCTGAGGAGCGCCGCAACGAAGCACTTCTTTCCCTCCCACTCAACACCCCTGTCTCAACCCCTCTCCCACTCAGTAGTCCTTCTCAACAAGGATTTCTCTGTTGCGTGTGCTCGCGATCCTGCTGTGTTTCCCTCTCGTTCGCGCTCCCCAACACACACCGTTCTCTATAAACACCTCTTTGTTTCTCTTCCTTCTGTCTGCCATGTTTTATCCCGCCGTCCTGGTTCTTTCCCTCTCTCCATCCCCCCCAACATACCTGCACTCTTCAACATGACACATGGTCATCAAATTAGTGAGTAAATATTTATCATAGATGTAAAGCACCGTGACATGTCAGCTATCTCTCTCTCTCTGTATGCGTCTCACATTCACACTGTCACTTCCTGGTCAGGCCAGATGGCAGGTGGGGTTTTCGTGGAGGGAGGGGTGTGTGTGGCGAACAGAGCTGGCTTAGGCCACTGAGTACAAGCTGCTCTCATCATGGCCGTCGCACACCCATCAGTAGAGCCCCTACCACCCCATCACCAGGCAACGGCGAGCTTTTACACCGTCCATACACCTGCTTGCAGTGTGGGTGCTCCACCCTGATGGAGCTTAACATACTAAAACACCATGAAACATGTTTCACTCAAGCCAAAAGGGGCTATTTTTCATGAGATGATGTAACCAGTAAATGCTTCCAGAGTTCAGTCTTTTTAGCCTTGGCTGTTTGCATTTCATAATATTACATATTTCTTATGAAATGGTGATTTATTCTCAGTGAGGAAATGATAAGACCTTGGTTGTGGAATTTCCTGTGTAAACTTAAAAAAGGGTCTTATTAAGACCTTGATTATGGCAATATATGAGTTTAATGTAAAGTGTTCTTGCTCTGTGCAGCATTGCGAGGTCATTTAACCTTTCCAGTAGGTTGTTACGCAACAGGCTTTCAATGAGAAATATACTAATGTGGATGTTAGAGCCAGACAGCTAAATCTTCTGGGGCGATATTCGCTTGTTGTAGATTTACTGGTATCGGTAAAATGACTATTGGCAGACTTTTTTGTACACTCGGCCGCACAAATCCAGTATTAGTTGGGCTAAAATTTATATTGCCACCGCGGTTTACGCTATATAAGAAGTGGACGAGATGTCATTCATTGTTTTGTGGACTGCCGTCTTGAAGCCGCAAGTTCGGCAGAATGGCCGTCGCCATCTTGGTCTTTGGCTGTCGCCATCTTGATTTTTTGCCACCAGAAGTGACACAAGAGGGTGGAGCTAAGTGCAACCGAATGCTGAATAAGACATTTTTAGGCGACAGATTTTTTTTTATTATTAACTTTAATGAACTGAAAGCACACTGTGAAAGCCAAAACACAAAAATACCCAGACAACGCTGTGGTAGCAACCTGCCAATCACAAAGTAGCCCTGCCCTTAAGCATCCTCTGCTTTATGATCTATTTGACTCTAAATGGGACCATAATTTACTAAATAACATCATGCTGTATTGAAGAAGACTTGAAACTAGAGATTGAGAACATAAACTCATGTTTACAATGTTCACTGAGGTAATAAATCAAGTGAGAAGTAGGCTCATTTTCTCATAGACTTCTATACAATCAGACTTCTTTTTGCAACCAGAGGAGTCGCCTCCTGCTGGATATTCGAAAGAATGCAGGTTTAAGGTACTTCAGCATTGACTTCACTTCTCAGAACACCAGTAGTTTCAAAGCTGATGGATCAGGACCCTCTCAAGAGCTCACGAAGTGAATTGCATTACTTGGCTATAAAGGGTCACAATTTATAAAAGCTTGTGAACCAGTGGTTTACACCAGTGCGGTAATTTGAAGTTGGTTGAGCTCTTCAAAGTCCAACTCTAAATCAGACATTGTAGCAGTGATTGTCGCTGCTGTACTGGAGGTAGCAGCTTGTTAAACATCACATACAGCTTGATGTTCACGACAGACTGCAAGCTACACCTCCGCCTTTTTATAAATGCATGCTCTGCAGGATGTAAGCTTTCAGGGAGCGCCATTATAAAACTGGGGGTATTGTTATCATTCCAGTCTCAATCAAAACATGATCTGGCACAGTCTGCCTCGTCGTGGATTTCTCTCGCTTCAATGAGCCCGGCCCTTTGGAGTGGCCTGTGTAGGTTCTGAAGCCAGGTTGTGTAATGCCCACCACCTACTCAATAGCTGCTGCCCGCTGATATGCTGCTACTCAGGGAGATCACTTTAGCGCACAAGCAGGAGATGGCCAGAACGAATTGTTTCTCCCTCCAGATAATGTACTCCCACCTGCTCTTCTTATGTGGGCTCCGGTTCTCACCTCGTTTTTGTGTGTTGTGTGACAAGAGGGAGGGAGGCAAAGCATGTCTGTAGGTGTACTGGAGCAGAACGATGGATGGATGTTTGCTGTGATAAAGCAGAGCTGGAGGAGTGAGCCATTGTAGCGTTTGTTTTTCATCGACCGGCATCGTCCACCACGCTCACACAATGAGGTAACCACAATTCAGTGACCATCACGTCGGGTCGTTTTGGCCAGTGATTAAACTCTCGTGTCACCACGGCTGATTTGTTCGCCGGCAAGTGACAGCTTTCCAAAAGGTCAGCTGGAGGTGCAGTCCTCCCACACAGTGTGTTTCATGTGTGCTTCAGGTGAAATTGCAGCCGCTTACTCCCTCGCTGGACTCCCCTCCTGCAGAGCTGACTTCTGAAAACATGAAAATGTTGTTAATTTCCCTCTGAGCACTGTGAGCACTACATTTTCACAACAATTGCTCTCTTGGTGGCAATCCCTTCAGACAGTATTGTACTCAAGGGCACAGTATAATGTGAGTGTTTTTACAAAGGAGATGGATGCCTGTTGCATCCGTCTGTGTGTTTCTACACAATGGATACATCGCATTGTTGCCACTGGTGACACTTGTAGAGGTCCTTTATCAGGTCAGCTGCAGCTTAGTTGTGCTGTTTTTGTTCTCAGTGATATAGCCTGCCATTGTTGAAAGGATTCAATGATTCGTTTCCATAGCAATAACCAGCCTTAGCATCACACACCTTCTGGATTAAACCAGATGAATCACTTGGATTGCCTAGTTGTGTTGTCCCTTTTTAAAATATAGTCACATTTTATTGCATCTTGACGTTGAGCACTCTTAACATGGAGCCTTAAAGGGGACATATGCTAATATATAGGCTCATACTTGCATTTCGGTTTTGTACTTGAACATGTTGACATGCTTTAATGTTCAATATACCTGCATTCGCTGTCTGTCTGAAACGCTCCATTTTAGCGCCTGTCTCTTTATGAACACCTCCTGAAAAAGCCCAGTTTTCTCTGATTGGCCTGTGAGAAAAAATCTGATGCACCTTTGTAAAGGTAGTTGTCAAGCTGTGGGCGGTATCTTCTAATGAGCCTGAATGTGACATAGGAAGGGGAGCCAGATCTGAATGGCTTGTTGAACCAAGTTTTCTGATTCAGGCAGCTCACAAAAACTGACTGGGTCGTCTTATTTCACAGTTTGTGGGTTGGTCCGTACTCCAGATACCAAAATGTATGTGTGAGTTTTCCATGTCCTGCAAAAAAACAGGATAGTTCAAAAATATCTGTAAAGAGTGCCCTTTTAATTTTCAGGAATAAATAAATATCTCTCGCCAAGGCCTAGGAGGTTATATTTTCACTTGCGTTTGTTTGTTTGTCAGTCTGTCTGCAGGATTACTCAAAAAAGTTTTTGGTGGCAATCCGGATCATGATCCGGATTCAGGAATTTTTTAAAGGTTTCTGATCAGCCATAACATTAAGACCACCGTGTGTAACACATGCTGTAGACTCACCACATTTTCACATCAAACTCGGTTTGATAGTAGTATAGTAGTGAAAGTAGAGTTCAGTTCGACCAAAGCACACTTGGTGATTGTTGGATAGAGTAACGTCAACAGTTTAGGTGAGTTTTACTTTGTTCTTGTTCAGTTTGAATGAAGTGTTTTACGATGCACCACCATATACAGCTGACCTTTGTTTTTAGTCACACATTTGGATTTTATTAGGCTTAGGGGTTGATGCAGGTTTTATTTCTCTCACTGTGTCAGGCAAATGCATGGTTTACCCCAATTAAAACTTCATTTAAAATGTTACATGGGCTTTTCACTTCACCACCCAAGTATTTGAATCATAAATGAGATAACCTTCCCAATGTTGTCCTTTTAATTATTACAGTTTTTATTTCAGTTTTTTGGGGGGCATTTTAAACACTGATAAAACAAAACAACATACAACACATTGGGGGGTTACATGCAGGTTTATGTACTGGTCATAAAGTTCAGAGTTATACAAATATGAATATAAATAGGCGACATGAACATATGGTTAAATATTGTGCATCCACATACAAAAAAATGTAAGTACATCCCTTTTACACATACATATCCATGCCATAATTGAAGGCTTTTTGTAGAAGATAAAATAGAAGAAAAACAATCATGCATGACCAATTTCTAGTTTCACTGAAAAAGATAAATGTCTCAATCAAGTTGGAAAATAACTGATCTGTCGTTGAAGAATATGACATTTATTTGACCAGGATGAATTGTAAGCTCATTCACCTAATGTTGAATGAAGAAATAGGAGGACTGGATTTGTAAAGACGAATATAGTATAGGAGGAATGGTAAAATAGGAAGCAAATCACCAAACCAACACATGAAGGTAGACAGTATATTTTCGAGTATGGTGTTAATGAGATTACAAATAAATAATAAGAGCATTAATAAAACTTTGAAGTTGTATTCATTCAAGCATCTTTTGAGCCATATTTGTTCCTATAAATCAAACCTTACATGCTTGTACTGTAGTAGTGTTTGCTTGATTGCAAGACTGAGGACATCTTCAGAAATCTGACACAAATAACAAGGCTTCTTTTTGATGTTGGTCCCCACTGTGGACTTAAACAGTTACACAGTGTGGGTTTAATAAAAGACAAATGGTAAAACGGTTTACGATACAGCCAAGGAGAGCTGATTCTCCGAGCTGTCTCACGAGGCTCGTAACTTGAGATAATTGCTCTCCAACGTTGTCCTCCAGCTCCCACTAATTGGGTATCTCTCTGAAAGACTTTTTTTCACAGCCTCCTGTTGTAATTCTTCCTGCTAGATACAGTTCATAAAGCGATAAACAGCCTTGTGTAAAGAAAGTCTGAGTCCTTTCAAATTAGATCTCAATCCATTCACCCTGTTGTTAATCGCTTAATTAGCTTGAAGAATAGAGGAATTGTGGCACTTTGGCATCGAACATGGATGCCGCACTTTATCGCTGCTGTTGCTGCATTTGATGTGTTCACATTTGATATTGCTGATTGCCGCCTTTGTGTAGTTTGTTTATTACAGCTCTCAGGTGAAGAACGTGACTTTTCAGGCTTGTTCACCAGAGTGGAAAGGCTTAAAGTCAGTTAAAGCTGTTAATTGCTATGTTGATCACACACCGGCTGTATAGATTTAATACTGTCTTAACATTTGTTGCCCTCAATGCTGGTGGTTATGACATGAGAGGTCAAATCTCCGTAACCCTTATAGAATTAGAGACCATCTGACAGCCTTTGAATTACATAAGAAAAAATGCATCAAGAAAATTCCATTAAGGCTTAAAACCATCATTTAATGATGCTTTAACGCATAGTTCAGGCTCATTCCATCTACTAACAGTGTTCACAACATTGGCCTGATTAAAAAGAACAGGAGAAAGGGCAATACAACAGCTACAGAGCTGGAAATGAATAAAGTCATGTATTTTTTTCAGGCCGGGTTTTAACCCAGGCTAATACTTCAATGCATAATACCTTTTTTTCTTCTTCTGTTTTATGTTCGGTGTCAGTAAAACCAATTTGAAAATATTCTGTCAATTACGTTCACCGGTTGTGGAGTAAGATAGCTTCTCCTCAGGGAAATAGCACTACAGTGAGGTTGAATTTACCACAATCTGCTCCCATTTCCCAGGAAAAAATACCTGCAGATATAATATCCATGATTTTTATAGTGTGTGTTCCTGTGTACTAAAGACTGTGTACTGAAACAAAGACTCAAAGACAAAATCCCTTAAAGCTACCATGTATTTATGGATTTACTTTTCAGCTGCAGGTTTCAGATGGCAGCTTACAGACCAGCTGTGTGGTTAAATATTGTTCAGGATCCACAGTTGAGCTTCAAGGTATCGTCTCGCATTTCCCGAATGAAGGCTCGTGCCACCTAAGAGAGAGCAACTTGATGAAAATGAATGCAGGTTTTATAGGCTAGTCCTGAGCTCCATCAGAGCTGTCAGTCCTTTTTCTTTTTTCAATTTTTTTTTATTTTATAGGATTTATTTTTGAATATTAGGTGATTAGAATCATATAGACTTATTATAATTAATTAATAATCTATGTATTTATTAGAATAAATTAAAACGTATTTTCAATATTTATGTATGTATTACCCATGATCTAAATATGGATGGCAGACCAGTTGGTAACCACCAATAAGGAGATTTCTCAATAATAAATAATAAGTTTAGGTGTAACGACACCTTGAAACAACCTTTAGAGTATCTGTAAAATTGACCCAAGGCCCTTAAATCAGATGACCTCACATGCACGCTGTCAGTCAGTGGCAGCTAAGCAGCACATCTTCTATGGCCTCAGCTTCACTTGTCTCCCCAGAGAGTAATAGAGCATAGGGTCACAAATGCCAATCAGGTTGAGTGATTTTGCGCTTCCTGATTTCTGACGTGGATGGGTTTCTACCAGAATGCTCCCCTGACGCTATTTAACAGCTGCATGCAGTGCTGTTAGTAGCTCTACAGAATGCATATGACACTATCGATATCATGGATTTAAAGGGATAGTTCAGATGTTTTGAAGAGGAGTCGTATGAGGTACTTATACATTACAGTAGATGACGGTCGGCACGGCCCCAGTTAGGAGAAACAGACAGGAGTTACCGCCAAAAATGTACTGCCCTGGATGGGGCCAGCAGCGAAACATATTATACCCACCTAAAAGAAAACCTTGCCTCAAAAGATCAATGTTTGTTTAAGTGCACGCTATATTTAGAATATTTTCACTGTTTTACTTTACAGCCTTGTCCGACAGGGAAGTATTTGTCTATGCTCTCACCAAAGCAACCAGACTCCATTGAAAAAAAGCAGTCATTTCACCTCTCAGAACAGGGGGGTTGCTGTTCTACCGCTGCCTTGATCAGTTAGTTTGTTTTGGCTGTTGTGTGACTTTGGCGAATCCGAACTAACCAAAGTCACACAATAACACAAATAACCGATTGAGGCAGTGGTAGACCAGCAAATCCTGTGTTCTGTGAGGTAAAACTGGTGTTTTTTTCAATGGAGTCTGGTTTCCTTGGCAAGAGTATATATAATAACTTCACTTCCCCGTTGGAAACATCGACGGTATAGCTGTCTCACAGGAAGGTAAACCAGGGAAAATATTCTAAATATAGCGTACACTTAAATTGATATTAGTGTTTTTAGGTGGGCCTTTCTTTCAGGTGGCAAAAACACATTTTGCTGCTGCCCCTGTCCATAGTAGTACATTGCTTTGCTTCTGTTTGGTAACTCCTGTCTGGTTCCCCAAACTGGGGGCATGTCAACCCCCATCTACTGTAGGTAATACACTGATTATGGCTGAGTACCTCATACAACCCCACTTCTAAACACCTAAACTTTCCCTTTACCTGTAGTACTGAATATACTGGGATTCCTGGGAATACCAGTGGAGTAACAGACTGTCAGTGATAATTAGGATGAAGTGTGCCTAGCAACTATCTGTTTGTCATAGCTATGACAAGCCAGATTTGTAACCACAGTTAATACATGTGAAAAAATGGATACAACTGAAAGCTTTCCAGTTGTTTCAAGCAGTGAGCTTTTTAGTATGTTTGGCACAGATTAGATGTGTTCAAATTACGAGCCAGTTGAAACACCTCAAGGTTATAAAGAGGCTGAAAGAGGATGTGGTGGAAAAGCAAGGCATAGAAATACACACAGGAGCCTGTGATCCTTTTCCATATTGGACAACTACTATTGACACTGTGAGGTAGTTGAGCTTGTAGGAAGATGGCCATAACACATCTTGTTTGTGATGTGATTCATGGCATCTAACCATACTGAAGCTCTAACTTGTATCTGCTGCCATTGATGCTCAAAGCTAAATGCCTGGTACGGACTGTTATTCACAGTTATGTTCCTGTTTTCTTTGAATAGAGTAGATTCAGATTAAAAGCCTCATTTTAGTGAATGTTGTGTTCGGAAATGCTCCTGTAATTGGTCCTATTTGGTCCAAACAAGGACCATGGTTTTGATTCAATTCTTTGCATAATTTCCTGCAAGGCTAACAAGGAACAGTCTATAACGAGGCCTTTTCAGTTACAAATGAGCAATTAATGTAAATAACTGTCACATTGTTTAATAAAATAAATGGATTACAGTGATATAACAAACCAGAGTGTTGTCTCAATAATTATAAAGTTGGTTTATCCAGGATACTGCATAATACGATGTCTTTTATGGTCCTGTATATTCCAGGTTTTAGGATATCTTACAGTGTCGGAGCTCTTTGCCTCTGACGGAATAAATGGGAGTAAGTAAATAAATAAGTTGTAAAAATAACAGTTACCCTGATGTGGTTTTGTTCCTCTTCCTGCCCTATTCCAGTGTGCGGAGACATCCACGGGCAATTCTTCGACCTGATGAAGCTGTTTGAAGTGGGAGGATCACCGGCATCCACGCGCTACCTTTTCCTGGGGGACTACGTTGACAGAGGGTATTTCAGTATTGAAGTAAGTCCACAGTGTTTGGTTTTGTCCTCACAAAGGCCTAATCAAGTGTGACACACTGTGTTTATTAATAGCTTTCTTTTGAGCGTCGATTAAATCCGGCTGCAGATATTGAAGTGGTAATAGGCTTTTGTAATAACCTCAAATATAGCCTGAGATAGCAAATGTCACAGTGGGGTTAGATAGAGAGAGATTTTTTTTTTATATGAAGCAAAATGCATGCATTTAATCTGTAGTAGCAGGTTGGAATTTACTTGGATCTGTATTTCCTGCCATTTCATCGCCTCATATTTTTATTAATAAAATATATTATAATGTAGTGTGCCGTGCCTGTCCTCTGAAGGATTGTCATCTCTTCCAGCAAGCCTGAACTGTGCCACGAAATGTGCTGCATAAATGTTTCATTATGAGCTGAATTGCTTGTATTATGCTGCTCTGTGACAAAGTCTGACTTGACGTTTCTAGTGTTCTTTACAGAGGACAAGCTAACTGTCCCCTTTTTCTCTGTTTCAGTGTGTGCTGTACTTGTGGGCCTTAAAGATCCTTTACCCCAAAACACTGTTTTTGCTGCGTGGGAATCATGAATGTAGACATTTAACAGAGTATTTCACATTTAAGCAGGAATGTAAGTAATACTTTGGCACTTCATCTTTTTCTACCATTGATCTAAATGGAGTCTGGTCTGTGAATCTCTGTGCAGAGTGGAAGGAGAATTGACTTATTCTTTTCTAAAAGCTGTTTATTATGCATCCAGCTCAGCCATCGACCTCAAACGCTCACTTAAAAGTGCCCTCTAGCCTGGTGCAGGATTCTGTCAGGATTTTTGCCCTTTTTGATATTTACTCACGTCACAACTATTTCTGTTGGACTCAGACAGAAAAGGGGGAAAAAAACCCACAAAAGAGCTGTGAAATTGTGCTGTTTTTTAAGTCTGTTTGGGAAGTTTTTTGGCACTTTAGAGAGCCTTTTCCACACTGCCCCAATGTATGAGAGCTGCGTTGTTTGACTTGGCATGCTTACCTTTCCCCTGCCCTGTTTCCCCCCCATGACAGGTAGAATTAAGTATTCAGAGAGGGTGTATGACGCATGTATGGACGCCTTCGACTGCCTTCCCCTGGCTGCACTTATGAACCAGCAGTTCCTGTGTGTACACGGAGGACTGTCTCCAGAAATCACAAATCTTGACGACATCAGGAAAGTATGTGTCTGATTCAAGACCATTTTTCTCGATCATTTCACAAAGCTGCAGTTTGTGTGTGTGTGTGTGTTTTAACAGCAGGTGGCCGCTAATGGCTTTAAAAATACAATTGAAACTTCATGTCCGCCTCATGTATTCTCCGCATTCATTCAAAGTTAATGAGGGAAAAACCGTATTAGCATGACGTGCTGTGAAAATAACAACCTTAGTTGCGAAGCATGAAGTGATTTGCCCAGATGTGTCTCAGACAAATATTGCTCAGGACTTGGACGCAACGGAACGTAAGCAACCAGATCTGATTAAAAAACGTTGAGAAGAGTCAGATCCTGCTTTCAAGCTTAATTCAATTATTCCAAATGGATTTTGTGGCTGCAATCAGAGGGCATGAATAATAGAATTTGCTCTATTGAAGTGTCCATCATGCTACCCATCTAGTAATCCACAAGCTTTTGTTCGAGATAGAGCTATCCTCGGCTGAAAGCAAAGTCATTTATGTTCATCGCTCCAAAAAGAATGGCTGCCATCGACTTTTTTTTTTTTTTCACGTCTTTCCAAAAAAAGCCTTCTAGGTACCGAAAGATGAGCACCGTCTTTGACACCTCATCCATACTGTGTTATGAATATTCCACTCCTTTCTATCTTGAATGGAATTTGAAATCACTTCAGCGAACACATTAGTTGGAGTCACGATTTAATTATGACGACATGGCGGCAGCAGCAGAAGTATTTGCTCTGCAGCAGTATGCATGCGCACTCCACGTGCAATTTTCCGGGCTGACAAGAGTCCCAACTTCTTCTTCCACAGCTAGACAGATTCAAAGAGCCCCCGGCGTACGGGCCGATGTGCGACCTGCTGTGGTCCGACCCCCTGGAAGACTTCGGGAACGAGAAGAGCCAAGAGCATTTCACACACAACACAGTGCGAGGCTGTTCCTACTTCTACAGGTGAGTAGTTTAGTCAGTTGGTTAAAATATTTCTAATAACGCGATTAATCGCATGATTGTCCATAGTTAATCAGAAAATTTTATTTTTTTATCTGTGCAAAATGTAACTTAAAGGGAGATTTTTTAAATATTTAATGGTCTTATCAGCATAGGAGTGGGCAAATATGATACTTTATTCAAATGTATGTATATATGTATTATTGGAAATCAATTAACAACCAAAAACAGTGACAAACATTGTCCAGAAACCCTCACAAGTACTGCATTTAGCCTAAAAAAATATGCTCAAATCATAACAGGGCAAACTCATGCCTAGATGTGATTATCATAAAGTGGGCATGTCTGTAAAGGGGAGACTGGTAGGTACCCATAGAACCCATTTTCATTCACATATCTTGAGAAAAATGGCCATGACAGTTTTCCCTCACCAAAATTTAGCATAGGTTTGGAGCGTTATTTAGCCTTCTCTGTGACAAGCTAGTATGACATGGTAGGGACCAATGATTCTGTAGGTCTAGTTTCATATAATACCATTATCTTCACTCTAACTATAAATTGAGCCACAACAACCTAAAAGGAAAGAAAAAAAGTTTTATAGCAAATTTCTGTGTTGGTGATTTTTTTTTTTTTTACCACATTGGAGAGTTGCATAAAGGATTCCAGGCCAACAGCTGGATAGATAACAGCTTTTGTTCACTACTAGCATCTGCTCTGTTGAGTCTAAGAGATAAGATAAGATAAGATATTCCTTTATTAGTCCCACAGTGGGGAAATTCACAATATATTATTAACTATATGTCTCATATTAAGCCAACACTTGGTTTTATATTGGGCTGTGGAATTAAAAAACATAATCGTAGTAACTGTATTTAAAAAAGGTTGTATTTTAATTCCATGTTCTGACTACTTTTAGGAAAAATAAATCATCTGCTGATTAGTTTTGGCTGTGCTATCTGTGGAAACCTTGTTGTCAAAGAGATTTTCAATGCAATGCAAATTTTCCAAGGCTGAATATTTGAACATAAAGACAGATTTGGAAGCCGTGATCATAAGCAAATGTCTCAAAACAAAAATGGAAAAAAAGAATAACCATCTTGTCAAAAGAGTTGATAAATCGAGAAACCATGCTGCCAAATTTCCATTTCTCATCCCTTCGTTTTCTTACCCCTGCAATCCCTCAACCGTGAGCGGGAGACCAACAGTTACAACATGGCGTGTGTTAGAGTCTCCTCCTCAGACTGTCGCCAGTGTTTATGTAACTCCCATTACCTTCATTTGAGCTGAGTAACTGAACAAACAGAGGAAACGCTCGGAGCAGGCAGCTCGCACTGTCACAAAACATAATGAAGTGGCACATTACCACAAGGCACAGTCCTTTCTCTGAATGCGGCCGGCACTCTCTGCGCTCATTATGACCTGAGCAATGCTTACTTGGCCCCGACGGGCCTGGGGCAAGCTGGCAGAAGTACCCAGAAATATCCTGAGGCTCCTGATTTGCATTTTCTTTTTTTAATAACAGGTGTTTCATAACTCCTGACCTAATAGTATTTTAATGTCCATGCTTGGAAATTAACTCCCAGTACTGCTGTTGTTGTGGATTTGCGAGGCCTGATCGTCTTTGCATCTTTATGTGAGCCATTACTTCAGATCCACAAATCGCCCGCTAATGTTTACTAAGGAGAGACCCAACAGAAATGTAATGTTAGGTATGTGGCCTTTTTTTTTTTTTTTTTTTTTTTTACCTCAAACGACTGATTTGTGTTGCACCAGTATCCCGGTCAGCCTTCTGCCGTTTGGTCTAAATTCCTCCGCGGTCTTGTTTTCATTAGCGTCCCTCACTTCGTCTGCCCGGGGCACGGTTGCTAATTGGCATCACACTGGCATCCAGGATTTATGAGACAGTTTAAGCCAGACTGAGAGAGAGCCGTCCCTCAACACTCCTCCCCAAAAACCATCAGCTTCTTTGTTGCTGCTGTCTTGCAGCAACCAATAACGTCCCCCCACCAGCGCCGTGGGCACGCTCGTAACTCTTTTACAAACACAGTTCAGGCATGAAATTGCACATGTTTCGAATACAATCGCTTTCATTTTAGCCTCCACTCAGCGGCATAGACGAATCAGCCTAAAGTGGTTTTCCCTGCATCTTTATTTTTCCCACTGGTGTTAATCCAAGCTACTGATATCTAACCAACATTAAAAGCTTTAATTCTAACATGCAAAGTGACGCTTAGATTGCACGCGATAAAGCCGTTTCTTGCACAGCTCCTCGTGTTATCCAAGAAGCTCATTAACATCTGTGCCCTGTCGTTGGACAGATGGGAGAACTCAGAGAGCAAACTGACAAAAAACAAACTAGGCCAAAATGTATCTTGTCTAGCGAGCGGCTCCATATGGCATGTATCTACATCTGCTGCAGGAAATCAAGTGAGAAATAAAACATTTATTTCTAATCAAAAAAAAAAAAAACTCATTGCATTTTTAATTCCCTTGTGGCGACCGCTCCAGCCTTCTCACATCCCTCCCGGCAGATGTTTGTTGTGATTGTCAGGAATGCATGTGTTCTCATGTCTATATGATTGTTAATGAACCTTTCTCTAACTCCTTCAATTTTAGCCTCCCGTAATGGGTTTTCACACTATTTAATTGACCTCTGCGCCAAGCATGCTATCTGAGCATATGTACAAAAACAAGCAAATTAAAGATAATTTACTTATATAACACTTTATTTCAAGCCTGCCCCAAAGGACTTTACATTAAGATGCAATAAAGCTGCCATAATAGTGTGCTCTGTCAGTCAAAACTCCACAGCATCTTAGCACAGTCATCAGGAAACCTCAGCAGTGTGTTGTCTTGATTATAGAGACAGATTGGTGTCGACAAAAACAGCTGGTTTTGTTGTGCAGCGTTTTCTGGGAAGTACAGCAAATCTCTTGGTACTTTTCCCATGAGGTCGGAAGCCAAAGTGTATAGTTTGGTTTTGATTGCTGCGTGTGGGTGTTGTTCATTGTTGTGCTCTGATTTTGCAGGGGGGTGTTGAGCTAGGATTACAGAACTTAATTCAAAATCATGACCTGTTTTTTGAACAAACACAATATACTTCTTCACTGAACCACAAACTGGGTATTTTGGGATTGTTTATGAACTCGGATTGTACCGTATTTTTGCGGTAGGATTACTGCTAATCGAAAACAAAAGTTTGACATCACACATTGTAATGGAGATGCCCTAAAAATTGCATCCCTATGGCTTGAAAAGCTGTGAAGTGACTTTTATGTTAATGAGCTCAAAAACTTCTAGAAATGAAACCTGCAAAAACAGCTTTAATTTAGCCCCTATTATTGATGAAAAAAAAATCCTCCCACATCCACTAAGTGGATGCAATGCAAAGGTGTCACTCATTCATCGTGAGCTGTCACTCACTTTGTTCATTATACAGCCACATCCCACGATTCACAAATCCTGGCATCCACTGGGGTTTTAATCATGTTTGTTAGAAGAAGAAAAGTATTGTGGTAATGCCATTTTTAATAGCAACATATTTTCAGGTGAAGAGATTTTACTTTTTAAAATGCCGTCTTCTGCCTTTGTCGTTTTGAGCAAAGGAAATTTCCAGTGCAAGCTGGTGCTGAGGAGTGAAAGGTTGTAGCATGGAAAACTCTGAAACCGTACTGTAGTCTGATAGTTGGCAGCGAGGTATTTGGTCTCTCTGCTCACAGACTGAATAGATCAGCATGAGCCTAAAACATGCTTTAACACTCCCCAGCCTTCGCCTTTTTTCTTCAAGAAACCGTCTGCTATGAATCATGTGTCATACTTGACATTTTTTTGTGTTTCATTCTGAAATAAAATCCACCATTTGAGAGGGATCACACCTACTCATCTTACAGTATGAAAGCTTGTTTCAAAGTTAAGCACATTATGGGTTATTATTTAGATTATGATACCTTTGCTGGCGAACATGTTTTAGACATTAAAGCTGCAGTTGGTAACTTTGAGCAAATGTGATAAAAAGGTTTTTTCATAAACCGGTTGCTGACATTAGTGCATGAGACAAAAAAATCATGTTCCTCTGTGTCCTCACGTGCTCCTAAAGGCAAGATTTCACTGCACCCGAAGAAAAACAACCAATCAGAGCCAAGCAGTCACTAAAGCAGCTACCAATCACTGTTTGCAAAACTTCACTCGAAATGATCAATCTAGGCAGCGCTGGTCAAATGTACATCAATATTCTGTTACTGTAATATCTATTTCTCACCTCAAATGTGTTCAGAAACATCGTGTAGTTACTGTTTAGCAGTAAAATGAGAAGGTTTGCTCTAGTAGGTGGATGGTGGCTGGTGTTAGCTTGACTGTTTTCAACATGGCTGCCGAGTCACAAACTTTCATATTTGATCAGCGCTGCCTAGATTGACAGTTTTGTTTTTCTTAAAAATAAAACATTCATAAAAATGGCTGAAGTTTCTGTCAATATGTACAATCAGAGAAAGTTGACATGAACCAGTGGGACTAGATTAGCAACCCCTATGTTGCCGGATGGCTGGCTAGTTAGCTTCAGTGTTGCCAACCTAACGACTTTGTTGCTATATTTAGCGACTTTTCAGATCTCTCTAGTGACTCCTTTTCAAAAAAGCTAGTAGCAACAAATCTAGCGACTTTTTCTGGTGTTATTGGAGACTTTTGGAGACGCTGACATAAAAGCAGCTGGTCAGCTCATCATGTCTCAGTCTAAACTGTACTCACAAAAATACAGAAAGGAGTGGGAATCAAACCCTGCATTCAAAGGCTGGTTGAAGCCGTTTATTGGAGATCGATGAAGAGCATACTGCCGGTATTGGAAGGCTGATTTCTACACCAAACTTTGTGATGTAAAAAAAAACACATGACAACTCTAAAACACACTCAAAAGGCAAAGCCTTATAACAGTTCCACCCAACACAAGCTGCCATTTATGATAAAAAAAAAAAAAAAAAAAAATACTGCAAAAAAGGCTGAAGCCACCATGACATTAGCTATTGCTGATGACGCACGGTGGGATGTGATCACATTCTCCTGCAGCGTCCATTACAATTTCAAGCACATAACTATGCAAATGAAGTGATGATGCCATCTGCTGACTTCTAGCGACTTTTAGTACAGTTTCTGTTAATATGTACAGTCACTCTGTTCATTCAGAAAGTTGACATCAACGAATGGGACTAGATTAGCCAACCCAATGCTGCCGGATGGCTGGCTAGTTGGCTTGTCCTGAGACTGGCAAGCTAGCTACCTAATGTCTGCTATTTAGTGGTTAGCAGAAGGGTAAAGTATTAGCAATGTTTTCTCTCCATCTCTGAAATGCCTTGCCGATATTGTAGCTTACCACAGCCTTGAATCACAGTTTGTCATCTCAGATGTACGCAATATCTCAATTCTGGCACCGAATAACACAGCAAGATGACAAGATGACATAATCATGAAGTCTGCTTTAATAAAAGTGTCCATTAGGAGCACGGGAGGACATCTTTTTTTATATTTATTTTAATTATCTGTCTCATGCACTACTATCAGGATATATATTTTATAACACCATTGTTTTATCATATTTGCTCAAAGTTACCGACTGCAGCTTTAAAGAGCCTATTGAAAATTTCAGGCCAAGTTAAAATTTGACATGAAAGCCTTCACTTGCAGCCAGCCTTTCAAAAGGCAGTATACCTCTTTATAAGCCACAGTTGGTTTTAGAACTAATTTAGCTTGAACCCAGTGTTGTATATCCGCTCTTTCTCTGAGCACAATCAATAATACCCATGACTTATTTAGTTATTTCTATTGATTGTTCCTCTTGATCTTAGTGGGATTTTTTTTCTTCCTGTATGTGTAAACCAAATGTTTGTCTCTTTATTCGACAGCTACCCTGCAGTCTGTGACTTTCTACAACACAATAACTTATTATCTATCATCCGGGCCCATGAAGCGCAGGATGCTGGGTGAGTGTTGTGGCATTTCGTCTTCTCCCATCGCACTGTCACACAGCAGAGTGAGTCAGTCCGGGGTATTACATGAAAATCCACCCCGGTGCTCTGGGGGGGTTCAGTGCGGTCTGAACTTTTGAGAGAAGTCGCGTTAATCCAAGAAATGAATATGATTCCAGCATGAGGAGTTAGTTGGCCATATGTGACGTGACAAGTATGATTCATGCAGTCGAGAACGGCGGTTTAAAAAGTTTAATGGTGAAGTTTTGTCACTATATGTTGTTTACCTCACATTCAGACACATACAGTGTTTTACAGCCAGGCAGCTTGTCTATTTTTCATCCGGAGCTATTAGTTCACCTAACAAAGGCACTTGAAAGCCTCTTTGAAAAGTTTTTAAAAGGGGCAGGTGGGAGGATGTGTCGAGCTGATCTCCCTCCAAGCGAGGTTAAGGCGGTGGGATGCACAGCACACACTTGTTTACCATAGTACTCCCACAGCACGGTCACATGGGACACCTCGCCACGTCTCAGATGAGGGTGCCGCCCCGAGCCACCTTGAGACCACACGAGTAACAATGTTGTTGAGTTTCATCTATGTTGTCTTTATTAAAATCTCTATAAATAGCTGCTGCGAGGTGTGGCACAGCAGCTCAATTCCAAATATCCAAACACAGCGCAGATGTTCGCTGAGAGATCAGGTTAGGTGGGTTTGAATGTTGAGTTGGTTCAGTGTGATGACTGCTTAAGGGCACGCTTAACCTGCAACATTGGAATTTACTCTCCTGAGGCTACGCCGAGTTGCCCCCCTTGCTGATGCATCGGCTTACAAGACAAACACACCGCCACAGTGAAAACAAGAGGCCATGAAAACTGTCACCGCTAATCAGATCCCGAGGGTGAACACCAGTCACTAATCCATGAGGTAATATTTACTAATACTTACCTCTCCTTTTTGGATGTTTTACCAGATATCGCATGTACAGAAAGAGTCAGACCACTGGCTTCCCATCCCTTATCACCATCTTCTCTGCACCCAACTACCTAGATGTCTACAACAACAAAGGTAAGGAGCAGAAATATACACATCATTATCAATTTTCAGTGTCATATTCATGAGTTGCCTCAGGGTGACACATCACAGTTACAGAGAGGTGGGTCCAGTTTGGAGAATAGCTGTTTGCAGGCAGCGCTGATCAAATGTGAATCAGTATTCTGTTACTCTAATGACTATTTCTCACATTTTCAGAACCATCTTGTTGTTACTGTTAAGCAGTAAAATGAAAAAGTTTGTGACCCGGCAGCCATGTTGAGAGCAAGGAAATACAAAGCACCGCCCATCAGCTGTAGCACAGCCAATAGGAACGCTCTCTCTAAAATGACCTGTGATTGGCTAAAGTCTCCTCGATTTATTATAAGTGTGAAAACAGACATGAGGAGGTGCAGAAGTCTAGTTTTCTCTCAGAACACTTAAATTACAATATGCTGAAAGGTTATTATGGAATTTTTGCATAATGATGCTAAAAAATTGTTGCCTACCGACGCTTTACACTTCTACAGTGTATATGCAGGAGTTGGACAACCATTTTACCCCATGTCCACTGCACGCAACATTTTGGTCACAGTATTACTTGTCCAATGGCACAAATTTCTGCGACAGTGATTTTGGTCAATTCGATTCAGGGACGAAGCAGGTGAGAAATGAAATGGCCTGGTGCCGGATGACTTGGCACCTAGTGGCACCCTACGCTGTGCTACGGTGCCCACGCAGCAAGATAGGCTTGCCTTTGTGCTGTGAGTCAGCACTTTTCCCCGGAGAACAGGCAGTATATTACTTTGGCTGTGGGGGCATGTTTGGATGGGGGCGGTGGTGGGCACACCACAGGAAATGGAAATGGGAAGGAAAGAGTGATGGTGCACGCTGCTCCGCAGTTCCTCTCGTGATGGAATGCCATCGCAGAGCTTTACACTGCAGCGCTGATGGTTGGAGTTTATTACACCAGGGAGCGAGGGTTGTCCTTCTCTGTTTGTCTTTTTGGCCCATTTGCAGGTGTGTTTCTTTGATCTGAGATTAGGTCACATTTGTTTGCTCTTTTTCCCCTGTGAGCTGCCTCAGTGCCTCCTTCCCTGCATAATAAGGATAGTCAAGAAACAGCGTGGCAGTTTGCCTGTCTGGATCGTTGTTTATTATTAGGACCCCATTTGTTCCATGCCAGCTAATCTTCCGAGGGCTCACAGTCAACACAACAAAATACAAACAAACAAACAAAGTGATGTCAAGCAGGGTTTTTTTTTTTTTTTAAAGTTCTGGCAGCCAATTGCCTGGCAAATTATTTGCAACCTCTCGAGCTAACTGTGGAACAGTCAAAAAATGATTTGGTCTGTGCCCTGTTCTTAGCTACAGCTGGCTGACCTTCAGTTGCTAAAAATGCCTCGCAGAGCAAGAGTGGTTATCAGAAAGAAAAAGATTACTCTGTTTGTTTTTAGACTTCATTTAGGCAGCACAGGTGCATCTAACCTGGCTGATCTACATGTTCGTTATTTCTGTCATCATTCGCTGCTTTAAAATGAAACACACACAAAGAGGCTTAAAAGGCAAATATAAGAGCCGAGAAAAACAGCAACTCCCAAGCAAATAAACATTCCTCAAGCTAAAGGTTTTGCCAGAGATTTCATGTTAAAGCTCTTTAAACTTCAACAAGTTGTGGTTATGAAATTACTTGGTTCCCAAATCACTTTATCAATCATCTGCTTAATGTATTTTCCCCCCACTGTTGCACAATACCGTGGAACACAGGCACAGTTAGCCAATACAGCCCCATCAGTCCTGTTGATGCTCTTCTAATCAGTCATGTGGGTGGGATTCACTGGTGGAACCAAAGCCTCTGTAATGAATTGGTCTGCTCTTAGCTTCTTGCTAGCGCTGGGAGCCCACTGAGCATGTCCCGTGATTGATGGTCAATCGAGCGGGCACATAAATCTCAAAGGGGAAAGAGGAGGCATCAGCAGGTCCCATCGATATAGAGCTGGGAGTCGGCCCGATTAACCAATGAGACCATTCTCTTCATAGAGGAGGAGGATGTCTATGAGACGCTGCAAACAAGCGAGGAAAAACCAGCAGAAGTGAACTGAACTTGCAGCTGAGTCATGAGCACATGACTGATGCTCGGGATGTGATTTTATAAATGCCACCCCATCCCTCCTTTTTCACTCAAAGTCAAACTGTTGGCTTTGCAGTAAGTGTCAGGCGCTGACCGGCTGTCCGTCGCAGCTCTGACCCCTGCACACTGCACCCACCCGAGCTGGCAGGGGAGCAGCGTTAAATGAAAACACAGCAGCAGTGATTTAGCAGTTTTCACTGTTTGAGCTTTGAGTCCTGAAGTAACTGCAGTGGAGAGAGGTAGAGGAGGAATGGGAGGGGTGCAGTTGGCAGTCGCACACTTCGGAGATTGCTTGCGGTTTTGTATTAATGGAATGTTTTCTGCTGCATCATTATTGACTGGTCCCGAAAGCCAACAACTGAATCCTAATGGTTATGGTGCTTGGATGGAATAAAAGCTAAACGACAGGGATGCTGCCAACGCTGCTGATGCTTATTTTGTTTTTTATCTCAGCCCTGAGACAGTGAAGGATTGATTGGGTTGGATTCATCTCACACCTGTTAAACCTTATGTAACCAAATAAATGTCTCATTCCTCTCTCCTTGATGATGAGGTGGAAACAGGAATGGATTGATAGAGTGGAAACTTGAATTAAAAAAGAGGAATGTGCTGTCACCAAGAGAAGGGTCGAGGGCATCGGTCGGGTTCGCTCACCGGTCAAACTGGACAAACTGTTTCCTGCCTGTGGTCATGTGCTGATTGGTAGGTAGCAGAGATGGGTGATTTTAAAGAGAAAGGAAATGGAGTGGTATGATTGGCTCCTGGCCTCGCCACTGGAATAAATAGCAGGATGGAAGTTAGGGCAGCGATGACGCCAGCGCAGCAGGGAATTCATTTTTCCCCCTTCGTCACGAGTGCCAGCGAGGAGAGTATCCCTGGCTTCAGATGCCCACCCATCTGTTATCACTCTGGTCATTACTGGACTTCCCTTCAGTTTCCTGTAAACATACTGCATCAAACAAGAAAATTTAACAACATAATGTTATGAAGGATCGCCTCTTCTTGTTCCATAACAAGTGAAATGTAAAACTCATAAAAATGTAATATATATCCAGGTGTGAGGATTGTTGAAATTCAATCCTGATTCCAGTTGTGCTTATTGATAAGAACCATTGTTCCTATTATCATAATTTGAGTAAGAAAACTTACCAACTTACTTTATAATGAGCTATGCATATCCATTAGAACTCTGTCCACTGAAGAAGAGCTTGAGATACGATTGAAAGCTCTGGAAATCATATTAAGTGGACCTTGAGTTCAGATGTTGTTCTTTTCAAGCCATCATGATTTAGTAATAATAAAAAATCAGACTTCTCTCTTGCGGTCATGTGCAGATATCTTTGTTTTAAAACCAAAATATTTTCAGATTACAAGCTTCCTTTGTCCACTGAGGAAGACCACAAGATGCTATTGACAGCTCCAGAAAAAGATAGTAAGTGGACGTTAAGTTCAGATGTTGTTTTTTAAACCATCATAATTCTCAAATCAAAATCAACATTCAAGATTTATTTATTTCCAAACTACATTTCATCATATTCATCCTTTGAAGAAGACCATGAGATGTGGTTGAAAGCTCCAGAAAAAGTCGAGTGAAAATCGAGTTTAGATGTGTTTGTTGAAGGTATTCTTTTTTTTTTTTTTTTTTTTCATTTTTTCAAACCATTATAATTTTGATCTCCAAAAAAAATCTTTATTTTCAAACTAAAATATTTTGAAATTAAAAGCTTCCTTCATCCACTGAGGAAGACATTGGGATGCAATTGAAAGCAAAAGGTAGTAAGTGGCCATTGAGCCTTTTTCTTTCAGATCAAAATGATTTGCAGTCAGAAACTACCTGCTGTCAGCTAGTCATTAGTCCCAGCTCTAGCCTTGTGTTTTCATGTGCTGCTGCAAATGGTCTTGTTGATTTATTAACTAGAAATGAACTAGAAACCATTCATGAATTGGTCGAGTGTACACAGACCACATTCACTCCTACCATCCACGTGTCTGACATCAAATGGAAGCAGAGCGCTGACTGTAACGGGCCGAGAAGGTCTAAAACGGTTTTGCCTGGAATACTAATCCAGTGGAACTTGATACGAGAGGCCTCAGAGAGACAGATATGCAGTCAGCATTAGCAGGACAGTGGGAATATCCCCCTCATCTCAATGCAGATTTAACAGGCCTCGTTACCAGGGAAACCGACTCAAGGCACTCCCTTATGAATAATTAATGAGCGGGTGTTGCCGCGCAATATATGTGTTACCGTGGCAGCAGGCTTGGCCTCGGCTACCCTGCGAACCACCTCCGGAGCAGCAGAGACATCTAGTGGATGTCATGCGGTGTTAAACGCAGCTGGTCACCACAAAGGCTGTGCCCTCCTGCTGTATGAGACGCAACTTTGCATATAATTGTTGTAAAGCATGTTCTGATAATGGGGAAGCAGCAAAGTGTTGCTCCTGTCACCCTTATCTGCATGTTTTAATGCAATATCCAAAAAAAAAAAGAAGAAAACGAACATGGGCCTTCTTGACCTGCTCGTACCCGGAGCTTGTTTGTTTTGCACGGGGGAGGTTGTCGGGTGTGTCTGTTGCTTTAAAGGGAATCGGATTTTGAAGGAGGGACGACAGGGGAGCTGACCTTCTCCCCCGCTCTGCCTTTTTTTCCCTCCAGGCGTCCATGGCTGCATTCAATCAAGTGCCTCGACCGTGTTTATGCAGTATGTGATGTTTATGCAAGGCCTGCCCACGCGCGAGACTGCTTTCATGCACGCACATGCATAAACACCCACGGCCCCATCTGAGTGTGTCAGAGTGAGGCTTTTCTTATTGAACTGCGTATTATTTCGCTGATATTGAGAATAATAGTACAATAATTATACAGTATGTGGATGTTCCCCTGCAGGACATGTTTCTGTTTGTGTTGGAGGATGTGTGCAGCCTGGGATAAAGAGGTGATGGCAGTGGAATATAATGCTTTGCAGTACTTAAGGGACCACTTTGATTACATAGTTACTGCACTATATGCATTACCATGCCTCATTGATTCCCCACACACACATCGAGGCAAACCCCGGCCTAGCAGGATGTCTTCTGACCCCATTTGCGTTGCCACCGAGGTTATAGCTGCTTGGGATGCCAGGTTTGATGACTTGCTATTCCCGAACTGAAGAGAGAGGCAGGAAAGTCCCCCATGGTGACCCAGCCACGGTGTCTGCTTACCCCCAGATCTGGGCCACCAGACTGGCCTTGTGTATGTAAGAGGCCGGGGCCTCTATATACAGCATGGATATATTTATATTGGGCATGTTTTCCTCAGCGCCCACATTCACACCAGGGCTTAATCATGGGTGAGGTCACGCGAGTCACGCTGTGATCAGTGTTTCTACGTCAGCGTGAGATTATGGTAAGGCTTTCTGTAAATATATACTGAATACGGCACACGGAGAAATACTTCATATGCATCCTGTTAGCGGGCTGGAATGAATCACACAACAACACACGGATTAATTAGTTTTTGCTGCTTTTATTCTGATTCCCTTTCCACACCCTTACTGTGATCACCTACTGGAACACACCCACTGGAGTCTCCACTGTTACATGATTAATATAACTGCTTGAAGAATTTAAAGCCAATATGAGTGGATTCTTTATGATCTATTATAAACATTATTTTTATTATTTAAATGTTATTCTGCTATTTCCCAGAAAGTAGTCATCAATAGCTGGTAGCAAATAACATCTTTGAAATTTCCTTAAAAACTCCTTGAATCATTACATTAGCTACTAGGTTACATTTTTGAAGACAATAAGTCACAATGCAGAGATTTGTTCCTGATCAGAAGTGTCTTCTATTAGTTTTGGTTTCCCACCTCCGATGAACAGCAGCACACAGCCACTTCTCAAACCATTATATGTTATTTTAGCTTAGAATTATTAAATAATGATTACAATAAAGTATTCTTTGATCAATTTTGAGGTAAATATCGGGGTGATTTAGCCAGGTAACTTGCTAATCATCACATAATTACCATGAAATTTGCAGACCTGTAAAATGAAGTCTTACCAAAAACAAGTGTAACTAAAATTAAAGTTTTTGCTATATTATATTTCGTACTCTGTCAGATGAAAAGATTGATCTTTTCGTGTAACTATTCTAATCTTTTAACACTTCCCAACTATTGAGCTGTTTCCTTCTTATTAGTCTTATTGATAACATTGTTTTTAGACATATAATAAAATAAATAATAAAATAAAAAAACAGAGCTTTTTAAAAGGTGTGCTTATCCAAAAACAAGAATATTATGATTGTGATTGTGTGAAAGATTTTGATGAGTCCAAAATTAATGTTTTGTTTATCTCTGTGGAAAATATCATTAAGGATTTTAACCAATTAAGGCTATTGGTTAAAGTGTTAAAAGAAATATTACAAATTTATTAAAAAGCTTAGCAAAACTCAGGGGAGGAGCTTGTCACTTTAAGGAGAAAAGCTTGTCCACCATAACAGCCCACCTTAGGAGAGTCTGAGTTGGCGTTACAGACACAGGAAGTTGGCTCCGGGCTTTAGCTGAGTAGTTGTAGCTTGTAGCCTCATAGGATTTATTCACCAACAAATAAACTGTACACACACTGTCTGCTACAGCTACGTTCACAGCTATAACACCAAACACACGGTCTGTCAGAAACTCGCTAAAGTTACTCCTTGCTGACAGACCGTGAGTGTGGGTTTGTTGGTGGTGTTTTTGCTGTGAACGTAGCTGTAGCAGCCAGTATGTGTGTGGCAGCGGTGGGCTTCTGTGAATGTAGCACAAACGCACACGATCTGGCAGACACTTGCTATCGTTACACCGGGCAGACAGAGTAGCCAGACACAGCTGACAACATGGCAGCCAAACTAAATATGCAGTGGAGATTTACGTACCACTTATTGCTCCTGGATGAGTGAACTCAGTTGTTTACTGTGCTCATCCACTGCAGCTGACATACCGCTGCATGCGACACACTGATCTTGTTGGTTAATGATTATTAATCAGTTAACGAAAATTAAAAAAATAGCATCCCTAGTTCACACTTCTAACAAGGCTTGTGAGACAATAGTATAGCAACATTGGTGTCACATGTCTCACCCCACTCGACCATAAAATATGCGGATGCAACCACTTGTTGTGAAGTGAATACAATGGAATGAGGGCGGAGAGTGTGACATCTAGTGGCTGATTGTTATAGCACCTTTAAAGCAAACTTGGTCAAATAAATTGTTGAACTGATACAGCACAGATTGCCTGGAAAATGATCATCATACAGTGTATGATAAATTTAGCTTCCTGTCTCTGCTGGCTACTCCTTCCTCACCATGAATTGAAAAGTGCTCAGCCTACAGAGCCCAAATGCTGAGCGTTGTGTTTCTGTGCTGTTATTTGTGTATCCAATCCTGTGAATGATAGACATGCCTCAGCAACTGGGGGCGGTAATCAATACGCAGAGGAAATGCTCCAGAGCAGGGAAAAGGGGGATTGATTTTTATTTTTTTCACCCTAAACCCAGGTTACCTTCATTTGGATGCAGTTTTAGAGCCCCCATTTACACATTTCAGTTTGCAATACAGTGGATATATTAGTCCTTCTGTCAGAGTGAGAGATACTGATGTTAATATATCACGTTAACATTTGAATAGGTACTTTTGTATCAGATCCTTTTATTCACTCTGATCACCCAGAGATTGACTGACAGCATCTGACAAAATGTTGAGTTACACCCAGGCTTCAGCTCAGTCTTGGTGTTGATAACAGTGTTTTTTTGTTATTTTTTTTTTTTCACACTTTTCTCGATTGTTTTTTAGCCAAATGGAGCTCCGTAACAAGCGGTGATTATTTAGTCACAAGTCTGCAGAGCACCTGCAGCTAATGAATCATTAACCAGAAAAGGTAAACAACAAAATCAGCCAGGAACTTTTCACATTAAACTCAAATGTGTTTTTGTATTTAATAATTTAAGAAGAAATGCTTCAGCCCCTCGGGAAGTAACTTAACAGACCAAATAAATACACAAAATGCCAGTTCAGTAAAAAAGTATTTATGCCCATTTAATGTGCATCCTGTTGGCTCATCAGATGGTGATGTTCTCCAACAACCAGCCCTGTTTTTGGTACTTAAAGCTGAGTAGCTTGCGGGTAACTCTCTCCAGGTTAAGAGCATGTTGGACAGTCCGACAGAGGAATATGTACAGCACATTAGTATGTGAAGCTGCTGAGACCACACGGTATTTCTAAGTGGTGGTTGAGAACAGGATGAAGTCTGGTAATGGACCTGGACCTTAATCAGATCTGATGCTTTCTCTTAGTCTGTTGAAGTATGGAGTCAAGTATCGATTTCAGACTGCTGTGTTTGTACTATCTGAGACTTAAGAAGAAGGAAAGAGAGACGTCTTGAATTTCAACATGTATACACACATGTGGATACGACATACACATAGACTGTTATTCATCATGTGTTCAGGGACTGTAGAGAAAGCAGAATGTTGTTTTGGCTGACGTTACGCATTTTGACATATTTTAATTTTTCCTCCCCTCCGCAGCGGCAGTGCTGAAGTACGAGAACAACGTGATGAACATCCGACAGTTCAACTGCTCACCTCACCCTTACTGGCTGCCCAACTTCATGGACGTTTTCACCTGGTCCCTGCCCTTCGTCGGGGAGAAGGGTGAGCACACATACAGTAGATTCTCAGTGTGCTTTCGATGTAATATAATGAGAACACTGAGTGCAAGCAGTTTTCACCAAATGCTGTTTACACCATCAAGTCGTAATGCATATTTAGTTTCCTGAGTCAATAACGAAAATGGCCCTGCCTGAAGAAATGAGACAATATAGCCAATTACAGTTCATAAACACAATACGCTCTACACAAGCTTTATGAGCCAGAAACATGCAAAGCTAAATCAGCAATAAGTCCAAGTCATTGAATGTTTAGAAATGGCCAAACGCGAGCACAGGGTTGTGCTCTTTTACTGCCTTGAAGATTGTTCAAGGCGTTTGTTTTTTAGGGCACCCCACTGTCATATCTGTGACACTTCTGTGTCAATGAATCACACATAACGATGACTGATGCGCTCACTCCAGAAAGCCTATTTTGGGTGCGACCCTTCCGCACAGGGCCATTTCTCACAATGTTGCAAGGTTACTGGTGGACACTGCTCACCAGGCGTTCATGAAGGGGTCACCCGGGTGAATCTTTGTCCGTCTAACTAGCGCCACATGACATGTCCTGGCTTGACACATTCACAAACTGGAACGCATGCACAGATATTTAAAAAAAACATAGGTGCCATGTTGTAAAAAATATCTATTTTTCTGATTTCTTCACAGTGACTGAGATGCTAGTGAACGTATTGAGCATCTGCTCCAATGATGAGCTGACGACTGACGAGGAGCTGGACGGTAGGCATGGCAGGCAGACGGCAACCACAGCAGTTTTCACCACAGTTTGTTTTTGCTCCACTAGAGGGAGGCCTCTGCTAATAGGAGTACCAGACACGCTCATTCAAAACCTCATACACATTCCTTGAGCTTTTGCACATGCTGTACACATAGCTGCTCTGCATTATCAAACCATTCAGTTAAAATGGGTTTAATTTTGTAAAGCATTCATCAACATATTTCCCAACAAAGGGACAACCCAGGCCTTAAGTGCTGAAATGGTGTAAATACAAATGGATTTGTTGTACTAGATCAGTCTGTAGGTCTAGTAGGTTAGTCTTGCAGGTCCTCTTGGGTTCAGACAGCACAGTTAGCCACACAGTATTCATGCTTTTTAGAATCATGTATAATAGTGGTACGTCAGAGTCATCGGTTTCATCTCGGTTCACAGCTTATCGACAATGAGATGACCAGTTTCCCCCTGCCTGCCCCACCCCTTACTGCCAAACAGGAAATGATCTCAGCAGTCCTTCCCCTCCTCCTCCCTCTCTCTTTGTGTTTACTGATGAACTCAGTCTGACTCTGTACACCAAGGGTCGGAAAGTCTGCATATCACCAGATTTCAACCAGATTCAAACTTTTTTAAACATATAAATGCTACCTGTTCCTTCAGCTGATTGAAATAATGCTCATATGATTTGCTAATTAATAATAAGGGAATAAAATAGGCAGTATATGAAAAAGTACAAAATATATATATTTATATTGATTTGTACGGCAGCGTATTGCTGCCACGCCAGAAAAAGCAAAAACGATTAGCATCATGTTAAAACATGAAAAGTTTATTGGTATAAAATGTTTTCATGTTATAACAAGATATTTTCACATTATTACAACATACAAGCTTAAATATTTTGTGATAACAATATACTTTTTATCTAGTTGTACATAAAAGATTTCATGTTATTACAAGATGTAGTCACGTCATTACAAAATGTGATCTTATCACATTATAACTTTTTTGTTATAAAAATATACAATTTATCTTGTTTTACATGAAACATTTTTTAAACTTATTGTTATAACAAATTTCTTGTTATAACAAGATATTATGTTATTATGACAAATATTATCACATTATAACAATAAACTTCATTTATACTGTATATATATATAAAGAATTAAATATACTGTTTATATTGTTACGACATGAAACATTTCATGTTATAACAAGATAAATATATTAGTATAACAAGAATAGTTTCTTATGATAACGTGATCATTTGGCATGTCGTAATAACATGAAAACATGTTGTCATAATATGCAAAGTTTGTTATAATAAGTTTTTCACATATTATAGATATTTTTACATTACTACAACATGCAGACTTATCACATTATAACAAAAACCTTTCATGTTATAACAAGATATTTTCACATTATTACAACATACAAGCTTATCACGTTATAACAAGTAACTATTTTTGTTATAACAATAAACAGTTTTTCTTGTTTTACATGAAACACTTCATGTTACAACGTGATAACTTATTGTTATAAAATGTTTCTCATTATGACAAGATATTTTCATGTTATTACGACATACAGTATTATCATGTTATAACAAGAATCTTTTGAAGTGTAATATAGTGTTTATATTGTAACATGAAACATTTCATGTTATAAGTAATATATTAGTATAACAGGACTAGTTTCTTGTTATAACAAGATATTTTATATCTTATATATATTGTATATTTCGACATACAAACTGATCATGTTATAACACACAGTTAATCTTGTATCATGTTATAACAACATAACATAGTAAAATTGTGTTGCAACAGGAATAGTTCTTTGTATAACGTGATAAGTTTGTATTATATATGTAAATTTATAACGTGACACTGATCTGAATTGCTCCTGTAGATTTGGACGGTGGCCCAGCTCACACACTATACAGTCCCTCAGATAATTAGCCGTCCTTTAACGCCTCGTCATAGTCCACAACTCATTCACTCAGCGCTTCTAGCTGATCCACTTCACTTCACTATCACTTTTCACTGTTTCCTCTTCAGCTCATTTCTTTCAGTTTTGCAGCCACTTTCGCTCTCATGTATTTTGTTTATTTTCACTATGTTGACATGTTTTCACTATGTTGTCTTTCTCACTCATGATCCTTTTTTCTGTGTCCAAATAATCCTTTTGTTGCGCCGCTCTTTATCTGCTATTGTTTCCATGGTTTCCAATGCCATTATGTTGATGACCTTGTTACGTTTTCACACATTTCTTTTGCATTCTCCTCCTCTCTCTCTCTCTTTCTCTCTCATGCTGTGATGTCGTCACTACCTTGGTTTACCTCATCTAATATCTCTTTTCTATGTTTTCCAGAGTTTTTGTGTTCTAGGCATCACTTTTCTTTACACTCGTGCTTTGTTGCCTCTTATTTCGCCGCCTGCAACCCTCTCCGCCACCTCCTCTTTCATTCTACAGCCATCCACTGATCTCTCTGTCCTTTTCTCTTGTCTTCTCTTCTGGGGGTGTTTCATGAGAAGGACAGCTAATATATCCCCCCAAAAAAGGTACAAACATTAGTCATAATGGTGTGTGCAGAGGTAGATAGACTTTTGTCCAGTGCTTGCTCTCTGCGTTTCAGAAGTCTGTCAACTAACGGCACTGTTTAAAGCACCTTCTAACACTACTACTGAGTCTTTTTCTTAATCTCGATGTGTCAGTAATGTTACAGTTACATGCTCCTGCTTCTGCTAAATCCGACACATGAGCCAAAAAAAGATTTCCAGGAAGGCCATTTTCATTTGCTAAAGTAATGTATTTGCTGTACATGTTAAAATAAGCAGTGCTGCTACAGGGGATCAGTCCTGTAGAGAAGCATATATTTAAGTAATCATGGTTTGTTTACTCAACTCATGACAAGAGGAAGAGTCTTAAACTAGACGTCAGACTGTCAGCTCTTTCCTGTATCCAGCCTTTCACCGCACATCAGCTTCATTTCCATCCTTCATACTTCATGCATTTTTTCCAAGCTGGCTCCCTGGGGTCTTGAAACTGTTATTGTGCAAAAAAAAGGGGGTCTCTTTAAACAAAGTTTTGTTTTCCAGTCCAGGAAAATTCCCGTTTGAGTCTCCACAACCAAAACACAGCATAGGAAAAATTCATATAGCGTGTGCTCATCGAACGTGCTGAAAAGCCACGTTTGGACAAGGACCTGGCCATTTTACAGATGATTTAATGAGGGTTAGTAGTACAAGTACTACCTGGGGAAAACAGTATGTAGGAGTTAAAGGGACTTCAATTGAACACCGCTTGTGGAACAACACAGACAGGCAGCATGAGTGCACTGAATGCTGAGAATTACTCAGTTGTTGTGATGTGTGGATGGATTCAAACTATTTCAGGCATCAATAACCACACTGTGTTTGCATCGTGTTCGCCTGATGCACTTCTGGTTAAATCTAATGGTCCAAAAAACTTAATCAGTCTTAGCACATTTACTAAATATGGGACAATGAGGTCTATATTACACTTCCACAGGACATGGTTTTAGTATGCATGAGTCACAGTTTGGATGACTTAGCCTGCCCTCTGACCCCTCCAGGTGCCACAGCTTCTGCCCGTAAGGAGGTCATCCGCAACAAGATCCGTGCCATTGGCAAGATGGCCAGAGTATTTTCTGTGCTCAGGTATGCAAACATGATTTCCCTTTTGTCCTTTATGTTCTACCATTGTCCTGTTATCTTCAATACTACTCCATTACAAGAGATAGTATTCAATATTTAAAGCTGCACTAATCAATATTTTTATATGAGCAATAGCTTGTGTGTAATATTAAAAGTGCTGTTTGTTTTAGCATGTTTTTGTTTTAAGGCCATTACACACCCGGGTGTTATTTTTTGTGTGGTTAACAACACGTCAGTATATTTTTCAAACTGTTGTTTTTGTCATGAGGGCTTTTACACGTCATGTGAATATTTTGCAGCAAAAACGGCAACGCTTTTTTTTTTTTAACTTTCACACCCCGAATAAAGGCATCAAACAATCACGTTGTGTAGAACACCCCGACATACCCATCGTCCGAACCAAGGCATGACAAATTTTACTACTCTTTTCAGTACCGACAAAGGCAGCGCAGATCAGATCCACTCCTTTCACAATAAAAGCATAGCATTTCACTAAAAGTAAACCAAAATAACTTACAGTAGTTGTGTATATATCAACTGGTGCTTTTTCAAGTCGTCTATTCGTCACGCCTCCAGTGTGTAAAAGCCTTTACAACCCTCAACTTTACTAAATTGGTTCAGTCTCACAGCCCTCATCAACCGAACAGGCTCTGATGATTTAATCGACAGTAAAACTCTCGACAAAGAATCATTCAAAAGCACCACTGTAAATCTTGTGTTTACCGGAGATGATCTCATAAGTTTCTTGGAAGTAAGTCATTCAGGATGACTAATGATTAGCTAAGAGGGGGCAGCCTTAGACGCCACATGTCAGCTGGATGTGTAGAGAAAGCAACTGTTTGCTAACAAGTTCACAATATCAAATTTATAAAGTGATGATATGTCATGATGTGTTTCCAGCTTGGTCCATTGCCCCCAAGTGGCCTAAAAATAATAACTTTAATCTAACTGAGTGATCTACATTAGAGACTTAGTCAGTTATGTAGTCATTATTACCGTATATTATCCAAAACCAAATAATACGGTAACACTTCATTTTACAGGTCTGCACATGTCATGGTAATTAGGTGATAATTACCTATTTGAAATTTCTTTGGAATTACTGCCAAATTTACCTCAAAATATATCGAAAATTACTTTACTATAAACATGATTTAATGATTATATTCCACTATTTCCCAATAGCTGGTAATTTATTTAATACATTTCGAGAAAAATAATACGTATACGCACGAATACGTACGTAATAATAAGTTAAGTGATATGCTTTATTTCTGTCTCTGCTGATAAATAGATAACCATCATATGCATTTTAGCTTATAATTATTGAACAATGTTTATAACAAAGTAATGTTTGATCAATTGTGAGGTAAATATTGGCGTAATTTTTCTGTATATCCACAGAAATTTCAAATAGGTTACTTGCTAATTATCTCCTAGTTACCATGAAATTTGCAGAAATGTAACATGAAGTGTTACCAACAATCTTCAATGAAGTCATACTTACTATAACAAATAATGTGTATATATCTGTGTTGGTATTTCAGAGAGGAGAGTGAGAGCGTGCTGACGCTGAAGGGACTGACCCCAACAGGCATGCTACCAAGCGGAGTGCTGTCCGGTGGCAAAGAAAAGCTGCAGAATGGTAAGACTGTCACCAAGTACCCCGAGACCCCCAGCTTTGGCCCCCAGAACGGATTCTCGCACACACATAAATTCCCCTTATGCAGCAGTACCCTGAATAAAGTGCTAGCTCAGTGTTTAGGGCATACTGTATATGCAGACTCGTTCCCTTTTCCCTCAGTGATGGTCCAGGAATTTGAAATTGCTGCCTGAAAGTAATACTGTAAGTGTAGTTAAGTGTTTCTGGCAGCTTCACTATCCTACCCTATCCTATACTGCATGTTTTAGTTAAATACCTCTAAGCAGTAACAGCTGCTCTATGCGGCTTTTTCCTGAATTAAATGATGACATAATATCAAGTTATATTTCCTATAGATACTCCCCTCTTCCTGAACAATGCCGGATACATTCAGCAGATTTTCTTTGTCCCTTTGTCTTCTCTAATGTGTCTCCCTCCTGATGTCTCGCATTAATACCCTGTCTCCCCATCCCCGTCTCTTTCTGTATTCCACTGGTTTTATCTCAAATATTACCTGTATCTTTTTCTTTCTCCTTTCTTTCTAGAAACTGCAGGTATAATCGGTTGTGCAAGTATTCTGTTGTGTTATTTTTTTTCTTTTCTTTTTTTGTGAGACAAGTTTAGAGTTCAGTCCACCCTCTTATGTTGAATTCCAAACACTCCCTAAATGAATTTGAAATGCTGCTGCAGCGAGGAAGTAAAGGCTCTCTGGAAAACGCCTTTACAGACACTTCAAATTTACTTGGGACTCCTGACAGAAATGGTCACTTTATTGTCCAAATTTGAGCGCTAGTTGCGGATCTCAGCAGTGCTCCGTCGGGATAGACGCGGGGCTCTCTGGGATTCAAAGGATGAATTGGAATTGACACAAGCAACTGTGAATGAAAGGGGGATATCTGCTGTCTCTCTTTCCTTTACAAAATAAAGCAGAAATCCAGACAACTTCCCTCTCCTCTCACAGGTTCTCACGCATCAGCTAGCACTGTCTAAATGCATGCATAAATACATGAATAAAGTTTCTACGTTAAAAAGCAATAGTCATAAGATTAGGTACCTCTTTACTTTAAAGCAAGTGCATGTAACATTAGCTGAACAGCAACCAATATTTATTCTAGCATACACTAGAATAACGAGTTATGTAAAGTTTGCTAACATTAGCAACAAGAATCTTAAGGCTATAGCAGCAAAACCCCTAATGTAATGGAACTGAGCAAAAGTGTTTTAGCACTCTTTATTTCTAATATGAAATATGTAATTTCAAAAGAGCCATAGTTTCTCTTTAAAGGACAATAGCACTCAGTTTAAGCTTTAACGTATGCAGGTAGCAGATAGAACGATGGGGAATCCTCAGCTGCAAACAGCAGAAGAAATTGTTGTTGTTTCCACTAATGAAGTAAAAGAAACATAAACTACACACAGAGCTCAGACTCTGAACTGGGCCACTTTGTGATTGTATTGTTGGTTTGGATGTGTGACCTCCGGTGGGAGGAGAAAGCAACCAAGTTTGAACATCTGGACAAAGTTGGCAGTTCTGCGTGTCTGAACTGGGGGCGACGGGATGCTCACTATGGAGGACCACAAGTGTCACAGAAAGAGTAATTCATTAGTTAATAATTAATTGTACAATAAAAACAGCCATTCACAAATTAGTACACAAATTGATAAATTAATCTGTGAACAAGGAGACTAAATATAAAGTAATTGATTAGTCATATACTGTCGTTTGATGGATTCATTTTCATTCATTTGTAAATTCTTCTTATTTCTGATTAAAATATCAAATACTTAATGAATGTGTAAATATTTATAGATTAATCAATTAATTTTTAAACAAATGTATTAACACCTATTTGTCCATCCATCCATCGTCAACCACTTATCCCGTTAGGGGTCGCGGGGAGGCTGGAGCCGATCCCAGCTGGCATTGGGCGAAGGCAGGGTCACCCTGGACAGGTCGCCAGTCCATCGCAGGGCACATAGAGACAGACAACATATAGACAGACAACCATTCACGCTCACATTCACACCTATGGGCAATTTAGAGTAATCAATTAACCTAAACAGCATGTCTTTGGACTGTGGGAGGAAGCCGGAGTACCAGGAGAAAACCCATGCTTACACGGGGAGAAGAAGAGTCACAAAAAATTTAAAAATACATTAATTCATTCATTAATTTGGCATTTAAAAACATATTTGAAAATGCAGTTTAAAAAGAGAAATACTGCATTCACAAATTGAATTAAGAATACACAACTTTGATTGATTAATATTTCATTTGTACATTTTTTAAATATATTATTTTTATAAGATAATTTGTATGTCTGATAAAAATATGAATTACTTACTTTGTCATTTAGTCTATTAATTTATAGATTAATAAATTTATTTGTAAACAAATGTATTAATGTACAATTTGTTTTTCATTAATGAAATGCTTCATTACTATTTCCATGACACTTTGGGTCCTCCGTAGACCTCCACCTTCATGTCAACCCCACTGATTTAGGCTGAAAAGACAGGGCTACGTTTTACATTCAGTTGTAGATTAAATAATAAACACTGACTCTAAATTCATCGAACGCAGGTATTTAGTAGACACAAACACCATATTTAATATATGGCTTGTAGCCTAACATTTGTATTTTTCCATACGCCGTTCAAAGGCACTAAACACACTCTCACCTCTAGAATAGTGTTTCTACAGTGGTGGTTAACAGTGGTTAACAGTGGTGGTCCTGAGGATTAACATATAGGATTATGGACGTTGAATGGTATTTGTTTTGAAGCCATTTGGGAGCAGCTGACAGTAAAGAGAACCCCAGTGAAGGTAGAGCGATGTTCAGAGATTCCTGTTACAACATTGGTAGAATCACATTGCCCTCCTCCTTTTCAAGCAGACGCCAGTGTGCTTCTACTGTAATGTTGACTCCCATCAACCATTTTGTTTACAGTCTGTTGCTCTCGTGCCTTTTTTTGTAATCTCATCCTCATGGTAGTATGTCCTGTAGTCTTCAGTACTGTACAGCCGTTACTTTGCTGTCACCTTCCTCCTCATCCCTGTCTTTGTGTAAAGCTGATTTACACACTTGTACTGTAATTTATGAGCTCAAGGACGACTGTATGAAATTGGTAAGTGGTTAGAAGACCAAAGGTTGTTTTTTTTCTCCCCTCACACTTCACAAAAGTCAGCCAGCATTTTTGATATTTCATATCAAAAGATGCTAATCCTGCAGTTCCAGATGCTGCTTCATGTTGCACACACCACCACAGTAACGCTGCTCCATGTGTCTTACAGCGCCTAGATTTTACATTAACAGTGAAGCCATAAAACCCACAATCATACATGCACTTAAACCTTATTCCTGTTTTCCATTCGTCCTATTTCAACTCTCTCTTCTATGTGTATGCGTAATAGTAAAGAACTAATACATTTCCAGCTTCAACGTGTTGTGTTTGCCACCAATGTTCGTCCCTGCAGTATTAATTTTTCCTCTCACCACATAGACTCGTTTGTCAGACTCAAAGACACAATCCTCTCCATGAGGTCGTTCACTGCCACAAACATGTGTCACCTTCCCTTTTTACAGATCTGGAACTCATCAAAAAGCTAAGGCTCATTCCTCTCCTCTCCCTCCTCCTTTTCCCCTTCTTTGCTAACATCCATGTGTCCTTTGTCATAAAATGTGGAGATGACGTTAACCTCTGTTGTCGGCATTGGCTGTCTTTGCTGCTCATTGACTTGTTCCTAGGACAAAATGAACTCCTCTGCTCACTTCTCTCATTCGTTTTGCAACCCCCCTCTTCTTCTCTTCAGCTACTATTGAAGCTATTGAGGCTGACGAAGGTAAATGGGTCTGGCCGCCCTCTTCTGTTGCTTTTCATGGCAATAGACAGAGGGCTCCGCTGGGTTTTCATTCATCTCGCTGGTGCTTGAATAGAGTGTGTTGGGTGTTTGGGCTAACAAAATGTGGCATAGTATTAACGGAGAAAAAAGAAGTAAGTAAATTAGGAAATCCTGTGGTCACACAATGTTTTAAAGGGGAATGGATTTCATAGCACAGATTTAAAAAAAAATCACACTGTGATTTTGAGTGAGTGCAAAGCAAATACATGTAATGTTTCATGAAAATCTACAGATTATTCTTAGTTAACCAAAAAAATGTATGTCTGTATATTAGCTTTCAGGACTGTGTTTTTGCATATTTTGCTTTTCATTTCAAGTTAAAATATTTATGCATCTTTTAGGGGAGTTTGTCAGACTTTCCAGGTTCAGGAAAGAGGTTGAGGTTGATGAAGTGCACATTCGCACTCACATAATGTGGGAGGTGTAAATACATGGGCATCATGAGGTCATCTGGTGGCTGTAATGAGCTTTTTACCAGATACCAGAGGTGCTGGTTAGACCTGCATATTGTAGTACTGTATTGGAGTACACAACCCTAATATTGTGTAGAATGCAAACACAAATGAATCAACAGATTTCCTCTAAAATATTGTTTTTATACAGCTTTAGCTCTAAGTATATAGAGCTAAAGCTGTATAAAGTCTGCCAGAGAGCAGGAATTCCTTAACCAAACAAATATTTCATTGAGATCACTCAACATGGTAATTGTATTGTGGTTAAGATGGTCTACCCCCTGCTCTGCCCTCACGCAATACAGTGAAGTCTTGCTATGAAAGCTTATAACGGTATTTCCCCTTTGAAACAACTGAAGCAGTTGTGCATTGTTGTTGCTTTTGTATTAATACAATAATACTACAGTTTTCTTTGTCTGAATTTATAGAGACAAACGCTCCACAGGAGGCTTGGAGAAAACCAAATTGGATTCTCCCTAAAATTCATTTTTATTTACATCGCTTTTGGCGCAAGAACAACCTCAACTGCGAGCTAAATAGTAGTCTGCCAGCTGCTATTTACGTTGGAATTGTCCAGTACTTCCTCTTTTAGCCCCATAGAGGACAGTCCATTGTAGTGTCGAGACACTTCTCTGCTTCTCTCTCCATGTGGATCCTCTGTGGCCCTGCTGTGTCGTGTTCTTTCCTGTGAGCTGCTAATAACCTGTGTCTGACCTGTGCTATGCAGCAACACAACTACGCTACCCATCATGCCCCTCTCCAAGCTCCCCACTTTGTTGTCTAAAAATCCCCCCCCCCCCCCCATCCTAGTAAAGGGTCGTCATCTTTGCAATCATAGTTGTTAATACCATTAAGACCCCCAGTCTTTATGAGAGGTGGAAGTAACAAACTTTTGGCGTTAAAATGAGCTGAAATGAAACTTGATCAAGCTGAATATTGGAGTAATAAGGGAATACTTATAAATCCCATTGACTTGATTAAAACAGTGTTGAGTTGACAAGTGTCATGCAATTATACAGTATCAGTACTAGTGCATCGCCCGTTGTGTACAGGCCGAATGCTTGGCCTGTGGTATTGCTGCTCGCGGCTTTCCTGAGAACTGCTCATACAAACAAACAAGTCATGCCTACTCACGGTCAGAAACATCAGTGAAATACTCTGGTTCACGGGAAAAAACAGTTACGGTGAAGTACACTTAGCAGAGGTGATTTTTAAATAGGAGCTGCTTGCTTTGACATAGTGGTTATAAAGTAGAGGATGGATTTAATTAGCGAGGATATTTTGTTAGCGGTAACATTATTACCTCCACCAAGGAGGTTATGTTTTTGCTGTTGTTTGTCTGTGTTGAAGATAACTCAAAAACTTATGGACGGATTTTTATGAAATTTTCAGGTTGTGTCGAAAATGAAAATGAAAATTAAAGAAAATGAAGAACTGATTTAATTTTAGGGGTGATCTGGAAGAAATCCTGGATTCTGGATCACTTTGAAATTTTCGTTAACATTGGGGTAAATGGGACCCAAAAAATTGTTTCTCAATATCTCTGGTAATTGTTGCCCAAATTTGACTCAGAGATTTACAATGTGTGCTTCTATCAAATCCCAAAGGCTGATCCAGATCTGATCCAGATGGCGGATTTTATAGCAATTTATATAAAAAATGGGGGTACTCTTACATTTTGGCCTACTGTTCATTTAATATTAGAGGTAGAGATTTCTAACAAGCGGCATCGTGTAGCTGAAACAATTCCGCATCTGAAGTATGTCAACGAATTTGATCTAGCTTTAATACTTGAGGAGATAGATCCAGAAGAAACTGCCAGGGGGGAAACTATGGTGCTTGGCGGAGGTCTGCGCTCTCCAAGTGCTTTTCTAGTTAGTGTTATAAGTTAGTGCCAAGTCTTACAGTGGGGAAATACAGTCTTACTCACCGGGAAAAACACAAAGAAGTCGCGCAAGTAATGCTGGCTGCCACATAGGCGAAATACACTTAGCGGAGGTAATTTCGAAATAGGTGTATTAAGATATTCCTTTATTAGGAATTAGTAACTTGCTTTGAAATAACCACTGGAGTTATAAAGTAGAGCATGGATTTAATTAGCATGTATTTTGCTGGCGGTAATGTTATTCGTGTTATAAATTAGTATCAAGTCCTACAGTGGGTAAAAACAGTATTAATCTTGGGGGAAAACACAGCAAAGTTGTGCACGTGTTGCTGGCTACAACATAGGTGAAATACACTTAGTGCAAGTATTGATTTCCAAATAGGCGTATTCGTTGCTTATTTAGTAGAGCATGGATTTAATTAAGGAGAGTATTTTGCTGGTGCTAATGTTAGTAGTGCTATAAGTTAGTATCAAGACTTCCAGCGGGGAAATTTAATGAGTGGAGGTATTTTGTCAGCAGTAACGTTTTATGTTAGTAATGCAATAACAAACGCAGTTTGAGTTGCTTGTCCCCGTCTGCAGACCTGAAGCTCCGGTCCTGCCTGCTGAACAGAGCGCCATTCGCTTGTTTATTCAAAGTTCATTTGAACTGAACGTGTCGCATCTGCAGATTGCACCAAATTTATAAACAGCACTCCCTTGGTTCTCCAGCAATACACCCGCCAAGTGTAAAGTAGGTCAGATGAGCGGTTCTGCAGATATGCGAATAACAAACAGAGATTCGTCTCTATAGTTGGAGTTTCTGTATCAGCCTGGTTTTATTCATCTCTGGTATTTTCATAGTGTTTTCCCTAACTCCATTATTCAGTTCAATTGAATCTTGTTTTTATTTAACTCCAGTCTAAATCATATTGTGACCTCCACCCCTCATAACCTCCAGTGAACCCTTTAATTGCTGCATGCTCCAAGCAGACTGAACAAGTCGTTAGCACCCCAAGTATCTCTGTAGTGTCTTTGTACGTGAGCTCAGTCTCAACGTGGTTCTATTTTGTGGAAGTGAATGTCTCAGTGGGCTCCACTCTAGTGTTTTTTTTCCCTCCCCTTGTTCTTTTTTTTTGTCTCTCTGATCATTCTCCTTCTTCCCTTTTTTGTCGTTTTTTTAATCTGTGACGTGACGGGGCGATCTGGATGTTTCGGGTCCTCAGGTGTTCTGAAATGTGCCTGGGTTAAGATATTCTTTAATGTTAGCCATATTTTAGTGTGCATACAATGTTTAATATTTACCAACTAGCAGTACAAGATGGCCATTAGATGGTCACAGGTCTTTTCACAGATACTGACTAAAGCATGGATTTGATGGCACAGTGAAAACCTGTTGACCCTGATTCCAGGTGTACCCTTGATAGATTTAGAAGGATTATTTAATCCTTTTGTCTGTGCAGTTATATATCATTTTGAAACTGATAAATGGTGTTAATGTGTTGTCATTTCATAAAAAACAGTTATATCCTTTTTATAATAATCTGTTATTAAACTACTAAACATTCACAGTGATGAATATGTAAATATGCTGTACGATATATGCTGTTCTTTAAAAAAAAAAAAACACATTTAAACAATTATATCAGTGGTTGAATATTTAGTTCAGCCTTATGAATAGCACAGATGTTGTCATCATACATACAGTATGTCCAGTTGAAGGATTAGGTGGACATTTTGGGAAATATACTTCTTTACTTCCTTGAAGTTAGATGAAAAGATCGATACCTCTCATATCTGTGTTCAATATGAAGCTACAGTATCTTTGCTAAGTTTTTTGTAAACATGATTTAACATGTTTAATAGTGAGCTTTAAGGGTGCTGAGAGGCAGATTTTATCTTCTTGTCAGTCAACTTTCACCTGACCCACCAGATGGTTTGTTACACAGAACCATCTGAAAAGCAGGCATTGGAAACCTTGCAGGCACTTAAAAAAAATACTGCACGTGATTGGATAAACTATCTGTCAATCAAACTGAGGAGAAGAGCGAAAACATCTTTTCATTGAGAAAAGCCTTGAGTACCGTTCTTTGATTTCAATGAAGAAATATTCTCCACTTCTAATAGAACTGATGCTGTTGCACCATCTAAGCTAACCTCTTCAGGAGCCGCCATTGTTGTTTTTAACGGTCGCCTCTCCGTGCCGTCACACACGCCGCAATGACGCCCGTAGTTACCAGTAGCTCCTGGCAGGGCGCTGATTGGTCCGTGGTCTGGCCTGCTGACCACAAACGCATTACTTGAAGCCTGGCAAGATGGATTTTTGTGTGATGTGTGATCCTGCGATTCTCGCATGATTTTGTGACATTGTGAGAAGCCAGCTGCCAATCGAGGTAAATTCAACTTCACCTAAAAAAGTGAAAAAGCATATTTTCCAAAGTGACAAACTATTCCCATAAAGTCAGGTCTTAGATGATGATTAGTGTTAACAAACCCTTCATTTACTCATTTTTCATGGATGACTTGCAGTTGAATTAGCCAACAGCTCCTCAGATGGTGTCTGTATGTTGTCGTTTTCACAGTTAAACAAGTTTTTTGTTACAACTCCATGAACCAAACCAAAGATAAGCCAAATCTGGTGATGTGTGAGTGAATGTGAGCAAGTGTGGCCCCATTCTTTTTGATCATTTAGTCTCTCCCCTCTAAAATGGCTCCTGATTTCTCCCCTATATCCCTTTTTTCTCGCATCTCAACAGCCATCAAAGGCTTCTCACCCCAGCACAAGATCACCAGCTTCGAGGAGGCGAAGGGCCTGGATCGCATCAACGAGAGGATGCCGCCGCGGCGAGACGCCCTGCCCTCCGACGCCAGCCTCAACTCCCTCAACAAGGCGCTGTCCTCGGAGACCAACGGCACGGACGCCAAGGGGAGCACCAGCAGCGGCAGCAACATCCAGTGAAGGCCAGCAGCGGGCGCCACCTCGGCCGACGGGGCTGCCTCATCACGGCCCGCCACCGCAGAGAAGGAGGTGAAGGAGTGGAAAGAAGGGGGGAGTGTGGAGGTGGGAGGCACCTATGCTCACACTGGGGGGACATCTTACTTTCTAGTCTTTGGATATGCCTTCAAAATATTAGTTATTGCCGGGTCACATTTCTGAACGGTCAAGCCTTTATTGCGCTTGATTCTCCACCACACCGCAGTATGTCAAAGAGAAACAGAGGGATAGAGAGATCTTAAAGGCGATTTATTTTCTTTTATTTCTTGAAAGACCCTTGCTCATTTACACCGAAACGGAAAAGTCGTGTAACTTCTTACTAACTATTGTACGTTTACAAAAATACAGCACTAAAACGGACAGAACATGAGATAATGTTTTTAACATATAAGGGTGTACAAACTAAATAAGGACTATTTATTGATAACTTTTTTTGTTTTGCTACTCTTATAAAATAGCTCTGAAATTAATTAGGCAGTCTTAAAAAGAATGTTGCAATGTTGTCGAAATGCCAAATAATGGAACGTTTTATGGTTTTGTACATATTATGCTTACCTCAGGTTCTTTTGGTGTGTGCTTTGACCTGATTTTTCTGTATAATGGCTAAATAACTCGGTAATGAATACCTATTTTCTTGAGTTTCATAACTGGAATTTACATTTACCTATCTATCATTTGCAAATATGTTTATTTTTTGTCTCTTTTGGAAAGGGGGGGTAGATTTATCGTGGCTTGCTGGAATTGAGTGTTAATTTTTCTCTTTTTAAGTATTGCGAACAAAGTAAAAATAGAGAACCTATATTGTGTAAAACAAAAAAGAATACAATAAACATAAAAGTGTCTGCCTATGCATGTTTTATAAAAATCAAACAAAAGAAATAGAAAATCTGAATACCTTGGCTGTGGAGGCCTGTTTTGAAATATACTGCGCTTTAGTGAACATATACTGGAAACATATACCTGCATACTTTCAATTAACACCATGATGCTCTATGCCTTCAACTTCTTTTGTAATTGAAGCATTTAATTATCTACGATGGATGAGAAATCATATTTTTAACCTGCGCTTGTAAGTGCACACAGTCCAATTAAGCATGTTTGACAATTCTTGTGAGGTGTGTGGTTACATGTGTAACTCAAAAATGCATGATTCGCTGTTTGTGTCATATAACAGGTAAATCGGTTTTGTTCTGTTTTGTAAATGTGCCACAGAAAGTGTAATTTGATTATTATTACTATTATTATTATTATTATTATTTGGAACTCTGCTTTGTATATCAGTTACAGGTTTGATACTGCTCAATACTTTAAGATGAAACAAAAAAAAATAACTTCGATCTTTTTTAAGAACTGCTTAAGTGCCCAAGTAATTCACTACACGACATGAAGCCTTGCTTTTGTAATTTAACTTCGAAACTGTTGGCAGATGAGGCATGCACTTGCAACTATGAAAAGTATTTTATATAACTGTTCAATAAAAATGTGCATGAATTTCAACTTGACATGAACCTGCTTCTCCTGTATGTGTGTGTGTGAGTGTGTGTGACTCCGGCTGTCCTACAGTCCCACGCCAATGAATATGCAACCATGTCAAATAAAATCAAATGCATCATACACATAGTCCTTTGGCCATTTTTTGCATCACAAGTGTATAAAGCTGCATTTGTAGAGCTACTTGATGGTTTGTGTTTTCCAACACGAGTACAGGAAACGCGCTCGCCTTCACCCATAATTCAACCGTGCAAGGAAACCGAAGACACTAACAATAGTCACAATATTTCATTCACACCTCAGAGGTCAACTGGGGGGTAGATGCCTGAAAAGAGCTTTAAAAGGCTTATTGACATTTTTATTTTTCAAAAATCTACAAAGCCTTTCGAAAGGAGCTGAAAAAAATGATTGAGAATTCATCATTTTAAAATATTTGACGGGTCCAAAATGAATGTTTTGTTTATCACTGTGGAAGATATCTGATATTTGGTTCCAACTTGTAACAAGGCTTGTGAGCCAGTGTTAAAACAATGTTAGTATCGTGGTATCTCTGGTTGTGGGGGGATGGGGGGAACAGTTAAATACTGTTGTTGACTGTAAGTGTGGAGCTATCATCCTTCCACTGCTGTGACTTCAGTCTGTAAATTAGTGTTTTGCTCTAGTGTCCAGCTCCTCTCAAGAATGTGTTATTGACTGGCCAGTATGTAGATCCTTGTCTCTGTCCTTGGCAGTTCGGCAACAAAGGTGTTTCCTCTTTATCAACCTCAGTGACTTCTTTGATTAAACTATGAAGACTAAGCCAAGATTTTGAAAGCATACCTGTGTACACAGGAGACAGAGATCTGCAGGCTTCCTCCTTTATAAAAAGATGAAATGTGGCATATTCATATGTTGCCAGTTTTTAGATTTATTGTTTTAATTCAGCCAAAGGTTTTTCACAGTATTTCAGGGCAGCTCTTGGTATGTTAGAAATTAAACCTCACATCTTGAAGCACATGAACTATGAGAAAAATCCAACCAACGTTCTTACGGAGTTGTCCAAATAAATAAAATACTCAGACGTAAACGTAACTAGGATTTAACTAAGCAGCCTGCATTTTGGCGTCCTCGGTTTCTGAAGTGTCTCTCCTTGGTCTCTCCTGCTGAAATCAAACACAATGCTCAAATGAAAGGAAGTAAACTCTGGCATCCTGTTTTTTTGGGAGGGCCAAAAAACAGGAGCTAGATTTTGTAGCCTCAGAGGGATAATCTGTAGACCAACTAAGACAAAGACATTGTTGAAAATGAAATTAACATAAGAGTGTACGGCGAATGTTCAGAGTAGAAAACCTCTTCTTAGTGTCGTGTCTGTACCGTCCATAGCATTGTCCAAAAGACGCAATAATCATACTGTATGAAATGATAAGATGTTATTTTCCCAAAAGATATCTGGGAGTCAAACTATCCACTTAACTCACGTAGAAACTAGATTACTGCTTATGTTCAGTGCAACAGTCTGCATGGTGACCCGTCTAAGGTCATCTCCATGCTTTCTGGAGGCACTGTTACTTAAACAATGAACAGTAAAAACGTCATGGCTGGTATTTAAGCAGCTCCCCTGGGCTGTCAACACTTGCCTCTTTGTCATCATTTAAAGAGGACCTATTATGCTTATTTTCAGTTGTATACTGGTATTTGGGGTTTCTACTAGAACATGTTTACAGGCTTTAATGTTCAAAAAAACGCTTTACTTTACTCATACCGGCTGTACTGCAGCATCTATTTTCACCCTTTGTCTGAGCTCCTGCCCCGCCCTCCCGAAAAAGCCCAGTCTGCTCTGATTGGTCAGCTGGCCCACTCTGCTGAACCAAACTCTTCAGACTCTGCTTCGGCTCCACTCTATCTACTGTAGCTTTGTTTGAGGGCGTGCCGAACTAGCTGCTAGGCAAAATATGCTTCTTGTTGACATCTTATTAAGTCTGAAGAAGAGTTTGGACTTGAAACGACGCTCACGAATAGGTGTCAATAAATTGCACTCTAAGGGAGCTACGATGTGCGGACCTTCTGCGTTTTTCGTTACTTGGTGACATCACCATGTAACAGAAGAAAAGGCGACACTTCAAGCAAGACATTTCAGGTGTTTCTGTGGGGGAGAGTAACTCCCTTTGGTGTAGACTTTTGGACTTTCCAGACAACACACCAAAGGAAAGGGAAAAGGAGCACAAAGCATAATAGGTCCATAAACGGCCATTTTGTAATTGTTTTTGTAGTTTGTGTTGTTGATGAATGCATGTGACAGTTGATATGAATCAGAAATGTGTGGCAGTGTGTGTGCATTTGATGCAAATGGGTCCAAAAGTACTCTACATCTTTGTTTTTCTCATCACACCGTTACTTCCATACAGTTCCTGGATACCATGTTGTTTATTTAAAGCTTGGCTGACATCCTTTACCTGACTGATCACAAATGAAATTGTTTTTGCACCAGTATGTCCCAGTCTCCTCCCAACTGGTCAAGTGGTGTCAGAGCAGGGAAAAAAAAAAAAACAACATTAAGGGAGTTGGCGATGTATTCAGACACATTATTCAAAACCGAGACTCTTGTTACACGTTTGCACCCACTGACTGCCTTGTACTGGTCTCCACAGTCACCCACTTTTACGTCAGCAAGGGAAGCCAGTGTATTTCCTCCCCTTCTTTATCTAAAGGAAGCGCCAAAATAAGCATCAGCAGCAGAGCGCCCCAAGCACCTTTTCCACTGGCCACTCAGTTGGAGTCGGAGGAAGAAGTCGGAGGAGTTTGCGGCCGTGGAATCACCATGAAGACCATCAGGGTTCTTGTCCTCCTCCTGCTAGCATCTGTCCACGTCTTCGCACCAGGTGGGGGAACCATTCAAACTGCTTTTGGCTGAGATGCTGTTAGATTTAACAGAATCAGAGCTGAGGGCCCTTAGGAGTCTTCTGCTGTTTGACTAAATATAATATATAGATAAGTTCGTTTCAGCCTTGTTTCTGTGCATTATCAGTGTGGAAAGGATTCAAAATGACCTTATTTACTCATGTGTGCAACCAATTTTAATGTAATAAATTATAGTCAAAACATTTCCACAATTAGGGTTTCCTATCAAGTTGATTGACCCCATTGTGAGAAAGTAAAAACAAATTTTAGCAGTTGTTCTGATTGGTAATGTTATAGGTTTTACTCATGTTTATTCTTATGCAATTTATTTTTGTTTTGGTATGTGCAAAGATAAAGATCACAGTTTTGTTCAAAAGACACTTTGAACAGTACCTCGGAGACTTCCACTCAAGTAAATTTCCGTTAATTGAGGCTGAGATAAGCTGTGTGTATATGTGCGCGTGTACAAGCCTTTATACTATCCTATAAGAAAAAAAAAAGAAGTTTATTATTTTTGCCTTGTTTATTCAGAGTGAAGGTATAATATATTTGCATTGTGAGCGTAAGATATAAAGCGCAAATCAAAATCTCAGGAATGAAAAACCCCCAAGTGCCAAATGGGTGTCTCTTGGTTGAAGGGAGGGAAAAAGAGGGTGGCTCTAGATTTGTTTGTTTTCCTTGTGCGGAGCCAAAAGGACTTTAATCTGTTCTGCGCTGGACAGATAGGTGATCTAACAGCAGATAGCCAGTGGGAACCAAACTCTCACAAAGACAACCAATCATTGTCCTGAGACCCAAACGTCCCAACTGGCAGCAAATCTGTTTCCAGCGTCTAGCAGTAAACATCTGGAGGAAACACCCTCGTCCTGACTGCTGCTCGCCCAGCAGAGGCATTACTCAACTTTATGAGCTTTTTTTTTTCCACAGCATATAAAGAAAAGCAACGAGCAGAAAATTAACAAAGATTTCTCTAAAGACCGACCTTTCAACACTGACTTGCAATTTAATTGCTTATAACGTATTATTTGACTTGGACTTGCTCCAAAGGACTGTAGACATGACTTGAGGTTTTACTCAAAGGACTTGAGACTTTAAGTGACACCAAAATACTTGAGTTGACTTGAATTTGTCTCAAATGACTTAAAGGACTTGTCACCTCACTATCTTGACTGATTTGTGGCTTGCTCCAAAATACTTGAGGCTTGTCTCGAATGATTTATAGGACTTGTGACTTCACTTGAGACATGCTCCAAAATACCAGAGACTTGACTTGAACTCATCTGGAGTTATTTATAGGACTTGTGACTTGACTTGTGACTTGATCTGACAAACTAAGGACTTGGTTCTGACTTAGGACTTCAGACTTGGAAATCAAGACCACTTGGGACATGATCCAAAATATTTGAGGTTTGACTTGGATTTGTCTCAAATGATTTATAGGACTTGAGACTCGACTCGAGACACGCTCCAAAACACCGGAGACTTGACTTGGACTGGTCTGAAGAAAGTTATAGCACTTGATTTGATTTGACATACTTCGGACTTGGTTTTGACAACGACAAAGGACTTCAGACTTTACTTGATGCATGATCCAAAATTGGATGGACGACTTAGATTTGTCTCGAGTGAATTAAAGAACTTGACACCTGACTTGAGGCCTACTCTGAAATAGGTAGAACCTGACTTGATCTTGTTTTGAATGAATTTTCTCAGGAATTTACTTGACTTATCCCAAATAATTTAAATGACTTTGAGCTTTAAGGACTTTCGATTTGACTTGAGACGTGCTCCAAAATACTTGACTTGAACTCCAAAAGTCTTAAAAACAGCTCTGGCAAGAAAAGCTACTTTTTCTTCCGGATGAAGCCGGAACGAGCTACATGCGGTCGGCGCTTCAGCGAACGGTCTGGTGAGAAATATGTTAAATGGGATCATAGCTGACAGTAATGAAGACAGGATGCTTAGCTGCTTAGGTCAGGGGACAACAATAGTGTGTCTGGGACAGGATGCAGCTTCACACTGCTGCAGCGCTTCAAGCAGAGGATATCCACCTCAACATGCCGCGACCTCCACCACTGTCTTGACTTCTCATCCCTAGTCTGACACTCGGAGCAGGGGCACCCCTTTGTCTCGGATGCTGGGCTTTAAAGCCGTGCCAAACAGGAATGACTCAAATATGCAACTGTGAACCTAAAATAGGGAATCTGTCAGAGGAAATGTTTTACGAAGACAAAATGATTCTGGTGTTTTGGTGATGGAAGCGTTCTGAATTAGTTTTTGATATTGCACTTTGACCTCAGGCAGTGAGGATGTAAAACATTAGAACCAGCATGGTGGTTTAGCGATCGATTCCACCCATCACAAAAAAACAGCACTTAGATAATTGTGTTTCTGCTTCACAGTTTCATCAGATGAATCAATTGAGACAGTTGACAAAAAGGGACAACAACCGGTGACGGCATCACCAGAAACAAAATTACCAACAGGTAAGTATAGTGTTCAAAAAATGCTTCTATATTTTGGGAAACATTTTTTTTTGCTCTCTGGTGTAGAGTAATATGAGATGATCAATACTACTCATACGTGTAGCTTAAATATAAAGCTACAGTTGGGACACATCCTGCCTCTTTTCTTTCTTTGAGTTCCTGATTTTAGTTTTCTACAGATATGCATCCATTTATATGTTAATGTCTCTCCTCTTCGTATATAAACAGTGCCAGGAGCATCAACAAAAGCCCCAACCACCACCCCAGATGCAGCACCAACGGCAGCACCAACAGCAGAAAACAACAACAGCAGCACCAACAACAGCAGCACCAACAACAGCAGCACCAACAACAGCAGCAGTAACACTAACCCACGTAGCTCCCAATGAAGCCAACAGCAAAACTCCTGGTACCAGTGAGTGTGCATTTAAGTTAAGGGGACTGAAGATAGATGCTGATATGCTTACTGACCTTTTACCATGTTCGTGAAAAAGGGTCTTTAATTTCCTTTTTTTTTTTTTTTTTAGGAAAACCTGAGGTTTCAACCCCAGTTCCTCAGAAGACTGCTTCACCTACAGCGGCACCTGCAGACCACAACACTGTGACCCCTACATCTCATGTTGTCGCCCGGACGGACGATGAAAGTTAGATTTTCCTAGTTTCTTTTTCACATTTTTAAAAATTGGCTTAGGGATGATACACAGCCGTATATCACCATTTTAACAAGGTTTAACACATGCTGCAGCCCAAACATGATGTTAATGAGCAGTTAAATAAAGTGTTGGCTTGATAATGACCGTTGGGTCCGTGTTTGTGGAATTAGTTCATTTAACATCTGTCAGAGCTGTCAGATTTCAGTGGTATTTTCTTTTCTTTTGTCTATTAGCTTTGAAAAGTGACAGTTTGCAACCAAGATCCCCTCACCATGCTGACCCTGGAAACCACTCTGTGACAGCAAGAACTGAGACTCGAGGTAAGAGGAGGTTCAGTAGGGCATCATCATAATGAGACAGCTTTTTCTAATTCAGACAGACGATTACATTTTATAAATTTCTGACATGATAGCAAGACGTGACCATGCTGGATGTAATGTTTTTAAAAAGGACACCCGTATTTAAAGCATTATTTTAACTAATTTGAATTTTGTTAGGATCCGATGAGAGCACTGAAAAATCAAACACAGGCAAAGGTTTGAGATAACTTCTTGTTTTCATGATTGTCTCACAAAACAATTAAGCCATTAGAAAAAATGTTTTTAAAAATGATAAATGTACATCATTCCAAGTTTGACTCAGATTATCTTTATTTTCTGCAGGCATAACTCGGTCAGCTCCTGCCCCAGGGAGGCCTACAGGTACAGTATACATTATACATTATATATTATATATTATACACATTCATACATGCTTTGTCTTGTCTAGATCAAGCAGTTCTCTTTCTTCCTGTTTTATTCTTTATATTTATGGGTTTACATTTAGAAATAAAAATGCAATTGGGGGGATTGTCACAGACGCGTAGCTGTAACGTAGCTGATGTGATATCGATTTTTATGGCTACATTCAAGTAAGTAATTCATTAATTTCAATATTGTAGCACCACATCAAACCATTCCATCTCCTGGGACACCACAACCTCCCAATAAAAATGATGCTGGTAAGTTACACTGTACTTCCATACTCTATATAAACTAAAAAAAAAAGTTTGTAAATTTGTGTTTGGTGGATTATTTCTCTGCTGTTACAGTGCTAATTGGCATTGTATTTTACATCGGTTGGCATTCTAAGCAAATCATCTGATGTCAAAATCATGTCAGAGAAGAGATGAGGAGTTTTGTTTTGAAAGAAAAGTTTGAGCTGACACATGTTGGTTTTGACTAAGCTGTCTTGTCTGGTGCCTGTCTGGCATCACCTGGAGCTAAAATAAGAGTCAACACCAACAGGAGAATACACTGTTTAGCATTAGGAGAGAATGTTGAAAAATTTCACCTGGGCGTTACCCACATAATCAGCTGTGCTGCTCATAGCACAAATGCATGATCTATACAAGTTGGCCATCATTGTGAATGTAAATAAACAGGCTTTCCAACCATGTAAACTACAATGACAATTAGCATTGGAACAACAGAGAAAATAATCCACCAAACATTAATTTACAAACTTTTTGGGGGGTTTAATTATGCTGCATATGAAGTTATGAATGAATGAAATCATATCAAATCATAAACCATTTTTAATCATACTGTTCAGTGACAAGCTGCAGGAAGCTAATCATAAAACCTGTTGTTTTGAAAGGTCCTCAGACTGGCAGTGATGAGAAAGTAGCCCTCAAATCATTGTGCCTAGAAAGGGGAGCTAAATCTGAATGGCTCATTTAATCACATGTTTTCTGATCCAGGCAGCCCACAAAAAACTGACTGCGTTGCCCTTTTTTACAGTTTGTGGCTTGTCGGCACTCTAGATACCCAAATGTATGTGCACAAGCACTAAAAAAATAAAATATTTTCATATGTTCTCTTTACGTATCATAACATGTAGCTTTAAAGTTTTGCTTTTACTTTTACAATGTAATAGGCACAGTAGGCCCCTATTGATCCACGTCTATGGTGCTTATTGAGACTGATGAAGCCCGTTTACTGGCCTGACAACAGTCAAATCGCGTGCCTTTATTTTGAACTTTGAGGTGCTACAACTGCTACGTCACTGGTCTACCAGTTGGGTGGACATTAATCTTTGTGAGATGAGTCAAACTACATTGATGTTGATGACGGTTTCTTTCAAGTTTTATCCTCAGACAAAAGGCTGTGGTGGATTCTGTTGCCTGTCCTCCTGGTTGGAGCTGCTGCTGCCATCGTGCTCAAATTCAAATGCAAGAAGATCCACGATCACACAGGTAAACATGCAAGGCTGCAGACATGAAACAGTGCGTCCACATACTGTCAACTCTGAGATACCACATTGTTTAAAAGATTTTTGATACTGACATTGTCTCTTGTCTTCTCTTCAACAGAAACCATTGACACTGGAACTGAGAAGTAAGTTTGAGCTTTACAAACTGTATTTTTGAACAGCATGCAGACTAAAGCATCGTCCCTTTGTCCCTCTCTAACTTCCCCACAGCGCATCTTTCCAGAGCAGACCCGAAAGCACCAAAGATGGTGTCATGCTCCTCGGAGTGAAGTCATCAGGCGGAGAAGAAAACGGTGAGCTGCCCCTCCGTCTATTTCCTGTGATAGTTGCTTCCAAATTCATTCTGTTTGTGCTTTCTCCCATCATTTTATACTGTAAATCTGTTTCTCCAGACGCAGACTTGCAATGATTCCGGGGAAGTTACCAGGCTTTTAATATCTCATTGTACTGCACAGGCTTTTGGGGCTTTGCTGGGCAACAGAAGGTGTTTCCTGCGATTTTGCGCCCCCCACCCTCGAACAAGCAGCAGGGCTTGAAAGATAGGGACTTCCTAACATAAACACAGATTATTTTGGACGGGGGCTATTGTGCAGCGCGTAAATGTCAGTGTGGCCCAGACGCTGACAGGCGTGTGCATGTTTGATGGTGGGGGTGAATGCATGTGCACATCCGCATGTGTCATACAGTACGTGGTTTGTACATAGACTCAGTACCCTTTCACTCCACCCATTTAAAAAAAAAAAAAATCTGGGCACTAAATGTCCTACATTCCTTCCCTAAAACAATCAGACCTAGATGACTTGGCTGCGAGCTTCAGAGGGAAATGGAGTCATGCTTTAGGAATTGTGCTGAGGAAGAACGTGTTTATGTTGTTACTTCTTGGATTGTAGGTTTATAAATTCTCATATGACGTGTTACTCATATACACTCCGCACTCACAAAACCTTATAATCCCACGCTCAAAGCTCATTAACACAGACTGCTTTTTACTGAATGAACTTAAAGGGGAACACCACCTAATTTAACAATGTTATTTTCATGGCCTAGGAATCGACATTAGTGAACATGAGCTATTTCAAAGCCAGAAACTCAAACTGCCCCCTAGATAATGAATGGGAGAGTTATTTTGTGGACCCACAGAATGTTTTTATACTTAATGAGCTTTATTCTATCGTGTTATCCTCAGCTGTAACATTAAAAATGTTCCCATATATTCAGTGCATTCCTCTGTCAACTCTTCATCTTCCTGGCGTCTTCAACATCTCTCCCTGTTCATTGTCTATGGAGCTCTACTCTTTATAACCCGTTATAGAGTTAAAGTTGTAGCACTTTAGTTATTGGATTTAGGAGAAAGCATAGACTGTATATAAGAAGTGGGTGTAGTCACCTTGACGTCACCCATTGGTTTGTGGACTGCCGTTTTGAAGCCTCAGCATTTTTTCCTGCACTAGTTTAGTTTTTGGCCGTCGCCATCTTGTTTTTTTTTGCAGAAATGACACAATCGCTGAATAAGACATTTTGATGCAACCAAAAAAGTTCTAATTAACTTTCATGAACTGAAAACACACTGTGAACATGATGAAAACACAAACAACTCCCAGACTGGACAACACCATGGTAGCGACCTGTCAATCACAAGGTAGCCACGCCCTAAAGCATCCCCTGTTTCATGGTTTATCTGACTCTAAAGGGGACCATAATTTACTAAATGGATATCATATTGCATTGAAGAAAACTTGAAACTGTGCATGTTCATGCACAAATGATGTTCTCAAAACACCATTCAGAGCATCCTTCTTTTTTTTAGGTGAAGGTCTAATTTTTTGGATCACTTGATTTTTTTGTGGTTTCATCATTTGCCTCTGTTGTTATGTATGTTTCAGCTGCTGCAAGATAAAAAAAAAGAAGAAGAAGAAGAAGAAGAAGAAGAAGAAGAAGAAGAAGAAAGGGCAGCAACATGAAGAATGAGTCACACCTGTCGCCCACGTACTGATTTGCGCGAGGAACCGTTTAGACTGATTTTGTTTTTGTGAATTTTGTGAAACATTTCGTGAAGCAGATGATTGTGTTTGCTAAAAGCAGTTTTGTTTGAGACTGTGATCATAAATCTCAGAGTAAGTGAACATATTTTCAACCACAGCATGTTCCTGCAGCCTTAACACAGTCAATGTTTGAATCAATAGAGTAGGTATTAAACAATAAATCACTGTCTGTGGAATATAGTAAATGGACTTCATTTCAGTACACTGCTGACAAAAACTAACCTAGTTACAGCTCATTTCTGTCTACATGTCGGGCCACTAAACACATCTTCTGTACAGTGCACTGACCTCAGATCCATCACACATTTGATGTAATGAATCATTGTTCATTTCACGGTTTTATAATTATCCTTTGGTTTATGTGCCTTGATCTATTTTGTGATGTTTTTGGGTTGTTGTTTTGTTGTTGTTGTTGTTGTTGTTTGTTGTTTTCATTCAACTTCACCAAAAGATGATATAAGAACAGGTTCTTTCGAGTTGTACTCATCTTTACTTTTCATGTATTACTGTAAAATGTTTCTTTAAAAAAGCCCTTAAATATTCTACCGTTTTTGCTGAAGGAGGTTCTGCAGTAATGGTGGTTTTAAGTTAGTTTTTTCAGTAAATATAACATTCAAGCACAAGGAAGTAAAGCAGATGCTGGGGTTGTATTTAAAGACACTGGAATTGCTTTATGGCTGGAATTTGTTGCGCTAAACCTCAATTTTCTCAATAAATCACTAGACAACAGTTCGATTGTGCAGCTTCTGTTCATCAGATCAGATCTTGAACTTTGTTTTTGGTTATTTGTTTGTTAGTTTGGTTTAATATCACCGAGGCTGATCACTTGAGATGGTTCTTTGAGTTTTGAAAAGCTTTGCTCTACAAGATATTTGTTGTAAAATCACCATTCAACAACTGACATTGGTCTTCAGAGTCATCAAGTCTTTTTTATCCTCTATGTTTATCATTATTAGCCTTTGTCAGTAATTCTACCAGTTTAGACAGAGACAAATCTGCCATATTGCTCTTTGCATTGCTTGTGAATGAGGTTTAATGCTCTGTATGTAACCACCAACAGGGTCAGTTCAGTGATTCACCACTAGAGGGAGCAGACAGTCAACACAAAGCAAAGAGAGCAGCCGTGGTTCTGCCCCAGTTTATAAGTTAGTGTTAATTGCAGAGAGGTTGTTCACAGGGGAGTGAAATATAAGCAGCTGGTGTCAAAATCACACACTGCTTGATCTAATAACAGCGTTCATTCAGCGCAGGACAGATACACTCATAAACAAGACCTGTGTCATGCATGGAACTAATTAAATGTCATGGTAGCCTATAAATTCAAACAGCGTTCGCCACTTTGTGGTCCTGACCTCCATTTTTAATTTGATTCACACACCAGGGTTATAAGACTGGCTCTATCCGTGGCCTTTGTAAGCTGAGACCAGGCAGCAGCATCGACTGTGGGCACATTTCCCTCAAAGAGACAGTGAGCAGATGGGCAGAGGGCCCATATCACACAGCCATAACGCCAGCTGTGGCATGGCTCGAGTTGCATTCAGGGTGTCATGCCAGGTCTTTCTTCTTCAGCTTCACTTGACAATTACAGTGTTCAGTCTCCCTCTTCAGGCCAGATATTGTCTTCATTTTCACTTTCAATTTAAAGTGGATCGAAGTGTCTAACACTCGATCAATATTAGATTTCATTTCAATCGAGTGCCTTTTTCTGCTGCAAAATGCTGCTGGATATTGCCTTTGTAAGGCATCAGTCTTATTGATTGAAAATTCAGCCGATTAGACTGTTGTCAGTCTATTTAATAGGCATTATCAGTCACTGTAAGCCCCATAGATGTGGGTCAATAGGGGCCTGGTACACCCAGTAGTAGGTTTTATCATTTATTCACAAGGTAGATCACCAAACGGGTATAAGAGAACACAACCTCTAGCGACCACAGTAATTATGACAGGAACAGAAGTGAAAGTCAGGCACTTTGGTGTAGACAGTGTAAAACTCCATAAGGGCTGGAGATTGGGCATGATGGATGGGACACAAAACAGGGGTTTTCTCCCAAAAAAAAAAAGTGTTTGCATCCAACAGTGTGTAGTTGCCTTTGGGTTCATCGTTATTTTAACCCAAAACACAATGTTTTTCCCTAAATTTAGCTAAAATCAATAATTAAAAAATAAACAAATAAATTCCTTAATTAATTAACATGCCATTAAATTAAAAAAAAATCTAAAATATTTTTTTCTTTATTTGCCATTAAATTCCCTTTCTATCTACTCTACTTTTACTATTTATTTTTCCCTTTATTTATTTATTTTTTATTTCTCTATGTATTTATTTATTTAAATTTTGTTATTTTTGCACTTATTTTATCTAGTTAGCCCCCCCACACACACACACATTTAATTCCTCATAATTATCTATATCAGTATTCTTGTCTTTATATATTTCTTTTTATATTTCTTAATGCATTTCTACCTCATTATACAAATGAGGGGGCTGTAATACTGCAGTGTCCGTTGACTTCAGGTGGCCTTTGGTCTATTGTGTTGCATCATGCTGCTCATTTGTGCCAAAACTACACAGCTTTCTCGGCTACCAGTGACATGTAGGAAAGTCAGATTATTCCAACAGTAAAACATTATTACACCAAAGCTGCATTAAAGACAGCTGTTAACATAAGCAGATTGCATTGCATTGCAAGAACATCTGTGTATAATCAAGTAACAGTAAATGCTCCTTTTCCCAACTTTGGTTATGAATAAATGCTATAAGTGAATATTGCATGCCGCATATAAACTGTTAAAATATGTATATATATATTCACATTAAAACCTGCTAGACCTGATATCAAAGCCTTTTGCACATAACTTAAGCTTTGCTTATTCAGCACTATAATATTGCAGTGTCCATTGACTTCAGGTGGCCTTTGTTCTGTTCTGTTGCATCATGCCGCTCATTTGTGCCAAAACTACAGAGCTTTCTCAGCTACCATGACATGTAGGAAAGTCAAATTATTCCAACTGTAAGACATCACTATACCAAAACTGCATTAAAGACAATTTGCAAGGACATTTCTGTGTAATGAAGTAACAGTAGATGGTTCTTTTCACAACTTTGATTATGAATGAATGATGAATAAGTTAATATTTTGTGTCCCGGCTCTAACAACTTCTTGTACCGCGTGCAAGGCACTGATATACACGAAGAATACTCCTGCACATGCACCCAGCTACCTCGTGTGGTAGAGAAGTGCAACTCAGCAAAAAAGGCTCCTGTTGTTAAATTTCATGGGGGAGGGTGCGACAAGAGGGCACGTTTTCACTGAGCGGGGAGCGGTGCCAGCCTGGCATACTGGGCGCCTCGATGGGGGATAACAGAAGGCTCACAGATGGATTAGTAACCTGAAACACAACACATTTCATCTTCTGCCTCAATAAGGGAAACAGGAGTTGGCACATGGAAAATTCACAAGGCTGACTCGCCTTACAGCACCAACATGGGTGTGAAGGTCAACAGCAGAGGTGCTTCACGTTGCTGGTCTGTCTCTGCTCTTTTACTTTATATCGTACCATCATGGCAAAGATTTTTTTTTTCGAAAGTCTTTGCCAGCACAGGAAGCCACAGACAGATGGGGCTGCACATAAAAAAGCAAAGCTAGTATCGAGGCAGAATGTAATGCAGAGGCATGGGAAACAACTTACGCACTGGCAGCAGCAACTGCATTGATCTTGCAGAGATCTGACAGTTGCTGTAAACACTTTGGGTCTCTTGAGCTTTTAGCTGCAGAATATTATTTCATGCATGAGTTCAGAGATCACAGGGGCTTTCTCTCTGAGCAGTAAGGACAGTAAAAAATGTGGGACCTCAAACTATACTGAGCTCCAGACACTATCTCAGTTTTAACTTTCTCATTTGTACACTTATAGCTTTGCTTGTTTGACTTATTCTGAAGTGTGCAACATTTTGGGGGTATCTATTAATGGAATTTAGCATTCATAACTATGTTTTCATTAGTGTATAATCACCTGAAACTAACAACTGCATTTTCATTATAGAATGAGCCCCTTATATCTACATAGGGAGCAGGTCTTGACTTCAGAGTCCGCCATGTTTCTACAGTAACCCAGAAGAGACAAACCAAACCCGGGCTCTAGTGAGAACCTTTGTGTTTTTACGTTGAAGGCCAGCGTAGTTCTCTGACAGCCTTGTGAAATCGCAGAGTGTGAATACATGGTACCACCAGTTTGTTTGACGTCCGTTGCTCCTAAAGTATTGTTATCATGGTATAGATGGCCTCTGAGCGAAGCAGACAGCATTACCACAGTTTTGCACTCGGTGGCACATGTTACATGCTTTATACATGGATTTGCATTAATACAGTGCCCTTTTAGTCTTGCAATCATTCAAAGTGCTTACTGCGCAATGGGAAGAGGAAGCAGAGAGTTACTCAGGCGGTTGCAATCTGCAACCACGCCACATCAAATCCTATGCACTGTGCCTTTAAATAGCATGTTGATTTGTTCCCAGATCGTGTTCAGTTGTATGAATCTGCTGCTTATTAACATTGGGAGTAATATTGCTCTCACTTTCAAACGTGGTCATGTCATTTCCCTCAATTTACTCCTTTATATACTGTATGATTTATATCATTTGCTGTAGACGTGCTGTGAACAGCAGACTGTTATATTTTCACTCAATTAACCCACCTTTTCCAAATTATGACAGTGTCTGCTGATAAGAGTTGGATACTATAGAAACAGACATTATGTCTACTTTTTTCCTCTTCTTAAGTGTTTCAGTGACGCACTTACTTAGCGTTTACATCTCTGACCTCCATAGATGGTATTTTAAACACAACGTGTCTATTCCTGCTCGTTAATGTTTTATGACACTGTGTGAAATGTGGGTCTGAATGATCGCTTCTCAGACACTGTAGTGACCTTTTTATGTTCAACATGAATTTAGGTCAAAACCTCATTAAAACCATGTGATAGTGAGTGCTGATGTGATGCATTTTTGAACTGTGTCTGGTTCAGAAATCTGTTCTTTCTTGCATCGCAGCTGATTAATGATCAAATAGACAATATTCTCACTATTGTTTCAGGCTGTGTACTTTAATGAACTTTCCTCCTGATTTCACCCAGTTGACTTTGTGATGAAATGTTGTTAAAGCTCGAGTTTTTGTGAAACGGTGTTAACATGGCATGGCGGGGAACTTACAATTTACAAACTGTTGTAACTAAATCTGCCCCAGACTTGACCTACTTCATAGCAATCCAGGCCTGAGAACATCTACATGGCAATACCTACTGGCAACAGGAAGTCAGCGATATGTGACAAGCATCATCTGAGTTGCATGTTTAGTGTGTGTTCACTAGCGCCATATAGTGTACACAGGAAGTGGTGAAAAATTTGCAATTCATCATTTCCTGTGACACTCAATCCGCACAGGAAATAACATCTAATTTGTGCGTGCAGTGTACGATGGTCACGGAAGTGCACATTTGCTTCAGTTGGTGTCCCGCCGGTACCCCTGACTTGTGGGAAGGTGATCATCGCTGTACAGTACAGTAAGATTCAAGCCTCAACAAACTTTTTTATATCATTATTTTGTTCCATTTTTTTTTTTTTACAAATAAACTGTTAAAATAAGATAAGATAAGATAAGATAAGATATTCCTTTATTAGTCCCACAGTGGGGAAATTTACAAATAAAGAAATACGTATATATATTCACATTAAAACCTGCTAAACCTACTGTAATATCAAAGCCTTTTGCACATAACTTCAACAAAAGCCTTGCTTATCCACCACTTTACCCAGTATATATACCTACATTCACAAAGGCAGTAACACTAGCTGAAACATGTGACTTCTTTTCTGAGGCATATCTAGTTCTCCCCATGTGACTGGAGAAAAGCTCTCTCTCTCTCTCTCTCTCTCTCCCTCTCTCTCTCTCTCTCTTTCTCTCTCTCTCTCTATCTATCTATCTGTCTCCCTCTTTCTCTCGTCCACTGGATTCCATTACCCTTTAGCCAGCAGAGCTGCTGGCAGATCCAGTTACTGGGAGAAACTTTCTGCTGGGACAGTGTATGATGAGGGATAAACTGCTGACGAGCGGAACAACTGTGCTCAGAGTTTACCTGCCAAGTGTAATGTACAAACGTATACACATACAGTAAGATGTGAGTAAAGCTGGTCAAGCCGGTGCTTCTTCTTCCCATATGTAAAGTAGGCCACAGCTGTCTGTGTGGATTAGTTTTAGACATCCATTTGGGAAAATGTTTTGCTTATTTTGCACATAATTACATGCCTGTCTGAGGTGAAAGCCACTGAGAAGAGATTGCATTCTCTGGGCATATATTTTTGGGTACTTTTTTAATATGGTAACCACTAATGTTTAATTTTGCTGCAGACCACTGGGTCCTCTTGGATTGGTGTATGAGGGCTCCAAAGCAATAATGCTCTTGAGGTCAAACTCCATGTTCATGTTTCTCATGCCTCTAATTTCAAGACCAGTATTGTGTCTGACTGTGTTAATCCTGCTGAAAATGCTGTTTTGTCCTTTCCAACAATTCTTTGTGAATGTTTTATGTGAGGTTCACTATCTGATTTTTAGTGTTAATAAAACCTTATGGGTATCTACTACAATACTTGGTTATTATTTGACAACATTAGGCACGCTGTCAAAGGGTCATGGGAGATGTTGTAGTTGTTGAATGCTGTAAAAAACAAAAACACTGTTTATTTTATTAATCTTGTGTTCAAAGAATATGACCTGCTGCTTGTGCATCTGTATTATTGCATGGTTGTACTTAATAAGCCAACTTGTGATGCAATGTCGTTTGAGTCTAAACAAACTATTTTGAACACTGACACTAAGTCTTTATTAAAATGTGGCCAATATGAGACAATCATACAATATAAGAGGTTTGTTGTTGTTCTGTATTTAATAGGAAATACTATTTTAATTGTGTGTTTGCCATTTTTTGTTGAGTTTTGGTCCCTTTCATGGTGTCAGTATTGCATATCCTATCAAAATTTGTTTTATTGCTTGGTTTCATCATGCAATGTGTATGTTTTAATCTGTCTGTTTTTATTTTTTCACTAGTTTCTCCACTTTGCTTTAAAACACTTTGAACTACTCACTTGTATGAAAGTTGCTATATGAATAAAGTTTATTATTATTATTATTACTCAACATTTTATATTTTCTATATTTCATCAGTATGTAATCGTGTTAGTATTGCAAATCCTATCAAAGATGTATTTTATCTGATCTGATCTGTATAATAATAATAATAATGACAATTATTATATGTTTCAGTTTAATTAGATTCAATTTTATTGTCAGTACACATAGTACAAGTACAACAAAATGCAATTTTGCATCTAACCAGAGTGCAAACTAGTAAAGTGCTGATTAAGACAATATATACAAATGAGGACATATGTGCTGTATATACACATATCCAAACTGCTGATAAGGTGCAAAGGATATACATACTGTTATATTCAGATACTGATGAAATATTGTATATAAATATTGTGTAGTAATAATAATAATAATAATAATAATAATAATAATAATAATAATAATAATAAACATTACCTTTCGTACAGGGTGAGTAGTTCAAAGTGTTTTACAACAAAGTGGAGGAACAAGAGAATAAATAGAAACAGATTAAAACATCTAAATACTGTAAGATAAAACTAAGCAATAAAACAAAGGAAGGCATTAGAACAATAAAACATGCAGAGGATAAGTATCAAACAAAGAGGAGAGGCTATGCTGACTAAATAAACCCTGTGTGGTAATAAAATATAGGACTGAGGTAAATTAATCCCACAATTTCCTTTTTGAAACAAATACCAAACTTCACTTCACAAACTTCGTCTGCCTCGTCCATGTAGCAACACACATATTCTCCCCAAAGCTCATTGGTCAATTATTTAATCCAAACCCTCTTTCGCAGCCAATCAGAAAAGAGTTACGTATTACGTCGGGAGGCGTGCTATGATTGGTCAAGCCCTCGGGTCAGCTGAGTTGGAGTGAGGTATAAATACTCCTCAGAAGTTCTGTCACTGCAGTTTACTGTGTGTTTGTCTGTTTGTGTTTCAGTGTGGGAGGAAAAAAACGTGAATTTATTTATGAGAAACCGTCTAAAGTAAATTATTTTGCACTAAATAATATTTAAGGTAAGTAATTAAATATGTCGAACAAGTGGCTGTTAGCTAGAAATGAGCAGCTAAAGACTTTAGCCTAGCTAGTGAACTTGTGTTTAGTGGAAGGGAGGTAAGTTTATGGCTAACGTTTTATTTTGACAGTTTTAATCGTTCACATCATAAAGCAGCTACCTAAATGAGTCGCTCTTAATGAGCTAAAAACAACCTGCTTCCACTGTTGCACTGACGCCGCTACGTCGTGTTTTTTTTTTTCCAGGCAGCTTTGCCAAAACCACAGGAAACCAGCCCACTCCTGGAGATATCGAGACTGCCACAATGGTCGCCACAAGCACGTTAAAGACCAAAAGCAGCGAATGCATTTCAGAGTTGGTTGACCGGAGGTATGACCAGGCTTGCATTGAGAAAGGTAAGCGTGCTGGCTTTTTCCTGCGTGTTTCTGTCTGTCTGCACAGAGATGAGCTGCTGGTTGCTGGATACTTCCAGCTGTGTGCTTGTTTATCCCTGCGTGGTGCATGGCTGCAGCAGTGATGGGGAGGGGTGCGGGGAGAGGGAAGTCAACAGAGGATGAAGTCATCCCCTCAGCCTGTCTGCACACCCGCAGCATGTGTATAATAGCCAATTTAACAGCATTTCTCTCTGTCCAAAGCTAAATTATTGTATTGTGATTGCTTTGATGAGTATATCAAGGTTTTGGGTGGTTTAGCTGTCTGGCTGTGATTTTATCCTAGTTTTTCTCATGTAATTGTTGATTCACATCCACAAACTGCAGCCAGCGGGGATACAAAAGCAAATCCCTCAATCACTTATTTATTTGTAGTTAAGGTGTGGTCAAAATTAAATAAAACCATATGTGATTTGTGCATGTTGGCATCTTAAAAAAGCCATTTATTGTCCTTCTGTTAGTAGTTAAAGAGGACCTATTATGCTTTTGTGCTTTTTCCCTCTCCTTTAGTGTGTAATATATATTTTTCAAAGGTCTGCAAAGTTACAAAGTTCAAAGTCCACGCCAAAGGGAGTTACTCTCCCCCACAGAAACACTGTTCCTGAACTGCCTGAAACGCCTTGGTTGTCCTCCCTTTTCTTCTGTAACATGATGATGTCACCAAGTAACACATTTGCATAAAGGCTAGTTTTGCATGCCCTCAAACGAAGCTGGTTAGAGCGGAGCTGGAGCGGATTCCAAAGAGTTTGGTTCGGTTGGCTAATTACAACAGTGGGGCTGCTGACCAGTCAGAGCAGACTGGGCTTTTTACAAAAAAAAAAAATACAAGTATGCACTTAAAAATAAGCTTAATAGGTCCTCTTTAAATATAACTTTAGTCCCTAAATGTTCAACGTGCATTGTTTTCCCAGAACTGGATTTCTGGGATCACTGCTTGGCCGAACCCCAGAGGAACGCAGATGCCCCCGAAGACCGAACCTGTCTACAGCTGGCCAAGATGTTCGAAAACTGCCTGTCGCGAGCCAAGAAGACGACGCTCCACTGCTCCTCTGTGCTGGTACCAGAGAAGCTCACGCGGAGAATAGCTCGCGAGGTCCTGCGGCTGGCGTCCTGCGAGCCCTGCGGCCTGCGCGGCTGCGTCCTCTACGTCCACCTGGAGCTGGACAAGGGCTGCAAGCGGCTGGAGCGCATCGTGTACGACGCAACCGTGGTGCCCACGTTTGAGCTGACTCTCGTGTTCAAGCAGGACGGCACCGCCTGGCCCAGCCTGCGGGACTTTCTTTTCATGGGGACCTGCTTCGCCCCAACTTTCAGGCACGTACTTAAACTGAGTCCAGGTTTCCGACTTGTGAAGAAAAAACTCTACTCCTCCTCGGCTGGCACCGTGGTAGAGGAGTGCTGAACTATGGGAGGGATTAGCGTGGGATATCTGGTTTCCAGTGGATAAAAGCACTTATGCCCAAATGTAAATGACACTCTGGTGGTGTCATATTTTCTACAGTGTTTTGTACAATACAGTTTGTCAGTTCAGCTATTAGCCAGTTTGAAACTTGGGATGTAAAATTAAAAGCTTGATAGTTCTGGTTTTGGCTTCAGTGTTTCTAAGTTTTTTTTATCAGCACAATTGTAATATTCTGGATGTTTTTTCTTTTCTAATCGGAGCATTTGTTGCTCAAACACAATTTAAAATTGTACATTTTGCAGATGAATGTAAAACCATGTTCACATCAACATGTTTGAGAGGGACATACTGTGGGTACACTTTAGTTAAAAGACACTAGCCACTTTGTTGATGCGTCTTTGTGCTTTCAGATCCATTGAATGTGTTCAGCAGCAGTAAACACACCTGCTTGAATAGGAGACTGACAAGTAGTCTTTGGGGGCCATATGTAGCTTGTTGTGTAATGCTGTAATTAGAGCTGCGGATGTTTTTTAAGACTGAATGTCTTGTGAAGATGCTGCTGTCATGGTGTGGGCTTCTCACACTATAGGGGAATGTAGATGCCTTAAATGTCCTAGAAATATGTTTTTTTTTTTCACCCTGAGCTGTTTAGTGAAAACTTTTTATTGCATTTTTATTTTTACACCCCACCCCCAGATGCACTTTTTCAATGCAGAGCCTTTATAGAGGATTAAAAGGATGGTTCACCCAAATGTAAAAGCTTATTTGATTTTATGTCATTTGTGAACTTGGGACGTTCAAAGAAATTACTGGAGGTCCAGCTGGTAATTTGAGATTTTTGGTGAATTCCGTACAGTTTTTGTTTTGTTTTTAAAATGCCATTTAAACAAAACTACGTCTTGTCTATTAGACAATAAAAAACTGAAACCTTACTTGACATTTTTAGGCTTGTTTGTTCAGCTCATGAGTGCTATCTGAGCCATGACCAAGCCTGTGAGCCTGGAGTGGGCAGGCAACAGTGGCACAATGCAGGCTTTCTAAACTGGGACAAAAACATCTCTACAAGAATGCGATGGGTTTATTTATTATTCTGGCTAGTAAGACAAAAGTATTTCCTACTTGACACCACGGAAGCCACCAGCAGTCCCTGTAGAGCAACTTTATAGGCATCTTAATTGTTATTTGTCAGAATTAATTCATAAAAACTATCCCATCTACTCCCACAGGGGGGTAGTTGAGAAACAACCTCCCATACGTAGCACTTCTGTAGCTGTTTATTTAAGCACATCAGCTGCTTCTAGCGTTTGTGTGACATTTCTCTCTCCGTCTTTAATGGTGGCGTCTCCATAGTGATTTTGTGAGCCTCCGTTTCTCAGCTATACAAATGAGATTCAAATGAACTAAAGATTGTGGCACTTGTGTGGGACTTTGTGACCTTATTCTCCAACTCCAACGCTTCCTCTTTGTAACTGCATGATTTCTTTTTTAGGTTAAAGTAAGTAGGCTATTGATGTAACAGTGCACTGCATGCTGATTGCGTGGAGGTTTCACTGGTTATACTGTCACGTCATTTATGCACAGACAATTGAACAGGGTCACATGGTTACCGTAGATTAATGGCAGAAGCCACATGATCTTGTGCAAGACGCATCACCGTCACTGCGTGGGGACAAAGCACCTAGTGATCATTTACTCGGTGTCACATGTACGCAACCTCCGACGACCCCTTGCTGCAGTTATGTGGGTCAGCAATACAAGTTGGAACTGTGGGGCCTAAGGTAAGGTCTGTCTGTGGAGGGTCTAGTACTATATTATACTATACTGAATATCAAAAAAAGTGCTGTATAGAACACATAACCATTACTAAGTTTAAGACCCCTATATATAGTTGAGAATTTGTCTATTCCTTTAAAAAGTACTTGAGTGTTTAAAGCAGCAGTGTGTAGAAATGGAGCAAATATTATTTTAAAAAGTTATTTTCTAAAACTACATCCTGACAGTAGCACATGAGACAGGCAATCTGGAAAAAAAAATTATGTTCCTCTTTGTCCTCCAAAATCTCTGAGCAGCTGTCAATCACTCAAACTTCAAATTGTCAAACTAGGCAACGCTGATCAAATATGAATCAATATTCTGTTACTGTAATGCTTATTTCTCTCAAATGTTTTCAGAAACATCTCGTTGTGTCCTGTTCAGCTGTAACATGAGAAAGTGATGATTCATATTTGATCAGCGCTGCCTATAGTTTGACTGTTTGATCGTAGTTTACAAGTGAATGACAACAATAAGGACTCTCTCTCGCTGAAATGACCTGCGATTGGCCAAAGTCTCCCGTCAGGCTAGATTTTTTAAAGCCTGAAAACAGAGCCATGAGGAGGTGCAGAAGTCCCTTTCACTTGAATTACAATATGTTGAGAGGTTACTGAATTTTTGCCCAGTGATGGCAAAAAACATTTTGCTTTCTGCCGCTTCAATCTAGTCTCTTGGAAAAGTACTGACGGCCTTTTCACACTCCTGCTGCGACCAAAGAATCAGAGCTGCTTTCTACTGACCAGCCAGCTCATTCACTGAAGCCCATTAACCTATTGGCGCTATTTGAGACTCACAGTGTTGACATGATTCATCTCAAGCCACGCAATGTGGATTTTGGTGACAGTACCATGTTGTGAAATGCTTCCCTGCCACAGCTGCAGAGTCAATCACACTGATCAGAGTGGTTGCACATGCCCTCATGCCGACACACCGCAGCCTACAGATGTTTACCAAGCAGCTATTGAGTCCCCCTCTCCATCCCCAGGGGGTGGCTGGGTCACTCGATAGGCCTGTTTTGTTCCCCAGATGACCTGGGCGTGATTCCACATTTCCTCCTGACCCACGGAACAACCTCTTCCTGGGAAAGTGGAAATCTGATGAACACAGCTTAAGGGTGCATGCATGTCACTCTGGGATCCAGTGTGAGCCAGTAATGTTTGCCTCCACAGTGTTGGCACCGTATATAATCCATGTAAACAATGCTCTCCTTTTTTGGGTTTGTATAATCATCTTTTCTTTATGTTAATTTACAGACTTGTTGTACATCTACCTTATATCTTTACACTAGTATCTCTACTGTATAGTAAAAAGTACAGTAGATATATGAATAGATACTTGTTTACTTGTTTGGCATCAGGTAGCAAATAGGATGTGATTTTGGACAGTGTATTGTTATGCCAGTTGTCCTCTGAGACTGCAATTCTCATTTCACACAAGGAAATACAAAAAGGAGGTCAAGTATTTTTATGTAATTGAAAACAGAAATGAAATGTAATTTTTTGTCAGGTATGGTTCTCTGCAGTAGTGCAGAGCCACAGTGACAAATGAATACAAACGGCAGAGAATGAGGTCCATCCGGAGAAAGTTGAACTGGCGAGGTTGGTAAACAGGAGCTTGCTGTTTGCTCTCTACTGACGCTACATCACATGATTTCTGGGTATTGAAATTCAAGTCTTTCTAACACTGCTGCAGTTTGAGCTGGCACCATGCAATGTTAGTGAGTGGAATTTTAAGTCTGCTTTGCATTGCCAAGTAACACGTAAACACCATAGCACTGAGGCAGGCTGATACAGCAGGAGTTAACACAGGCTGAGGCTCAGTGCCCATAGTGTATCACTGCAGCCAGGATTGAATTTAATCTGACAGGAACACAGGCAGAAGTAGAATATTGAAGAATTTTATTCAAGTTTGAATATTTTTATTTTTTTTAATTTTTTTAAACAGTTAGCATACTTACACACTAAAGTAAGAGGGTGAACATAGTAAATACTCTTAGGTTGCTAACTCTGTATGTTAGCATGCTTATGTTAACATTTAACTTCTGTTCCACGTTCCTTTTGTTCCTCAGCTCAATATCTCCTCTTAACATGACATTAAAAGAGCATTTGGTAGCATTTAGGGGGATGTATTGGCAGAAATGGAATATAATATTAATAAGTAGCTTGTGTTTTCTTTAGTATATGATCACCTGAAAATAGGGATTGTTGTGATTTTGTCACCCTAGAATAGCTTTTTATATCTATATATGAGCTGGTCCTCTTCATGGAGTCCAGAATGGACAAACCAAACACTGGCTTGAGAGGCCAGTTGGGTTTTCGTGTCAGCCACCATAGTTCTCATACACAGAAGAGGGTTCAGTTGGCTGCAATCTGCAACCTCACTGCTAAATACCGTCAGATCCTGCACATATGCACAGTATATACATGTAGAAATACCTGAAATTGGAATTGTGTTTTAGTTTGCTTGGAATGAGCACTTCATATTTAGATAAGGAGCAAGTCCTCTTCACAGAGTCTGCCATCTTTCTACAGTAGCACAAAACGGACAAACCAAACACTGGCTCTAGCGGGAACTTTCGCATTTTTATGTTACCTGAAGGCCACTAGTTCACAGACACACTTCTGAAACTGCAGCAACATGAGCTGCAGAGTGCAAAAGAAAACCGTGGTACCGCCAGCTGCCATCTGACCCCCCAAAATAAGGTTATTATGGTAAGCATGGTGTTTGAGCAAGGTGACAGGTCACATTACCGCATTCTTGGAAAGGGAGGAGTGAGCGAAGGGGATACTCAGTTGGTTGCAATCTGCAACCACACCGCTAGATGCCACCAAATCCTACACACTGTACCTTTAAAATGATATAGTACATAACTGATGTAGTGGATTTGTCTGGTCATTCCATGTGCTATCCTCACATCCTCTTGCCCTTAAAAGTTAATTCATCACTTTATGCTCTATGAACTGTTGACCAACTTGATATTTGAAGACTACCCATCATCTAAATACAGCATTAAAATGTTTTTGATCATGTGATTTAAAATTTATTGCTGCAAGAGGTCATAGATAACTCGAGGTCCTGAGTGTAACAGACAGTACAGACAGTTCCTTCCAGAGAACTTGGTGTCTCATTTTATTTCCATTTTATGTTTTGGTTTTGAGCTCCTCCTGGGTTTATCATCAGTCAGTAATTTCCCTCAGGATAAGATAACATGTTTTATCTTATTATGATAATTTGAGTCAGAGTCATTATTTTGAGTAACTAAGTAGAAAGTGGGTGAGGTTCTCAAATAAACCATTACGACTGTGAAGTGAAACAAGATAACCCCAACAGACACATGATGCACGTGTTCAACATGTGTATAACTAAAAAAAAATAGATATTTTGAGATGTTGCTATCCTTTTAGTAGCAGTGGTGGATGGAGTGTTATTTAAGTGTCACTACAGTGTTTATCTGGCTGGTGTGTGACCTTTGTATAGGCCACTGCCTGTGGAAGGTTTGGAGCTGACAACTCCCCCATAACTAATGCACTGCTGGCTTCAAACATGGATTTCTCTGGCATCTGACAAGTGGGCGTCATCTCACTTTTGACCTTTTTGTAGGGAGCCGTTTGAAGTAGGTTGTTCCCTGGCTGAAATCACCTTTATGACAATGGCCCCTTGCTTTAATAAAACAACAACTCAAATGGGACTCATTGGCAATCTGTGCCAAATAATGACTTTGGTGCAGAGATGTGGTGCATGAAAATCTTCATAATAAGCTCTGATGAATAGAGCAAGAAGCATGCCAGCATTAACAGAGGCCCAGTGAATGTACTGTACTGAGTCATATATTGAGAAATGGAGCATTTTTTCTGGCTCAAAGATGCCTCATTCAGACAGCTCTGCAAAGTCCAAAAAAAGTCGCCATCATGCAAAGGGAATATATTGTACAACAATTGCAGTGAGTGGATGTGCCATGATGTTTAAGTGCTTGTCTGGTGTCAGTCTTGCTTATAATTTCAGCTAGGTTGCACAGAAACTCGGAAAGTAAAACAGGAAGTGCTTCAGCATGACTGACCATGCTTTTCTTGCTCATTCTTTTCCAGTAAGATGTCAAAATACTCATAAAATTGTTATTGTCTTCTCCTGAAAAGCATGATAAGAGCTCTGTGGAAACTGTTTTTTTATGTGAAATCATATGACAAATTGCATGCAAACAGGATACAAATAAAACAGGTATATCTAGTTATATTAGTTATGTTTTTATTCCATTTCAATTATAATTGCACACCTAATAAAAAAAGCCTACCCGATTATTAAGATATGTTGTAGCTCATTAAATTGTTGCCTGAGAGTGTGTAGGAGTGGTGAAGGGGCCACGACCCCTTTCACACTTTACTCTTCATTATCATTCATTAATAAAGCATCTTTATATTTATTCCACTTCAGTATTCAGCTAATTAGCATTCAAAACCTGCCACTCTTTGAATAAAACCTGACCAAGGTTAAATCCCCCATGGTTCAAAATAGATCTATGATCTACTCAAGATTCATGCAGTATATCAAAGTAGAATTAGAGACTATTTATCCTGGTGTTGCCATAATTTAACCTCTGTCTTGTTGCTCATCTCATCTCATGAAACAACACTTGCATCACTCTTTAAACAGATGAAATGACATTGTAGTGTAGTGTTAGTATATGTGTTCCAGATGGTACTGATTCACTGAAATCAAACCAGCTGTCTGTCACAGTTTTGTGCCTTCATTCAATGGCTAGACCAAGCAGAATTGGTTAATTTTTGAATGCCAGATGGTTGCAATTTATGGATTACACCCTTGTGGTATGGCTGCACAGTGTACAAATATAATGATAGAAGATAATTAAAACTGATGTGAAATAGTAAAATATTGAGTAAAGTGTTTAGGGGGGTAATTGTTTTGGATAAAGAGGTTTGTCTCACAGTCCAGAGACTCCACTGCCATCTAGTGGAGAAAGAGAATACTTGACATGTTACCTGCAAAAAATATTCCTGTTTACACTAAATTATTTCAGCGTTGAAAAGGGAAATTCTGCACCATAAAAAGTGAAATATTTTACTACAGATAATTTGAATATGATTTTCTTTTTTTACTGCATAATTTGCATTGTTTTGTGCAAGAATTTGGAAACCGACATGCTTTTGTTTTGAAAGTTTGCTGGTGTCATTGCGGTTGCCCGGGGCAACACAAGCACCAAGCGACAATGGACGACTATTAGATAACTTGCAGTGTTAAACTAGCTTAATTTTATGTTTGCCCTGATAACTTTAAGCCTGTTTTAAATGTTAGATGTCCTTTCTAACAGTAGATAATTGTCATTGAGTGGAAATGCCACCAAAAGCACCTAAAAGGGGCTCAGCCAAGAAGCCCAATGCGTCTGGAGCCGCAGTAGTCAACAAGAACTGGGAGGCTGGTCTCACCAGAGCACAGTTTGAAGAGGTTTGCTATCTCATTTTGACTTCTTTCCTCGTTTTAACTTCATTCATTCATCTCTCTCATCACACAAAGTGAGACTTGTAACGTTATGGGTCTTATTACCTGGCCATACAACGTACTTAGCAAACTTCAACAGGTTGCCAGCAGCTTGCTAGCTATGGTGTTTAATGTTACGTGCGTGTGCGCGAGGTATTTAGCCTTCATTTCAGGTAGAAGACATCATTTAAAAGGAGGTGTTATCCTAAAAACTGGACAATATCCGTAAAGTTCAAAATGTCATCAGGTTATTCGGTGAAAAATGTGATGCCAAACATACTTCCGGGAAGATTTTATTTTGAAGGTACGACGTCCAAACCGGAAGTCTATGTTGGTGTTTATTTTAAGGTACTTCTCTCAAGTAGTAAAACTTGCTAAGTTAAATCTGATGTACTGTGGCGTTGCAGGTACTTCATACTACAACATTTTTACAGTTGTATGAGTAACATTTAACTTTCGTCTATCAGTAAATGTCGTGTAATGTATACGCAGTTGTTTAGTCCACGCAAATCCACCTGTCAGTTAACTGTAATGATGTGAAAGCAGTGTAACCTGTGGGTATGATGTACGTGTATTAGCATGTAGCTAACGTTGTTATCCTGGTATTCCAATGCCCCTTTCTAGGAGTCATGGCAAGCCTGTGTGTCCTTGGTGGTTGGGAGAAGTCCAGAGGAGGAGCACCTGACCCAGGCTTTGATTTTGGCCGTGGAGAAACCACTACGCAAACTTTTCAACTTGTTGACCTTGGACAGCACCCTTACAAAGGTACGGTATTCTTAGTGTAGTTCAAGTTGTTTTTATCAATAAAATCTCCTGTATTTTTGTAGAGCTCTTCATACTGTCACTACAGTACTCAAGCTGCTACTAGACAAACTGAAAACTTAAAAATTGAAAACTAAATGAGGCATCAAACAATGGTATCAGTGCAATTAAAAAAAATGGAAATGCTCCCGTCTGATCTTATTACAGATTCGTGAACTCGGAAATCCCAAAGCAAGGAGACCCGATGATGTCCCTACATATTATGAGGTAGGCTTAGGTGGGAGGGTTTCTAATATGTTGTTTGTTAGTCTGTCAGACGATCTGGTTGTCTAAAAGAAACCCTGTGCATGTGTGTGTCTTTAAATTGGCTTTATTCTCTGTGTTTATGTAGGTAACAGAGCCAGCTAAAGTGCTGCTGGATGCAGGAGAGGAGATCCCTTGTGACCTGATGGCAAAAATATTGAAGTTCCAGTTGCTACAGATCAAAACCACTGATCAGCAGAAGAGGGAAACCAAGCAGGTGAGTGTTTCCTCGTATTGATTCTCTTGTCAAATACAGGAAGAGTTAATGGGATCTCTCTCAGGGTTCTTTTTGTGCAATTCTGTCCACATCTGTTTAAGGCTGGTCCACCCTCTGCCAGCAAGGACAAAGGAGGGGTCAAGGTCTCTGACAAAAAGGGAAAGAGTTCCCCCTCACCTGGACCTTCCAAGGAGAAGAAGACCAAGCTCAAACGCAGGGATGATGTTGAGCCACCAAAGTTTATAGGTAAAAACTCATGGAATTCAAAAAGCTAAAATAGTCAGAAAATACTGTAAATGCACAAGATGTCTTTGGCTAGAGAACTCACTCTGTGTGTTTTGTCTTATGTGTGTCTGGGCATAGATGACGAACCACAGGATGGTCCTCAACACTACATCCTGCTGCTGGGCTTCTACCAGCCCCACCTGATTGCAGCACTTGATGCCATAGGTGTACATGTAGCCAATGTCATTCAGTTGTGTTCGGAGTACACACAAACTTCTGAGGCACAGAAGAAGCAAGACACCTGTGAGGGCAATGAACAGAGTCTAAGCACTTCTCCGGTAGTGGATACAGGTAAAGGGCCCTTCAGTATACTCTATTTTTTTTATTTTTGTTGTATGGTGTTATCAACATGATATCATGCTTTCCTTTGTGTGTGTGCCAGAAGCAGATGGTCACGTAGCGCTATCTGAGCAGGCCAGGAAGTTGAATCTATTCTGGTCAGGTCTGAAACCAGTTCTGGACAGTGGGCCACCAAACTCCAAGCTCCATGATGTGGTTCAGCTCAGCTCCACTGTCCAAAATCTCTGGCCTCCCTTGCACACACAGGACCCTGAGTCTGAGGTGAGTTGGGTTTGTTTCATAGATCTATTCTCATTGAAGCCTGCTCCGTGCCTCTAATCTTGTACTGTATGCTGGAACACGTCTGTGTGTGTTTGTGTTGTGAATGCGGGTGTGTAATGTGTGGTAGAAGGTTTGAAATTCGACCCTTATTATCTCATTGTTGATTTTCCTGTAGAGAACATTGAAGATTTGAATAGACTTTTGCTCATCCCTTTTTAATCATTCTCAAAGTCCTTCTCTGTCTTGTCTTTCTCACTGTCTCACAATATCTGTGACTTGATTTTGAATTTGAATCCTGTACCTGTCCAGCTGGAGATGGGAAGCCGAATCTTTGAAGGTGTGGCCAATCTCATCTATGACTGTTTGGACTGGCGCAAGCAACATCAGCACTATTTGGACAACATCAGACTCATCAGTGTACCCACTGCTGTGCGGTTGGGTCCACAGCCTGCAGAGGTACACATACAGTATACACACATGCATGCACATCAGTCAGTGTAACTACACAATAGGGCTGCAACTAGTATTTATTTTCACTATTGATTAATCTGCTTATTATTTTCTCAATTAATCAAATCAGATTTTATTTATTTAGCACATTTCATATAACAAATGAGACTTAATGTGCTTCAGATAACAAAAAACAGGCAAAAATCATGTATGATAAAAACATATAATATAATAAAATATATTACTAGCAATAAAGGACACAGCATGAATTTCCATCAGCTATTGTAACATTGATCCACTGAAATTTAACGGACTTGACCAGGAGATGGCGCTGCGCCACCATGGCTTCACATTGTACACTGCGGTAGCGTGAAGATTAGATAAACATTATCGCCATTCTTACACAGTTTTTCAACCATGTGTTTTATATGTATATGCAGCTACATACTTAAGACATTGTAAAACTACATACCGGTATATAAAATATATATAAAAAACTAAAACTAACCTTTCAGATAAAGTAAAACTAATCCAAAACTAGCATATGCACTCTGAAAATTAACTAAAGCCAAACTAAAATGAAATTCAAAAGTCAAAACTAAGATAAATTAAAAACACATACATATATATTGTATACACACAAATAAAGCAGTCTAACCTCTGCAGCAGTACCCACTGAACAGTAATTAAATGGCTGGATATTGGGCGTATAGTTTAAATAACTTACTTTGTATGTGTATGTCTTGTGCCAGGTTGTGCCGACCCCTCTCTCCTTGACTCCATGCTCCAAGAAGAAATCTGTGTGGGACGAAAGTCCACCAGACCAAGGTAAAACCTTTCTCTTTAATCATGCATTTTTGCCACATTCTCGTAAAACTCTTGGATGACAAACTACTCTTTCCCTTTTGTCCTCCCTACTTTGTGGACAGACCGCGAGCAGCCTACTCTCTCTACACATGTGGACATGCGTTACTATCGCAACTTGCTGGACCTGGTTCCCCCCGAAGCCTGCTCCGTGACTCTGATCCTGCACTGTATGCTGGAACAGGTCTGTGTGCCTATTGCGAGAGTGGATGTGTAGTGTGTGGTCAGGCCAAATTTTAGAGGGTTTGAAATTGGTCCCTCATTATCGATATGTGGCAAATTGTGATATATACTATATATATCTGTATATATATATAGATATATCAGTTTAAATGTAGCCTACACAATACTAGAATACTACAAAAAATGTATGGTTTCACTTAGTGTATATGCAGCATTGGTGGTTCAGTGGTAGAATTCTCGCCTGCCACGCGGGAGGCCCGGGTTCGATTCCCGGCCAATGCAGCACACTCTTTTCTGCACAGTAGGAGGGGATGAAATGAGTGGCTTGTGTTTCAGTGGAAAGGGGCCAGCCCACTGGAGCACTAGAGCCAATCCCCACCAGCTCCACTGTCACGTTGAGAGTGTCGACGCTGCAGCTCAAAGAGTGTAGGGTGGGATTAGATGTGACATAACTGGGGGAGGGTGTAAAGCATGCATTCATGAGCGTAGAGAAAGCAAGAGAGAGTCAATAGGTCTGCTCTTTCTATTGCTCTTTTTATATTTCAAACCTTGGAATGTTATACACCATAAAGAGCATGATCTTGACAGGAGACATGCTATATATTTAAGTAATAAAGTCCCTGATAAACATCAAGAGCCCTTTTTATGCTTTTTGCATTTTATAATGAGAGTTCCTAGGATGGTTGATAGTCCAGCACAGAGAAGCCTGAGTGAATAGAGAGAACATGGAGGACAAAATAGGGAGAGAGAGATAGGCACACAGCTTGGACACTCATATGCTAACAAACAAGGGATAAAGGGATGCAATGCAAATAATCAACTACAAATAGAGCACAGTATAGCTGGGCCAGCAGATGGTGCTATAATCACAATAAAATAGCTAACATCCTATCACATTAATACTTATTTTGATCCCCTTATATACATATAAGCATAAAAAAGTATGTGAAATATAAATTCTGTATGTACTGCTATAATATATAATACAATATATTGAGTAATATAAATCAATAATAAAAATAACAAATAGATGAAAAACAAAAGAAATATGCTCATCAAACACATATAATGTATAACCACAGTGTAAATAAGTAAATAAAAAATGCAAAGAGCACCATATCAACATATTCTGACTGTATAGCTGTCTCATGGCAAGGCACACTGGCAAAATATTCTAAATACAGCCTACATTTAAACTGATATTGATTTTATTTTAGCTGGGCCTTTCTTTTAGGTGGCTTAAATATGCTTTGCTGCCGGCCCCTTCCATGGCAGTGTATTGCTTTGCTTCCATGTGGTAACTCCTGTCTGCTTCTCCAAGCTGGGATGCATGCCGACCATCAACTGTTATCCCTTTGCAAAACCTGTTAAGTATAGTCTTGCTTGGATGGTTAATGCTTTTTCCCTCATATTCTGCATCTGTGCGTTTAGGTGGTGATTTCAACAGAGCAGTCTTTGTCCACCCTGTCCAATGTGGCTGAGGGACCCAAACCTCACAGTGGTCCCGGGTTAGACTATCAGATGGTCAGCTTCATGCTCCAAAGCTTCCTGCCTCTGGTACACACAGAAGAGGAGAGAAGCCACATGTTAAACAGCTTGCTGACTACAGCACAGAATGAAGAGGACAAGAAGGTATGGTGGCCATACACAAAACACATTCCTGTCCAATCTTAGTGTGTATTGAGTATGTGATAGAACTACAAAAAAATTATGGTTTCACTCAGTGTATATGCAGCATTGGTGGTTCAGTGGTAGAATTCTCGCCTGCCACGCGGGAGGCCCGGGTTCGATTCCCGGCCAATGCAGCACACTCTTTTCTGCACGGCTGGAGGGGGAGAAATGAGTGGCTTGTGTTTCAGTGGGAAGGGCCAGCCCACTGGAGCACTAGAGCCAATCCCCACCAGCTCCACTGTCACGTTGAGAGTGTCAACGCTGCAGCTCAAAGAGTGTAGGGTGGGATTAGATGTGACGCAACCGGGGGAGGGTGTAAAGCATGCATTCATAAGCGTAGAGAAAGCAAGAGAGAGTCAATAGGTCTGCTCTTTCTATTGCTCTTTTAATATTTCAAACCTCGGAATGGCCCTGATTAACATCAAGAGCCCTTTTTATGCTTTTTGCATTTTAAATTAAGGTCCCAGGATGGTTGATAGTCCAGCACACTATGTGAGAGGGAGCGTGAGTGAAGAGAGAGAGAGAGAGTTAGGCACACAGCTTTGATGCTCATATGCTAACAAACAAGGGTTAAAGAGATGCAATGCAAATGATCAGCAGTGTCAAAAGCTGCAATGAGGTCCAGTAATAGAAGCACAGAAGTAGAGTCTGAATTCATAGAAAGCAGACGATCATTCACCACTTTAGGAAGTTGCAGCTTCGGTGGAGTGACAGGCCCTGAAACCAGATCAGAAAGGTTATGAGACGCAACTCTTTTTAGTACTTTTGACAAGAATGGAAGGTTAGAGACTGGTCAATAATTATTTACTGACCCTGGGCCTCTATCAAGGTATGGTTTCTTAAATAGAGGTTAAAGTAGCCGCCTTAAAGCTAGTAGTTGTGAATGATAAACTAACAATAATCAGCATTGTAGGTCCCAGAAATGGCCAGAGATTTTTAAAAGGTTTAGCTGGAAGAGGCTCAGGTAGGCAGATGGTTGGTTTAGAAGCTAAAACCTCATCGGTCTCATTAAAATCATTATAATTATCATATCTTGAAAATCTAAACAGAACATTTCTGTTTCTAGAAACAAATCTCACACAGTGTTGGGATACAATTGTGATTACCTTAGATATTTTGTTTTGTAAGACTATCAGATGTACATACACAAAAATTAGAAATGGACTAAAATCTGTGTTTCTTACTGTTTTTTTTTTGGTTTGTAGCGTTATTACAAAGGGAAATATTTTATTGCATACTACCACAACTACGAATACAGCAGAGCATAGCTGGGCCAGAAATACATACAATATAAGTCCAGCAGATGGTGCTGTGATCACAATAAAGTAGCTAACATGCAATCAAACATAAAGCAGTATGTGAAATATAAATTCTGTACGTACTGGTACAATATGTAATACAATATACTGAGTAGTACTGAGTAATATAAATAAATAATAAAAATAACAAATTAGAAATGAAAAACACAAGAAATATGTGTATCAAACACATATAACAATAAATAGTAAAAAAATAAATAGTAGACGCGTAATGTAAAAATGTAAAGCAATCAGCTTATAAGGAACACTGGTTCCCATGCGAATCCCTGAATGTGTTAAATATGTATTACATATAATGATCGATGGATTATGACATGAGAAAAGTTCAACATTTACAGTCCCAGAACCATCTGATCAACTCAGTCACGTTGTATGGTTTATGGTATATCTGACCTCCAAATCCAGGTATGGAGGTACGGGGTGTAAAAAGCGCCCCCTTTGACTCCAGAGTGTTCAGACACATCACTCATTTCTTTCTGTTTCATTCCCTTTTATGACAGAAACTAGTGGAGAAGTTTGGAGCAGAGGAGACACAGAAGAAGTCTGAGCACCCTCTGGTTATCAGACGGCATAATGAGATGGCCCTGCGCTTGAGGGATATAAATGCAAGTTGATTTCTTTATGTTTACAGTTATATTTAGTTGATTCTTTGTCATTGTTGATGTTGGTTCAGAATAGACTGTATAGTTTATGTAATCTTGACTTTATATTTGATAAATGTGTTCATATACTGTGAGCTTATGTGTGTGTCCCTCATAGGCGGTTCAGGGTTTTGATCCAGCAGAGGTGGAGTCATCCATGATGAGGCAGTCTCCAATGTGGAAGCTGATCCACTCCGCAGCTCAGCAGAGAAACAGTAACTCCTGCTGGATGGCAATGAAACAGCAGCTACAACACTACTGCACAGACGGTCAGAAACCAGCAACCTTTCAGAGGCACACACCTGAGTTTTTACCCTCATGTTTTACAACTGGGTAATAGGGACTTAATTGTAGTGATGTTTTGATGTCCCATAGATGTTGTGTCCTGGCCAGACGTGGAGCGTTTGATTCATCAGAGTGTGTTTGAAAGTATGCCGCTGACCAGGCTGGACCAAAAGGGTGTGCTGCTGAATGCTACTGGTCCACTGGGAACACTGGAACCATCACAGCGACAGACACCCTCAACAATCCCCTGGGACGACCCACTATCCTACGCTAAACAGCAGCTTAATAACCTACAGACTAAAGGTCTGTCACGACGTTGGTTAATTCCATGACTGTGATGTTGAGACTTATGGCTCACATATTTCCCAGTATTTCCCAGTATATATACACCCAAACACCCAAACTATCCCTTTAAGAAACCTGACTGCTTTTCTCAACTGTATGTAAAACACTATACGCAATAAGTGGCATACTTAATAAATGTATTAATAAATATCTATTTCCACTGTAGGTCCAACATTTGTCACTGAAGATCCAGGTAACACAGAGGTATTGTTTCTTCTTCACGCCACTGTAGCTACTCACATTTCTGTGTGTCAGAATAAACGAATAATGACCGCTTGTTGTGATTTTCTTCCAGCAGATCAGTGGGAGAGTGTGCTGCCAGCTGGACTTATCTGACATTCAGAGTTGTAGGCTGAGATCTCTGTTTGATTGGCACTATGCTGAACACCATGATGCCTCCATCTTCCCACAGGTGACCTGTCAATTTTTTTTTCAAGGTTAAAAATGAAAATCATATTTCAGCTAAGAACAAAAATTGTTGGATTGAAACCCTTCATACTTTTCATGTTCTTTAAATATTACACATGCAATTTTTTATGTGTAGGTACTCCAGTCAGCATCAGAAGAATACCGCTGCTTGGACACCTTCAGGGGAAGTCATAACAACATCCTGTACATTTTTTGTCACAATCCAATGAGCCCTGATCGCCAGTGCAATGAGTCCTGGGATGTAGCCCTTCACACTGACGTCAAGTTCAGGTCAGAATGCAGCTTGCACATTTTCTGCAGTTTTTTTTTTTTTTTTTTTTTCACAGTATGGATTCAGCAAACTAGAATAGCTAGACTCTTTCTTTTATCAGTCTGTAGCCTACATAATTTGACTAGTGCAAGAGTGGTACATAAACTTGTCATTGTAACCCCCTGATAGGAATTACATGGATCATGTGGCAGACACCATTTTGGATTGGACAAAAGAGGAAGAATTGAAAAGAGAAGCAATACAACTCTGCAATCTCAGCCCTGCTGAGTCTCCAAAAGGTACTCAACATAAAGCTCTGGCAATGTGGCTCTACCTAGCACCATACAAACACAATGCTTGTTTTGTTCCTGGACTAGATGAAAAGGCTCCAGATTCTGCTGAGGAGGATGAGGACACTCTGGAGCCAGTCATCAGAAAAGGCTCCCTTAAAGTCAGTACCAACTAACACATGAACATTCACATTCACAGTCAGCTCTGTGCTGGACTCTTCGGACCCTTTACGAAATCTGGAGGGACGGCTAAATTAAGACTGGTTTTAGGGGTGCTTATGCACATCTAAATTTCAACCCAGCACCTCATAAAATACTACAAAACCTAAGGAATCCATTGGTACCAACCATGTCATGTTTAGTTTGTTGGGAAGGAGGCTAAATCATGCTCTAAACTTTGACCTCAAGATATTTGAATGTAAATGGGTCCTATGGGTACCCACAAGTCTCCCCTTTATAGATATGCCCACTTTATGATAATCACATGCAGTTTGGGGCAAAAAACATGCAGTTTTGTGCAACCCCAAAATTACTGCAACAACTTCTGAGGCATAATAGAGTATACCGTATACTTCCATCATAATGTTCTAGGCTTTTATACACTTTCACTGTTTATATATATGTACTGCTGACCTCCTGCCCCCCTCCAAAAAAGACAAAAATGGGTCTAACTCTTAGGGTTAACTGTTAGGCTTATTATTATTTTCTGATATTTTTAGATTTTGCAAACTTATCTCTGAGAGACAGGGTATGAACAATTATTCTTTATAAAGCCATGATATTACACTCTCTGGTACCTTTAACTTTGGTAATCCACCAGCTTCTACAGCTTGTTCACCGAAGGGGAAGAAGATGCAGGTAGTGAATTTTGTGATGGCTCAGATTCAAAACTATTTCAAACGTTAGATAATAAAACTGCTGAATGTTCTGACAGAGAGCATTGGGTCAAATTGGTCCTTATTACCATAGATACGTATGTAGGTTATAGCAGGATAACATTAAATGGGAAAAGTTTATCAACAGGAGAATAAATATTTGAAAGCATTACAGAGAGCCTAACAACACTATATTCCATTATATTTGCATTCATGGACAGGTCAGCAATGGTACAGCAATGATTGCAGTGTATATTAATGTTTTACAGGCCTGGAAGTTGGAGCAGGAGCAGCTGAAGGAGGAGGAGATGGCCAAGAAATTAAAGAAGGAGAATACACTGAGAGGCAAGCAGCAAAAGGAGGAGGCCATGTCGACGGACAATAAGAAAAGTAAAACTTTGTCTCGCGACGAGAGGAGCAGAGCAGAGACAGCCGGCAGGTCAGCCAAGACTCCCACAGAGTCCATTAGTACCACAGCGCCCCCTGTGATGGAAAACAAGGAACTGCATCCGACAGAGGAGCCCTGCAATGTGAGGACACACACACAAAACCATTAATAAACTGAGTTTATACGTAGAAGATGGGCAGTTCTCTCTGTCTGAACCAAAGAGGGATGCTGGAAAATAATCCTAGTAACACTTATGCATGTGATGTGTAGGGCTTCACAGGCTACAGCATGAATGGAAAGTTGATCCATGTGTCAGGTCGTCAACAGTACCTTTTCCCTTCAGATGGAGGACACATCACTGTGGAGAATGTCAGCTATGTTGAAGGTAAATCTGTGTCTAAAGCACTAATATATTTACTGTGTAATTGGGAAAGTCAGTCACTGTAAGTCGGGTTGTTCATGAAAAGTTCAGCTATTCCTCACTGATGCCTAGTGGTGATTTTCCACATGCGCCCATGCATTTTGTACTGTTTTCGCTCCAGGTTCCAGCCTAATGAAAGTGGCTGTGAAGAAGGATGGGCATCGTTTCTACACACACATCAACGAAGTCGTCGTTCATGCAGAAAAACCTCCTCCGCAGCCCCAAGGCAGGGAAACCAGTGGCAAAAAAGAGGATTTTAAAGGTAAAGATGTTGATAATACTGCAGACATTAAGCAGCGCCCTGTGTCCTGAGGGCCTGTTTTTTCATTTAAGATTCTTTTTATCCATTCTTGCATAATTTTAATGTCATTAATTAACTTTTCAGTGTCAGAGCCTGTGGAAATGAAAGTAGTGAAGCAGGGTTCCCTCTCAGCGGTGCTGGACAATGGAATCCACCTCTCATACAGTTTCTATGGTCCCACAGGAGAATACAGAGGTGCTGCACTTAAAACACATGAACACACACAAGATTTCCTGCCTTTGTGAAGTTTACATTTGTATTTAAGTATTTCAGTCTTGACTTAAAGGAACAGTGTGTGAATGTAATAATAAACATTAGGGCTGCCAATCAATTAAAATGCACGATTGTGCATGACTGATTGCAATTAATCACAAATTTAATAATGTTTATCTATTCAAAATGTACCTTAGAGGGAGAGTTGTTCATTGTTTAATACTCTTATCAACATGGAAGTGGGCAAATATGCTGCTTTATGAAATATATGTATATATTTATTATTGGAAATCGATTAACAACACAAAACAATAACAGATATTGCCCAGAAACCCTCACAGGTATGCATTTAGCATTAATAATATGCTCAAATCATAACATGGCAAACCCAAGCCCAACAACTGTCAGTGTGCTGACTTGACTATGAACCCATTTACATTCACATATCTCAGATGTCAAGGGAACCCTGTGAAAGTGACCACGCCAGTTGTTCCTTGCCATAAATAAATGTAAATCTGGATATTGATTTAGCGTTCTTGCTATCATACTGAATATGACATGGTCGGTACCGATGGATTCCTTATGTTTTCTAGTTTCATATGATACTAGTATCTTCACTCTGCACCTTTAAAACTGAGCCTGTTACAACCTCCAAAAGATGGAATCAGACAGGCCCGATGGATATTTAAGAGGTTAATTAATGCGTTAAAGACATTAGTGGCATTAAAACAAATTTACCTTAACATGTTATTATCATGTTAAGTTTGACCTAATAAGTATGTTTAGTGTATAATCACCTAAAAATAAGAATCGTTGTGATGATGTCTAGATTAAACAAGGTTAAGATGTCTTCACAGTGCAGGCAGTATTAACTGTGTTCCTGTTTGGTGATGTTCTAGAGAGTCTCCAGGAAACAGAACGAGGAACCCCAGAGACCTCCACCTTTGTCCCCATTCCTCTCTCTTCCTCTACCCACCGCTCCAAGGGGACAGACGTGGATTCAGTTCCCTCCAAGACACAAAGTCCAGCCAGCCACACCAGACCTCCAGAGTCCCAGGTTCCACATACGCACATGGATGCACAGAAGAATACAGTGGGGGTAATAAGTATTCAGATAAAGGCTTCTCAACTCAGTGTTCATGTTCAAGATGGCAGGAATTCAAAAACAGCACACAACGGGAAACAGCATATTCTAGGTAAAACCAATAACCAAAGTCATAATGAAATTAAATACAAAGTAGTTTTTATGTTGGCCACAATGCACTAGTCCTCATCCTGAAAAAAATCAGTACAGGGTCCCAGATCTTATCTATCTCCTCTGTTTTCATGATAAAATTTCTGCAGATATGATGTTTTTGCCATTTCTCGTAACCACAAATCATACATGGGTACAAGGTCCATTTTCCACACTTGCAAGATTAACTTTTTTGCAGTCGCCTTTCCAAACAAAACAGCCATTTGTTCATACTTATCAGCAAAGGATAAGGAGCTGTTCGAAGGAGGGCTGTCAGTGGATCAGGTTGTTACAATTTCTTTATCTGTATTATTTTATTGAGTCAATACCAATAAAAATTAAACAAAAAAATGTTTAGTACTTATTTCCCCCACTACATGTGTACATTCACAACATTGTAACCATAAAATATTGTTAAATTGCTCTCAAACCTTGATATGAAATAGTAAAAATGATCTTGAGCCAAAGGTACCGGTACTTTTGAGCTACTTGTGATACCAATATTACTTTTATTAGTGTATTGCTCACAACATATGTACAGTATATGTTAATTTTTGTGTATGATTTTGTGTTGTCTAAGGTGTGTGAAGGCCAGCGAGCATTGCTATCAAATCCATTCAACAGTCTCAGTCTGTCTGTTCCTAATGGCCTGCTGCTGCAGTTTCTGCGAGAGGACGCACAAGGTCAGTGTCAAGGTCACTTTCTCAGGACTGTTCAGTATATACACACACTCGTGCACAGGTGTATATATCCTCACAGTGTTATAAAACTGCATGTGTACCATGAAGTGAGAATACCACTTTGCTTAGAATCTAGCTACAGACACGATGAAATTAATTTGCCCTCTGAAATTTGAGCATGATTTTTCATAACTGCGTGAATCATTCTCAAATATTTATGACATAATTTGCATCCAGGAGTGTCCTCAGAAGAGCAGGGTGTGCTGGTGAAACAGGGCTTTCCTCTTCACGGTCAGGGAGCTGGAGGGCAGCTCCAGGACCCTTCCCTCTCCAAAGAACTGTCCCGCATCATCACCAGCCAGGGAGCTGTGATCCGATACATGCGAGATGGGTCCACAGAGGTAAACATTCTGTACACACATGTTTATATATACTGTAGGGGCATGTAACCAGCAGATGTACTACTTCTTACTCAAAAAATGGGGACTAACTCTTATGCCACACACAAATACCTTGTGCACTGCAGGTTCTGTTTGCAGATGGCTCAGTCAGTGTCAGCCAGGATTCTGGTCCCGTGTGGGTTCCCGATTCTGAGGTTGAAGAGGAAAACACCTCTCAAGAAACAGAGGACAACAAGAAAGGTTAGAGTACAGCACCACTGAATACAAAACATCTTCTAATGATCATAGTGAGCCTGCTGCTGTGAGGGCGATTAAAGGAACAGTGATCTATTAGTAGAAATGGAATAAAACTCGGACTCGGTTGGTTGCAGTCTGCAGCCATACCACTAGATGCTACTAAATCCTACACACTGTACTTTATGTATTACTATCAATGCCGTACCGTGTCAACTGTGTGTCAAACTGTCTCTGTATGTTTTGTGTCTATACAGAGCAGAGCTGTGGTGCTGGTGCTCAGAAAGGGTGTTGGTTAACTACGACTCCATCTGGAGCTCGCATCTGCACTGTGGGGACCACACACAAACACATCCCCACCACACCTCTCCTCGCCTTCAAGGCCACAGACCCCATCACCCATGAGGTAAAAGGGCAGTATCACAGTACACAGATGTCTCTTCTATGTCAGTTAAGTTTTCACAATTCATTTGACAATGATGTTAACATTTCAGTATTTCCTCAGCGTCTGAGCATCTCAAAGTTTATGATAGAGTCTCAAAAATAAGGGAATTGTTCCCATTCTGCTGGGAGTCACATCTTTAGCTTAACATGTATTGCTGCATCAGGTGATGCTGAGTCGGGAGGATTTGGTGGTTTCTGTCCACCACCCAGACGGATCTCAAAGTGTAGAACATGCAGATAGAACCAGGATCACCACTCACTACCAAGACAGACCACCGAGCACACCGCAGCACATACTGCTGCACACAGGTGACCAGCGTATACCATTCAAAAACAAGCACTTTAGATTAAGTTGAATAATTTGATCTGACCTTCGGCCTTGTGTCTGTTGATGTTCCAGGGGAGCAGCCTGAGAGTGTGACCCTCAACTCAACTTCTGAATGTGCATGCGGCTGCACTGAGTGTGTGTGTGTCACACGCTGTGCAGACAGCATTAACATGCACACCCAGGATACTTGTGACAGTGGAGAAGAGATTAGCAGGGACAGTGGAGGGAGAACATGTGACAAGGAGGTTGGTTGTACAGAGTTGAGTGAGCATGAGCATGAGAGAGAAAGCAGTGTGTATAAGACTGATGAGGATATTGCAGAAGAGACTGTGGCTGAGATTGGTAAGGGGAATGTGTCTACTATGGAGCGGGTGGTGTTGGTGGAGAAGGAGGGCTGCGCCACTGTGATGATGTACCCAGAGCGACACGCAGCTCACATCTTTTTAGCAGATGGAACTGTCATCACTGGGGACAACCAAGGAGCCTATCAGGTGGGTGGTTTACAGCAAACATCACATCTAAGTTTCAAGTTATGTATATCAAAATAATGTCTATTTACCTACATGTTTGTGTGTATGCATCCAAGGTGGTCCCGTCCAGCTTGGGGCTCCTGGAGATCCAAAGTGATGGGAAGTGTGTGTACTGGTCTGACCCACTTGTGACCCCCAGTCCAAAGGGTGGCGCTCCCTCAAACCAACCAGGAAGCTACGCCATGAGTCATACAGACACAGTGGTCTGTGACGTTACAGACCCCGATGGGAACCACTTCCAGGTTAGGATTATAAGAAGATGGTTTAGTGTTGTCATGCAAGTGTTTGAGGAAACATCAGTATCAGATTCTCTGGTGATAAATAGATCTTATAAGTCATTAAATGTTCTCTGAAATTTGTGTGTGTGGTACAGGTGATGGAGGATGGACAGGTATCAGTGTTGAACTGTAACCCTCCCATGACCATACTTAAACAGGATGAGGAGGAGCCAGAGGAGGAGGAGGATAGGGAAATGTGCAGGAATAATATAAAACACAGAGATCATTATCCCAGGTGAGCCTACTGTATAGCCATATGTACTGCACGTTTTATTTGTTATTATTTAATACCAAAGACTATGTTCAGATGGACGATGCATCTCCACTTTTTCCAACTGTACAAAAGTGAAGCCAAAGGGAGCTGACATTTTGAGAGATTGACATCATTTGGAGCCAGAGTCTGCACTGTAGTGATCAGGGGGGCTGGAGCTGCAGTATTAAGGTCCTGCCCACATACCCACCTGAGCCAGTTTCGAGCCAAGCATGGCTGCTGCTCTCTAGCGTGAGCCACTTAGCTGCTATGTAAGCACCACGGTGGCCATTTGGCTAGAAAGCCACAACAACTAACCATAATATCTATATAACTGCAAGTATGATCAAATTGACATGCTCTATTACACAGACTGATGACGGTTATGGAAAGTTAAAGTTGCATCTCCTCTCTCGTACATTCCCAAACCTCCTACTGCATGACTACTACACTCAGAGCTGCTGTCAAGCATGACGTCTCACCCCCTTTTATAGCATCAAATAACTAATTAAAACCACACTTATCAGATAAATGATCACTTGAGCATACATCTGCATGCTAATACATACCTGAAATGACAGAACGCATCTTTGGGAAAAATTTACTTGATGTGGGCTTTGACTTTTTAGTTTGGCCCATCCGCTAACATGGAGGAGGTGAGCTTTATTACCTATACTGCAGCCAGCCACCAGGGGGCGATCCAGATGTTTTGGCTTCACTTTTGGGGAGCTATCATGTCGTCCATCTTTATATACATTCCATGTTTAATATAGGAAACTGAAATAGTTTTGAGCTGTATTGTTACATTCTCCCTCAGTGTTCTTGTATGTACAAAATGATATTTGTTCTGCACAAAGTCAGTAATAATGAGAATCAGTATGGTACTGCTGTTGTTAATGGCAATGTCATAGAACCTCTGTAATTATCATCTTGTGTTGCAGGCTGTTTCTGGTGCGTGAGGATGGCACAGGTACTGAACTACTGAGCTCTCAAACCGTAGAGGAACTGCTCTACCAGGCGTACTCTGACCCGACTATAGCACTGCTGAAGGAACCACTGCCAGACACACAAGGTGCCCTGTTGAACATTTTCAAAATCAAGAAACATGAAACTCATGAAATCAGATTTTAGAGGGGCTGATTCAACTATAGCAATTTCATTATTTGATCTCGCCATATCGTAGTTGAAAGCATATTTTTTATATGTATGTAGTTATTAAGTGACTCAAGTTGAGTGCTTTTTTCTCATTTTACTATCTATCAAGTAGGAATAAAGGTTGGGAAAGCTGTCTGAATATCCAGAAAATAATGTGAACTTTGTGACTGTTTCAGATGGGTTTGGCATTACCATCCTAAAGCCCAGCCACCAGAGCGTGTGGTCCCAGTGGTTGCTCGGGAAACAAAACCCTGACATCACCCCTCCCAACCTCATAAACCGCAGCTGGCGTGACTTCCCTCGAACAGAGGTACAGTTGTGAACACGTAACACAGAAGCAAACACATTCAGGGCCAAACACTGACATTTTTCACTCTGGGCCTTTCTCCTTATTCCAGAAGAAGAGCCCAGGTCCTCAATTTGGTGCTGACATGGGACGTGGTTTGAATCTGAGAGAGAGGTCTGGTGGTTCTGCGGCACAGCGGCGACCTGTCAGGAGCTGCCCTGAAGTCTTGGAGATGAGGGAGCTGTACCAGCACCGACCGTTCACTACAACACTCAGAAATACTGTAGACGCTCGACTGAAGGTAAAACAAACCCATGTCTGTGCTCATATGGCTCACACAGACTTTGTCCAAAAAGAAGCCTACTGAGTATAAATGAATAAATAACAGCAAAACTCAGCAAAACTCACTGATGCAATATTCACAGGAAATAATTGCTCAAAATTCATCCAAATCACTCGTTCTACACAAACTTCCTGTAGTTACTGTGGTCACTACCTGGGCTAATTGTACAGTTCATCATTTGTTCTATACTCTTATTGTTATGCATTGAATATACTGACATATCTATAAAATATGGCACTTAGTCAGGGGCTCATCAGTTACTTAGAGGAACATAGAAAAGAGGTCCCCTAAGCTGCTGGTTCAACGTTTAAGGTCCTTTATTTGTCATATGTCAATTCCAGCAAAGGGGTCATTGGCAATTAAAATATTTGGTCTCAGGTTCCTTCAACAATGATATAATAGTATGAATTTAAACAGGATGTAGTATGTATATGCAGGATGAAAAGTTAATATGCTGTATGTACACAGAGTTGTAGATCTCACATCTCACTTTAACTGGTTTAACAGTTAAAGTTTTGCTAAGATAATTAGGTAAAAATAATACCGTGGCACCATTATCTCTTCTACTGTACTGTAGATAGTGATGGGGGAAGCAAAGCTTTCTGAAGCACTGAATCACTTTGAAGCAGTAAAATGGTTTGATACAGGGCCAAACCCTTGGTATTACATTTGCATGGATGATTTCATGATGAAAGTCAGAATATAAGTGATTTTACTGCTTTAGTTATTATTTTTTTTCAGTAAAGCTGGTTTTAAACAGAGTCTACTGCTCTGTTTTTAAATACTGAGCCAGATTGACAAGAACATCAAAACCAGCGTGACACCGCTCTGATACGAGTGATTTTGGCATGGCGATGCAAGGCGTCAAAACGTCTCGCTGCGCTACTTCTGCCGTGAAAGGTCCATACTATGTTGAGCAGGCTGCTTTGAGCACTACGTCTCCTTTTGCGAGGTCCTGACAGAATGTTGAAATGTGGCTTTGACCTGCAGGAATACATGGAGGGTCTGATGAAGAGGGAGCAGCGATCAGAGGAGATGAAAGTCAAAGACCCTCGTACTGAAGAGGAGAGCGTCCATGCCAGTGATCTGCTCAATCTGGTCCTGGTCAGCGCGCGCACACACACACACACACATATACAATATAATACACAATAGGTATATTTTAGTACAACAGACAAGCAGATGTTATAATGAGGCTCTTTCCCCACTGTGGACTGAAATATTCTACAAACACTTAATACAGTAATGTTCGCTATTACTGTAAATTATTAATAATGTGTTTGTGTAATGCAGTCTTTTGCAGAGGAAGAGGATGCAAGTCAAACCTTTGATAAGAGGACTTCAGGTGGGTGACTGCTTGTGTTTGAATGATGTACTGTACTCTGAGTCCACTGAAATATAATTTCCACTTGCAGTTCCCATGTTTCTTCTGTTCATTTTCAATTTATTAGGCATATCTATTTAAAAGAACAATATGTAGGACTGACAGCTAGCATTTAAAATGGGTAACAGCAGTCCAAATTCAAAACATTGGAGCCATGGCCCGTCCACTCCCCCAGTGTGACTGATAGCTGTTAGAAGCAGGGTTACCTTCTAGACACAACCACGCTAGGATTCACTTCACTGTGAGGATGTGTGTCTCAAATACTCGTGGTCTTGATAACCCAGCTACACATGGACCACAGAGGGAAGTATGGAGGCTTTTCAGGTCTGGTAGAGTCTAATGTTAATGTTATCTCTGTTGATCCAGTTCATTTGCTTGCTTCCGTGGCTGCAGCAGGTTGTGTTTGCACACCGCTTTGTTTCATATGTGGCAACGGGTTGTTGAAATGGGCAGCAGATGGATCACATAGAGGAAAGACAAGAATGGATGTTCTGGACCGATGGAAATTTCAAAGGAGAACATACTGACTGTAGCATTGTTTCCGGAGAAGCCAGTACTTCAGTTTAGCATGTTCTCTTAATGGGCTGCACAGTGGTGTAGTGGTTAACACCGCGGAATCCAGTTTGGGGCTCTTCTGTGTGGAGTTTGCATGTTCTCCCTGTGTTAGCGTGGGTTTTGTTCGGGTTCTCCCACAGACCAAAGACATGCTGTTTAGGTTAATTGATGGCTCTAAATTGCCTGTAGGTGTGAATGTGAACGTGAATGGTTGTCTGTCTCTGTGTGCTCTACGATGGACTGGCGACCTGTCAGGGTGAACCCCACCTTCGTCCAAAGCCAGCTGGTATCAGCTCCAGCCTCCCCGTGACCCATAACAGGATAAGCAGTTGAAGATGACATGTTATGATTTATTTTATGATTTATTACAGTAAATATATTACATGTTGGTCCTTTTAATGAAATAGTATTTAATTAATCAAATTAAAATTTAATCCATTTGTGGGAATGTTTCCAGTCATTTTTTGTATGACTATAATTGGCTCTAATAATAAATGAAAACTGAGCAAAACAAAGAAATAGTGGTGCATTGGAAGGCTGATGAGGCTGTTGTCAGAGGATTAAAGTATTGTTTCAGTACTGCTCAATGAAAGATCTCATTTTTGTTAAATTGAAGCAAAGATGACAGTGGAGGTTTTAATTTAAATATTTAGTAGTTAGAGTTAAGTACAGTATTAGTAGTAGTTTAGTTTTGGTTTGGTGTTTATGGCTCAGAACTCTTTCTTCTAATGTCCTTCTGTGTGTATCCATAGTGGACGTAGCCAGTCTGTACAGCCAAGGAGTCGGTGCCACAGTCGAACTGTCGGATGCTTCAGAAGACACCACCACAGTAGCTGGTGACAGGTTGGAGAGGTTGAAATGGCATGCATGAGTAGAGAATGCAAAGCTCTCTAAAGTGAGTGTTCAACATATGTTTAGATAAGGTATGTATTAATATCTTCTTAAACCCATTTTTTGTCCAGTTTTACTAACGGGAAGGAGTCAAAGTGGGCTGACAGACTTGCTCAGTACAGGTAAATGAAGGTTTCTTTGTCACACTACTTTAATCTTCTTGATGAAGAGCTAATGACTACCTTGATATTCAGTAGCTTCATCAAGTTCAAAGTTTTACTGAGATCAACTTCCTGCTGTAGATAAACTTCTCTCATTTAACGTTTTCTCTGCTGAGTCAACACACATGTACCGTATGTATGATTAACTCTTCCCTCCTCTTTTGTTTGGAGAGGTAACCACTATAAATGTGCAAGTGGCACCTATTCACATCAAGGATACATTAACTAATTTTAATTTGTTTTTGCCAGTCACAGTGCTGTGATTTTAATTGTGGAAATGGCTTTTATAAGCATGTATTTATTGATTTTTTTCAGTTGCACTGGTGTGGCCCCTGTATTCCTCCCTATTGGAAAAAACTGCAAAAAACACAATGTATAAACAAGGTTATGACATTAAAAGAGATACTGGGCAAGATGTTGTTAGACTTTGGAGTCACTATACATTAGCATTCCTTAAAGATATATCACCTTAAAGTTTCTAAAGCTTCCCGAAGTTCACAATGCTCCAAAAATATAAGATAGGACGGATTTCTTTTTCACTGTGTATGTTCATTTTTCAAGGACAATGCATGCAGACAACTATAAGGCAGCAACCAACAGGGAAATGGATTTTAGCCAGTCATTTTCTGTCCGGCTGCTGTAGTGATTCTCCTTCGTAGGGAATTATTTTTTAACGAAACTACAGCAGCTACTGCAGTATGACTGAAAGAAGGCTGTAGGATAGATAAAGCACAAAAGTGGTAAAGGATGATAATGCCATGGCTACAAGTACATTGTGTTGGCACTAGTAGCCATCAGCTCCATCATTTATAGTGTGCATGTGTGTGTCAGACAGGAGGTGTGTGAGGAGCAGACGTACAGAGAAGCGCTGAGGAAGAAGAGTATTGTTCCTTTTTTCCACCCAGAAAATATTCCATTATACCAGGTACTGTATGAGCTCACTTCAGTATATTTAAATTAATTTTCTTGGATTATTGAAAAAAAAAACTTACAACACAAATGGATTCACCATTTCTGACTTTATATAAAAAATACACAACAAGAGACACTGCTCTGTTGCTTGTTTTCCAGAATCTGTTACAGCGAACACCAGACATGAGGAGTCTATCCATGGATCTTCCCCCGATCCCCAAGTCAGGGAGCGCTGAGGCCGTCCTGAAAGATGCCCCCCAAGAGAGCAGTAAGTTCTTATACTGTCAGTGTTCGCTAAGATGAAACTCGTTTTAAAGGCTCTCCTGTTGGGAATCCAAACAGAGAAACTGAGGATTAATTGAACAGAATATATATCTTATTTCAAAGCAGCTGTAGAGGTGTATAAAAACCTGTTTATTCAATAACATACATGCTATGAAATATTATGTATTTGTGTTTGAAACTGCAGCCCCACGACCCTTAAACCCAACACCCTCTCAGTCTGAAAGGTAATGAAGAGGAGTTTGCACTCAAAAACATCTGTTAACATATTTATAATTATTTTTTCTTATTATTTATTATTGCGACACAGCTTGACCTCTCCTGGTGTTTTGCTCTCAGTCGTGCAGGAAGAAGTGACAGGATACTTGAGAAAAGACCCACCAACCCCACGCCTCATACCGCTGGTTTGTTCCCCACCTTCCTCTGTTTAGCTGTATTAAAATGAATTCCCTAATCAGCAACTTTATCAATAATGTGTCAAATCAACTCAAATCACTATTTTCAGATTAGCAAGAAGCACAGCGAGGGAAGAGCATAGTCAATCAGGAGCTACGTGTGAATATTGCAGGGACGTTTTGAGGGCATACTCTGAGTTCTATTTAAAGCATCATCAGGCAAGAAAGTACATTAACCTGTCCCATTTCTTGGTGGCATAGTGTAAAGACAGTAATGTAAAAACCTACTTTGTCTTGGCTGTTCTTGAAAGTGTTGGTCATGATCTGCAGGAGAATAGATAGGATTTCCAGATAATTTACAGTATGTAGGCGTAAATGGCGTGAATGGATGAATGACTGTGTTTTATTGTCTGTGCCAGGTGAAAGTCTGAGGGGTTCATCTGGGCAATACAAGTCAGTCCAGGTGGATGTGACCGGAAAGCTCAGGAGGACTAAAGTCAGACTACCAACCTCTATTCTCAGCTCTAAACCTCGCAGCGTACCAAATCAACAGGTAGCTACTCACATGACAAAAATTATTCTGCATAATATCATTGTATGTAAAAATTTCCCTAACAAATAAAAATTATTATAATTATAAATAATTATTTGAAGCTTCAAAGCTTCATTCACAATGTTGACATTTGAATAATTAATTGTATATAGTAATAAACAAGTACTTGTCGCAGTCCACAGTCCAAAAGCCAAAATTTATTGCAAAACATAGATTAATATTAATAATTTCCAAAATTCACTTCACATGTTTTATCTAACAAAAGATTCTTCTCCAATACATATTTGTGTTTAGCCTTTCAAAAACATTTTGAGAACCACTGCAATATATGCGTTAAAAGAGTGCTTTCTCAATAAAACGTGAAACAAATAAATAGTGAAATGTTATTTACATTAAACATAATGTAATAACATTAAAGAATAGCACTTTTATTGTAACATTTTGTGCTGCATACTGTTGAAATTTTCTTATGTTTGACATGTTATCTATGTAAAAAGTATCCTAAAGTGGCATCTAGAGGTGGTGGTGGTGGTTAGATGAATTCACTGTATTTCTGCCCAGGATCAGTGATGTTACCCATTTTGCCCCGAGTATCCTGTAATGATGCAATTTTTTGAAAAATATGGTTTTCTCTCTCTATCACACACACTGTTCACACTTGTATTCACACATCACTCTGTCTGCGTCACCTGTTCCAGTTCCTGTCGGTGGAAGAGCCGGTGAGGAGGAGGTGTCGGACTATTTCTCTGACTGATCCCAGTGTCGTAGTGAGGGGATTCCAGCTGCTCCCGTCCAGCGTTGACTTTGGCACGCTGCAGGAGGGCACCTCCTCGGCCGTTACCGTGGCGATGAAGAATGTGGGTGTTGACACCTGCAGGTAAGACGAATGTAGGCTTCAAAACCAGGAAATCATGAAAAGAATCATTAGTTTAGCTTTACAGGTAGTTGCAGCTTTACAACTGCTTTCAAATGTCCTTTAGTGTGCGTTGGGAAAAGAAATGAGTGCTGTGGATAGTTACAGGCGATTTGTGGGTCACCTTCAAGTCCAAAGGGAAAACTTTGACCCGTAACTATTTGTGGTTTGTTTCAATCTTTCTCTCTGCAAGGTTCCATGTGAAACAGCCTCCTCCTGCTACAGGCCTCCGGGTCATCTACAATCCTGGGCCTGTAAGTTCCCAGCTAGTTGTAACAATTAAATGTATACGTTAAAGGGACAGTTCGGGTGTTTTAGGTGGAGTTGCATGAGTTACTCATTCATAGTCAGTGTATTACATATAGTGGATGACTGTTGCATGCCCCCAGAGAAGCAGACAAGAGTTACCACATGAGAGCAAAGCAATGTACTGCTGTAGATGGGGGCAGCAGCAAAGCATATTTTAGCCACAATATCAGTTTATGTGTACGCTGTATTCAGAATATATATATATATATATATATATATATATATATATATATATATATATAAATATATATTAAATATATTTGTTATTTTACCTTGCTGTGGGACAGCTGTGCAGTCTGTTTCTGAACTGAAGCCAAAGCCACCAGATTCTGTTAAAATTTTTTTTTTTTTTTTTTTTTACTGAGGTAATTTTACCTCTGCGTCATTCAGCTAGTCAGTTTGTGTGACTTTGGTCAGTTCGCGTTCACCAAAGTCACCTAATAGCACAAACAAACTAACTGATCGAGACAGCGGTAGACCAACAGCATCCATGTTCTGTGAGGTAAAAGTCCAGGTTTTTTCAGTGGAGTCTTTGGCGAGAGCATAGATGGACTATGGATAACAACCTCATACAACCCCACTTCAAAACACCTGCACTATACCTTTAATATGTCATACATTTTTGTATTATTGCTATTTCTAAAGATACACATTTTAACCCAGGTAGGAAAAGTTATCACCTCCCTCTTAGCTGTAGAGAAACTACATATGCAGTGTCCTGTTGTCTGTCTAGGTGGCTGCAGGTTTGCATGTTGAACTGCAGGTCCAGCTGTTCGCCTTGTGTGCAGTCCAAGCAGGAGAGGTAGAGCCAAAGAAGTACATCTCCCAGGATATCATCATCCACACTGAAACGGACATCCTCTACCTGCCTGTCACTGCTAATATCCTTTGAATACCTCAAGAAGAGTTTTACCCATGAAGAACCATTTTTTCTTTTATAGTCTTTGGATATGACTTATTTAGCCAGTATTCAGCTTGTTGGCATTGTCCTTAATAAATATAAAGGTGCAAATACTTTGAAATCAAAGTAATTTAGTTGTTTCATCACTGACATGAGGGTAAAAGGTCTGGCAGGTTAACAACTGGTGACATAATCGAGATACAGTTTCCTCAGAAGAAGGAAACAGTGAATTAATTGATGTGTAATTGAAGACAAAGTGCAGTTGTTGTGAGATGTATCAAATCTGAGTGTATAGAGGAAACATACAGCGAGGTTGGTCCTTAAATAATTCCACCCATCCTTCCTGAGAGGTTATATGACATCTGGCTCAAGGACCGCACCGGTTCACACAACAAGAAAGGCTCCAGGGTCCATCAGCTGTCCTCCAGCCTACCAGCCGGACGGTCGACCCAGTACCCTTCTGACCAGTCCTTCAGCAAACGAGGGTCAGTATCTTGTACGAATAACATAAACAGAAATTTCACATGCCGTTAGAAAGCTTTCAAATACCTGAACTGTTTTTTGTTTTTATATTCCAGGACGTCTTAATCGCACCGCTTCTGTATGAGGAATATTCATACAAATCTCCCATTAGATTTCACATCATTCAAGCCGTCATCCCATCATCAACCTCTTTTATTCCACAAAAATTAAATATTTTAATGGAATTTTATATTTCCTCTGTTCCAAATAAAATAGATATCATCACTGAAATAATACACTGAAAATAATTATTTTTTTCTCAAATATCTTTTTATTGAGCAGTTAGATTTCACATATGCATTCAAGGCTCATTTGCATGTTTTTTTTTTACAATTATACATGTAGCTTTGGAGTCATTACAAATTTGTAGAAAATGAAAAGCACAAAGGTGAAATGAAATGCTAAGCAAGCAGAATTAGAAATATCTCAATAAATATATTTATATTCATATAACCTGCAGTAGGCAAAATTTTTTGGCCTCATTGGGCAACAATACCATAATAACCTTACAGCATATTGTATTCAAGTGTTTTGAAAGAAAACTAGACTTCTGCATCTCCTCATGGCTCTGTTTTCTGGCTTTAATCAATCTGGCCCATGACGGGAGACTTTGACCAATCACAGGTCATTTCAGAGAGAGAGCGTTCCTACTGGCTGTGCTGCGGCTGGTGGGCGGTGCTTGGGAGCTCCACAGCTGATCTCAACATGGCTGCCAGGTGACAAACTTTATCATTTTGCAGCTTAACAGTAACTACAAGATGTTTTTGAAAACATTTGAGGAGAGAAATAGTCATTACAGTAACAGAATATTGATTCATATTTGATCAGCGCTGCCTTGTTTGATCGTTTGGTCGGAGTTTGTTAGTGACTGACAGCTGCTCATAGACGGCAGGCTTCAGCTCAGCTTTGATTGGTTGTTTTCCTCCGGTCTGTGAAATCTTACAGGTGCCATTAGGAGCACTGAAGGACAAAGAGGCTCATGGTACTGTCAGGATATAGTTGCCGTTTTATACATTAACTTTTTTTTTTTTTGTAATCAGTTTTGCTCCAATTCTACCCACTGCAATTTTAGATATAAATATCTAAATACAAAAAATAATAATATATATTATTAATAAGAAAAATAAACAGTACTGACTTGATTGCCCCCAACCAGACATCTTTAAATATCAGCTTTGCTCATTTCAAAGCTGAAGTAGGTGAGATTGGAGCAAATATGGATTTTAAAAAGTTATTTTTATGAAACAGTCATTACATCCTGACAGTAGTGCATGAGACAGGTAATCTGAAAAAAACATCATGTGCCTCAGTGTCCTCCGGTGCTCCTAATCACATCTGCATGAGTTCACAGAATGGAGGAAAACAACCAATCAGAGCTGAGCAGCTGTCAGTCATTTGTAAACTCTGATCAAACGGCCAAACTAGGCATGCGCTGATTAAATATGACTCAATATTCTGTTACTGTAATTTCTATTTTTCTCAAATGGTTTCAGAAACATCTTGTAGTTACTGTTTAGCTGTAAAATGACAACGTTTGTGACCTGCTGAGATCTGACTAGGAAATACCAAGCACCGCCCACCAGCTGGAGCACAGCCAATAGGAACACTCTCTCTCTGAAATGAGCTGATTGGCCAAAGTCTCCCATCACGGGCTAGATGTATTGAAATGATGAAAACAGAGCTATGAGGAGGTGCAGAAGTCTAGTTTTCTCTCACAACATTTGAATTAAAATATACTGAAAGGTTGTTTAAGATTTTTGCCCAATTATGCCAAAAAATATGGCGTCAGATGCCAGTGTGTGTGCGCGTCTCCACAGGGGAGACTCGCGCCCGTGCGTGTGCCCAGGTGTACAGAAGGGGGTTGGGGATGTCGGTGTATGACGTCAGCGGAGACCCGGTGCAAGGTGCAAACAAACCGCGGCCACACAAAGTTGAATACCGACATTCATCCTCGACGGTTCTGGCGCTAACACAATACCGCGTCTTCCTTCATTTGTGCGGCTGCGTCTCGGTGAAATCATTGGACCCGGTTGGCTCCCCCCTGCGCCGTCCTGTCACGCGCGCACACGTGCACACACGCAGCCGAGCATCTCGGGAGGCAGCGGCGGCGAAAACGGTTCGGCGGGGAGGGCGACGCACGGGGGCTTTGACTTTGGCTGCTTAGTCACATCTACATGACCGGAGAGGCGCCGGATGGAGCGGGTAGAAGAGGAACACTGAGCGGCTCAGCGGGGGGAGAAGGCACGGGAAGAAAACACGGGCTATACCGCTGAATCCGGAGTAGATGATGCTTATTTGCCGCAGGCCCCGCCATCGTGAAATTGGATACCGACTTGCGGCGGATGGGGTGACCGAGCTCGCTGCTCCGCCGGGGAGGTCCCTGCCTTCGGACGTTACCGGGGTGGGAGCTGCCTGTGCCCGGTTCTAAGGAAGGAAGGAGTGGCAAGAGGGAAAATGCAGACGGAGGAGGAGACGGCCACCGCAGAAGAGCCCATTTTGGAGGAAGGGTCAGGACGAGAGCAGGTAAGGACATTTCCTATGTTTTCCTGTCTGCCTTTACGAGCACACGGGTGTTTTTACGCGTAAGAGTAGTTTAAAGTTGCGCATATTTTGACCCAGCTTCTATGTCATTGCTGGTCGTTGCCAAACAACCCACGATTTCTACATCATGTATGACAGACTGTATGTCGCCTCCTGCTCATTCATTGACATTAAACGTCTAGAGCTGTTAGCGCGAAGACGTTTATTCCTCCAGAGTCCTTCATGCTTGGCACAGGAGCAAGGACACGGGACGGGACCTTGGCTTTGATAGGGATGGGGATGGGGAGGCTGAGGTTTGGGGTAAACAGAGAGGGGAGGGAACTCTAAATCCCTGTCTCCACAGCACTGATGTGATGTGTCTCAACGCTGTCACTCCTCCTGGGAGAGATGGTTTAGTCGTTTTCAGCATAGTAGAGTATGCTCATTTACCAGTTGACACCCTTGAGCGCACCAGAGGGTGACATCACAGTCCAGCCACACACCCACATTTCAGCCAAAACTACACTGACAGTGTGAATGGTGAGAACATGGAATAACACCTCCAAGCATAAACAGTTTTTTACTATTTCTAATAGTAGGATATACCCAAAATTATTCACATCCTTAGCAGATATCACTGGCCTTATACACATCTCCCCCAACAGTACATCTACTATTCATTCCCGAACCACTATAATGAAAGGCCTTACGCAGGGATCTTGTTCAGAAATTCATGTTTATCCATGAATCTGACCCCCTCTGTTTGAAAGACACTTTCCAGTAGATTCAAGATACTTTTATTGTCATTGTAGGCATACAGCGAAATTATGTTTGGTAACTTCCAGTGACCAGTGAATCAAAGATAATACATACTATCCAAAAATAGTAAACACAAACTACACCACCTTGCTTCCCTGCCACACACAAACCTCTTTAGTTTGTAACCTCTCCTCCAAAGCAGTTCACCACTTCCTCCACTACTGCTACAGTACCTGGGAAGCAGCATCACATACTCAAACACGTCATCTTTATCATAAAAAACCCAGAGAAATACAGGAGGCTATGCATGACAAAACATTACATAAGTCAGTTGCCAGAAAAAAATAACTCGCCACCACTCCCAGTTGCACTACTCAACAACATGATGACGGTCTGCACCCTTAAGAGGAAGAGGATTTGTGTATGCATGTGGTCTGATGGTATATAAGACGGAGCTGGTGGGGTGTGTCACAACGAAGGTACCAGGGGAGACGGGTTGTGTCACACTAGGTACCTTTTCTGGAGATCAAAATCATGATAACACACTTACTCACAAATTTCCCTCCAGGGATTAATAAAGGATCATCTTATCTTATCTTGTCTTACTGGATAATTTATATCAAAGTCTGTACATGAAACTATTTAAAAAGATATATGTTGTTGCTGTTTAGTAGGCCACATTCTGTTTAGACCCAGTATTTCTTCATAGTTGCTGACAAAGATTGGGACACATGAATATTATTAGTATTATATTATTTGTAGGAATATATAGATAGATGTACTTTATTGATTTCTAATTGGCAAACTATCCTCAAGTCAGTTTATTTTTGTATAGCCCACGACACTCTCTGTCCTTAACAACGACCCTCTCATCGGATGAGAAAAAACTCCCCAACCAAAACAAAAAAAAACAACCTTTTAACAAGGAAAAGAGAGAAAATGGAAGAACCCTCAGGAAGAGCAGCAGAGGAGGGATCCCCTTCCAGGTTGGACAGATGTGCATAGATGTCATGTATACAGAGTAACAACATGATGAAAGTATAACATAGGCAACCCATATGGCAAAAATTTATACATGTAATGTGAACATAATTGTGAGCAAGTGGATCCAGAATAATAAGATAAGATAAGATAAGATATTTCTTTATTAGTCTCACAGTGGAGAAATTCACAAATATTCACATAATGCCAGTCAGCTTCTTGGCATCACCAAACAAATAGAGCCAGCATCAAGACCTCCTCTCCACCATGGATCCAGTCGTGGCTGCGTAGGATTGTTTCGTATTCATATGATCCAAAGATTTCCAATCTTTTCAGAGCATTGTAAAGTCTAAGTCTCAATGTGTTGAAAAAAGATAGATGTAATAATTTCCAAAATTCACAGCATGTTTTAATATAACAAACTATTCAAATTTGTTGGCGTTTAGCTGACGATTTCTATTTGTTAAAGAAAGCTTATTTAATAAAAACAGAATAACTCGGTGCATACACTGAAACGCCATTTTGAAATTGAGGGTTTTGTTCGAGGATTTGTAAATTTTGGGTGATGTCAGAAAAAATGGGCTCAGCTTTTCTTCGATGCGAGTTTGAGGAAAATACGCTGGGAACCACTGCTGTAGGCAACAGGAGCTTCGTCACAACTTAACATACTTTTAAATGTGAGCTTTGGGGTGGCAGCTCACTATTAATTTCACTGTCATTTGATCAAACTATTTATTTTTATTTAATTAATTTCTTGTCCATGAAATGTCAGAAGATGAGTAAAAATGGCCGCCACAAAAACAACAAATCCACACATTGGAGAAACCAGTGAGTCATAGGCAGCCATTAATTCTTGGTCAACTGAAATGTTGATTAATTGACTAATAGTTTTAACTCTAATGAGCTTTAAATATCTTGTCAGAATTGCCTGAAACTCTCATATTCTTAACTGTCTATAAGTGGTAAGAGGAGTTTTATATCTTCACTGTCCAGCTGCTTTAATTTACTTTATAACATATGAGACTCATGGCTAATAAAACTGACAGAATCAAGCACTTGGCTACTGGTAATTTAAAGACTTAGGCACATTCAGTGTATGTAGAGTCTTATAAGCCTGTTAAATGATGCCTTTCACTTTATTCCACCACTCCCGTCTGTCGTTTTTATCCATGCCTGCAGTGCAGACAGTGGAATGTAATGCAATGAATTCAGTCATCTGTTCCCTGCCTCCATTACTCTCTCTCATCCTGCCCTCCTGGTCTCCTTCCTGTTTTAGATTTGCCTGTCATGGAGTATACCGCTTCATCCTCCCCTCTCTCTATCTTTACTCTCCCTCTCTCAGACATTTGCACACTCATGTCTCACTTAACTTTACTCACTCTCTGGCCCACACAGATATGCATGTACGCTCGCTCACACAAGTTTTATCACAGCTGAAGTAGAGCCACTTGATTAATATTAGAATAGCATTTTTGATTCACGCGTACCTCCATGCACGTATTTCCATTAGCAGAGAGGTCTGTTGCATCAAAGCAAGTGATCCTGATTTCTCTGCACGTTTCGTCGGCAAAGGACAGTACTGCATTTCATCACAAACTGTGCACAGAGAGACGGGAAAACAAATCACTCAAACAAATCTAATGTGTGTGAGAGAGACATGATGAAGGTTTCAAAGGAATATCAAAAACAAAATCAGAATCAATAAAAAAAACATCTGTTGGTGGAAATACTAACCAGCCCTCATTCTGACAGAAATATTGTGCTCATGCTGAAACCCTTTGCATCTATCTACCACTCGGCCACACAAACATCTAGGAGTCCTATACAGTTCGTCATCGCGCTGGACATCTATAGCTTCCTTATGAACCATCGACAGAAAAGAAGAAGCACACTTCTGATTAAGAAATCCTAATCATCATTTTCTATAGAATTGTGCGAGCCTGTCGTGGAGGTATGCATACATACAAACGTCAGCACATAAAGACTAATAATGGGCAATGGCTGTCAAATCTAGCTTGGCAGCAGGCTGCAATGAAAACAAAAAACAACAGCACATAATGGCATCATGAAGCAGGCCAACAAGGTGTAGAACAGCCATTAGGTTTACTAATAGAGAAATTTGTCTTTCATGAGATAATTAAAAATTCAGTTGCTAAACAGGAGAGAGTGATATGAGACACAGAACATTACAGGACAGCAGAAGTGTTATGTAAACCACTGGTTGTGCTCAGAAGACAGTCAAAGATGAAACACGATCCAAAATCAGGGCTGCAACTAACAGTTATTCTCATGGTTGATTAATTTGTTGATGTTTTTTTTTATTATTATTAGAAATGGTGAAATATGATGATTAGCGTCTCCCAAAGCCCAAAATGACATCCTCAAACATCTTGTTTTGTCCACAACTCAAAGATATTCAGTTTAGTGTCATAGAGGAGTAAAAAAAACAGAAAATCTTCACATTTAAGTGACTCGAATCAGAGATTTTTTACATTTTTTCTTTAAAAAAAATACTCAAACCGATTAAGGGATTATCAAAATAGTTATGTATAATATAGCAAACGTCTCCTCAAATAAGTCTTCCAAGGTCATAAGTTTAATTGGGCAACAGAGACTTCACCAGTGCTGATATTGAGTATAGCAACACTTGGATAAATTTAAACGTAATTTCCTCCTTCCACTCGTAAGGTAGCGGGTTGCAGTGTGAAATTGATACTAATCTGAAAGTAATATTTTATATCAGTATGAGATTTAATCTTAAATTAAGCTCCTAATTGAAGCACTTAATCCATCCATCCATCTGCAGCCGCTTATCCCGTTAAGGGTCGCAGGGAACTGGAGCTGATCCCAGCTAACACTGAGCGAAGGCGGGGTTCACCCAGGACCGGTCACCAGTCCATCGCAGGGTACATAGACAGACAACCATTCATGCTCACATTCACACCTACGGACAATTTAGAGTCATCAGTTAACCTGCATGTATTTGGACTGTGGGAGGAAGCCGGAGAACCCGGAGAAAACTCAGGCTAACACGGGGAGAACATGTAAACTCCACACAGAAGGGCTTCAAGCTGAATTGAGGCTTTCACTGCTATTTCATTTGTAAATAGATGACCCACACATTACCTGCTGATAACTGATGTTGGTGAATAATTACTCTCAATTGAACACACTCTAAAACAAATTACATCACTTTTAACAGCATACTGCAGGCATCAACAGCACATTTTCCTGCCCTCACTTCCTCTCTTCATTTGCCACCCACATGCGAGGATTGCTAATTATAGCTGCTCCAGTCACACCTAACCAGCTGAATCAGTATGAGCAGAGAGAGGGACGTTTTCTACTACTCTAGACTCCTTTATGCATAAAAAACATCTCTGCACAGTGCACAGGTGTAAAATTGTCCAATGTAATTTCTATGTTTACTGAAGTTGGTAAGATGGGAGGGTCGATTAGCTTCACATAGGTAGTACTGGAGCCAAAACGTACCTCTAGCTAGTTCTACTATTGAAGCATAATGTTGAAGTCGAGTGAAATAGTAAGAGGTATTGGAGATTTAAATTTGACCTGTGCAAAGGCAAGTACAAAAAGCCAGTAACTGAATAGGTGGCAGAATGGCAGCACCACATTAGCACCATATTACAGCAAATGCTGCAGTACCAGATTATAGAACGATGATTGAATTCAGAGACATTTCCTGGTAGAAGCAAATCCTATTAATGAAAAGGTTCTGTCAGTTGCAGATTCAGTAGAGGCAGGAAATAACTACATCGCACACAGGATCTTCACAATCCAAGCAATGCTTCTTTGAAAACAGAGGTGTGTGTGGTCTAGGATTCATGCCACCTATGTGGGCTCTTTTTCAGAAGGTTGCCCCGAGTGACTGGATGCTAAGGAATATATATAGACTATAGAGACAATATGTCAAAGTATGAGCATTTTCAGCCCAGCAGATAATGGTGTATTTTATGCAGATGCAGGCACTGTAAGTCAACAATGAAGAATTTGTCATGTAAGTACCACCCTGTATCAACCTTCTTCAAAAGAGCTTACAAGATGGACGGTCTACGCTGCAAGTATGACAGAAATGAAAGCCGACACCCTCCAGACTAGGCTATATAGATTTCCTTTCATAGCGATTTCAAATGGAGCGAGCTTTGCTTTTGATCTGTTACAGCCTGACGCAAGAGCCAAGGCTCGACACAGGCAGTAGGAACGGAAAGAGGGTCATGACACAACCAAAAAAGCTGCAGTTTTGCACCAGGAGGTTCACTAGAAGCTACTTATTTGGGCCAAAGTGTGTCCCAGTCGGTCACTAGTTGGGGTCACACTGGGGATTTCACGATACAAGGAATATAGCAGTCGATACCAGTACCAGTGAATTTCTACGATTCTCGATACCAATTCGATACCATGGTAAAAAAAATAAAAATAAAAAAATAAATCCCATGTAATTCAACACACACTCCATCAAACAAATGGATGTATTCAAATTTCTTGCCAAGAATTTAATTTATGAGATTACATTTGAACACATGAGAATGTTGTAATTTGCCTTCGCTCAACTGTCATTTTGCTGAGCAGACCGTGAACGCCTCATAATAGCAACTCAATGGCACCTCCGTTAACATTAGCAGCTCTGTTATTCAACCAATCAGGACTGTGCTGCCCACCGGCTGCTAACAGGTAAGGGTAAGATTAGGTAACACAACAACAGGTAAGATCTGTTGTTCACAGTGTCGCGTTATCAGGGAAAAACAGGATGCGTCCCTCAAGTTTAGTAGCGCTGTGTTATTTAGTGCCATGTCTCTGATTCTAATCAAACTGAAACGTAATTGTGCATCTGTAACTGTTGGAAAGCATCAATACAGAAGAATTAATCGTCCCAGAGGCATGAGATGCTAAGAAAGCAGACTACTACTGTTCCCTAATCCCATCATGTTACTTTTGGTACTGTAAAAAAATAGAGTAGAGTTTTGGCATTGACTTGGTACAATAGTACCTGTTCTCGTGACTTCCCTAGCTCACACCTTAAAGAGGCTTTGTGAGCTGATCAAAGCTTGACTGGCACATGTACTCCAGATGCTGAGCTCGAGATGGAGAAGAGGGAGTCAAGAGCCAGGAACTGACACTAGTGGGCAGCGGTGGGACCAAGTCAGTAAGTCTCAAGTCTTTGCGCTCAAGTTTCAAATGATAGCAAGCAAGTCCTGTGAACTAAACTTTGAGTTTGGAGTCCTAAACAAGTCATAATGCGTTTGTCACCAAATGCTTCTCTGTCTGTAGTTTTTGACCCAAACGTTTTGCATATTTGTTTTTTGTGGACCACCACATACTTTTTGTATGTGAACAAAATTATCTTTGGTATAATTTTTACAAATGGTGCTTAGTAACGTATTGTTAGTTCTCTCCTGCAACCTAAGTGGATGCAGCTGGATTGGTTCAAATAAAGTGGACCTGGGGAATTGAATGTGAATGAATAATGTTAATAGATTCAAAAAATGAATTGATTCGTGGAACTCTTTGTAAATAACATAACAAGTCGTTTTCAAATCAAAAGGCTCAAGTTCAGCTGAAGTGATGCGTCACTGGTTTTAAAGTCCAAGTCGAACTAGAAGTCTTTATTGATTTTGTCTAAAGTCATCAAATTTGTGACTCCTCTGCTAGTGGGGTAACCTTAGTTAAGATAAGATAAGATAAGATATTCCTTTATTAGTCCCACAGTGGGGAAATTTACACGTTACAGCAGCAATACAATAAAATAAATTAGTATATACATAATAGAAAATAGAAGAAAAAAGTAAAGACAGAAAAAATGTGTCCATCATATCAATGATATAATTGTACATAAAGTCCTTATTGCACTTATGTCCGGTGAGTTTGTTGTGAATGTGACTGTGATTGTGGTTTACTGGGAGCAGTGCTGGTTGTGGAGTCTAACAGCTGCAGGCAGGAAGGACCTTCTGTAACGCTCCTTCGTACACTTAGGGTGTAGCAGCCTGTCACTGAAGGAGCTCTCCAGAGCTCTGATGGTGTCTCTCATGGGGTGGGAGTCCTTCTCCATCATGGATGACAGCTTAGCCGTCATCCTCCTCTCTCCCACCACCTGCACTGAGTCCAGAGAGCATCCCAGGACAGAGCTGGCCCTTTTGATAATCTTATCCAGCCTCTTCCTGTCTGCAGCTGTGATGCTGCTGCCCCAGCAAACCACTCCATAAAGTATGGCTGATGCCACCACGGTGTCATAAAAAGTTTTCAGGAGTGTCCCCTGCACTCCAAAAGACCTCAGTCTCCTGAGCAGATACAGCCTGCTCTGGCCTTTTTTATGGAGTGCAGAGGAGTTTGTTGTCCAGTCCAGTTTATTGTTCAGGTGAACACCCAGGTATTTATAAGATGTCACTATCTCAATGTCTGATCCCTGGATGTTCACCGGTGTTGGAGGGGGATGAGTTTGCCTGCGGAAATCCACCACCAGCTCTTTAGTTTTCCCCGCGTTGATCTGGAGGTGGTTCCGCAGGCACCAGTCCACGAAGTCCTGGGAAAGTTCTCTGTACTCCGCGTCGTCCCCATCAGTGATGAGGCCGACGATAGCAGAGTCATCAGAGAACTTCTGCAGGTGACAGGTTGGTGAGTTGTAAGTGAAGTCGTTGTGTTAGTAGTTAGTAGTAGTTAGTAGTAGTAGTTGTGGCCACTGTTGATGTTTCAAAACTCACCAAAGTGAAAATGGCGAGGACAACTAGGTATTCACAGATCCAATAAGATGGATTTCCAACGCTGATCATATTAAATGGACTGGGTATTGGTCATGTCATGATCAATGCTGTTATTAAAAAAAAAAGAAGTATGTGTTATTAGTTAATTTCAGTCGGTTGGAGCAGTGTTTAGAGTAACAATAATCCTTGGCCTTACATAAAAACAATCCCAGTGAGTTCCACATAGTAGGATGTAAATCATCACAATACAATATTATATTGATTCTTTTGACAATGATATATTTACCAATATCACAAAATATACCATGATTTGATTCAATTCAGGGCACTGCGATCGATGTGATGATATCATTCCCATTTAACACAATCGGTCACATTTACATCAACTCACAAAAAGCAATTCAAATATGAATTTTGAATTGAATAGCTGGTCCACTTTAAATGAGCCTTAGCTGAAGTTGTTACTAACTTTGGGGCTAACCTCGTTCACTTTAACCAGCAGGCAGCAAGCAAGACACAAGAAATCTCTTGGCCGTCCGCCCGCTCGCTAACGTTACACCGCTCGCTAACGTTACACCGCTCGCTAACGTTACACCGCTCTCTAACGTTACACCGCTCGCTAACGTGACACCGCTCGCTAACACTGCTCGTGTCCTCGTGATTCCACGTCAGCTCACGTCCGTGCAGCCATCCTTGCTGAAAGCATAACCGCAGTTACGCCGCTAACACTGTTTGGATGTTTAGGAAGGAGGCGACAATGGTGAAACAGACTTGCCATGGGAATTTCAAAATAAAGGCGTATCTTAAAGGTGACACGTAATGATGTTTTCACTTTGCATCGATGATATTGGATTGTTGAATCGATATATCAGTCCAGATCGATGGATCGTTACACCCCTACCACATAGTAATGTATACAGATTTTAAATTGTGGAAAATGTGGTATCGCAGATATCCTGAGTTGAATTATTGGGATGAAAAAGTTAGATAAGTGTATCCGTAAGAATAATAATTAGGGTAAGGGACGTGTTAGTGGGAGTTGCCTTTGCTCCGTATTCAATCTCTCTAACAAATTAGCTCAATCTGCTGTTTACTATACCATTTGATTATGCTTTATGTATGCATTGTTATTGGATGTGGAACTTTACCTTGTAATAACTACTATGCAATCATCAAAATGGCTCCTCAGTCTCTAGCAAAGTCCTATTACTGTAAACTGCCGGCATCATTTAGAGTTGACGAGAGCTGGTATTTTCTAGTACACAACATCAAAAAAACAAAAAAACAGTTGACCATGGCCTGGACTTTACTTGGTGTAGTATGGTTTATGTCTCTGCAGGCCCAGTAGTTTATGAGCAGTGACGGACCATTTCAGCAGGTCTGGTCTTTACCTGTGGTTGTATAGTGATAGACGTTGTGCATAAAGGAATAATTTGACTCCTGTTTCAGGGCAGATTTTCCTCTCGCTGGGCTCCAGCTCCAGCTGGGACGTGATGAAATGTCAGCAGAGACCCATGAAGCTTCTTTTTTTATAGCTAGAATATCCTTTTTTTGTTTGCACAAGGTAAGAGGGAAGGGACAGGAGGGAGTTGGAGCCAGCAAGACAAAATGAGACGGACAAGAACAGGAGGGTGGGAGAGGAACCAGAAGGATGAATTTTGGCAGCGGAGTTCCCCGGAGAAAGGTGCAGTCTGTCACTGCTGCCTTCTCTTTAGTCTCCCTCTCATTTCGCTTCCTTTCATACTTGCATTCATGAAAAGTTCATGACCGTTTCCTCTGTCTCTCTCACGCTCCTCGTCCCTTCACTCCATCTCACTCTCTCTACACTATACTTTTAGCTCAATCAATCCACTTAGAGACAGACTTTCAGAGAGGATGTAACAGAGGAGACGTGAGGGTGAGGAAGAAAGAGAGGGGAGACTGAGGTTGGAATCGGAGAGGAAATGCTCAGGAGGTGGGAGGGAAAATTCGGGGAAGGAGCATGAAGATTACGTAAGGAAAGGAAGGAGGATGTGGAGAGAAAAAGCAAACAGATCAGCCACTAATTCAGTTGCATTTAGGTTTTGCAGAGACATGATGGAGTGTAGCTGCCCTTCACGCTGCCTTTCACTACTTGCCCTTGACGTACAGTAGTTAAAAAAAATAGCCACCGTGTGCGTCGCAGCCAAATATGCTAGCGGATAGCAAATTATGGCTGCATTGAAGGAGTGAGAGATAAAGGGGGGTGTGCTGACAGGACAGGCAGACTTGGCTGAGAGGAGGAGAGGACACTGGTGTCATCCCTTCTTTTTTTTGTCATCTGCTTTGTTGCTCTTTTGCCTCGTCGCATTCAGAGTAAAACAGCATGGAGAGGACACATGCATACACGAACCAGCACAGCTGTGTGTTAACTGTTCTTCTCTCCTTTTATATGACAGACAACATTCATAATACATAATATTTTTTCAGCACAACTCCCTGTATCTCTCCACACATTGAAGCAGCAGTGTGTTACGCTGCTGATGTTGGAGTGGAGTCTGTTTGCTAGAGAACAGTCTAGAAGTATCGTTCCCATCTAAATTATTCACATACTCTCCGCTGGCTGCATTACAATGACGAGAACGTGCATGATGGCGTGTGCGTGGATAAAGAGAGAGAAGAGGGGCGCATTAGGCCACCTATGTCTGTGTATCTAATGTGGATGTTTGAGTGCACGGTAATATGAAGTGAGGCTGTGTCAAAGTGTGCACTTAGAGGCATGAACTGTGTGTGTGTGTGTAATAAGCAGCACTTATCCTGTGATGGGTAAGGGGTAGTTTAATGCACTCCTTTGTTCAAGACCTCAGCCTACACGCTCTGAAATACAACCCTGTTTACCAAACAGGAAGATCATGATTATTAAAAACTCACAAAGTACGGGGTCACAAAGTACGCAAAATCTGTCTTCTCCTCGACAAACCTTTTCTATTACCACTGTAGCTGCAATCGTTTTCACCTGTCAGACTTTATTAAATGTTAACACTGTGAAGCATACTGTATTATTTATTGTAATCTTGACTTTCAGCATGAGAACGTAGAAATTTGTTTTCGTACGTAGAAATTTGTAGAAAAATCTGGTGGCACAGCTCAGACTGGTTTCAGCACATTTGTGGCTAATCTTAAAACAGCTACGTGTACATCTCTTACAGCCTCAGGATTAAAAATTAAAATGAAGGACTAATTGTAAAAGATACACCTATCAGGATCTATCTGAAACTGTGAATTGCTGTGTTTTTGTTAGTTTAGGATGAGTCAGTCATATCTACATAGGGAAGGGTCCTCTTCACGTTGTCCGACATGTTGCTCCGCCATGTTTTTACAGTAGCCCAGAACAGACAAACCAAAGCTCTAGAGAGCCTTTGAGGTTTCAGCGTTACCCGAAGGCCACCGTAGTTCCCAGACATACCTGTGAAACTGCGGTAACGTGAACCGCAGAGTGCAAAACCGTTGTAACGCCAGTCACCATCTGACTTCCGTTGCTCCTAAAGTAGTGTTCATAAGGTAAGGGTGGCTTCTGAGCAAGGTAAAAGGCATTACTATTGCTTTGCTCTCAGCTGGATGCAGTCTGCAACTACTTCAATAAATGTCACCAAATCTGAGCCTTTTTAAGAGCTTAACCAGGACTCTAATTGGAAGTATAATTCAAGGTAATAATAATAATCTGGACCCAAGTAACCCAGCATGTACTAAAAGAGTGCTCTGATGGTTAATTCTTGCATTACCATAATGTTAGGGACAGTAAATGAGTCTACACTTATGCCAACAGCTCTGTGAGGCTGGATTTAGGTACAGTGATACTTTGAGCTAAATGTAAATATCCGCATGCTAATATGCTCTCAAAGATAATGCTAACATGGTGATGTTAAGCAGGTGCAACGTTTACCATGTTTACAATCTTAGTTTAGAGCAAGGGTGTCAAACATACGACCTGAGGGCCAGAACCGGCGCCAAAGGATCCAATCCGGTCCACTGGATGACTGCAAAGTGTAAAAATTACAGAAAAGTGTGAGATTTCAATTTTTTAAGGCTCAAATCTGAAACACTTACTAATAATTATGTCAAAATTTAAGTTAGAATAAGATATTTGACATATTAAGTCAAATTTATTGTTAGTTATCATAGAACGTCATAATTAAGAGAATTCAGTTAAACTTTTGACTTAAACGTAGGGAGTCGATCTTAAAAGATACGACTCAAAGCTATGTATATTTAATAAAAACTTAGATTTTCATTTTTCAAGGTTCAATTTCGAGATATTTGTCACATTTATGACTTTTTATGGGAATAAAGTCCAGATTTTAAGTAATGCCCAAATTTTGACATAGTAAGCCAAAGTTATGAGATTTTAAGTTGAATTTATGACTTTTCAAGTCAGAATGAATAATTGATCAATTTTGCAGTTAAATGCACTTGTATTTGTACTTTCAGCTGGATTTTTCAATTACTGCGATCATTTTCAGAATGTACTATTTTAACAGGAAGGGCACATTTGGAGGTGTTGTTATTTATAGGTCACTAAGCAGTGGTTTTAGTAAGTAGTGTCGAGGATGATGGGAATTTCATTTGTTTTGCAGGTATTTGGTCATAAACCAAATTGACATTTGACCTAGTGATGGTGCTAGTGGGAGAGTCAAGGGATCACCAAAGTCATCTAGAGGCATCCTGTGAGCCTTGTGATTCGTTGTACCAAATTTCATGGCAATCCATCCAGTTCATGTTGAGATATTTCACTAAAACCCAAATGCTTGAGGAAAAGTGGTTCTTATCTTTCAAAATGTCCTATTGGTTGTATATTTATTAATGGCTTCCTCGGTGTGTGGTCAGTAGCATCTTAACATCTATCCTGTCGTGTTCACAGCAACGGCCGGTCCAACAGTCTCTGGCCTCCTCCCTGTGTCGGGAGTCCCATTGGAAGTGCCTCCTCCTGACCCTCCTCATGTACGGCTGCTTCGCAACGCTCGCCTGGTGCGCCCTCTGTCGCGTACCTGTCCTCGGCTCCTCCTCCTCCGTACCTCTCGGCGGAGACGACGACGCCACCTCGGCGGCCTACTACAATGACATCCTGCACCTGGAGAGCCCCTGCTCTAGCGGCTACGTCTACATCCCCCTGGCTTTCCTGGCAATGCTGTATGTGGTTTATCTGGTGGAGTGTTGGCACTGTTTCTCCAAGACGGCCATGTTGGCTCATGCTGAATTCCAGGTTGGTGTGAAAACCAGTTTTAGCATCTAATATCTTAAAAAAACTTAAGGAGGTTTACGAGTAGGTGTATGACCTGTGAGCTAAACAGCAGAATCTTTTACTCATTGAAACTTGTTCAGTATGATAGTGTCAGTGACATGCTTTAAATAAAGAGCTTAAATAAATAAAAGGATTTTGATGTATTAAATGTCTGCATACCTTTTATACTTTTGTGCTTTTTCCCTTTCCTATAGTATGTTATATATTTTTTGTGCATTTAAAAGGTCTGCATATTTACAAAGCTGAAACACTGCTCCTGAACTGCCTGAAACACCTTGTGTAAAGTCCCGCCTTTTCTTCTGTAATGTGGTGATGTCACCAAGTAACACATTTGCATAATACCTGCCTAGCAGCTGCTGCACAGCCAGTGTGAGAAAAATAAAGTTATTGGAATATTAAAGCATGTGGACATGTTCTAGTAGAAACCCAAAATACAAGTATGCATCTAAAAATGAGCATAATAGGTCCTCTTTAATATTTCATGAAGAGAGATTACTCTCAGTTCCTTCTCTCCTAAAATAACTCTTGCCCACTCGTATGGAAATGAGCTGACCTGGGGCCATCAGTCTGTCTTTTGTCTGTACTGGTTGGCTCTGTCTTATTATCAGGAATTCAAGGAGCACATTGCTCCAAAAGCACAGTGGTTACTGTTCATCTTAGCAACGTGCCACTGCCAAAATTTTTTTTTTTTTTTACATTAGTCCAGAATCTCAGGGGAACATTACCGATTAAAAAAATAATAATCATGAGGCCATAAACAAACCATGGCAGGACCTGACTTGTGTAATGTGCATGTTTGCAAATAATAGGAAGTTAATTGTTCTGCTTTACCAAGAACTGCTCAGGCAGTCTTTATATTTTAGATTGTCTGTCCTTTTTTTTTTTTTTGACAGATTTGTTTGGAAGGAAATCTTAACATAAATGGCTACACAATACATGCTTTTCAAAAAGTCAGGTGTAGAAACTTGCATTTAAATGTGACATTAATGAAATGATTTCATTTCCCATTTATTCTTTGATGCAGGAAGTGTTCGAGCGTGTACAGAGGCTTCAGCAGGCCACACCCTGCATTTGGTGGAAGGCCATCAGCTATCACTACGTGAGGAGGACCAGACAGGTGACGAGATACCGCAACGGAGATGCATATACGACCACACAGGTGAGAGGAACTCTTCATAACATACATAATGCTGGCATTGAGCGAAGGCGGGGTTCACCCTGGACAGGTCACCAGTCCATCGCAGGGCACATAGAGACAGACAACCATTCACGCACACATTCACATCATCAGTTAACCTAAACTGCATGCCTGTGGGAGGAAACTGGAGTACCCGGAGAAAACCCACATTTACATGGGGAGAACATGCAAACTCCACACAGAAGAGCCCCAAGCCGGCTAATCAGTGCACCACTGTGCAGCACATTTACTTGTCATTTACAAATTTTGTTAACTTTTAAAATAACTGCAAATTTTGATTTCTCCAAGTGAAATATTTCGGGGCTGTGTGCAGTAAGAATAATATTTGAACATCCCATCTGTTCTCCTTCCACCACTCCTGTCACACGCTTTGCCTCCACCTCCTTCCCTCCTCAGGTCTACCATGAGCGGGTTAACACTCATGCCTCCAGTTCAGAGTTTGACTACGCCCGCTACGGTGTCAAAGACGTATCAAAGGAGCTGCTGGACCTGCAGCTGCACCCTGCTGTTCGCCTCCGCTTCACCAAGTGTTTCAGGTTAGACCCCCACCACTTACCACAACTGGCCAAAGACATGACGGGGAAGGTTATTATTTTGGGGGGAAAGCAATTTATTGACTCATGTTTGTGCTCTTTAGCTTCTCCAGTGCACGTGCTGAAGCTGCCTACCTCACCCAGGTAAGATCTGATATAAGAAGTAATAATTTATATAGTGAATTCTGTTCTGTCAATTTAATCTATAAAATGTGAAAAAATAAGGACAGATGCCCAACCCAAGTTTCTAGAGTGCAGTGTGTTATCTCCCTATTGATTGCCCTCGTTAGCTACATTATCCAGCTTTCCAGTTACTGTACATATGCAGTTTACAATGATAACAAGGCCGATTTACCATTTTCAGAACAATCAGTCGTTGATTTGATTTGAGACAAAAGCAGACTTCTTATTTCTAGCTAGCAACCATTGATTTTGCCATCAGAAATGTCACTAGCTATCTAATTAAAAAGTGTTAACCCCATGAGTTTGTTGAAAATGCTGTCCAGCAGCTGAGTTTTAGGATATGGAGGAGGAGGATATGGAAATAAAGAAACAGCACGGCTGTCCAGGTCCGTCTTCCACATTTTGGGTAATAAAACACACAGGTCGTCCGTCCGTTCCATTCTTGTTAATACGATATCTCAGGAACGCCTGGAAACGCCAGGAAATTTCTTCAAATTTGGTGCCAACATCCACTCAAGGATTAACTGATTAGAATTTAGTGGTGAAAGTTTGAGGTCACTGTCATATACTGTAATTCTTATACTAGTTGTACATAGACAAACTGTACTGTATATATCTATGTTTTTTAGTCTGTTGTATGCCTTGCTGTGGAACCAGTTGCACTCCGGAGACAAAAATAAAGTTGAGATTCAGAGATTAATTATGGGGATTTCACACAAATGTCTAACAGGAGAAAAGGAAGTGATGACATTTTGGACAGACATGGATGTAAACTACAACTTGACTGGTTGGCGAAGGCATACAACCACGAGGCGGTCACTCTAGATTTGAGATAAAATGCGACTCCACAAATTAATGTTTTGGCAACATGTATCATGTAATATCTGGGAGCTGACTTTATGTAATTGACAATATAGCACTTTTGATCTGTTTCTTTGGGTCTAGAACCATCCCCACTTAAATGCCTCTTTCCTTATTCATTTAGTTTTATCATTATTTCTTTATGACTTTTAAAAATCAGCTCAACATAGTCTTAAACAACTCCCTTTTTTTATAAATGTCTGTTTTCTGTCTGTTTTACACAAAATCAAATTGCGTTCATGGATTAATGCAGTTTCACTGAACTGAATTGAATATTCTGTGTCTGTTATTCCAAGCGAGCGCGCTTCTTCGGGGAGAACGAGGGGCTTGATGACTACATGGAGGCGAGAGAGGGAATGCATCTGAAGAACGTGGATTTCCGTGAACACATCCTGGCGTTCCCAGATCCTGCTCACCAGCCCTGGTTCTCTAGGCACAGGGTGTTCTGGCTGGCTTCCGCTTTCCTCCTGTCATGGCCGCTGCGGGTCGTGTCAGAATATCGCACAGCGTACGTCCACTACCACGTGGAGAAGCTGTTCGGGGAGGACGAGGACGGCGGCGGAGGAGGAGGAGGCGGTGGAGGAGGGCCGGGTGGAGGAGGAAGAGGAGATGGGGTTGAAGGAGGGACTGAGAATGGAATCCACCCAGGGACTGGTCTAAATGGGACCAGTTACAGAGCCATCTCTCGGGTCAACACGGTGGACATGACGGAATTGGAGTGGCACATCCGCTGTAACCAACAGATGGTGCCGAGCTATTCTGAAGCCCTCCTTATGGACTTGGACATGAGTGGGGGGACAAACCCCACAGCCTCTACGCCCATCTCTGGGCCAACAAGCTCCACCCCCAGCCAGGGGCCCAACCCGCCTCCTCTTGCTCTGCCTGTTGTGTTCAACTCGGCTTACCTCCTCCAGAGCTGCCCCCGGTGCCGGAGGACCACGTCTAGTTCCAGTCTTCCCTCCAGGCTGAGGGCCCCCATGGGAACCACAGCCCTTCTGAATGCTACCGTGGCAGGGATCAGGGCTGCGGGACAGGGAGGCGGGGGTATAGGAGGAAGGTTAGTGCTCAGTCGGAGTGGATTCTCTCTGGGGAGACTTGGAGGAGGTCGCCAGAACAGCCTGTTTCATTCAAGAAGCATGGGAGGAGGGCTGGGAGGAAGTAGGGAAGATGGAGGAGGAAGTGCAGGAGGAGGCGGGGGAGGAGGAGGTGGAGGTGGAGGATTCCTTGGTTTAGGTTCAAGACAGGACAACGAGGAGACCAGAGGAGTGCTTGAGGGAGAAGGAGACGACGAGGACGAGGAAGAGGAGCAGGAGGAGGAGGAGGAGGTGAGGAGAAGGGAACAGGGAAGAGAGAGGGATGAAGAAGCAGAGCAAGACAGCAGAGGAGGTGGAGGCGAGGCGAGGGAGGGCGACGGGGCGGGCAGGGATCGTCCTCCATCCTACCAGGATGCATTCTTCTTCCCCGTCCTCATTATACACGGAGAGGAGAGCTGCCACGCTGGAGACAACATGTGACGATCAGACTAAATGAACACGTAAGAGCAAGAAAGTCTGGGCTGAAGCCGAGGGAGATGAACGAACGCAGACTAGAGTGGAGAGGAAGTGGAGGAGGGAAAATGGACATGAAGGATGAATGACATGAGAGCAGAATGGGGTTGAAAGAAAAGAGTTGGTTGATGGCAGAAAGAAGAAAGGCTTCAGTCAGGACAAAGCATAAGAGGTAAGATCAGGTGGGTAGTGGTGATGATGGATAGACTATGATGGAGTCGAAAGGGAAAAGAGAAAAAGAAGTGGGGCAGTTCATACCGTAAAAAGGCAGTGAACACACTAGCTCATAGGGTCTGAGAATATAAGCGAAGGCAAGAAAATCCTTAAAATTGTAGTTTTTGCTTCACAGATAGAGATCATGAGAGATAGAGACTGATCGGATACCTAGGAGGGACTAGAGGACTGAAAACACGGGAATGTCTATTTCCAGATATATCTATGCAAGAACAGGAATGGGAGGAGTAACAAGTCTAAAGATAGCAGATCGGAGAGCAGCGGAGAGGATCCAAATCAGCTGAGTGGTCGTGGGTATTTTTATTTCAAACGCAACAGAAGTGGAGGAGTTGCGAAAAGGGTATTTTGAAGGCTCAAAGCTTTGCTAAAATCAAGATAGGCGGACTAAAAATATGGCTCATTAACAAGATGAAATGCAGAAAGAGGAGTTCCTAAGTATTTCAAATGAGGGAAGAGGTGGATGAGATCATATAGGATTACAAAATGCAATGTAGAGAAATGAGGAGAGTAGAAAATCCAAGTAGTATCGGAGCGCAGCACAGAAACAATAGATAGAGAAGAATAGAAAACTGATAGACCAGATTACCCTAAATCTTGTTTTCCAAAAAGATCAAACTCAAGAGGAAGAGAATACAGGATTTTATTACAGAGACAAAACACAATCTGCGCAGCAATCCTGACCTTGAATCTAATCAGGGAATCAAATAACAAATAGTTTCCCAAGTTTTCAAACATTTACCGACGAGGTCTCTGTCAGATTTACTCTACAGCTTCACACAGCATGTGGCCAGCAACCGTAACAATATAATAAAAGAGGAGCAACATTGATTTCCTCCCTCCTCTCCATGCTGTCTTACTCCTCTCTTCACCATTAGCTTCCGCACCACTCTATCCATTACAGATATGGAGCTGATAGAAAAAACTGGATTGCCTCCTCCACTTCTCGGCTCCTCTCGTCTCCTATCTTCCTTCCTCACCTCTCTCCTCTCTGAGAACCGTACGCTACAGGTGCAGAGGTGTAATTCTGATCAACACATCTATTGCTTTTTCTCAACTAGTTAGGTGCGTCATCTGATTTTTACATAATTAGCACATTAAAAGTGAGCGGTTGTTGTACCAAAATAGATTCACCGCATCCATCGTTAACTTCTCCCTCCTCTATTCCTCTGCCATCTTTTCTTACTTCCTCTCCTCCCTTTTTTTAAAGTGGTGGTTACACCTCTCTGTGCTCCTCAGATCAGATTTCATCTCTGCTCACTCAACATATCGCATCTCCTCCAGGTGGAGGTTTCTCCTCCAGAATCAGATTTGATGAACCACATTTGTGAAGTGTTTTATGTCCTCAACAAACAGAGTGAACAAATAACGCAAGCACTTTGATCAGTGACATTATCCGACGCGTAGAGGAGCAAAATTGGCCTTTTAAAGAACGGTTGCTAACACAGGGAGTGTTTTTCGTACAAAATGAGTCAAATTTTTTAGCAAATTTCCACTAGTTATGCCTGTGAAGTGTAGTTTTAAATATTTGTACCCAAAGATAGGTTTGCGCAAAATGAAGAAGAAAAAAATAACCAATAAACCTTCCTCCAATATCAATATACTATATATCACAATACTGTATGTGTTTTAGGCATGAAAAACCACCTCTTTATCTCATTTATGTCCAAAGTGTTGGACTGCATGGGAAGTAAAACTCGAGCGGTCAAGCTCAGCTGGCATTCTCCTAATAAAGAAGAAAAAAATCAGACTTTTGATTGCTTTTTGCAGTGAATAAAATCATTCTTGAGAACTTACAATGTTAAAATAAAACCAACAATAAGATCCCAACGATCGGTTAAGCCCTGTTGTAGAATAAGTCTGGCCAAACTGTGCCATGCTGCTACCGCCTCCTCTTGAAGAATCACCTGCAAAAGAAGTACCAGTGCTCTCTGAAACATCGCCTCACTATAAAACGTGTAAAAGTTAGCCGGCGTTGAGATGCATGTAACTTAAAAACAACTATTGAGCAGGAGCTACTAATAGAGATGTAGCAAATACTTTTTTTTTTTTTTGCCATTGCAAAATGCAGTGCCAAAAACCACAAGTAGAAAAGGGCACAGACAAGAATCCACAGGGATGAACTCTTTGTCCTAGTTTGAGTTGGTATATTTTTGTGGAAGATCAGTCCAGGGAGAGACGATAATTGGCACAGAAAACACAACCATCGGTGCATCATATATATTTTACAAAGCACACTAAACCTGCTACAGTAGCAAGAAGCAGTTAGAGTAGTTAGCTGAACATCTCTTAACCTTTCCTGCAAACTAGCGCCCTTCAGAGGTCACTTCAGCCACTTTGGGACGTTAGAAAGGTCTCCCTCCTTCACTATCTGCTCGCTTCGGACACTGAAAAAGCACACTTACAGAGTGGAGAGAAATACCTGAGGAGTTTCCTGACAACAGAGCAGAAACGATGCACTTCATAAATGATAGAGGTGATGGACGTGGTAATGAGCGTGCACACAACAACAAGGTGGATTCAGCAGGGAACTTTCAGTGAAACTTTTCTGGAAGGATGAAATCGGTGTACGGGACGCACTCTGACACATTCACACATCGATTCTGGCTCACAGAGCTTCGGTAGCTTTGGGGGACGTTGAGCTGAAAGTGGGCACAAGGAAACGAATGGACGAAATAATTATAACGGAAGACAGTTAACAGCATCAAGGACAAGTGTTTGTGACTGGAGAACTGGAAAAAGACTTGTTAAAACAGCCGCCGAACGGGAGAAAATGTGAGATTAAAAGACGATTATTTTTACAGCTGTTTATCATTATCTCAGTCTCTCCACTTGTGGATAAAATTGTCTCCATTAATGTCCCTAAAACAAAAAGAAGCACTAAAAAAAAGCACTGACCACACTTCTGTGTTCATTTGACTGAGTTGCTTTCGCACATTTTCAATCACTCTGTTCGTTATTTGTATATATCTTTGTTCATATAGCCACTTAAATTTATATCTAAATACAATCCAGTCTGTAATTTCTTACTTTTATATCATCTGCATACTTGAGTAGACATTATTTCAGGTTGTTTAAGTGATGTCTAAAATCCAAATGCCTTTGTAAGCTTCAGAAATAACTCATGTCTTAGCTGTTTTTTTATTATTTTGTTTTTTATTTGGTAACACTTAAGTGGCACACATAATTACATAATCATCATTTATAAATGGTAACTTGACATTTAATTAAACTTAATTAGTACTTATTTTACTGTTTATTTAGTGTTATTTGATCATTAATTTAATTTGAAATAATCAGTTTATAAATTCAAAAATGTGTATTTAAAAATTTTAAATATTTAAAATGTATTTATAAAATCATAGATGATAATAGCTACATGTTGATTACATTAATGAACTATCACATAACATTTTATATACTATCTTAATTATTTGTTAGAGATTACCAAATGATTTGTAATCCCTCTATAAATATTACATAGATGGACCACAAACCAATTATTAACCATTGACAAAGTATTAATTATCTATCTAAATATTGCTATATATGCTTTACATCGTATTTATTAATATTAATAATGTGTTACAAATATCTATGTAATTTTGTTAATTATAGATATTAATATGTACAAATATAAATAATCTCTTCAAGGTTTACAAATAATATTTTAACCCTTACTTATAGCTTATATTATTAATTATCATTTTGTTGTTTAACAGTAAAATAACTGTTAACTAAGTTTAACTATCAGTTTACCATTTATAAATTCTGGTTATTGAATTATTTTTTAATTTTTGTAAAACAATGCTCTTGGCTTCCCAATGAGCTTCGATGGGCGAGCCTCTGGTTCTGAACTGCGTAGGGTGCTTGGACCCAGTTATACTTGCTTGCAAGTTAATTTATTTATTTATTTGAAACAGACAAGTGTATTTCACTCATGTATGTCGTGACTAGATATTTATATACTGTGTTTTCTTATCTCAGTGTGTCAAAAAGTGTGTCCTCAGCCGCTTCAGGCGTGCCAAGAGAACTTTGTGCCCATGATGTCTTACACAAACGCACACACCCTCATGCGCGCTTGCATGTTTAGTCACAGCATTAAGGCAGCCATTATAACAGCTTATTTTAGACTAGCCTGACATTAATCCCATACCCATAATAGCCCCATACATGCAGAGTCTTAACATGCGCCGAAAGCATGGAACCGTCCTGCTACGTTGCCTTTTGTGTCCGACGTTGCCAACTTTTTCAGCTCAGGATTTCAGTTTATGCTGCGTTCCTGTGTCAACACGAGCTGTCTTTCACACATCCGTCATGCCAAAGCAAAAAATAAATAAAAAAATAAATGCCTGAGCTTACACACATGCACATAGGCGATAGCAGTTGGTACCGGTGGTCCACACAACGTGCAATAGGTCTGTCTGTGGGGGGGCTGTCTGCTACAACACCACACATTTGCCGAAATAACAGGATTTTTATCGGCAAAATGCACAGTAAAGCCACCTAGAATGTGTCTTATTCATTGTGGTATGTTTGGTTAAACCTCACAGGGTGCGTTTTTGTCCACCAGGTGGCAGCAAAGCCTTATATATTGTGACAGCATAGAGGGTAAACCAACAGTGACTCAAACAGGGTAGAAAACAGCTGTTGCCCTGCTCTCTGTGGGTTGTTCCACATCTGCCCAGTCAGCGATGTTTAACCAGGTAATTTGTCAAATACACCTGCTGCAACATCACTGATAGAGGCGTCGTTTATACCTGCAGAGAGCAGTGCAGTCCTATGTGATTGTGCATTTATCGTCACTGATCTTATTATTTCTCCTTTAACTGCGACTGAATGTGTTGCAAAGCAATATTCCCCATATCCCTCCGCTTCGTGGCTGGACTTGTAGATGTTGCTAAGCAGCTTTCTGAACTTATAACTGCAAGCAATGGGAGCTTCAGTCATTGAAATGACAGCACTGTTAGATAAAGCCACTATTTCCACTGCAGTATCTGTCTGTGTTGCTCTATATGACATAAATTACAAACAAAGTCATAGAGAGGAAGGTTTGTTTTTTCCACTCTAAAATACACACTTTTTTTTTTGTTTTTTTGCATAGGCACAAAGCTCTTGTTTCCCACCTTTTCTTTTTAAATCAACATCATCACCTGACTATCTTATAAAAATGCTCTAGCAATTATGACCGATGTATTGTTGTCAATACTGTTACTGTTTCTCTTGTGGTCATGGGAGGAGTCGAGTAGTCATATACCGAGTTCGTCAAACACTGTAAAAACCATGTTTAGAGTTGGTTTGACTTGAAATCACATGAAGTCCAGCTGCATCTTCAGTTTTGATTTTCACTCGGGTTAGTCCAATGTAGATACTTCAAACTATCAGGTAACACATAGAGACTTGTGAACTATGTTTCACACAGTGTTATTTATATGACGTTAAGAAAAATGAACAAAATTCAGGGTCTTGACCTTTGACCTCAGACACTTTAATGTGAATTTATATGCATATACAAGTCTCCCTCAGAGCTAAAACCAGCAGCCAAGATTACTGTCTGTTATTATCCACAGACACGTTTGTGCTGCTCTTTTAATTATGAATAATAGCAGTTTCCCGTTGTAGCTATGCTGAGCCTTGTGTTGCATAATCCTCGATGCAGCAACAGTATATGTGACGGTAATGTGTTTGTAAGAACTAAGATTTTTTTGTTTTCGTTAGCTTACAATGAGCCCTTCATATCTACATAGGGATAGGATCCCCTTCTCAGAGTCCGCAAACCAAACACTGGCTTTAGAGAGAGCCTTTGCCGTTTTTTTTACGTTACCAAAAGGCCACCTTAGTTCGTACTTGGATCAAGTGTGCTGTGTCACCTGATTGTTAGTCGAGTATCGCCATTGGACAATAAAGACAAAGCTCCACAAATTGTAACCTGGCTTGTCAATGCAGCTCCCTCAGTTCCAGAGACGATCACATGACATTTCCAGATGCCCGCTCGTTATTTAATGCTGCTGGATTACCTGTGAGCCGTCAAACAAATGAAATGTTACCACAATGTAGTCGTTATGTACATGCAGCCTCTATGGAGTTCAAACAATAATGTCACATACAATGCATTATTGTCGTACACACAGTGATGTGTAAAGCCGGGAATGGGCTTTCTGTTCAAGCACCGTCGAGCAAAAACGTCCTCAGTATTTAAGCTAATTAATATGTAACTGATAATGAGATTGTCAATATCACACCAGATTATAGCTGTTTGTCACTGTAATTATTTCATTTGAATGGATGATGACAGTGAAGGTAATGGAGCTGGTGGCAATAACACTGTTAACTGATGCAGTCCTGGCGATGATGATGACAATTAATTATCATGGAAGATACAAATAAAGTCAACCTGCTTGGTATACCAGGGTTTGGTCTTGTGGGATTTTGTAAAAACCCAATTATGTCTTTACAATTTGAAAGATTTTATTGGGCATAAATATATTGTTTGATTTATCCATCTCTTTTTCAAAATGTAGATTTGATTGTGATGTTTGTTGCTTGCTGAAGTAGTTTATGTTTGCTAATATTTTTATAAAACAGGATATGTATGAAAGAACTTGAGTTATAGATTAAGATAATGCTAGAGTACTATTAGAAATCATTTAGATGTGGTCTGTGTTAATTCCAGGTGTTTGGGTTAAAGGTGCTAAATGTGAGATTGGGAGCAAATCTATTTCCTCCTCACATGGTGACAGCTGAGCCAGCAGCTCGTAGCTAACAGTGCTAACACTGCTAACAGGCTAAACTGCTAACAGAGCTAACAGTGTTAACCTGAGAGGGAACTGGAGGGTGTCTTAAAGGTTATTAAACTGATGTGGTCTCTCTGTTAATTCCAGGTGTCTGGGTTAAAGGTGCTAATTGTGAGACTGGGAGCATTTCTGTTGCTTCCTCACGGCTCTCAACATGGTGACAGCTGAGCTCGCAGTTTGCAGCTAATGGTGCTAATGGCGCTAATGGCACTAACACAAAGGCTGACACTGCTGACGGAGCTAACGGCATTGACCTGAGGGGGAACCGGAGGGTGGGTGCTCTGCTCCTGTGACGCCGGCGGCGGTCAGGACGGCGTTATCAGCTGTAACTGCTGTGGGAGAGCAGTGCAGAGCGGCGAGCGTGAGCTAGCGATTGAGGCACGCTCACGTGCACTAAAAGCATGTGAGGACGCCCCGGCTATGTCAACAAAGCACAAAGAATCTCGTATTTCAACACTGGGAGGGAGAGTGACTCCATTCTCTGCTCAGGTAGATATTACTCTATATCTTTACATACAAATTAGTTGTTTGATGCTATATTAATGCTCTGGATATCATATAGAGCACCTTAAAAAAAACTTATTTATCCAGGATTAACATCTGTAGAGTTGCATTATGGGAAGTGTATGGTTCCAGATGTTTTGGAGCTCCATATTTTTGAGATTGTATCAGGATTATTAGCTATTAAAGCTCAACGTTTCTCAGCCTAGTAAATTCATCTGCTTCATAGCAGATTGTATTTGCTGTATTTGTGCTCTAGAGGAGGCCGGGCCCAGCAGTGTGCCGTCAGCGTGTCCTTGTGTCGGTAGTTTTCTCATATATTATCAAACATCAATCTCTTTTGGTCTGCTGCACATGCAATATTCATAAAGCGTATTACAATATCTGTGCCATTCACAGGCTGAGCATGACAGGCTGTAATATTTAATATGTATTGTTTTTATAATAGCGTGCCTGCAGTTGCGTTTTTCTCTCTTTTTCCTGTACATGTGAGTTTTGGGTGTCATCACTGATTTTGAGGTGGATTGTGTCTCTGTATTTGTTCGCCTCCTTTATCATTATAGAATCGCTCACACTAACTCAGGAGGGAGGGGAGCTCAAAACGCCCATTCGTCTGCCTTTAAAGCATCTGTTTACTCCAACTGCTGTACATCCCGGCTCTTGTCTTGCATTTGTCATCTGATTTGTATTCTATAGGTGCTGACAACAAAGCTCCCCCAACAAAAGCATATGTCAGATCAGTTATGTCGGGAGTCAGGAGGTGGAACGTTTTACTAGAATTTACTCATCCCGTGGGATTGTGTACAAGCTACACTTCACTGTTCATCAGGTTTTTCATAGAAATAATCAAACAGTGAACCTACTGTGTCATGTTTATTGAAGCCTTGGAGCAATACACGTCAGACATGAATTGTTTCAGACTTTGCATCACAGTGCAGGCTAGTAGACACTAGAGGGCAGTAGAGCATTTGCTTCATATTTCTTGTTTTTACATGAGGTGATTTAAAGAGGCCCTATTATGCTTTTGTGCTTTTTCCCTCCAGTATGTTATATAGTTGTTTTTGCATGTAAAAGGTCTGCAAAGTTACACAGTCCATGCTAACGATAGTCATTCTCCCCCACAGAAACACTGCTGATGTTTGAAGCTTTTCTTCCTTAACATGGTGATGTCACCAAGTAACACATTTGCATAATATCTGCGTAGCAGCTAGTTTTGCACACCCTCAAAAAAGCTAGTTACAGCAGAGCTGGAGCAGAGTCTGAGGAGTTTGGTTTAGGTGATAAATCACAGCAGAGTGGGCCAGCTGACCAATCAGAGAACAGCCGGTATGTGAAAAATAAAGCATTTTTTGAACATTAAAGCATGTAAACATGTTCTAGTAGAAACCCAAAATACAAGTATCCACCTGAAAATCGGCATAATAGCTCCTCTTTAAAAGCTTTGCTTACTGGTTTATGTGTTTATCCGATCTAGTGACAAATTAATTCCAGTCCCATATTTTAAAATTTTGAGGATGTTGTTGAATGTTTAAGCTCCAGTGATGTAACTTTATAACTAATGTTTCAATCACCATCCAAAGTATTTTCACACCAAAAGCTAAATTTGCATTTTCAGCCATCCAACTTATAGTTCACAAACAACTGGAGGGTTTGATATTCTTGTCTTTCACATATGACAGTGAACTAAATATTTTAGTTTGTTGAAGTGTTTGTCCGATAGAACAAGTGATCTCCATATGTCATGTTTTGGAAATTATAATGCATATTTTAATTATTTTTCACACTTTATTTGGAAAAACACTGAATTGAGAAACTAATTAACAGATTATAAATAATCATTAGTGGTGGCCCTATTGTTATTTAAATAAATTCAGCATATTTTATCATATAATGAATCTTATTTTTGCAGGTTTTGCAGATTTTTCTGCCACAGCAGTTGTGAGTGGCTGTAAGAAATTGGTGCCGTCTACAAGGGAACCGAAATACAACACATTTCCACACATTTGAAGAAAGTTAATAATGAAATGCACCAATGGCCCTCCTCACCAGAGCATCCAGTGGTAGGTAGAGTATATATATCAGGCGTGTTTCCACTTCACTCAGCAACGTACAGTATGTGAGAAATGGATGCTCTGCATTAAGGTGAATATGAACACCATGTGTCTGCAAAAAGCATGTAAACGATCCATTTCATTAAGACTGATCTCCGTCTCCAGTGTCTTTCTGTCCAGTGGTCTCTCCCCAGTGTTGGGCCGCTGGGACTTACCTGCTGCAGTGTTTCCCTTCCACATCATCATCGTCCTCTTCATCGTTTGTACCGGCCCAGACAACACCTACTTCCCACACTACCCGGTTACACCCAACAGCACCAAGCCCAATGCAGTAGAGGTGAGGTGATCCAACGTTTAATTAAGTGTTTTTTAACTATATATATTAATAAATATCTTGAAGCATAACTTCATCAACACTAAAACTTTTGTCACAATCAAAGTCAAGGGAAAGATAATTTTCCTACTTTTTCCTAAATTGATGTAATTAAGAGGTCTCACCCTGCTCCGTTTTTGGGGTTTTACCATAACCCTTATCAAAAATAAGTTTATTCAAATGTGCTAGTAGGACACTTCTTGAACTTCTTAAACTACTTCTTCAACTTCAAGTTAGAGAGTATACTTTCAGTTTACCTTTAATACTTGTTTATACTTATTAGAGATATACTTAACAAACATATACTTAAGTATACTTGGCTTATACTGACAAGTATACAGAAAAGTCTAAGTATACTTGGTTTATACTTGTACATACTCTTTTGATAGAGGTATATTTGAGAAAAGTATAATTAAGTATTCTTGCCTTATAGACCTACATAAAGGTCTACTTTTTGATAGAAATAGTTTGTAAGCGGATGTTGTTTAATGAATTTACTAAATGTTTTTGTATTCTCTGATGATGATGGAGGCATGCGAGAAAAAACATTTATATTATTTATTATTTATGTCACAAAACATCAAGTCAGATAGCAAAAGGAGCAGGTCTCTTTATGTAATACTCAAGTAAACAAGAACAAGTATATAAAACGTTCTTTCATAAACTAAAAAGTGGGCCACAAGTATACAGTATACCTATTCACTTGTACTATAGTTCAAAGTATAGTTGCAGTACAAAACACAGATGTAAACTAGATGTGCACTCAAAGTGTACTTTTCTTACACTTAGTTAAGTTAACTTTACAATATAGTTTTAACAACTAAAAATTGGGCCAATTTAGTATATGTTTGGGTGATTTTCTTTTTATCAAATTTTCTGCTGAAGGAGTTTCTCTGCGCTCACGTCAAATTTTAATGTGTACGTACATGAGCGTGACTTTGCGACATCATCGCGATCAGTTGGGAGCTAACCGCGGGACGATAATGTGCGAGTTGGAAACTTGAAACTTCCACATCACGTACACAGAGCACAGACTTTTTACTTAAACTGCATTTATCATTTGAATGTGTGAAATGAAACACATTTCCATATTCATAGATTCAAAGAGGGAGAAGGAGTGCTTTTAAGAATTTGTAAGTGAGTTTTGTGTTGTGGATCAGTCAAATATCAAATGAATTTCAAATATCAGGTACATCAAGATTCAAAGCAGAGACCTTTATATGCCTTACAACTTGTCTGGGAGGAGTCGTTTTATTATATAAAGCCCTTTAATTATGTTCTAATGATAAAATATGTGTCATGAGATTTCCTGCTGCAGATAGATCCTAATTGGAGTGTTGTCAGGCCACAGCTGAAATGATTCTCACATATGTATACCTTTTGGTTGCAGCAGGTGGTACTGGAGTCAACAGTGCTTGTGACTTATCTGTTGTCTAATCATAATTTATAATTTATGGTGTAAATGAGGCAGAAACTATCATTCCTATTCAGTGAACTCAGCTTGGGTGAACCGTCGAGACAGTCCTGTTGAAAGCAAACTTTTATATCGAGCAATTCACTGTGACATTCAAGCAATTGGAAACACATTATACAATATGTCTGGAGAGCTACCTGTCCAGCGGTGATATTCTGACTAAAAAATGATAGATGCCATCTGCTAAAGTAAGTATGAAGTGATTTATTTGATCAGAATATTACCACAGCAGCCTCCCTGCGTGATTGGTTACAACAGAGGCAGATTTGTCTTCCTGCCATCCAACATGGCAGCAGCATAAACAGCCTCCCCACTTTCTCTAGCTGTGTTGGCACTGGTATCACTGTCTGTTTTCAGACGTCCCCCCCCCCCCCCCCCCCTCCTTCCTTTCAGCGCTATCAGCTGCCGGTGTTGACAGTCTTCCTGATGCCTGATGTTCCTCCACAGATCTGGCTTTGTTGTCTCTGTCACGCTGAGCTCCTGGCTGCACCTGCGGCCGTTTGCCATGCAGCTTCCTCCTCTGCTGGACTGGGAGGGAGGAACGGTGGGGGGAGACGCATGAGGAGACAGGTGGAGGTAAAGCGTTTTGGAGGCGAGTGCATGTGGAAACAGAAAGGTATGCTTTTCAGACACAAATCTACAGATTTATTACAATGTGCTGGTTTGCAGCAGCCTGACATACCAGATTTAAATAGTGATACATTTCTAATACTCATAAGCGGCTGAGCAGGACTCTATTTACAGACTAAACTTTCACGATTGTCTTTTATTTTTAGCAGGTTGGACTCCGTTGACCACTTGGTGGAGCAGTAGTTCCACAGCTTTAACCAAAACCCCTTACACAAGTTGAAATCAAACCTCAGACAAGGAAAACAAGAAAACCACTAGAGCTCAACATCAAGGCTACAGCTCTTGATTTCTCAGAAACACCCAAAAGACAAAATGGATTAGCAGACATTAGGAAAAGTTGATTTGAATAAAGCTCACTTATAATTGGTAAAAATTAAGCCCCGTTATACAGGCCTGGATCCATAACAGTAAACTGGGAAAAAATGTGTGTCAAAATATTTCCTACAGTATCCTCTGTGAATAAATGTAATTTATAGAGTTTGGCAGCGAGGGGGGATCTGAATATATGTCTGAAATTTATAGTGCAGACCCTGAGAGGACTTTCAGTGGAATTAACTGCATTAAATCTCTCAGTGGTGAATGTTAAGCAGAGCATTTAGAGTTGGGGGAATGCTCTCCAATTTCCAGAGGGGGATCTTTCAACTTTGATGGGGAAAAAAAAAGTAATTGACACAAATGGGTCCTGAAAGTAATGCCATGTTGAATTTCAGACACATTCAGCTCTTTCGTAAGGATGCATTTTTCCTACTTTCTTTACCTTCATTCAAAATGCATTGAGAACATTAGGCAGCAGTGGAATTAGTCTGGAGTCATAGAGCAGCAGTCAGTGTTGGAAAGAGGAGGGAAACGAGGGAAGGCAATGGAGAGGAAAAAAGGTGGTTGGATGGAGAATTTTAGCTTCGCACACACACACACACACACACACACACACACACACACACACACACACACACACAGCCTACTGTGGAGCCTCTTGCTGTGTGGGGGCTGAAGTCAGTGGAGCGAAGGATGAAGGTGGATGAAGGGAAGGAGTGAGGGACTGAAAAAAGTGAGGAATACATAACAAATCGGATGTGGCATAACTGGGCATGCTTTGGCTCGCCACCAAAATAACCACCGGATTCAACTGTTATCCATGTCCAGGTCATACAGCAATGTTGGAATAATAATCAAATGATTCCCAGTGATATGATTTCAAATAGTATTTTTGCTGTGAATGCACATCCCTATTAAACACTCGTTGTAAGTCGCTATGTGCACCATAGATATGGGTCATTAGGAGCCTACTATACCTACCAGTGAAACTTAAAAATAACACATGTTGTAAAACTGAATGAAATGTCACATTTTGAACACAGACAGAAAGGTTTCTTTAGGTTTAGACAAAAAACCTACTCAGCTAAGTTTAGGGAGGAACATTGTGTTTGTTTGTAAAATAACTATGAACACAAAGACGACTACACATCATGTTTTGAACACAAACAAAAAGGCATCTTTTGGTTTAGGCAACAACAAAAAAACAGTTAAATTTAGCCAACGAAACTGCAACTTCTTTAGGTTTAGGCAGAAAAAGCCCCACTTCGTGAGGTTTAGGGGAAAACATGTCCATGTTTTACCATGTTTATGGTAAAACATGGACAAAAAGACAACTACCGTGTGACACTGCCATCTCTGTCTTCCTCCAAAAGATTCCTTTCCTTCTTCTTTCCTTCACTTAAATGCATTCTATCCTTTATTGTATCCCTCCATCGAATAGAAGTTTGCATGTATTCATGCAGGCATTCATTCTCATCCTCGAGCTTGGTCATGGTACTACCCCCCTCCCCCGGTCTACCTCTCCTCTCTGTCTAATAATAGCCATAATGTGTTATGAGTATGCGGTCTGTCTCGCTTGCAGCAGCTCCCTCTTCATCCCTCCCTCCTTCTTTTTCTCTCTCTCTCCCCTCTTTTTCCCTCCTGCAGCTGGCATGCTGTCTTTCTCGCCTCCCCTCCACTTCCCCTTCTCACATTTCCCATGTCTTTCCATAAGATCTTAGCTGTTGTGGAGCTATGTTGGTGTTATCTCACCTCCTTTCCCTTCATTTCCCCCCTTTCCTTCACTCGCTCCTCTTCCTCCGTATGTTGCATGGACACCGTGTGAACATATGTGTTCCTCTTCACCCCTCCTACTCTTTGGCATCTTTTACCTCTTTCATCCTGATTCTTCTTCTCCTCTTCTCTGTTTTGCTCTCCTGTTTTGCTTGCTCTTTTTAGCTGTGCAAGTATGTGGTCCTCAACTCCCCACCGTACCTCTATCCCTCTCTTTTCTCTCCGTCTTTCCATCTCTATCACACACTCACATATCCCCTCCATGTGCATCTCTTCCCCCCTCCCTTTCTTTTGTGCTTTTCTGCAGGAGTATGTACTATATGCAGGCTGTCTGCCTTTTCTCCCTCTTTTCCCTCCCTCATTCTTGCCATTCTGTGGAGGTTCTCATTCATCCAGGTCATTCTTGCCATCTCTCTTTCCCTCTCTCTCAGAGCGTTGTGAGCCTGTCTATTATATTTCTGCATGTGTTGTATTTGTGTCTTTGCATGTATCTGCTGATGTATGCAGTCTTTTTTCGAAGTGTGCGTGCACATTTACCTTGCTAACTTGCCTGTCTGGCTTTGTGCTTGCAAAATGTTACTCATTGCAGCACTCAGCACTGAGAAGTACGCATACATATACTGTATACAGAATATAGATGAACGGTGAGCCGTTCCTGCCAGGGCAGGAATGTCTTCTTTTTGTTCCTGTACCTGTAATCAGCTCCACACACTAACAGGCAGACACATGGATGAAAGCAAAGACATTTCTTGGCTAAATTCTCAGTGTTACCGTATGAACCTCATTACTGCACCTAGATAGAAAATGAAAGAACAGTGCAGACCCTGAACAACGGGAAGGGATGGCTGGATATCTTCCTTTTCACACAATTAGACAGGCATGCAGACAGACAGATGGGCTTTCAGACAGACATAGACATGCTGTGACAAACAAGACAGACAGGAAGCCCAGAGTAAAGTAAGACAGAGGACTGAGGCCACTGCCTGTGGACCCATCTCTTACTTTTGTTAACAATTTAATGTTCAGCTCAACCGTTTGGGAGAGCTTTTTTTGAGTCACTATACCTTTTTGAAAAATGTGTTTAACCTGATTTAGCCGTATGTGCTGGTCTGTCATGCTGAAAAAATCCACTAGATGTCACTGTGTCTTTCAATAGCATGCCTTTTCAGACTGCGTCCTAACAGGAAGTTAGCAACAGCAAGCCCCCAGGAAGAGCGCCGGTCATGGATCCCAATTTTCGTAGTGGCCAAACAGCGGTACTACAAGTTCTGTGTCGTCACATGATGCCATTAGACCCAAAAAGAGTTTCTCCCATAGACTTACATTGGGAAAGAGACATCTGTAACTCTGTGAATCAGCTTCACTGTATGAACACTTGAATAGCTCCACTAATAGGTGAATCCAGGTTTATTTCCCCTCATCCGTTCAATGAGACCCAGACCGAGGCTGGAGTGAGGGCTGGCAGGTGGAGTTAACAAGCCATGATAACACTGTGACGGTTGTGACCCGGTGACCGAGCCATGTGACCGAGCGGACCCTAATGCGCCTGCTTCATGGGCCCAGTGGATGTGGAAGGTCGCCGCAAGAGCCGGGTAGTTTTCCAGTTGGAAGTCGAGCCATTTTGGGATCATGCACCGCTGAGCAACTTTCATAAAAATGAACGAGGCCCTGCCTCCAATGCTGGATCCAGTTTTCTTTATACATCAATGCAAAAAAGTCACTCTAGACATGAGGACTCTGCTTGGTGGATAGACATATTTTTTCCGACTTACCACAGTTTCAGAGGCCTTACTGAACAGAATTATTAAGTCTAATCGGGGACAAATTATTTTCTAAAAACATGCTCAAACGATTCAGTTGTCATCTTGTGGTAAAGCGAGTAAAGCTAATTTGTAATTAAAATGTACAATTTTCTACTAAATAAAACAACTTTTGTTGTTAATATGGTACATTTCATATTTGTCCAGTAAATATATGTAGAAATAATTTAATAAGTATGATTTTTTTCTGTATAAACATTGTCCTATATGGGTAAAAGCAGTGATTTTAAGATAATGAATTAACATTTTTTAAGAAATAAAAAACATTCCCTATTGTTAATAGCATTGGTTAATATCGAATATTAAATTTTATTCTGTTATATTTGATAAAAATATTATCAGTATGATTTTTTCACCCTTTCTAAGATGTTTTCAAAGTAGCCTACTGTAAATATGGTAAATATCTAGAATAAATACATGGAAATAACATTAGTACTGGTAATACTACTAATGTCATGGTACCAAATTGACATATGTTGGTATATTAACGTATTACTACGTAATAAGAGTACATGCTTTGTACTTTTATTTCACCATGAAATGTCATCTCAACTATTTGGCCAAGGTCAATATTAAATAAAAACTGAGGGTCTGTTTAAAAGCACACAAACAAGAGATAAAAACATTGATTGTTGTTATAATTGCCCCATGGATGTGAAAAATGCAAAGAGAGCATTTTTCCATTGCATTTTTAAACATTAAAGGGTTAATGTTGTTTTATACTTTTTGGATAAACACACTTTGTAATACGGACCATTTTGAGACTAATGTCGCCTTGAAATGAAACTTGTGAGCTTGTGTTTTCAACATGACGTCACAAAGGCTAACAAGTTTGTAAGCTAGTTAGTGGGTAACATCATGAAATAAATGCATAATGACAGGAAAAGATCAGGATGTTGGGGAGTATCAACATTTTCTTCAGACATATAAATTTTACGAATAAAAGCAATATATGACTAAAATTATAATATATTCACTTATGTAGCCAAAAATGATCAGGAACCAAGCCAATTTTCTTGCATGTTATTAATGAAGTCAAACAGTATAGCACCATCATACCCAATGTTACAGAGAATATTTTCTAATCAATCTCATTATCATTGCTGCAAAATTTTACATTCATAAATGCAAACTTGCAAGAGCTTAACCTCACTTTAATGTTTTAAGAGATTAAGACAATATCCTCTGCAGAAAACAAAAAGGCCAGTAAAACGCTGAGTTTGTGCTCCCATTTTAATGTTTTTTACTTAAGCTACTGTTATGTATTTATTCATATTAACCCCTGATGAAAGAATGATTTATCATATTATTGTTTGTTTTTATTTATCCATTTATTTCCTTTTATATGTATTGTTTACTTGTGTGTTGATTTAATTATTCATTGTATTGTTTACAAATATAAAATAAAGTTTATTGAAAAAACATTTAATTTTATTATTGTTTGTTTATATGTATCCATGTATTTCCTTTATATGTATTGCTTACTTACTTACTCTAAAGTTTATTGAAAAAAGCAAATTTAATTAATTTTATTATTGATTGTTTTTATTTATCCACGTATTTTCCTTTGTGTGTATTAGTTTTTATAGTGTTTACAAATTTAAAATACAGTTTATTGGAAAAAATGAACTTAATTTAATTTTCTAATTGTTTATTTTTATTTATCCATTTATTTCTCTCATACGTATTGTTTACATATGTGTTGTTTTAATTAGTCTTTGTATTGTTTACCATTTTAAAATAGTTTATTGAAAAAAAATAATTTTAATTTATTTTATCAATGTTTGTTTTGATTTATCCATTTATTTCCTTTGTAAGTATTATTTACTTTTTTTGTTGTTTACGAATTTGAAATGAAAATATAATTGAAAAATAATAATTCAGGCAGATACAGGAAACACGTGACACACTGTAACCGGAAACGTAAATCGAACGCACCTTTGGAATATGGCGGCTTACGTAAAACGTCTCGCTGGCATGTTCACCAATCACGCTGCTCTTCAAACATTTTAGCTAATGTTGGCTCGTTTTCGAAAAGCTTGACAATAACAGTCACTTAAAGACGACGTTAGGCTTCGTGGAAGTAATAGCTACGGTTCCGGTGCTGCTCCGGGAGTCTGAAGGAGTTTTTGCGGTCCCAAATGAGACGTTTTTACGGCGACTTTTTTTTTTTTTTTCTCCATCGACGAAGTGCATCACTCCAGCAGGTAAGGACCATGTGTGCTAACATGCTAACGTTATAGCATAAGTGGATGTTTCCGCTCTGTTTTCGGGGTACTGGCTGTTTTATTGGTTTATTTTCATGACTAAGTTCTTTCAGTCATTCATCATGATGCTCTTCGTGCTAGCGATTAATTCACTGTTAATGTGTTTGCAAATGCGACCCCCTCCCCCTTTCTAGCTTGTGCTAGCATGTCATAAGTGATGTTTTGGCTCTGTTTTATTGGTGTCTTGCAAATATGTCACTACTGTGGTTCTCTTTTGCTGCAAGGCGTATTTTCACTGTAGTTATGAGTGCTTTCAGTGGCTAAGCTATCACCCATGGGTGCTGTTTACAACGGGCGTCATGATGCTTTTCATGCTGGTGATTATAATGCACAGTTAAAATATGTTTGCTCTTAGGGCTGGGCACTATGAAGATATACAGTATGCTGCTCCTTGTGCTCAGTTGAAGAAGTGTTGCCTCACTCCAGCAGGTAAGAGCTGCCGGAGCTAACATGTTGTGGATGTCTTGGCTCTGTTTTGAGGATGCTGGCTGTTTTATTGATGTCTTCTTCTTGCATATGTGCAAATATATCTCTATTTTGTTTCTCACATGCCCTAAGTGTATTTTCGTGGTGTTAAACTATGTTTGCTGTTAGGCCTGGGCAGTATGAAGATATACTGTATCCTGCTCCAGGGGTACCATGACTGTCACTTTTGGAGTGTTGCTGTCCCAAATGTGATCATCAATGCGACTTTGTTCCTCCATTGACGAACCATTGCTTCAGTTCAGCAGGTAAGAACTGCCTGTGTCTAACATGTATCCCATAAGTGAATGTTTACACTTGGTTTTCGGAGTGTTGGCTGTTTTTATTGGTGTCTTGCTCTTGCAGGTCCTCTCAGTCCTGTCTGAGACTGAGAGAACAGACTCTGTAATGTTAGTTAGTAGTGACATTTTCTGCTACAATATGTGAATATATTATTTTGATGTATCATCTGCTGCTAAACTGATGTGTCTTTGCCTGTTGCTGCTACATATCCAGTAGATTATTGTCACTCTACAAACTCTGGTGTGTGCTAACCTTGGTGTATCCTTGAGAGGTGTGATAAGTCTAGAGTGGGTATAAGTGACTAAATTAGTTATGAATTCTGAACATTTTTCTGCATGACCTACTTTAACCTGGTTCAGGCAGTCAACTTGTCTGCAGTGCTACATGCATTTATGATGTAGTGGAGTAACGTACGTGTTGGTATATCCAATGCACCACGTAGTTAGTCCTCACTGCTCTTCCCACTCTTTTTCTCATCTATCATGCTTGCTGCTGCACTCCTCACCTAAAAATCTTTGCAGGGCTTATGAAATTTCATAAACTCCACCCCACCCATACCTGTAGACTCTTGAGCATCTGCCTACAAGGTCTAGTACAGTTTCCCTTGGGGTGTGGGGGGTCGGTATTATCGTCAGTCTACCAATCTTTGCCGTATTCCTGCAGGGAGTGTTGAGGTCAGAGTATATAGAGGACTGGCTCAAGGAAGAACTCATTCACTTTCTCCTCCACGCCATTCTGTCTTTGTGCATGAATGAACATGGCTGCTTATAATTATCATGTTAGTAATGCACGCTGCAGTTATGATCAGTATGCGTACTTGGACCTTGTTCTGCATGTTTTGTTGTTAATTGGTCATCATTAATCAGTTAATTAGCATAGTGTGCTCTGTATGGTAATAATGGTCAAAGCAGTGTGTTGTTATTGTGCTCTGCTGCGTGTGCAGGTTATGTCTACAACAAACTAAATTAATTATATAGTATATGTATACTAGAGTTAATTTGTAATGTATCTTCTGGTTCACTGAGATACAGCATTTGTCTTTTTTAGGATGACATGATGTTTTTTGACAAAATCAGGAGTGAAAGATGAGCCCTTTTTGGTAATTTAGCCACTGTCCATCAAGATGAGGGCTGCAACTAAAGATTTGTTTCATTGCTGATTAATCTATTGATTATTTTCTCTTTTTAAAAAAAAGGTGATCAGTGTTTCCCAAAGCCCAAGATGACATCCTCAAATGTCTTGTTTTGTACACAACACTTAAGGCACTTAAAGGTAAAAAGCAGTCTTTACATTGTTGGTAATCGGGGTTAGTCTGCACAAAATGGCAAACAGAAAAGGAAAAAGCAGGCAGGCAGGTGGTGGTTAATAAAGAGACAAAGGGTCAACAAAACTAAGGCATGGAGGCCAGACAGTAACAAGGCTGTAGAGCTATGGGGACTAACTGAAACAGTCTGGCAAAGGGAGTACATGCTGCAGTATACATACTGGGACTTTTGGGCAACAGGCATATAACTGGTCATGTAATGGGCTGTAACACCACTAATTGTCAGTGGGCAAACTTCAGGCCAGAGAAGTGAATTTAATTTACCATAAACTTGCATTCTTTCTAACATCCAGCAGGGGGCGACTCCTCTGGTTGCAAAAAGAAGTCTGATTGTATTGAAGTCTATGAGAAAAAGAGCCTACTTCTGACTTTATTTATTACCTCAGTAAACATTGTTAACATGAGTTTATGGTCTCAATCGCTAGTTTCAAGTCTTCTTTAATGCAGTATGATGTTCATTTAGTAAATTATGGTCCCATTTAGAGTCAAATGGACCATAAAGCAGGGGATGATTTGGGCTGTGGCTGCCTTGTGATTGACAGGACGTTACCACGGTGTTGTCATGCCTGGATGTTGTCTATGTTTTCATCGAATGCATTTGTGTGCATTCGAATGCAAAATGTCTTAATTAATGTTCAGTTATACTTCGCTCCACCCTCTTGTGCCACTTCTGGTTGCAACAGCCAAAATGACGAACTCAAGGTTTCAAAATAGCACAGTGACTTCTAACATACGCTCTATGTATTGCAGATTGTTTTATTTGATAGATACGTTATATTTTCCATACAGCATTCAAAGTCATTCACTAAAGACATGGCTGCTAAAAAGAGACAGCCCTGTCTTGTTTAATTCATCCTTCAGGAGTGCATTTACCTGATCATAGATAGGTTGAGTGGTATTGCTTGTACATTTACAGTGAATCAATATTTTAGCAAATGCAAAAGTCGTAACCTACCACTTACTGAGCTTATTTAGAAGCAGGCCCAGTGCATATACTGTATATACATTTATGTAAAGGTCACTGAACTGTTACGTATGACATCTGAAAGCTTCCTCTGTACTTCATAGCTGTAGAATTCACCTCCGGTGTTTTTGTAGGGAAGATTTCAGATTTTCCTTTTTCACTGTATTATAGATGTTAGTTTGAATAGCTTCCATCCAACCTGTTAACGATATAGAAAACACCGACGAGCTTAAGGCATGCCTCCCCTTTGCTATTTGCCGAATAAAGCAACTTTAAGCTGGACGGCATTAGGTGCTGCAAAGTATTGATTTTATTCAGAGCAAATGTCTAATTGGATATTGGGCAGATTAAACACTCCTCGTTCTTTGCAGTGTTTGCAGTGCTGTTAAATATCCAATTATGTATGGGTTCACTTCACTTTCGTATAGAAATTTGAGATTGGGGCTGGCAATACTAAGCACATAAAACAGCCCTGGAATGGCCGTCATTTTTATAGAAGCTGTTTTCCCCTGGAGGAATAAGTCGAGTCCTTTCCACCTTTCAAACAGACTTTTCATTTTCTCAAGGATAGAGCCAGAGTTTGCTTTCAATATGGTCTGTCTAGCAGGGGAAATGTGATGCCAAGGTAATGCCATGCTGTGGAAACTCAGTATAAAGACACCCTGATTGGCCTCAGATCAGTAAGAAGAGCTGAAGGGATTGTGAAGTACTTTTAAGGTGGCACTGGGTGCTGTAGTTTAAGGTGGCTCCCCAGATCCCGCTGTAAAACATTTTAGGATATCGCTGGGGTTGACTTGCTTTCCTTTTGTTCCCTAGTTGCATGTATTACTCTGATTTGCATTGCAGTCTGTTTGCTGAAAGGTCACAGATTTTTGAGCAAAATGAGATTGCAGCCATCTAATCTGCAATTTCTGTGCACCTGTTAACTCTACCATATCTAATGCATGTATGTTAACTAAACAAACCCATGACAGTACCAAAGGGGAAGCATGAATATGTCATTTAGTATAAGTGTTGTTGTGAGTCTGGTGTCAGAATTCAGCAGCTTTCCTCCTGGCATAATGGAGCAGCAGGGGTTAAGGCAGCTGAGGGTGTCAGTGGGAGGGAAGGATACTTTCAAGATTTAGGTGGCATCAAAACATTTAAACAAACATGACAGTGGAAAAATGTCACATGAAGATAAAGTCAAGCAGAGTGTTTTATAATTTTATTTTGAGGAAGGCTGATTTATACATATGTACCTACAATTTTTCACACTGGTTAAAGCTTTAACTCGAAATGTTTTTTTTTTTTTTTTTAATTCATAAAAATATAGGCGAGAGTAAACAACGACTACACATCTCTCTGTCATTTTTATTAGCTCTTTGGTTACTCTTGCAACAGGCTTTACCCAAGCAGTTTTCCTCAGCTTGTCATGGGGGATCTGCAAGTGCTCAGTTAAAGGAGGGCCTGCTGTAAATACTACTGGGTCTATTATGCACTGCCTAAACCTGAAATATTTAAGCAATAGCTCACAACAGGCAACACACCACCGTCTGAAGTGAGCTATTACTTTTATAAAGCGGTCATCAAGTATGACAATATGAAAGTTATAGACACATTTCAATTTAAATAGCTTAATGTTCACGATAAAATAGGATCTCCTGCCGGCACATACGGAGGCGGTTGCTATGGAACTGGTTGATCTGGAACGCACACTAGCAGCTAGCATATTTCTTTTTTCCATCACAGGCTAGCTTATATTGATTTCATTATTTGGCTATTTATGTACGTTCATTTTCAACACTTGTGGCCACTTATTGCCATAATCTCTCTCATGTCAAGACCCACGTCAGATAGTCTCTGAGTCGTGGGACTGTGGAGGCTGTGGTTAGTGTATTTCTGCTGCGTTCCTGCTTCCTTGCATATTCACGAAAACCTTGTGGATTCTCGTCTTGACGTAGCGCTGCATGTTGTTTAGCAGGTGGATGGATTTTTCCCCCCACTCCTCCATAGAAATTAATGCTTCTGTCACCATTTCTGGCTGTCACAATAACTGCAATATTGCAATACCATGCTACTGACAACCACAGGGAATGGCAACCAACCACCACAACCGCTGTGCTGAGCGCAGCACGTTTAAAAAATATTCAGCTTTGGATAAACTGTCACTTTTTTACCCAGCTGTCCAATCATAGTTGAGAAGAGGCGGGGCAAATACCACAAAGACCAACCATCAACACACATCCTCTACATGCTTCAGCCTTCCCTTCACCCAGAGCAAGTACTCTACCGTGTGCCGACAACTTGAGCGAATGTAGAATAAGCGTCCCAGTAGAAAAAACACTGCGCCTCATTGCCCTCCAAGTACAAGTATTTGTCAGAGTCATTTTAAAGCAACAATATGCCTAACATGAAAGCTTGTTTATATAGCACTAAAATCAGGATGAATTTAGTAATTTGCAAAAAAAGAAGAAGCAATAATGCCACATATTGCAGGGGGAAATGTCTTCACTGCGACAACCCCATTTGTAACCTGTTCGTGTTGGTGGAAGTGAGCCCCTTGTGACCCTGTTGCTAAGCAACCATGACAACACATTGGTCATACACATATTATAGCAGTAGTATGTGGTTATTAGGGGCGGCAGTAGCTCAGTCCGTAAGGACTTGGGTTAGGACGCGGAGGACGCCGGTTCAAGTCCCCCATGGACCAAGACCAACTGGTTGCTGGAGAGGTGCCAGTTTACCTCTTGGGCACTGCCGAGGTGCCCCTGAGCAAGGCACCGAACCCCCAACTGCTCTGGGCGCTTGTCAGGAGCAGCCCCCTCACTCTGACATCTCTCCATTGACGCATGTATATGTACTGTGTGAACAACAGAGTGTAAAACTGAATTTCCCCACTGTGGGACTAATAAAGGAATATCTTCTTATTATTATTATTATATGACAGCTATGAACCAATCACATTGCTTGATTTGAGCTACCTGAGCTACCCTCAGTGTTTATTATTTTTCTGGAAAAGTTCTGCATGTTGTCAGTAACTGACTAATAATTGTTTGGGCTCTGGAGCATCACTTATGCTTGCAGTCATTTGTAATGACCATGTTTGTACTCTTTCTGCTGTTTGCTCATGTTTGTGTGATGGCTTAGACACTTTGTAAATCACACTGAATGCACCAGTGTTCATGAACAGCAAATAAGAGAGACTCAGGAAGTAGAGAAGGATGCACTGACAACATGGCACAAACCAAGGATGATCTTAAAATTCAGCTTTTGAAATTTATTTAAGGACACCACGTCTTCATTACTCAGTCGTACTTCTTGTACGGTGAGCTGTCAGAAAGCTGCTGGCTGCTTTAGTGCTCTTTGCCTGCGAATTTTCATTCTCTTAATCTTTCAAGATCCCAATTTGATTAAAACACATTAGGTCTGTTCTCTGTTTAATTCGCGCAGCTGTTAAATCATATTAAAACCAAGATGGCGAGCAACTAAAGTAAACAGTAACAAGGCTGCTAGTAAAATTAGAGAAACGATACTAATCACAAACGTTACACTCGCTGTCACATGGTCCCAGAGCCCAAAAATAATAGCTGTAAAGAGTCTAAGAGTCACTTAATTAACAGCAATGAGTAATGAATAAATGAAAGCAAATTGGCACATTAAAGAGGTTGTAACTGCTAAAAAGCAGTCTTTTCCTCATCAAGGTGTTGCTTCAGTCTGGTAGCTGTTGCATTCCAACAGCTACGCCTGCTCTATTGATTGATTTGATTAGATACTTTATTCAGGTGGCTGATGGTAATGATGGTTAACAAATTTGAAGTCATAGCCTGGGAGAGTATTTGATCCAGATCTGTTTTAGAAATCCTCTGTAGCAGGGGATGAATATCAGTGTTTGTCTGCTTGATCCTCAGAGAGAAAGCTGTACATACACAGCAACAGAGCACAACAGCAAACCACATCAATACATCCGTGGAGTCCAGTGTCTGTGTGGATTATTTCATGTGAAGTTACTTTTCAGAGCAGATGAACGATTATAAAGTCTGTCTTCTCTGCTCAGCAAAATTGCATCATTCTCCTCTCGCCGAACAGACATCAGAAGAAAACTATATTATATATTAAGCTTTCTTAGATGCATCTCCATTATGCAGTTGAAATATGTGTGCAGATGCATCATATTTACATTTGCAAATGTGGTCAATTAGATGTTGTTCTGATTCACTATGCTTTGTTTTGCTTCGTCTGAAATTGATGTAAGCTAAATATTCTTTATGTTTTCAAGTAGGGCTGTCAAAGTTGATGTGATAATGCAAATTTGTTTTTAATGTAATTTTCTTCAACTCATTAATGCAACTTGTAATTTTTAGGTTGTAGCAGGCGCAGTTTTAAAGCTGTAGTGAAGATACTGGTATCATATGAAACTATAAAACCTAAGAAATCTATTGGTACTATTGTCATACCAGCTTGTGGCAAAGGAGGTTAAATAACGCTCCAAACTTATGGTTAGTTTTAGTAATTTTCAAGCCAAAGTCAGAACCTGTGAGGGTTTCTGGACAGTATCTGTCATTGTTTTGTGTTGTTAATTGATTTCCAATAATAATCGATTGACAGCCCTTGTTTTAAGATCATACTATTACAGATATGTTTTTACTGTTTTTTATGAGGATTTTGGAGAACCCCTCCATTACATAAGACTCTCATATTGATGCTGGGATGGGAGGCTCATAAGATAAGATAAGATAAGATATTCCTTTATTAGTCCCACAGTGGGGAAATTTACTCATATGGGCAAATACAGTCCTGGAAAGGGATATTACTCTACATTTGTCATATCTTCTTTGGCAATATTTGATAACTGAAAGTGGATCAATTCTTTGAATCATTGAACACATACCTTATACACTACAGGTACTTTTTTTCAGTAGGACACCACTACATCTCAAGGTGCTTGTGTTATTTTGTAAAGTAACACCTGCTGGTGCAGCATGTCTTTAAGTGGAGACTTGCAAGGAAAAAAAGACAAATGGAAAGTGATTAAAAAACCATAGCAGAGAGGTGAGAAGAGAGACAAGGAGCCAGATAATAAGAGAGGATGACAAACAGAAAGCAGAGTGTGAGAGCGAGAGAGGCCATGTGTCACCTTAGCTTTCAGAGGATTACATTATAGCCAGAGAGGACACATAATGCACTGTGTGTATAACCCTTGAGATTTTCTGTTGACATTTTATTCGTATATTGGAGCTAAAGCTCGTCCAGAGCCACATTTAGACCCCTAAATCGTGTAATAACAACATACAGTATATTCCCTGGCCTCATCTAGAAGGGTGCTTTACTTTTTTGTCCTCTCTCGTCCCTGATCTGCTCTTCGTCTCGTCTCTTTTCTTGCCCTCAAGTTTGCTGCAGCTTCACCTCCTTCTCTCCCCATTCTCATTCCTCGACAATGCCGACCCTCCCACGCTCTCTGTATTTGCAATTGAAAACACCTTGCGTATGCCCTTTGGAGAAATACATATACTGTATGCAAGACAGCGCGGCCATGCAGTGTCTTTATATGTTTTATCCCAAAATCTGAGGTTAACAAAGGGGAATGTAGCATCCTATATTGTTTATTTGTACAATTTAAGTGTTTACACAAATTACTTAAATTTGTTTCCACATTAGTATCATACATAATGTAGACTAATGATTTTTACAAGCTGAAATAAACTGTACATTTGAACTATTTCCATGTTAGACAGCTTAAAGGACCATCCATCCATCAATTTATCTGCAACCACTTATCCCGTTACAGCTGCACCCTGTCAGGTGATAATAGGTAATATTAATGTTTTCTGTAGCGTTCAATCACCTGAAAATAACAGTTTTAGTGACCTTAGAATCAGTTGTTTAACCTCCACAGGGAGTAGGACCTCTCCATGGAGTCCGCCATGTTGCGACCCAAAAGCAGTTAACTTTTCCTGCTTGATCCGGAGTCGATAACGTTGCTCGCTCCTGTCGTCCCCACGCCCGCTCTCGTGCTTCACCACTCACTCCCCACATCCGAACACACTCTAAGCTCTTCTCTAACTAGACAAGGTCATTCGCGTTTTCTTTTCGGCCATCGTAGAAACGCACTGTTCCTTTAACTACTCTCTCGTCAGAGTGTGAGATAAAAATGAGCCTTTTTAAACATTTTTTAAGGGGTAGGACAGCGAGTAATAATGTTAAACTGAAGATATTTTGATAAGGAATTACTGTTAGACACAGTCTCACTGTTTGTCACATCCTCCGCCTTTTCCTCTGAGTGTTTACAATTTTTTTTACTTTTTAATTTCATCATCCACGGGCCCCCAAAAGACAACTTTCATCCACCCTCAGCATCTCCTGCTAATATTTGTTTTTCTCACTCCTGCAGTCATTATTTTTATTTTTCTTCCACCCTCACCGCTCCCTTCTTCCCCAAGATGAATAATGGTAAATAAAGGCAAAATTTCATCATTCTCAACACAATATAGACCTACAGATACTTTGGGGAATATACTGTTCGTGTGCATGTCTCTCATTATATCGTCATTATTAGTTAAGGCTTTACGTTTCCATTTCATTATGTGTGAGCATAAATACAAAACTATAAATAACTGTGTAGAAATATGAGCTTTGTATGTTTAGGTGTCACATGTTAGTTTGCTGTGTGCGTGCGAACGTGTTACACCCTGTTTGCATGAGCTCTGTGAGCGCTAACCAAGTGGAAATGACAGTAATTAACTAAATAAGCAACATCTGCACCTGAGGGGGAGAGAGGGAGACATAGAAAATATGAAGTTACTTTTAAAAGAGGATATATGGGAAGTGAAAGGGTGTACAGAGAGAAGAGCGGTATGAGAAGGATGCTTTTCAAGGAAGACTATGAGAAGGGTATATGTGGAGAGATGTAAAGAGACACAGGGAGTTTCATCCAGCTGCCATGCTGTTTTTACTCGCATTTACCACATTTCCTCCTTGCCCTCATGAGCCACAGGTGAGGAGAGGGGGGCCTGCAGGTGCTTTGACCCAGAGGGAGTCAGTCCCCCTCCCATGTAAGCAGAACCACAGGAGCCCCAAGCTCCAGGCCTCGCAGATTCAGAAAAGCTTAACGTATCAAAGCTTTAAGTGACCTAGAAACAACTTGTCAAATGGAAATAATTCCTCCTGCGGTGCCGTAATTTTTTATCTTTCCTGACATGGTAGTGTATGGATTCAAGTGGAGACGTCAGCGCTGGAATGCAACACGCATTTCTTTTTAATGTTAAATCCAGCAGACACGCCTCTGAACTTCAGGTTACACCATGCTGCTTCAAAGGCCAGCTGTTTCTTCCCTTTTGATGCTCCACTGATACTGTTGAGATTAAACTCCCTTTAACACACACACACACACACACACACACACACACACACACACACACACACACACACACACACACACACACACAATAATTTAAAGTTTAAAAAGTTAAGACAGAAAGAAACATGCTGGTACAAAAAAATAATCTCATGTACTGATGTTACTATGAGCTGCAACATAATAAGATACACAGAAATGAGGATACAGTATGTGTACAATACAGTATGTTCAAATAATACAGTAATTCAGCGGTTTCTTACCTTTTGATGTACTACACTGCTGATACAGTTGAGATTAAACTCCTTTTATCATACATACATAATCATTAAGTAAGAAACTAACATGCTGATACACAAAATAACCTTGATGTTAGTATCTGAATAAACTGCAACATTAAAATGCACAGTAGATGGGATACAGCATGCGTACAATACATTAGGCTTATCTGCTTTAAACTGCATCAAGCAGATTCAGAGGTGAGTGCTGAGCTTCTGTAGTTTTTTTTTGTACTCTTAGTAATCTTTTGTGCTGATACATTTGAGATTAAGCTTACTTTGTGAAACTGAGGTGCAGCACAAGAGGAAAAATAACAAGAGCCCTTAATGAATAATTGACCTTGCAGCAATATTCAATCATGATGGTGCAACATAGTGTAACAGTGAAGGTGAGGAAATAGCGCTGTGTAAAGGCATGAATCAAGCAATACGATCCGTACCATGATACAAGGGTTACGATTATATTGCCAATCGAGTATATTGCCATCTATATTATAGATCTACATTATGTTACTGTAATTGCATTTATCATTTATTCTTCAAATCTTTGCATTTGTGCTGTCGAAGTTGGTGCAATAAGGTGTTAAAATAAATTTGTTTCAATGCCACTAATGTCTTTAACATAACTGATCTTTCAGAGGTTGTAGCAGGCTCAGTTTTAAAGCTATAAGATACTGATGAAGATACTGGCATCATATGAAACTATAAAACCTAAGAAATCTATTGGTACTATTGTCATACCAGCTTGTTGCGAAGGAGGTTAAATAACACTCCAAACTTATGGTTAATTTTAGTGAGGAAAAACTGGCATGGACACTTTCAAAGGGGTCCCTTGACCTCTGACCTCTAGATATGTGAATATAAATGGGTTCTCTGGGTACCCACCAGTTTCCCCTTTACAGACATGCTCACTTTATGATGATCACAAGCAGTTTGAGGTCATAGTCAAGTCAGCACACTGACACACTGACAGCTGTTGTTGCCTATTGGGCTGCAGTTTACCATGTTATGATTTGAGCATATTTTTAGCTATCTATCTATCTATCTATCTATCTAT